>CM059600.1:178019744-179269744 GCA_030412105.1 Cyclura pinguis | reverse complement strand
GGTAGCACTTATATAGGTCAGCAGCCTAACACAGCTGTTGCCTGAGTAATTGCTGTTGGATATAAATCCCCTGAGACTGGTGCAGATTCTCTCTTTGCTGTCTCCTTGCAAAGGTCGGTACAGGTAAATTATCTTTTGTGTCTGAAAGGGTAGGATTCTCTGCTGGAGCTGGCACTGCACCCTGTTCTGTTTGTGGCACTGTAACCTCCTCCTATACAGCAGGTCCTGACATGTCCCCTGTTTTAGCCTGTAGCATGTCCCCTGTTCCAGACTCTGAGTCAGAGTCCATGTTGTGGAAGCAGGACAGGACACAGACACTTTTGTCTCTTAAAAGTTGAGTAACTGTAAGTTCATTATCAGTGGAGTTTCCTGGTGATCTCTTGACTATGTCCTGATTATGCCTCAAGGTCTTTCCTGACCTTATTTTGCAATGCACACGTAAGGCCAGCTTAGCCAGTGTGGCCATGTAGCCATAGCAGTGCATAATTTATATTTATGCCAATTAATGTTTGGAAATTGAACCATATCAAAGTGTGTGAGTGTACACCATTGCTTTCCTTGCAGGCTCCCAGGTAATAGACAAGAAAATGGGAGGGGGCAGCCATGTGCCAAGAGAAGGTGTACCTGTACACTTTCCCCCCATCCCCTGTTCACTTGCATTTCACCCAGCAGTACAGCCTTCCAGGCAGCCAGGTGATAGGTAAGTGAATGGGAGGGGGCAGCTGTGTGCTTGAAGGAGGCATAAACATGGCCTTTCCCCTCCATTCACTTATGTTTCACCCAGGCACACTGCCTTCTGGGTGCATGGCCAATAGGCAAGTGAATAGGAGGGAGCAGTGACATGACTGGAGAAGGCTTGTGAGTGGGGCTGCCCCCTGCCATTCGCTTGCCTTTTGCCCAGGTCTGTTGAAGGGAGACACAGGCACCTGGGCAAAAGGCAGAGGAATGGAAAGGGGAGAATGGTGGGGGGGAGGCAAGTGGCTGCCCCACAAATAATCAAGTTCATGAAGGTAGAACATGAAAATGGAGAGAGAGGGGTGTAAAAATGTTGGCTGGAAGGACTGAGGCTGGGATGCCATGTTGAAACTTCTTGCCCATGCTCTCTGGTTTCATGCCGTTACCATTCTCCTTACAGGCCTTGAGGCAATCATGGGCAAAACAGCACCTGTATGTGAGCACACACACCCACATCCTGTCTACGCATCACTGCATGTCACTGCCAGTGGCTTAATGTCAAAATTAACTGCTGTGGAAATGTCACAAACAGAGCATACTCTCAAAGGGGTCTTGGCCCACAATGAAATTATTGTAATCCTATTTAGGCTAACCTCAGAGTAGGACCCCACTGAAATCTGTGATACTTACTGCAGAATAAACATACATAGTCCGGGGTCTTGCATGACTCAGCACAGTGTAGCAGTTGCCCATGTGGAACTGTGCTACAGCTGGCTATGCAACACCCTACCTAATTACACTAGAGCTGCAGCAGCCCCCGGCAGCTGTTCAGTGGCTGTTGGAGAGCAGGAAGGATCAAAGAAATGATTACATCATCTGCTGAGGTCCTTCAGAGATTGAATTATACCTGTGTATGCCACTAACAGGATGTCAGCCAGAGACTCTACCTGTAATTGTATTTTCCTACTTGACACTGTCACCTCCAAGATCAAAAGCCTTTTATCACTACCTTTGGCTCCTGGAAGATGAAGGGTTGCTGAAGCTAGAGCAATCAAATCTAGCCTAGCTGTGACTCCATCTAGGAAGCAGGTTGGAGAATGTATCCTGATAAAGGGATGGATGCCATCTTTTGCATCTCTGATGATATCAGAGATGGCTTTTTTTTTTTGTTAGATTCAGCTACCATCACATCACATTTTTAAATAATTGGTTGAGTTCCTGTCTGACTTACCAAGATAGTGAAAGGCAAAAGAAAGGCAGAGAAACCAGAGATTCCAAAAAGAAAGTGGCAAGCCTTGGAGCAGCTGGTGTCTGCCATGTCAGTGATGATCTGAATCTATTCCAAATTATAATATGCATTTTAAAGGAGCTATCCTTGGTGACGAGCTGTACCTAAAAGAGGATCAGCCCCTTGGATACTTATTTTAAAACCCAGAGTGGATTCAGAGTCCCTGTGCCATGGATGCCACCAGCTGCCACAGGCTAAATGTATGTTGGGGGGACATAGTCACAGAAATAAGCCCCACTGAACACACATGAAGGGCTTTCTTCTGTGTAAAAATGTCTTGGATTGCAGTGCAAGGATACAATCCTAAGCACAGTTAACTGTGAATAGGTCTTATGAAACGCAATTAGTCTTATATCTGAATATAGAGCTGTAAGATTGCACTGCACTAGTATACACATTTGAGTCAGGTTTATATCTACTTCCCCAATACTGAACACAACATGCCAGCAGATTCATACTCCAAAGAGAATTTTAGGAAATGCCAATAAAGAATGTGAGAAATAATAGAAAAATTCAGAGCCAAACGGGTGTAGCAAAGTTTTTTAAGCATTGAAATATCGCATATTTGTTTTAATTTTAGTGGCCAAAGTAAGTATATGATAAACAGACAATTTCTGCAATCACAGCTGATTTCAAACTGGCAGTAGAATGCTCCAGTGTACAAAATAATTAAAATGTGCCTAATAAATGAAAGTTGACCCCCCTCTTTTTTCTTTTTTTGCTTATGAAGTGTATAAGTACATAAAGGGTTCTCAGAATTATGTTAGTTGCTTTGTTTCATAACTCAAAATGGTAACAACTGGCGCTGATAGGGCAAGGAGGAAATTTGCTAAGAGTACATTGCTAATAAAAATAAAAAGGCAGAACGCTGAAAAGGTCACAGTGCATGAAGTGCTATACGCTATATTTCTTGGAATGCATTAAGCATTTCATTTCTGATAACTCATTCCAAAGACCAAGATTTTAATGAAACTGATATGTAGCAAAAAGCTTTTTAAAGAAAGGGAGGGAGAGGAGGAATACAGGCTGCAGAAAACAAAATAATGGTATAGCTTGATTTAGGGTATTCTTTTGTGTTAGGATTTCTGTTGTGGCAGGATGATGTGAAAAACTTCTCATTCTTTATCCAACATCCTTCATGGGGAGATGGAGAGTAAAGTTCTATCCAGACAGCACTCCACTTCATCACCTCTCTCCCCTAAGGCAGGACTCCCTGCTGTGGGATCTCGCCTGAGTAGTGACTGGAGAAGGCTGAGGCAGTTGGTGATGTCCCTCTGGCATCCACCTACATTCCTCTAACTCATAGGTGAGCAAAGTGCAGCCAGAGGCTACATGCATCCACAGACTCAATTTTGTGGCTCCTGGGGGCTCCCAATGGTCAAAAGATTTTTTTTCTAACTGGTTCAACAGTAACAAAATCATCTATCAGGACCTTCCTGGAGTCCTGTAGAGGTTTTGGAGGATAATGTCATCACTGTGTGTCCAGTGATAGGGACATAGCTGGATGCTTCATGGGCTCACCTGGGGTCTCTCCTGGATAATACATGGCTGTGTTGAAGGATGTCCAAAGAACAGATGTAAATCTCAAGGGGGTGGAAGTTGTCGCACATGGAAGGTAGTAAATTCTTCTCTCTGTAATGCCCATAAAAAAAAAATATGCATATGTCACTAACAAAATGTAACTCTTTCTACTGGGCAGCTTATACAGGCCTTCACATAAGATTGCATTAGACCATCCTAGGCCATTTCTGCACTAGACCATTACAGCGCTATTATTCCACTTTCAACATCCTATGGAATCCTGAGGTTTGCAGTTTAGGGAGGGGCCTCAAAGGCCCCTCCCTAAACTGCAAACCCCAGGATTCCAAAGAATGTTGAAAGTGGAATAATAGTACTATAACGGTTTAGTGTGGAAACAGCACTAAAACTGCTGGCTCTCATACTATTTACAAACCACCACTGCAGAGCAGGCTGGATTTGGACTACAGCTTCTAGAATCCCTTAGCCACTATGGCCAGATTATGGTGGTTGTATTTAAAAAAAACAAAAAACAAAAAACAAAAAACCCCCCGACAATCTTGAGTCAAGGTCTCAGGTATGGAACTGGAGCATAGGATCACAGACTATGGTTTCATCTGGGCCACAAATAATTGGTTGAATTCCAACTGACCTGGTTTGGCAGGTGCAGTTCTGAATAATCCTCTGCCATCCTGCTTTTTTTGCTGCCTTTAAAATGTTCCAGTTTTCATTTGCTCCTCCCAATTCCCCCCTTTGACTTATTTCAGCTGCTGTGAGAGGAGTTCAAAATACAAAGTAGTAATTTGCTCTTAATTAATGAAGCAGGGAGACATAAGAGAAGGAGTACAGTCTTGCCCTTCCTAGTAGGTTCAGGCAAAACAAACTGTTGCAGCCTCTTCCAGCTTGTCCGTTCTTCCATGTTAACTTTTGCCATTTTGACTATGCCCTGATGTTGCTTGGACACATTTGTTCTAGTTTTCATCTATAAAATATCGGTGGATATTAAATCAGTGTAAGATAAATTTGGGTGACCAGCAGATTTGCTAGGTAACAGGATGTTAGCTGGAGTCTCAAGGGATTGCTTTGGTTCTTGGAGGTCTCTAGACAAAGAGACAAATCACAGATTCGGTGGCCCTGGGAAATAAAATTTGAGTATTTTAATGGGAGGTGGCATTAAAACAGGAGCAGGACAATTGCAAACTGCAGGCAAAGGCCTGCATACCACTATACTTGAAAACAGACAGAAGAAGCTTTTCTAAAAACAATAAATGATTTCTGGGCACTTCAGGCTTTGATAACAGCCTACCCCTTCCAGCACAGCAAATGCTCTCGTGTCCCTTGAAGATGAAGCATTCTTATTTCTTTTTTCTGTCAAAAACATCAGGAGGGTGTTGGTAAATGTTTCCCTCATATCAGGAAAATGGCTTTCTCTCAGACTCTGTGTTGCTAGTTTATCAGATTACTTTGGTTTTACTCTCTTTCTGGGCTTACTTATACAGAGTGCCTTCATGTCTGTTTCCACAGTCAACTGACCCACAAACAATTCCAGCCTACTCCCCAACCCATGCCTGCCCTGTTTTTGATATCAGAAGCCCCCCCGCCATGTGACATCACAAGGACTTACCTCCTGGTCTCAGATTTTGGCCCTGAAATATCAGGAAATTGGATGCTGCTACCACTGTGGCAATCCTGCCCCCTCATATAGTGTTGCAATTATCTCCCAGAAAGCTCATCCAGTGCGGCAAATAGTCTGAGGGCTGACGTTCAATCATATATGGGTACTCAAATTGCAGAACCATTGATGTAGGTCAGTATACCCTACACTGATTGGCAACATCTCTAATACAGATCATCCTGAACCTGGACTAGGTTCTTGCTTGTCAAGCTACTGTGTCTTTACAAAAAGGTATCCCACTTGCTTCCTTCATGATGTGAGGCCATGCCACCAACATCATCCAATCAACATCAGGTCTGGAGGGCTGGGATCCATCTACTTTCCAGGCCAAAACCATCCCCCAAGTTTGTTATAATCTATGCTTTTGTGTGCAGATCAAAGCCCTCAGGGATGGTCCATTCTGCTGTCCTGAATTGCTGCCAAAATGTCTGAGACATTTAACCTGATATGACGATGTGCCAATAATGAACATGCTCAGAAGCCATCCAGCTCAGAAGCCATCCATCCAGTAAGATATTGTGACCATGCATGGATTCTGCATATAGTCTAAAACAATTGGGGCAAAGAAATACAGGCAAATACATCTCAGAAGAGGGGGAAATAGAGAAGAAATTAAGCACTTTATGGTACTTTGTGGTAATTGGTCCTTCAAGGTTCTCTTCCACTATGGTTTTTTTTTTTTTTTGGAGGGGGAGTGGCTTTAGGAAGATAACGCTCCAATGTAGCATTGTAAGAGCCACCTTGAAGCTCTTGTTGAAGTAATCACAATGAAGATACAAGGAAGTGTGTGTGCTGGAAAACGATTATGCTGAGGTGCGCCAGGCTTGGCCTTCAAGCTAGGGGGCAACTAGTTCCATGGTGTTTGGAAGCAGCCTCAGCATCTTCCTGGTGTAAAGACATCCCACCCAAGTAGGCAGCCTGAGTGAGCGAAAGGTCCACTGATGAACAGATGGCCGTACAACAAGGGAGGCTTCTTGGATCTCTCAGCTTCTTGCAACCTCATTGTCCTCTTCTGGCCATGAGATTTTTTAAAAAAAATATTGCTAGAATCAGAAGTTCTCTTCAGTCACACTGCCCCTTTTGCCACTTTCCAATGTAGCAGCAATGTCATTTTCACTCACCCAGTTGTGTGGCAGCAGCTGTTCAGCATCAGGGTTTTTTCTCTTAACCTGGCAGCAATCCAGACCAGGAAGCACCCAGGCTCTGGTAAGCTGCACCATGGGGCAGAATTTGCCTGGCTTGGCCCTGCTACAGTAAGTGTGTGAATAATTCTTGAGTTTTAATTGGATTTGAAATCCCATGTGAGGGATGTCAAGTGTTGAATGTTAATCCATATCAACATCAGGTTATGGCCATTTGTTTGTACAGTTTTAGTAAAGGAGTACACACATAAAGCAGATATCTCAATGACAAACACATCCATTTTTCCAGTGGTACCTGTAACAGGTCACACTTTAATTGATAGATGCAGTTGTAACTACACAATTACATTTTAAGAGGTTTTTTTTTCATGTTAGAGGTGGCTTGTGTGAAATTCATGGACTGTTAAGCAAAGATCACCTTTGGATTTTCTTCCCTTTCCTTCCTAGGAAGGGCAAAGACACTTGGGACTTCTTAGTTCAGAAAAGCAATAGGGGACATAACAGGAGTATATCAGTTATGAATGCCATGAAGGTATCGAAAAACAAAGTGCAGTATTGTAGAGCACTTGCTATGCATCTAAAAGATCCCATTCTTAATATTTCTAAGTGAGGCTGGGGAAATCTGTCTGAAACTCTGAAGAATGCTAGTCAAAAACAGTACTAAGCTAGATGGACCATCGGTCTGAAGAAAAGCAGCATCCATTGTTCCTAAAAGATATCAAGGAATAGACAGGATGGGAGATCAATACAACCTGGAAGAAGAAGAAGAAGAAGAGGAACAACAACAACAATAACAACTAGATGGAATAGATGTTGGAAAATGTGAAAGACAGTAGGGTACCTTTTGAGCAGAGTAGTCAAATTGCTAAGGAAGAGCTTTCTGTACATATGGCAAGCTTGGAAAGAGAAATTGGATGGGAAACCACTGTTCTGAAATGAGACCATTTTTACATTGGTATGTACGTCTGCCTGACCCAAAATAGTAGCATGGGAAAGAGAAATGTAGGTTTTCTGCAATGGGTTGACAATTAAGTAGCTGATGATGGTTGTTTTAAAATAAGAACTTTCCAAAATGTTCATGTTTCTTTACAAATTCAAAGCTTAGCTCTTAAAAATTTTGGGTTTAAATCCTTGAGTATTCAGCAGTATTTTTGGCTCCTAAAATAGAAGTTCTGCTCATCCCTCTGCAACAGGCTCCTTTTGCACTGGTTTGGCTGGTGGATACAACTAGTCCTTCGTGTGTTTCCTGTTTCATCAGTTGAATTTGTCTAGTGCAAACAGTTGAGAATTTTGTTTAATGCATTTAGGAATTAACAAACAAAACAAAACCAAACCTATGCAAAGTTGCACCTTTCTTCATTAAATTTGACAAGAAGAATTTGACTTAAATAAAATGAATGTAAGGCCATTTCTGCACTAGAGTGTTGTAGTGCTATTATTCCACTTTCAATATCGTATGGAATCCTGGGGTTTGCAGTTTAAACTACAGTACAACAGTCTAGTGCAGAAATGGCCTAAAAATTGCAGAAGTCAGGGATTCATCAACCTGTCAATAGTTTGCATGTATTTTGATGCTGTGGATAGGGAAGCGAAACTCTTTCCATATTGATTTCACTGCTGTTTTCCAAATCCCATCTTCATTTTCTTCATGTAGGTGGCGGTGGTGGTGGGGTTTCCATGTGGAAATGTGCACATATTTTTGTGTTTACTTTTCCGTTGTACTAATTTTCAGAAGCATTTTTTCTTGATATATGCATTTTTGCACCCATTGTCCCATTGAACGAAGTGCATCTGTGCACATTTTTCAAAGATATGCACTTTGAACTGTGCACATGCTTTTGCAGATAGTTTGAAAAGGAAAAGAATAAGAAAGAATCTGCCACTTGCGGTGGATCTGAAAGATATATGAGCGCTTTCACTAATAGTCTCAGGTGACAACAAACAGGATAAACAACTCCTCCTCCTCCTCCTCCCCTCCCTCCTCTTTGATTAATACAAATTTCTTTTTCATCCCTAATTATGGACCACATTTTCTGAAGCAAACATGATTTTGATCTTATAATTCCAGCATGCACAGAAGAGGAAGATGATATGACAATGAAGTTGTGAATCTATCTGTATTTATATCTATGCCAATCGTAGCTATTTCTATTTGTTTCAGATTCTTAATTGGATAATTCAGTGATGTGTGGAGAACTTTAATGAGAGCTCTCATGGGTTGGTATGTTATGTCCCCAGGAGAACCCACCTTTAATTATTTAAGAGCCTTGAACATGTTTTGATTTAGAGTTGAATCTGTGGTGGCAATGGATTATTCATGGCACACCTTCTCTTTTGATACTTTGAGGAAAATTGTACTGCCATCTCAGCTCTTATGAAGAACATTTCACTCTTGCAAACCTCTTGTGACTGCTGAAGGAAGCAAATATCTGTTTTTTAATACAGCTTTTAGAGCACAAGGGTTACTGTAGAGGACAAGATAATGAAACATAACCCTTCTTATCTGTTCTTTCTAACACATGATAGATCTGGGTTCTGTGACTGCTGGGGGAAAAAATATCCCAGCTGGGATTCACCTGTTAACTACTGACAAGACCAAAAAGTGAGGTCATGCCACCATTCTTTGGCTGACATATGAATACACAGCCAGAACCAGACAGAAGGTAGATTTGGAATCACTGGCTAGAACAGCAGACCCAGAGTATTCATGCCAGAAAGAGACTGCCAAATGACTGTGGTAGCCCTCATGTGAACCCTTTAAAAGCACTGTCTTCAGTTTGAAATTTTAGAATATGCTACAGGCTACCTTTTTCCAATCTGATGCCCTTTGAATGGTACAACTCTCATCATTCCTATTTTCTAGATCGTTCAGAAGGAAAAACAGTACAAGAGACTGTTGACTCTAACATATCTTCATTAGCCCAAGTATCTGTTGCTATATTCTCTCCCCAGTTTTCTTCCATGATGAAACCTAGAGCTGTGGACAAAACCAAGAAAAAAAAATTCTTATATGCATGCATTTTTTCTTGATCCCTTCCACAGCTCTAGGACAGAAGAAACACACACAGAGGGGACATGCAGACACAGACATATACATATATGTGTACATATACGTATACATACACAGGGTGTCCAGAAATTATTTTTACAATTTTGGATACCTTGTATGTGTAATTTCCCAACACCTTAGAAACCAATTTCTCATCTAATTGAATATTTTTAAATATTCTTTCTGTCCTTGCTCAAACCATTATATCATGCTGGCTCTCCAGGTGGTGGTGTACCAAGCATTAATCAGGTTTGTTTCATGTGTCTTTAGAACATAATGAAGAGTAGGTTTTTACCTTTGCCAAAATCCTTGCAACCTAACAAACAAAAATTACTGGTAACAAAGCAGCCAACATCCATTATCCTCAGGTTCCCAGCAAAATGATTACAATTAATCAGGTGGCAAACTTTCATGATACCGGCTCCAATAAACAAGAGGATCCAGCCTCATCAAGTTGGAAGTGTTAGTAATTGTGTCAGTGTAGTAAAAGGAAATCATTCTGGATAAAAGTGGAGTTCCTCCAACTGCACTGAAATAGAACTACATATAGAATGGATATCTGAAAATCGCACATGGTTGCAGCAGGCCCTGCCCCTATGGCCTATACCACTTCTCCTAAGGAATAATTAGTCCTCCAATGGTTCTATTGCAAGGGAGATTTTTTTGGGACAGGACATGTTAATTGTACAGTCTTCATCTTCCTTAGATACAGCCAACTGTCCAGGTAAGTATAATTTCCCCTCTTGCCCTCAGTTGTTCCGTCAGGGCCTTAAGTTTGCCTACTACAGCGCAAACTTATATGTCCCTTTTGAGTACTTCCCACTTTTGTTTCTCTCTCTCTCTTTGATGCAGCTCTCAGCCTCTTCCCAGAAGACACAAGAGTGGTGCATGGAAGGGACAGCTTCTTCTGTCTGATTTTCCTATTTTTGCAACGTGCAGCTTACAGTTGTTCACTTTGAGGGAGCAGCTGGGCATCTTTTGAACGTGGGGGGAGAGTTTTGAACTGAGCCTTCCATCTTCTATGCTTCCATGATTCTTGCCTCTCTGCCCAAGCTTTCCAGCCTCACTGCTGTCACGAGCACCATGGTTGTTGGTGTCTAGTACTTGGGGGGTCTCTTCCTTTTCAGCCATGCCAGCTGCCTTGCAACTTCTCTCACTTGCTTCCCTCCCTGCTGCATCAGCCACATCCCTACCATCAGCTCCACTTCCCAGTGCACTGGCTGCCCTACATTCCCTCCTTCTTGGTCATTGGTTCTTCCTTTGTCCTCCCACCCTTTCTGTTCTTCTTTTCATAACAACATCTATGCCAATCCATCACCTGGAAGTCGCAAGATGCTGCCAGAGGCAGAGCTGCATTAAGGTTTTCATAGGCCCTAGGCACTCTTGTATTTGATTTCCTGCCTTGCCTTGAAGTCCCACTAGGAATGTTTTCATTGGCCGTAAAATTTTTGTAGGCCCTAAAGTGCCTAATGGATAAGGCAGCCCTGGCCAGAGGCAGAGGTGAATGGTATTCAATATTTTCCCCATCTACCAGCGCCAATGATTCCCTCAGTCTGCAGCTGGCCTCCTCTTCCCTACCATTGAACCAGTAAGTTTCAAGCTGCCATGTGCTCCCCACCTCACCACAAAGCACTTTTGTTACAAAGTAGCTCAGCCAGCTACACATTCCTTGGGATGAAGTTTTAATTTGGAGAGAGTTAGATCCAAGATAAAACATTCAAAGAATGTTGGGTGAAGTTACAAGAGTTTTTGCACATTTCCCCCGCCTTTTAATAATTTTTCTAGTAGTTTCTGCATTTCAGGACTTTTTTTTTTAGAACATAATTTTTGCATAGGTTGTAATGCCTTTTGGGCAAAATACGTTGTTATCTATGGAAAAGACACAAACGATTTTCTTTTTGCAAAGAAAACAAAACAAAAAACCTCCCAAATTAAGAGAACTCTTTTGCTATTTGAATATTTTGTTGACAGGACAATGACACCTTTTCTTGGCATGGGTGAGAAAAATTGTGATTATTCTTGACATCCTTAGCACTTTATTTAAAAAAGAAAAGAAGGGATGTCATACATGCTGCAGGTACAAAGGCCAGTGGGGTTAACCGGTAGAATAGATATAGACTTGATGTATAGGAAAGCTGAATTTAGGTCAAAGCTGTGAATTGCTGGGAGCAGTGAAACTTGATATCTGAAGTGCACATATTAGCTAAAAAGTGATGCAGTGATTTCTCCAGTGACAGGAACTAGTACAGATTCAGTTTCAGCAGACGGGGATCTCAAAAGGAAAGAAGCATCTGAGTAGGAAGGCTGGGCCTCAGAAGTTTGTGGGGCATGCTGAAGAACTAAACATATTTAGGGATAATGCTGACAAGCTAATAGAATCTTAGAATTACAGAGTTGGAAGGGAGCAGAAGGGCCACATAGTCCAATTCACTGCAAGTACAGGAGCCTACAACTAAAGCATCTTTCTTAGGTGGACACTTGAACTCTGCTAATAAAAAGCTCCAATAAGGAACAGCCTACTACAGAACTTTCCAAACTTTTCATGTCAGTGACACACTTTATAGACTTGTATCATTTCATGACACAGTAATTCAGTTTTACTAGCACTCTGGAAGTTAAACTAATCCCTTGTAAGAAATACAGACACTTACATAAATTGGAATAACAAAATGTATGGAGACACAACCTATCTCATGAAAACCTTTCATATATTTTTAAAAATATATGATTTATAAATAATAACATACATTTCCAAGATTGTTGTCATATGAGTAAAAATATGGAAATATGTGCAAGAATTTTAAAAAAAATGAATAAAACCAATAATTACTTACAGTTTTAATGAGACGTATCAAATTGACACAGCTTTTCAATACTTGGTGAAATATTAAATGAAGACACTCATATTTTGTCATCAAGCCTTTTTAAGCTTCCATATTTCAGTGAGGAAAGACCCCGGAGAGAGCAGTGACAGTGGAAAAGGTAGCCCACCCACCCAACTCTGGCCACTGCTGTTGCCCTCAGTGGGGAAAGACCTTGGCAAGAGTGGTGGCAGCTGGCTGGGCTTGTGTGGGGGGTCTTTCTTGTTCTGGGGAGGTGACAAGCCTACACACTGCAGGCAACACACTAACTTGTCATGACACACTGTTTGGAAAGCCCTGGTCTATGACCTTCCGTAGTAGCCTGTTTACTGTCAAACAGATCTTACCATCAGGATGTTCTTCCTAATATTTAGTGAGACTTTCCAGTTTAGTACAGTCAGCCCTCCACATTTGCAGGTTTCATTTTTGCAGATCTGATTATTCACGATTATTTGCTGTCATGTCTGTGCCATTTTTAATAGGGACTGCAAGCCTCGTGAGACTGAGAAACCGCAAACAAGTCTTGTAAGTCCCTATTAAAAATGGTGTGAGGCAGCAATGGAAGTGGCAGTAAGCCCCACCAGCCACCCATTTCTGTCTTGTGAAGGAACCCTGAGACCTCAAAGAAATCCACGGTGGGTTGAATATGCTGATCATGCTTTTTTTGTGTGTTAAATATGGTTCGGGGTGTGTGTTCTAGAGTTATTCACATTTTTCCACTTTCATGGGGGTCCTGTGCCCCTAACCCTAGCAAATGTGGAGGCATTACTGTAATTTAAATTCTTTGGCTTGGGTCCTGGTTTCTGGAGCACCAGCAAACAAGCTTGCTTTATATTCTCTCTACCACAGCCCCAGATCTTGCACAAGGAGAAAGATGGGATATAAAATAAATACATAAATAAGTAAGTAAATAAATTCCACCTGACTACTCTTTGAATATTTAAATATGGCTATCATATCAGTCTTTCCTTTCTCAGAATGAACTTGCTCCACTCCCTATATTGTTCCTCCTTCAGCTTGGTTTCCAGACCTTTTGTCATCTTGGTTATTATCTACTGGATTTGTTACACACTTTCCTATCAGCTTTCATTGAATGCTTGGTCAGAATACCCACATATAGGGTAATAAAAAATTTGGACTTTTTGGGAAAGGATGGGCCCTGTAGTTGCAATGCTTCCAACCCATACTAGATCTACTGAATATATATTGAACAACTGGACAGGCACTGAGATATCCCTTCAAAGGTTCTTCGTTGCATGGTGGGAATCAATAATTTATTGCTGCCAGGCTGTGTAATCTAAGGATGGCATATGCCCACAGTAATAGGGAGCCTAGCCTTTGTAACATTGCTAAATACCCTGAGTATTCTTAGCCTGGGTATCATGCAGCATACCATTAAAACTGTTGTCCCCCTGCACTGTGTGATCAGAAAACAGGTAGTGCATTTGTCTGAGAGTAGAAACAAGAAAAATGATTATATCCATCTGCATGTGTAGCTGGAAGAATATTTTCAGCAAATATGCACCTGATACACCTGAAAAGTATTGACTGGCAGAGATAATTAGGCCATCCCATATTGTCTTGTAGTTGACAAGGAACATTTTACCTAAAGGCTGCTTGGGGGGGGGGTCTACATTTTTCTGCCTGCTTTCTAACACTACCTTTAAGTAAAAGGGACGATGACAGCTGACGTCATGTCTCTGAGTCTATGTAGATTACTGTGTAATTGTAACAGGCAGGGAAATACTGGTGCTTGTATAATCAATAGCTCCACTTGTACCAAGTTATTTGGGACCCTCTAGTTTCATCTGAGTTGCTAATTAGCCCGTTCAGCACCACAGCAGAATGAAAAAAAAGAGCACTTTTTAAATGTTGTTTCTTGCAAAAAGGTTGAAGAAAGTTTATTGAAGGGAAACCACCCATATTAAGAAATATATATTTTAGATATAATTTTAACTTCCTCTGATCAGGTAATAATCATACTTGAAGAAGTGTCTAGAGCAGTAAGCTTCTTCTTAGATCAGACAAGGTGGAACTTGGGTCTCTAGCGTCAAAAACTGGAAGAATTCATTTGCTTGACAGTCAGTCATGAATTAATAAGGCTCAGTCTTATGAGAGTCACTTGTGCAGCACACAGAATCCTGCATAAAACTTCACTCTTGATGCTGAAATTCAATCTTACCTACAGGAAAAACTCATATTATTTGAAAAATGAATCAATCCAGGCACCCATTCAACCATGGGCAATGATCTTGTCGCATCTCCTAAGATAAACAGTTTTATGCCTACCTGAAAGATTGCCAGAAGCAAACCAGAGAATGATAAGGCCTTTGATATGCAACTAAACATGTACTTCAATGTCACTACTGTGGCATGAGGAAAACAAGGTAAGTGCCATGATAGCCGGACTATGCAATCTCAAGCAAACTAATGTGAAGTACAGCCATCTGATCTATTTTGGTTACACATTCCCTGTTTGACTGAAACACTTGGAAGGTGGAGTATGGCCACACACATTAACAGTTAGTCCTTTCCCTCATATCCTGTTCCTGGCAGCCAGCCTATAGTCTGAAACCTGTGTGCCTTGAGCAGGAAGGGCTAAAAGTATAACCTTTATATGTTTGAAGAAATACATTTAAAATACTTTATGTGATCCAGAAGCCACTGTGGATTGTGACCTTATGGAGGAGTCTGAGTACACACTGCCTCCACCATCACCTCCCACTATTTAACTGTTCCTTAATGGATAGCTAATGTTCCTTAATGGGAATTCCAACGCTGTCACTTCCTAATACCCTCTGTTCCTCAATGGAATGGAATTTTCTTTCCAACATATTATCAAGCAGCAGCTGGTGATGGTTTCACATAGTGAAGTACTTCACTGAGCATGATTGATAATGGATCCACTTGGTTCCTTCTGCTCTCTGTTTGTCTGGATCACTCTAAGTAACAGAAGTATCTTCGCAAAATACCTTCTTTCCTCATCCTCCTTCCCCCTTTCTCTCCACACTACAGGCTTTGACTATTTTTTAGTAACTGAGAGAGATCTATGAGTTGTAGTTTTATAAGAGGAGATCCAGGCTCTCAAGCAGGACCATTCTGTTTGTTTGTTTTGTTCATTCTTTTGTTCTTTCATTCATTGCTTTTCCCTAGAATGGATGCTCATTTGTTGCACCTTGCCTGTAGAAAGCATCCTCCTTATCCCATTACATAAGAAGCTTATAGTGAAGAACCTTCAGACTCTGGACCAATTCCATCCACCTGCTCTGACCACTGGCTTTTCATGGGCACAAAGAACTCTTTTCATCTCTCTGATGCTTTGCTTGAGCAGCAAAGTCCACTAGCTCTCTGGCATGTCCTGTGCTTATGGTTTTCATCTTCATTCTTTCGTCTAGTTTCCCCATTAATCTTGATTGACCTTCAGTCCTGACTTCTAGGTTATCCTGGGTTCTGCCTTTGGGGTCATGCTCCAGCCTCTATTTCTGCTTGGTTTTGACTTCTGGTTTTCAGCTCCTGACTTGCTCCGGACTGCTGCCCTTTGACTAGCAACATGCTATCGCACAAGGAGGTATAGGATACCTCCTTCAGTTTCTTTAAAACCAGCTATCCACGGTCACACTAGAGTAACCATGGATAACACCAGCAGAAGCTACCTATAGGATTTTGGCCTGAAGCACCTGCCCTCAGGTAGTAAATTAGGATGTCATGAAAGGTCAGCAGATTTTTAAGTATTTAATTTGGCATTGTTGTACTTATATGGCTAGGGAAAGGATGAGGTTCTTGTGGGATTTACTCCTTCATGTGCTGGAATAATCTAACTGGTTTGAGGTGTTATGCACTTTTACTCAGATGAATGGGAGTTAAATTATTACTCTGCCTCAGTTAGTAAAATCTCTTCGGATAGCTGTGCATTCATTTTGTCCTACTTAACAGACTTTTTTTGGGCAGGGGGAGGGTGTTGAACTAAGAAAGAAAAAAGCAGCAGTGGGAAAACATGAGAGGCCTACAAGTGGAAGATGATGTCTTCTGGACCCCTGCCTTCTTCTGCAGTTCAGTGAACGTGGCAGGGGGACTGCCTAATAGCTTTTGAGGGCAAGGAGCTGTGTAGTTGTATCCATTCCTTCCTCTCCTCTTGCAGGCCCTCCAGAGTTTACTAATTCCACAACCCTTTTTATACTTTCACTTCTTCGTGACAAACATCTAGTGTTTCCTTTTCCAACCTGGCACTCACCAGCTACATTGGGCTACAATCATGGTTATGCTTAGAATCTGTGAGCAATGGCAGAAGTTATGTCCCAATACATCAGAAAGGCTCCAGTTTCAGGAAGCCATTTTGAACAAATGAACAGCAGTCCTCTATCATGCGGAAGTGAGTGTGTATGAGATACACGCACACACAGACCTGCAACCACAAGTAGGCCCTTTCCGCACGAGGCTGGTGAATCGGTTCATGCCGTTTCTTACCGGATTTTCTGGGCTCGAAACAAGGCGGACTTTCCCTCATTTCCTTCCGCACAGCTGCTGTGTATGTTCCATTCTGATTCAGAGGAGTGCGAGTTCATGAATCCACACTGCCTCCACCATGGTCTCTCCTGCTACTCCCCTCACCCTGCCCCGTCGGCTGTGATTGGTCCTTTTTTTTTTTGCATGGTTTAGTACGTCATTGTATATGTGCGTATGTGCATAAGTCCATACTACCCCCTGGCCCCTCCCATGAGCCCTCCCCTGACCGCCAATTCGCACTGGAACGAATGTACGTGTCTGCACCACTGTGAAAGTACGAATCGGATTGATCTGGAAAATTGGAAAACCGATTTCTTCCAGTTTTCAAATAGTGCACTTTATCACCACATTGGGGTGCATTTAGTCAGAATTACGTGTGGAACGAAGGTAAATAAACCGAACCTAGTCCGCTCCAACATGCAGAAGACCTCTGTGGCAAGATGCATTGGCCCGCTTTAATAACCGCTTGTGGAAAGGGCTATAGAAATACAGAGTGCTGTAGAATTTGACAGCCCTCTTCAGATGACCCCACGCAACTAATATTCCATCTGGGAAATCACTCTGAAAAGCAGACAACACCTCTTGGGAAAGCTGGAAAAGGAAGAATGAGACAGTAGCCTACGAAATGGATGGCCTTCAACTGAGTGTGAGTGAGTTAACAATAACACCTGGCTAAAGTCACATTTGAAACAGCAATCTAGAGGTGAAAAATCTCAATATCCCTTTTCCAATCTCCCGAGCCATCTGGTCAAGTTGATGGATTTACTTCCATGTTTCTCAGAAATTAACTATATTCACTAGAGAAAGAGAACCCAAACAAACCTGCTTTCTCTTTTCTTTTTCTTTCCCCAAGGTGATTGCATTGCCTCTTTGATAAAAGGAAAAATGCTATTAACTGTGATTAACATTTCTTAATAATCCCAACAATAATAATCACAACAACAACAGGAGACACACTTCTTCCAAACAATCTGCAAAATATTAACAGAAAAGAGATTCCGAGGGAAAGAAATCTCCTTTGGGGAAAGTGGCTGGAAGTTTTCAGCGGCTATTTCAGTTTGTAATTTTCTGTATGAGGATATCAGATCAAAGAGACTTTAAAGGGAGATGCAGCTTGCCTTGTTCCAAGATCACTCGTCCTTTGCTAATTTGTCCCATGACATAGAGTGCAGTACCTTTAGAAACATCTTAAACAGATTAAAATTGTATTTTGGAATGAGTTCATCTTGAGCTTTATGAGCTGCAAAAGTGCAAGTTAATTGGAAATGTAGTATTAACAGGAGACATAAAGAAATAAGCATACTGAAAAGACAAAAATAACAAAAAAAGAAGAGAGATCACGTTATTCATATGCAATGTAATCACTCTTCTCTTTGATTCATTACATATGCCATCTTTGGGTCTGAAACATCAATAAAAAACCCACCCCAGGTTTTTACATAAACTTTTCTCTTAAAATACCAAAGCGCCTGGTTCTTGGATGAGCATCTGGGAAAGGTTTAAAGCCTCTAGTGCTGTTACAAAGCAAGGTTAATTTAGAAATTGGGACAAAGTGGTGTTAGTTTTGAACCAGGAGGATAGACATTCACAGTGCAATCCTAAACAGGCAATCCTAGGCACTCTTATTTGGGAATAAAATTCACTGTACTTATCAGGTGAGTAAATATGGACTGGATCATGTTATCAGAAGCTTGGCATCCAATCCCCCTACCAGAGCAGTGGACAATGATAGCATGATGGCAGGCTGTACCAAGTCCTGAAAAAGCACAAAATAAAACTTAACAAAATAAAATCTAGAAGTACCCACTTTGCATGGTCTCCTTGGCCTTGCCTTGTGTTAGCTTTGTGACAATCATGCTGTGAGAAGCTTTGGACAGCCTGCATCTCCATAAAGTTGATGCTGTTCCAAAAGAAATGATTTGAGCCAAAGAGCTTCCTTATGAAACCAGAATTATATTTATTAAATACATTTAAAGCAGTGGAGAACTACGCTGATAAAAGCCACACGAAAGTAGTACTCAATTTGATAAGTAAGGCTAGAATTCTTTTTGCTAAAGAATGGACAAAAGCAGGGGCCCCTACCATAAATTTATGGATTATGGAGATTTATGAATTATTGGAAATGGATAAATTGACAGTGTTATTGAAAGACAAATCCTTAGATAATTTCAAAAAACAATGAGAAGATTTAATTACATATTTTGAAGAGAAATGGGGGAATCCTTTTGTTATAACTTATAGAGATTGAGTTTGATAAGATGAAGATGTACCTTTAGTGGAGTTAATCTTGTATTTTTTCTTGTTTAATCTTCATACTGTGTACATTTGTTATATGTTCTTACATTCATAAGTTGTGTAGATGTTACCCATAACCAAATAATAATTGTTATATACTACATAAATATTAGTATAATAAATAAATAATTTTAAAAAATGATTTGATCCTAGAGCGCTGCTCTTTGCTCGGGGGGAACTAAACCTCTTTCTCTGGTTGTCCGACAGGCTTGGGAGCTCAAGAAAAAACCAGTTAAGATAGAGGTTCTTTTCTATGCAGAAGCCAGCATGGTGTCGTATTTTGAGTGTTGGGCTAGGATTCAAATCCAGGTTTCAAATCTCCACTCAGCTGCACAGGACGACAGTGTCTCAGCCTGAGAGGGAGTCAATGGCAAAACTCTGAAGAAATCTTGCCTAAGTTGGAGTCAAGTTGGTGGCACATAACACCAAAAAATCCAGACATCCCTTTTTGGTGTTCATTTTTGAGGACTGGAGGAATAGGAAAACCTCATATTTGTTGGGTTTTGGTTTTGTTCTCCACAACATCTTTGGGGATGCAAAAGTGGTCTTCAGGGACCATGTAGGCCACAGTTTTCCCATCTCTGACCAAAGAGTCTTGTTCTTCTAAGTTAAAGTAGATGTGCCTTTGGTTTTGCCTTCTCCTTTATTGAAGCTGAAATGGGGACATCCTGAATGGACATGCTGACATCACCATGAGGCCAATTGGATGAGGAGCAATCCTGTTTGCTGAAAGGGTTCTGCTTCTTCCTAGGTAGGGGCCCTTGGACTGGAAAGTCAATGCCAATGTAACTGTTTTATACCTCCCAAGGCTTGTGAATGGGAGCATACTTTACAAATGTGCCAAATTTGCGAGGCTGACAGGTTGTTTGGAGAAAGAAAAGGAGACAAAACCATGCACACATTTTAAAACTCAAGCAGGTTATGATGCATACAACTGAAAAGAAATGCACATAGGTTTTAATCAGTGGGAAAAATGTATATTAGGTTAAATCTATAAGCAAATGTACATATTAGGAAAACTGCATACTTTTTTGCAGGGATTTGAGGGCAGGAAAAAAAAAACAAGGAAGAAAAAAACAACACAATGAAAGACTTGCAAAGGATTCCAAAGGTTAAGAAGAGCATGCAAGTGGAATTCAGAGAAATGCAATGTAACTGAGAGATTTCTCTGAAGTTACTTCTGCAGTAACCAGTTAAGTGTTGCCACTGAATCAGCTAAGTGACTCTTTTTGGAACAGAGTTAAGGTTTGTTTTACGTTTCTCCCCTTTCTTCCTGGGTGTGGGAGATCCAAATATGGTTAACTATCTTACTTTTTTTTTTGCCCTAGGCATGGCATGGAAACCCACTGGGTGACCTTGGACAAGTCACACTCTCTCAGCCTCAGAAGAAGCCAATGGCAAGCCCCCCTGTAAAGAAATCTTGCCAAGTAAACTCCATAATAGGTTCACTTTAGAATCACCATAAGTTAGGAATGACTTGAAGGCACTGCACAACAACAGCTCATCACAACACTGGCACACTGAGCATCTTTTCCTACAGCAGTAGATTGCCTTTTCTTCAGAACTTGACTCCCATACATCACCACTACAAGATTTTCAAGTTGCAATACACATATGAAAACAGAAATTCCAACTGCAATGTGCCCAGCTCCAGAAGATGTTTCATCTGTCGTAGCTATGCCTCATTCATTGGTCACGAGCAGTTAGCTAAGCAGCAATTTTAGAAAACAAATTTGTCCTGCTACAGCTGCAGGAGGTTGGGGAACCTTTTAAACCCAATTTCCCAATTTATGGAAACCATATTGCCAAGCTTGAGGGGAAATTGTGCTGTTTTTTCCCTTTCCTACCAAGCATTTTCTGAAAGATGAAACAATAAATTGTTAAAGTTATTGTGGACATAGTTATAAATATTTTATGGTAACTACATAAGATTTGTCTGCTCCTACAGCTTCACCTTTCTGCAGCACAAAAGACTCATGAATCATCTTTATTTCCAGCCATAAACTGGTTTGGTTCTTATGGACCTTCCATATGGTTCAGCAGAACTCTGCCGAGCTGTGTCAAATTAGCCCAGATTGTATGTTGCTGAAAACACCATTTTCTTCTATGAAGTTATTAGATAGCTACAAGATGCTATAAACCCTCTTCCTTTTACAGATGACTTTTTTTTTTAACATAGACTGTTCAGAAATTCATTGTGGGTTTGTGTGATCAGGAAGCAACAGGTGAGTTTGGATTTTGCCTTGTCTAATCTTTGGTTTTTGAAATGCAATCAGTGTTACCAATTATACTGGGTGGTTTCCTGCTCGTACGCTGAAATAATCTTATTTACTGGGGATAAGGTAATACGAATTGGGCTTGGTTTACCAAACAAAGAGCAAAACAAAAACAATAAAAAAACTAAATAAAAAAAAGGGAAACTTCCATGTTGTAGCACCCTGTTGATGGAATACCTTCCTCTTAGAAGTCCAATTGGCACCAATTTTGACTTCATTTTGGTGCCAAATTGAGGCACAGTTGTTTCTTAGAGCCTTTAGGTTTAACGATTTTATCCAGTTTGTACATGCACATGGTTCCATTTAATATGTTTTAAATTGTTATTAGTTTAATATGTTTTAGATTGTAATTTTGATATTTTAAAATTGATTTTACTATAACCACCTTGAGATCTTTAGATGCTGACTATATTTAAGGAAACTAGAGATGGGCCAACTGAATCCTCAAATCCTCAGCAAGGATTCGAGATTCTTGAATCTGAATCCCTGTGCCAAAATAGGCAAACCGAATCTTTCGAATCCACCAACCAAATAGTTTGTTGGAGACTGGGACGCCTGAAAACCTGAGAGACCAGACACACAAGGGGAGATGGCAAATAGGTGAGTTTTTTCCTTAGAAGTAATAATGGCCTTTGTTAACAATTTCAGAAATTACATCTGGGGTTGTATTCTAAAATACTGAAATTGAATCCAGCCGCTTTTTTCCATTGATAAGCGGCTAGACACCCCCCTGGTAAAGGGGGTGCGGAAGATTGCTTGAAGGGGGCTCCATAACTGGTGCCGAGCTCTTTCTGACAAGAAGGAGTGGGAGGCATCAGGGGGGCCGAAGGGCTATGATGGATCCAGCAGGGACACCGTATATGCTGCACAAGCGTCGCCGCCGCCTTTTAAAAAAGAAGACACGATTCGAGACAGTAAGCATCTGATCTAGTTTTTATTCTGTCGATACTGCAACAATTTGGAACTAGCAGCAGTGAACAGGAGTGGCAATATGAAGTGACCCACAGACTGTGAGTACGAAATGGTGGATAATTTTTTTGGAAGACTATAACATTCTCAAGATAGACTGTATACTAAGAATGTAATAGATTTCACTAGCGGTTTTTTTAAGAAGACATGGTAAAGGACATTTGATGAGACTTGTTTTGACCAAAAGAGCATAAGCGGAGAGTTACAGAAACGGGATTGTTGTTTGCGCTTTTTTTGTCTTTGTTTGGTATGAAGACACTGGACTGAGAACATGGTTATCCTTGGTTTAAACTTAAGTTTTTGCCGTTCTGTTTTCCTTGCCCTCCGCTTTGACTGAACTGACTTGGAATTTTGGAATTTTGGCAACATAAATAGGTCTGTGTTTGTTTGGGACCCTACATCTGTGTTTTTGCGAGTATCGGAGTTAAGACGTGGCCGCAACGGATTCTTGTGGATTATAATGTCCTTTTCGTGATGAGACAGGACATTGGTATTTCCTTTTGGATTCTTTTCCTTTTGGATTATTGAACATTGAACATTGAAGTTGGAAAATGAAACACTGAATATTGAAATTCGGGACTGTGACATTTGGATTGTGGCTTTATTTTTTAAACTGCGAACTTTGCTTTGTAACTATGTTTGTTCTTTTTATTTTTAGTCCTTTTGGCTTTCGAGAACAACTTGAGGACCTAAAAATATTCATAAGGGAGGTTTTTTTGAGGCTGTACTGGAAGGACAGGAAGACAGAGAGACTCTTACTCCCACACAGTGGTGCAGCTCAGATTACATCGGAGGAGAAGCTCTCACAGTCAAGGTCTGGAAACAGTTCCAGAAGAAAGAGGAGGACAGGGGAGACAGCATTCGCTGGGAGAGGGGAGTGAAAGAATTGGGCCTAGGCACAGCCCACTGATTTTATTGAATGAATTCGCTGTATGATTTTACTGAATGAATTTGCTCTATGAATTGAATATAATGTAATAGATTTCATTATAAGTGGTCCTTTTTAGTTAGCTATATACAATCTCATAGAATAAATAAATCTATATATCTATGTAAATTGATACATAAGATATTTGCATAATTTACATATATACAGCTATCTTTATTTTTATTTCATTGGTATAGCGACTGGGTAGTGCTAATTTCAATTTAAAGTAATTAATTCAAGCTAAGGATCTATGTGATTGAGTTTTACATGAAATGAATTTAATTTAATGTGAAGGAATTATAGATAGAGTAATTTGAACTTTATAAGAATTTCAAAATTACAAGGTTATAAATAGTGGTATCTGTAAAAAACATATGCATAATGAATTGAACTTTATATTGAACATTGATTAAGCTAAACAATTAGCATTCAGTACTAGGTACTCCAAAATAATCAAAAATGGACCAAAGGACAAGAAGAGGAACGGCGGTAGCAGCGACAACAACAACTTCCCAGACAACCAGACGGACATCAGTGGATATACCCCAGAAACCTCAGAATTTCATGTTACAACTAATGGAAGAGTTTAAAAGCATGAAAGATGACATAAGAAGTGATATAAAAGAAACAAGGAAAGAGATGACAGCTGACATGAAACAAGAAATAGACAAACTGAGGAAGAAATTGGAAAACATAACAAAGGATGTGACAAAGCTAAAAACAGAAACAAAGGAGATAAAACAACAAGTTAAACAAGTCGAAAAGGAGATGACTGAGATGAAGGGGAAGCAACAAGAGGATGAATTTCAAATTACTCAGCAGGAGTTGCGATATCGGGAAAGATGTCTTCGATTTAGAGGTGTCCCAGAGGCTTCAGCAGAGAATTTGTACAAAAAAATTGTACCAGCTTTGGCAGAATTCATTGATATTGAAGAGGAAAAGATGGAGACTTATATTGACAGAATGTTCAGAGTTTCCTCCAGAGTAGGGAGAGAGAGGAAATTACCAAGAGATATTATTATTACTTTTACACGGACAATGGTTAGAGACAAAATATTACAACGAAGCTACGATGGATTACTGAAGATTGAAGATAAAGATGTCAGAATTTTTAAAGATATACCCTATCAAATCCTAAAGAAAAGACAAGAATATAAACTGTTGGCTAACCTTTTGCAAAAGCGTCAGATTAATTATCGATGGGAAAAGGTTGAAGGCTTGTCCTTTACTTATAAACAGCAGAGATATAGGATTAATTCAGTACACAAAGCAAAAGAAATGATGGACAGATTGAAGAAAGAGTTACAAAAAGCCACCCCCGAAGGAGTGAAATATCAGGCACAGCTACCTCCAGAGGAGGAAAGAGAACAACTACAAGAAGAAGAAGATGACGGAGAACAAGAGGAAGCAACAGAAGCAGCACAAAGAACTTTGGAACAAGAAGAAGGGGAGGTAGACGGAGATATACTGAAGGAGTAAGCCAAACTTCAGAAATAAAATATTAATATAATCTAGCAAAATGGATTTGAAGATTTATTCTTGGAACATTAAGGGTTTAACTCTGAATACAAAAGAAGACACATTTTTCATCATATAGAGAAACAGAATTGAGATATAATATGTCTGCAAGAAGTTTGAATTAGAACTCAAGATTTGAGATATGTCAGGAATCTGAAACTAGGTAGCTGCTTTGCAGCTACAATTGATAAAAAGAAGAGGGGAGTTTTGATATATGTAAATTCAAAATTTGGTGCACAGCAAATTTTCCAGGACAGCAATGGTCGCTATATAGGAGTCGAAGTTACTTTGAAACAGGATAAAATATTAATAGTTGGAATATATGCACCAAACGGAGCTAAAGGTGAATTCTTCCCTACAATACAGGAAGAGGTATTGAGATATCTTAATGAAACAGGAAATTCTGTTTTGGGGGATTTCAGTGGAGTAATCAGTCCCCAAGTGGACAGGACAATGCAAAAGTTAATTCCCCGAAACAACGGTAAACTTCCTAAGAGTTTCTTTAATATGATGGACAATCTAAATTTATATGACACTTGGAGATACAAGAACGGGCAATTGGATGGACATACATTCTATTTGGATCGACATAGGTCAATGTCAAGGATAGATATGATGTTGGTATCCAAACAACTATTGTTGAAAATTGCAGATATGAATATTCTTCCCAATTTATGCTCTGATCATAACCCGATACAACTAAAGATAAGGATCAAAGACAGAGAAAGAACATGGAGAATGAATGATGAGATCTGGAATAAGGAGAAGTACATAGCGAAAGCAAAAACAGAGATAATTAACTATTTTAATGAGAACTTGACGTCGGAGCTGTCGATGAAAACCATTTGGGACGCAAGTAAAGCTGTGATGCATGGTAATTTTATCAGATGGTCCGTAGAGATTAGAAAAGAAAAGAGAAATACTGATCAGCGAATTTTGGAAAAGATGAAAGAAATTGAACAACAGATGAGACAAAACCCATCGGATAAACAGATTAGATTACAGATGAAGGTACAGCAAGCTGAATTAAATCAACTTGATTTGGAAGAAATAGAGCAACAGATAAGGAGAACGAAATATAATTTCTTTGAACAAGCTAATAAACCTTCAAAGCTTTTGGCTGGTTTGCTGCATAAAAGAAGGGTCAGAAATACCATAACCAAGATTAGAACAGGAGAAGAAAGAATTACAAAACAAGAGGGAATAAAACAAGCTTTTTATAATTACTACGTGAAGCTGATGAGTAAGATCTCAAAGGCGAAAAAACAACAAGAAGTGGAAGAATATTTGGAGAAAATGAATAAAATGAGATTCAATGAAGACCAAAGATCAATTTTGAACAAATCTATTTCTGTGATGGAAGTAGTTGAGGCTATTAGGAATTTGAAGAATGACAAAGCTCCAGGACCCGATGGCTTTACTGCAAGATATTATAAGATTATGGAACATGAGATTTCAATACCTTTGCAAAGTACTATAAATGAAATAATAAAGGAAGGAATACCAGATACCTGGAAGGAAGCTAATGTTGTGCTGATCCTGAAAGAAGGAAGAGATCCGAGAGATATAAAGAATTACAGACCAATATCACTTTTGAACACAGACTACAAGATTTTTGCTTCAATACTAGCAGCGAGGCTTAAAAAAGTGCTGTCAGAGGTAATTGATGAGGACCAGAATGGCTTTCTACCGAAAAGATCTTTGAGAAATAACATCAGAACGGTCTTAAATATAATTGAATACTATGAAAAGCATAATGAACGGAAAATGGCCATGATATTTGTAGATGCGGAGAAAGCCTTTGACATGATCAGTTGGCCATTTATGAAGATGGCGGTTAAACAGATGCAGGCAGAAGAAAAATTTGTTTCATGGATTAAAGCAATCTATAGCCAACAACAAGCTGAATTGGTCATAAACGGTGAAAGAACACAAATGATAGAACTGTACAGAGGGACAAGACAAGGGTGTCCCTTATCTCCTCTGCTGTTTATCATGACAATGGAAATACTTAACAATGCTATAAGAGAAGAGACAAAGATATAAGAGGAGTCCAAATTAAGAAATATCAATTTAAGTTAAAAGCTTTCACTTACTATTTGGTCTTATTATTGGATGACCCAGGGAAATGTATTGAAAAATTGATTACTATAGTTCAAGAAAATGGAGAATTCTCTGGTTTTAAAGTTAATAAGGAAAAAAACAGTTTTTTAACCAAAAACATGACTGAAAGAGAAGAGATGGAATTAGTACAAAACACAGGATTTAATAGAGGACAAAAGGTAAAATATCTAGGTATTTGGATAGCTAAAAGAAACAATGAGCTGTTTCAAAATAATTATGAAAAAAAATGGAAAGAAATAACAAAAGATTTGGAAAGTTGGACTTCTATGCGTTTGTCAATGATGGGGAGGATAGCTGCAATAAAGATGAATGTTTTGCCAAAAATGAACTTTTTGTTCCAAAATCTTCCCATCATGATGAACATGAAACTTTTCATACAATGGAAGAGAGAACTAACCAAGTTTATATGGCAAGGGAAAAAACCTAGGATAAAATGGAATACTATGACAGACCTAAAAAGTAGAGGAGGAATGGGACTACCAGACTTTCAAACATACTATAAGGCAGTGGCTTTCACATGGATAAAAGATTGGGTAGACCTACAACATACGAGAATGTTGGCATTGGAGGGAGCAGACCTGAGGATGGGGTGGCATGCCTATATGTTCTATGATAAAGCAAAAATAGATAAAGACTTTACACATCATTATATCAGAAAATCGCTTTCGAAAATTTGGGATGATTATAAAATTAAAAACATACAGCAGCTCCCCACTTGGGTCTCACTGAAAGAGGCTTTTTTTGGCAGATGGACAGATACAGATAAATGGTTGCGATATGAGGATATAATTGAGAGATCAATGTCCAACAATTTTAAGATTAAAACAAGAGAAAAATTAGAACATTAGGGAACAACATTAAGCCGGTTCCCTTACAGACAGTTAGCAGAAAGGTTTCAGATGGACTTAAAAACATACGGAATTGAACTAAAAGAGAAAACTGGAGTAATTAAGTGGCTGTTTGAAAATTCGCCTCATCTACTAGCTCATATGCATCAAGAAATACTACACCAGGAGAGGCAAGAAGAAACAGTAAAGGCAACAATGATTTCATGGGCTCAAAATATCGGACGCTCAATTCAACCAGAGTCTTGGGAGCAGAGCTGGAAAAAAAACACAGAAATTTACAGTAGCTCAGAATCTGAAAGAGAACTATTATAAGCTATTTCACAGATGGTACATGACACCAGATAATTTAAAAAAGATTTATAATACAGGTACTGGACATTGTTGGAAATGTCAGAAAGAGGTCGGTACGATATATCACATGTGGTGGACATGTCCAAAAGCTAAAAAATACTGGAGTGAAATACATAACGAAATTTGTGCATTAATGAAAGTTCAGTTTGCTAAGATACTGGAACTGTATTTGTTAAATATGACTGATATACTAGAAGGTACTGGTATAAAGAAGTATTGGAGAATATTACTGTACATGATAACAACAGCTCGTACTGAATATGCAAAGTTGTGGAAAACTCAGCAAATACCCACAATAGAACAATGGTGGGGTACACTTATTGAAAACAAAAATGCTGACATGGTCTCTCAGAGATTAAAAGGGAAATCAGACGATGAGATACAAAAAGAATGGCAAATTGTAACGGGTAATTGCTGGGTACTATCAGATGGAAATCTGTAATTCATGGTTTAAGATAAATTATGAGGGGGCTACAGGATATATATCATGAAGTGGGAATATGGAGATGGAAATACAAGAATCAACAAGTAATATTAGCAGTAAAATGTAGTACAATAGTATAAGCATGTTAAGAAATATTGATAATGAAATCTAGATCAGTGTGGAAGGTCAAAAATATTAAAATTAACCTGACAGTTATAAATGTTTGTTTTATATATGAATTTGAACAAAATGATTATAAAAATAAAAAAAATAAAATATTTAATTTTAACATTTAATATTTAAGTTCAGCACTTGACTGGAAGGTACAGGCTTGAGATTTCAAGGACAGCTGAAACATTCCTTTGCATAGCTCCCTTGCAAAGCTCTTTCATACACAATTCTGGGGTTTGTGGTTTTACAAGGTGTCACAGCCTTCTCTGCCAAAGTCTGCTGATGCATCATCAAACTACAAACCCCAGGATGCCATAAGGAGCTATGCAAAGAAAATCCAGTTTTGACCTGAATTATCTCTGTACCGTAGTGTGTGGCCCTGTTTACACAGGCAGGAAAATTTGGGATTAATCCACATTTTCCTGCCTGTGTAGAAAGGGCCTTCATGTCATTTTCAGTGTGGGGAGATCCTTAGGCAAAACTATGACAGTTGTCCTGGCCAGATTTCTTCAGAGGGAGGTTTGCCTTTGCCTGGGCTTTTGCTAAGGTTGAGAGAGTCTGTCTTGCCCAAGATTATCCTTCCTTCCCTTTCCTTTTAAACCCTTTTTTAAAAAAAAGGATTCAAAAGATTCAAGATTCGTGAGATTCGTGGATTCCCACAACCTTCTAGGGATTCAGATTCAGAAAATTCTGGATTCGTCCCATCCCTAAAGGAAACAAACAAAGAAAAAAATGTGTTCATCTAAATCCATATAATTCTATGCAGCAATCAGTTCTAAGGCCTTTATGTTAGTTATGAAGTTATTCTATCATAGGCACACACTTCACGACTGGCTAAGCTAAAGTACATAAGGTTTTTGGATACTTTGTGTCTCTGTTGGCAGCACAAATTTAAAATTATGTAACAGGAACCTAGTTTATATCTGTAGCTTCTATGGAGAGAGTGTGTCATAATGGAGCTGAGGCAGTCCTGAAGTCAGAGCCAGATAACTGTGTAGCTTAGAGGGAAAGGAAGAAGTAATGATATACAGCCATCTCTCCACATTTGCTAGGGTTAGGGACACAGGACCCTTGTGAAAGTGAAAAAACTGTGAATAACTCTAGGCCCTCCCAAACCATAATTAACACACAAAAAAGTCTGATCACCATATTTAATCCCCCATGGAGTCCTCTGAAGCATCAGGGTTCCTTCACCAGGCAGAAGTGAGTGACTGGTGGGGCTTACGGCTACCTCCACTGCTGCCCCACATCATTTTTAATAGGGACTTACAAGCCTCATTTGCAGTTTCTCAGTCTCATGAGGCTTGCAGTGCCTATTTCAAATGGCAGAGGGAGGCAGCAGAGGTGACAGCAAATAATCGGTGAATAATCAAATCCGCAAAAGTGAAACCTGCAAATGTGGAGGGCTGACTGTACTGGCTTGAGTCAATAGTGAAAATAGTTTTTTTTAAACACACACACACACACACACACACAAATAAAACCTGATGTGTAAACTGATACTTGGTGGCCAGTGGTTGGGCTTCAAAAGGAAGGGAACTTGCCTACATGTGCCATCATGAACTCCATGATGGCCTTCACACATGGTACATATAATACTCCTATAAAACAGTCATTCATGTGGGGATGAGTTTTCATTTCAGTCATTCATGAGTCCTCAGGTGGAATCTGCCTTTCTCTTGTGAAGACTACCTCTTACCTTTGCTAGCCAGCCCTGGCTTCTAACTTCCTCAGGCAAAATTTCTTATCTCAGCACTATAGGTAACGTTCATCCAAAGGCCTCTTGGCCTTAGTTATATTGGGGGTGGGGGTCAGTCACACTACCAGGATTGAGGAAGACCTTATATAAAATTCCCTTTGCCACAAGCCTTGCACTAGCCACTCTCACAAACTTGAGTTCCTATGTGGAACTCAATGTGATTTATTTCTCAGTAAATCTGGATAAATTTACTTTGGCAGATGTTCAGGCAGAAGCCATCCAAGAATAAAGAAGAAGAAAGAGTTCCTGGACAAGCGTAAGTGAGTGAGAAAGAATGTGTGAAAGAGATCTTTATGTTGTTATGAGTCTTCAAGTCATTTCTGACTTATGACAACCGTAAGACAAACCTGTCATAGAGTTTTGTTTGTTTGTTTTGGAAGGGGGCAAGATTTGTTCAGGGGAGGTTTGTCATTGCCTTCCTCTGAGGCTGAGAGAGTGTGACTTGCCCAAGGTCACCCAGTGGGTTTCCACAGCTGAGTAGAGATTCAAAATCGGGTCTCCAGAGTCATAATCCAATGCTCAAACCACTATACCACACTGGCTCTTTGAGAGAGAGAGAGAGAGAGAGAGAGAGAGAGAGACTTCTCTCATTTTCCTTTCCAGACTTGCTGTTCCTTTCTTTTTTCCTTCACAATGTGTAACAAGCAGCCACTGTGTAGCATTTATATTTCACCGCAGTGTTCACAAACCTTTTAATTTTTCTTCCATATTTGTTTTTCCTGTGGCATTACGACTTTTCTTGCTTCCTTGCTTGCATCCCTCTCTCCCTCCCTCCCTAACCTAGATGAGTTTTCATGTTCAGGTATCTATTTTAAGATATTTGAAAGAATTTCTTTAGCAGGATTTAATCTATGACATGCCTCATGCCCTACTTTTGTGGTGTGTGACTCAGCGATTCAGTCTTTTTAAGGCAGAACTTATAGCATGATATGACAAGAGGACTTGCCAAGTAAAGTATTAATGGAGACTTTCCGACTCCAAGAATTGCCTTCACTCAATAATAGGAAGAGCTGTCAGTGTTGTACTTTGTCCTACTTATGTGTTTGTGCTTCAGCTTTACTCTACATTGAAATCTGAGATGTGAACCATATTTTTTCCTAGACTTTGCAAAAGTCTTTTGGCCTCGTTTAAATCCACCATGTTTCACAGAGAGGGAGTTTGCTAGACTTGCTAGGGAAGGCAATCTTCAAATTGTATATTCAGAGGGTTGGTTATATCAATTGTACTCAACTTTTGACAAACTTCAGTTTCTAGGATTCCTGACCATTGGTCATGCTGGCTGAGGCTTCTCAGTGTAGATGTAACAACTAGTACTGTGCAATGCTTTGGTTGAATCCTGAATAATGAAGAAAATTGGGCCAATTTTTACCAGCTCCAGGTTGTATTGTATTGGTACAGTTTCATTCCAGAGTGGAATGGCACAGTCCAAACAACCTCAAGCCAATCCAGAAAGATGCCAAAAATGAGTAGAGAAAAGCTAGACAATGAGAGGCCAAGATGACCATATAAGGAACACATCAAGGAGGTGTGATAAAAGGAGATTGAGAAGAACTGGACTGTGCTTATTGACAGCTCTATTGTACGATCTGGACTATGAATCTCACTGTGATTCTCTAATCACAGTGCTTATGGGAAGGTATTAGGTGAGGTCATTGAAGCTATATAGTTAATCTCTTCCACAATTTTTTTTTATTCTTCAGAATGAAATTTGTAGACAGCAAATGGACTGGGGTAAATCAATACTGCGTCAGCAGCAGCCTGCTAGATCATCTGAAGAGACAGAAGCAAGTGGTCTAGCTCAGGACAGAGTCAAAAGAAAAGTCAAAGCAGGCAGACAGCAGGGACAAAATCTGGAGTGGGAGTCGGAACAAAAGTGTAGGGCTGAAGCTCTCAGTCCTCCCTGCCCCATAAGAGCCTTAGGAAAAGAACTCTAGAAAGTATAGGATAAGGGGAGGGGGAGAGAATGTGGCCATGAGGGGGAAGTTTCTGACACTGCTCCAGGTCACCAAGTTCTCTAAGCAGGAGAAAAGGGATCACGTGGTGGATCTCATCACTGAGATTGCAAGCCATAATAAATAAAGCATGCTTTTTTCATATTCCTACTTCTTTATGCTGGGTTATTCAATCTCACTAGTTAGTATTCTAGTACAATAAAGCAAAAAGGCACTGTCTTTATAAGTAAACTACCATCTAATAATAATCATATATTTCAGTTAAATTTTAATAGATTTAGCTGATTAATGCTCTAGGCAGACAGACCTAGTGTGAAATGAACTGCCAAGACTGAGCAGCTGCCTTCCAGCACTCCCAGGAAACTTACATGTGCCTAAAACAACAGCAGCAACAAAAATACCCTTTTGGTATTTGATGTTTGGTATCTGATGTGGGTTTGATGCTTGAAAACTTGATTATTCATAAGATGCCCACTTGCCTCACCCCCATTTTTCTCCTCCCATTCCCCTGCCTTTTGCCTGGGTGCATGTTTCTTCCTTCCATGGGCCTGGGCAAAAGGCGAGTGAATGGAAGGGGGCAGCCACACATGTTTCTCCATTCGTGTGGCTGCACCCTCCTATTTGCTTGCCTATCACCTACGCACCTGATAGGCAGCGGTGAATCGAGGGGAGGCATGCACACGGATCTTCGCTAGGTGTGTGGCTGCCCCCTCCCATTCGTTTGCATTTTGTATGGGAGCCTGGAAGGCAGCACACCTGGGCAAAATGCAAGTGAATGGGGGGAAGGGGTGCATGCGGGCCTTCCCTGAGTTCACATTTGCCCCCTCCCATTCACTTGTGTTTTGCCCAGCCACCTGGAAGGCAGCACACCTGGGCAAAACACAAGTGAATAGGGGGAAGGTGCACATGCACACCTTCTCTGGGAGGGCGTCTAGATTAATCTGATTCAAACTGGGCTCCAGACTGAAAAAGGTGGCTGTGTGCTATCCTTTTTGGGGAGTGCCAAACACTGAGAACCAGTAGTCTACATGATAGGATATATTGGTGATCGTGGGAGTGCCAAACACTGAAAACCACTAGTCTACATGATGAGATATATTGGTGGTCGTGGGTTTAAGCTAAGTTGTCAGGCTGAAGCTATTGTCATTTGACTGTGCAATACTATTTATGCATGGTTACTCTAAGGTTAGTCCTAACTAGAATTTACTGCCAGATAGGCATATAGCACTGCAGACTAAATTTTTGTTGTCCTCAATGGGACTTCAGCAGCTTCACATAGTGCAGAATTGCAGCACTAACCTATTACATTTGTTTACAGAAGCTGGAAATCACAGGACCAGGAAGAACCAAAAGGGGGAAGACTCTAAATGCAGAAAATGAACCAGAATTGATTCAACCTCAAAGCAAAGCTTCTTCCACAGGAGTCTCAGTTCATTATTTGTTATAGGGTATGGTTTACTTGTTTATGAGTGGAGCAAGGCTTAGCAACAGTAGTGGCTGATGTCTTCCTTGTCAGTGAAGCCATGAATTCTCTCTATGTTTTAGTCCAAATGTGAAGATATATGCAAAGTTCTGAACTCTCCCCCCATCATAGTTTGACATCTTGGATAGCTCCTTTAAATTATAGCTGTAACTCAACAGGTCTTCTCTGGTTTATCTCTCCTCTGCTATATGAATTCATAGGTGACTTCATGCAAATTTATGTCTCCTATTTTCAGATGGTCCCTTTGGGGATTGAACACAGATTTGATTTACAGTTTGTGGGAGTGAACCTACGGTATTCCAGATCAGAGCCTGGAACGTTTTTGCACTCCAATGTCAGAAATTCACTGATAGCATGGAGTCCAAAAAAGTCACTTTTCCAAGCTAGCAGTCAGGAGAGATAACTACAAATGGATTTAAACGGAACTGTTAACAGAGCTGTCAAATGAGCAGTCAAAGTTTCTTCAGACTAAAAATGATATCAATAAGAATTACAAGGCAGACACAGGCTTCTAATTTACAAAGGAGAACTTCAGTAGATCAATCTAAAGATGCAAATACTATACAAATGATTCTGGATGAACATAAAAGTATGAGAGAAGATATGAGGGAACTACACGAGGACATGAATCAAATGACAAAGGACATCAAACAAATTTTAAAAACCCAGTTGCAAGCAGAGTTAAAAGATATAAGAGATTCTTTAAATCAAATAACAAAAGATGTGAGACAGCTTAATGAGAAGATGGGCTCTCTTAAAGACAGAACACAGAAACTGAAAGAGGTCACTGAGAAGCTGAGTTTGGATCAAGGACAGAATGCATATGCAATCTCTATGCTAGAACTCAGAGAAAGAGAAAGATGTCTAAGAATAAGAGGCATTCTGGAAGTTCAAGGAAAAAATATTCCTGTGAAGGTTTCTGAGGCCCTTGCTGATTTCTGGAAATTGACAGGTAAGAATTGTCTTATGAACGCAACAGGATTTATTATTTAGATTTCTGGGTGACCAGACAGAGAGATTTCCCGAGAGATGTTATAATTTATTAGGTCAAAAAATAAATATAGGATCACATTCTGCAACAGCATTCCTCAAATAAGATATAAGTGGATAAGTGGATGACAAGCAAATTGCTAAAATGTATAAATCATTGTTAAAAATTGAGACAGAAGATGAACAAGTTGAAGATTGTATGATTAAATGGGCTCTAAATATTAATTAAATTCAGCTAACAAAATGGGAAAGGATGTGAACGAAAGACTTAAAACTTACTTTAAGATTTTTGAGAAAATTATTATAAAATAAAGCATAGATGGTATTTAACATCAGGAAAGTTGTATAAAATATATAATAATTCCTCTAGTATTTGTTGGAAATGTAAGAAGGAAGCAGGAACTTTTTAAACATGTGATGAATGTGTGAAAAAGTACAGAAATTTTGGATTTTGATACACAAATTAATAGAAGATATTTTAAAAAGTAAGATTAAACTTGAACCAGAGATGTGTTTATTGGGACTGATGAATGATCAGATAAGCAAGACTGATAGACTGACAGAAGAATCTTACAACATATGATTAGGGTGGCCAGGTTACTACTGGCATAGAGATGAAAAGAGATGAAAAGAGAGAACACAAGACATCTGGATGCTGAAGCTTTTTGGCTTGATTGAGATGGAAAAAGTAACTGTGATGTTGAAAGATGGATCAATGAATAATTTTAAAAAGGATTGAGACAGAGTCATGATAATCTTCACTAAGCATTGGGGAAGCTTTTTTTTAAAAAATTAGGGTATGATTATGGATAGTGATTATTTTTAACAGAATTATTTTTATATTAGTTTTGTTAACACAAACTATATAAAATTAGCTATAGTATTTTTACTATAATTCTGCTTATCATATTGTTACACTTACATTTGTTAGTAATTTAGAGTAAGTTCATCAATATTTTAGCTTCAGATGGTCCCTTTGGGGATTGAACCATGAGCTGAGAAGTTGGAAGTCAAGCCAGTCTTAATCCTTATAATGTTGTGTAGTTTTAGTTGTTTAGTATTTAGTGTAGTTGGTTTAGTTTAGTCTTACTTATGTGTAATCTTGAATGTTTTTTCTTTTTTCTGTTTGTGTGTTGTTTTGCCTGCCCTTATTTGTTGTTTTATACATTTAAATTTCTATTTGTTTAATAAAAATATTTTTTTTAAAAAAATCTCCAGATGCAAGTTATTATTATCATGTGGGAAAACCATCTGAGAAAAATGAAGACCTTTTGATTCCAACAGGCTTTGGGGAACTGATGGTTTTACAAGGAAAGAGCTTTATTAGTGTGCTATGCTATTTCATCTTTTATTTTTTAATGCACAGGTTTGACTTTTTAAAAAAATCTATTGAGAACAAAGTAATTTTGTTATATTTTTGTGTATTTATGTGTGTGCGTGTGTGCGTGTGTTTAATTGTTATTTTGTTGGCCTTGCACAGACACATGTACATGGTTTTAAATGAAGTACGAGTGAATGATGTTTCCATCAGGTTTGGACAGGGATCAGGCCAGGAGAGATTACTTAGTAAAGTATACTTAATTAAGTATTTAATATAGAATACTGGCAATTTTTTTTTAAAAAAATTGTTTATACTGTTTTAAATTTATCAGATTGATTTTATTGTACCCTACTCTGAGATCTCTGCATAGAGGTTGAGATAGTATTATTTAAATAACTAAATAAATATTTTATGTAAGCCACCTTGAATCCCAGCTCTGGGAGAAAGGGAGGTATGCAAAGGAAAACATATAATACAGTACAGTTGGCCCTCCACATTTGCCAGAGTTAGGGGCGCACAAAAGTGGAAGAACTGCAAATATCAGAATATGTGTGTTTATCTGTGGGAAACTGGCTGAGGCATGGGAAGGGATAGTGGGCACCCAGGTTATGCACAAGGTCAGAGAACAGAGAAGGAAAGGGGGTGGTTTGGCATGATGGCCTTATATTTGCTCTCTTGCTCATCTCCTTCCTTGGGTGTGTGTGGGGCATCAGGGGAGGGTTTGTGGTGCTGAGAAATTGGGCTGTGAGCCCCCCTTAGCTGGCCAGGCAGCTGCTGGTGGAGGAGAAGGAAGAGCAGAGGCAGCTTTTTAGAGGGCTGTGTGGCCTGATCAGAACCACCAAGAAGGAGGATTTCTCCAGAAAAGAGAAGATTGTGAGGTTGGGGTTTGGAGAAACAAATAATCAAATCCATGAAAGTTAAACACACAAATGTGAATGGCCAAGCATATAGTGTTCAGCTGAAACTGTGGTTTGTACCACAGAAATGAATCCCCATGAGTGCAAAATGGAGAAAGTCATACATGCCCTCTTGCAACAAGGTCCTGTAACCAAGACTGATAGCATTTACATGCTGTGAATGATTTTAATCTGTTTTTTAATCTGCTATCTTAATCTGCTTTAATCTGCTCAATACCTTACAAAGGAAACCTAATGTATCTCGAAGACTATTTAAAAGCTTTCTTAGACTCAGTCTACTCCAACAAAAGTAAGTAGGCTGAGTCTAGAAAACCTTTTGCATTGTTGTTGTTGTTGTTGTTGTTGTTGTTGTTGTTGTTGTTGTTTGTTGTTTTTCGTTGTTCTTGTTGTGTGGCTTCAAATTATTTTCAATTTATGGCAACTCTAAGGTGAACCTATCATGGGATTTTATTGGCAAGATTTGTTCAGACAGGGTTTGCTATGGCTTTTTTCTGAGACTGAGAATGTGTGACTTGCCCAGGGTCACCCAGTGGGTTACCATGGCTAAGCGGAGATTCAAACCTTGGTCTCCAGTGTTGTCGTCCAATGCTCCTTATAGTAAAACTTTTATTTTTCTCCATTAGATCCAAAGGTGCTACAGAATTGCTTTGTATCTTTTTATGCTAACGCACCGGGGCCCTTTCTGCAACTCACCTTTTTGTGGAGCTGGGGTGTGGGGATCGTACGAGCAGCCTCTAGCGAGAGGCTCTCGCCTCCCGGTTCCTTCAGCTCTGCAGCTGCTGCCTGCTTGCGCGAGAGCCCCTCCTCTTCCTTCTGCATTGCAGCCAGGGATTTTCCCAGGATGTGCTGGGGCAAGAAGCGTGAGTGCTGTGGCTCTGGAGCTCTGCACACACAGCAAGGGCGCACGGGGACCTGGAGCAATGTGCGATCATGCACGATTTTTGGTTTGCAGCCGAAAATGAAATAGTGCGTGATCAACGCCTGCCAGGCCCTGGAGAATAGTGTGATTGTGAATGCGTCGTGTGGACCGCTCCTTGCAGTTGCGCAATGCTCCAGGGGCCCTTTCGCATGGCAAATGCCATGTGAAAAGGGCCCAGGTCTTTGAATACTGTTTAATATATATTTTTTTGCATTTTATAATCATTTTTATTACTGACTCTTTTAAAAATTAGTCAGATTGGTTTTGTTGTATGTCACCCTAAGATCTGTACATATCATGGAATCTAAACATTTAAATAAGTAAGTAATCTAACATAACGAGTTGGGAATGGTCACCATACCCAATTATCCTGGTCCCATTAAGGCAGGTGCTGGGAAGAGCCTCCAGTAAGCAAAAAAGTGCCCTATCATGCAGTTCAAGTCAATTCACCACAACCAGTCTAGGATCCAACTGCTATGAAAACACACGGTAGCCACCGCAACACAGTATTAAGTTTGGCAACCACACATGGGGATATTGTGCTTTGAGGGGTGACGCTATTCATTTTTCATGAGATAAATGTGAATAGTAAGGTAGCCTGGGACCACGGGTTATGCTGAGATTATAATAATGTTGGCTGCAACATATTCTCTGTTTTTCCTGTATGAGCTTAGCATGACATGTAACCTATCTTGCAACTCACCACCCAAATGTGGCTATGATTTATTTAGCTCAGATCAAAGACATGCAGCTGTAAAGAATCTAATTAAAATTTGATGAGACAGCAGGCAGGCTCCATCTATTATTTAATTTTTGAGGTTGTGATCTTATTCAGAATTAGTTTTCAGAATTCTCTTACATGGTTAGCCTTCCTTTTCCCTCTGCACCATGCTTCCTTTTCAATCATGTTTTCATATACAGAGTTGGAATGTCAGCTCTTTACAACAGATCTTCTGCCTGAATGGATGGTGATTTATAGATTTTCTTTCTTTCTTTCTTTCTTTCTTTCTTTCTTTCTTTCTTTCTTTCTTTCTTTCTTTCTTTCTTTCTTTCTTTCTTTCTTTCTGCCAACTGTGATTTAAAAATCACTGAGAAAGAGAGGCGAGCAAGAAGGAAGATAGACAGATGTAAAGATATCTGGCACCATATATATTTCTCAAAAATGTGTATCTAAAGAGTTTGTAGCTCTTACAGAGCTACGTTTAGTTCAATATCTTCTCTCCAGACACTCTGGGGAAAGTCCCTAAAGCATTGTATGGAAACAAAATCTCCCTATGGCTATCTGTTACAGTTCAGAACAATGCTGTCCCTGGTCTTAGAATTTTATGTCAGAGGTTACAAAGATTACCTTTCTGTACTACGTCTCCCAGAGTCATCTGCCGATCATGGTCAGTGCTTCTGGGAGTTAGTATCCAAAGAAGTTCACATTTTCAAGCTTTGCTTAGCTACCATCTTGGCTACTGAGAACATGAATGATTTTTTTTTTCTCTACAAACACTGAACTAACAATGTGTTGACACTAAGCATGCATAAAGCCTTATCTCACCTGTTTGTTTAGGAAATAAGTTCATTAGGCAAGGGATGTGTTACGTTGTACCAGGGATATGTTGTAACAGTCTAATTAACAGTTATCTGTTGGTTTAGAATAATTAAGGGAATGTGTTACTTGCTGCAGTTCCAGTAATTAGGGATCTGTTAAAGAACTTGCCATGTATTTCTCAAATCAGATACTCTACTACTCCTAGGAGAATGCATGCAAATCCAGTAGGATATAGGAGTTGCTGCCTTTTAAAGGCCAGTGTGAATTTTGAATTTTGGCATTGAGCAGCAACTTAAATAGGCACATCCATCAGCATTTAATAAAGAGCAGCCAATTAATTGGCCAGAAAGTAGTTTGTTGACTCTGATTAAGAGCTCATTCACACAACTCAAATTGCCACTGAATGGTGAATTGCTTCTCTCTCTTTCTCTCGTTCTCTCTTTTACATCCTAGTGACACAATGATATACACAAACCACCCTCAGCTCAAATTAGAATTAGGTCACAAATTGTCATCACTGTCATCAAATGCTTCAAAGCATCAGTAAACAAAGAAAACAACAAATATGATCTCTCTTTTTCAAGAGTTCTAAATTGACTGGCAAGCATGCATGCATATTCCCGGGATGTCATTTGACATTTTTTGTGTGGGAGTTGTTACCTAAAACAAAACAAAACAAAACCTGGAGATGGGCAGGTGTCTCCCTGCCTTTCGCCCCCCAGACACACTTGATCTCTTCTCGTAGCAGCAAAAGAACAGACCATGAAGCTCTCAAGTGACTTCCTTGAGATCTCCAGGGAAGATTATTTTAATGGTTGCAGGAGTCTGATCCCACCTCCTCATTGGCTAGATGTTATCACTAATGGAGCTCTCTATTCCTGAAGCACTGGCCTCCCTTCCTCTTCCATTCAGCCCTTCTACTTCCTAGATACCCATTTTGTGCCTTCCTGTTCATTGTCTGGAGATAACAGGGGCATTCTCCTCTGTCCTGCTTGAATTCCTTTTGGAGTCCTGAGCAGTGAGGAAGTGGTGCTGCAGTTATCCTTGAGCAACAAACAGAAGTGACACTGGGATCCCCTCACCTCTGCTTTGATTATGTCCCCCCCTTGGGATTCCATTGTTATCTCCGATTAGGTAGTGGGGCATCCCCTTGGCAGTCTGCAGATTGACCTAATTAGGCCAGTAAGTCACTCTCTCATTCAAATGAAGTTTTGTGGCTGGAGCCAGAGAAATCAAAGGCCACGGTCTCCCTTGGCCAAACAATGTATGTGACATTTCTGAGCAAACTGACTTCTCAGGACCTAAAACGGGGCTTTCCAAACAGTGTGCTGTGACACCTTAGTGTGTTGCCTGAGGTGTGTAGGTGTGTTGCCTACAATCTTGAAAATGTGTTGTTATTTACAAATCATATATTTTTAAAAATTTATGAAAGGTTTTCATGAGATATGTTGTATCCCCAGGCATTTTGTTATTACAATTTATGTATGTGTCTGTATCTCTTATAAGGGATTAATTTAACCTCCAATTTGCTAGTAAAATTGAATTAGTGTGTCGAAAAATGATTCATGTCCAAAAAATGCCTCACCAACATGAAAAGTTTGGCAGCTCTGACCTAAAATATTGTCCAGTAAATACATTCTGCAGGTTACTGGTTGCAGTGGGGCTTTCTTCTGCTTGAACATGGTCACTCCGAGTAATGTAGCCCCATCTGTTAAATTTGGCTGGAAGTGCTCAAAGATTTGTTTTCCATTTGGCCAACTGATGAACCTGCTGAGTGAAGACAAAGGAGACAATTTATCCCTGGTGACAACAGTGCTCTTTTAATTCTTTCAGTGGACCTGGCATAAAGACATCACTTGGTGGGGTTACAAATTATTTCTTGCTAATAATAAAGAGAAAATAATATGTTTACTTTGGCATAAGCTTTTCTATGGAGCTTATTAGTTTTTTTCAAATTGTTTTAACTGGTTTAAAATTATCTTGTTTTATCTGTTAAATGGTTTGATGTGCTTTTAGGCTTTTAAAATTATTCTTTTTGTTCTGAACTGATTTTATTGTATGCTACGCTGAGATTCATGGACAATATAAATGATGGCTGGAATCCTGCCGGTCAATTGCAAATACATAAACTGCAGGTATGTATTTGTAATTGCTATTCATTCATGACTCCTGGAAAGCCCCTAATCTAGGGGCTACGTAGGGACTGTGTCGCCTAAACCCCACTTATTGGGAAATGGCTGCTATAATTGACAGGGGCCTTTCACCTTGTTGATTGGGAAGCAACTGCCTGACATTCTTATATGCCCTGACATGGGTCATCTCTGGTGTAAGAGGGATTTGTGACAGCAGCCCTTTTTCTGCCTCTTGGACTGGAAAGTGCTCATGAAAGGGGGGTGGACACATCAGGCAGCTGGTTTTTGATTGACAAGGGAACAAACCTCTGTTGATACCAATAGCTGCTTACCAGGATTGGGGGGAATTCACTACCTACCAACACTGTTGTAGGACACTGTTATGTCCTATGGTCCTACAATAGTCCTACAAGATTCTGGTGACTATGAATAAATAGTCAAATAAATATTGTGGCTTTTAAATGGCATAAAGTCTCTGTTGAAGAGGAATGAGGCACACAAAAGTCTGTTGCTGTTGTTTGTCACCCAGCTGACTTTGATTTATGGTAGCTCTATGAATGAGACATTTCCAAGATTATCAACTGCCCTGGTCAGGTCTTGCAAAATCAGGGGAACCACAAGCATTTATGTCATGCTGATTTTGCCAAAAGGTTCTTTGCTGTTTTCACAACTGCAGTGATCAGTGCTGCTAACAGAATCATTTCAGCATATAAACATTCAAAAGGGACTGATCTCTTCCTCCCCCAACCCACTGTGTCTAGCCAGAAGCACAAGACTGTTGTAATTAAAATTCCAATATACTGCTTGGTCTATTCAGTGTTTTTTCTTTTTTACAGGCATGTGACAACCAATATTTGTATATAAAAACATAATACAAGTTAGACAATTAAAATGAAATTGTTCATATAGAAACCAAATTGCAATCATAAATGTGTAAAAGGCAGAAGGAAACACTTAAAAGCAGCAAATGGGTATTAAGGCAATGGCCTCATTTCCGATTACATCTTTGTCAAGTGTAAGTTTGTAGCTGCTCAAAAAGAAAGAAAGTTGTTTAACTGTTCTAAGAGAACATTCTTGTAAAGAATTTACTACAAAGGTCCAAGTAAACTGAAAGATATCGATAAAAAACTATATTAGAATAAGAAAGCCATTTGCAAACATTTTCGGGAAAAGAAAGCCCATGAAACAGTTTCAAACTTTGCTATGCTTTGTTTTCTATTAAGATGGCATCAGACACAGACTGCAATACCACAGGGTTGGACAATGGATCTAGATCAGATAGTAGAAGAGACAGAAAGATTCAAATGGTCCAAGCAAAATGTCAGTGCTACACTCCCCCGCAAGACCCACAGACTCTACTAGAACATGTTTGAACATTCCGCCTTCTGGGAGACAAAACTAGCAAGAAGCGTTGAACACACTGGATTACTCCTGCATTATATTACTTCAACAATGCTCCTCTAAACCACTGAGATTGGAGAACTCTTGTAAAATCAGTCACTGTGATTAGAAGATATAGCTGCCTGTCACAAAACTATGCCCCCTCTTCTCCCTCCTCCTTATTTGCCACCCAGATATTTTCCTTATCTGGACAGTTGAATGAGAAATTCATTAACTTTTGCAGACACACTGGCTGAGATGTTGCATCAAGAGACATATGTCTGGGATATAGCAGCATCTCTGTGGCTATGCTGCCTGGTAAAAACCCATCTTTTAAAAGATGTAGTTTTGCTCCCAACATAGCCATTTCTGTTTTGTTGGAGAACAGGGACCCAACTGTTTTCCTGTAGATGGATGTGCTGCAACAGGTGTCCACAGCGTCCTCAGAGGTCCCTACAAACAACATTCTTGAAGCATGTCCTGCTACAGGAAAACAGCTGGATCCATCTCTGCTATCTCCCCACTTCTCAATGACATGGAAAGGCCATTTTGGAGTGGGGTGGTTTTTGAGAGGGTTACTGGTCATTGTGTTGTATAATCAACTAGCATATATACCTGGCGTTGCCTGGGATTTTATTTTCTCATATGAGGTCTAGACAGATGGACCTCTCAGCCCCTTCAGCAAGTACTTTTTCTTGAGATATAAAGAAGTTATCTGGAGGAATTAAAGGCATCCCTCCACCTTTGCTAGGGTTAGGGACACAGGAGCCCTATGAAAGTAAAAAAACCATGAATAACTCTAGGCCCTCCCAAACCATATTTAACATACAAAAAAGTATGATCACCATATTCAACTCATCATGGATTCCTTTGAGCATCAGGGTTCCTTCACAAGTCAGAAGTGGGTGGGTGGTGGGGCTTACTGTCACCTCCACTGCTGCTCCACACCATTTTTAGTGGGGACTTACAAGCCTTGTTCACAGTTTCTCAGTCTCATGAGGCTTGCAGTCTCTATTAAAAACGGCATAGGGGGGCAGTAGAGGCGACAACAAATAACAAAAGTGAAACCTACAAATGCAGAGGGCTGACTGTAATGCGGTTGAAATACACAGATTTAAGATCTTGCATCTCTAATTCCCCAAACTGTCTTGTCCTGTAACTTTTCCCCATATTCCCCAATCCAATCTGCATTCAGAGTTATTCAGAGTTGTTAACATAAAGAGGTTGGGTTCCTGAGGGAATACACTGCCCTCTTAATTGCTGCTAGGCCTTGTCCCCATAGCAACTGGACTATTCATGACAGGGACATTTGATTGAGGCCCAAGAGCCCTCTGGCTGAGAATTCTAAAGGCCCCTCCACAAACTGCAAACTTGCCGTGCGTGTGGAGCTCCAGAGGCTCGGTGTTTGCACTTCCTGCTCCAGCGCAGCCTGGGAAAATCCCAGGCTGCACTGCAGAAGGAAGGGGAAGGGCTCTAGCGCTACCTGCTCACGAGCAAGCAGCAGCTGTGAAGCTGAAGCAATGTGGATGCAAGAGCCTCTCACAAGAGGCTGGTCGCGCGATCCCTGCACCCCAGCTCCGCAAAACCGTGAGTTGCGGAAAGGGTCTTAGGCAGCCAATTGTATGAGGTCTTTACCTGACACAGCCAATCATATGAGGTTTTTGCCTGACACAGACAAACAGACAAACTTTGACTTTTATATATTAGATAAGGCATGGCCTCTGCAATTTCCAAAAAAAAAAGGGGGGGCGGGTATCGTAGTGCAAGTTGGACTTTTGCTATTGTAGCTTGCTACCAGAATACTAGCCACTATCTCTGTCACCCCAGATCCAAGTTGCTGACACATTTGGTATATCTGAAATGGGAGTATTCAAATTCAGATTTGGTCCACTTTGGAGAAGTCCTGTTTTGATTTGGAAATCTCTCATATCTGTTCAAATGGGCCTGATTTCATTGAGGATTCATCTATACCCAAAGCACACCCACAGATCTAACCTTAATAAGTGGCTTACAGGCTGCAAATAATTTGTTTGCCTACACCATTTTGATGACATTCCTTTTGCGAATCTATCTACCCTCCTATCTTCTATGCATGTTAAAAAATCTCCATGAAAATGTAGTTGATGTTTAACATGGCTGAAAGTTGGTGCCTGTTCTCAAAACATCCTGCCCCAATTCAGGGGAATGGTTAAGTAGTGATCTTCACAATAGTAGGTCATTCTCACACATGTTGAAATCAAAACTGCTAGCCCTACCTTCAGCAACATCAGCTGGGATGCCATTGGTGATGTAGGCAAGCGTAAACCACCATTACAACAGCATATGCAACTTTGGGGGTCATTGCAGAAGAAGTTATGAATATTCTCTCTGTATAGTTGTAGCCACAGCCCCTGGAGCTCAGAAAACAGTAACTTGACTAACAGGCAAGGCTAACAGGTATTTTGTGTGGACATGGTGGAAGATACAGTATAAGATGAGTTTGTGTCTGTTGGGTTAGACATCCCTAGCCCCAAAGAGTCTTTTTGGATAATTTGTTGGTTTAAGGCTATTGTTTCTTTCGGAGTAAGGTGACTTATTTGTCTAAGCTGGAGGAGGCTTGTTTGTGTGTTTGTTAGTGGTCTACTGTGTTTTGGTGAGCCTGTGTCTGTTGGATTAAGACTGGTTGTTTGTGCGAGCTGAGTGGAGGCTTGCGTGTGTCCTCATTAATGTTCTATTGTTCTTGCGTTTATAGACCCAAGTGCACTGTCTGAGACCGTGGTTTCAGGAGGCAGGGCATCTGGTGAGAGGAAGTGAATCAGAGACTTGGTTAGGGGAGGAGTTAGCTTGCTATATAGTTGCATCTCCAGTCACTGGAGCTTGGATAAACAAGTAAGTCCAAGAGGCATTTTTTGTGGTTGTCTAGTAGAGGAATTTTGAGGGGAAGGCCCAGATGTTACTCCAAAAAGTAAGAGACTGCGATACCAGTACCTCCATGTGACAGAAGGGGATTAATTAGATCAAAGGAAGGAGACCTACAAGAGGAGAGGTAACTTAATGAGATCTTTTCCAACCAATGTTTATGGGGTTGTGCAGGAAAGAAACAGCCGGAGAATTGAAAGTGTTTTCAATGTGTTTTATTTAAAAATGTGTATTTATTTAAAAATGTTTATTTATTTAACAATGTGTTTTATAGAGAAATTTATACACATATGTGAAAGATTTAAGCACTCATTCACTCACACAAGGATTTACTGAAGGTAAAGAGAGGAAAGTTGAGGATAGAAGACTTTTAGGATTTGAGTGGTAATTACTGCTCTGGAGAGACATGAAGAAAAACTGCAATGTGACCTAGATGGGCATCCAAGGACAGTTCTTGTTCAGGAATCAAATTGATAGTGTGGCATTCAGTAAGTTGAGAGACTACAAGCAACTGCTTGAAACTGAGGGCTTTTGTACCCAAAATCTGTCCTATGTGTATGGGTGTGAATCACTCTCCCAGCTGAGTGGACAATGGGAGTTGCAACACAAGCAATGAGGTCTGGATGGTTTTAATGGTCGAAATGTTTGTGATAAAGGGATAATGACTGTTCTAATAGCTTTGTATTATAGAGAGGTTGGGAAGACAAAGCAGGGAAACACCCAGGTGAGAAGGATCAGGGTTAGAACAATCAGTTTGGTGGGAACTTCCCTTTTCTGAACAGAGACATCCAGCTTCAGTGTAAGCCTGCTGCCTCTAGAGTTGCCTTATAATCAGCCTGACAATGACTTCAGTTCTGCCTAGAGGAGATGTGGGCTGACCTGCCTTGCAATCTCATGTCAGTAATTTTCCTCTTTCCAGCTTGACCTTCCAGTCATCTCAGGTTCAATTTTATATCAAATACCATTTAATGTAGTGTCAATTAAATAATATTGTCAGTTAAAGCATATCAGTCTTGGGAGGTGCATGGGGCCATAACACAGGGTTCTGTTTCAGTGCCTGCTTAAGACTATGAATGTGGATGATGCAGGAGCTGCTGCAGTCACATCTAAGAGCTATGTTATATTTGTGTTCTTGCCAGAGAATGTGGGTAGCTGTACCTGCAACAAGTGTATGTTGGTTGCCCTGTTGGAACTTAGGCCTTTGTATCTACTTCTCAGCATATTAGGAAGCATGAAGTTTTCTTAGACAGAGCAGAGCAGACTGTTACCCTGATTTCTGGGGGTCCCGGGAGGGACATCTAAATGTGCTCAAACAATGGGGAGGGAATTAGCAAAGAGTACTAGTTAGCAATGCGAGAGACAGGGCAACGTAGCGAGATCTTGAACCCTATGTCTACGGGGTCAGGTCAAGTCAATGATTAGGCAGAAGTTGAAAATAATAATAAATGTTTTATTGAATTACAGTCAAACACGTGTATGCAACACACTCACACGAAGAACTATAGAAATAAAAGGTAGGAGTAGGATAGAGGGATTTTGAGAGGAGGTTTGGTATGGGAAATACTATACCTGTCCTGAAGCCCGGTAATAGCAAAGAAGCTGGGGAGCATGGATTCTCAGCACTTGGGGCTGAGGGGAGGTTCGTCAAACGGAGAGACGGCAGTTCAGGAGGCAAGTCACGAGCGATCCAACGAGATGCTCAAAGTCAGGGGTTCTTATAGGGAAAATTGTGGCTGCAGGCTAGTCCGTACTTGGGGATAACAATGAGTTTTGGGCTGGAGACAAAGCCTCCGAAAGGTCAGTACTTTAGATGATTGAATTATGACCAGATTGTCAATAGAGTAGCCAGTATGCAAACGCGGAGTGCTTGAGAGTTGTACAGTCCACTCATCAAGCTGCCTGCACGGGGCAGGGGATCTTTTGTAAGTAGCGTGCATACATAATATGGTACTTGCCTTGAGGTCTCCTGAAGCTGCATTCGGCAGTGACTGGCCTGCCTGGATCGGGATATGAATGGCTTGGCTATTGTCGGCCGCGCCTGTGTGCGTGCTTGTCCGGGGGCCTTGCAAGCACATGGAGAGGAATGGGTGAAGAAGGCCAAATTATTCATATCAAATGATATCTTAATATCCCACAAGCTCGGGCTAGAAACAGCAGTAACAAGACTGTACTGGCTGAAGAACATGCAGAGGTTTTCTTTGAGGAGGAAGTCTGTTCCCAAACACAGGAGACAGACAGCTGGAGGAATGTGACACGTAGAAGGACCGGGGATCTTTCTGTGAGTTTGGGAGTATGCAATTGATTCGAAGTTCCTTCCCTTATAAGTGATGATGAAAAACAGGAACAAAAGCAACATAGAATGTGCCAGGGACCTTGGAAGATTCAGCACAAGGACTGGCCTCTGACAATCCCAGAGGAGATATGTGACTCACTGCTAAGGGGAACAGAAGCAATGGTCTTTGGACCTGACAAATATCTTGAGAGGTGTGCTGTCTTACTGGGGCAAAATCCATGATATAACAGACAGGCTAACAAGACTCATCAAGTGTACTGACCATCTGTTTTTCCTTGTGGTCCATATGGGAACCAATGACACTTCACAATATCACAAAGGATTATGGGGTTGTGGGTAGGAAGCTGAAGGACCTTGATGCACAGATTGTCATTTTGTCTCTTCTCCCAGTTAAGAACACAGTCCAGGAAGGGACAGAACAATAGTGGAGATGAATTGGTAAAAAGATAGTGCATGAAAACCTGGTTACTGTAAATAAATTTAAATCTCCAGGGCCAGATGAACTATACTGACGGGTATTAAGAGAACTGGCAGAAATAGTCTCAGAATCATTGGCAATAATATTTGAGAATTCCAGGAGAATGGGAGGAGTCCCAGGAGTCCGGAGGAGGTCAAAAGTTGTCCCCATCTTCAAAAATAGGGAAAAAGAGAACTCAGATAATTACTTCACAGTCAGCTTGACATCAATGCCAGAAAAGATTCTAGAGCAGATTTTTAAAATACAGCATGTAAGCACTTAGAAAGGAATGTGATGAACACTGAAAGTCAACATGGGTCTTTCAAGAACAAGTCATGCTATGCTACCCTTATCTCTTTTTTGAAAGAGTACAAGCTTGGTAGATGAAAGGAATGCTGTGGATGGACCGTATCTTGATTTCAGTAAGGCCTTTGACAAGATCCCCCATGGTTTTATTGCAAACAAGCTAGTAAAACATTGGTTAGACAATGCTACTGTGAGGTGGATTTGTAACTACTTGACTGAACAAAATGAAAATGTGCTCACCAATGGCTCCTCTTCATCCAGAAGAGAAGTGACTAGTGGGATGCCATAGGGTTCTGGGCCCAGCACTATTCAACGTTATAAATGACTCGGATGATGGAATAGAGAACATGCTTAACAAATTTGCAGACGACACCAATATCCCAGAGCTAATATCCCAGAGGACAGGATCAAAATTCAAAATGACCTTCACAGATGAGAGAGTTGGACCAAAATGAACCAAATGGATTTTTACAGGGAGAAATGTAAGGTACTACACTTAGGCAGGAAAAAAAATGAAATGAACCATTATAGGATGGGTGACACCTGATTTGACCTCAGTATATGTGAAAAAGATCTATGAGTTTTAGTAGACCACAGACTGAACATGAGTCAACAGTGTGATGAAGCAGCTAAAAAAGCCAATGCAATTCTAGGCTGTATCAACAGGAGTATAGCTTCTAGATTGATGGAAGTGATAATACCACTCTATACTACTTTGGTCAGACTTCACCTGGAATACTGTGTCCAGTTCTGGGCACTGCAATTCAAGAAGGATATTGACAAGCCGGAATGTGTCCAGAAAAGGACACCAAAATGATAAAAATCCTGGAAACTGTACTCTATAAGGAAAAGGTTAGGGAGCTGGATATCCTTAGCCTGGAGAAGAGAAGGATAAGAGGTGACATGATAGCTATGTTTACATATTTGAATGGATGTCATACAAAAGATAGGGCAAGCTTGTTTTCTGCTGCTCCAGAGACTAGGACATGGAGCGATGGCGCAAGCTACAGGAAAAGAAATTCCACCTAAACATTAGGAAGAACTTCCTGATGGTAAGAGCTGTTTGATAATGGAATGCACTGCCTTGGACTGTAGTGGAGTCTTCTTTGGAGGTTTTTAAACAGAGGCTGGATGGCCATCTGTTGGGAGCACTTTGATTGTGCATGCCTGCATGGATTGGATGGCCTTGTGGTCTCTTCCAGTTCCATTGAAAAGTCCAATTCTATGATTCTAATCTCCTTGTGAACTGATCCTTCTCCCATCACAGTACTGCTGGGGTATGCTGGAGATCCAGGAGGGCAATGGCCTTTCCTTGTACTTGACTGCAAAACTGCAGCCAAATGGTACCTGGGAGCCCCAGCCCCTACCCATTGAGTGATGGTGTGTGTGTATACCAACACCTTACACTGAATTTGTGTCTTGGGAGGCAGAGGAAGCATTTTGGTGAAGATTCATGCTATACTGGCACTGGATAACATCTCAGACAACATTGCAAGCATCATGCAAACATCAGTAGAATTCTAGTGTCTGTTTGGGCAAACTAATAAATGACTTTAGGGATCCTCTATTAAAAGGGGTCCTGATTAGGGCATGATTGATCTGGAAGACTACCATGAGTATAATATTGCATAGGCATAGATCTCCTTTAAATGGCTGCTGAGAGTTGCCAGCGCTTGCATCACTTCCTGGGCTAGTCAATGTGACAATTCAGTGCCCTTATACAAGATGACATTGGATGTTCATCAAACTGCAATAACAGACATGCGGTTTTTCAAAGGGTAGGATTTTCTGAACTGTTGTATCCTATGTTAGTTCAGTTGCTAGGATTACTGTACACTGTTTTTCCATTGAAAAGTCTGTTGATTTAATTGCATTATTTTAATGTTATCTATTTGAGAGAGAGAGAGAGAGAGAGAGAGAGAGAGAGATTCTTCAGACAAAAATCCTTTTCTGACTTCAGAAAAAAAAAACGTTTGGAACTCACTCATGTCACTTCACATCAGACCCAGTTGAGACTGGATCCAGAGTGGAAAAGCCTGGTCTGAAGCAGTTCAGAGCAATGGAGAATGACCCAGAGAAAAAAGAGAGAGAGAAAAAAATAAGAGAAAAAGAAAGGCGGACAGTACTGTATCTTTGAAACATCATCACATTAAGAAGATGTCATTTGGGGGTAATATGAAGGTGAAGGTGAGGAGGTATGCTTTGTTCCTTTGCTCACTGATAGTTCTTGCTTCCAATCTGGTGCCAAAATCTTATCAACATTTTCGTGTCACCATGCTGGGGTGGGGCACAGGATGATGCAAAGTAACTACGTTTTACACAGATTCAGTTCTCAGCTGTAGGTTTATGATCATTTGCTAGATTTTGCAACTTGCCTGCTTGCTTTCCTATGTCTGCCAACTGCTTCTGCTTGTTTGCCTGTCCAGTGGCTGGCATGCTGTCTTTCAATGAAGTGATTTATTTCTGACCATTACTGCAGTCCATTACTATGGTCATTACTTTGCACTCTGAATCTTGGAGCTGTTCTTAGGGTCTCAAACACAGTATTTCCGATGCTAGAAGGACTGTCCCAGCTGAAAGGGGTGCCTTACTTTTTCCTTTGACCATCTCGGCCCTAAACTGTTATAGTGCTGTTATTCTACTTTCAACATCCTGTGGAATTCTGAGATTTGTAGTTTCTTGCCAAAGAGCAATCTGTCTGAGACTTCTAAATGTCCCTCCCTAAACTGCAAACCCCGGGATTCCATAGGATGTTGAAAGTGGAATAATAGCACTATAATACTATAGTGCGCAATGGCCTTTGTCTCTTCACTTTTTTTTATGTGTCTCTACTGTGCTTACATTAGTCCCTCCCTGCACAGACAATTTCTTATTACAGATAATAGAGTTTAGAAGCTAGTATAAATCTGTCCAGTCAAGTATTTTACTGATTACGATGCTTTAAAAACTAAATATAAAATAAGCTTTAAAGTGGGCTTCAAAGGTGGCAAGCACAAAGAACTATCTGCCATCTGGCAAACAGTATGCATCCTGAAGGTGGTACTTCGGTGGGACATCCTCCTGGTGACACACAATGGAGCAACTTCCTGTTACACCAGCATTTGCCCTTTAAAGTTGTTGTGGAAGGGGGCACCCACTAACTCCTGGCATAATGACCCTCTCCAGGCATGCCACAACTGATAATATCAGGGCATTCTTCCCATAGCCAATCAGTGGCCAGAGGGATGGGGTTCAGATAAGCAGCCCAGAGGAAAAAAAAAGCCATCATGTATTCTGATGAAATGACAACAATAATGCATAACAACACAAAGCTGTACAGCAAGTACATTGGAGATCTCGGAGGGTGAAACATCTTCTTTTCCTTCCATCTTTAGGAAAAATGCCCAGGATTCTCAGTGCCCCTGTCAGCTAGTAACTGCCCACAGAGTTATGCTCCAGCATATCAGATGGGGTTGCATGCAGGTTGGAAAGGAAAGCCTGATGGAAGACCATTGGTGGAGATATATGCTCTGCCTGTGTTCATACAAGATCTTGAGTGGTATTGACACATTTCATGCATCTCTGCAAAAGCACATTAAAAAGGTTGTAGTCATTTTGGTTTTCCAATGCAGTCAGTTCAGAGAGAGACTGGATGCAGATTTCTGGATCTTGCTACCTATTTAGGACCTGACTTGGGTCAGATTGGCCTCAAATTGGTTCAGATCACACAAAGGTGCCATCTGAATTTGCCAAAGCAGGCTCCAAAATGAAGCTGAGTGTGTGTGTGTGTGTGTGTGTGGAGTAGGGAGAGGTGGCTTGAACAATGCTACAGTTTATCATTTTACCTCTTTCAAAATGCTGATAGAAGAGCTTGCTCCTGTTCATATGCTAGTCAACTGTACATATGCAATCACTAATGTTTTAAATTGATCTTTTTAACTTATTGTAAGTCAAGTCCCATCTTGGGAGAAAGGCAGGGTGAAAATAAAATAAAGCCTTATCTCTACCCCAAACACTGACAGTGTAATGCTATACAGCCTTACCCTAAGTAAGACCTATCTGGTTCATTGGGGTTTCTGCTCAGAAAAGTGACTGTAGACTTGCAGCATTAATTTTGCCCTAAGTTCGCACTCCCCACCCCAGTTGCCTAACTGCATAGGCATATCTTCCTTCCAGTACTGGGGGATACTTATCTGCTATTGGCAAAGAAAAATCACAGATATTGATTGCTTCCTTCATCTCCAGTACATTCACCCTGTTATTTTCTTATGTAAGGGACAGAACACTTGCAATGATATCAGAACTATTTCCATTTCCTACTGGAAGCATTGTTTCCAGCTTTTCATTGAGTCCTCACTTCTGCAGAATCTGGAGACCTGATCGAAAAGAGTCTGTCTGTAAGGGAGTACTTTTCCTGGGAAAGGTCTTTTGGTCACATGGTGGCTGGGAATGTCTGGCAGGCTGGATTCAGACCATTGACATACCAGGTCTGAAGCATAGTCCAAAGGTTCCCTTCCCCTGCACTATAACATCATGAACATGATTCAGCCAAAGTTAAGTTCTGTTCAGCCTCATTGATTCCACTGGGAGAAAAATGACAAGTAACATCCCTTGTTTTTTTTTAAATTATTTATTAGCTTAAATCAAGCAATTTAATTCACAGTCAAAATCACAATGACAGTCAGACAAACATAACATTCCAAAAAAAAAAAAGAAAAGAAAGGAAAGGAAAGGAAAGAAAAGAGAGACAGAGAGAAAGGGAAGAGAAAAAGGGAAGTTTTTTTTTTTACCCATAAACTAAAAAATACTCACTAAACACTAACTTAGGAGACACAAAAGGGCCCTGACCCTCCATACCAAACTGTAATGGAAAAAAAAAACCCCTATGTCTTATTTTACCATTGCTATTATTAATCCTAATAGAATTAATAAAAACTATAGACAAAAATTATTGCATAGTTAGATTTCTTAACTTCCCTTGTGAAATGAAATGGAACTGAAATGTGTTTAATTTTGGTTGAATTGTGCCCCATATATAGTTACTGCAAATGTAGAGAAAATTTAAAAGGGTGAAATTAGATACAAAACATATGGTTTTGATTACCAGAAGACTGGTTTTAACATGTGTATCACACCCACAAACACACATACACGCACACACACAAACTTTAATCAAAGCCAGGGGGAGACAATATGAGAGAAAAAGAATTTCGAAATCATTTGGGAGACATAACAGTTAATTGAATTTCAAAAGCCGCAACTGTGTTCTCTTGTAATGGTTCAATTTTCATTTTCCGGATTACTGTGACTCATTCCATTAGCCTAAACATACATGGTTAGCTTTTAGATTACAGTGCATTCGTTTAGCTGGGTATTGGTGGTGGTTGGGAGGTTTAATTTTTTTTTGTGTGTCGTTGTTTAACCAGTACCTACCCTTCTTAATTCCCCCACCGTCTTCTCTCTCTACTGCTCCTCTCAGAGCCACAGACTTGCTACAATAAGCTCACTTAATATAGCCACAGGAGAGGCCTCCAGCTGTAGCTGGGCAGTCCAGCACTTAATGATATCTGTTTTCCATCACAGGCTCTGGGGGGTCATTAGGCAGTAAGATCCTTCCTCCCAGTTCTAAATGCAGTATTGAGTCCAGGCTTGAGCAAGGCATCCAAGACATGACTTTGCTTCTTAAAAATCACTGTTTTTTCTCCAGCTGCAACATTGAAACAATCCACAGGACTTCCTGCTTTTGTTTTGTTTACAAGAAAATTTTCTCCTTGGCCCCGAGGAAAACTGATTTTATTTTCTAGGTTGTACAAATATTCTAAGTTCCCCAGGAGGTGAGCTTTTAAAGCAACAAGACTGTATTACAGAAGAAAGCTCCTTGGAAAAGCAAGGCAGATGAAGAGAAGAAATGAGGAAGTCTATCTGCATTTTCCTTGTTTGCCTACATCCTGCGATGATGACTCTGGACTAGAACTGACAATGCTTGGAAAAAGAAATGGAGGCAAGTGGGTAGAAATTTTGTGTCCTGGGTCAGAGTTCAAAAAATAAAGGCCCAACCAACTTATGTCCCACCAAGTCAAAAATAGCTCACTAGCCATAAATTGCAGCTAAACAAGGATTTAGTAGTACTCCTGTTTTTCCTGCCTGACAGAGACTACAACAGCCAGAGACTTTTGAGCAGTTGGTGAGCCACTACTGAAATCCAATAGGAGGTGTGTTACTTGCAGTAGCCACCAGTAAACCAGCTCGTGATACAAAATCACTGGGTATCATTATGTGTGCTGTTACCTGTAAGTGATGGAAGAAGCTGCAGTAGATGCCTTGTTACCCTGTGTACTGGGGGTCCTGGGAGGGACACCAAAATGTGCTCAACACACATATAGGTGGCGAAAATCAGCTCAGAGCACTGCTTAGCGTTACGAGAGGCAGGGTAACGTAGCGAGATCTTGAACCCTATGTCTATGGCGTCGGGTCGAGTCAAGGAGCACACAGAAGTTGAAAGAATAAATGATGTTTTATTAAAAACACAAGCAAAACAGTGTATGCGATACACTCATACAAGATAACTAAAGAAATAAAGGTTGAAGTGGTATAGAGGGATTTTTAGAGGGGTTGCTGGTTTGGGTGATACTTCACCTGTCCTGAAGCCCAGAAAAATGGAGAGCGAGGTTGGAGTGCGATGTAGCTCAGCACGTGGAGCTGAGGGGAGGCTCGCCAAGCAAAGCAGCAGTAAGGTGGGATGAAACTCGGGAGCGATCCGAGGAAGGTCTCGGAATCACGGGTTTTTATAAGGAGAATTGTGACTGCAGGCTATGCTGTACTTGGGGAAAACAATAAATTTGTAGTTGGAGACAAAGCCTCCGAAAGGTCAGAATCTGAATGACTGAGTTATTATAGCGGTTCTCAATAGAGAATTTTCCAAGGAAAAAGCGAAAAGCACTTTAGAGCCAAATAGGGGCTTGCAGGTAGGTAGCCGTATCACTCCTCAGGAAAGGGAATTTTGGGGAAAAGCAAAAGATTACTATCTTATAAAGACAGTCTTAACTAAAAACCTAAACCTAAACACACACACACCAATGCCAATAATGCAATACTAAACAATTAAACAATAAACAATGTCCAATGTCCCGTCAACAGGGAACTGTCGAAGAATGAGTAATAGCAAATGCAGTTAATGAAATAATAAGTGAAATACGGTAAATCCAGTGCATGGTTTGGCAATGAAGGCAATCCAATGAGCAAACAGTTCAATGTGGAATGAAAGTTCATAGTCCGGGGGAGGTGAGGTGCAAGCAAAAAGTCTTGCCCCCCCCTTGCAACAGGAAAAGTCTTTTAGCTGGAGTGGGCGAGCAAAACATAAGCCCATCCAGGCAACGGAGCAGCAACAACAACAGAATGTCCAAGTTGGTGCAGCTTGGCTCGCTGCAAGTTCAGGAGCAAAAAGTCTTTGCAGAGTTTGGAGCCTGGAATAGTCCGTAGGTTTCATTGTGTCAGCAAACGGCAGTAGGAATGGCAAAAATACGTCTTTGCAATCGGAAGGCTACGTGGTCACCTTCCCTCACAGTTTCAGGTGTCGTTGAAGAACCAAGAATCTCCAAGCCTCGGCCATCAGATGGAGCGGCAACTTTCTTCGTCACGGTACTCGGGGGCAATGGTACGACCTCAGGGTCTTCCCAGTCTTCTGGACCAATTGACCTATTAGAGTTTTAACAGAAAGACTGACAGGCTCATTATCCAATGTATACCATAAATGCAAATGGCCAGCTCAAAGCCTACTGGGAATGAGTTGAAACTGGGTCCTCGTGACTGAAAAGACTAAGAGTCCATGAGGATATAAATAGCTATTGCGAGTAAAGCAATATTGGCCTGAGGGGGGCCGTTGGTCAGGACAGTGAGGCTGCTGGTTCAGGTCCCGCATCGGCTCATGGGTCTAGAGACACCCATGTTAACCTCCCAGCTGCACGAGAGGAACCTCCGGTTATGAAGGTCCATTCGCACCTCGGTCCGTATAACATGGACTTGCACGCCCGCACCCTCCTCGCTCAGACCGAAGCCGAAGCTCCAAGCCTGATGATGTTAACGAGGGCTTGGGGCGGCTCAACAACCTAGTACCGAAGGTTCAATGCTGGCCCTGAACGAGCAGTATCACCATCCACAGATATAGCTGAACTCCGAAGGCAGACCTGAAGACTGGTCGCCTTCCGATAGGCTTTTGCAACTAAACGGGACATTCAATTTAAAAACAATTCACAACAACACTAACACCACATCCCAATCACCCAAATATAACCAGGAACTATGTACATAAGCGGGAGGTCGGAGAGTTGGCCATCTCTCTCCGTCCCGTGCAGACAAGGTCAATTTAACCATTGTCATATGCTTCGTAAATTGAAACAAACGTCTCAGATAAGTTAATTTCTGGAATGTCCTTGTAATTTAGCGACACCTGAGGAGCAATTACATTAATGGGAGTCTTCCCAGTAGCTTCCTCAAGCGAGTCTGTATCAGCAATGCCCTTTGGGTCAACTAGCTGACCCTTCCACTCTTTCAGTTGAGAGATGTGGAAGAACTTCAGCCAGTCTCCCCTTTTCCTGGGGACCCTTACCTGATATACAGCAGGGGAGATCCTCTTCACAATGGGGACAGGGCCAACCCACTTGGCAGCGAGAGAGTGCTTATCCTTATAGAAGTTTCTATATAGGACTAGCTGTCCCTCCTCCCACTGGCAAGGGTGTTGAACCCATCCCAGTCTCTTGTCCATTTTCTGGAGGTTTTTGCCCAGCTGGGCAGCTACCTGCCTGTGTACTTGCCCTATATGCCACACTAGGTTCCTCACCCACTCATTATTTAGAACCACTGGCTCTAAATTGGAGGGGAGGCTAGTGTCTATCCAAAAAGCCTTGCGCAGCATCATCTTCCGCCCAGTCATCACCATGTGTGGCGTGAAGCCGTGAGAGGCTACTGTGCCTCAGAAGGCCATCAAAATAATTGGCAAATTATTGTCCCAGTCCTTGCCGGAGGAACGCACCATCTCCGAAGCGCTTCCTTCAGAGAGCGGTTCGTCCTCTTGATTTGACCTGGACTCTGAGGATGGTGGGTGATATGGAAGCACTGGCGAATGCCCAGTGCCTTGCACAACTCCTGGGTAACTTCACCAGTGAAGTGTACCCCTAAGTCCGAGTCAAGGTCATGTGACACTCCCCACCTCGCCCAAACATTGTTAAAGAGCAAGCACGCTGCCATGCTTGCCGTGTTGTCTCTACATGGAAAAGCCTCGATCCATTTACTGAATGGATCGATGATAGTTAAACAATATTTGTTCCCCTGCAGGGTTGTAGGTAACGGGCCTATGAAGTCTATTTGAATCCGCGACCAGGGACCCTCGATGCGTTGGTGCTGGATGGGTGCCTTGGGGCCGGAGGTGTCAGCGTTGACCATGGCGCACACCAAGCAGTTATCGATCCACTGGTCTACGTCCTGCTTGATCTGCAGCCACCACCCAATTTCCCTTACCCTGTCCAGAGTCACACTTCACCCTCGATGTCCCTGCTTGTGCACAAACTGGATGTCACTGCGGAGGTCTTGGGGCACGATCCAGTGGCGTTGGCCACTGGCATCAATAGCGCAATACACTCCTTCTAGTTGGGAGATCTCGAATTGACCGGACTCATCCGAGCCCTTCTTGGCCAATTCCAGGATCTCAGAATCTCCCTTTTGCAACACTCCCAGGTCGAACATAGGAGGTACCATGGGTTCCTTAGGGTTGACATTTATAGCGGCGATGGGGGCCCCATCGTCCTGTAAAGCGGCATCCCGAGCTATGGTATCTGCCCTGGTGTTCCAAATACAGGTAGCCATGTTCTTTTTCTGGTGCCCTCGGATGTGAGCAACCCATGTAGGGGCAGTTCGTTCCTCAATCTGGGCAGCGATCCTGACCCATTTATAGAGATGGGCAATGGGCTTCCCACTGGATGTTTTGCGGTCATTTTGGAGCCAGATCGGTAACCAGACACTGGCTGCTTTGGCAGTCCAATCAGAATCTGTATAGATGGCCAGAGGGCAGTCAAGCGGTTCATGCTCCAAGATAGCCCTTAGAACTTCTACTTCCGCCGCCTGGCTGGAGTGTGGCCGGGCTTTCCCCTATAGGGTGAAGGAATCTGTGACTCGGATCACTCCATAGCCTGTCCGTGGGCTACCGTCCACGTGCATGGATGACCCATCACAGAACCAACAAACGAAGCCCTGTAACTGAGCTTCCTCAAGGGAGGCCCCCCATTCCACTGGCCATTGACTAGTGTTTAAAAGTGGTAAAGGGCACTCATGCGTGGCTCCGGTCACAACTAGACCATAGGGAGCTGGTGGTTCCTGCGGTTGCTTCTGAAAATCCACCCCACGTGACACCAGGGACACAGTCCATTTGGCAATCCTGGTGTTGGACACCTGGCCGTTCTGGACTTTTCCTGACAGGATGTACTTAGGTGGCGTGTGGGGGGTCTGGACAATCACACGGGTGCCTCCAATCATAAACTCCCAGTGCGTTATAGCCCAGATCAGTGCGAGTCATGTCTTCTCGCATGGAGTAAATTTAGTCTCATGTGGGTCCAAATTCCTGGAGACGTAGGCTATCACATGCTGAGTGCCGTTTTGTTGTTGTGACAGAACTGCTCCCATACTCCTGTCCGAGGTGGCTAGTTGTATGAGGAACGGCTTAGCCATATTCGGATGTGCAAGGGCAGGTGCTCTCATCAAGTCCTCCTTAAGTTGGGCAAATGCCTGCTGTTGTGCCGGTCCCCATTCCCACTGGGCATTCTTCCTTAATAGGGCATATAGAGGCTCCACCGTGGCTGTGAAAGACTCTATAAAGTCTCTGGAAAAGTTGAATGTCCCCAGAAGAGAATGCAAAGAGTGTATGTCCATGGGGGCTGGTAACTTCGAGATCACTTCTACCTGCTGTGCATCGGGAGTGCGACCTTCGATACCTAAACAAAGCCCTAGATACTTCCCTTCAGTGGTCACTAATTGGGCCTTTTTGCAGTTAGCCTTAAAGCCCGTGTCGCGGAGGATTCCTAACACCTCGTGGGTGATCTCCCGGGTCCTTCCCTCCGAATTGGAATAAATAAGAATATCGTCCACATAGGACAAGATGTGAGACCTTGAAGCTGGCTGCAGCTTGTTCCACATCTTTACCACGTGGGCATGGCAAATGCTTGGGCTGGAATGGAAGCCCTGGGGTGTGCGTTTAAACACATACTGTTGCCCCCGGAATGTGAAGGCAAATTTATACCAACGCACCTCGTGCAATGGAATGGAATGAAACGCATTAGCCAAGTCCAAGACACTGTAAAATTTGGCTCCTGCTACAATGGCGGACAGGATTTCATTATACTTAGCCACAACCGGTGCAACGAGAGGGGTGACGGAGTTCAAAGCTCTAAAATCTACCGTCATCCGCCATGTTTTGCCGTCTGATTTTAGCACAGGCTATAAGGGCGCATTGCATACGGACTGCATCTGGGTGACTACATCCCACTTGATGAGTCCCTCAATTGTTTTCCCAATGTCTTCCTCTGCTTCAGCCGGGTATTTGTACTGTTTCTGAGGTGGGGGGGTCCTGTCCTTCTATCAAGACGCAGGCTCCCTTTACGGTCCCACACTCTATTTTATCCTTTATCCATACCTCTGGGAATGCTTTCACCCACGGGTCGCTAGTCACACAATGCACAGGGGCAGGAGCTTTAATGGCGGCACAACGGTGCACGGTCAAAATCTCTACTGGTCCCTGATCTAACTGCCATAGAAACCCGTTTGCATAATCAACCGTGAGCTTGTTTCCCTGGAGAAAACTGATGCCCAAAAGGCCTTCGTCTTCTCCCCGTTTCTCACACGCCCACAACTGAAAACAAAACGTCTCTATAGACATTGGGATGCCCGTCCATGCCCTAGCTTAGTGACCCCCCCCGCCATATCCAGAAAGCTGGACATGCTCGGGCGTGGGTTCACCGTACCTCACAAGTATGGGGTGCAGCACGTTTACTGCTGCACTAGAGTCTACAAGAAGGGTGGCAGGAGTCTTATCCCTCTCGGTCCCTATGCCTGCCTTCGCCCAGAACCTTCCCCGCCTGTCTGGCTTCAACCTAGCCACAACGTTGCGGGAAAGCTTCCTGGACCGAGGGCACCCCTATGCTTGCAGTTCCAGGTTAGGGTAGTATCCAGCCGGGGGTGGGCCGTTGGTCACGGCCTGGACCGGCTGTTTACTTCCCGCCTGAAGCTGCTTATCTAGAGCTTCCAAAAGCTCCGATGTTGGCTGCTTGTCGAACTGGCTCATGTCCAGTCCGAACCTTCTGAGCATGCCCCAGACCCTTACTTTGTTCGAGGAGTACGTCTGAGCCGTGGGATCGTACCCACCAGACGTCTCCTGGGGAGAGCCCGGGTCAGAGAGCTGTTTGGGGGCAGTGGGCTGCTGTGGGGGACTTCCTGCCTTGCCGGGCTGGCTGCGGAAATCTCTTCCCTACCACTACCTGCTGTCCTGTCTGGGTGGTGGTCACGAGTTCCAATTCCCTCGCGGAATGGAATTCGGAGCCGTTTTCCTATGCTGGGAGTGGGGCCCATAGTTCGAGTAAGTAACCTCGGCTACAGGTTCCCAATTCCCGGCGTCTTTCCTATGCGTCTTAGTGGGAGGTTTTAGGGATCCTGCCTCGCGCAGTAGGTCGGAGACCCGTCAGAGGTTATTCCCAAATTCTTCCCAGTGGGTGGTGGCTGGATCCACCAAACCTAAAGCCATCTTGGTCTCGTGGTTAAGGCCTCCGGACAAGAGCGTCTTAAATTCAAGGCCATTAAAGTCGTAACCATGGGGACCTTCTCGGCCAGAATGGCGAGGAGCTGCTTCCGTGCCACATAAGCCTCAGGGTTCTCATGAGGAACCTGTTGCTCCATGATATAGAGTACACCTGCACTCTGTCCAGGCCAGAGAATCCGAACTACCTCCCTCATCCAGTCGTGGGCCTCGAGCCTAACCAAGCCTCGAGCCGCCACAGCCGATGCAAGAGTAGGGAACTCGGAGGGGGACATACAAAGCCGAGCCAGTTGGGTCAGGTCCTGACCACTGGCTGTCGGGTGAGAATGGATCACCGTGTTCAACCACATGATCCCGGTGGTTCTGTTCAATGGATCTAACTGGTCTGCAATAGCTTTGGCCTCAGTAGCACACCAGGGGACCCTAGTCTCAGTGACCTGCGTCTCCTGTGTTTCTTGTCTATCAGAACTGCCTTCTCCAAGGGGGGTGGTCCGTCTGGTCATGGACCGTGTCTCTACCAGGTGAACTGGGACCTTAGGGTCGCTCCAGTCTGGATTGCGGGGAACGGTTGCCTGAGCATCCTCTGGCAGTGTCTCCCCAGAAAAGTCCTCCGCAAACGTTGGGAGCAGCTCCAGGCACAGAGCCGAAATTAAGGCTTTGCGCTTTTCGAGCTGGCTCTCCAGCGCAGCAATCTGTTTCTGGCAAGCTACATGGCTAACAGCCTCCTGCTGTTCTCTTACTTGCCCTACCACGAACTTGGCTGCAGACCGGGCATGATCCAGCTCAGCCTCTAAGGCGTGGGCTTTCTCCTCCCAAGTTTGCGCCACTACAGTGATGTTGCTAAGCTTCTGTGCTGACGCCTGCACTACGGACGCAAAAGTTACCTTGTCCACACTCAGTGTCTCGACCTCGGCCTGAAGCTGGGCATTCTCTTTTTCTAAGCTTTCTAATTTCTCTTTGGTTTCCACCAGGGCACTACTAGCATCTCTGGCCGTAAGCCAAAGTCCCCAAGCAGCCAAAGTGTCCTTAGACGGCCCGAATGGGTTCTTTGATTTCCGTGCCAGGGTGTATGCTTCGCGGAATGTGGCAAAGGGATCGGCTGTCTGGAAGATGGAGTCCTTCCAGGGGCATTTTTCCTTACTCAACGCCCATCTCTCTAGTTTACCTCTGACCTCTTCCTCCAACATGAGGTCCTTGATGGTGACCTTTGTCAGGGATTCCAGGTAGGGAACCCTGGGAAAATGATCAGCCCACTGCAAAGATGTTGCATCATGCCCCAGCTGTGGGTAATTGCAAGGTTGCATAAGAAACTGGGGTCGTGTGCAGATGCTAGAGGGAGGTGTGCAAACCTCTACCTCATTGGTTGTAAATATGTATATAAGAAAGCAATCCCCAGTATGTATTTGTCTGTTGACCAAACCGGTGTCTGGCGCAAGCCTTTGTCCGTCTGTTCCATATTGTGTACATAAAGGAACGTTGCTACAAGATAAAGTGCCTCCTGTTTGGAAGAAACTCCTCTGTGTGTGAGTATCTTTACTGGGGAATAAGGCTGCTGCTGTTGGCTTGCTGACTTCTGGTTTTTCTGCTGCATCTCTGTGGGGTTGAAACTCCTATCATCCCCCAACAACCTTACTACTCTCTGCCATTGTACACACAAACCACAATTATCTCTAACACTAACTACAAGCTACAAACTACAAACCACAAACGGGACCAGGAACTGGAGTGACGGGAAGGATCACCTAGACCCCTGGGGGACTGAAGGGAAATGAACTCTGCGGAACTTCTCTAGGAAAGAGGGATGGGAACCTATCTCCAGCCTGCCCAAACAAAATCACTTTGGTACTCCCAAGCCCAGTTTTCCACCTCGACAGCACTGGGGACCAAAGGACGAGGAAACGGTTCAGGGACAGGGAGGTCACCTAGACCCAGGGGACCCTCAGGAGTACTCTGCCTGCCTGAAGGGGGGAAACGAACCCAGTGGAACTTACAGCGCCGCCTGGCCAAGTAGCAGGGGAAAAGGGTAAGGAGCCAAAACGGAACCGTCCCTAATTGGTTCTCTGGTGAGGGGTACCTTCCTCTACCACGGGTTAAACCTCTAAACCCCAGGCTAGGTCGGGTCTCACCACCCGCACCTAGTCGGCTAGCCAATCGGGATGCACCCAAAACTACACAGCGGGAAGCACCCGCACTTCCCAACTACTAGTGGGACGCACCCGCGTTCTCTCAAAGCTACACAACAAGAACAACTGACGGGACGCACCCGTATACTACTCTAACGGGGGGAATTTCTTCCCTAAGCGCTATTTTGCCTTGCCACTATGGTGTTGGATGAGTGTAGACTGTTCCTACCGTGCTAACACTCTAACACTTTGGATCCCAGCCCATGATAGACCCCAAGTTAGGGATGTGATTCCCAGGACAGCTTGTGCACACCCCTTGCTATTGGGTGATAGTTCACTGCCTAGTGCTAGTGACCACGCCGGGGTGGCTGACATACACAAACCAAGCAAGAAAGGGGAACAGATTTCCACCCAGATAGAATAGCTCTAGAGCTCAAACACACAGACTCCACACACATGTGTTCCTGCCTAACAGCACTCTAACGACTTGACCGACAGTCACCTAAGTCAGTACCAGCCTTATTTGAGGAGGTTCATGACTCCTTCTCAAATTAGGGGTACCGGGGTTGCCCGCTTTGCTCCACCAGTCTGTTACCCTGTGTACTGGGGGTCCTGGGAGGGACACCAAAATGTGCTGAACTAAAGGTGGGGAAAATCAGCTCAGAGCGCTGCTTAGCGTTACGAGAGGCAGGGTGACGTAGCGAGATCTTGAACCCTATGTCTACGGGGTCGGATCGAGTCAAGGAGCACACAGAAGTTGAAAGAATAAATGATGTTTTATTAAAAACACAAGCAAAACAGTGTATGCGATACACTCATACAAGATAACTAAAGAAATAAAGGTTGGAGTGGTATAGAGGGATTTTTAGAGGGGTTGCTGGTTTGGGTGATACTTCACCTGTCCTGTGGCCCGGAAAAATGGAGAGCGAGGCTGGGGTGCGATGTAGCTCAGCACGTGGAGCTGAGGGGAGGCTCGCCAAGCAAAGCGGCAGCAAGGCGGGATGAAACTTGGGAGCGATCTGAGAAAGGTCTCGGAATCACGGGTTTTTATAAGGAGAATTGTGACTGCAGGCTATGCTGTACTTGGGGAAAATAATAAATTTGTAGTTGGAGACAAAGCCTCCGAAAGGTCAGAATCTGAATGATTGAGTTATCGTAGCGGTTCTCAATAGAGTAGCCAGTATGCAAACGCAGAGCACTTGGGTATTGTATAGTTAACCCATCAAGCTGCCAGCGCGGGACAGAGGCTCTTTTGTAGGTTGCGTGCATACCTAATTAGAGTACTTGCCTGGAGGTCTCCTAAAGCAGCGAGTCAGCTATTTCTGGCCTGTCTGTATTGTTGTTTTAATATTACGGCAATTAACGGCGGAGCTTGTTTATGTGCTTGTCCGGTGGCCTCAAAGCATGTGGAGGGGAATAGAGAAGTGCAGCAGAATTGTGATATCAAGAGGATATCTTTTTAATATCCCCAAAGCTTGGACTAGCCAGGGCAGTAACAGCCTCTCCTCTGGATCAACACAAAACAAACTTACTGTCTCTTCTATGTAACAGCCTTCAAGTATGTGCAGATGACTATCAAATCATCTGTCAATTTTCCTCTCTCCAAGCATAACGTTCCAAACTGTCTCAACCATTTTTCACAAGGCTTGATTTCCAGATCCTTTACTGACTTGGTTACTTTCTTCTGGACACATCCCAGCTTGTTAATAACCTTCTTAAACTGTGGTACGCCAAATGGGACACAATTGTTTGGGTAAGGCCTAACCAATGGAGAATAGAGTGGCATATTCATTCACTTTATCTAGATGCTATCTGTTGAAGTAGTCTAGAATTACATTTGACTGAGTTTTTTTTTTTGGGGGGGATGCATCACACTCTTGTATCCTGTTTAGCTTGTTGCTTACTAAGACTCCAGATCATTTTCATACTTTATTGCTGTCAAGTCAGCTCTCATTCATCATATATTTGTTTCTGATTTTCCCCAACCTGATTAAATGAAAAACATTACTTTTTTCCTTGATGAAGTTCATTCTGATTGTTTTGGCCAAGTTCTCTGGTCTGTTGATGTCACACTGATTTTGTCTTCTGAGGTATTAGTTAACTTCTCCCAGTTTGGTGTCCACTGCAAATTCAATAAGCGTCCCCTCTGTATTTCATCCAGTTCACTTCTAAAGCTACTGAACAGTTCTAGGGCTCAGACAGAACACTGCATCAACCCTTACTTCTCTCCAGGATGAGGAATAATTTGTAAGTCCTCTGTTAGTCTGGTCCATCAATCAGCTAAAAAGCCAATTAATAGTAGCGTCTTCTCATCCAAATTTTCTCAGCCTGTCCACAAAAATATCCCAGGGGTCCTTGTTGAAAGCCTTGCTGAAAGCAAGATACACTGTATTAACAGCATTTCTAAGTGCTCACAGGCCAACAGATCCGTTCTAGAACCTTTCCTGGTTTCAACATTGAAATTGGCTTTCAAGATAGTCTTTTTTATCCCCCTTTTTTGCCATTTTAATAATGGGGTACATTTGCCTGCCTGTAATCTCACAGGGATTCACCTAAACAGAAGGTCTGAAATTACAAGCTCCTTATTATATTCATCTTGATCATATTAAACATTTAAGATGTTTAATTTGTTTATATTTAATGACTACTCTGCATTTATAGAACATGTCTGAGTTATTCAGAGCACTCCCTCTATATTATCTCAGCAACCTTTGCACCAGCTATGAGAGGTAGGGTAATGAGACCATTCCTGCTTGAGGATGGGGGAACTAAGATTGAAAAAGAAGCCCTCGAAAGCCATCTAGTGAGTTTGTTCCAGAGGTGAGATTCCGAACATGGAATCTCTAACTCTTAGGATATATTCCTATTTAACCTTGCTTGGGAATCAGACGCAGCAGAAGATGTTTTAGGGTGGATGTATTCAAATGAGTTTCTTTTACATTGCTGTTCATGCTGTTGTGATTTGTTTTTGTTTTTATATTTACTTTATTTTTAGTTTTCATGCTTTGATATTTTTGCAAGGCAGCTTGTCTTTCTTTGCTGCAAATAGGTGAACTATTAAATCAGTTGTTACAGCATGATGATGGTAACAAGTAAATCATACAATTATATAGAAAATTAATTCTAGGTGTCAAAACCTCAAGGTTCAGCATTACCAATGAGCTTAAAAAGTTACTTGAAAATAAGTTACTTAGAGCTGTCTTTCTAAATGCATGAAGCAGCTACCTACCATTATTGTTTAAAAAAAAAGTAATTTTACTGCCCCATTTCCTAGAACTAAATAACATAGTTACATTATGTTACTTTTGAGAAAAATGTGGATGTTAGAAGCTCTGATATAAAAAGAACACTCTTTTCCTGTCTACCTCATTGTCATCTCAACACCTACAGCCGATTATAAGACAGGAACATGAGGCAGCAGCCATGTCGTATTCTTTTCCCCCCATTTAGTAAAGCAACAGCACTGAAGCAAGGGGGAATGATGAAGGAAGGAGAGTGGTGAACATACAGTGGATGAGTGAACAGTATGGTGGTGATCAGGGAATCAGAGGGGTTGGTTCGCACCAGAAGCCTAATCACACAGCAGTGAAGGCCTAAGGCATCACTGCTGTGTAATTGGATGTCTGGAAGTTTCCTGGTCTGAATATTTGGTGGCTGGCTGGGTTTATACACAACAGAGGATTTGAGTAGCCAGGAAAGTCCTGGGGTGGTTGTTGGGATTGGCCCCACTCAGGCCTGGAAGATTTTTACCACTCTGGACCTAGATTGGATCAGATGGTCTCTGTTAAATTGCTGAGCCTTGATTTGGCCACAGCAGGTGGCTGACCATCACACAAGCATCTGTCCTGAGCCAATAGGGACCCCTCAGTCCTGCAGAGCTGTGTCAACCCAGCATGTGGCCAATGGGCTGAGAGTAAGATGTCAGACCTCAGTTAGATCTCTATTTCCAAACTAGGCCAACCAGCCTACTGGCAATTTTAGGTTTGCCTTTGTTGAGGTCTTTAGGTCTCTGTAGGCCTGTTGGTCCATGACACAGGCCTGACAAGCTTGCCAGCCCCATTAAGTTTCACCCAGACGATACAGGAAGCAGTTGAGCAGCAGTTGGGCCTTGGTTGCACCTTTAGGCCCTTTGTGCTAGCGTGGTTGTGGGGCCCAAGAAAGGACATGGGGGGTCCAAAGGGAAGGGCCCAGCCAAGAGGCAAGCAGTGAATTACCCTCCTCTGGAGGTAATATCCTCATTGGAAGATGAGGGCAGCATAGAGACTTTAGAGAAGACTGATTCCCCACCCACCCAAAGCAGTCCTCCACTCCTCTCAAACAGGCAGCTAGGGTATCCAGTAATGTGGGATTCTCTAATCAAATATTGGCTTGTCTTGATGCCCTGGAGAAACAGTGGCAGCAAGATGGACCAGCAGAACTGCCACAGCATGGGATGTTAAAGATACAGCACCTACAACTTCTCCAAGTGACACTGGTGGAGACTTTGACAGCACAAGTGGCTTCAAGTGAGGCTCTTGACAATTGGTGGGTTCTCAGGATGTTACAGTTGGCCCTGGGGATTTTACAGTACTCCTAGGGCAGCTAGCATACAGGATTCCAGCAGTAGTTCAGAAGGGAGAGGCATGGGACCAGTTATATAAGACCCTTGGCCTTAGGTGCAACCCAAGGCCTAACTATCTCCTAGTACAACAGCACAAATGTGGTGGGGAAGTAGGGAGCCATGTCCCCCCACACACACTAGTGGGGCTTATAATATGTCCCTTATTCAGCCATTCCCTGTGGGTGACAGACACTCCCTCTGGGCAACCATATGCAAGAGACAAGATATTGAGAAGTCACTACATAGATTTCTTCACCCTGCTTTGTCACAAATTAGAGAAGGAAAAGAGGAGGTAGATGATAAAGAAAAAGAGAAGTTAAGGAGACACAGAGTAAATAGGACCTAGACAAATTGGCTGCCTGGCTTGTTTATACATTCTGGAGTCATTGCCATACAGTAACCTTGGAGGGCTTTTTCTTTGTTCCAATATATGATTATCATTTATAGAACCTATTGTCAAGGTCAGAGACCCAGGTGGCAAGCCAGCCCGGAGAGGGAGAGAGAGCAGAGGCCTGCCGGGAGGAGTCAAAGCAAGCAATTACTCATAGGCAGTCCATTTACCTAAGTCTGAGCAACAAGCAAAAGCCACAATCAGAGTCCAAAATCCAGGGATCAGGAGCCAAGAGATCAATCCAAGGTATCAGGAGCCTGGTACTGGAAGCAGGGAGAGGGCTTGTAGAAAGTTTGCCACAAGCAAAGGAAAGCTTCCAGACAGGCAGTTATATAGCCCAGACACAGGTGTGGCCGGTCACCGCTTCTTGAACTTAATCAAGAAAGTCTCCCTTTGCTCAGCTCTCTTGAATCTCCGCCTTGTTTTTGGGCTCATTGACGCAGGCTCCAGGGCATCCTCAGGATCACAGCTGGATCCCTGTTGCCCTAAAGGAGCAGGTAGAGGAATGTCCTAGCCTGCTCGGTCTATGGCAGCAGGGGGAGCTCTTGAGCTGCAGGACTCATCTCCAACCAGAGCCACAGGGACCAACAGCTGCTGCTCATCAGCAGCAGCTCTGACAGGGGCTTCAGTTATCACACCTATATAGATTTTGCTGTCCGTGCTTGGTTATTTTATGATAAGGCTTTCTACATGAGGTCCGCAATTAAACCTGACCTCAAATGGGACCAGATGTGCCCAGAGTTGTTGATGTGAACCATGGCCAACTCAAGGTGAGCAATTCTTTTTTGTTGTTTTGGTAGTTAAGATACTAAGTATTACATACTAGTATTTGGAGGTCTTATAAATGTGTGTATGTTTTTGTGTTTATTTTTATTACTATTAGTTTTTGGTGTTTGTTTTGGTACTGTGTTTTTATATATTCAGTAAAAAAAATACATTGATGGCAAGATGAGTAGTCTAAAGCAGCCATTTTGTACAGAACACCTAATGTAGTGCATCATCCACTTTCAGGACCCCAAGTGTCAGCAACAGAAGTTGCTATGCTTGCAGTTGGGGTTCAAAGTGCATGCACATGCCAGCCCTGCACATTTAAACATGAATGTTCAGTATGTGTAGGCCCCCATTCCTTTCAGAATTGTCTCTAAAGAAGGAGTCAATGCAGCAGCATCAGAGTGCAGCAATTGGGTAAGGAAACAGAGAGTATCTTTACATCACCTAAAGGGGTCCAGCCCTGATAACTTTTACAGATTATTGGTTTTCCTTTAATCGTACCCTGATTACATAGTGGCACAATATTTGAAAGAATATTTTAGGTTTAGTTTCATGTTTGCCTTTCAAAGAAACCACTGTCCATATAGGTTTAGGAACCTAAAGTTAGGGTAGATTTAGAGCATGTGGTTAGAGAAATGATTCAGAAAGAAGTCTCTGAAGGGAGAGTAGTTGGCCCCTTCTTGGCACCCCTTCTCCCAAACTAAGGGTTTCTCAGCATTGTGCTGAAGAAAGCTCCTGGTGTACACAGGATTATTTACCATTTGTCCAGTCCCAAAGGTGAATCAGTGAATGATGCCATTCCTTTGGAACTGTGTACTGTATGATACACTTTGTTTGAAGTGACAGAGAGGTTTGCAGACACAGTATGGAAGCGGAATTGGCAAAATACAATATTAAGTCCGCATTTTGCCTTTTACCAGTGCACCCAGCTGTTTTTGAGCTGCTGGGCCTCTTATTCAATTATATGTTTTTCATGGATTAGGCCCTTCCTATGGGCTGCTAGTTATCATGTGTGGTGTTTGAGAAGTTCAGTACTTTTCCTGAATGGGCAATTAAAGTGAGGTCAGGATGGAGAGGAGTGATACATTATTTGGTTGATTTTTTGTTTATAGGACAGTTTGGAACAGGTCAATGGGCTTCCCTTTTGGCTGAATTTTGTTCCCTGCACAGGCATTCGAATTCCACAGACTCAGGAGAAGACTGAGGCTCCTGCACACAAGCTGGTATTTTGGGGTATCAAGATCAACACTGTTAATAAGTTCTGTAGGTTACCCATGGAGATGCTGAAGGACATGAAGGAGATAGTTTCAAGGTTTTTTCCACATTTAAAAATGCTAGACTTAAGGAGTTCCAGGAGCTCATTGAGCACCTGAATTTTGCCTGCTATGTAGTGATTCTTGGTGGGCCTTTCTTGGGTGTCTTTGTGATGCCATAGGTGGAATTAGCAACTACATCACAGGAATAGAATCACATGGGAAATTAGGGAAGATTTGGGAGTATGGTGGGTATTTCTGACTGCCTTTAATGGGATATCTTTCTGGTGTGAGGATCTGAAGTCTGTGATGCCTTACAAGTATGTTCAGATGCTGCAGGGTCAGTAGATTTTGGATTTTTCTTCAAAGGGTGGTGATATCCCCATACATGGCTGGGGGACTGGGTATAGGCAATTCTCACTGCAGATGTCACATTTTTGGATTTTTTTCCCCATATGGGTGGATGAATTGGCTAAGTTTTCTGTTCTTATCTGGTGTGACAATATGGCCATGTTGCTGGTTATTGATTCCTTGTAGTCCAAGTGTCCCAGAGTTATGACACTGGTTAGGGTATTGTCTGCATTACAGTGTCCCCTTTAAGGTGCTACATGTGTCTGGAGTGGACAGCAGCATAGCTAATGCTCTGTCCTGCACACAGCTGAAACACTTCAGACAGCTGGTGCTGGATGTAGCTGCCATGCCAGGTCTGATGCCAGTAGATCAATGGGTGCTTGAAAGGATGAGGTAGTGAAGGCCATTAGCTTATCTTTAGCTCTGAGCAGCACAAAGAGTTACATCAGGCCAATGAAAGAAGTTTCAGAGTTTAGAGTCTGGGAGGGATTGGATGATAAAGGCCGTGTGCTTGTTCCTCACCTGCTGCAGTATTGTGTCTTCCTTAATAGTAAGAGGCTGTCTCCATGGTTCATTAGATCCTGATTGTCAGCCATAGCTTTGTGGCTCAAGGTACAGGATTTGAAGGACACAACAGTAAGATCGTGGAAGAGTGGTTTTGTGAGGGAGGTACAGTGGCAGGCAGCAGAAAACCTTTGGAAATTCTTAAAAATTTTGAGGGAATTTGGGCAGGTATTTGTTCATTGTGGGATGAGGTCCTGTTTGTTCCATGCAACACCCTTGACTGCTTCTTCTGGCACTTTGAGAGTAAACTTGCTGGTGCTGCAGCCCAAGAGTGATACGCCAGGGAAAGCCTTAGAGTTCCAGGAACTTCCCTTGAAGAACCAGTAACAAATTCAAAACAAACCAGCATGAATTTGGGTCTTCTACATGGCTTCAAACCTGTAATGACAAGATGCTGTGCATGCTCTTTGCCTTGCATTATACCCAGGTGTGTGTATGTGTGTGTGAGGGTCATGGCTATTGCCTTGTTTTGCCATGCTGACTTCTCACTTTTGAAAAAATACCAGTTCTGGTCAGTCACCACCATGGTTTTATCCATCTTAGACCTTAAAAACGGCACCCATTCTTTTTGGAACCAGGGTGCAGCAATGGACATGGGTTATTCAAGTTACTCAGAGGATTGGGTTCTGGAGGTCTTTGGTTTTCCATCAGTATGTTCATCCTTTGCATTGTTAATGTTTTGTGCTGTTGCCTTTTTGTTTGTTTTCTTGCAGATTCTAGGTTATAGCCAGTGAGGCACTGAGTCTTGATCTGCAGCCATCGTATGGTCTATTGGATGGCATGCCAGGCCCACAGTTGCCATCTTGGGTCCACTTGGGTTTGGGCAACCTTGCTGTGGTCAAATGGCTATGAGAAAAGGGGCTTTGGTGGTATGGCTTGATGCCAATTTTGTTTGGAGAGTGTAAGGGTCCTCTGCCACTTGTTTTGGACATTCAGCCGAGGCTAATAACCTATAGTTGTTGAAGGGCAAGACTCTGATTGTGCAAACCATTCACGATGTAAGAATCATACAATATAGTTGGCCTGGGGCTTCTATGGTTGTTTGCCATTTTTTTGGAGGGAGGAGAATGGTACCCATAATGTAATGACAGAGCCTGGAGAAAGATGAACAGGGATGTGCAAAATACCTTAGTGAAGAGGTTGTTACTTCCTCAGATAATCTTTTAGAGACTCAAGCTATACAGAGCTGATAGTGTTCACCTATCAGAGACAGGTAATTATCATTCTTTAGAAGTCTGCAACAGGGAGTGATGGTGGTTTTGGTCAGCCTGAGACAGATCTTAGAAATTTGATGAACACGTATGGCACCAATTTGGTAAAGGGGGCGGGCTATGGAACTGCCTCTTTAGGTCCTACAGTTGGGGGAGTGGGGAAATGGCCTATGGGCTCAGCCCTCACTTTAAGTCATGTAACTTGGGGGAGGGCCTTCCAGGTGTGGGGCAACGAGGGAACAATCCAGGTTTTGGGTACTCTTTGGGGCTCGGATGTATTGCCCAGGGGAAACTGGGGAGGAGGTCTGGGGGAGACCACCTGTCTCAGCTGCTCCAACACTAGGTTGTTCCCCCCTTTTGCAGCTCGCAGGGTTTAAAAATTGCACAAGTTTATAGTTAAGATAAATAGGTCCATTTTCAATCCAGTCCTTGTATCTAATCTTGTTATTGCCATAGTTGGTAATCAAAAAGAATGGTGGAGGTTTTCACAGCCCCAGATGGAGGCTGAAAAGGGCTGATCTCCTCCTTCACCTTCAGGGCACACCCCAGGATGTCCTTTCAGGGACAACAGAATTATGATGGAACAGTTTTTTCCCTAACAGAACCTTCCTTTTCTAATTTCCCCTCAAATTGTTTTCAGCAAATGCCAACCACATTTAATGTTATGTATTTTTCTTAGTCTTGGCACAATTCTGCTATGGGAGAAAGGGTCTGGAAAGGGTTGCATTGTGAATTCATTATTAAGAGGCTGTGAAAAGTGTAGTTTCTTCAGGGAAAATGTTCAATATACCTTCGGTTGTTGTTGCCCCCCCTACAAAAATATGTCAGTGTTGTTTGGTTTAGTTTTTTGCATTTTCTTTGTGGGAAGCATGCAATGCTCCAGTGAACCTGACATCTACTGCTGCTGTCCTTATTAATTATTTTTGACTTCTTATACACTCTAAATTCTACAGGGAGTAGTTGAAGATTAAGCACATCAGTGTCAAGGGTACTGGGCTTTCCTGAAAACATATTTATGCATGTCATGTGCATGCACATGCATAGCAATATTGATTGTATTAGTTGAGGAAGTTACATCTAAGGAAGAGAAAGAGAGCTGTATTGTGGGGAGGATTATGGGTAGAAGATTAATAAAACATGCGGTAAATGTCAAGGCAGTTCATTATAAAAGGGCAGGAAGCATGTTGTAAGTAGGTCTGAAATATGCAAAATGTACACTGGATGTCCATCACATGCCTCCAAGACAAACAATGCTCATGGCATAGTGTTTGACTACAACCCTGGAGAGCAGGGTTCAATTCTCCATTCAGCCATAGAAATCCACTATGTGACCTTAGGTGCATCACAACTCTTAGCCCCAGAAAATCTCATAATAGGATTGTTTTAGGGTCACTATAAGTTGGAAACAACTTGAAGGTACATAACATAATGAATAGAAAATGGCCATGAAATGAAATTCTGACTGGGATATTGTCAAAGACACTGTACTCATCCACAGCAACAGTCCAAAAGTTTGGATTGAAAGCTTCCTGAGTTTATATACAGTTGCTATGTGGCATGGCCAGGTTATATTCAAGAAATTCAGGTCCATAGCCTTCTTGGGCAGAGGTGTAAATCTCTGCTTGTGTCATTCTTTCATGCAAAAATACAAACACTTTGTCTTCAGGCTACATGATGCACACCCAGATTATGTTTTGTGTATTTCAGATGTTTTCCATGTCCTGGGTAAGAAGTCTACAGTTTTTACACATTTCTGATGATTTTACACATCTTCTTGGTTTTGCTAAAATTTTGCAGAAAACATTTTTCACAGAAAATATAGGGCTTTTGATAGCTAGCTGGTTAACTGGCTAGATGAAGATAAAGGACTTCATGATTAGGATCTGCCCACCCAGAAACGGGAGCTGCAAGGGTAGTTGGGAAGAGGGACAAAATAAGGGAAATTCTTTCTCAAATAAGGTATTATGTCCCCCTGACTTAAATTTTCCTTTAGTCCCCAAATTTCTAGCACTGCAGAGGATGAAACATAGAAATCATTTGTATTCAGATTGCCATTCCTGTTTGTAACGTTCTTTGCACTTTTTCTTTGAGTATCTAAACTCTAAATACCCAACTTAAGTTTTAGGAGACTGAAATGGTGGAAATTTGGGAACTGAAGGAAAAATTTATTTGGGGAGCAGAACCCCCTACCCCCCCCCATTAGCTACACCTATGAGGACATACCTCTTTGTTTACACCGTGCTCTGCAAATTAGGAGAGGGAGTATCTATTGCACAAAAATATTGATTACAACAAAATCAATGGCAACCCTAAAGTGAAGCTATCACAGGATTTTCCAGGAGCTGAGAGGGTGTGATGTGCCAAAGGTCACCAAGTGGGTTTCCATGACCAAGTGGGGAATCAAATCCTGGTCTCCAGGGTCACAGTCCAACACTCAAACAATATCGTAGTCTACGATATGTACAATATATGCTATATATTCTGTATATTTTTGTTCAACAAGAAGTATGAACAAAATGAACTTTAAATGAAAGAAGTTAAAGAAAGTTGCTGCTTTTGTTGCTGTCTCTGAAGCTCCCCCCCCCCCAAATCACTATTCTTGACCATTCTTTTGATAAGATGTCTCAATGTGATTGAGAATATCTGTAATTATCCTTTGAATCCTTATTTGTTGGTCTGTGAAACTAGTCATACACTTCCTTTGATCCTGGCCGGAATGTCTGGTACATGCCCAAATAGTAATTGTTGCATGAAAAAGTATGCAACTGTAATGATGAAGAGACCTCAGTGGATTATCCCTGTAAAATACACTCTACTTATTTATTGAAAGCTGGCAATACTGGAAAGGTAATGAGGGAAGTAGATATAGGTCAAATAAAATGAGGGAGATGAGTGAGCTGAAACAGAAGCTGGTAAAGTCACTGCTACACAGAAGGGTTACTGAATCTGGATCATCATATTTAATATGCCTGTAGCCATTATTTCCTCATACCTTCTATGCTGCTAAATAGATAAATCATTTTCATTTTGCAGATCATGCTGTAAACAACGGATTGTGTCCCATTTTTGAGGTGTGCACGTCCCAGTCATGAAGTCTTCACAGTCTGATGCTGCTATAATCAAGGCTGCACTCCACAGGTAGATCAACCAGGCAAGAGATATCTAGATGTAGGTTCAGAAGTAAAAGCAGTGGTCATATTTCAAAGTCCTATCAGGTGGGCTTGGGTCAGTAAATCAGGTAAGGGTGATCCAGAGTCAAGCAACAGACGGGGATCCCAAACCAATAGCCAGACAACTGCAGTCCAAGAGCCGAGCCGAGCCGAGCCGAGCCGAGCCGAGCCGAGCCGAGCCGAGCTAAGCTTCTGGTCAAAGATTAAAGTTCAGCAGCTCCTCCAGCCAGGAACTGAAGCTTTTGTAGCTAAGCTGCCTGGATCCCACTCAGGGCTTAGATGTAGGATCTTCAACTTAAGGTCTCTTGGAGGAAGAACCTTCTTCTCAGTGAAACCTCATGTTTTTGATGACACTAGCTATTCCCAATGACTTGTCCCTGCAGATGAATACTTCATTCAGTTGTCCCTAGCCACACTTATGGAGAAGTCCACCACTTCTCTGAGGATCCAGGATTATTAGGGTAGCCTGTTCTTCAGTGCTATGTGTCCCTAGAAGCTTTGCATTCTCCTCTATAGTATTGCTACAGTAAAGCAACATATTTGGTCTTTAGACTTTGAATGGGGGTGGATAAATTATGGCTGTACTGTTATTGTTGGACTGCAGCTTCCATCAGACATCACTACTGGCTCTGATAGTTAGGTATGAAGAGAGGTGGAGTCCAGTAGCATTTGAAAGACAATCTTCCCCTGTTCCTAAGTGGGACCAGGCTTCAAGTACATGCCTGAATCTGTTGTTCATGCATGTAAATTTAATAAAATTGTGGCACAGTCCAAATGTGTCTCAAAAAGAGCTCCAGTTTTTACAGTGTGAAACTCAGAAGTAGCTGAATTTGGGTTGTTTATTTGACTATGTGGCATTCAGCATATGCTCCTGCAAAATCATGTTGTGTGAGGTGTCTTGTTATACGGATCAAACTAGTGAAAAGATTAGACCTGGTTGTGTCATAGGGCACTGTCATTTCCATAAAATGAACTGTGCAAGAATTTAATTAATCCTACCTGCATGAACAAAGAGGATAAATTTCCAGTGTGTACTTTAAGCCCAGTCTTGTTAATTCAGAGTTGCCCATCCCTTATTAAAAAAAGGCTAAAACTCATTTAATATAGATATCTTTTGCTGATTTAAGCTACCTATTAAATCAATTAAAGCCTGTAGACCAGATGAGCAATAAAATGTTATTATTTTAATTTTAATTCATTGGAGTATGATAATCCCATAGCTACTCTTGGGTGTTGTCATTGCATTTGGAAGAAAGGTGAGACACATGATTGGATGAATGAAGGCCACAACTGTCTTTAACTTATTGCAGTAAGATCTCCAATAAGAACCTAGTAGTTATGCAAAAATCAGACAAATCAAGGCAGATGCACTTGGAAAGCATTTATCATTGGCCTGTACTGGCCTGGCTGACGACTGCCAGGTTTTTTTTTTTTAAAGCCAGTACCACTTACTAGAAGAACAAAGTCATATTCTATTGGCATTACATCACACCATGTGGGATCACTATATACCTAGACTGAGGTATGTCATGGTGAATAGGTCTGGGTGGAACTCAACCTCCCACCAAGTTATTTTCTCAGTAATATTCAGAGGCCTTCTGAACTCTGGTTGCACTGGAGGTACTACTAATCTCACTTCCTTTCAGGTGCTGTCTGGGTTTCTTAAAGGGTCGGTTACCTAATTCTGTAGCTGCTGGCTCCTACAATCTATAAAGGCAGTAGTTGTCAGATTCTGCAGAGGATGTGTGCCTTTCAGTTCTGAGCAGGGACAGCTGGTGGCTTCCAAGTCACCAGTGCCATGAATCTGCTGTGGGTTTTATTCTAGGCTTCGAAGCAGCTAACCAAGGACCTAAACAAAGATGGCTTTAGCACTTTGTATGGCTCCTGTAAAGCTCCTGACTGTCAGGAATACTTATGCAAAACTTCAAGAGAAAATGGGAACTGTTCTTTGAGTTTATTTAAAAAATATATGATGGAAAAAGAAGTTTTTACCATAAAAAATTGCAAAGATATTTAAAATATCAGTTGTAATTGATTATCATATATTTTATATTATCTGTTAGAAACTTGGTGACTATGACAGAAAAGTGTAAATTTAGAGGAACAAATACAGTTGTTAAAATAAAAATTCCAAGAGAAAAACAGAAGGATGGAAGTTAGAAGGGGCGAACTTATGGGGGAAGGGAGGGAAATTTTTTATATAAGGCAATATGAGAAAAATTATAATAAGGATGTATGTTAGAATATAAGTTGATATGCATTTTGTATTTTTTTTATCTTTAATAAAAATATATTTTTAAAAACAAAGCTTCTGACTGTTTCCTCTTTACTGGAAGATCCTAGAATAATGGACAAGGAATCAATGTGTAGTGCCTATTTATTTTCACTGCCTGTTTTCCTCTGAGCCATTGAAGGGGATGGGAAAGCCTGAGGCAGGATAAGCAGCTTATTATGGGTAAGGCTAACTCTGCCTTGGTTCAGCCAGTGCACTTGTGTTTCCATTTTGTTCCCAGGTTTGACCAATTGGCTCTGCTGAATTCACTATCCTTTTCTGATATATCAAAGGAAGAAAAGATCTTTATTTAGTACGAATGGGCAGAGGGATCAGATATTTCTAAAAGCATGGATTTTCTACCAGATGCTTCCAAAACTCCCTGATCTTCAACTGTAGTCTCTAGAAGATCATTAGATGTGAACTGTGCAAACCCTTTTTGCATTCCTGTGCTACCATTACTGACATAATCTCAAAAAAAAAATCTTAAAAATAATTACAATTATGTGGATCCTGTTTATAGGAATCAAATTCTCATGAGTTTATTCCCTATCTTCTACAATGCTACATGCTGGCTTGCTGGGCAGAGTTGAGGAAGATGCTGCCACCATCAGTGGCATTAAATTAGCTGAACTGTAACTCTTACAACTAATTATATGTTGCTCTTTAGCCACCTCATTTCTGAAGAGAAAAGATGACAGCTCAAATGCACTAGAAGAGACATTACACAAAGCCAGTCTCCTTCCAAAGCCTCAGTGAATTAACTGAGGTAGAGCTAAGTAAAGATTAATCCCTCTGTTGTGTGCTTGTGTACATTTTAATGAGACCTGGAGATAGTGCAGCATTATGCCAGGCCATTGAGCTAATGCTGCTGCCAAACTGTTGCATTTTCTTCTTTTCTCTTTTTTTCCTCTTTTTTAAAAAATTGAGATAAACCTGACATTTCTGTGTAGAGTTGGAAAGAACTATTGAGTGATTAACTGGAGAATTTGCATATTTTATGTGTGTGTGTGTTTGATGTCTTTTCGTTTCATAATTGTTTGATCTGTCCCTACCATATATTAAACGATTTCAGCAAGAGTCAGGATGGCTTCATGTATCAATGAAAATATTGACAGGGAAATGCTTCAACGTTTAAGTGCATGTTCCACTTATATTTACTGATATTCAGGTTATATCTGTGCAAATTGAACACATGACAATCAGTAGAAGGAGAAGTGAGAACATCCCCACTTGAACAGTATTGTGTTCTCATCCCCCAGGTCCTTTCAAGTAGGAGTTTCCATTGACAAGACTAGGGAGAATTTGGCCTAAATCTGCTGCAAACCCACAGAATCAGTGGAACTTGTATAAACACTGACTTATCAAGTTCCCATTGATTCAAAGGCTCTTCTCTAGTTGAGACTAATGGTTAGATTTAGGCCACTGTGCCCATTATGTTAAATTACTTGGTATTTGTGGATTAGAGTCCTAAATGCAAAAATTAACAAGGGTCTTAGTACTGAGGAAATTAACAACTGATGAAAGGTAATCAATGCTCATGAAGTCCATGTTGTCATTTTTATTCTCCACAATAATATCTGTGTATATAGTTCTGTGCCACGGTACGTCCTTCAGTTTTCTAAAAGCCTTTTCTCTGCTCAACCCACAAAAGCCGATCCTACTATTACTACTATTATTCTTATTCTTATTCTTATTATTTTTTATCTCATTTTTGGAAGTAGATGTGATGAACCCAAGGGCATGGCCAGCAGAGCAGCCCTAACAACAGAGGTGATTTAATCTGATGAGTTCTCTTACTAAAGAACCCAGTTTAGCCAGGGAGAGGGGCTATGTGGGTTAGTCAGCAGAACAGATATATACTAGAAAGAGGGTTAGATAAGAGAGTTTTTTCAGTGAAATGAGAGAGAGTGAGTAGGAGGAAAGCCAAAGCCTGTTAACCTAGGGAAATGTTTGCCTGTGAATATCTAGAAGTTCTTTGCGGTTTGAAAATATTGATTTACTCAATACCTTTCCCTTGTTAGATTTTTTTAATAAAGATTTTTATTCCATTTTCTATATAAGCAGCCTCAATAGAGTGTTTTCTTCAATTTACATTAACAACATGCTACCACAAGTTTTACCTTCCTTTAGCTGTACCTTTAGAACACTTTGCCCTTTTTCCATAAAGGTGGTGGTTTTAGGGAAAGCGAGAGGTGTGATAAAATTGTGGAAAGGGAACCACGGGGTGGTAAATATATAAAAGGGTTCTGGTTTTCCAGGGAGGGAGAAAAAAAAGCAGGCCCTGGTCTGTCCTAACTCTGGCTGGCCCAGATCTCCACAGTAGATTCTTTTGAATTTGAATTCAAAATTCTTTTGAATTTCTCTCTTTGACATTCCTGTTCTTACCATCTTGCAATCAGGTGGCCAAGGGGTGCTGTGTGTATTTCTCTTCTATTAGACATCTCTCTGTTGCCTGCTAGCTTCCCCAGTGTCAGAATGTACGGCTCCTGCCATAAAGCTGGATGTGGATTAAAATTGCTGGATGTGGATTAGAACAGATGAGGCAGCTAGCATAGACATTGCTATAATTAGGTAAAGAGCTACAAAGCTGTTGCCAATTATTAGTTGCAACAATGTATCCGGTGGAAACTTGTTTGTGTATTCTAGTGCATCAAATGGTTAATTACTTTATTGCTCATTGCTATAATTTATCTAGGAGAGGAGGAGAAGATCGGGGGGGGGATGAAAGTGTTATGAGAGAGAGGTGTTATGAGAACTGGAAATGCTCAAAGATAAACAGGCAGGAACATATTCTAGCTCAAGGATGAAAGGTATGTAAACAACTAAGAGTCTGGGAAAACGTCTAGGATGGTGGGATTTGAGATTTATGATCCTTACCCAATCACAGTTTTGCACACCTAAATTTGTATGAAAAGCTATAAATTTGTAACCACTCTGTATGCCTTTAGTCTCAGCAACTTCTGAGGAAGTGTTCTGCATTGCTTGCTTTGCTACAAATGAACACTGCTGTTCAACTCTGAGTGAAGTTTGTGGAGTACATGTTATTCAGGGTATGACACTCAGCTTCTAACATTTCCTGGTTTGAAAAAAGTCCCATGAAAGGAGTTCACATTGTGACATCTTCCCCTCAGCTTTAATTGAAGTAGGAAGTTGATGAGGCTACAGACCATCAAAGAGATGATTGTATAAGAAATGAAATCCCACATCTTTGAGCCACTTTGTTAATAGGGTACATTAAAAAAAAAAATTCTGCATCCCATCCAAGATAATTTCATCAATTTTTATTTTTATCTTTGAAGTATTTTTCCTCCTGAACCAGTTACTTATCTAGCAAATTCAATGAGAATTATAAAGGAAACATTTTTAGTGCAGTTCCCTTTTGTTGCAAAACGTCACAATTTTAGGAAGCCATATTTAATTCTGAATTTCTAACCCTTAGATAAATCTTGTAGGGTGTAATCTCAAATGCATAATTCTATAAGAAATTTTGAAATAGTCCAAGGGGAGACTAGTTGTCCTTCTGCTAGAAGGCAAAAAAATGTGTAAGTTTTAGACAAGATTTTGGCAGCGATTGCCTGCTGTGGAAATGGCTTGTAATGTACTGCATGTGTTTATTGATGTGCCTTTACATTATGTTTAATTCAGTTGGGTTTCTATGCCTGTATTACCGATGCCTATATTACAAATCAGTTAATTGTGTTTTAATATTTTATTTTCTTTGTTTTTATTTGAATCTTTTAATCCAGTGAATGTCTGAAATCCACAGACATGATTCTCTATCACCTATTTAACTGCATAATAACCTTAATTACATAGCTAAGAAGTTTCTCCCAGTCTTAACTCGCATCCCCCCACACAAAATCCTCACTTGCTAGGCAGGAGCTGCTATGATCAATAGGGGTCTTTTCCCCTCTTGGACAAGAAGCAGCTGACTCATATTCTTACCAGTATGACAGTCAGAAGCAATTCCACCTCACACCAAAAACTACTTGCGTGAAAGGTGCAACATTGGAGCAGATCCCTGTTGCTTGCAGTGGCTGCAGCTTTGTGAATGAGGATTGGGAGACTTTCATGATCCCGAAGTGAAAATGAACCAGCACAAATGAATAACTCAAGGTTACACATTCATAACTGCCTTAGTGAATTCTGGACCATGCTTTGGTAGCAAGATGCTATAGAAGTCAAATAAATAAATAAATAATCTAGCTGGAAACAACATTTTCAAAAACCACATTTTGAATTTCAATGGCTAATGAATTCAAACACGCATTTATTGTACCATATGAATTTGAACTTCAGAGTGAACTTTAGTATTTTTTTTGCGTATTTCAGCTTCTGAGCTCCATGTATGTGGGTTTTCATGGTCTTAATCTTCACAAAGGGGCATACCTAGGAATTTTATTCTATAATATTTTGAGTACCTCTTTCTGATGAGGAATGGAGAGATATCCATTAATAATTTTAGGTTCACATGAAATAAGGTCATAGAACATAAGTAAATATTATACAGGATTAGATTTCTCATATTGTTCCTTCCAGGCCAGAAATGAAACCAATCTTTTTTTAAAAAAATATTTAGAAGAATTTTTTTAAAAAAATGTTAAAAGTTACAAAAATTACAGAACTGAAGAAAATTGAAATCAAAATATTAAGAAAAAAAGAAAGAGGAAGAAGAAAAAGGAAAAAAGTGACTTAAAGTGACTTCTGATCTTCTTTTTGATGGTTATGTATGCATATATTTGTTCATACCTCTCTCTCCAAAATTACAACAAATTCCTTTCTTTCTAATCATCAAAACCATATGTTACAAATCATTTTCTTTTTTCCTCCCTCAAAATGTCAATAAGGAGTTTCCAGTTCTTGAGAAATGTCACTAATGATCTTTCTCTAATCAGTCTTGTAAGTTTGCTTATTCTGCTAAAACTATCAATTTCAGCAATCATTCTTCCATAGTGGGTAGTGCTGAGTTCCTCCGTTTTTACGCGTACAACCATCTTACTGCTGTAATCATATACCGATGCAGTCTTTCAAGGCTCTCTCCCAACTGTACATCCATTAGTCCTAAAAGAAAAAAAATCTGGTTTTAGTTGAGTGTTAATCTTTAAAATCTTCTTCATCAGTGTATGTATTTGTATCCATATTTTTTTACCTTTTATGGCATATCCACCATGTATGATACAAAGTCTCTTTCTGTTGTTCATATTTCTGACATATATTAGATATTTCTTTATATATTCTAGACAACTTCTCTAGTATCATGTGCCAATGAATACATCATTTTATAAAAATTCTCTTTAAGATCATAACATAATATAAATTTCAACCCTTTAGTCCACATATTTTCCCACTGATCCATCTATCTATTACAGCCAAAGTTCCATTTTATAGTTAACTTGTTATTCTTCCATTCATAAACAAAAGTTTATACATTTTCCATTACATGCTCATCATCTGTACACATTTCCATTTCAAATTCTGACTTATATTCAAAATCATAAGGCTTTTTGTCCATTTTCAGTCTTTCCAATAACTTAACAAAGAAAGCCATTGAAAACTATATCCTTCTGATACATGTTGGAAGTGTGATCAGAGGGGTACATTTTATCATATATGGTGGCGCTGCAAAGTCGCAAAAAATTTCTGGGAGGGGGTGCATGATAAAGTACAGAAAGTGTTTAGAAGTAAATTTAACATATCACCACAAATATATCTATTAAATATGATTGAGGAACTGCAATTAGACAAATCACAAAAAAAAATATATATTTATATATATGATAACAGCTGCCAGAATTTGCTATGCCCAGGTTTGGAAAACAAAGAGTGCTCCTAGGTTAGAGGACTGGTTACTAAAACTGTATGAGATGGCTGAAGCAGATATTGCGATAGAAGCTCTGGAAGATAGTATGAAAAGTAAATCAAGAAAAGAGTGGAAAATAGTTGGTCCAATATGGGAAGCTAATTGGGAGGGGAAAACAATTAGCTTTTTAGAAAAATGAGGAGTTCTAAATATGTACAGAAATGTGATTTGTTGGAAGAAATTAAAGATAAGAAAATATTTAAGAGATTAAGTAAAAGAGGGAATAAGGAAGCAAAAGAGGAAATAAGAAAGTGAAACTCTTTTTAAAAAAAATGTAAAAGAAGAGAAGAAGGATTGTTATAGATAAATGAAGCAATGAAACCCGAGTTTCTTCAAGGGGGGAAGGGGGGAGGGATTGTATTTGTGTTGTATGTCATATGTTATGTTTACTATTTGTTTTGTTATTAAATACATGACTAAATAAAATTTATTTTTTTAAAAAAAGAAAACTATATCCTTCTGCTACTAAATGCTCTCTTGATTTCATTTTATATTTCTCTTGATAAATCTCCAGGAGGTCTTGGTATGTTAGTCATCTTTCTTTACCTGCTATTTCTCTTTCATAAAAAGCTTATTGTGCTGAGACCCATACAGGCATTTTTGGGCACAAACTAAGTTTATATCTATTCCATATTCTCAATAAGCATGTCTTGCAAAATGATTTTTAAATTCTACGTTAACTTTATCATACTGTAACTATCCATGTCATCCAAACCTCTGGCCATGCCCTTCCAACTCTAATAATATTTTTTCCCAGCATCACCCATTCTTTCATCCAAACCAAACAGTTGGCTGCAAAATACTGTTTCAAATTAGGTAAACAGAATCTTCCTCTTTCATTTGCATCATGAGAAATGAAAGCAATTTTTGAAGGAAAAACATGTTCTCCAACATTTAAATTATAACCCACTAGTTTTTCCCCCTAATAAAAAAGTAAATAGAATCAGGGATGCCTCTAAAGTGGTGACTTACTTTTTTTTTCTTTTTGAACATTAGTCCTTCATTGCTATCCTCCAAACAAGAGACTTGCAATTCCTAATTCACCTTCTTCTCCATTCTCTTGAGTAGCAGGAAGAGTACTAGAGTAGGGGTGTATCTACTCTACACAATTATAGCACTTTGATACTACTTTGACCGGCATGGTTCCATAAGATACAATCCTGGGATTTGGAGCTTGGGGAATATTTTGAATTCTCTGGCCACTGTTCAAGGAAGAGCACTAGAGAACTCTAAATATCCTTATTAAAAACAAACAAACAAACAAACCCCAACAATCCATAGTATGGAGCTATGACAGTTAAAGTGGTATCAAGCTGCTGTAATTGTGCAATTGGATGTACCCAAAAGGGGTTGGAGGATCTAGACTTCTCCCTAAACCTGTTCCATGAAGTTACCCATCAGAGGCTGATGCCAGATACAAATGAGTAACTTTTTGGATTATGAGAAATCTGTTTTAGCTTTGCCGTATCCAAAAAGAAAATGTTTCGCACCGTATGTCTACACCACAGGGTTAGCATTTAGTTACCAAGTAATGCTTATGCTCCCAACACTGGGTGGCTGTCAACGGATGTAGTGCTTGAGGGTCTTTGGTAAGCGATTTAGTGCAGCAAATTTCTTATGTTTAATGCAGGCAAAGTTGTGGGACTGGGGTATTTCCCTAATATTCTGTGAATTGTACAACTGTTCCTCTGACTCGTATGCAGCCTTTTGAGTGTGTGTTTATTTCCCTGGAGGGAAAAATAGTATTATTATTCCTATGAATATGCATGGTGCAAACACCATGACATCTGCAAAGAGTAGCTGTGCTGTAGTGTCTCAGATTAGTTTAGACTTCTAATTCTCCTCCCACCTCCCATCACCTTCTGTTAACTAAATGCATGAATACCTGATAGGCAGGGAGGAAAGATCCTGTATAAGGGGGGGAAAAGCCATGGGAATGAACTAATTCTCCCGTCACTCAAGTAGTTACAAAACAAGACAGGCATAGATTGAAGGTGAATGTTAATGATGAAGGAGGCAGCCAGATGGCTCAACGTTTCTTCAGGTAGTTCATTGCACTTTATTATTCAGAGAAAATTGTCTTTGATAAATGAGTACAGTGTTGAACAGTTATTCAGGCAACATGTGGTCACCTTTAATTATGGTCAGATAGGATATCTTTTGTCTGGTTTCTGACACATCGCTGAGCAAGCCAGAGGCAATGGTGGCTGAAAATGACACTGTGCATGTATATGTGCACTCAGGACTCTTCGTGTATATATGAGATAAGGAAAATCAATACTATGTAGCATTTATTTTCTTCCTGGTGTCTAAGAAGGAGTGATGTGAAACTTGATCTTGATGACAGTTGAACTAAGCTCCATTTGGAAGGTGCTTGCTTAAGACAGTAGGATAATTAATGTCTTATTATTCTCTTGCTGTGTGCTTAAGACCCTCACTTGCTCATTGATTCACAGGAGGCGAGAGAGGATTTTGTGAAAACTACTGGTGTTCAGTGGCCAAAAAGATGGAGATATTGAACAGGATATCCCTGGTGCAAATGTCTTTCCATGGACGCCACCATTCATCAGATAGATAGATCTTTCTTTCGTGATGGAATTTGGAGTGTGTGTGTATGGGTGGGTGGGGGTATACATGGCATTTCTAGCAGGGATATCAAGTTCAATTTCTTTTGCATTATTTTCCCCCCTAAAATCTCACATCTTTCATACATGTCTTTCACGTGACATGAAAATAAATATGTAAACATAAACTCTTGTCAATGACAAAATGAACAATATTATCCCCCATTCAGTGGCCAAATTCAACAGGCATAGACCTAGATTTAGATCTGCTCAGCCAGAGCAATGTTGCTGCACCAGTGTTCATAGAAACGTTTACAAAGGACAGGTATGTCAATAATAAGTGCCAGCCAGCTGGTCAGATGTGGCTTACAATATGTCTCCAAGTTTCTTTTGTTGTCACCAGTGGACATTGATCAGAGATAAGAGGGTACCTTACAGCCAGGGGTGGCATGGAACTGAACTGTGCCTTGCAATATAGAAAGCTGTTCCATTGTGACTTATTCCTAAGTATACATGCACTGAACTGTGCTCTGATTTTCATGCTTTGTGATAAAACTCACACTTGGCCCTACCCTGCATCCTTAGCCTCAGATAGTGCTGTAATGTGACCCCCGCCCCCAAAGTATCTTCCCAAATTAGAAGTCAGTCCCTAGGCTACAGAAGGTTCCACAGCTTTAGCCCCAAAATATTTAATTATTGGCTGTTCTGGTCCTTTGGAGCGCAGTAAGCCCAGCAAGGGCAGATGTGGGAAACTGTAGAAGAACAGAGGTCTAGCAGTAAGGTGTGGGTGGAAATAAGGGCAATGACCCCTCAAATAAAAATGTTGCCCCATCCAATGAAAGTATCCTTCATCTTCCAAATTTCTAGCATAGTAACAACTTAAAACTTCAGCTGAGCATTTGGAAATATAATTTAGGCATCCAAAGAAAAAGGACATTCCAAAGAAAATACATTCCTCTGTTGATTTTATTAGGAGAAACTAATAGTGCTGAGGGCCTAAATACCCTTCAGGCACCACATCCCATCAGATCAGAGTCAGCTCTGGTTGGTACTTGAATGGGAAACCACCAAGGAATTCTAGGTGCTGTAGGTTATATTTCAGAGGAAGAGACTGGCAAAACCACCTTGAATATTCCTTGCCTAAGAGAATCCTGTGAAATTCATGGAGTTCCAATATGTTGACAGATGACTTGAAGGAGCACGCACGCACGCGCACACACACACGCAATTGCCAAGAGGCATGTGAACACAGCAAATATCAGAGTTCTCATTGTGAATGATTTTCAATCTCTCTCTCTCTCTCTCTCTCTCTCTTTCTTTCTTTCTCTCGTTGCAATGCTAGAAATGTGGGGACCACAAGATTTTATTTTATTTTATTTTATTTTATTTTATTTATGTGGAGAGCAGAATTCATGGAGGCAGTGACCTCATTTTTCCCCATCTGTAGCTATATCTTTGAAAGAGGACCTCCTGTCATGGTTACTCTCCAGCAGTTTTCTCTTGTTGCTACAATGAGACTACTTCTGACAGTAAGAGTTGTGGTGGGAGAACTTTGTAAAATTTATTTTACACCGGTAAAGTTGATGTTGTTTTATATTGATTGTATAATATGTCAAGATGATTTTCACTGTAATACTGAATATATATTATGACTATTGAGCTTGTTGACACATTTTGAAACAAATTTTTGGTGCTTTCAGTGTGATGCTATGTTTTGATAATAAGTTGATGCTAATTGTGAAAGAGCCTGGACTACAACCCACTGAAGGGAAAATGGCATATAACTATCCAGAAGCTCCTTGTGGAACAGTAGCTTTAACCTTTCTCCTACAATCCTTCTGCAAAGGGCAAATCTGCATTTCCATTTGGTAGCCAGGAGAGGGTGCAGGGTGCCCAGGCAGGAGCTAGCTTTTGCCAAGGGAAAAAAGTAGCCATCTCTCTCCTGGATCTCTGATGTATTTACCAACGAACTGAGATGGGGACAGCTCTTGTTTGTTCCCAGCTGCAGCAATGCAGCCAAATGCTGCCCAGAAACCTTGCAGCCTCCCTGATCACTAAGTGGCCAAGGGAGTACACATTTACCTTTCCAAGCATGCTTGCACAACTGGGCTGTTGGAAGCCTAGGAGGAACAGTGCAGGTGGAGCATTGTGCTCTGCTTAGGGGAATGTCAGATCTCAGCCAGTGTTGGATTAGTACTTGTAGCTGAGCTGGCCTGCTATACCATTGCCTCAGTGTGTTTTTCACAGGTATCCCATACATCTTTCCCTGCTCAAGCTCTTGTTGCAAGCAAATAATTACACCTAAATAGTGACTCTAGACAGGTATGGACATCCCCATCTGTATAACAAGATGCATTTGTTAAGTTCAGTGGAATCCAATGCATACTGGATGGTAGACATGGATGTGCAAGTTATTTGGTTCTGGGTATAAATTCCTTGTGGATGGTGATATCTGAAAGCACTTTAACTATATTAAAAACTGTATTTAAAGAACTGGATGGTATAGTAATCTAAGCAAAGGAGCAAGGAGCCTGCCACGAGATACTTATCCAGTGACAGCGTGAGAGAGTAAGTGAGCTGTAGGCTTCAAGAGATGGTGGCATCCTACAACCACCAAAGTGGGGAGTTTTGCACCCTCCCCACAGTGGCTGTGGCAGATGAGGACAGGTAGCCAAGAAACCCTGTGGAGGGGCTTGGAAGGGTGGAGTAGTGAGAAGAATTGATAAGAAGAAGTGGGAAGATAAGAGATTTGGTCAGGTAGGTGCACAGAAGGAGATACACAAGGGATGAAGGATGAAAGATGGGAGTGGGGAAAAGGGTGAGAGGCAATGCAGGGTAGGCACCAGGCATAGGATGCAGATGAGCAGGAAGAATAAGGAGGAGGGGTAAGGAAGCCTGGCAGAGATGGGAACTCTGGAAGATGGGGTTTCACATGTAGGAAATACAGAGCCCCAATGGGAGAGGGTGAAGTCATTTTTAAATGAAATCATTTTTATTAAACACAAGAAATAGATAGAATAAAACAGAAAAAACTCAAAAAAGACATAAAATTACATACTACAAACTATAAAATACCCCTACCACACTAATTTCAAAATTTAACAGGACTAAAGCAAGGCCATTTCCGCACTACACTGTTATAGTGTACACTGCTACAATATACACTGCTATTATTCCACTTTCAACCTCTTATGGAGTTTTGTGTTTGTAGTTTACTGAGGCCAAAGAGCTCTCTGGCTGAGAATTCAAAAGGCTCTTCCCTGAACTGTAAACCCCAAGATTCCATAGGATGTTGAAAGTGGAATAATAGCACTAAAACAGTGTAGTGTGGAAATGGCCTAAGAAACAGAAAGGAAAAAGAAAGAAGCAGAAGAAATACAGTTGACTTCCCACTTCATGGAGTTTAGTAAAAGATATTATGAAAAAAAACCCCTATCATATTATCCCAATTAATTTGTTATCTCTAAATGTAGTTCTACCAGTCTTAAGCTATCATCTCCAACATTTCTTCATTTAGTACTACTTACTTTTAAGTTGATAACAGTTATAGATACTAAATTCTTTTGTTACCAACACAATGCCTTTGGTTTGATTAATCAAATCCTACCCCTGCAAGTCTACCACCCATGTCTTTTACAAATTCAATAACCTTAGCCCAATGCTTATGATAATCTTCTAATAAATCTTCTCTTATCAGATTCGTCAGTTTGTTCATCGCTGCCATATCCAATATCTTCAGCAGCCACTCTTCTCTAGACAAAGGGAGAGGATGAAGGCTTGAGCAGAGAGCACAAGGGTGGAGACTTAAGAGTTCCTGACAGCCTGGAACCTCTGCTCTCCAGGGAGGCTGAGAAGCACAGGGTACAGAATAAGTAACGCAGCAGAAGGGAGTATCTTTCTCAGCTGAAAAAAAGGGTGATTGGGGCTTATTTTCTTTTGTGTTGTGGAAATAGGATGCTAGGGGCTTGCTGAGGGGCAGAACTGGTCTGGGTAAGCCTCCAGCTCTATGGGTTCCCTTTCCTGGCTCAGACAACTGGATTAGAGGCAGTTTCTTCCATCCACTGAGACATGCTAAAGGAAGACAATTTTTTCCTACACTTCTCTTATTTATTGCCACTATTAAAGACTGGCAGACAAGGATATGGCTCTGGGTTTTACAGATGAGTAGATTCAGATTCAAGAGCCAGTGTGGTGTAGTGGTTTGTCCATCGGACTACAACCCAGGAGACCAGGGATCGATTCCCCCTTCGGCCATGAAAACCCACTGTGCGAACTTGGGTGCATCACACACTCTCAGCCCCCCAAAAAACCCCATGATAGGTTCGCCTTATGGTCAGAACAAGTTGGAAATGACTTGAAGGTACACAACAATAACATTCAGATTCAAACCTGCAACCCATGCCCTTTGGTTGAAGTATCTTGGACTAGTGTTTATCTAATTCTTCCTTAGTCTCAGAAATCTCTTGCGCCCATCCATGGAAGAAAAGGACACGTTTTGTCCTTTTTAACCCCGTATGTAAATCGCTCTCACCTAAGTGAGCCTTCCTTTTCTAGCAGGAGCTTTGGTTAACAATCAGCATTCAGTTTCTGGTGTATTCCTGTTACCTGAAGCTATTAGAAAGTTAACAAACAACTTAAGGCGGTAGATCAGGTCAGGCACATACTACAGTAGGGGAAAAAAACCCCCAAAACACGCCATCAGTGCACACATCTGATGCAGCTTTAAGGTATAAGGCAGCCACTGACTGTGTTGTGTGATGTTCACACTGGGGTTTGTCTGAAATTTGTTATGAATGAACAGGTAGCATGCAGCACTGAGTAGAACTGAGACCAAGTTTGGGCTCTATTGAACAAGAAAATAATGCACTTATCCATTTTTTTCTGGAACAATTTCTTTATTTCCAGAACTCCTTTCCTCCAGCTTCCCTCTCTGACAGCCACAATTAGAATTTTGTCATGCTGCCTGTGCCACTCTGTTTCAATGAGACATTCTGACTTAGGATTTCTCATTTCTTTTTGACCCTTTTTGTGTCAGTTCCAAGCCAACTCTGTGTTTATGCTGTATCTCAGCCCTTTCTCTTTTTCTGCCTATTAAAATAAAATCATGCTTCAACTTGTTGCATTCCCATGACAGAAAGGGTGCCATGCAGTAGTAATAGCAGTCCATGTGAAATGTGATTTTTTTAGAATTTTTCTCATTTTTCACTACCCTCTTTCCCTTTTAACCAACTGCAGTGGCTGGCATGGGTTTCAAAGAGTGATATGTCTGAAGGCAATTTTCACACTCTTCCAACACCTCTTATTCAAGGAACTCAATTCTGTCTCCATCAGGCGATTCCATGTCCAGAGTTGCAGTGAAATGTAATGGGAAACTTATACTGCTTGTAAGAACTCATCAGGATAATGGAAAATACAGAGCCATTTCAAGCCAAGGAGTCTTACTTTAGAGGGAATAAGCTAGACTTTTACACAAGAACTGAGGAAATTTGCTTCTCAGTAGAAGAGAATCACTGTTATCTAAAGCCATATAAAACAAAGTGCTTAAAATCAAACAAACCAGTCATATATTTTTCTAGGTGGAGTGGGGCAAAAAAGGTAGCCCCTTCCCCAAGCATAATACCTTCCATGCTATGATGGATTGCATGAGCAATCGGGTAAAACTCAGCTAAGTTTTGTAAATCCAAGAAGCTCTGGATGGGTGAGGTGGGGGAAGAAGAGATAGAGACAGGCACAGAGAAACCCTCTTCAGGCATTCAGCTTTTCCAAGTGTGGAGGGTGTTGCAGATGTGTGCTCCATCCTTCCCCCCTTCTCTTAAGCTGCAGCCTGTTACAGAGCTCCATATGATTGGAGATGGAGAGGTCTGGGCTGAATGCGTGTCACTGTTATCTCCTCTGTGCTCATAAAAAATGAAGAGAGCTTCACCGTCTGATTCTCAAAGTCTCTCTCTCCTTCCCTTTTCTCTCTCTCTCTGTCTGAATATGTGATAGACATACACAGTCAGATTCTGAAAGAAGAGGAAAAGTTTTTGGCAAACCCACCTCTTTGATCATGGCTATCCTTTCTGGATTCAGTTTCTTGATTGTCAAGGCTCCTTTTCCAAGTCTGCAATCAGCAGATGATGAGGCTCCAATATATTGGTTAATTCACTTGTGATAATAATCCCATATTATACCCGTTCATTTCTTTTACCCTTTTTAGGGCTGCCACTCTCTAGTTTATTTAGACAGCTGTATTTAAGGTTGTTGCTGCCTAATAAATAGCATTAATAAATTTCACTTCAGGTTCAAGTTCATTATTTGAGCCATTAAACAAAGAAATAAAAGGCTAATTTTTTCCAGAGTCTTTTAGCTATTTGTAGCTTAATTTATAAATAGGGGTTCGTTTGTTTTTTTTAAAAACTGGTCTCTTACAGCTATGTCTCCATTTTTAATAATAAATATTCCAGCACTGACCTTTTTTTTAAAAAAAAATGATAAGAGAGTTCATGGCACAGCTTCCTGCTTGTTGCACATCTCCAATTGATGCATAATACTAGATTTTATACATTGCGATTTGATTTATTCTTGCTATTTACCGATATAATTGGGAAACTCCCCTGGGCTTGGATACTGGATCTCAGACAAGTTGAATTGCTCCATGCTGGACGGGTAGGTAGTTCTGGCCAATTTAATTATGTAAATAGCAATTTGGCTTCCTGGGAATTCATTCTCTAAGGTACTTCAGAGAGGTGTGCAAAATTTATATCTTCCTTCAGTGTGTGTTTTCCCTTTTTCTGTTATGCAAATGTAACTGTAACATACTGCAGTATCTTGGTCAAAATTGTATGAAAACAAAATGACTGCAGAATATTTCCTATTTTCTTGTTTATGTGTAGTGGGCAGTAGCTCAGGAGGGTGGCTTTCAGTCCTGTGCCTTATGGAATTCAGTCTTCTTTTTGTGGTTGTTACATGCCTTCATGTTACATAAGGCTTTGTTACCCTAAGAGGTGGGGGACTTTGAAGTGCACCCACAATGGCAGCATCTCCTTAGAATTTGGGGGAATTATAGCTCAAAGCAGGCCTGTGAGAGTAGGGTAAGGTAAGATCTTTTCACCAGTATATACCAGTACTAACTGTAGAGAGGACTCCACTTAAAATTTAAACAGAGTATTTGGATTGTCAGAAGTGCTCAGAGCCAGAGATGCTGAAAGGATTATCACAAACCCATTAGCATTGGGTTTTCTTGCCTAATTCTTTCTGAACTTATGACCTGACCATGCCTGGAGTCATCCTGACCTGCCAACATGCTTCCAAACAGTGTGCTTTCAAACATGTTTTCCAGCCATAAATGTGTTCAGTTATGAAGATAGTACATCTTGCTGAGTGGGGATGTAGGGTGTGGTGACAGCTTTCTTGGCAAGATTTGTTATTCAGAAAAGGGTTGCCATTGCCTTCCTTTTGGACTGGGAAAGCATGACTTGCCAAAGCTCACCCAGTCAACGTCCCTGGTGGAGCAGGAATTCAAGCTCTGGTCTTCTGGAGTCCTAGCCTGACACTTAAACCACTACACTGTGCTGTCTCTCAATGCAGTCTTATTACCCCTGAGAAGCTTACCAGACTGAATACACATCATCCATCTCCTATTTTGCCATGCTTTGTATTTGGCATTTCACCAGATTCTTGGTAGGGTACTACACTTTCATAAAAGTAATCACCCATGCAGTTTTTCAAAGGCTGCATGAACACAGTCTCTATTATAGCCAATTATTTCATGCTCACATACCAAGTTCCCTCTGTATGTGTTTTTGGCTTGGTGGGATTAGGACCCCACTGATTGTTGTACATGGAGTGAAATCAAAGTTATGATATTCGTTGTGCAGTCAGGTAAGCAACTGTGAGACCTAGCATAACTTCACTGGTGTATATTTATGTCACACAAAAACTGTCTAGAACCCTGGCCCTCCTCTACCTTTTAGGTCCCAAATAGATGAGGGGTGGGGAGTGGGGAGATCATGTGGGCCCTCTATATATAGCTGGCGTGGTATATCAGAATACTGAGCTAAAGGTTGCACTTGACTTGTTCATCTGAAGTTAAGCATTTTTAAATCTCACTGAGTGCTAAGATTTCTCACAATGATTCAACTCAATGAGACCAGGGGTGCAGTTTTCTTACCAGATTTGCTTGCTGAGTGGCTACAGGATACTCTAGAAGTCTCCATCTGAATGCATAGAGCAAGGGAGGGCAACTGCACTAAGGCAGGAGCCATTTTGTGATCCCCTCTGTATCCCTGACACTGTAACACTAAAACCAGAAATGGTATATCACATCTGATTTCAGTTTTGGCCATTTTTTTGTTTTGCTTTGGGGATTTGAGGGTCAGGATTGTGGGAGGGAACAATACCACTGTGTTTTGCAGCACTTTTGATCCTGGTGGTACAGTGGTTAAACACCAGTACTGCAGCCACAAGGTTGTGAGTTTGATCCTGCCAGGTTCAAGGTTGACTCAGTCTTCTATCCTTCTGCAAGCTGGTAAAATGAGTACCCAGATTGTTGGGGGCAATTAGCTAACATATTGTAAACCGCTTAGAGAGCACTTAGCCGATAAGCGGTAGAGAAATATATATGCTATTGCTATTGCTTTTTGGTGTTTTTGGCATGCTAAAAAATGGTCCTAAATTTTTAAAAATGGGAACTCTGGAGGCTTCTTAGAGGTCTTGGTGGACACCACTGCCTGAAAAAAGTAGGCCTGAGCTCATTTGGGCTACTCCATAGATAAAAATGAAAGCCAGCATGGTGTAGTGGTTTGAAAGTTGGACTACAGCCCTGGAGCCCAGGGTTCAGTTCTCTGCTCAACCGTGGAAAACTACTGGATGATCTTGGGTGTGTCACACACTCTCAGCCCCAGAGAACTCCATGGTAGGTTCACCTTAAGGTTTCCATAAGTTGGAAACAATTTGAAGGCATACACATAACAACAACAATGACAACAACAGCAACAACAAAATTTGAAAATGCTCCATAATTGAGGTTGTGGCTATAAAGAGGTCAGGACACAGCATGGATATAGCAGGGAAAGATATCCCCTATAGCTGTGGTTCCCAAACTTTGGTCCACCAGATATTTTGGGCTTCAGGTCCCTGAATTCCTGGCTATTGTTCAAGCTGGCTGGGTCTTCCAGGAGTTGAAGTCCAAAATTCCTGGAGGACCAAAGTTTGGGGAGCCACTGTTCTACAGTGTTGATCAGTTCAAGGATTTTACTTTTGCAAGAATTCTGTCTAAGCTACTGTACTTTATGTATGTATGGGAGGCGTATCCCATCAGTAGCCATTAATTCATGGAGAAACAATGTGTATGTGTGTGTTGGAATTTGCTCCTGTTTGTTATTGTTAAGAGGGGAATCTTGTTATGCAGCATACATTGTTTCCATGCTTTTGCTGTGAAAAAGTGCACAGTCACATGAAGTGCCTCTTACATTTTGCAATAAAAACTCTGTCTCCCCCTATCTTAAATTCCAGCAATGTCAACAATTCTGTGCATTATTAATATATTTTCTTTTCAATATGGCAAACCCTTTCTAGGAGAATAGCCTCCAGCAAGTTGCTGTCTCTAACACTCTGTGAAGAAGGCAATTATATTTCTTTGCCTTTGGTTCATAATGTGCTGAGACTCATGAATGAAAAAGCATAGGAGACAAATTTGAGTGACTGGGTGTATCCTTGTTAACTGACAGCATAATGTTCTTTGTGTTTGGGGAATATTAGCTTAATTATTAGATAAAAATGACATTGGGACAATAATCACCCTTTATTTTGAAATTTTGGAAAGAGAAAGAGGTACCAAAAGCTTGCAATTCTGTGGGATGAGCCCTGGCTTGATACAAAATCCCCCTGGCTTATATACATTTCTAACGGTCCAATGTGAATGGGACAATTTGACTGAAACAGCCCTTCTGCAAGACATTTACCTTTGATTCATTATATCAAACTGAGTAAGATTGTGCTCTAAAAGTTGGAGCGAACCAATACATGTGGGTCAAGTGGGACAAATGCCAGATATATCTACTGGTCATTTTATTATTTCATGTCAGTATTAGGGCAGTAACCACAATTTTTATGGGTGAAACCCCAATTTCAGCAGACAGTAAGATTCTCTGAAAAAATAGCTTAGACTGTAAATATTCAGCTTTTCTTGAGCCCATTTTCTTTCTTAGTTGTTGCTCTTTTTGCTTTCTCAGATTAGTTACATGGGGCTAGACCAAGCCGGTTAGAGACAATGCAATGGCTAGAATGACTTCATGACATGGGTACCATCTGACCAATATCAGAACACTGACATCCACCCACCAGTGATGTTATGCTTCCATAGTAACATCAGTCAAATTGGCCTGGGTGATGATGTCAATAAGGAGAATTTACATGACAAAGTGAAGACTTTTCACAGTGTTGAGGAATAATTCAAAGATGCTCTTCAGTGTTAGCAAAATGGTCAGTGTAACCAATGAGTGCTTTGAGCTAAAACACAGTTAGTGGGACAGGAGGAGACAAACCAGTACAATTTATAGGGGCCCAGCAGTCCAGAAGGGGGGTGAGGGTCTGATTATGCTACATATGGTTTTGTCTTTCGTGGTAGCATCATTATTTGCTGATTGTTTTTATCCTTTGTGAAATTGGTGACTTTGAAAGAAAATAATGATACATTGCATTTGAAATTAGTATATAGATTGTTAGCCACTCCATCAGACAGATAGGCTGGAAAGGGAAGCCAGACTCCTTGGGATTTGTTCTTGCAGCCACCAAGCAAAGCAACTTTGCCATGGGAGCAGGGGAGGAAAGCCCTTCTACCTCCAACCAAGCCAGGCTCCAGGCAGCACCAGATACAGGAAACCATCTGAGGTTCCCCCATCCACTGCATTAATCCACTGCCTTGCTGCTCTCCAGCCCTGTTTATCCACCTTTCTTGCCAGGAAGAATGCTGAAGGTGCACCCACGAGGAGGCCCCACAGACAGCAGGTTAATGGGGTTTCTTCCCAATACGCAAGAACTCTGAGAGGGAGGGAGGGAGAGGAAGGAAGGAAGGAAGGAGGGAAGGAAGGAGGGAAGGAAGGAAGGAGGGAAGAGAAGAATGGCAGAAGAGCCCTTCTCTCATATCTTCCCCTTCATGTACTATCAAGAGCCCTTTTTCTTCTGGACTCAAAGCCACTATTCTAGCCCAGAGATATTTACATGGCTGGCTGGTGGGCTGGTTGATGATAATCTACCTATGATTCTTTTCAGTCATGTAAGACTTCTGCTGGTGAAGAGCTGGGAGGACTGCCTAATTTTATTTCCCCAGGACCCAGATATCTACTCTCAGCAGCAATGCCTGTTAGTATACTGTGAGAAGCAACAATAAGTCTGTCAGGATTGAAGCCAACCCTACCATTAGGCAAACCACCTCTTACATCAGATTTGGGTCCCATGAAGGGACAAGGGGAACTGCCAAGGGTGAGGAGATGTGTGTGTGCGATTTTCTTCCTCATGTGTCCCAGTCACTTGCCTGGCTCTGGATACTGTTTACTTACTTGGGTGCTCAGGAGAGAACTGGAGCCTTCTTCTTTACCTCAGGCAGCATAATGCATTGGACTGGCCCTGGAGAAGCCAAAAGGCAAAGGATGCTAAGAGGTAGATGGGGTGGGCTGAACTCACCCGTCACTCAAAAAAGAGAAAATCTTCTCATCAGAAGAGGGGACAGAAAAGGATATGTTTGTGTGGAATTTGGAGGTGGTAATTTAGAGATGCAATGCTAGAGATGATGAGAGAGGGTGGGAGTTACTGCCCAATGATGTCTGGAGGAACCCATGTTCCTCACTCTTCAAACAAAGGTTTGCCTTCTGATAGGCTTTCAAAAACAGGACTGTCCTGTGTGAAATAGGGCATGTGGCTTCCTATGCTGGGCTGTCTCTGGTGAGAGGAGAGAGAGAGAGAAAGGAGACCTCTTTAGAAAACAGAGGGGATTCCCTTGTGTAACAAAGAAACTTTGTGCCCAAAGGTAATATCAGTGGAACATCTTGACTCTTTTTTAATTTGAAAATTTTATTTGATTAGCATGATGCTCTTTCTCTTTTCAAAGGCTTTTATTTTTATTTTTCAATAATTTCAACTGAGCAACTAATTTCTAGAGCTTCAGAGAAGTCAGCTTATATTTATGACTCCATGTCTCTTTCTAGGCTAACAGTGACAGCTATAATTACTAGTGTAGGTCAGAGCTTGTAACATATCCTGGTGACTTGGGGCTTGGTAGCTGCTATAAAGTTACAACATGCCATCACATTTCATTGCTGAGACAGATCTTTCCCATTCTAGGCAAGATTTTAGGTAATCAGCTGCTCTGTGGCTCTGAAGAAATGGATTTGATTAACAAAACTTGAAGTGACTAGTTACAAATAACTATTCTTGTGAAACACAGAGCAGCTGATTGTCATGACCTTTCTTGAAAAAACTTCAGAGAATGAAGGGCTGGACTTACCCTTCAGACTTCAGGTATCTGGCCCAAACTCTTCCCCTTAAGATGTAGCATGCAACTGCAGTCAAGATCTTGGGAAGAGCCCATTTGAGAGCACCAGCTCAAAACCCACCTCAAAGGCCAGCCAGCCATGCCAATCAAAGGAGTTCTGCAGCACTGGCAAGTGGACCAGTGTAGGATGACATGTCTAGTGCCTTCCCACCAGTAAGCCGGAGTGCAAATGGCAGCAACTACTCAATGAACCATAGCTTACTGACAGGAGGAAACTAGACACATCATCCTTCAGCACCTAAGTCATGAGTGCCGCAGAACTTCCATTGATGCAGCTGCTTGACTTTTAAGGTGGGTTTTAGGGACTTTGTTGTCATGGCAATGGTGCCACAACTGCAAATGTGAATAGAAAAATTTATGAGGTTGAACCTTGTGCACAATCTTGTAAATATTTAACAGGACGTCAGCCACAGTAATTAAATACAGTTGAGAAGTGGTGTGGGGCTGGAAGCCTCTAGCATTATAAGCCACACAGGAACTCTGGCTACTTGTTGGAAACAATTTACCTCCTGACAACTTTCTGTTTGGAAGCTGCTGTTGTATTTTGGTTTTGATCTTCACTGGTGTACAATTTCTGGATTGTTTCATGGCTCTGCTTATGGACAGATCCCAGGATTCTGATAGTGAATTGCAGTTCTCAGCCCTGAACTGGCAATGGTATGTTCTTCCTTCTTTCTCCTGGTAATTTTTTCTAATGTCCTGATAACTAACTTGGCTTCCTTTCAGCAACTGGTCCCAGAAGTATACACACATGGACTCTAACTAGCTGAACACCTCAGTAATTAAAGGCAAAGCACAACAACATGAAATAATGATGACCACTTAATTTTATGACTTAGCATCAACAGTGTGATGAGCTGGATGTTCACAGAGAAATCATCTCATGCATCCTGGCTCACTGTCTTTCTTTTACCATGCAGCCGTCAAGGTGTGTCAGTGCATTATTGTTCACTAAAGAAGTGACTATTCTATGTGTAATTTGCCTTGATGGCTAGATAAACCCAGCCCCATCTTCCTGTTCATCATGATGGCAGCAGACATCTACGGCTGGAGAGAGATGCACTGTTATACATTGTTTCCCATGGGCTGAAGTGTGTTGCCCAGCACTTCTGCAGTTCTGTCAAGCAAAAGCTTCTTCCTTACTAGAAAAGAAGGGCCTTTTTGTGTAACCATGCACCAACCCTGTGAGTATATTTTTTTAGGAGGAAGATGGATGCATCAGAGGGAAGCTGTGAGTTACCATTGTCCCTCAGGAAGAAAAGGAAATGAAAACTCCCACCCTTCTTCCTTTTTTTTTTTTTGCCTGAGGAATGGATGGAGCTAGTCCCTTCCTTCTTTCCCCTTTGAGTAATTCATGTTCTGCTCTTCATGTGCAAATTGGAGGGAGAAGCAATTGTTGTAATGTACATTCCTTTGGAGCCAGTGTGGGGTAGTGGTTTGAGCACTGGGCTATGATTCTGAAGAACAGGATTTGATTCTGTGCTCGGCCATGGAAACCCACTGGATGATCATGGGTGGATCACATACTCTCTGCCCCCAGAAAACCCTGCGATGGGGTCACCATAAATCGTAAATGATTTGAAGACATACAACAACAACAACAACAACAACAACAACTCTCCTTTTACTATGAAGAATATAGGAGGAAACACCTTTGTAGATACCCTCAGGATGGACTAAAGTATGTCATCATCATCTAATACTAAGACTAGGTGGGTGGTGATGATGATGACGATGATTCAGTGAAATGCAAATGTTGAATGAAAACTGAGCTTCAGTTCTTCTGTTTGTTTGAAACTGTGAAATCTGATATTTTTCTAGCGAAAGAAGGACTGAATGAGTTTCTCCCCCACTCTTATGTAGCACATATCACTGTCTTCTAACAGAATGTGACAATGGTAGATTTTCAGGAAGGAAAGTGTGTTTAAGGGAGAAAGGATTGCCTCTGCTACCTTCTTGTCAACATCTGCTGCCTGAAAGCAATTGCCTCACCTTGCCTAATGGTAGGGATGGCCTTACTTGATACTGTATCATATTTGTCCATAACCTCTTTTTGCTCTAGCACAATGCACTATTTGATTTTTCCCCCTCTTCTCCTTTTTTAAACAGTTCAAAATTTTGATCTGTTTCTCCCAAGTAGAAACACACTGAAGCCTACATAGATTAACACCTCCTGGAAAAAGTGTGTTTCATGTATGCAACCAATCTATGCTTAACCTGAAGTGAACTTAACCTGAACTGAAGGTATCTGCCCCGTTTGTAAAATGGTACTTTCAGTTTTTGCTAGAGTTTGTGACTCTTGGCAGAATAATGCCATCAGCATTTATGCACTGTCAGTTTCTTGTTTGGAAGCCTCATGGGGAAATGAACCTCTCCCATTGGTGTGGGTAGAATTACACTGGATCAAATTCAACTGGTGAGTACTGCAGATATAGACAAACTGCTAGGAAGAGTAGGCATACCAATCTGTCCTCTCAATCCCTGTCCTGCTCATGTGGTCACCCAGGGAGGAACTGCAGTTAGACCTCAGGTGCAGATTTTATTAATTCATCTCTTAAGGAGCAAAGAAAAAGTGATACGAATGTTTCTTTTAAAAAGCCCTCCTTGGACACTCTGGACTTTAACAACTATAGACCAATATCAAATCTTCCTTTTTGGGCAAGGTGGTCAAGAGGGCAGCTGCATTACAGCTCCAGGCAGCCTGGGATGATATAGATTTTCTATTTCAAACTTGCTTCAGAGCAGGACATGGAGTTGATTCTGCTTTGTTCACCTTAGATCTTTGTCTGAGCATTGATAGGGGGATTGTGTCTCTATTGGTACGTTTGGACTTCTCAGTAGTGTTTGATTCCATTGACCATAGCATCCTTCTGGAACACCTGAGGGGTATTGGAATTGGGTGAACGGTGCTTTAGTGGTTTCAGTCCTATCTCTTGGAAAGTTTCAGATGGTGTGGCTTGGAGATAGCTGCTCCTCAGAAAAGGAGCCTCTATATGGCACAGCACAAGGTGACATTCTATCCCCAGTGTCATTTAACATCTACATGAAACTGCTCAGAGAGATCGTCTGGAGAAATGGAGTGGGGTGTTTGGATACAGTGTCTGAATTTAAAGCAGCACTAAAGACCAATCTTTTCTGGCAGGCTTATCCAGATGGTTTTTAAGTTATCAGTTTTTAAATTATGAATTGGTTGTTTTTAATATGTATGCTCTTTTAACTGATGTTATGCTCTTTTAACTGATTATGTATTTTTAATTAGTGTTACATGTTTTTAACTGATCTTATGCATCCATCTGTTGTTGTATTTTAATCTTGTTCCCCACCTTGATCCATAGGGAAACACAGGTAACAAACAAATAAATATTATTGCTGTCATTGTTATATCTTGAGCTCAAGATAACAAGTCACCATGGTTCCCCTGTTGAACAGAAATTCATCCTGCAATACCTACTCTGAACTTCATATTATGAGTATTGTTTCATCAGGAATTATATTATATTATATTATATTATATTATATTATATTATATTATATTATATTTATTATATTACGCAAATGAATAAAGCAATACTTGCTTGATATCATACATTAATGGGCAACAGTGAGGGGACTGAATACACAAATTAAGTCATGAAAATGTATAAGGCTTCATATATTTTTTACCAAAGACTCGTTCTAAATCTTCCCAGACCAGGTTGATGCTTCCAAAATACCATTTGTATGCTCATGCTCATGTGAACTTGTAGACTATGAAGGACAAAAACATACAGCACTCAGAAAAGAGCAATTAACAGTCTGTTTTTATCCTCCTTAATTTAATGCATTGACTAAATGTAGTATGCAAATGTCCATTGAAATGAAGGATTGCATCTACAACGAAATAATCAATCTTTTGGCATTTTATTCAGGTAGTTTAGAATTACAGGTCAATTTAGTTTTTTTTTTTTAAAGGACATCCTCTAGTAATTACTGTGGGCATTCTGAAAGCTCTCTTTATGCTCTATAAGAATTAAAGCCTTTTTTTAAAAAAGACCTTAGGCAGCATCCAATCATCCACGAGTCACTATTAAACTTGAGCTGCCTAGTCTACTGATAGTGACGCTGGTACTGTGACAATATAATTCATTTTCAGATAGTGTCTTTCAAAGATGATACTAAGAATTAGCTGAGTTGTATGGTTGCTTAGAGGAAAGAACCTTGTGATCTGGAAGATTTGCAAGGGAAACTGCAAACTCCAGGATGGTATCCCCATCGCTACTTGGGTTTATATAGTTGGCATATTTTGTTCATTGTGAACGTCCAAGATTATTATTGTATTGCGATTTGCAAACAGTTTAATCTTCGTGCAATGCTGGCTAGTGACTCACATGTTAGGAGGGCAGAATAAATCCACTCTGAGTTTCAGTATGAACTTTAAAGATGTTAGTCAAGATAGCCCACAAGCAATGGCAACAGCATTTAGGAAAATTACATCTCCTGTGATCCTCCAAGTTTTGTCCCCTAGTGTGCTTTTTGTGGGTAGGTCAACACTTCCTGTAACATCTGAGCTGAAATCTGGAACAGGTTCATCACCCCACTGATATGGAAGTGGCTAGCTACATCTGCTACTGGTACTATGATTTCCCCATCCCTTTCCTCAGTAGAGATTACAGATTAAAATGTGTGCCTCAAAAGAATCACAGTCTTCCCTCACATCATTCTATCCTTCTTTTTGTCTCTGCTAGCACCCCTTTCACGTCTCATCACAAATGCACCATTCCCTTCCCTTTCCTTGGCAAAATCTAACAGTAATGGAGCTACAGTGATGGGTTTGCTCATACCCATCTATCTTTTATCATCTTGGCCACACTCTGATGTTGCCTGGCCACATGACTCCCAGGTTTCACCTGTGAAATGCTTGAGATTATAGTTCACTCAGAGAGCAGCCTGTCCCCTTTTTGTCCTTCTTTCTTTATACCTGAAATTTGGAGTAACATCATATTTAGAGCACAAAACCTACAGGATCATGGGAGATATATAATTTTCCCAGTTGTTTGTGGGATTTTTGGAAGCCATAATGGGAAACTGGATGCTCAACTTAGCTGTGCTTTTGGTCCTGCCAAAGCTGGGTTAGTAGGTCTGATACCTCAGTGTTCATTGTTGCACTAGCCATGGCATGATAACTTTCTTACAGTCATAGACCAGCCCCTACAGTCAGAAAATAAGCAAGTAGTAAATGAATAGGCACCAATTACATGCCTAGGAAAATCCCAGAGTAGGTATAAACAATGACAAAAACATCTTCAATAAAGAAAATTGTAGGACCTGCTACGTCTAATGAAATTACTGAGAGAATTTGACCTTTTGGCTCCTCCCAGTAGAATCTAGAACACATTTTGCACTTTAACAGTAATTTCACTAACAAAATATGGGGGAAAAAAAGGTACAATGGAAACTAAGTCTGCCTGGAAAAAAAAATACTTAAATTGGGATAATATATAAAGGCATATGTTCTGGTAGTATAGGCAACAGAGAAGTATGTGTTCAACTGCTTTAACCATGCCTGACAGACAATGAACATTGGGGTTACATGAATATTTCCACTTGAAGAAGGCTGAGGCCCTTTTCGCATGGTATTTGCCATGTGAAAGGGCCCCTGGAGCATCACACGACTGCAAGGAGCGGTCCACATGACGTACTCGCAATTGTGTGATGCTCCAGGGGCTGGCAGGCGCCAGTTGTGCACTATTTCATTTTTGGCTTTGAGTTGAAAATGGTGCGCTATCGGAAACTCCCAGGCTGCACTACAGAAGGAAGAGAAGGGGCTCTCGTGCTACCTGCTCACAAGCCTGCTCACAAGCAGGCAGCAGCTGCGGCGCTGAAGCAACGGGGACCCGAGAGCCTCCCGCAAAAGGCTGCTCACGCGATCCCTGCACCCCAGCTCCTCAAAAAGGTGAGTTGCGGAAAGGGCCTGATGGTAAAACATTAAAACCAGTTGAGGTGAAGGTTTTATAGCATTTAAGAGTCTCTAGGGCATAAAGATAATGAGCACCAGTGGAGTAATAACTGTATTTTTTTTTTTTTTTTACTAAAATTATTACTGTATTGTACCAGTGTGGAACTTTCTTCTGAACAGTATGTGGGTCCTGTCATGGGGCAATGGGATGGACTTAATGCTCTTGTGTAGGAGTGGACAACTGCATGGATCCAGTGGCTAATTTTTCTGCCCCAGACTCCAGGGGCTATGTGGACTGCCAGAAAGTCCCCCTCCACAAAGTGGATCCCAGTCCACTTCTGTTTTTTCAAAAATAATCTGAACAGTGCATGGAGCCTATATAAACTACTTAAAGGGAGAATCACTACTCCTGAAGTCTTCAGGAAAAGACAATTCTCCCACTCTCTCTCTCTTTCTCTCTCTCTCTCTCTCTCTGGCCATTTCCGCACTACACTGTTACAGTGCTATTATTCCACTTTCAACATCCTATGGAATCCTGGGGTTTGCAGTTTAGGGAGGGGCATTTAGAATTCTTAGCCAGAGAGCTCTTTGGCCTCAGTAAACTACAAACCCCAGAATTCCACAGGATGCTGAAATTGGAATAATAGCACTGTAACAGTGTATAGTGCAGAAATGGCCTCTCTCCCTCTCCCTCCCCTTCCCTTCTTTTCTTGCTTTTACCATGAACAGGGTGTTCCAAGGACTCAGGAGAGATCTGAGGGTGTCACCCAGGGGTATAGCTTGGTTACAGGGCAAATAAGAATTCTGCCTCCATGAAATCTTCCTTGGGTCCCCAGATTTCAAGCCTTGAAGACAGTGAGACATTAACAGTTACTCACTTGCAGAACTCTGATGTTTGCTCTGTTCACAGTCCCTTGGTAACTCTGCCTGCCCGTTTTGCTTATATTTCTAAATGCTCAAATGACGTTTTGAGTTACTGCAATAACAGAAATTTGCGAAGAACATTTTTAACAGAATTCTTATTTGGGGGAGCAATAGCCTCACTTTGTCCCTCTTGTAGCTACAGGCCTGGATCTAGGAGTGTACAGACTGCCTGGAAAGAGGGACCGGATGCAGCTTCAGAGCCTTGCTCCTCCTCACCAATCTTGTGGGATTTTTTTCCTACCTTGTAACTTTATTGTGGAACAAGCCAGCCCTTCACTGCTAAGTTCTAGCTTTGTTAGCTGACATATAATGCAGTTTCAGATGAGAAGTTCTTTTCCCCCTGATTTGTTGTCCCTTCTTTCCAAAACTGAAAACAAAAGGCAAAATCCTCCATCTCAGCCTCTTTGAGGGAAGAAGGTAGGTTAGGGGAGTTCACAGCTTCTCCTTTACAATCAAATGCCTGCCAATGTTTTGCATCTTCCTCGTATTTCAATGTAGCACCTAGCGGAAAAGCAAGGGTCGACACTGTCAGCAAATTGATGTGTGGGCTTGTACCTGTGATATGTCCTTCTGTTCCTGCATCTGCGGTGCAGTCTGCCATCTCAGGTGGAAAAGTCTAAGCATAATAATAAAAGGCATTGCATATATCCATGCTTTCATTGAGAGCACCCAATATTTCTTTGCTGAGAGGTAATTTTGTAGCAGAGGTTGGGAAGTAAAGCAGAAATAGGATCTAATTAATGGGAAAAATGCTAACAACATATAAATATCTGTAGAATAGATTTCTAAAAGCCCATCTACAGATTTATGGGAGGGGTACTGGTTAATTTTGATTTTGCAAAAGGGATAAATACATAGAGAAAATCCATGACTATTTAATTATACTGTTTTCTGACATCTTATGGTTTTCTGCTATGGTCTTGAGGGTTCATATCAGCAATGGCTGGTATGCAGGATGATATCTGAAATGTTTCCTTTTTGTACTGGTTCCTGACACTTCATTTTTTTCTCTCTCTTTCCTCGTGAAAATTTATATGCATTTTGTGCATGCATTTACTGTAATGGATTCATGTATTTATGCACTTTTCCTTGTGTACACATTTTTGTACATAGTTTCACCTTTCACTAAAGTACTTTGACACATTATTAAAATGGACACAAGATATACTCCAGGCCTCACAAATGTGCAGATTTCTGAGGCATGGGGTGCTTTGTCTAAACTAAAGACTAGAGAATAGAGAAATGTGTAATTTAGGTGAGAATGTCAAGCTCACCAAAACTCTTTTTCATCTCTATTGGGGGCCCTTTTACATTACACAGTTATTAAAATACATTTTCCCTTTAACTGACATGGCTGCCTCCTGTGGAATCCTGGAGAGTTTATAATTTGGTCAAAGGTACCAAGGAGCTTTCTGGAGGACGATTTTGAATGCCCTCTTCCACTATTGCAAATCCCAGAACTCCACAGGATGGAACCATGGCTGTTAAAGTAGAACCATAGTGCTATCCTGATGTAGCAAGAAAGGACCCTATATTTGTGTGCTGTGAGAGTATAGGTCAATGGTAAAGCATATACTTTGCATGCAGAAGGTGCCAGGTTCAATCAGTGGCAATCTCTGGAGTGTCAGTGCCACACAGAGGAAACAACATTCTTCCTCATGTCCCCTCATGTGCTTGGCTGGCAAAGAGGATAAGAGTGAGATTCAAGGCCAGTTGCCACTTAGGCCCTTTTCGCACCTTACCTGGTGCCACTGGCGTTGCACAGGGATTGTGCGAAAAGCCTCGTCTGGGAGGCACTCGAGTCCCCTCTGCTTCCCTTCTGCACCAGCTCCATGCTGGTCAGAAGGAAGCATGAGGGCTCCGCCTCTTCCTTCTGCAGTGCAGCTGGGTACTTTCCCAGGCTGCACTGGGAGAGGAAGCATGATGGCCATTCGTCTGGAGGCTTTGCACATAAGGTAAGTGCAGGTGGGGCCCGGGAGCAATGCACGATAACGTATCATTTTTGGCAACAAGCTGAAAATGATATAATGCGTGATCGCTGCCTACTGGCCTTGGGAGTGTTGCGTGATTGCGAGGACGTCATGTGAAACGGTCCTCACAATCACACAGCACTCCCAAGGCCAGTTCGCAACAGGACTGGTGTGTGAAAAGGGCCTTAGGTTCTTCCAACAGCCAGGATGTTTTGACCCAACGTAATTTTTTTTTTGTCTATCATCACACCCTCATCCCTTAACTATTTCTGTAGGTCAGCTTTCTAGTTCATGTAGAGATCTCAAGAGTTCAGCTAACCACTCGGCTGAAATACTGGATGCTCCAATACATTAGATCCAGTCAAAATTGCATCACACTGGCTCATAAAGCTATTTAATTTCATAAAGCTAACATTTTTTATCCAACTGTGATTTAAAAAAACCAGACCAGTTACTTATAACAAAAAGAAAATATGTTGCCCAATGGGATATGAAAAGAATATTTCACCCTTGAGAAAACGCACCTTTTCAGGTGTTGCATCAGCTAAGCATGGAGAAACAATGTTTTATTTTCTAGAAAATTCACATATTTTCAAGCCCAGCTTTGTTCTATCCTGCTTCCACATCTATATGTGCTTTTTTTTTTAAAAAAAAAGTCAACACAAAAATTCCTTTGCATGTTCATGTGCAAAATATTTGTACACATTTTTTAAATTGAACTTCTCCTAATATATTCATTTTTTTCAATGTCCCTTTCTGCTCCACCCTCTCAACCCACCATAGGGGTGGGAAAAGGACTGGACCATGATGACACTTATGCAGACATTGTCACGGTCCCATCCTTCTCCTGTCCCCAGGTGGTGCAATTGTGCTGCAAATCATTGATGGATTTTTCTGGAGGCCCTGGAAGTGCAATGGCTGTGCTTCTTGCCCCAGTGCAGTCTGAGAAATTATCCAACTGTGCTGCAGCAGGAAAAGGCACAGCCATTGTGCTTCCCAGAACATGAAGGCAGACGGTGCAGAGGAGACCGATCCTGTCACACTCCCCTCCCGGCAGAGCTGATGCCGGGATCCACACTGGATGTCTCCATGACCAGGTATGGTGCGGAAAGGGCCATTAATTTTTCCTTAGTATATGCTTTTTTGTATGCAATTGTACATAGTGGAAATTTGTATTTCAGAATTCAAAGATCTGTGAAAACTAAAGGATTAAATGGTTGGAAAAGAGTGATGTAAGACAATAGAAATTCATATTACAGTATGCACCAGACGAATGTCACTCTATCCCTGGTACCAGCTAGCTATGGCTGATACTGAGCACTTGCACACCAGAACTGTTAGGCTCTTACGATTACAGAATGTCAACTCACAGAGAGGGAACAGCTCTGAAGAAAGCATTATTCCAGCTGGTAGGGAGGCAATATATTGGTAAGCTTTAGCCATTGTACATTTGCAGAATGAGAGATAAGCTAGGCTTTACAACAGGAGTAGGGAACATATGGCCTGCCAGATGTTGATGAATTTTAGCTCCCATCAACTATAGCCAAAATAGCCAATGGTGATAGGTTATGGGACTTTTGCTCCGGCAACATTTGAAAGATCCTTATCTCTGCTTTGGTGGTCCTTACCTTTTGAAGAGGGGGGTAATATTCAAACAGCAATTTTAAATATATAAAACAACGCATAAGGACTACAGGAAGACAAGCATCCAAAATGGGCAACATACATAAACCATCACAATGAAAAGCAAAACAAAACTACAACTACAACTAAATTAAACTAAATAACACTAAACTAAATAACCTAAACAGAAGTTATAAGGAAAAACAGATGACTTCCAGCCCTACAACTTATGGTTATATGATAACATCTAGATATACTTCTAATTAATGCTTACTTCTGCATGTTAAAAATAACAACTAATTATAAAAACCCAAAGTTGATGTCTTTCCCCAAAGGGTTCCCAAATATGTTATCACCATGTCCCAATCTTTCTTAAATTTACATAATGTTGCTTTGTTATTAATAGATGCAACAACATCTTCATTTTCTTAACCTTTTTTTTACCTCACATTTCTTATTTAACTAAGTCTGAACATTTTAACTTGTTGGCTGTTTATGTTCAATTCAAGACCTGGGCTCGGCCATAGCTTCTCGGTGAATGTGGACTTTGGCCATTCCTGCATTACACTGTTATAGTGCAGTTTGCAGTTTACTGAGGCCAAAGAGCTCTTTGGCTGAGCATTCTAAAGGCCCCTCCCTAAACTGGAAACCCCAGGATTCCATAGGATGTTGAAAGTGGAATAATAGCACTATTACAGTGTAGTGTGGAAATGGCCACAGTGTCAATCCTGAGCTTGTTGCTTTATAACAAGGATGGGGCATGCTCTGGAGCCAAAGAGCTGAACCTGCTGATTTTTCACCTCCTCTAGACCTCCAGAGGGTTCCAGATGTGCCATTGTGGTTTCCATTTTGGTGAACAGAAGTAATGTCATGTCAGTTCTGGTTGCCTTGGACTACTGTGTATGTGTGTGTTTTTGCTGTTCTATGGAACAACATATTTAGCTGCTTTAAACTTTTTTAGGATTTTTTGGGAAGAGATGAAAAATGGAGGAGTTAGATAAAAAAAACAGGCGATTCTGGAAGACTGAAGAATCACTCCAAAGGACCCCCAGAGGTCTTATGCAGCCTGTGGGCCTTACTCTTCCCACTTCTTCTTCACAATGTATGGAACTAAGAACGTCCACTAAATCTCATCCATTACCTCCTTATTTTATTATTATTTTGTTTTTTTAAAAATGTACTCATACACGGTTCACACCTCTGATTTCTTCTTTTCAATCCCCTGATGAAAAAGGGGAAAAAATATCTTCTGAGGATGCTCCAGTCTTCAACAGAATCTCCAAGGACTCCCTTTTGTGTTGTTTCTTGCCCCTCTTCTGTACTGGAATTGCTGCTTGCCAGGATAGGTTCGAGCATAGGGTCAGCATTTTAAAAAAGCAGGTGTGAAGATGAGAAATATTGTTCTGTTCTTAAAGTACAATCAGACATTGTCCGAATTTTTTCCCCCCATCTGACTCCAACAGGGTCCCTTTGATAGGCCTGGTGTCAGCCACTCTGAATGGCATACTTTCCTCCCTACGTGTCTGTGTGACTTTTCAGGAATCCTCACTGTGCACATACTTTTTTTCTTGACAAATAAATTTCATCAGTTAGACAGAGGCACAGAAAAAGCCACTATTTTGTCTTTTAGAAGCCATAATAGTGTAATAGTAGTACTGTCACAAGCTCCCTTTTGGTACCTGAGTTGCAGTTTCATCATCTATAAATTATATTTTTTGCCCTGCACTACTCAAAATGGTTAATCTGCCTTCTGGAAAGACTGGACGGCGAGATTTTTGTACCAGTCTAAAACTACAGATGGAGAAGAAATTAGTGGGATTCTCAATTCCATTTTTTATTACTAGTGGAATGAGTGGCATTTTGCTATGACAATGTATGTGTTAGTGAATTATACAGTGCAGTCTAAAGGGGGAAGTACAGACAAAACCATGCATTTTTTTTCAAAAAAATGAAAAGTGTGTACAAACCTGTTTTAGTCTATGCATCAATCCATACCAAAATATGAAAAATAAATTAGAAAAATGAATATAAAGCACACCACCAATACAAAAGGTGGTGGTCCAGTCACTCCACCCCTCTCCTTCCTTCTCCCTTTCCTAGAGCTTTAATCATTTTCACAGAAATGAACCTAAAATACACTATGTTGCCCCTTCCCAGCCTTTCTGAATATCAGATCTCACACGACAGTCCATGCAGAATCCACTTGGGATTTGTAGGCTTTAGAGAGAAGCCTCTTTGGCCTCAGAAAATACCAGAATAAGTCTGAAAGGGGACAGTTCAGCTCAGGATTCAGGCCGCGTCAGAATTCAGTCCACATCCCTTGTATTTTGGTCATATTCAGATTTAACAGGTCTCATTTTTAAGCACTCACGTGAAAACAGAACAAGTTTCATTGCATAGTTATATTGGCTTTATAGCAGCTTACAACTTTACATATACAAAAGATATTTCATTCAAATTACTCTACATTCTCATCTGCCTTAAAGTGTTGAGTGATTTTCTTTACCAGACCATCCCCTGCCAATACGACCTTGCAAAGTCTACTTTGTGGATTTCTGATAACCATGAATATCAAAAAGAAGCCACCAAAATGTTTCGAGTGGTTATGTCCTTTGATTCTACTACTTCAGAGAACACCTTCCTGGCCACTTTGCCCCTAGTTGATTTAGATGAAAGGTGAAAGAAAGTGTGGCATTACAGGTGTTGTACCTTTCACCTCTGAGCTAAGGCTGATGAAAGCTACAGTCAAATAACATCTGGAAGGTCATATGTTCCCCCTCCCTGTTTTAGGTGGAACTTTGCTCCTTGTAGAGTTGAGAACGTAATCCATAAATGGACCACTTAAAACACTTTAAACAACTTCTACAACTATGGTCGACCATCCACATTTGCTGGCTTGACTTTTACGGATTTGACTATTTGAGAGTTTCTCCAACCCCTGCCCCCCTCACCTCAGACACTCCTTTTCCAAGGGAACCTTCCCTCTCAGTAGCTTCAATCAGGCTGTGTAGACCTTTAAAAACCTGTTTCCAGTCCTGCTCCTTCTCCACCAACTGCTTCCTGACCAGCTAAGGATGGCTTGCAGTCTGATTTCTCAGCACAACAAACCCTCTCCCTATGGCTCCCCATACCCAAGGAAGGAGATGGGTGAGAGAGAGGAATGGCCATACAAAACCCTTTCCCTCTCCTTTCCCCAACCTGGTTTGGACCCTGGGTGTCTGTTCTCCCCACTGTGCCTCCTCCCCCACACACACTTTGATATTTGTGATTTTTCTACTTTAGGATTTTTTTTCTTTTTATTGCCCAGTTACCCTGTAAGGCCCTGCTGGTGGTCCCTGATATCAGTATGGTTTGGATGGCCACCGTACCTAATTGGCACCATATTGGATTCTCAACTACATTAATTGACTCTGATATCGAAATCAAACCTGAGAGATGATGATCAAACCAACAGGGGAGAAATTCTGACTGTGAAAGGCAGGTCAGCCCAAAACTCCCTCCAGGTAAGACTGAATCATTTGTCAGGCAAATAGATGCTGTTCCTGTGGATAATAGGCTAAGTAGAAGCTGGAGTTTTCTCAGAGAACTGCAGCTGTGGCAAGCCCACCAGCATACTGATTGACAGATACCTGTCCCCTGTGCATCTAGACTCCTTCCTCTTTCCTTATAGCACCCACAGTAGGCAGCTATTACAACACACACACATCCTGTCTTTGTCATGAAAACACTGTGAACATTAGTGGGTTGATAGCCCATTGTCTGTGTTACAACTCCTATTGTCCACTAGGCTGGGAGAGCAATTAGCTCACACTCCTTCAGGGAGTAAAATAGAGTATATAAACCCTTGGTTTTGAGAAGTCAGTTGCAGTCAGATCAAATGCTGGACCCCACTATGTTGCTATGAATCCTGATCTGGCCTGCCCTTAGAGAGAAGGCTAAGTCACATTTCAACTTCTTCACTACCCTTCTGGACCAGTAATTATAAGCCCAAAACTCCTCAGCCTCTCTATACATAATTTTTCTCCCTTTTCTCCTTCGGTTAGTTCTTGTGTGAGTGTGTGACTGTGTGTATATTGTGTGCATGCATGAGTGAATTCCTCCCAATAAAAACACATTTTTTGCTTGCTTTTAAATCTCTGACTGGTACTTTTCCTGTGTGAGCCTGTAAACATTGGTAGGAAAGGTCTTGTTAAGTTACCCCCCCTTGCAAGCCTCCTCTTTGAGCTAATTATTTCCCCACTTTTGCAAGAGATATTTGCATTGCAGGGTGGCCCTTATGGCACCTACGTTTTGGGGTAATACTCCCACTCTGAGTGAATGTATATAGCCTAATTGCTACTAGAGATATCAGTAATGTTCCTCTTGGCCAAGGTTAGAATGACTGTTCTGAGAACTTAGGTGAGTTTCAGCCCTGGGTGCTTATTTACCTGGGTCACTCACTTGTGGGTTTTCATATGGAGGGCCAGGGAAAGAGTGATGATATCCTTCTTGGGCTTGCATCTGATTCCTCACTTTGTTGCTTGGATGTGCTGAAGCTGGGGCCTTGTGACAAGAGCCAATAAAGTGTGCTGGAAGGCTCCAGGATGCCAACTTTTCTTGACTGAACCCAGGTCACAAATAGGAGGCTTCATCGGTGGCTTTGGTATTAGGAAGATTATGTTCTTGAAAACTAGCAATCAATCAATCAATCAATCAATATTCATTAATGAAAGGACCATTGATTAAACTTAAATCAGGTATGTCTGAGTCATACCAAATTTTATAAGATCTTCAAACATGGATAATGTTGAATTCACAAGAAGAAATAGAGAAGAAGATGAAACAATTGAAATTAACTCAATTTGAACAGGCAAACAAGATTGGGAAATAGCTAGCGTACAAGCTAAAGAAGAAGAGAGAAAGAAATACAATAGCCAAATTGAAAAATGGGAAGAAGAGAATTACACAATATGAAAAAATAAAACAGAAATTTAAAGAATATTTTGAAAAATTATTTCAAGAAAAAAATCTTCAACATCGAATAGAAGGAAAATGGAAGGAATTTGTGAACAAGATTAAAATTTCAAAAAATATCAGTAGAGAAACAGGAACAGTTAAACAAAACAATAACAATAATTGAAATAGAAGAGGCAATAAGAGATATGAAAATGGATAAGGCACCAGGGCCAGATGGATTCACTGCACTCTATTATAAAAGATTTGTAAAAGAAATAATTCATCCATATCAGGCAACCTTGCAAGAAGTAGAGAAATATGGGAAACCACAATCATGGGGAGAAGCAAAGATAATGGTGACACGCAAAGAAGACAGAGATAAAAGAGAAGTTAAAAATTACAGACCAATCTCTCTTTTGAATGTAGACTATAAAATTGGGCGATGATATTGGCAAAGTGATTGAGACACGCAATACAGGATAAAATACAGGAAGGACAAACAGGTTTTCTCCCAGGTAGATAAATGAAGAATAATATCAGAACTTTACTGAATGCAATCGAATATTATGATAAAAACCCAGGAAAGAAGATAGCTATTATATCATTGCACGCAGAAAAAGCTTTTGATAATGTTTTCTGGGGCTTTATGCATTATACTTTAAAAGAATATGGCCTGGGAGAAACATTTTGTAAATGGATGGAGATGATATATCGGGACCAATCAGCGAAGTTAATAATAAATGGAGATAGAATCATAGAATCATAGAAATGTAGAGTTGGAAGAGACCACAGGGGCCGTCCAGTCCAACCCTCTGCCATGCAGGAATACCCTCAAAGCACTCCCGACAGATGGCCAACCAGCCTCTGCTTAAAAACCTCCAAAGAAGGAGCCTCCACTACACTCCAAGGCAACATATTCCACTGCCGGACAGCCCTGACCATCAGGAAGTTCTTCCTGAGGTTTAGGTGGAATCTCCTTTCCTGCAGCTTGAATCCATTGCTCCTTGTCCTGGTCTCTGGAGCAGCAGAAAACAAGCCCACTCCCTCCTCTACATGGCATCCCTTCCACTATTTAAACATGGCTATCATGTCCCCTCTTAACCTTCTCTTCTGCAGACTAAACATACCCAGCTCTCTCAGTCTATCCTCATAGGGCATGGCTTCCAGGCCCCTCACCATTTTGGTCGCCCTCCTCTGGACTTGCTCCAGCTTGACCATGTCCTTCTTGAATTCGGGTGCCCAGAACTGGACACAGTATTCAAGATGAGGTCTAACCAAAGAAGAGTAGAGTGGTACCAGTACCTCCTTCGATCTAGACACCATACTCCTATAGATGCAACCGAGAATTGCATTGGCTTTCTTGGCTGCCACATCACACTGCTGACTCATGTTCAGCTTGTGGTCTATTAAGACTCCTAGATCCCTTTCACATGTACAGCTATCCAGCCACTTGTCCCCCATCCCATATTTCTGTATTCCATTTTTTCTACCTAAGTGTAGGACCTTACACTTCTCTCTGTTGAATTTCATTTTGTTAGCCTTGGCCCAGCTCTCCAATCTGTCCAGGTCATTTTAAATTTTGATCCTGTCCTCTGGCGTATTAGCAACCCCTCCCAATTTGGTGTCATCTGCAAATTTGATGAGCATGCCCTCTATTCCTTCATCCAAATCGTTGATGAAGATATTGAACAGCACTGGGCCCAGGACAGAACCCTGTGGCACCCCGCTAGTCACTTCTCTCCAGGATAAAAAGCAGCCATTGGTGAGCACCCTTTGGGAACAGTCAGTCAACCAGTTACAGATCCACTGACAGTAGACCTGTCCAGCCCGCATTTTTCTAGCTTCTTTGCAAGAATGTCGTCGGGAACTTTGTCAAAGGCCTTACTGAAATCGAGATATGCTACATCCACAGCATTCCCTTCATCTATCAAGCTAGTAACTCTATCATAAAAAGAGATAAGATTAGTCTGGCATGACTTATTTTTGAGAAATCCATGTTGACTTCTCGTGATTACCGCATTGCTTTCTAAGTGATTAGAAACTGACTGCTTAATGATCTACTCCACAATCTTTCCGGGTACTGATGTCAGGCTGACTGGGTGATAATTATTTGGGTCCTCTTTTTTTCCCTTCTTGAAGATGGGGACAACATTTGCCCTCTTCCAGTCTGCTGGAACTTCTCCTGTCCTCCAAGATTTCTCAAAGATTATAGCAAGTGGTTCCGAAATGACCTCTGCCAGTTCTTTTAATATCCTAGGATGCAATTCATCTGGTGCTGGAGACTTGAATTCATCCAGTGTGGCCAGATATTCTTGTACGACCTCTCTACCTATTATGTGCCTCATTTCCCCTGTTTCCTCCCCTGCTCCCCAACTGCCAGGTTGAGTGCTTGTATCCTTCTGGGAAAAAACTGAGGCAAAGAAGGTGTTAAGTAGTTCTGCCTTTTCTCTTCCCTCTTTTAGTAATTCACCATCTTCTCTGTGCAGCGACCCTATCGTCTCCTTCTTTTTCCTTTTGCTGCGGACATATTTAAAAAAGCCCTTTTAATTGTTTTTAATGTCTCTGGCCAGCCTAAATTCGTTCTGTGCTTTAGCCTTTCTGACCTTCTCCCTACATCTCCTGGCTACTTGCTTAAATTCTTCTTTGGTGGTTCCCCCTTCTTCCATTTCCAGTACACGTTTCTCTTAACGCTTAGCTCAGCTGAGAGTTCTTTAGTCAACCATTCTGGCTTCTTCAGATGCCTTCCATTTTTCCTCCATATTGGCACAGTTTTAGACTGTGCCTTCAGTATCTCCCTTTTTAGGAACTTCCATGCCTCCTCAACTCTCTCCTCTCTCACTATTCTTGACCATGGAATTTCAGCCAGTAGCTCCTTAAGTTTACAGAAGTCTGCTTTTTTAAAATCTAAGATGAGTATCTGGCTACACTTATCTTCTCCTTCCCACTAAATGCCAAATTCCAATAGGGCATGGTCACTCCCCCCTAAAGATCCAACCACTTCTACCTCATTAACAAGGTCATCCCTATTGGTCAGGATCAGATCTAGAATATTTGATCCCCTTGTCGCCTCTTCCACCTTCTGGATCATGAAATTGTCTGCAAGACAAGCAAGAAACTTGCTGGACCTTGCTGTCTTGGCAGAGTTTGACTGCCAACATATATCTGGGTAATTGAAATCTCCCATTATTACTGTATCTCTCCTTTTTGAATGTACGGTCATTTGGTTGAGGAAGGTGTCATCAAAGTCCTCAGTCTGGGTTGGAGGTCTGTAGTAAACCCCCACCAGAATATCCCTATTGTTTCTCACTCCCTTAATTCTTACCCAGATGCTCTTGACCTGGTTTTCTGGGTTTAAGTCACAGATCTCTTCACAAGTGAAAACATCCTTGACATACAAGGCTACTCCTTCTCCTTTCTTGTTTGGTCTATTTCTACAAAATAGGTTATACCCCTCTATACCCCTCTATTCCTACCTTCCAATCATGAGACTCATCCCACCAGGTCTCAGTGATGCCTATCAAATCATATTTCTTTTGTTGTACTAGGAGTTCAAGTTCATCTTTCTTGTTTCCCATACTCTGTGCATTAGTGTAGAGACACTTAAGTCCCGGGGACCCTTCCTACAAGTCCTGTACTATAGTTTCTACTCCTCCCACCATTGGACGCTTGCACTACTTGGCCAATATCATTTGGGCCTTTTCCCCCTGCACTCGCCGAGTCCTTGCCCTGAATAATATTGTCTCCCTCCCCAGCGGAACTTAGTTTAAAGACCTCTTAATCCTCCTTTTGAGACTGTTTGCAAAAACATTCCTGCCAAGTTTTGTGAGGTGCAGCCCATCCCTTGCCAGAAGCCCACATTCATGGAAATTCAGGCCGTGTTCCAAAAACCCAAACCGTTGCCGGCGGCACCATGTGCGGAGCCAGTTGTTGACCTCTGCTGTTGCCCTTTCCCTTCGTGCACCATGTCCTTGAACAGGGAGGAGAGACGAAATGACCACCTGTGCACCAAGGTCCTTAAGCTTTGTCCCCATAAGCTCGTAGTCCTTTGTGATGTGGTGCAAGCTGCACCTTGCAGTGTCATTGGTTCCGACATGAACCAAAATGAAGGGCTTATGGTCAGTGGGCTTGACCAGCCTGGTTAGTCTCTCCGTTATGTGGTTGATCTTGGCCCCAGGAAGACAGCAGACCTCTCGATTGAGCTTGTCCAGTTTGCAAATTGCTGGTTCGGTTCCTCTGAGCAAGGAGTCCCCAACAACCAGAACTCACCTCCTCTGAGGCTCATCCAGGGCTCCTCGACGAGCAGGTTCTTCTTGGGCTGCCTGGGCATTCTCTTGAAGCTGGGAGTGTTGATCTTGTTCCTGTTGCTGAAGTTGGATTCCTTATTGTTGACATTCTGTTCTGTCCTCCTGGTGCTCCTCATTGTTCATAAGGCCAAGAACTTTTAATCGATTGTGTAGGTTGAGAGTCTCTGTTTCCTTCCTGGTCCTTCTACTCCTCCGTGTGACATTCCTCCAAGCATCCATTTCCTGGCACAGTGTGCTGACTTCCTCATCTGGCAGCTCCTCTGTGCTTTCGGTCTTCAGGAAGGTCTTCTCTGCCCTATCCAAAAACTCCTCACTTTCCCTAATAAGACGAAGATTAGAAACTCATCCCTCGAGCTGCCGAACCTTCTCCTCCAAGAAGGTCACCAGCTTGCGCTTGCTGCAGGTGTACCTGACGACATCTTGTGGCAAGAAAAGGAACATACCACAAGTGCTACAGGTGACCGCAGCAGCTCCCTCACCTTCCATACTTGATACTACAGAGAGTAGTACAGGGAGTAGGTCTAGAAAGAATAACAGGACTTTCTTTCTCAAATTCAGCTGTATAAGCTACGTCTGCTCTGCTGATTGCCAAGCTCAAATGAACTCTTCTTAAATTTTAGGGACTCAAGAAGGGATGGGTTGTTCCTAAACTCAAATGGTTGAACTTGAAAGATTGAAGTAGAGGAGTTCAACTGCGTGCACCTGTGGCGCGCGCTGTTGCGAGCTCCTAATAAGACTCCTCCCCCTAGCTGGCTCCTCCCCCTAGTTAGTCAGTTAGACCATGTGCTCAGGGGGAGCACATGGCCAGCACAAAGAGACTTAACAAAAACAAGCAAACAAGCTCAGCTCCAATAAAGCGCAAAGTTTTGAAATAAAGAAGGGGGTAAGACAAGAGTGCCCACTATCACTGTTATTATTCATAATAGTACTAGAGATATTACTGATAGCAATAAATGAAGATTCACAGATAAAAGGTTTAAAAATAAAGAAGAAGGAAATAAAATATAAAGCTTTTGCTGATGATGTAATCATATTTTTGGAGACACCACAAGAATCAATACAGAGGTTGGTGAAAATTTTGCAAAAATGTGGACAAATGGCAGGATATAAGATAAATAGAGAAAAGACAAAGATGATGACTTTAAATACAACAAAAAAAGAACAAGCGGATTTGGAAAAGAGATCTGGATATCAAATTACAAAAAAAATAATTAGGAATAATAATAACAAACAAAAATCAAGAGCTATTTGACAATAACTATTTGAAGATATGGAAGGAGATCCAAAGTAAAATGGAAAAATGGATGAATATGAATTTGTCTCTCCCAGGAAGGATAAATGCTTTCAAAATGTCATTACTACCTAAGCTAATGTTTCTTTTCCAAAATTTACCAATAATAGGAAGGGAAAAGATCTTTAAAGAATGGGAAAAAGAGTTACGGAAACAATAAAAGATTGGACTCAAGTGGAGAATACAACAATAAAAGAAGTCGAAGGAATAAATAACAGATTTGGTTGGCATGTTATGACAAAGCAATTGTAAATAATGACTTTAACAATCATTGTATCTGAAAGACTTTATTGAAAGTGTGGTTACAAATAAAGTATAAATTTTATAGAAGACTTCTGATATGGACCTCACCTTGAGAAGCTTTTAATATTGCTCCAACAAACAAGGGAATTTACTGACGTATCAAGAGCTGCTGAAATGGGATGGAGACTAGTTAAGAATGCGTACAGAAGAGGAATTAAAAGAGCCAGGACACGAATTTAACTGGTTTCCATGGAGACAATTAAAAGAGAGATTCAAGATGGATCAGAAACTGTTTGGGTTTGAAAAAAGTGAAAATGAATTAGATGTATTGATGAAAGGGGATCAGAAAAAGAGAATCTCTAAATTTTATAAAATATTGTTGCAAAGAGAAATGGAAGCAGAGACTGTCAAAGATAATATGGTCAGATGGGCTCCAAATATTGGACATCCAATTGAGTTGGATACATGGGTTAGGGCATGGAAAACAGATGTAAAATTCACATCAAGTTTAAATCTAAGAGAAAATTTTTATAAAATGTTACATAGATAGTATATGATACCTGTAAGGTTGAAAAAAATAACAAAAAATGGAAATGGAAAGTGTTGGAAATGTGATGAAAAAGAAGGGACCTTCTTTCATACATGGTGGACCTGTAAGGTAGCAAGAAAGTTCTGGAAAGAAATACATGATGAAATTCAAAGAATGTATAGTTTAAATTTTGAAATGAAGCCAGAATTTTATCTGTTAAATATGTTAGGGCAACAAAGAGAAATAAGATCCCATCAGAAGACATTGTTATATGTAATAACTGCTGCAAGATTAACATATGCACAATATTGGAAAGAAAGAAATAATATTGATATAAAAGAATGGAAATTAAAAGTTCTAGATATGGTAGAGATAGAAAAGTTAACTTTTTTACTTAAAAATAAGCCAATCCAGAACTTTCAGAGAGAATGGCAAGAAGTTTTGAATTGGATAAAAGAATAAGAAAAGGAAGGGATAAAGAAAGATTACTGGTAATGTGAGTAATGCAAACTAATGATGTTATAGAAAAAGCAAAAGTACTAATGTAACAATGTTAAAAGTAACAATGTAATGTTTGTTAAACAGAAACAATGTATGGAATGTAAACACAGACTCGACTGGAAAAAAGATGCTTGGAATCGGGGAGGGTTTTTTTAAATTCTTTTTTAAAACTTTAATAAAAAATATACAAAAAAAAAAGATCTTCAAATATGTACTAGAAAATAAGACACTGGATCAATATTGCAAAATCATTACTTTGAAATGTATCTTCTGTAAGAAATACTCCATGCCTGCTGCAAAATGTCATAAAAAAACCCAAAACCAACCCTTTGAATTTTTAGGTTGTTTGACCAGAATTTAGTCTTCTTGGTCACCTCCTTTTCCAGGGATTTATTTTCTCTACCCAAGAATACTGAACAATATAAAACTCTTCCTATAGTGAGTGAACATCATAGTAATATGTAGTGACACATGGCTGTATTGATAGAAGGGAAGGTATAATTGAGAAAAATGATACTATTTCAGCCTTGGGGAAGTTTAATATCACCATTATTGCCAAATCATACTGGATATTTTCTTTTATGCAGTGTCTATATGCTCTGCTTCACAAGACTCTCAGCTATGGCATGGTTAAACTATGCTTACCATCCAGACAGCTCCAGGAAGTTCATAAGCAGGCCATAAACACAATACTACATTGTTTGCCCTACATCTGGCATTCAAAGATGCTGTGCCTTTCATGAGAGAGGTTCTGTTTACTTACCAAGGCTGAAACATCTTTCTATACCTAGTCTCCATGGATTTGCTTTGTTCTTTTTAAAATATAATTTGGTGGCTCCCAGAGCATCTTGTTGGAGTGTGTTATACAATCAAATCAGGTGTTATGCAAAGACCTTTTCTGGTTTGTCAATTCTATCAACCTACTGTCAATTTCAGGTGTAGGCTACCTGGTGTGAACCAAATGTTTTGGGCTACAAGTCCTATAAGACCAACCTAGCAGAAACAAAGTTTATAGGTATTGTAAAGTCGAAGGCTTTCATGGTTGGAATCCATAGGCTGTTGTGGGTTTTCCAGGCTTTGAGGCTGTGTTCTATTAGTATTTTCTCCTGATGTTTTGCCTGCATCTGTGGCTGTCTTCTTCAGAGGATAGCCTCTAAAGATGCCAGCCACAGATGCAGGCGAAACGTCAGGAGAAAATACTAATAGAACATGGCCTCAAAGCCCAGAAAACCCACAACCTATTATAGGTACTGCCTACCCATTTTATTCCTTGGGTGACCCCCAGTTCTGTCTGCAAAAATGTCTTTCTTTTCTCCAACCTCTTCCAAATTTTTATAATTTTCTCCTGTATGCACCATTACCACTTAGTTGTACACAAGTTGTACTTGTCATTTTATTTTCAAACACCTTCCTAATAATTCCCTGAACAACAAGCCCTGGTAGATTCCTTGCTGGAAGATAATCTAGAGTCCCTCAAAGTCAGAGGCCCCTGGAAAACAGCCTCCTTAAGGGGATTACAGGGCTTACTTAGAAGACTCTGGACAAAGGCCCTTGGAGGTGAAGATATGGGATCTACTCCCATGAGAGACAATGAGCTCCACTTCCTATCTGGTGGTCAACGTGTTCTGAGTTTAGAGATGTGAAAGAATCTCCCTTCTACCCAATTTTTCTTTCATCTAGGTGTATAGGCATGATGAGGCTATGTTATGTAGGTTCATCAACTGCCTCTAGAGTTCTCAGCTCTGAGGAAGAATAAGATGCAAAAGTGGATTGTGTTTTTTTTTTTGTAATTCACACAAATAACAACATTTGAAACACATCTGATTATTTAAGGGAAGAACAGATTGCTGTCTTTGAAATTAATTTTGAGAATTCTCTATTGGTTGAACATCTAGGTTGAAAATACATCAAAAATTATCTAGTTCACACATACCATAAGATGAAAGTTATTGCATTTTTCCAATACTACACATTTTACTAAACTCATTTTAAAAACCCATAAAAATAAATGGGGAAGTGTTCTCTGAGAGGAAAAAAATGTGCATCTTGCCATCTTGCAATGGAGATAATTCACCTCTCCCATTTGTCTTACAAACCATGTAAGTATGAACATAAATAGGATTCACATCCTTACTTGATTCTGCTCCTGCTCCCTCATGTTGCATGTGGGGAAAGTTCCCCACATGCATTGGAGGTCCCCAATATCAGTATGGTTTGGATGGGCACCATACCTAATTGGCATCATAAGTAATTGGCAACACACTTTAATTGGCACTGATATCAAATTCAAGCCAGAGAGGTGACAAAGAGGTCAAACTAAGTGAGGGAAAGAATTTGACTGTAAATGTGAGAAGGATAGGTCAACTCAAAACTTCCTCCAGGTAAGCCTGAGTCATTTGTCAGGCAAATACACACCGTTCCTGTGATTAATAGACTTAAATAGAAGCTGGAATTTTCCAGGGAATCCAACTGTGAGGAGCCCACCAGGACACTGATTGACAGACATCCATCCCTTGTACACCTGGATTCTTTCCTCTTTCCTCACAGCACCCACAATAGACAGCTATTACAACACCCATCATGTCTTTGTCAATCAAAGCACTAAGCCCATCAACAGGTGAAAGACCCATTGTCCACAACAGATTCCCTTTGTTTTGTATCTGGAAACTTCATAGCCACAGGCTATTTTCAGTGTACAAATACCCCTGATTTCAGGATGCCCAGTTCAGTCTCTCAAAGATTTACCCATCACTCTGTCCGTCTGGCTCCTGAATGAGAACTGTCCTTAAGTTCTACCTAAGCAAACCACATTTCAGCTTTTTCATACTCTTCTGGACTGGCAATTATTAATCACCTCAAAACCCTTAGCCTCTCTATACATGTTTTCTTCCCTTTTATTCTTCAGTTAGCTCTTGTGTGAATGTTTGACTGTGTGTATCTTGTGTGCATGCATGAGTGAATTCCCCTCAATAAAACACATTTTTAGCTTACTTATGCATCTCTGGCTGGTTCTTTTCCTGTGTGTGTCAGTGAACGCTGTAGGAAAGATCTTGCTAAGTTGCCCCCCTCTTGCAGCCTCCTGATTTTGAGCTAATTAATTCCCCACTTTTTCAAGGAGGTATTTGGCATTGTAGGGTGGCCCTTGCGGCACCTACATTTTGGGGTAACAGCTATGAGTCACCGTTTTCAATTTCTCATAATGCTTCAGGCGCACCTGATTCCATTGGGTGCTCTGGGACATTGTAGGAAGTTCAAAATGATGGTTTGTAGCTTTCTCCTTCTGCTGCTGCTGCAAAATATAAGGGCAATAACACAGGCTCACAAAAGGTGCCTCCCACCCCCCATTCCACCTCACCCCACCCCCCAAAACCCCAAAACCCTAGAGCCAGCTTTGGTGCATTTGTTAGAAATCTGATGAAACACAAGTTCTCATCTATTTTTAATACCCTCTGACACTTCACATGGGAAAATTGGAACACATGTAGTCAAGCAGTATCAGCATGTGGATAAGATAACAAAACTGTTAATGAAGAAGAATGCATAAACTAGGACAGGCTGCAACAGTTTACTTTTGCCTTAGCCTACCAGGAAGAGTGGATCTACCATTCCACTCCTCTCTTTTTCTTGAGTGGAGTACAGACTACATTTGTGCTTTGAACTCAATTTGTAGCAATTGAAGTAAGGAGGCATCCAGACTGATTGAAAAGACCAGAAAGTCCCAGATGGTGTTCCTGTTCTGATTTTATTTTGGAAATTCGTAAATGTTTTGTTTATCCCAGAATATTTTCTGCCATCTCCTGGTACAATCAGAGACTTCTTATACCAGCTCCCCAAGTTGGTTTATTTTAATCCAGTATAAAATCTGAAAGAACAAGAACATGATCTAGGACTGTTCCATTAGTCAGGGTGCATCTTAAATTGAAGACACTATGGAGGGGGAATGGGAGGAGAAGAGAGAAACTCAAACAGTTTAAAAACAGCTGAAAAAGTATGATGGCAGAGGATTAATTGACATTGACCCTGCCAGATTGGGACAGTTGGAAAGTATGTATTTTTTGGCAATGAGGACAAAGATGACTTCCTTCGCTTATCCAAGCTGATGAAAAGAGCAATCCAGAATTGTACATTTTTTTTCCTGTCCATATGATCTGAGATTTTAACTGGTACTAGAATGGTGTAGTAAAGAGTTGGGGAAAGTGTGCCCCTCAGGCCACATGCAGCCCCAAAACTTACTTTTGTTGCCCATGAAGCCACCTGGCAGTCCCCCAAAGCCCACCAATTCTCCCCTTAAAAAAAAAAAAAAAAGACATTATTTTCAGGCAATTTTCTGCATGAAAATTGGCTGCGCACATTGCATGCCGATATGATGGCTGTCTCCAGAGTTATCTTCCCTCTCCAGAAAGCTGTTTACCCCTCATTCCCTATGCTTTTTCTATTTGGCCAAAAACTGGCTGAAAATGCTGTCTAGAAGCAATATGACATTATTTCCAGTTTGCTGGGATGCAACAGTGCTAGCTGTGTTGTGGGGAGAACGAGGGTCCAGTTTCTATGCACTTGCTAATCAGGACTACCCCAGGCCTTGAGGTTTTGAGGCCAAAATCTGAGAGCTAGAGATGATCTCTCATAATGTTACAGAGCTGATGTAACAATAAGCATCCTCCAGTGATGTCATTAAGTGTGATTATTGTTGTGTGCTTTCAAGTTACTCCCGACTTACGGCAACTCTGAGGTGACCCTATCACAGGGTTTTCTGGGCCTGAGAGTGTGTCATGTGCCCAAGATCAGCCAGTAGGTTTCCATGGCCAAGAGGGGCATCAAACCCTGGTCACCAAGGTCGTAAGTCAACCCTCAAACTCCTACACCATGTCATTAAGCTGTCATTAAGCATGATCCATGAAGCAAAAACAACAGCTTGGCAAATTATATCATTAAAATAAAAACAAAAACCCACCAAAGGCCTTTCTGCACGACACTGTTATTCCACTTTTAACATCCTATGGAATCCTAGTGTTTGCAGTTTAGGGAGGGGCCTTTGGAATTCTCAACCAGAGAACTCTTGGTAACTATAAACCCCAGAATGCCACTGGATGTTGAAAGTAGAATAGTAGCACTATAGCAGTGTAGGGCAGAAAGGCTCCAAGTCTAACAAATGAGGAAATATCCACTCATACATCACTTTTCAAGGCAGTGCTGTTGCCCTAAGATTCTTCCCCCATCTCTGAATGTTCAGAGTAGAGGCACCAAACCCTGAGATCTGAGAATTCTACCCCTATGCGCTAATCTCTGAAAGGACCTGTACTGGCTTTATGAACTATAGCTCAGACCCTCTGGTTATGAGGAGCTTCTAGACTTCTCTTCCCACAACACAAACAGATACACACAAAGTAGAATAATGCACCTTTTTTTTTGATAATGCTATGGGGATTCTTAAGCTTGACATAGCTGAGCATCTCTGTCTTAATTTGGTTCTGGAAAGGATCCTGAACTTGCAAAGGTGCTGGGAATGGCATTCCCCAAGCAATCTCAGCCAGAAATGTTTGGTCTGCCTTGTGTTTGCTTTGTTTTTTTTTTTTTAAGAAAAGACCTATTAATGCATTTATGTGCTGCCTTCTTGCAAAAAAGAAATAAGAACATATTTCCCAGCTTTCTGAGTAAAAATGACTTACTTCCTAGCAACAATAGGACTCATGGGAAATGCCCTCATTCTGATTATGCTTGCTGTGAAACAGTTCCAAACATATCCAGATTGTTATGATGATAAGATGATACCAAATGTACAAAAAATGCAAATATTTAAGTGAAATCAAGCACTTACCATGACTGCTTAAAAGTATCAGGCAGGAACTGAGACAGTGACAAACACAGTGAATCAAAATATGCCAGAGCTTATGGTAGCGCAAGACATTAAATGGAACATGAAATGCAGTTACATTTTTATTCTAAGAATTAGGAACTCCTTATTGCCACTTCTCTTATTTTAGTGTTCTGACACCTGCTAACGAGACATTGCTGGGTGATGGCGGCAGGGAGGGTGGGGAGAGCAGGAGACAGAACTAAATATAACTGTCAGTCTGCAGGTTGCATCAATGAGATGTGTCAGTTCGTATGTAAAATTGTTAGAATAAAAGGTGCAGGTGAGCAGATGTGTGAAACAGCTTAATTCCCATTTTGTCACCATCTCCTCAATTCTTTCCAAGCTGCCATTCATCCTGTATTGGGAGAATAATTTTGGTGGATCTAGAATTTAAATTATATTTGGAGGCAGTTGTTCTGCATCAGTGGATAGAGTACATTGTAGGACATGAACCTGAGTAAGTGATGGAGTAGCAGGGATGGCAAATTCACCCCATCCCACCTTGTCATGAGAAGGTCCCCCCACCCAGGAGTGCAGCCACTGCTCCACAAAGTTCTCCAGAGCTGGAAAGTTCCCTGATGCCAGGATCTGGGAGTCCTAGGAACTTCCCTATGGGAAAGCTGACCTGGAAAATCACTCAGGCTTTGGAACAGTTGATATTTTGGCCTCACTCATCCCATAGATGGAGCCTGGTTCTGAGGAACCTCATAGGCAATCACTCAGGAGGCAAAGTTGGTTGCACACAGTAAAGAAAGCAACTGTTGGTGGCAGGGTTTCAGGGGCTGTGGTTGCTGCCATATCTTACTTCTTTGGGGACAGTGACTCCTCTTTATGATGAATCTTTCTCCTTCTTTTTGGATGGGGATTTCACTGCCATTAATGTGTGTCTTCTTCTCTCTTAGCTGTGTCTTAATGCTGTGTCATCCTCATTTTAGGCTGAGATAAGCCCACAGACTGAGATAAGCTCACCTATGTTCAAGGAATAATGGTATCTCCTATATGATGAATGGTAAACAAGCATGGATGTTAAAATCAAACAATAAGTTTGAGAGAGATTAACACCACCTCTGAGACCACCTCCAGCAGTTCAGGTAGGGAGATTGTTGGGCAGCAGGGCGGATGGTACACCAACAGAATCCTAATCTTGTCTCTCTGCCCTATTACCACGTGCATACACTCAGACCTTGGAGATTTACAGACAGGGCACCTCAATAGAGGAATAGATTCACAGAAGATCACTGTGATTCGTACCCATCAGATCTTGCCTGCTGCTGCACCCAGAAACCTGATAGGCATAACTGGGTCAAACTGACATCTCCCTCTTCAGTTAACCAGGTTTCAGTTATACATGAAAGCTCAGCTTGTCCAGGATCAAGTCCTGGATCATGCAGCTCTTCCCAGTCACTGACCTCGCATGAAGCAGCAGCTCTTTGTCGTCTGATGGGGTTCTTCTTGGCCTGATGGTGAACAAGGAGGAGGAATAGCCACGGGATGTCTCTCTTCCCTTCTCCCTCACACTGGTTTGTTGTACTTCTACTGCCATATCTCCTCCTGCCCATTATGACTGAAATTGCAGCACCCCTTGTATATTCTGCAGATATGTTTGACTGACTGAAATTGCATTTCCCTTGTATTTTCTGAAGAGATATTTGGCTGACCAGAAATATTGAACAAACAAACTGTAATAAACAAACATATAGGTCAATTTAGCCTGAAGCACTCACAATACTTAGCCAAAGCTGGCCTAGTGGGATTCTATTCAATAGGTGTTCCATTTTCCTGTTCAGTAAGAAAACATGCTGTTCTGCCAAAAGCTTCCCAAGAACAAGGTACAGTAGTTTGTCTTGCTCCTCTGTCTTCTACATCTGGATTCAGCAGGCAAAGCAAGTCTCCATTGTGCCCTAGGCTGTGGCTCCAGGCTAAGAGCCACAGTGCAAGAGCCCTAGTCTTCTTGCCCTTCAGCTCATGCAAGGAGACTTGAACTTCTGGCAAGATGTCTGCCTTGTTACCTACAGGGAGGAGGAGCCAAACACAGTCTCATGAACTCAAGTGTCTCCGGTTTTGGCTTCCTCTACAGCCACGAAGGTGTTCCTGTGAACATCTAGTGCCTATGTGTGCATAAACAGAGCATGCAGATGTAGCCCACAGCACAGAAACCACTCTTCCTGTTTGTGTAGGATGCCCCAGAGTTTCTTGGAGCAGGCATCCTACATACTATAATTTAAGGTGGAATTGAACCCCACTACACATACAACTGCACTTTAAGAAATTAAAATCAAGCACTTATATGTGGAAAGTGTAATATGTGGTTTGTCTATCACTCATGAGACTGGAAGCCCCAGGGCAACCAATTTTGCTGCCCTGAACTTAGTAAGGGAAGCTACTAACTCCCTCGTTCCATTTCCTGCAATATGAGGCTATTGTTACTCATCTTCCTCCCTTGTAAGAATCACAGAGGTAACCAGGAATATTATTTTGAGCACAAGAAAGCAAGGAGCAGGAATATGTGGTCCTCCAGATCAGTGGAATTAATGGTTCCCATATCATCGGGGCAGTGAAGGAGGTATCAAAAAGGCTGGATTTAGTCTACAGATTGGGTTCAGTACATAGGATAGCTCTTTGGGTTTTACTATGGAGTTTTAAAAGAGCTGTCCAAGCTGCTGAAGCCAGTACCTAGAACAGATTAACTTCTCTGCTGACATGGAAATCACCAGCCACTGTCACTCCAGATACTGTTTGACTGCAGCTCCATTCCTCACTGCTGATGACCAGAACTGATGGAAGCTGAAACCCAGAAACATCAAGAGAGCCACACATTCTCTATCAGTGCTCTAAAGCATCTCAGTGCTATTAAGATTCTTCTTGAGGAGGAATGCTGCCTGGACTTCTATGTATGGTACTGATGGAACCTAAAGAAACTAGTTCACTTATTTTTACTTTTTAAATAATTTTTATTGTTTTCCATTAAATTATTGGAACAAACAGGCAAATAACATGTAACAGTATAAGAACAACCAATGAGATATAGTACCAGACAGTGCCATATATGTAACAAGAAAAAAATGATCAGATAAATAGCTAATACCAATGTGTTCTAATGACAGAATGACATAAAATGAAAAGGAGAATATAAAAGGGGTATATAACAAGAGTGTAATTCACCCAACCTGTGGTTCTAGCAGAAAGAAAAGTCAACCTTAATGTATATGTAGCCCTTCCTTTTTGTAACACTACTCAAATACGAAACTGGCTCACTTTGGCGTTACCTTGCCTTGGTGGGATTGCAGTATCTTCTGAGACAAGCAACTGTGTTGATAGTAGCACTACTGCTGGTAGGGTATCTCAAGTTGGACAAGGTGATTTGGGAGGACAGCTATGGAGGAACTAGTTAAGATTCTTGAAAGAAAATATATATCATTGAATACTAAAGTCAGGATCATCCATACCATATTATTTCCAGTTTACTTGCATGGTTGTGAAAGCTAGATAGTGAAGATAGCTGATGGGAAAAGAATTAACTTATATGAAATGTGGTGCTGGAGGAAAGGTCTATAAATACCATGGGCTGCCAAAAGGACAAATAAAATGGGTCTGAGAGCAAATCAAGTCTGAACTCTCCCTAGAAGCCAAACTGACCAACCTGAGGCTATTAGACTTTGGACATACCATCAGATAACTTGACTGATTAGAAAAGATGAAAATGCTTGGTAAAGTTGAAAGTAGTAGGAAAAGGAGACCACAGTACAAACGGATAGACTCATGGAAGTCAGAGCCCTGAGTCTGCAAGTCCGTAGCAGGGTTGTTAATAACAGAGTGTCAGGGAGTCATCTCATTCGTAGGATCACCACAGGTCTAAACAGATTTAACAGCAATTAACAACAAAAACAGAGAAGCTGGATGATGAGCACACACTGATTGTTTGGTATACACAATATGCTCACGGAAGGTTTTCTGTAGGTGCCAGTTTTCAAACTGTGCTCAGGTTGTATTTTACTGGGAATTGCCAAAGTTTCCTCCTAGCATCCCTTGAGAAAGAGTATGCCCTTCCTTGATGATCTTTCTCTTGAGTACCTACTCACAGGGTCGTGTCAGCTGTTGGGTTGTTCTGTGTGTTTTACATAAAATCTAGCTACAGTGAGGCCAAAGAAGCCAGGCTGGTATTCTACATGATTTGGGAATTCACCTTAGAAAACTCCCCAGAATGCTTTGCAGTCTCTCAGGGGACACACCTTGCATCTTCTCAGAGACAGTGGGTGAATTGGTGTGGAAAATGTTCCCTAGAGGTGGAAAGTTTGAAAATGACTGTTTTTGAGCTCAGCGGCTGATGCCTGGCCCCAAGTTCTCTTGTGCTAGTGAACAATTGATACAGAAGTTCAAAGTCGGGCTTGGCAGCTAGTGCTGTGAGATCAAAACAGAGCAGTGAGTGTCAGAACACATTCACCTTTTGCCAGTCACCATAATTCAAGGGAAAATATTATGAAAGCCCTGTCAAAGGCTGGTGGGCCAGAGACTTGTTAAGGTTTGTCATACATCCTTTTCAGCATTTCAAAATGACAGTCATGAAAAAGATAATAACGCCTGAATGACTTTGGGATACAGCAAGAATCTCAGGTGTTTGTGGCAGGGAAGAAATATGGGGAGACCCAGACCTTTTGCTGTCAGTTGCATCCATCTAGGAATGTTTTCAAATAATATAATATGATTGAATGAAAGAATTGACAATTGAATTAGTTTACTTTGGAATAAGACTGTGATTGTACATTTTCCTGGAAGTAAGTTCTTTGGAACTTAGTAAGACATAGTCCCAAATATAGAAGCACAGTGATTCTATGTATATTGCAAACGGTGGCAGATCAGGGAGAGACATGTATTCTTACCATGGAACCACAAAATATCTTAAATTTTAGAAGAGAATAGACTTCAGTTTTCCCCATGGGGATAGAAACAAGTTTGTACTGGTTGTTTCCCCATACAAATATATTTCAACAGATGTATATCCCAGTCTAAAATCTCATGCCCACATAACTGAGATACCCCAATATATACATGCACGCACACACGCACAAACGCACACGCACACACAGCTTGTTCCAACACATATTATAGCTGAATTTAATCTGCATTAAGGATATAAAGCTATTCCCAGATGTTCTCATCATTGAAAATACACATTAAAGAACACACACACCCTCTCATTTTGAGACTCCACTGGAAAAATAGTATTTTGTGCAAAAGCTTTTCATCTCCCTCCCAAATATTTTGTCCAAATGATCATTCATGAAATTGCGAGGAATAAATCCCCAAATGCAAATCATAGATACATGTGCAAAAAGTGAGCAAAATAAACAACGATTTGAATCCCCAATTCACACAGAGACCAATGGGGTTTATTCAGCATAGGGTTGCAGTGTGACAGTAAGGGCTTTGCTGGAAGACAGAGATGTGCAGCAGTGTCAGATAGGATTAGCTAAACTGTTAAGGCAGAATGAGACAGCCATCTTAATCATCAGACACTGAGGAGTGGAGGGCAGGGGCGAAAGGTTAGAGGATGGAGCTTTGTGTGTCCCCTAAGGTGACCTGAAGCCCTGAGGTGCATCCTGTTGGCAGTGAGGAAATAAGATCCAGCCAGTTTCTATATTTGGAATGGGAGAGAGCATTATCTTGTCATTTGCCCTAGGTAGCGACATTTCCTGTGAGCTGGTCCTCTGCACAGAAGTGGATGAGACTGTCCCTCTAGGCAGAGGAGCTCTGCATTTCAGAATTGTTATACATGGAGGTAAATTCTTGTTGCTGTATGCCTGCAAGTGATTTCTGACTCATGACAACCATAAGGAGAACCTGTCACAGGATTTTCTTGGCAAATTTGTTCAGAGGGGGTTTGCCTTTGCCTTCCTCTGAAGCACAGAGAAATGGCCCTTTCTGCCCTACACTGTTATAGCACCATTATTCCACTTTCAACATACTGTGGAATCCTGGGGTTTGTAGTTTACTGAGGTCAAAGAGCTCTCTGGATGAGAATTATAAGGGAATGAGCCAGTATGGTGTAGTGGTCTGAGCACTGGACTATGACCCTAGAGGCTAGGGTTTGATTCCCTACTTGGTCAAATCCACTGGGTGACCATGGGCAAGTCACACACTCTCAGCCCCAGAAAACTGTGTGATAGGTTCACCTTAGAGTTGCCATAAGTTGGAAAAGCCTTCAACAGCAATCTAAGGAAATCACATGAAAGAAGAAAAATAATTTTGTCTTTGTTCAAAGGGATTTTGTAATTAACACACTAGAGTGCATGATGGTGGTAGTGGGGAGTCTTCTCTCTCTCTCTCTCTCTTTTGTCTTATCTAAATGGTAGAAGTTCTTCTTTGGCTCAGAATGTGCAATTACCTTTTGCATATGCACTGCCAATGTACAGACATACTAGTGGCTATGTGGGCACAGGCATAAAAGCTACTTCATGTCTGTCTACTATTATTAATGAAAATCCCATTAATTGTTGTTAAACTAAGAATTGCCAAACCAGCTGTAACACTGAGTACATTTGCAGAAGTGCATTCTTTAATACTAACATCTTACTTTTGCTGAACTCTTTCTAATAGTCTCACTGGGACTGTTCTGGATTACTGTGAAATGACACAATCAGGCCCTCAGACAAGCAGCACTTCATTGAGTCAGTGTGTCTTCTCCATTTAGATCATTTCTTTTGGTGTTAGATCATTTCTTTGGTGTTTTATTACCATTTTTTTGCTCCTTCTGTTCGTGCTTTATTCCATCTCATGCCTTTTGGGTGTTTTTGGACTACAATTCCTAGCAGTTTTGGCTGGCTGGAGGTGATACGAGTCGAAGTCCAGCTTGCAGTTCAAGTGGTCCATCTGATCCTGGGGCACTTCATAGCCACGCAGGAACAACCTTGAGACAGCAACAGTGTGTGCAGAGAAGCAAAGATGCTCATGTTTATAATTAGGATAAAACAAGCCTACCAAGGGGTACTCTTAGGTGTATGCAGGCCTGGAAAGAGGCAGATTGACTCCAACATTGGCCCCAAAAGGTGCATTCAAACTTCTCCAGCTTGAACCTGGAACTGAGATCGTGAATGCGTTAAAAGCTGCAACCAGACCAGCTGCATAGCTTGGAGTGGGAGGGTGGTTGGCCAGAAGGGGTGGAGGGGAAGGGGCATGTGTGGCTGCATCGCGCCAGGGCACGGCCATGTCATGCAAGGACGTGCCACGTCACGTGGGGTGCCCTCAAAAAATTGCAGCCCAGGGCGGAGTGCCCTCATCATCCCCCATCCTCACACCAGTGAACCAGATAGCTTTTGTTACCATTTCCCTCCTAGGTTGAAAACCTTTCATGCTTCTAGATGTGTTTTTCTGAGAGAGGGTGGCACTAAAGAGTGCAATTATTGAGGAATTTTGGTGCACCAGAAGTAACACACTTGGCACATACCAACATTATGGACATACAAAGCAGCTCGTAGAAAAGAACTGGAAAAGTGGCATTCTTCTCCAAGAACTCTCTGAGATTATAAAAGCTTAGCTGAATCTGAATCAAGTCAAGGAGAGCTGGGTCATCACTGTCCAGCAGTTCTGCAAGTCCTCCATGTCTCTGTCATTCCTGGTTTATCTCTTTCTTTCTTTCCTTCTTTCCTTTCTTTCCTTTATTAACTGACCTATTTTTTTCCATGATAGTCTGATCAGTGCTTTCAAACAGAAACTCTATTGATAGAGGGCAGACATTTCATTTTCTGGTTGGAAAACAAGGTCAACTTCTTTTCAAAACTTGGTTGAAATGCATATCCAAACCTATGCTGAAGGAGGAGGAGATTTGCCTTTATTTATGGGGATACCCATGTCCTATAAGTGTTCTTCAGGTCTGATTTAATGTAAGTGCCATTTCCAACTTTGACTTCCCAGTTATTGGCCGTCAATCACTAAAATGGATGTAGTCTGATCTGTTGTCTTCTCTACTGAGGCCACAGGTTCTATCACTTTGTTTTGCAAACAATAAAAAAAATAAAAATAAAATAAATCACTGGGATGTTTTCTTACAAGAAGGAAAAAAGTTCTGAATTTTACTCTTCTGAAACTCTGCAGATGCAGTGAGGGAAAAGAAAGCTTTTTGTGAGTTGTAGATAGTCCATAGGTTTCAAACAAGCAATGATTTTGTGAAATGTACAAGTGCTTTGAACTTTGTGGGATTTTTTGTTATCACAAAGCACAATGAATGCAAAAAGCATAAAGGCAAATTTTAATAAGAAACTATCATATTGGTCCACAGTGTCCTTCTGTAATTCTTATAACAGTTTAAAAGGATTTTGACTGCTTTATGATTCAAGGAATTACATTGCTTTCTTGATAAAACTAACTCATGTGCTGGGTCAAAGCCTGTACACTGGAATCTTTTTTCTCCCCTCTCTTAGTGATAGAACATTTTGGTACAAGAAAGGATTTTATACACTGAGGGTGAATGTATAGAATGGAAATTCTGACCAGAACTAAGACTCCCTGACTATTTGAAAAAGTGCTGAATATTAGCCTCCTTTTTTTTTTTTTACTACCGCTTGTGAAAATGTTCACACTCTCACAGTCACTGGCCTTACTGTCAGTTGTGGTCATTTGTCCCTAGTGACATCATCATGGTTTCTGATGTCAGGTTTAGCTTTCTGTATAGAACTATGATGTCATCCCATTCATTCTGTGATGACAGAATAGGACCACTGAGGTGACTATGGATGCTTACAGGAATTTATCATGGAACCACCCTGCCTCATCCTTAGGACTTTATGGGGAGTTTGGTTGAGATTGCCTTCCAGTTGTAACCCTTCTGTATTTCCTTACATTTTTTTAAAATCTTTTTGTCCCTATATAAGAAAATGCATAATGATAAGGGCAATTTAGATGTGTTTCTATACCAAATTGACTGATGCTCTGACATGTTTGGGCTGAGGTTCAATAACCCCATTTTGTGGTCTAAGTAAAAGAAAATGTTATTGTGTGCCTTTAAATTGTTTCTGATTTATGCCAACTCTAAGCCAACCTTATCATGGGGTTTTCTTGACAAGATGTGTTCAGAGGTGGCTTGCCTTTGCCCTTCTGTGAGGCTGAGAGAGTGTGGCTTGCCCAAGGTCACCCACTGTGTTTCCATGATGGACTAGGGATTCAAACAGTGCTTAAACCACTACATCATGTTGGCTCTCAGAAAAAAGAGACATATGGTATCTATGTAACAGATGAGCAGAGGGTGGAATAGAGATGTAGTGCAGAATCTGAGGATGGGAAGCTTACTTTTTGGATTATAAATCCCAGAAGAAAAGTCCTGGAAGTGGCCATGCTGCATGGCGAATGTGGGGAGTTATAGTCCAAAAACTCTGGCTATCCCATATGGCAGTTGGGTCCCATCTGACTTTGCAGGAGAAACACAAGATTTGCATAGCTGTGGTGTGAACATGTCTGAAATGTTAATAAAATATAAGTGTGAAACCTCAAGGTTGCTGCTGCTGCTGAGTCATAATGCATGATTTGTATCAGAACCCTTTAAAAATATATATATATATAGAAGGGATACAGGAAGTCTCTCTCTTCTTTCAACACTGGGTGCCTGCTGTGATCCTGCAGTTTAAAACTTCCCTAAAAACCTATTCAACAAATCAGATTTGGGATTCAGATTTATAGCCCTTCTCTCTCCCGCCCCAACTCTGTATCCCTTGACATATCTTCTTTATTATTCAATTAAAGCACTTTTATATAAGGGCATTATTTGATGTGGTACGTGCATGTGTGCATGCATCTGGAGGGGGGGATGTATTCATAAACATTTGCAAACCAACCGATCTGCTTGTAAATTATGATAAAACTTTTTGTTTACAAGCCTCATTAATTAAAGCATAAGACAACCCAATATTAAGAAGTTGCAATATTAAAAGAGATAAATGCATAATACATATAAAGATCCTTGTGATTAAAAATGCAATAATGCCAAGACACTTCTTGCCTTGAAATGACAATTTTATGCAAATATTGTAACTGACGACTGTGCAGGCAAGAATGGTAGCAGTTGTGTGTAATATCTATAGTATACCAGGAGGTGCCTGCTCCTATCAAAACCTGTTTTAGTAGTAGCAGCTTTCCTCCTCCTCCTCCTCTTCCTCCTATGTAACATTCAGATCCTTATCGGCATTCTAGGACAGAATTGATGAATCTGCTGAAAAACAAAGTCTACAGAAAACAGCATCTGCATCAAGATTTTCAAGCCCCTCCAAGACAAAAACAACCAATAGGTTTCCTAAATATCAAAAAACAGGACGTGAATCGAAAGCCACCTCTTCCCAACACACACATAATCAAATCTCTTGTGGTGCACCACTGGACATTCAATGGAAACCAGCCAGCACATCATAAAGGACTCAGACTCTCTCACCTTGCTCAAAGCCTGGAACACATCAGAAGTAGTACTAGTCTTATTGTTTTGGACTTGGAATGATATTTAAGAGAACCTCTCACTCTGGCCCTTTCCGCAAAAGGGAGATACATCGCTGTGGTGTCGTTGTGTCTCGAATACATCCGCACATCAAACCGGTTTGATGTAGTTCTGTTGTAGTTTGTTCTGCACATGTTTAGCCCTTGAAGCGGTTCACATTGTTGTGAAACCAGTGTACTGTAAAAATGGAAAAACTCCAAAGCAAATCAGCCAAAATGCTTCACAGCGTTTTTTCCTACACGTGGAAGCGCTACATCGATTCACACCACAGAGGTGGGCATTAAATGGACCAATCGGCAGTGGCAGAGTGGACTAAGTGAGGGGAGTAAGAGTTCCAGGGGAACTGACCTGTGGAAGCGACAAATGATTTTCTCTGCTTTTCTTTGATAGAAACTGGAAGACATTGGAGTAAAAAACACCGCTTACAAAACGCAGTGAAACGCTCATCCACTCTAGTGCGGAAATGGCCTCTGTCTCTTGTGCTGCCCTTCACATTCAATGGGGCTTGTAGCAGATTTTGTGTATATATCCAAGAAAAATCTCCCTTCCATACAACCCTGCCCATTCACTGAGATGAGCTTGGGGAGATTCTTCTGTGTGCCTCTTTTGAGTTGAGCTTGGAGGGAATGCAAAAAGCATTTTCTCAGGCTATTTCCACAATACTCTGTTATAGTGCTCTCATTGCACTTTCAACATCCTGCGGGATTCTGGGGTTTGTAGTTTACTGAGGCCAAAGAGCTCTCTGGCTGAGAATTCCAAAGGGTTCTCCCTAAACTGCAAACCCCAGGATTCCATAGGAAGTTGCAAATGGAATAATAACATTATAACAGTGCAGTGCAGGAATGGACTTAGCTGCAGTGCAGTGTCCAGAGTTTTCAGCCCCAGGAGATCTATTCTCCTTCCAATGGCATTTCTGTTCCCCACTGGGAACATTAATCTTTTGGCAGAGTTCCCACATCCTCCTCCCTAGCTTAAAAGGGTTCAGTTTATGCTAAGCTATGCTATCGCACTAGCAGGGGCAGCCCTGCCATTAGGCAGAGTGAGGCAACTACCTTGGGCAAGAGGTGTTGATGTGTGGCAGTAGTGCTGGTAGCTTTCCCTCCCATCTTCCAGCTTTCCTCATCAACTCACCTTTCTCAGAGGCCAGAACTGTATGTTCCCCACAGGCTGGCCCAGCCCCCTAAATTAGCCTCTTGCCGTCAGGAGTGGTAAAGGACATCATCCCATAACTAGTACTGAAGTAAGAGTTAACTGCTAGTTCAGTCAGGGCCACGCTAAGATTTTCATGGGCCCTAGGCACTCTTGTATTTGATGTTGGAATATAGACAAGATGTACAACTTCAGTCATTAAAGGGTTAATTGTGTATTAGTGAGACAGAGAGGACCTTCAGCTGTAAATATTTTTTGCAGCACCTGTGAAGCCACTATAAGAGTAGCGTTTTCTTTAGTGAGATTCTCTGCTCTGCTGTTGCCCTTTGTCTTTGTATAGTATCCTGTTTGATCCTGTTTTATTGTGGTATTTTGTTGTTTGATGTATTTTTCTATTTTACTTGCCAATATTGCTGATGTTCATTTTAACCTTTTTTGACTATATTTCCTCTTTTGTATGTTGACTGTATATATATATATACCTACGTTTGCTATTTTTTTCTTTAAATAGAACAGATAAAAAAATTGTTTTTTTTTCATTTGTCTTCTGAATTTCTGTTTCACAACATTTGACTCCCCACCTTGCCTCAATGTAACACTAGGATGCTTTCACAGGCCCTAAAATCCTAATTTTGTAGGTCCTAAAACTTTTGTAGGCCCTAGGCACTGTGCCTAAAATGCCTAATGGATAAGGAGGCCCTGAGTCCAGTCACTAGCTGCATTCAGAAGAGATTCTATCTTTACCTTCACTAGGTAATAAAATGTCCTTGACTGTCTCCATTTTCTAGAACATTTGATGCATGTAATGTAGCTCGTTTCCATTCCACCCTCCCAAACTGCCATAGGGAAAGGAGAAGGATGGGATCATGGCAACGTTTATGTACAACATTGGCCCTTTCCGCACCTTACCTTTTTGCAGCCCTGGTGCACAGGGATCACATGAGCAGCCTCTTGCAAGAGGCTCTCACGTCCCCGCTGCTTCGCCTCCACAGCCACTGCCTGCTGGTGAGCAGGCAGCATAAGGGCTCCTCCTCTTCCTTCCGCACTGGGGCAGGAAGCGTGAGAGCCATGGCTCCGGAGGCTCCACACGCACGGTAAGTGTGCATGGGGCCCTGGAGCAATGTGCGATCATGCACTATTTTTGGCTACAAGCTGAAAATGAAATAGTGTGTGATCGGTGCCTGCTGGCCCCGGCAGCATCACGCAATTGTGAGGACATCACGTGGACCGCTCCTTGCAATTGTGCAACGCTACAGAGGCCCTTTTGCATGGTGAATGACATGTGAAAAGGGCCATTGTCATAGTCCCATCCTTCTCCCGTCCCTAGGTGGCACAATCGTGTTGCAAATCATTGATGGGTTTTCTCTGTCAATGACTGGCAATTGTACCACCACTGCAGACTTACCTTGTCTATGGAAGCCCTGGAAACGCAATGGATGCACTTCCTGCCCCAGCACAGCCTGGAAACTAGTGGCTGTGCTGCAGCAGGAAAAGGTGTGGCTATCACACTTCCTGGAACACAGAGGCAGCTGGTGCACTTCCTGGAACACAGAGGCAACTGGTCCAAGTCCTAGCCAATGCTAGGACCCACACCAGATGTCGCCGTGACCAGGTAAGGTGCAGAAAGGGCCATAGTTTCCATTTACTGTGTGTTTATAAGTTAGTCAGGGCTAAACTCTCCCCCTCTTCTGTTTCATTTTAGAACTGGTTTTATAGTCGCCTTATTATTTTATATGATTTCTGTGTATTACCTTACTGTTGTTAGCTCCTTTATAGACCCAGTGTTCCAAAAGGTAAAATACAATTGTGTTCAATGAATAAAGAAATCCCATGCTGTGCAATCATATTGTGTTTACTTACATTGTAAATAATTCAGACACTGATCTAAATCCAGTTGCAGGTCTCAACTAGGGTAAACCCGCCAAATCAATTGCTAAATACTAAGTCAACCATGATGTAAGTTAGCTTATGATAGATAAGGGCAAATCAGTCTATACTAGCTGGGGTTAGTAATTGATTTTAAGTTACTGAATTCAATGAGACTTGCTTCCAGGAAAGAGGACACAGGAATAATTTCAGTCTTAAGTGTTTATATTTGCTAAGCAATGTACACTCATCTGAGGGTAAGAATAAGACCATTTCTGCTTTAGAGGCCATTAGCACGATATACTGTTACAATTGCAGTATTGCTATTCATGTGATGCTGTTGGGTTAGGAACGCTGTTTTCCACACCCTTCTGCCTTCAGCGGATGAGTAGTGGTATTGCCAATGGTGTTCCTTCTGTACCACGGTGTCCTTGGTCACTCTCTGTCCCTGCCTTCACCCCGTCCCACTGACCCAATTGGTCTTTTTTCCCCCTTTAGAAGCCATACTAAACACAGCAGTACACTATTGTATTTTCACATTATAATGTCTAAAAATGTATTTTTTTAAAAAAGTTTTAACTCAAAGGAGAAATTTAAAATAAGCACAGAGAGGTGATAGATTGCAAAGTTACCATGGGAGTCACTGAGGGAGGTACAAGCTGGGCATGCCCACAGCCCACCCATTGCTGGATTCGCGATGACTGGAAGCACTATCAAGCACCATAACGGTACTGCACTGAAGAGGTTGATGGGATTGAAATGCAATAGGAGGTACTTAACAGATTCTTTTTTCTGGAAATAGAATAGGGAGGTTTGGTGATGTGTGGGGATGGGATAGCAGCTGGATAGCAACAATGTCATGTGGTAGTATGACTCCTGATCCAAAACCAACCTGCTGCTATGGCGGTATAGTGACATTGTGCGGAAATGGCCTAAGTGAACTCATTGGGATGTCTGAGTGGATGTGCATAAGACTCTGCTGGAGATTTTCCATGTGTTAACTAAATTAGATAAGAAAGCTCAAACTGTGTAAAAGAGGCCCTCTTTTTTCATGGCCAGCCCTGCCATTAGGCAGAGCGAGCTGACTCTCTCAGGGGGAAAAGCATGGCATGAATATATCATTGGACAGAGCAGTGTATGACAGCATGGCCTCTTCTGTGCTGCTTAAGCTTTCATACAGCCCTCAGGTTTAGCCGAGAACCATGCTTTCCCACCATCACAGTGAGATTCCATGGCTAGTCTTGTCAGCTTTTCTAGATGAAGTTCAAGGAAATCACCATCTTGTCCTTTGCTTCAGGCAGACAATGGTTTGGGCCCACTTTGTTTTACTTCGTAGCTGAACACAGAGGTAGACAACATATAAAACTTGGGTTGCATTCTTTCTTTAGCATCCAGAGACCCCCTGCCCCAAATTTCATTTATTTAATGTGAAAAAATGACAATCATGGCCCAGGAAGCATAATTTGCCTTCAAAACAAGACATATCTCTTATGTTTTAATGCAGGAATGGCCTCCAACGCCTCTGAAAGAGAAGAGAAGGTTAAGAGGGGACATGATAGCCATGTTTAAATATTTGAAGGGATGCCATGTAGAGGAAGGAGAGGGCTTGTTTTCTGCTGCTCCAGAGACCAGAACAAGGAGCAATGGATTCAAGCTGCAGGAAAGGAGATTCCACCTGAACCTCAGGAAGAACTTCCTGACAGTCAGGGCTGTCCGGCAGTGGAATATGCTGCCTCGGAGTGTGGTGGAGTCTCCTACTTTGGAGGTTTTTAAGCAGAGGCTGGCTGGCCATCTGTCGGGAGTGTTTTGAGGGTGTTTCTGCATGGCAGGGGGTTGGACTGGATGGCCCGTGTGGTCTCTTCCAACTCTACATTTCTATGATTCTATGATTCTATGAAAGAAATGTTCAGAGTGTCTGTACCTTGTTTTAATCCAAAGTGTCTGTTCCAGTCCACCATAAAGGGCATGGAGACATCTGAGGCCAAAAGAAAATTGGTCCAAGTCAATTTCTTTTAAATTCTAGTTGCTGTGTTTAGGCAGCCTTTTCTGGATCAAGGATAGGGGTCTGAAAACATAGGGAAAAAATATGCCCCCTTGACTTCTACAGGTGTTTTGGGTTAAAACAAATTAATTTTAGTGTCAAAACTTTTAGGGGTTTTTGGGAGAACAAAACATCCTTAGGGACCTCATGCATCCCCAAGGTCATGCTTTTTCTATCTCTGCTTTAATGAGAGTTAAATTTGGAAGTGGATTTCTGGTTGCATCTAATTTCACTGAGAGTACTGAGCATTTCATTGACCATGCTATGTGGTTACAGAATACTGGCTGACTGTTGGAGGAAAGGACAATAAGACAGAACATCCAGGAGTAGGAGGGGAGTCCTGAACTCAACATTTTGTTGCTGGTTTTGAGTGTAACTTGATATAGCTAACATAAAAACAATAAAATAGTAGGCTTTCTTTGTGGCTAATTCTTGGCTTTGGAACTCCCTCCTCAAGATGTTCAGACTGGCCTTCTTTCCTCTTTTATGCCTTCAGGACATACAAGCCTTTGTGGAGCAACTGGGAATGACATCTCATGGGAGTGGTGCCCGGACTGATGTTCTTGGACCTGAACTCTCATAGACTCTGGCCAAAAAGACCAGTATTAAAGAGTTGTAGCACTTGATGAACTAAGTTTGTATCCCCATAATTTACATGAAGGAGAAGAAGAGATGGCATATGATCAATGTTTGATAACAACCCAGAGTCTGTTGTGAGAAAAAAAACTCCTGTGATATTCTGTTTAATGTATTAAAGATAGTAAAGGAATTAATTTAACCAACTCACATGAAATTTCAATACTTTTCTGTAAAAATGGTATACAAAGATGACTGTAGCAGTCTTAATATTGTAGACATTCTGAAGTGTCTTTACTAGGATATAATTTACAAAGTTCATCTACTTAAATCAATACTTTTCAGAGGTAATCCCATCACCCCTCAGCTTTACATAAGGGATAGAAAAGGGCTGCACTTGTAGATCTGATCTTCCCTATCATTTCCCCACCATTTTGAAGTTTTGTTTATCTAGCAATTTAGTTTATATCCCTTCTTTCTTCTAATGTGGGAACAAGACAGCTCACAACTATGGTTGCTCCACTGAAAAATGGAGATGGGTATCGCACCTTTCTTTAATAGTTATGTAGAAGGGGGAGTTTTAGCAGGTGCTGCTTGTCATTCAGCCAGGAAACAAGCAACACCTGCTGAATTTCCGTCTTCTGTACAACCATCAAAGGTCCAGGAGCCCTCTCCAATTTTTCATTCTGGCAACACTCCTCACAACTCAGTTTAAAACAAAGTACAGCCAAAATAAATGATTATGACAAAAGTTTTTTTTTTAAAAAACAAGACAATTAAACTATCCTATCAAAACAAATAAGAAAGCATGGCACACCACACTGAAAGACTCTAAAGTGCAACCAGTTAATAGCTCAGTACTTGTCTAAGGCCATTTCCACACTACACTGTTACAGTGCTATTATTCCACTTTCCACATCCTATGGAATCCTGGGGTTTGCAAATTTAGGGAGAGGCCTTTAGAATTCTCAGCCAGAGAGCTCTTTGGCCTCAGGAAACTACAAACCCCAGAATCCCACAGGATGTTGAAAGTGGAATAATAGCACTATAACAGTGTAGTGTGGAAATGGCCTAAATGAAAAGGTCTTTCCAGTAGAAGAAGAGCAGAAAAGGGGCCTCATAGAATCCTACGAGAGAATTGCACAGCCTCAGAGCAGTCACTGCAAAGAGCCTCTTCTGTGTCCTCATGTGACAGTGGTAGGACTGAGAGAAAGGACTGAGAAAAGATCTCAGAACTCAGACGGGCTCCTATAGGGTCACAGGATGTTTCTGATAGTCTGAAGCCAAGCTGGATTTGAGGTGGCATATTGTCTGTTGTGGGAGGGCTGTAGGCTGTCCTTGTGATTTAGATGATGAGAGTTCTTGGATGTCAAACTAGATGGGTCAGGACTGGTGAACACAGCCTGGTTTTCTACTCAGGCAGTGTTCACAAAATGAGGAAATGACACTCAGACAGGGCTATTGTGATGTCATAGGGTCTCAGATACAACAGTTTGAGACTGGGCTTCCCAGAAAAGACCAAAAGGCTGGAATAGGAATAGGAGTGTGTGTACATTCTTTACAATATGGTGTGGAGAGTGTGGGGAGTTTTTATCCTGCAACTACTTTCAACTTGCATGCACTCCAATAAATTATTTGGATTGAAAGGACTGAGTAGGCAATAAAAAGACCATTTAAGATATTAATGATATTTTTGAATTGCCAATAAAATTTAATTATATTGAAGGCAAAGCATTTAAAAGCCAGATTAAGGGGGGAGGGGAACCCAGAGCCTTATCATATATTTAATGAGTCAGGTATTGATGTGATTTATAATTTGTGTTGTCAGGCTGAGGGTGTTAAATGTATATGCAAAAAGAGTTTAATGTTTTAAACAATCCCAGGCTCTTGAATTCTTTTGATCTGGTGCTGTTCCCACCGGCCATTTCAATTCCAAACACCACACCACTTTATAAAATCCCTACTCTGAAACTGGGGCCCTTTCTGCAACTCACCTTTTTGCAGAGCTGGGGTGCGGGGAACACATGAGCAATCTCTAGCAAGAAGCTCTTGCGTCCTGGTTCCTTCAGCTCCACAGCTGCTGCTTGCTCACGCGAGAGCCCCTCCTGTTCTTTCTGCAGTGCAGCCTGGGATTTTCCCAGGCTGCACTGGGGCAAGAAGCACGTGCACTGCGGTTCCAGAGCTCCACACTCACGGCAAGTGTGTGCGGGGCCCCAGAGCGATGAGCAATCGCGCACCATTTTCAGCTCACAGCTGAAAATGAAAAAGTGCGTGATCAGCACCTGCCAGACCCTGGAGCATCGCACGATTGTGAGTGCATCATGTGGACAGCTCCTCGCAGTTGCATGACGCTTGAGGGGCCCTTTCGCATGGCAAATGCCATGCGAAAAGGGCCCAGGACTGGTTCAGGAGCTCTGTTCAGAGAGCTGGATGAACACATGGAATTCAGGGGTGGAGCTCGTGGGAATGGCCTTAATTCCTTTACAATAAACTGAAATGACTTCTCCTGTTTCTGTTGACGAATGGAAGATCAAGAAAGAAATAGCAGAAAGCAGTCACCTTTTTGAAAAACAAAAACACACTTATATACTCACAAACTCTGCAAATTGGTACTGATGATTTTAATTTATCTGAATTTTTCATTCATGGTTTGTTATTTCTATACATATCTGTATGTAAATAATAATCTGTTTCTACATATGAAACATGTCTATGCAGTTCTTTCCTGGTATTCATACATCTCAAAGTGTTTGAGGAAATTAGTCTGCAGAAAAATGCACCTGTTCAAAACCCCAGGTTGGCATCATGTTCAGTATTTACAGTGTTGTAGGCTACACCTCACACACTTTTACAATTCACATGTATTGTTGTGGCATCATTGTGGAAACCACAAATGCCTCTCCCAAACTCACCTTAAAAGCCAGGCAGGTGTACAAACTGAAGGTGCTCTGAGGCACTTGCAAGCACCTTGCATTCTGTTCTTTCCTTGAGGGGTTCCACCACAACTGCTTATCACACCACAGTTTGTTGGCATGGTGGCACTTGATGCTTTATATATCAGTGCCACACTTCCAGCACTGCAGAAGTTTGGTTGAGGCAATTGCCTGGCTTTTAAGGTGGGTTTGGAGGGTGGCTCAGGATATAATCATAGTTAAGTCTTTATAAAACTTTAGTTTTCCATTTACTGTTACATTGACTAATCGATTAATTTACTGACTGGCTGGCTGGCTCACTTACTGTCAGTTTGTTATCCGTGTAGCCTGAGATTTGACTAGATGGCTTTTGATTCTAGGATTTTTCTGAAAGTTCTTACTTTTTCACATACTTGCTGTCCTTGTTTAAATGGCATGCATATTCAGCTATATTTCTTAAATGGAGGAATTGTTGTTTTCCCCAAAATGAGATAAACTGAAGGTGGTTGAGCATTACCTGTAGTTGCCTAGCAACTACTACCTGTTTTTTCTTTTTCCATCTGGAAGGGACTAACTTGGTGACTGGAAGGAGGTGACCATTCTTTTTAAGTTTGAATCGTGGAAGATACATGATTCATCTATCCAAGAGAGGGAGCAGGTATCATTCTTTGGATGCCTGTCTGTTTTGATACAGAGGGGTGTGTAATCACACTTAGGCCATTTCCACACAGGGTTTTTAAAACGGTGCAAAGCGTCCTCCAGGGAGGATGTCTGCACCTGGGAGCGGACTGGGTCGGACCTACTTAATGTAGATCCGCACACCAGCCCGCTCCAGAACGACCTCAAGTGGTCATCCAGCATGCTTTTGAAAGACCGCTAAAAACAGGTCTTTCAAAAGCACAGAGCACGCCACTGCGAGCCTGCTCCCTTATGCAGATTTGCAGGCTCACATTGGTGCGAGCCTGCGATCTTCCGGGGGTGGGCTTTAGGCTGGTGAGCTTCAGCGGTTGGTCGAGAGCCTCGACCAACCAGAAGCTGCCATTTTCGTCCCCAGAGCAGTGCGGAGCGGCGGCCACGCACTGTTCCGGAGCAGCATGGACCAGACCGGGGAGCCCAAAATCCGGTGAGTAGCATCATGGGGCGATTCCCTCGCCCCATGAGGAAATGGCCTTAGTGTAAATATGTGTCCATGAAAGAAATTTGATATAATTGATAGTATGTAATTCCACAATATCCTTTCCACGAACAGGGCAATTTTACCAGAATCATTGGGTACATCTCTTTCTGTGTGCAGGTATGCATGTGGCCATGTAGGTGTGTGTAGTGGTGGTGGGTCACTTCTAACCAACACAAAGCTAAAGCAGAAAACAGCAAACAAATGAGGATGAGAGGCTAAACCAAAGCAAATCAAAGAAAGCAAAACATTACTGTCTTAATGAATGGCTGTGAATTTGTGAATGTCGGTTCAATCATTGCTTAATGAATAGGTAGAAGACACTGAAATGTGTTCTACTGAAAAATATCTGGTGGGAAGGAAGGAAGGAAGGAAGGAAGAAAGGAAGGAAGGAAAGAAGGAAGGAAGGAAGGAAGACAGGCAGGCAAGAAGCAAAACAATAGCCCTGTTAAGAATGTTATTTTTTACTAACGAAATAGCCCACCAATTGAAAGAGTAGCTGAGTAGATCCTCTTTTTATATGCTCATATTTACCCTTGACTCTTTGTTTCAAGGTTAAACATGAGAACTATTTTCCTGTTCTTCAGTGTGGGGTGTCTTTGCTGCTAGGCAAGGCAAACAGGCCGAGATGAGTGCAGGAACTAGTACAATAACCACTCCAGATGGCATGAAGATACTGATAGCCATTAAGTCTATAAAGCATATAGATGATATTCTATGCAGTTTACACACATTTTCAAGGGCATCCTCCAACATGTAAGCTTCAGGGTTCCTCAATCATTGGCCATTAGCTTTCCCCCATCTTCTTCTCAAATTAGTTCTGATGAAACCTCTCCCACCTACTCTTTGAGGAAAACTGAGAGGAAAAGATCTGTGGACAGAACTTGGGACACTGTAGTAGGAGCCACAGGCTCTGCACAAACACTTTACAGCGTGAAGAAGCACAGGCTGGAATCCTCTATGGCAGTTACGAATGTGTATCCTAGAGTTACACACTCATGATTGTTACATATTCACAATATGTTGTCTCTAGTTTAGGGGCTAGGTAGGGATCGTAAAAGTCCACTAGTTCCCACCTACCAGGCAGCAGCCAATATGATGAATGGGAGTCTGTTCCTTTGTCAATCAGGAAGCAACCCCAATCCCCTCATCCAAGCAGTCTCTGAGATGAGGGGGAATTTCAACAGGGGTCCTACTTCTGCTTGTCAGACTGGAGATCGCTCACATGAGGGAGTGGAAACGACAATCAGATGCTTCCTGAGTGACACTGTCAAACCCCAGTAAATGGGGATTGTAAGGATCAGAACAGGCTTCACTGCATCGCACTGCAACTATGGTGCTTATGCATCTCTACCTCCTATACAGGATTCTCATCACTGATTCTGTGTGTGTGATTGCAGCCCATTTTTCCAGAGTGCTGTCTAATATATTTTACATTATCAGATTTGCACCTCATCTTCCATCCATATGATGGTCATCTCATTTTATTTTCACAGAGTTCAGACCGTCAATATCTGCATCTCCACAGTCCAGGCTAATGCTCCGTCTATTATCCACTTAATCATGCCGATTATTTTTAAAATGTAATATTCTCTTCCTATTTATAGGAAATTCTGTCTAATTGCTTCCCACCTTCCCCTTTAAAACAACAACAATGCAAATGCAGCAGTTAGAACTCTCTCAGTGGGAAGCATTATTGTCTCTGTAGATTTTTAGATCCTGAGACCTGCTGTTAATCTAATTCGTATTAAACTGTATAATTTATTTTTTCTAATAAATATCGTCTACATTAATATGATACATGGCATTTTATAATTATACCTATCATTTGTAAAGCACAGTTTAATTAATCAAAGCTTCATATTTTTTCTCATTTGTGCTGCCCTCTTTGCCACCTCTTTGGTTTAGGAGTCTAATTGTTATAATTATTTACACCTTTAATTAGCTGAGAATCATAACCTCATACTGCTTCTTCTTTCTTTGCTGGATGGATTAATTTACTGCATATAGATTTCATGGAGCACAAGACATCAGATCCATTGCTTTTCTTTTTGACACCTATGGCCATTACCACCTGTAATGATCACATTCCTCGCGGACAGCAAGACTGATGAAAGCATGCAACTGTAGTAACTTGTTCTCTGCACAAGTGATGGAAGTAAAATATTACAAATGAACTTGGAAGTAATTCATAGCAAATGAATTCCTTGATCTCCAAAGAAAGCTGTAAGTTACATAACGAAGGTAACAGAGCAAAGAGCAGCATTACAGCATTTGGGTTATAACTATAGCTTTTGATTACCTTTAGAGTTATGTATGCAAATTTGGGATGCACTCATGATCTTGCTAATTTGACTTACTCTCCTTTGGAGTGCAATATGGATTGTTGCTAGAGCTGCAATCCTGCATCAGAAGATCTGTCTATAAAATGCAGCTAATATAATCTCCTGTTCAATATTTTCCTAAAATCTACTTTTTTTCTCAGTTTTTTTTTTTCAGTTGTATCCTGCTGAACCTGGCCATTTTCTGGTTAGCAGAAAGTAGGGGGAAAAGCAGACAAGTATGCAGCTGGACAGATAGATGGGCAGATAGTGACAGACATCCACAGGGACCCCCAGGGGTCGTATGGAAGGCACTGCAAATGATGTCATTGCTCTGCATCCAGTTACAGGAACATCCCTGGATGCTTGTCTGGTTCTTCCTCCACTCTGCACTGAACAGAAAGTGACCAGGTTTGAGGTGCTGAGGGTGGGTTTGGGGAAGATTTGAGTAAGCAGCAAAAAAGTGAGTTCTGATTATATAAGTTTGACTTGCATCATCATAATTGTCCGACAGGGTATCAGCCATGGTTTTGGTGTGCTTCCTCCCCACCCTCAAAAAAAAGTTCCTAAAGAGAAACAAGAATGTAAAAAATGCACAAGACTCTCACACAACTGTAGGATAAAATTTGTCACCTTTCACACAAGAATAAAATCTGTGAAGATTTAGGCCATTTCCACACTATACTGTTATAGTGCTATTATCCACTTTCAACCTCCTGTAGAATTCTGGGGTTTGTAGTTTACTGAGGATCTCTGGCTGAGAATTCTAAATGCCCTTCTCTAAACTCCAAACCGCAGGATTCCATAGGATGTTGAAAGTGGAAAAATAGCACTACAACAGGGTAGTGCATAAATGGCCTTTGATTCATTCATTAAAAACTGTAACCTCATTGGCAATTACTTGGAACTATACCTGAAACAAACTACTTTTAAAGTAACTTTTCATGCTTTGGCTACCTGGTTCATGAATGTTCCTTTAGACATATCGTCAGGGCTTGGTGTTGCTCAGTGCTACTATACTGAAAGAGTGCTGCCGTGCTTCAGGTGAATAGATACGATAAAATTAACAATTCAGTAAACTGATGTAAAATAACTATACAGCTCTGCTTGAAGCCCCAGAGTTGCATAAGCTCATTTTGAAGGGATGGGATGGCGGAAAGAGTTTAGCCTTGAGCAATAAGTGGGGAAAACTTTCTCAAAGTTCCTGAGGGGCTGAAGAACATGCTACATTGCTTCACATTATACTAGATTACATAGACTGCTTTCAATAGTCCCCTCACTGAGAACAAGCAAACCTCCTCTGAGCTGTTTCTAGGGGGATTTTCACTTCAAAAATGCCTTTCTTCCATTTCGTAGGGAGACAAAAGAGACCAAACCAAAGTGATCAAATGGTACCCAGAAAGGGGTGCACTGGGATTCAGAGCATGAAGTACTGACAATAATGTCTTCTCCCTGACTTGTGAGAAGAAGGATGGATTCACTGACTAAATTTTACAAAATAAATGGAGAATGGACGCACGTACATTCATACACGCACCCCCCCGCGCACACACAAACAGAGATGGCAAAGATTAAAGCTAGACTTCTGTTCAGGACTTATCAAAGCATGCCAGTGGAACTGTTACCCCAAAACATGGGCGACTCAGAGCTCCACCCACGATGCCAATACCTTCACGTGACAGAGGGAAATTAATTATCTCAAAATTAGGAGGACTGCAAGAAGGGGGTAACTTAGTGAGATCTTTCCACTAATGTTTATGGGGTCATGAAGGAAAGAATGAGCCAGAGATTCAAAGATAAACTGAAAATGTGTTTTATTGAGGGGAATTTGTTCATATATGCGCACAAGATACAAACAGTCACACATTCACACACAAGAACTAACAAAAGGATAAAGGGGAAAAAAATATCAATTGCAAGGCTGAGGTGTTTTGGTTATAATTACCAATCCAGAAGAATAGTGAAGAAGCAGTAATGTGGCTTACACTTGTGTGTCTAAGGGCAAACCAAATCAGAATTCAGGGCAACATTGTAGTGTCCAGAATTTCAGGTGCTGCACTGAACTACTCAAAAGAGTGGGATTTTATACTCTATTTCCCTCCCTGAAGGAGTGTGAGTTGGTTGCTTTCTGGCAGATTAAACAGCAAGGGTCTGGAATGGACTGATTGTTTCAATGTCTTGGTTGGGTAAAGTGACTGGACAAGGTTTCAGTGGGAAATGCACACAGCAGGGGTGCTTGCCTGTTGTATCGGGGCTTGACTATTGTTTTCATTGAGAGGATTAGCTTAGAACCATTAAGTCAGTTTTCCTGGCTAATTCTTAGTGAACTTATTTCCTGGCCATGCTGAGCTTACCTTTGACCTGCTTTCCGGCCAGCGTCCCTTTTCCACGTGGGCTTTCAGCCATAAATGTGTATAATGTATATTTTATGCAAATTAAACATATATGCCAATTAATATATTTTGCCAATTAAATCATATCAAAGTGTGGAAGTATATGGTCTGGTAACAAAACTAGTTCTTACAATGCTGTGTAAGGAAGTATCTAGTAGCAGGTTCCACTCTTTTCCAAATGCTCACTGATTGACAGTAGGAATATGCTGTGAAATCTCCCTTGTGTCACCTCTAGGGCCCTGTGATGAAATACAGGACAGTCTTCACGCAGAAGAGGGAATTTCAACACATCTGTAGAATATATATGAGCCATGTCCTGCATTTCATACGGCAACCCTAGCTACCTCCACTTCCCCTGCCCTGTAGAGCCCAGGCTCCACATAAGTATGCTGGGAGAATTTTGTGCCCCTCCAGCTTTATACAGAATCTCAGCCTAAGGAGAAAAAAATAAAACACACATCAATTAAAAATGAACTAAAAATGTTTAACTGTTAGAAAAAGTCTGAGAAGGTTTAATTTAAAATATTTGTGAAGAAGAAAGGAACGGCTTTAAAAAATCAGAAAGAAAGAGAACTTGAAGTCATACCATCTTTTACTTAAACACTTGCAGCATAATTTGGCAAATGTAGAAATGAAAATGGATAAAGAAACTATATTTATCAGAATCACAATCCTGCCCCAACAGCTTAATGATGGAAAACTTTTGGTAAAACATCCCTGTGATTAGAAAGTGGACTTGTCAGTCATCCAGACTTCTTCCCTTCCCTCAGTGTTTTCACAGAAACAAATCTATACAAGATTTATTCAGAAGCATTAGAGCTGATTGGAAATGACACAGTTTGATTTAGCTTTGTCTGAATACAGCATTCATCCCTAGGTAGAAACTGATTGCTGAACATGAGTATAAATTCACATTCCAATATCTGCTTTTGTTCCTGTCACTAGAGACACTTGATAATTCATAGTTTTTTTCACATCCATTAGATGACATGGTTATTTCTCTTAGATTCCTTAAAAAAAGTTTCCACACCTCCACACTAAAAAGACAGGAAAAATAAATAAATTCTTGGGCCTATTTGAGGCGGTTCCAGTTAATTGAATTTGTTGACAGCTCCTGACTGACTATAGCGACACAGGGTGTTAATAAATGGTGGTGGACTCCAGTGGGGGACGAGGCTTAATAAAGGTGATCTATCTTAAGAGACATAGTAAGGAACAGTTTAAAAGATAAAAGCCTTCCAATAAAGTGCCAGGAAAACGGTGCTTAGTAGATAACTGGGCAGTGAGTGCTTAGAGGTACTTCTGAGCAAGCTTAATGAGAGAGCTCTGCCTGAAGGGTTGCATGCCATGTCAGTAATTTCCAGAGTGAAATGGTGCTACAGGAACTGGATGGCTGAAATGTGATCTTCCTTTGGTCTCTTCCCTTTGAGTGAATTGTCACATTAATTCTTGTCTTCCCCTCCCCCATGCCCAAATTTTAGATCGCCTCCCTTAGGAGTAACTCAAATAAAGCAAGGTTGCCAAGAAGATATGTCAGGGTATTGGTAAGCCCCAAGGTGTGGAGGGAGGCACATGAAGAGAGTAAGGGAATGAGAACAAGACACACACATAAAGAGACAGAAAGAGAGAGAGATGTTACGGGTTTCAGATTACTTATTGTGTTGCGGTACAGTAGGATGCCAAAAAGAACAAAACAATCTAAAGATAGTAAGGACTGTAGTTTTAAGGACAGTATGTAAGTGTTTATCCTGCTCATGTGAGATCTATCAGTGGTGATGAATATATGCACACATGCAAATCTCTTTCCTCATGTCCTCTCCTGGACTTCACCCACCCAGTCCTCAACCTTCCAACATTTTCTGCAGAGGTAAAGCAGGGTTCCAACTCATGCAGAGACATGGCTAAGTAAATGTCAGTAGCTCTCCTTCCTGAAATTTTCCCTTTCAGTATAGGAAGAATGGAAACTGAACAGGTAGGCATAGAAACATTGAGATGGGGTGAGCTGTGTGTACCCATGTACCTACGGCCATTTCTGCACTGCACTATTATAGTGGTATTATTCCACTTTCAACATCCTGTGGAATTCTGGGGTTTGTAGTTTGAAGCCAAAGAGCTCTCTGGCTGAGAATTCTAAATGCCCCTCCCTAAACTGTAAACCTTAGGATTCCATGGGATGTTGAAAGTGGAATAATAGAACTATAATAGAGTAGTGTGGAAATGGCCCCAGATAGTGAAATGAGCTGTTACACCAGCAGTTGAACTTTTTAAGGGCTACACAGTGCCGGTGAAGGAAGGAAGGAAGGCCAAGTTATGATTGTTGTCACTGGAAGGGAAAGGCTGTTGGCTTCAGTCACTGGAGAACTAGCCTCCTTGGAGCTGGCAGGCTTCCCCTTTTAAAGATCATGATGGCACCTCTGTGTTACTTGCTGTATGGCCACTGCTGCATCCAAGGCCTTCTTGCTACTCTTGTGGCACTAACGCCTATCTTAATCTGGTTAAGCCCGTCAAAGGCACCAACAAGATTCCGGGCCTGTGTTGGTGGGGAAAAAAAATGTTGAGCCAGAAACACTAACGGTCTCCAGTAATCTGATGTCGTCTGTTCACATGGACACCTCTCACTTTCAATCCCCACATGAACAGAGGACATTAGATTACTGGAGAGCTTTAGTGTTTCTGGATCAACATGTTTCTTCCTACCAACACACCAAGGATGGGAGTCATGATACTTTAATACTCATCCTGTTTTAACAGATATGCCATCAATATGTTTTGGGAGGCATGCACTAGTCAATGAGAAGGAAAAGAAATCTTGTTTCTCCTTAGTGCCAAACCTGTTAAAGATGTGGGCATATTCAAGATATGTTACTTAGTAGTAATCATTTATGAAAACATGGTCTTTGCCAGTAAAGTCTATAATAATCCTCAGTTCGAATCAACGAAAACACCCAGCCAAAGAGAATTCCTGAAGGCAATGGCACATTTCTCCCTCTCTTTCTCCTATCTTTTAAATTTTAGTTGCAGTCAGGTATGATTAGGAGAAAGCCATAGTCATATCTGGCAACTTTATTTCTCCCTGATCTATAAGCTGCCTCTCAAGGGTCCAAGGGCATGTGGGGGGGGGGGGGGGGGACAATACATCAGGCTCAATTTCGGCTTTAGTCTGAAAAACTGACTGAGCTCCTTTTAAGGGAGGGAGGGAGGGAGGGAGGCCTTTTCTGCACCTTACCTTGTCCCGTAGTCCTCTGGTCGTGATCCTGGCAGTGCCTTTGACAAGAAGGGAGCACAAGGGGAGCACTCCCCTCCACACCCAACTGGCTGTCTGTGGAAGGGAGCATGAGAGACATGCCTCTTCCTTCTGCAGTGCAGCTGAATGCTTTCCCATGCTGCACTGGGGCAGGAAGTGCCTCCATTGTTCTTCCAGCCCCTCTGCATGGCAGGTAGGCATGGGAGTGTTGCATGATCAGAGGTAATTGATGGAGAAACTCTGTTAATGATTTACCCCATGATCATACTGGTTGGCAACGTGAGAAAGATGGGACCGTGACAACATCTTGTGGAAGCATCAGCGTGGTCCTGCTGTTCTCATGTTTTCATGCTGGGATGCCATCATTGTGCGGAAAGGGCCTGAGTAAGGGGGAGAGTGAGTAGATGAAAAATGCGTATAGAAGACCGAGTAGGGGAGAGTGAGAGAATAGGGGAGAGATGGAGCAGTACAGTATGTGGAGAAAGAACAAGAAGAAGATGAGAGAAAGACTGCCACAAGAGGGAGGATGCTGGGGGAAGAAAGATAAAAAGGAGAGGGGATGAACATGGCTGGGACCCTGTCCAGGAGTGTGTACTTCCTCTCTTGTCCTTTTCCAATCCTGGAAGTACTGCTATTTGTTTCTAATCAAATTCCATATTTCTTTTCATTTAATAGAGAGAAATTGGGATACCACCACTGGCAAACCCCTTTGGAGCCAAGTTCCACTGAGATACAGTAAAGGGGTAGTAAACCAGATATTTGCAGAATTTTTTTAAAAAAGTATTCCTAAATTCAACTAGTAAAGGAGATAGATTATAGATTATAGAGTTAAATCTAATGATAGATTTTGAAATATAAACATATGAAGCCGCCTTGTAATGGATTGGACTGTTATTTTACTTTGCCTAATACTAGATTAGCACTTAGATTAGCAGTGGTTCTGCAGCATCTCAAGCTGGGGTCTTGGTTGGCTTTGCTGTCTTAGAGCGTTTAGCTGAATCATAATCTAACAGTAATTATTTTCTGTGGCTGTGTCACAATGTTCAGCACCTAAAATCAAAATATCAGGTCAGGATGGAAAAGAATTTTGATGCTTTCACATCCTCACTGAAATTCCCCATTTCTCACATCTTATGACTTGTGAGACAAAAGGAACTTGCCTCAGATATCCTTACATTTGCAATGCCTGAGGTACATTATGTAAGCACAAAATAATGCTTTCATTTTTTTTGAAAAATGTAAATAGCTAAAAATCTGTGTAGCCAAAAAAATTCACACCAATACATCTAAGCAAATGGGGAAAATATACAGAAAAAGTGCATTAAGACAAATCAGAGGTGTAGTTACAGGAAGACAAAATGAGGTCATTGCTCTTCCCCATAGGATTTCTGCCTCCCTGATTTTTTCTGCAGTCCCCAAGGACTTCACTTGAACATTTGGGCATCCAACAGTTTAGGCGTCCAAAGGAAGGGAGCAGGTATAGTTACCAAGGGAATGAGAACGCATTACAAATACAATAGTTATGTTTTTAAATTTGCAATTTCTCATTCTTTGCAACACTTGGTGACTGGAGGATTTTTTTTTTTTTGTGGGAGCATCAGAATTCTTAGGGGAAATGCCTATATTTTGCTCCTCAGTAGCTCAATGAGTGGGAAAAGTGCATAAATAATTGCATATGTTATGGAAGTTGTGTACAAATTCCCATGTAAGGAAAAAGCCCCCACAAAATCTTACAAGCTGATATGAACACAAGCCAGGATGGGAAGGGAGGTGGGATTCAGTAAAAGGCAGGGTACTCGAACTTAAAAATCTTCCCAAGCTTGTTAACAAGCTGTAAACAGAACTGTGACTGAAAGTAGGCTTGGATCTTTGGTTTTCTTCAGTTCTGTGGGTGGGGGAGGGGGTGATAGATTTTCATGTGTATTCATAAATAACACAAAAATGCCTTAACCTACAGCCCTCTTACCGCTTAACTCTGTTATTTGCATTTCATTCATCTGTAAAGTGGAAAACATGTGCCTAATATTACTGGCAAAGGAACTGTAGATGTTTGCAATATCACCACCCCAGGGGAATATTTCAGAACATGGTCAAATAAATAAGCAAGTCCCTCCACCCCCAATTGTTATTCGACATCTTGCTACTTCCCCGCTCCTCTTTCATCTTCTGTGTGCTAATCTGAATGCTCTTCCACCTTTCCACCCTGAGATCCTGGGAATGCTCATTGTTCATTCTTCTGAGGATTTGTGTGTGCCAGGAATCTTTAATGGCTTATATTTGCTGAATGAAACATGATTGTCTCCTCGTCAAGCTTGCACTGTCTCCCTGGGAAAAGAAAAAAGAAAAAAAAGAAAGCTTACTCTGTTTTGGCATCTATGTAGCCAATGAAAGTCAATGCGCTCCTGAGAATAATACCGAGGTTATTCCCTGGTTAACATTCATGGGCTCGCTTTGTGGTTTTGGGCAAGTCAAACTATTTCTCAGTCTCATTTTTCTATCAGTCAAATGAGAATGTCAGGGCTGGGCATGATTGTAACCACAGCCCTCCCCTCCCCAACTTAGCTTCCATGCTGAATTGGTACCAAAAAAATAAAAATAAAATGTTCACCTCAGAGTAGGGTGGAATATGCCTGGCACTACTCCTCCCAACCCCCACCTAGAAAAAATGCAAAAAAAAGGTGTGAATTTCTCCTCCCAAAAGCCTCCAGGAAATATGATTCTCCTTAAAAGCAAAATGAAGCCCACAGCACATGGTCTTGTCCCTGTCTTATTCGGCAAAGCTACAAGCAGACTTCTGGCCACTTCCAGTTGGATTTTTAACCCTCACATTTACTAGAGCCACTGTGACAGATGGTGAGTCCTGGTCACGGATTTCTAGAGTTTTTCCAGCCTTCACTTTGTGTGATTCAGTTTACATAGATACCTCCTGTGCTTAAGTCTTTCAGGGTCACTGATACTTGCTTTATGGCTGCCACTGTACTCATGGCCTTCCATGTGCTTAGGCCTGTCCTGTTCTGACCTGGTGGTGAGCTTGCATAGTACTAAATCTTAATATAAGACTGGAGAACATGCATCTCTCTGGCTGGCCTTGGACTGCAACTCTCATCAGACCTAGCTAGCAAAGCCAATAATGAGGGATGGTGCAATAGTAGCTGAGGAACACTGGATATTCTACATTTTTATTCTACATTCCTTTCCTACAGGACTTGGTTTTTGGCATATTGCCTTCTACCATAGGAGCCTGTCCATGTGCTCTTGATAGTTGGCCAAGGTATCTTCATCTTTTTGAATTTTTTCAATGGATATTCTGATTGTTTTGATCAATTGTTTCTGATTTTTATTTCTGTTAGATTCTGCTGTGGTTTTAATAATGTGTTTTTGCTGTAAGTATCATAGCTTACCCTCTGGAACTGGAAGACTCACACACAGAGAAGTCAGATTGTCAGGAATTTATGGCTTCAGATTATGGTGATCTCTCTGAGTCTGAGGAGCTGGGGGATGAGGCAATTGGGAGGCCTATTCCCCAGTGGGAGGTGGCAGATGCTGAGGACTCATCTCCATCCTTTGAAAATCATCAAAGAGACAAGGAGAGGCTACAAAGATCCCTGCATCTATTAAATAGGAAACACCGAGTCATTAAGCACCTGATGTCCTAAGACAGCTGCCTATAAATCTCCCAGGAGCTATGTGGTGTCTTTGACCATTTCTGCACCTTACCCTTTTCCATCAGGGTCTCGGTGTCATCCTAGCAGTGCCCTTGCCAGGATGGGAGCTTGTCCCCAATGCTTCCCTCTTCTCTCAGCCAGCTTCCTGCAGATGGGTGCATGAGTGGCACATGCCTTCCTTCTGCTCTACAGCCGGCCTCTTTCCCTTGCTGCACTGGGGAAGGAAGTGCCTAGATCACCCATTCTACATGGCTGCGGGAGTGTCATGCAATCACAGGCCATTATTGGATTTTTTCCATTAATGGAATATCCTGTGATTGCAATGGGTGGGGATGCATTGGCAGTGGGACCGTGATGATGTTGTGTGAAAAGCATGACTCATGGACGGCTGCCAATGTGTCCCTATTGTGGGACAATGACGCCATGTGAAAATGGCCTAGGTTACTTACAACCATTCTGCCTTGGGGACTGGCAGCACTCTTAACATTGACATATTCTTGACCTTGGACTGGCTATGATTGACAAGTCTGTGTTTCACTCCTTGTTAACTTTGCTTCTTTGGATTACTGACTTGCTATAATGACTTCTGGACTGGTTGATGACTTCCCTCTTGTTTCTCCTTTCCTCTTGCTGCATAATCTGTGACTGACCTGGACTAGATTAACTACCTGACTGCTCTTGTCTTACAACTATCTGATTCTCAGGTTGCTTGCATGGGACAATGAATAAGAAATTGTTTTGTCAAACTTTTTATTTTTTAGAGCCTTACCCATCTCCACCTCCCAGAACCAAATGCAATTTACGTTTGGGAATCTATTCATGTCTGTTCATGCAATAAAGTAATAAAGAAGCATTGGACAATGTGCATACGTTTGAAAAAAAATCTCCCGAAAAGAACATATAGGTAAAGATCCACATTTCTACTATGTGTTCAAAAATTCATATTGGTAAAAATGCATAAAAATACATAGATATTTCTGGGTAAGGGGGCCTCATTTGGAACTACTTCGGAATTAGTGTTGGAAAAAGGAGGAACTCAACAGCATTTACCTTGCAGAATGCCCTTCCATACGATAGTTTAATAACTATAAGTCATTTTTCCCAAAATGGTATGGTGGGATCTCTATGTTTTCAGTATTATAAGTGAGAACTGCCATAGAATGATTTTTTTCTAGAGTCCATCAGACTGAAATTATCCTTTTGGGAATATCAAGAAAAATTTCACAGTGCGCTGTATATTGGATTCACTCAATTTATAATCTGCTACATCCTTCTAAAAGTGTCAAAATGACAATTAGTAATCACAATAAAATCTCACTTATGCAACAGTATAATTTCAGTGTAATAATATAAGCAGCATATATAACAAAAGTACAGAAGAACTTACTAAGAAAAACATAATTCTAGTGTTGAACTATCATATTCCCCCAAAGTGAATGAAACATTTATCTTGATAATGATGTTTATGGGTTTCTCATAACTGATGTTTATGGGTTTCTCATCCCCACCAAGATCACTTATCACATATGATGATATCTGATGCTCTGAGCTTCTCTATTTCCATCAGAGGTGCAGTGTTGAGGACAAAGGTTTGAAAGGTCACTTTTTGGAACTAGAACTGCCAGAAATCTCCAGCTCGCACGGTTTGTGCCTATGCTGATGACAATTCTCTCTGTTATAGTCTGAAAAGTATCATTTTCAAACCTTGTTTGTAGAGTAGGAGCAGGGAAACTCACTGTGCAAGGTTGTGTCATCACATGGAGCAGGTAGCCATGAATGATACAAGGAGAATTCAAAGCAGAGATGGCACTGCATAACACAGCAATCTTGCCTCAGAAATTGGTTCTTGGCCACATCCAGAATTACAGATGAATTGGGTAGTTTTAAGAGGATCCTGCAGGAAATGTTAACTTGTCAGATGTTTGGCATATCATGTACCAGGGAGTGGGTTGTACTTATTAGGAAAGGACAGCATGTTTCCCCAACCACTTGCAGATTGGTTACTGAGCGTAGAGATGAGGATGTGGCATGAAGCTTGTAATAGCAAGGAGCAAGTCTACAGAACCAGCCTCCCGGCCTTGGCACAGGATGACTAATACATGTTTCTGTACTCACCCTATTGAAAAGAACTTGGCCAAGCAAAGATTTTGAGGCTTTGACTGAATAAAGTTCTAATCAAAGGCCACAAGGGGGTGAATGCTATTCCGTTATGGCTGTATCTTCCAGCTACAGGAGTTCTTTGTTAACAATCTTCCAAACTGTATTGTTGATGGAGTTATGAGCTCTGTCCTTGAAGTCAAATGGAAGACAATCTGATTGCTTTTCAAACTGAATACCTCACCTGCTGTTTACAAATGTGTTCTGCTCTCATTTACCCCATTAGAGAACAAACAGCCATTGATTTCCCTGTGTTGCTTCCTTAAAGCAGCAACATCCAAAGCATATTGAATGCAAACAGGGAACCTGTCCTGTTAGTAGAGGATCTATCTTTCTATTTTTTTTCTTACTTTCTCAAACAAACAACACACACACACATTCACATACCCCAAAAACATGTAAAGAAAGATGCCTGTAGTTTATCCTTGTAATAGTTATTGATTTCTGACAATGAGCAAAAATCAGCTTGATTGAAGAGATTGCACAGCTGTGATTATGGATCAGTTAGAATATATATTTAATACAAAACCAGTTATTTAAGGATTGTGATTGTCTTACATTGATTGAACCCTGAATACTGGGACAACAGGGGGAAAGTAGAAACAACAGGGGGAGAAAAGAGCAGAGATTAGAAGAAATAGACAAAATGTATCTCAGATTTACACACAACTTTTGGCAGAATAAAGCCCTCTGTACAACAGCTTGTGGCCTAGCATTTGGCTTCATCCCCCCAATATAGGTGGAGGTGAAATTCTTCATTAAAGTTCACCTCAAAGGTAGCGACAAGCAATTTCAACAATTTTCTTCCTGCTGCAAGAAGACTTTCAAAGGCTATTCACAATTTGGGACTCAACTGTACAACACTTGCACATGGTTGTTTGTGCAGAAAATACTGTTTTCTGCACAAAACCACCACATGCAACTTTTGTATAGATTCTTATCCGTCCAAGATTCTTATTAGGATTTCTCAACACTCAAAAAAAAGAAGGGTTTTTCAGGAATTTTTTTTTGAATATTTCCAAATATTCTTTCCATTGCTAACTACAGTCACCCCTCCACATTTGCTAGGGTTAGGGGTATAGGGCCCCTTGAAAGTGGAAAAACCATGAATAACCCTAGGCCCTCTAAAACCATATTTAACAGACAAGAAAAAGTATGATCACCATATTCAACCCACCATGGATTCCTTTGAGGCCTCAGGGTTCCTTCACAGGGCAGAAGTGGGTAGCTGGTGGGGCTTCCTGCCACCTCCGCTGCTGCCCCACACCATTTTTAACAGGGACTTACAAGCCTCATTCGCAGTTTCTCAGTCTCACAAGGCTTGCAGTCTCTATTAAAAATGGCACAGGGAGGCAGCAGAGGTGACAGCAAATAATCCATGAATTATCAAATCTGCAAACATGAAACCTGCAAATGTGGAGGGCTGACTGTATATGTAATGTTTATATGTGCCATGTGTAAGATAGCTGGGTAGAGTCTCTCACAAAGTACTCATCTGGAAGAGAAAGGCCAGAGATCCTGACTTAAGGGTGTGAGTTAGAATTCTCTGGCTGAGAATTCTGAATACCCCTCCCTAAACTGCAAACCCCAGGATTCCATAGGATGTTCAAAGTGGAGTAACAGCACTGTAATGGCGTAGTGCAGAAATGGCCTAAGGTTACACCAGGCAGACGCGACTGCTAGCTGTCTTCCCTCATGACCATGAGTGGGAACCCCTAGGACAAGAGGAAGCTGCAGAAAGGACTAGGACCAAAAGCCAAGAGATGGCAGCAGGATCTTTGCTGCAAACTTGATCCAGTGAAGGGATGAAGATTTCATTGGAGACTTATGTTGCTTCCTGGCCTGGCTATATATTCTAGGCTCTGAAGCATCTTGGAGGGAGCAACCCTCATTCTCAGGGCCTTGCATTATGTAGCTCTCTATTCAATTATGTCTCCTTTCCTCTTGGCATACACTTTCCTCTTGGCCCCATGGGACTGGAGGTCAGGAAAGCTTTGAGAGGGACAGTGAGAGCTTCCTCAGGCAACACTGCCCTGGGGTGGAATCTGAGTGGATCCTAGAGGGGTGTGAGCATCAGTGGCTTGTGACCGCATGGTCCATGGCACCAGACCTCTGGCCTCTTCAGCACATTGGGTAGTATTCTCTTTCTGAATCTGTAAATTGGTCACTGTTTGAAACAAAGGGGATGAAACAAGAGGGATACTGTGATGTGTCACTGGCTTTGCACCATAGATGGTTATTATGGTAGTGAAGTACAGAGAACATTTTCTTTACAGCTTTATACCGCAAAAGCTATTGGTGTTGTAGCAGAAATGATCAGAACAGAAAGGTTCAGTTTAGGCCAACATTCTGGCATCATTCCAAATGTGTACACAGAATCCTCATTTCTTGCTCTCAATACCCACTGATCAACTGTTCAGTACAGATGGGAAATCAGAACATGCAAACTCAGGCTTCCCTCTGAGCTCGTGGATGCTATTCAGTCACGTGGCTGGGAAAATAAACAGGCATGGAAAGTACAGGATAAACTAATGGAAGGATAAAGGGATGAAAAAATTATGGATAGTGAGGCTGAGGTTTTTGGGTTATAATCACCAATCCAGAAGAGTAGTGAAGAAGCAGCAAGGTGGTTTAGACTTGTGTGTCTCAGGGCAGTACACTGTCTGGAATCCAAGTGACAGAATGATGTCCAGCAACTGTTGAACTGCAAAGTAGTTGCTCAAAACTGGAGATTTTTATACTCTGTTTCCCTCCCTGAAGGGGTGTGAGTTAATTGCTTTCAGATAGAGTAAACAAAAGGGGTCTGGAATGGACTGATTGTTTCAATGTCTTGGTTGGGTGCTGCAACTGGGGAAGGCTTTGGTGGGAAATGCACACAGCAGGGGTCGTTTCTTGCACCTGGGCAGTTTGACTATTGTTTTCTGATGTTGAGCAGTTGAGAGGATTAGCTTAGAGCCATTAAGTCAGGCTTTCTCAACTAATCCACAGTGAATTTATGACCTGGCCATACTGAGGTCACTTCTGACTTGCTTTCCAGCCAGTGTCCCATTACCACATTACTTTTCAGCCATAAGTGTGTATAATTTATATTTTATGCCAATTTAATCATATCTGCCAATTAATCTATTTTGCCTATTAAATCATATCAAAGCCTGGGGGTGTACAGATAACAGGGTCAGGACTCAATTCACTTAGTTCTGCATCCAGTTTATACATGTATATATGTGTGTGTATGTATGTATGTATGTGTGTGTGTGTGTGTGTGTGTATGTATGTATGTATGTATGTATATATGTATGTGTGTATATATATATGTATGTATGTATGTGTGTGTGTATATATATATATATATAATTTAAAAAAACTAGGAAAACATAACATTACATACATAAACTAACATCCATAACAAAATAAACATAATAAACATAATAAACATTTTAAAACAAAACATACAAATAATACACATACAACATACCTTATTACATATCTAGATAAAACATAGAGCACTTCCCCTTTTTAGTGAGATACAGCCTTATAATACTCAAAAAAAAAAAAAAAAAGAAAAGAAAAGAAAAGAAAAGAAAAAAGAAAAGAAAAGAACTCTACCTCCATAAATCAGAAAGGGAAAAAACAATATTCATTTTAACACCATTATCTTCGCCTTTACTTACATAATAATTATGTAGTAATTTATTATTAACTATATTTTTTTTGTTCAATAAGTCCTTAAATTTCCACATAGCATTACTAGTATACTTTCACATCCCTATTCTTTCAAAAATAACCCTATTACTTTAACACATCTTCTCTTGTTTCTGCCTCCCTCCACAATATTACCTAAAGATTATCTCTCATTATTTTAACAATAAATTATCACTTCTCTACTTGTTCCTTATATATAATATTTTACTAGGATTGATACTTAAGATTGAAAACCTTTAAATGAAATTTCCTTATTTTCCAGAAATTCTGTGAACAGTTCCCAAGCTTTATAAAATTTACTGTCCATCTTATTGTCCATTCTGTAAGTCAATTTGTCCATCTGTGCTATTTCCATGGTTTTTTCTAACCATTCATCCACTGTTGGAATGTGAGTTGATTTCCAATATTTGGCATAAATAAGTCTGGCCGCCACTATCAAATGTCATATTAGTTTTTGGTGCAGAAATCCATCGAGTTATCTGCACCAAAGACTCCCAACAAAAAAAATTCAGGAACTAGATCAATTTTCCTTTTCAAAATTTTTGTATTTACTCATATGGTGTACCAGAATTTCTTTGCTTTATCAAATCCCCACCACATATGATAAAAAGATCCCACTTGGTCTTTACATTTTTACATTTACATCATTACATTTCCAGCAATGGTTATTCATATTCTTGTTCATTTTAGCTAATCTGGTGGGTGTCAAATATCAATGATACGCCATCTTCAGCACATTTTCTTGTAATGCATAGGATCTAGAATATAACATACTGTTTTTCCAGATTGATTCCCGCTCTTCTAGGAGAATATTATGGTTGAGATCTTTGGCCCATTTTACCATACAGTCTTTGACTGTCTCTTCCTCTAAGTTAAAGGATAACAACTTTTTATAGAATCTTGAGAGTAACTTTTTTTTCTCCTTTTAACATCAGATCTTCCAATTCATTTTGCCTTAAGTCCACTCCTCCCCCTTGTACATCCTTTTTAAATCTTTCTTTTATTTGCATGTAGGGGAACCATTGTATATCGAATCCTTCCTCCTTTAGTTGTCGTTGGTCTTTCGTTAAGACTGCTTCTCTACTTTTCTTTAATAAGTCCTTATAGGTCAACCAGCTTCCATATCTTCTCAATCCCTTAATAGAGAGGACCACCAATGGTGAAATCCATGATGGTTTTTTTGGACAAAAATAAAACTTGCACTCCTCCCATACTTTAAGAAGTGCATTCCGTATTACATGGCTTTTGAAAATCTTTTGGGCTTTCACTTTGTTGTACCACAAGTATGCATGCCAGCCAAAATGTAGATCGCGTCCTTCTAATGACAATATTTTCCTGTCATCCAGGAGAATCCAAGGTTTCATCCAGGCTAAGCTTTTATCAAGGTCTTCGATGTTGCTTTATTACTCCTATTTTACAAGGTATACCTGGGAGATCAGACACATTTTATATTGATTACCTTTTGGCAGATCAGTCCCCTGAAATCACAGCTAAGGTAGCGACCTTTTGTTTGGCAGCTATTACCTGTCGGCGTAGGATGTTGCCTTAGCACAAATGAGATCACGATATTACGTTCTGTTTTTATTACACTAATTTAATTCATATATTTCATATTTAAGATGTAAAATATTTTATATTCATGTTTTAAAATTTTTACCTTGTAATCTGGTATTTTTCTAAAATTGTCTCTTCCAGGGTTTTTATTATGGTATTGTATCCTATTATTGTATTTCGCTCTTTAGATTAATTACTTGTTATGTTGGACTAAAATAAATGTACACAAGCATACACACACATATACACATATACATATAAAATTTTAAATATTATAAATTTAGAAATTATGTTTTCAATTTCCATTTTAAGTTGAAATGTTAAGGTTATCTCGCTATATTTTATGTCTGATGTTTGTAGAAAATTTTAACGAAATTAATTATTGTTCCAATTGTATTGTTTTAATTCTGCTCTAATTTGCTGGCTGTTTGCCTAATAAATTTTGGAAATCCAGGCTAAGCATGCCGCCTTGTAATACAGACCTAAATCTGGTACTGCAAAGCTTCCTCTATGTCTTGTATCTGTCAGCCATTTATATTTTATTCTCAGTTTCTTCCCATTCCATATGAATTTCGATAAATCTTTTTTGCACTCTTGAAGCCACTTCTTGGATATCATAACAGGGATCATCAGGAATAAAAAAAGTATTTGGGGAAGAACACTCATTTTTATCACTGAAATTCTGCTCATCAGTGAGAGATCCAGTTTTTTCCACATATCCAGGTTTTTTTGAATTTGAGTCCAAATCTTTTGGTAGTTATTCTTAAACAACTGAATATTATTATTAGTCAATTCCATCCCCAAATATTTCACTCTTTGAACACATTGGATACCTGCTTTCTTTTCAATCTGTTCTTTCTCCACTGGTTTGACATTTTTCAGAAGAATCTTAGTTTTGGCTTTATTAATTTTAAAACCAGCCAATTGACCAAATTGGTTTAAAAGTTCATTAACTTTATCAATTCTTTTTAAAGGATCTTCTAAAAAAAATCACCACATCATCTGTGAAAGCCTTGTATTTAAACTGATCTTGCCTGATCTTGACACCTTGAATAGAATCTTCACTTCTTATTTGCTTTAGTAATACCTCCAACACCAATACAAATAGTAAAGGAGACAATGGGCAAGCTTGTCGGGTTCCCTTCGAAATTGGAATGTTTTCTGAGAGGTCACCGTTGATAATTAAACAGGCCTTCTGTTCGTTATATATAGCCTTTATCAAACTTGTAAACCTCTCTCTAAATTCCATTTCTTCAATGACCTTTATAAGAAATGACCAGTTAACATTGTCAAAGGCTTCCTCTGTGTCGAGGAAGATGAGAGTACCTTTTTTCTCATTATGAGACTCATAAAATTCTATTACATCAAGCACTGTTTGAATGTTTGATCTCATCTGTCTCCCCAGAATAAAGCCCTCTGGTCTTCATGTATAAATTCTGGTAGGACCTTCTTCAGATGGTTTGCTAAAATAGAGGTGAAGATTTTATAATCTACATTTAAAAGTGATATGGGTCAAAAATCTTTACATGAAGGGGTATGAGAATCATCTTTGGGAATCAACGTTATGTTCTCTTCTGTCCAGCTTTTTGGAAGTACATTTGCTCCCAATGCTGCATTCATCATAACTTGCATTGGTCCCCAAAGTTGTTCTTTAAAGTGTTGGTAAAAATTGGCAGTTAAACCATCCGGACCTGGAACTTTGTTGGTTTTTGTTCCTTCTATTGCGTCGTTAATTTCGTTAATAGATATCAGTTTGTTCAGCATCTCTCCCAAACTATGTGGTCTTTTTGGAAGTTTTTGTGAGTAAAGGTACTCTTCCATATTGTCAAGGTCAGAGACCTGGGCAGCAAGCCAGCCCAGAGAAGGGAGTGGGAGAGCTAGCAGAGTCCTGCCGGGAGGAGTCAAGCAAGCCATTACTCAAAGAAAGTCCATTTACCTAAGCCAGAGGACAAGTGAAAGCCATAGTCAGAGTTCCAAAAGCCAGGGGTCAGGAGCCAAGAGATCAACCCAAGGTATCAGGAGCCAGGTGCTGGAAGCAAGGAACAGGTAAGGGGAGGGCTTGTAAGAAGTTTGCCACAAGCAAAGGGAAGCTTTCAAGCAGGCAGTTATATAGCCCCAGGCACAGGTGTGTCCAGTCACCGCTTCTTAAACTTAGCCAAGGAAACCTCCCTTTGTACAGCTCTCTTGAGTCTCCGCCTTGATTGGGGGTTGATTGAAGCAGGCTCCCAAGCATCTTCGGAATCGGATCCCTGTTGCCCTAAAGGAGCAGGCAGAGGAACGTCTGAGCCTGCTTGGTCCATGGCAGCAGTGGGAGCTCTTGTGCTGCAGGACTCCTCTCCAGCCAGATGAACAGGGACGAACAGCTGCTGCTCGTCATCTCCACCCTGAGCAACAGGGACCAACAGCAGCAGCTCTGACAGGGGCTTCAGTTATCACACATATGAGTTGTATCTTCAAAATATTTAGCTTGGAATCTTCAAAATATTTAGCTTGGAACAAATTCTTAAAATAATTAAAAAGTACTTTCTTTATTTCTTTAGTTCCTGTAATTATATGGTCACCTTCTTTAATCTTCGAAATTAATCTCTTTTTTTCCCCTTCAGAATCTTATACGCCAACCAGCGTCCAGGTTTATTTGCATGTTCAAATTGTTTTTGCTTTAAGAAGCAAATCTTTTTTTCCATTTCATCCATTGTAAGCATCGACAACTGTTTTTGTAGTATTTTTATATTTAGTACTAGTGCTTTGTTTCTAGGGTTACTTTTTAGTTTTACTTCCAAATCTTTAATCTTTTCCATTATGTCCACAATCTTCTTCTTCTGTCTTCTTTTATACTCAATATTTTTTTGGATAAAGAACCCTCTAAACACAGCTTTGAATGCATCCCAAACTACTCGTGTTTCTACTTTGTTATTCAAATTACTTTTAAAAAATTCTTGCAATTCTATTTTACATGATGTTACAATCTCATCCTGCATTAGAAGAGCTTCGTTCAATTTCCAGTTCCTTCTTATACTTTGACCTTCCAACCTTAAAGTTATTGGATTGTGATCACTAAATGTCTTCGTCAGAATCTCTGTTTTTTTTAATATAACCTTGCCAACTTCTTGGCAGCCATATGTAGTCAATCCTTGACCATGACTGATGTCAATTCAAAGAAAAAGTAAAATCTTTCACATTAGGGTGTTTGAATCTCCACACATCTAGGAGTTGGTACTCTTCAACCAAATGAAAGAAGTCCTCTGTCAGTTTCTCTTTGGATCTTTTTTGAGATGGCGAGGAACTTCTGTCCAATTTTGAATCCACCACGCCATTAAAGTCACCCATAATACACACCTCTTCATAAGGCTGGCTCTGTATTGCTCTTTTTATATCGTTATAGAAGGATTTGTTTTTATTACACGGCACATATACTCCAATTAGCAGAAGGCTTTTACCTTCCAAGGTACATTCAGCACCCCAAAATCTTCCTTTTTCATCACTGAACTGTAATTTAGGAGACAGTGTTGATTTTACATAAAGTACCACCCCTCTTCTCTTAACTGTCACTGCCAATATGAATACTTTTCCTAATTTTGGGGCCTCCAACACTTTAACATCTATTTTTAATGTGTCTCTTGGAGGCAACAAACATCTGGATTTTTTTTTATAAAGGTAATGAAAGATCTTTTCCCGTTTAATGGGTGAGTTCAGACCATTTGTATTCCAGGATATAATAGAACAACTCGTTGTTGCTGTGTTTTGATCGAATCCATCTCTTCTAGGTCCAAATCGATAAGAGTGGTCTCTTGTAATTTACATTCTTCAGCGGTTTCCTTTGTAACATGTGCCAAGACCTCCGTCTGTATCTGATCCTTTGCCTTTTCAATGTCTTTGTCTGGATTTTCTATCATTGTTTCTTCATCTTTTGAAGTGCTTGCAAAAACCATTTCTCTGGGTATTTGTGAATGGATTTGAGCTTTGGACTTTTCTAGGTCCAGTCTGTGTCTATGGAGAAAATGTTGTGCTTTTTGTACTGAGTTCAGTCTGTACCACTGCCCACTGAACGTAAAAATCACCCCTTTGAGATGGTCCCATCTGAATCTTATCTGATTTTGTTTTAATTTAGAAACTAGGGATTCATAATCTTTCTGTTTCTTCAGTATTCTTACCGGAATTTCTCCAAGTATTATTAATGGTTTATCTTGATCCATTAGAGGAGATCTATTATGTTCTTCAATAATTTTATCCCTTGTTGACCTCCTAGTAAACTGTACCACCACATCTCTGGGTATTTTCTTTTTCTTGGCAGGTATAGAGCTGACTCTGTAAATTGCATCTATGTGTGTGTCCATATCTTCTTCTGCCCCCTCCAAAAACTCAGTCAGAAGAGTTATTATTCTCTTTTTAATATCTTCATTTGTCTTCTCCTCTAAACCTCTAATTCGTATCCACGAATCCATCTGCTTTTGTTCAATTAGAGCCAATCAATCTAACTGCTTGTCCATTTCTATTGTAGAGGAAGACATTTTCTGTTTCAAAGTGGAAATCTCTTTCTTATTCACCTCTATGTCTTTTCGGTTGGTATTAACTTCTCTTTTAACTTGTTCTAAAGTATCTTGCATTTCTGTGACTTGGTTTTTCAATTCAACCAAATTTTGTTTTATTCCCACCATGTAAGATCTCATTTCTTCCATAAACTTTTTCTGATAATCAGGTGGTTCATCAAAAGAATCATGTCTTCCTTGTGAGTTCTGCATCCAGTTTAAAGTGCTGTATCAAACTCTTGTTTTCAAAAGGAAGAATCATGCGTGTCATGCAGTTTGCCTTCCAGGCTGCTTGATTTTAGCCCCAGAGTCTCAAAAAAATAAAAAAATAAAAAAAAAAAGTATTGTAGGGTAGAAAGGGACTTTGGAGTCTTCAAGTTCAATTCACTGTCCCATGCAGGTATCCATCTCACAATTGCACTATTCCTGTTATAATTACACCATCTCATCCAGTCTCTGTTTAAATACCTGTAGCAAAGATGCAGGTACCACCTCTTGAGTTAGCCTGCTACATTTATAAATAGCTTTTACAGTTAGGAGCTTCCTCCTAACCTCCTAAAGGTTAGCTAAAATTTGTTTTCCAGCAATTTCCACCCAGTGATTCTAGTCTTGCTCTCTGGAGCAGCAGAATACAAGTCTGGCTGATGATCTAAGAAGGGGAATTTCCGTTAGAAATGGAAAAAATATTGTAAAATATTAGTATAATAGAAAAAAAAATGGTGTTTTTTTTTGTGCACAGAAAATAACATTTGTGTTATTTTTGTTTTTTTGTGCACAGAAAATAACATTTATGTACAACAATGATGTTTTCTGTACAGAAAAATGCTATGCATTTTTTTCCCGCAAAATAAATTCTGAATTGCAGACTGCACCATTTTTTAGGACTTTCTCACAGTGGGGGGAAAAATGGTAAAATTATTCATTCTTGACCATGAGAAGACATGACACACTAGAAAAGATGATGATGCCTGGCAAGGTAGAAGGCAGTAGGAAAAGAGGAAGACTTTATTACAGGTGGACAGAATCAATCGAGGAAGCCACAGTCCCGGGTTTTTGAGACCTGACAGGGTAAGTTGGGTGTCTCTCCTTCATAGAATTGCCATAAGTCAAAGTCAAGTTGAAGGCAGTTAACAACAACAAACCCATCAGCATGAAGTTTACAAACATTTCTACCTCTAATAGGTGCAGCCAGTGATGTATTTAAGTCTTTTACTCCAAATCTCAAGTCAAGTCTCAAGTCTCTACCTTCAAGTTTCAAGCTGAGTCTCAAGTCTTTTCAAGATAATTCAAGTCAAGCCTCAAGTCTGGGAACAAATTTTAACAGAAAAAAAAAAGGAGATGATGGGTGGGGGGTTAGATTTCAAAGCCCCATCCTGTTACTCTCTGTCCCACCTTGGCTGAGCTATGCTTCAACCAGACTTTCAACCCCTTCCCGTGGATGTCAATCTTCAATCCTCCTCTTTCTCTCTCCTGCCTGCCAAAAGCCCCATCCTGCCACTCCCTTTCCCACTTTGCCTCAGTGATGCTTCAGAATGGGTCTTTAAGGGTTTAAACTTTAAGGGAGTGCAGCTTGCCTATCCTGGTTGCTTCCTCAGAAGTAAGCAGGATTTGATCCAACTCCTAAACCATGGAAGGGCAGGGAGCACCTGCAAATGGAAGCTACACCCACCTCTCTTGTGGCTGGAAGAGGCAGAATAACTATCCTGGTGGCTTCCTTTTCTCCATCTCCCCTCTTGCCAGAAGCCCATCCTGTCACTCTCTTTCCCACCTTGCCTGAGCCAGACTTTAAACCTGAAGTTAGGGGTTTAAATGTTAAAGGAGTGACAGGATGGGCTGTTGACAAGCAGGAGAGATAGAGGAGGATTGAAGATTGATGTCCATGGGAAGTGGTTTACTTTGGGAGAAAAAGGAGGAGGGGATGAGAACCAGTCAGCCAGGAGCTACAAATTGTTGGGAGTGGTAACTTTTGCATGCTTTAATTAACTGGCTAGTTAGTTTGCATGTCTATTGTATGCATAGAGGGGACTGCCTAGAGTAAACTTCCTGTTGTTTGGTCAAAACTCACTTCCCCTTGCATCTTCCTCTTCCTCTTCTCTTTTTTTGTTCTGTGGCTTCCCTACAAGCATGTGCTGTCTGATTCTCTGGCAAGCATGCTTTCCTGTAAGCATCTGAGTTCTTATTTTCATCTTACCTTTCTTCAAGAATTTGAACCTGTGTAAACTATACACAAGATTATGTGAGTAAATCCTTTTTACATATTTTTAACTAAACTGTTTGTGCTTATTTTGAGTGAGATTAAGTGTGTCTAGGGTAGAGTGATACAAGTGGGACTGGTAATTTGTTCAACTTCCGTTTGTGCATTTACTAAATACTCTGCTGACTGGGAGACTTATTGCTAAAAATCTCTCAATTCCCGAACACAAATGCCCTATGAAAGAGAAACACCTGAATGTGGAGGATGGATTGTACAGCTTGCTCTCAAAGAAGCCAGCAGGATAGTTATTCTGTTTCTTCCAGCCATAAGAGAGTGGAGTGTAGCTTATTTTTCTCATCTGCTGCCTGAGGTGATCACCTCACTTTGCCCAGTGATAGAGCCAGCCCTGGGAAATAAAGCAAAACAAAAACAAAAGAACCTCTTTAAATCAAATAAGTGAGGAAGAATATTGTTACCATATCAGCATAACATTTAGGAAGCGCATATTTCTCCCTCTGTAAGTGAAGAATGAAAGCAGACAACAAAAGCTTGTCTGAGAAATATGGCTGTATACTTCCAAACTTCTGCCACTCTTCACAAGAATAATTCATTTCCATGTCTATTTAGGAGTATAGTAACCTTCTAGATGTGCCTCGAGGGATCCTTACATTAGCCGCGTTCAGCATCTTAAAGAATAAAGAATATCATAGCATTTTCAATTACTTGCCGGAGGCTGTAAGCCAAATTCATTTCTTCACAATAGAGCTAGAGAGTGCAGCTGATGAAATAATGCATAATGAAGACTTATAGAGCTACAAGTTGTTCTACCAAAAAGGATACAGAATAGTATTGTGTAATTTTAGTGGAAGATTAATTGAATTTTCTCTCAGACAAATAACACTGTGAGAGTAGCTGATTAATCAACTGGCACTCAGTCAAGGCAAGACTCAAGTCTGTGGATCGTCTTTGTAAGGGCCAAGCTAAACTCTGTGTGGAAGAAATGTAAGCAGATATCTGATGTGTTGATTTTCACTTAAAAAGCAACTGTACCAGGGTAGGTACATTGAATTGGAACAGGGGTTTTGGCAGAGTTTTGGAAAACACACACACATACGCATACATACTCCCTCTTCTTTTCCTGGCCTGTAGCTCTATTTTACCACCAGAGCTGCTCCGAAACAGAATATATCTATCCTAACTTTTAGGAACAGTCTAGTAGCATAAAGATCAGAGATGGTATGCCACTGGGGTCAGGTCAGAACCTGAGACAGGGCTTGGAAAAGTTACTTTTTGGACTACAGCCTCCAGAGTGCTCTAGCCAATCTGGCAATGACCATCCTGACTGAGGGATTTTGGAAGTCACTCTCTAGAAAAGCAAGTTAACCAGGCTTTGAACTAAAGCAGACGTTGGAGCCAGTATTCTGCCCAGAAAGATTATGACTGAGAGGGTGAACCATGTCAGCAAATGTCATTTTCTGTGGGTAATTAAGAGGGGAGACCAGAAGGTAGGACTTGTTTGGTGAGGAGCCCGGATGCATTGGTCCAAGTGAGAGTTTGCCTGACCAACCAGGACCATTCCATGCTACACATTTTGAGGGCAGAGCATTTAGAATTCATGGCCAGAGAGCTTCAGTGGGGCCTCTGAACAAGCTATGAAACCTAGGATTTTCCATGGATGTAAACATGGCAGTTAAAGTGGAAACATAGTCCTATAATTATATAGTGTGAGTATGTGTAGTATGTAGATGAGCAAACTTGGAAGGCATCATGATAAGCTTTCCATGGAAGCCTGAGCAGTCTACCCTTCTCACCATCTGGTAGTATCTCTTATAGTAAATTTTACTCTGTTGAATGATTTATCTATTATTCAAATTATTATTTATTTAAATATTTGTATGCTGCCCTATATCTAATAATGTCAGCAAAAGATACAAGAAAATTTGACAATTTTTTTTAAAAAATAAAACAATAAATATAATTCATACTGTTTAAAAATGTTTAAATTGATAGGCTGCTCTTAGGACCTGAGAAATAGGGGGAGATATAACATTGCAAATAACAACAACAACAACAACAACAACAACAGAAGTCTCTTAGCTTTTCTACCAAATGAATACATAGGAACCTGTGCAGGCAGCAGTGTGAAAAAATCTAGAATAATGTGTTATAGAGTCAGCCCTCCACATTTGCAGGTTTGACTTTCAGGGATTTGATTATTTGTGAGCTTCTCCAAGCCCTCACCACCACCTCAGGCATTTCCTGTTTGGGGCAGCCTTCCCTCTCAGTGGCTTTGATCAGGCCACGTGGAACTTCAACCCCCTGCCTCTAGTCCTCCTCCTCTTCCATCAGCCACAGCCCGGCCAGCTAAGGATGGCTTGCAGCCAGATTTCTCAGCACCACAGATCCTCTCCCAGTGCCTGAGAAGGGAGTTGGACAAGCGAGAGGAAGTATAGTCCACCATGCCAACCTTCCCTTCCCTCTCCTTTCCCTGACCTGGACTCTTGGTGTCTATTCTTCCCACCATATCTGAATCCCCTTCCCATAGACATGGACACACATTTTGATATTTGTGATTTTTCCACTTTTACGAGGGTCCTGAGCCCTTAACCCTAGTGTATGTAGAGGGCCAACTGCATATTAAAGTATCTGCCTACCAGACAGAAGTCCTGGGATTTTGCTCAGGGCAGAATTTTTTCAGTTTTCAGGGAAAGTCTCCAAGGACAGAAGCAATTTTGCTATGGTGTAAGGCTACAATATGTGACAGGTTTTTTTTAAGTGGGGAGGGGGGGGAGAGAAAGCTAGGTTGCAGGAAGAAACATGACACAAGCACATAGACAATGAATAGGACAGAACTATAATTGTAACTTACTACAGCTCAGCTTGGAGGATCGTGAATGATTTGAGCTCCTTATACCCAATGTACTACCTGGCTGGTGACGTTTAGCAGTCCCTTCTTGCAGAAAACTCTATTCTGCTGCCTTTGGCCTGGTGTTTCTTCTTCTTATATTCATTACTTGCTAATGTTCATGTCAGAAGGACCACTTGTGGTTGAGAAATTCAGGACCCAGGAGGGGAAGGGTCTGCTGATGAAGCCTCCTTGGTGATGCATGCTTCTGGTCTCCTGAGCCAGCCGTTTAATTGAATCCAAAATCAATTTTCAATTAGTGGTGATCGCACCACTCATATTAGCCTGTAAAGCTGCAAAGAAAAAGGATTTAAAAGAGAGAGTGGGTCTGTGTGAGAAAAGTAGGAGCATGCAAATCTGTAATTGCTTTCACCTACGTCAAGTGAACAACAGCAACTTAACAGCAACTTGGATGTGCTGAGTCATCAAAATTGGGCAGTTGAAGGACTGGCTTTCTGAAGGGCTATTAGCAAGCACAGCAATGCACATGGATCTCTAGGCACTTTGGAATTTCTCTTTGTATTTTTTGAAAGCAAAACTTAGACTTACTCGATCCTGCCTACAAACAGATCTGCTTTTCTTGCATACTTAGCAGTATTCACCTTACAACAGCAAAAGCACAGTCTGAAGATGTTCACTCTTGATTGCACAAAGTATCCTGCAATTATCATTGTCGTTAGCCATGTGGCAGGTGATGCTGGCCCTACCACAGCAAAGTGCCCGTGCAGTTTTGCCCAATCCACACCCTGCCTTGGCTTCCAAGAGCAGCCACAAATCAGTAAGAGAGGAGCATCCTTTTTTTCATCCATCACTACTCAGTGCTATCAGCTTTTCGCAGCTTTCAGCCCACCGCAGATGCTAGGGATTTGAATATAAGTTCTGACCCTCAGCCCTGTTATATAACTGTCAAAATGCACTGTGCTAGCATTGTGGAACAGCATCTCAAGGTTGAAGATGTTTCTTTCTTTCTCTCTAGGAAAGGCATTGATCTCCTTTGTTGTTCAGTGCCTTCTTGTTCCAGAATAATGCCTGGAGCACGATATCTGCACTTCACTGTAAAGCAACAGTACAGTTTGAAGAGTTACATCTTTACATTCAAAGTCTGGCTTCATGGCACACTATTCTGTGTAGTTCTTGTCTTCTCCCCAAAGCCCAGAGCATTTCCTGTGTCCACTTGATTTTACAGCTTGCCATCCACTTATATTAGGATGACTAAGTTACACTCTATGTGAAATACATCATCTTTACACTCCATCATCTGTGTAGACCAGTGATGCCTATGAACTATTGTGGGAAGCATAATCTGTCCTCATACAAATTGTGTATTTCTTCAGAAACAGATGGCCATCATGAACATGTGTGTGCTTGATGTTCTCCAAATCCATATCTCTTATCCTACTGAAATCTAGACAGTGCATAAAGTTGACATCAGGATTTTATTTTCCAAGTCATAGGTGAATGTCTAGGGGAGATGAATACTGCAACAACACCTTGTTTCTTCAATTCTCTCTATAGTAATGACATTTTGGAGAATTAAAAACATACCCAGTGGTATATGAGGGGAAAAAATCTCTTGTATCAAACAGACTACATACACATCAGAAATTGGAAGAATTTTCTTGTTGATTAAAAATATATTTGTCTACGTTATTCAAATGTTTGCTTTTTTAGTAGTCTACATTTTTTTAAAAAAAAGAATGCACAGTTATATGTACATTTTTCCCTCTCTGGAAGGCAGACATAATCTAATCATGTCAAGAAATAAAAACAGTTATTGGCTGTTCCCTCATTTTTAAAAAACAAATTAAAAAAAATTTTTTTTTGGGGTAGGTAGCACAAAACAACCACCACCACACCGCACCTGTTTGGCTGGAAGTTTTATCTTTGGTGACACTTGGACTGGAGAGGCCATCTTCTCGGTCAAACTTAGTCCCATGGGTGGCTACCACCAAGGGACCACTAGACCAGAAAAATTCTGACTGGAGGACAAAGGGGAAGTGGAAGAGGAGGAGGAGGTTATAACTTTTTTGTTGATTTCCAATGATAGCCAGTGGGAAGCAAGATGATTTAGGTTTGCAGACTCAGTACATTAAGAAAATGGTGGGGACAGCAGGAGGCCAATCAGGGCTGATGGGGCAAAGGCGGATGAGGGTAGTGGACAAAGACGCTGTAATGCAGAAGAGACACTCTCCTTATATTTGCAGTAAGGAAAACAGATGTGGAATGCAGCATTGCTACTGTGTTTCAAGAGAATCTACCTTAGCTATGCAACGCTATGCTTATGGTGTCTCATGCAGAAAGGGCCTCAGATTTGAATTTGAACTCAGGCATCCTCTGAATTATTCCAAATCATCCTCCCTCCAAATGACTGTTTCCCAAACTACTGACTCAGGAAACTACTGATTCAGACACGGTCAGTGTATCCCTCTGTTATATAGCAATGTTTAACCCTTTTTGTTGTAGTCAGTCTACCAACACACATGTATAACATCGCTTATGCAGTAAGCAGTTCTTAACTGATGTGCCACATGCTGAAAACTACAAGATAGGGAACATGATGGCATCTTTAAATTCCCTCACAAACACACAAACTTAGCTATGAATTAATAAAAGCATTTTCTTTCCAAAGGAGCTGTCCATCATCTGCCGAGTTTGACATGTCCACCTACGATTCATCTATAAATAAGACAAGATGACAATGTGTCAACAGGAATTCAGATTCAGAACAATTTCTCACACTAAGAGGTGGCATTTTCCACGATTACCTCCAGCCACAGGTAAAGTTGAAATCCTGGATCCCACGTCCACAGATAGCAGAGTAGATGGGAAAAGGTCCCAAAGTAGGCCTTTATAATGATCCTTCCTCTTTTCTAGTTAAGACATGACTATCAATATCACCACATACTGGGGGAAAAAAGGTGCTGGACCCTAATCCTGAAAGAGTTCTGGGAGAGCTACAACTTGAAAGCAGTTATGAGAAGAGTAGTTATACTGCACCGATACTGCCACTCCTTCACTCCTTCCTTCCTTCCCTTCCCTTCCTTTCCCATATAAGACCAAAGGCTCATTGCATAGATTAAAACAAAACACATCTAAAACTCAAAGATAGCAGCAAAAAAAGTGTAATTAAATAAACTATCCCCAGTTTAAACTAAACTGAAACATTTAAAATTTAATAGTAAAAATGAAATACAGCAACCCTTCCATCAAAATTCTTCCAGAACTATTAGTTAATATCCAAAAGACTGCCTGTATAAAAATGTCTTTGCCTGCTAGCAGAAGGGGAGCAGAATGGCAGCCAGATTCGACTTACTATTTACTTATTCATTTGATTTATATCCTGTCTTTTTTCTCCCAAATCAGCTTCCATGAGAGAGAGATTTCCATAGACTTCAACAGGAGCCTGAGAATAGTCACCAAGATGGCCCTCTCATGTGTCCATGGCAAATGTGCCTGCGATGTTGGTGGGACTGAGAGATCCACCAGCCATCCCAGGAAACTTGGAAGGTGTTGAACATGCCTCACCCTTCATGAATATGGCCTTAATGTGTACAACATGCTGTCTGTTGCTGACATTCAACAATTCAGTTTGTAGAGAGCAACAGGAGTGGTAATGGAAATGAGATAAAGCAGGACTGGAATCCATGGGGGAGAAGGTCTGGACAGGGCTAGTGTGAGATACATCAGAATCTTGGACAGGTAAGAACAATAACCTTAGAAAAGCCAAAAGGCAAAATCAAAGAGACCTGGTCAATTTCTTTTCACCAGGATGTAATAGGAAATCTGTCAGTAATAATTTTATCACCTCAGGCCTTGCATATAAAACTTAAGTGTTAAAATGTGTTAAAAATAATAAGTCTAAAAGGAACTGTCTTATAACAGACAAGGAAATATTAAATGTAAAGGCTTAAAGTGTGTGCCTGGGCTTCCGGGCAACTAAATCAAAATACAGATAAAAGAATGAGCTTAGGAAAAGAATAGTAAAGGAAAGTGATGCTGACTCTTGACAGAACTGAAATCTGATGAGGGCCATTTCCATACTATACTGTTATAGTACTAATTATTCCATTTTCAACATCTTATGGAATCCTGGGGTTTGCAGTTTAGGGAGGGGCCTTTAGAATTCTCAGCCAGAGACCTCTTTGGCCTCAGTAAACTACAAACCCTAGAATTCCACAGGATGTTGAAAGTGCAATAATAGCACTATAACAGTTTAGTGCAGAAAGGTCCATGGCTTCCAGAGAAGATGTAGGGATATATATGTAAGTATAGCAGGATGCAAGGTGTGCCTCTGAAAATCTCTAGTTTCCAGATATACTGAATCCATCTCTTTATTGCACAAGGAAAAAGTAAACATCTGTCAACCTCTGCTATAAAGGCGGAATGAAACCAACAGATTGTGGCTGGTCTGTCTGATGCAAACAAGCTGAAGACACAATGCTGCCAGTTGACTGCAACTCTAGAAGAGGTGAGATTATTTTTTTCCCCATATTCAGACTGACTTGTTAACCTGACACAATTTTGTAGCTATGCTGAATAAATGCAACATATGTAGATGTGCTACAATATGGAACTCAGTTGGAATATATCCATATTGTGTAAGAAGCTAGATGCCCGTGTACTGCCATTTCAGCATCTTACTGGAGATGCTGAAATGCTACCAAATGCTGAAATGTATGTGAAAGCCAGAATGAAATGTACCAAGGCCTTCAACAGATGAAATAAGATCAACCATGCCTCAGTATTGTGCAAGGTGATATTCTTACCACTGCAATGTACTACAAGTACCATTTTCATATACAGTATATACCATATGCCTTATGAGAAATCCTCCCTTAAAGAATATATATAATGTATCTAGGCTAGATCATGTTCTATCTATGAAACAGGTCTTTAAATCTTCGTAAATTTTATTCTTACAGGCAAGAACAAACAATGGTACTATTTTATCAAGGCTGTTAACAAATCATGGAGAACTACACAGTTTTGAAGGCTAATTTGAGACTTGTTCTGGACAAGAAAGGCATTTTTTTGTGCATAAATTATATTTTCCATGCAGAAAACATGCTTCCTCTGCAGAATATAGCAGTTTCTGTGAAGAAAATGGCATTTCGGCACGGAAAACAAGTTTGATGCAAGTTTTCTGTGCAGAAACATTATTTTCTTTGCGGAAAATGCTGATTGGGAGCTACCATTTGGAGGGCACAAACTGGATTTAGGCTGTAGCATCTTCCCATGCCCAAGAATTACGATCAGAGAAGACGCAGCTCACCCTTTGAAGAAACTGCCAATCGTTTATCTATGTCTAGCAGAATGACATGGGAATGAGGTAGAAGAACACTGAGATGTTAAAATGGTCTGCACTAGTACAGCTTTTAAAATGAATGTGTGGGTGGCTGTGAGGAAAGGAGTGGAGGCTGTCACATTTCACAACGCCATCACATTTCTTAGTGCTGAATAGAAACAAGCTCCTAGCCTATCATTAATAACTAACACTAATTGAAAAAGGGTATTTTTAAAAAATTATTTGTATCAATATGCTGTTTGTAAGGAGTGTTTTTTTTATAACATTGAAGACCTTCGAAAAAAGTGACTGTCTTCCATTTGAAGTGGTGCAATTTGTTCTTTGCCTTAATGCCTTGCTGCTTTACTCTGCTACCTGTATAAACCTGGCTTAAATCTTCCCCTTTTCAGAAAGTTACTGAGACAGTCTGTTGTTCCTTCTTTGACAAAAATATATGGGTTGCCAATTCTGTTTCAGTCATGGTCTAGAAACATTGCAATTGTATTCTCTAGGTATTAAATTAGACAGCAGGCACACATTTCCTCTCTCCCTTTTTAAAGTGCAAGGATGGCAGTGCCAATTAGAAGCCAGCAGAAGGAAGTGGATTTGTATGCAGAGATTCAAAGGGAAACCATAGAGGTATGAAGATGCATACATCGGTACTGCCTGCCTGCCTGCCCCCCCCGCTCACTGTCGAATTATCTTTATTCTCTTCTATTGCTTTAAGGAAGTTGGACTCATTTGTCTCTGCTGTAAATCTTCAATGGTAGTATGGAATACTAGTCAATAAATACTTAACAACAGTATAAATTATGTACACTAGAATAAGTAAGTATTACAGGGGGAAATGCAGAGGCTAATGGGTTTTCAGAAAAGAATGCCGTAAACCCCTGCAAATACTCGGAATCTTTAGAAGTAAAACTGCATTAGTGGTGATAAAATGGATGTTTGCAATTGTTCTTACAAATTTCTGGATGTTTATTGAAATGTTAAAGAGCCTTATGTGTGAACAGCCACCGGCAACTGTAATTAAAATTTCCCTAAACATATATAATTTATGGCACACTTGCACTCTCTAATAAGTAAGAATTTAAAGGCTTAAGAAGCCTTAGATGAATTGCCCCAGAAGCTGTAATGAGCTTCTACATCTTACTCAGTACTTGAACCAGCTTTTATGACTTTTTACTGTTGAGATGTCCTTAAAGTTTATTTACCAGCCACTTTATACATAACGAAACACTGGCATGGATATGGCCTTCTTTTCCCTCCATGTCACCTCCTTTGTCTGATTTGGTGCCACTTTTTAAAAGTGAGAGCACAAGTATACTTGGTTTTTTTGCACAGAGGAAGATTTCTGGGGAAAAATGATTTCCTGAATAAATGTTTTTATGGGTTTCCTGGGAAAAATGCATTGCATCCATCACCTAGAGTATTTATCTCTATCTGTCAGTGTTCATGACGGAAGGAAGGCATTGAACACCAAATTTGTACGATCAAATGCAGAAATTCAATCACAGAAAGAAAGCTTCAAGATAAAAGACAAAAGCAATTATTTGGGCTTGATAAATACTCATAAAAACATTCAGAAGAGCACTGGCCACTCCTTTATGGGAGCCATCCAGGAAGGTATTTGTAATAGAGGTTCAGCATTGAGAGAGCCCTCACGTAATACGAAGCCACTGCAGAAGCAACTGTGAAACCAAAAGTGGATTTGCCATCTCCATGACAACAGATCTACTGTTCTGTCCAGAATCTTTTTCCCCACTATGATCACACAGACTGAAACAAGTGTGATTCTTCCAGCCCAACGCTTGTGGACAGACTCAAGGTTTTTGGCCATTTGCCTGTCAGCATGTATTTAGTTCTTTCTTGCTTACTCTGGTCACCTGAGGTCTCAATGTTGTAAATAGTACTAAGGTCCACTGGGGAGATTAATACCAACTATTTTCTTAAGATTCTCTTAAGCTCTGGAATTTTAGGATATATTGTGAGAGAAGAATAGGCAGATGGCTTTATAATCTTTTGAGTTCTTTACTAAACAAATCAGTTTGTACATTTACACACTCCTAGAGGAAGACCATCACATCACAGAGATTTGATGTAATCTAGGTACATTCTTATATATGCATAATCTTATATAGACTTAACATAATCATAACCCATTCTCCAGAGAGAAATAGTGCTCTCTGTCAATCACCTTTTCAGAGTATGGTATCCAGCCTAGTGAACAGCATAGGAACTAACCATAGGAAGCAGCCATAAAGGTAGCCATAGGAAGTAGTCCTTTAGACTGCATGCTAACTGGCTTAGGATGGTGGGTTGATTATCAGCCAAAAGGAGCTTTGTTGAAATCCAAATCAGAAGCCACTATCCCTTGATCTAGGTTTCTGTCACTAAAGATAATCAAGACCTCATTAAGGACAAAAATTGCACATGGATGGGTTCTCACTTTTGAGTCTGTTTATATTACTGTTATCACTGTTTCTAGTTAGGAGTCTCTATGCTCAGACAGCTGAATTACAGATTCTTTAATAAAACACTTTTAGTCCTATAAGTCCACCATTCATCACATGTGTCCAATTTCTTTTAACTCTAAATTATCACATTTTATTTTTAATAGGTAATCCACAGAGCCTGAAACTGGCAAAATATAATGGTTAGCCTATTAGAAAATGCTTCTTGAATGTCCATAGCAACAGTTTTTTTCCCTATTGTTGATCCTCTGAAAATGAACTTGGGAAATTTACTTTTAAACTATAAATTCCATTATATTCTAGCTAGCATGGCCACGAATTTGGGAAGGTATAATTGAAGAGTAATTTTTCTAAGTTCTGACTCAACAATATGTTCACTTGGACTATGCTGGCTTCTATATATTCATACCAACTCTCACGTTCTGCCAGAATCACACTGGCACAGCAGAAGGTGAGGAGGGTGGCTTGAAATTTGAATATCCCTTACCCATGAGGGGGGACATGCCAGGTAAAGAGGAGGGCTTTAGACACAGCATATCCCCAGCTTTCCTGGATCTGCCCCCAGCATGTCCTCTATTTAAAAATAATATGCAGAGGAGGAGGAGGGGAAGAAAGAAGGGGATTTTTAACAAGCTATTGGTGATATAATAAGACTCAGGATCAGGTCTTTTCCCATATACAACATTTTATTACAAAGATGGAAGGAAGGTCATGAACAGGGATATCTTTATATGGGAATACGGTATAGCTGAAGAAAGCTATAATGAAGAGACATAATTGAAAATACTACCTTATTATCAGAAGGTATTAGAAAATAAAACCTTATTATTTTCTCACAAAATTGGTTGAAGGTCACTATCATATATGCTTTATGTGTATCAGTATTTTCTAACCAGCAATGCTACTGTGGCATTGATAAGATAGCTAAAAGAAAAGAAAAACCCTGAATATCTAGTTTTCTTTTATCAATCGTTCTGTAAAGGATTTGTAGGGAAAGTCTATTTAATTATCAGCTATATCATAGCTAGTTTTATTTAAAAGCCTTTTATAGTTTGCCTTCCAGTTCTTCAAGCCTCCTCCATTGCAATTATAAATAATACAGTGAAAATTTGAGAGGATTAGAAATGGAGCTATTAAAAAAAAATAACAGGATTGGCACATTAAAAACCAAATTGTGTTGCTCCCAGACTGCAGAATACACAGCCTTTGGAATTGTGATTGGTTTTCAGGCTTGTTGCTTTTAGGAAAGGTGTGAAGGCACAGCTTTGCAATCTGAACTTATTTCAGTGATTTTAATATTTAGTCTTTCAAAATTGTTTTCAATGATGATATTAGCCTCCTTGTGAACTACTTTTTAGTGGAAAGGCAGAATAAAATAGAAGAGCTAATACAACAATAATTCTAATCAATACAAGAGGGAGAAATTCAGCACAGAACAAACAGCTTTCAAAATGAAATAGTCTTGACTGCAGTCTAAAGTCACTGGAGGCGGGGGCCAAGCAAACCTCTAGGAAAGAGTTCATTCTTATAGATACAAACAGAGGTGTGGGAATGAGCAGAAGTTGGAGTAAACATTCCAAGAAGGGGATCTTTATGACTTTGAAACACAAAACCTCTACCTTTTGATCCCCCATTATTTTATAACTTTCTCTTTTGACACTTCCAAATTAAGGACAAGTTCCATTAATTTGGGAAAGGTTCTACTCTTTCATCAGTTCTTCTTTGCTTGGATCTGCTTCCACACATGCACTGCTTTTGCAAAGTGACCTGAGAGGGGGAAAAAGATGCTAAGCCAATCGACAATGCAAGCGGTGCATGTGGCCAGTCCCAAGTGAGTTTCCGTAAGTCCTCCATGCTCCCTACAGTACAGTGCATGGCTTCTGCTTTTCAACCAATTTCTTTTTATGATGGTGCTCTGGTTTCTAACCTCTCAGATAAGAGGGGGAATCCTGTAAGTTTTCCCTAATTTTTTTTAAGGAATAGTTCCTCACTCATTATTAACTGAAATTAACATATAAATTACCATTGTATGATTGTGAGCATTGTAGAAAAGTACAAAGATGTTTGAAGTACAATAAGATTAAGGAAGTGCAGAAACTAATATTTTGATATTGATTCTATTATTGGCATCAACTCATTTTGGACTTAGGGTAGCCCTATGCATGAGAGATCTCAGAGAGATCCTGTTGTTATCAGTCTTGCTCAGATTTTGCAAACTCAGGGCTGTGGCTTCCTTGATGGAGCCGATCCAGGTGTAATATGGTCTTCCTCTTTTCCTACTGCCTTCATCTTAATCAAACATTATTGTCTTTTCCAGTGAGTCATGCCATCTCACGATGTATCCAAAATAACATGGACTCAGGTTAGTCATCTTGGCTTTGAGTGAGTATTCAGGCTTGATTTGCTCCAGGATCTGAACAGTAGGGATGGGATGAATCTAGAATTTTCCAGATCCGGATCCCTGGAAGGTTCTGGGAATCTACGAATCTCACAAATTTCGAATCTTTTGAATCCTTTTTTTTTTTTAAAGCAAGGGAAAGAAGGATAATCAAGGCAAGACACACTATCTGGCCAGGACAACTGTCATAGTTTTGCCTAAGGATCTCCCCAGATTGAAAATGACATGAAGTCCCTTTCTACACAGGCAGGAAAATGTGGATTAATCCCACATTTTCGTGCCTGTGCAAACAGGGCCACATACTACAGTACAGAGATCATTCAGGTCATAACTGGATTTTCTTTGCATAGCTCCTTCAGGCATCCTGGAGTTTGTAGTTTGATGATGCACTAGCACACTTTGGCAGAGAAGGCTGTGACACCTTGTCCAACTACAAACCCCAGAATTGTGTATGAAAGAGCTTTGCAAGGGAGCTATGCAAAGGAATCTTTCAGATGTCCTTGAAATCTCAAGCCTGTACCTTCCAGTCAAGTGCTGAACTTAAATATGAAATATTCCATTTAAATATCTTAGAATACAACCCCAGAAATTGTTAATAAAGGTCATTATTACTCCAAGGGAAAAACTCACCTACTTGCCACCTCCCCTTGTGTGGTTTACAGGCGTCCCAGTCTGTAGCAAACTGTTTGGTTGATGGATTTGAAAGATTCGGTTTGCTTATTTTGGCACAGGGATTCAGATTTGCGAATCTTGAATCCTTCCCCAGGGTTCAAGGATTCGAGGATTCAGTTGGCCCATCTCTACTGAACAGATTCATTACATGTTTCTGAATGATAAAAATACTCATGAATTAGAATCATAGAATCATAGAGTTGGAAGAGACCCCAGGGGCCATTGAGTCCAACCCCCTGCTTTGCAGGAACACCCATTAAAGCACTCCCGACAGATGGCCATCCAGCCTCTGCTTAAAAACCTCCGAAGAAGGAGACGCCACCACATTCTGAGGCAGCAGCATATTCCACTGCTGGGCAGCTCTGACCGTCAGGAAGTTCTTCCTGAGGTTCAAGTGGAATCTCCTTTCCTGCAGCTTGAATCCATTGCTCCTTGTCCTTGGCCCTTTTCGCACGACATTTTGGAAGCAAGAGGGCTCCTTGAGTGTCGAGTAAATGTGAGGAGCGGTCTGCATGACGCACTCACATTTATGCAACGCTCAGGGGCCGGATGCAGAGCACGCATGCATCTTTTCATTTTCATCTTAAAGCCGAAAATGCTCCTGGGCCCCGCGCGCACTTACCTGGTGTGCGGTGCATCGGGAGCTGGACCAGTCGCGCTTCCTGGGCAGTGCAGGCTGGGAAAGGTCCCCGGGTGCACTGCGATAGGAAGAGGCGGGGCGCTCGCACAAGCAGGAAGCCACTGTGGAGTCCAAGCAGGAGGCTTGCGAGAGCGTTCCTCTCAAGCCTTCTTGTGTGAGCCCTGCCGCCCAGCGGCATGAACAGCTAATGTGCAAAAAGGGCCCTAGTCTCTGGAGTGGCAGAGAACAAGTCCGCTCCCTCCTCAACATGACATCCCTTCGAATATTTAAACATGGTTATCATGTCCCCTCTTAACCTTCTCTTCTGCAGACTAAACATACCCAGTTCCCTAAGCCGTTCTTCATAGGGCATGGCTTCCAGAACCTTCATCATTTTGGTCACCCTCCTCTGGACATGTTCCAGCTTGCTGATATCCTTCTTGAATTGAGGTGCCCGGAACTGCACACAGTATTCCAAATGAGGCCTAACCAATTCCCTTTATCAGAGGTGAGAATCATATAGCTATCCAGATGTTGTTAAACTGGAAATCCCAGCAGCTCTTTCCGGCATAGCCAAATGGTGAAGATACTGTAAATTGTTGTCCAACAGCCCACTTACACATTTTTTGATGGTCAAGGCAGGCAACAATATGCTGAGGTCTGAACTAGCTCTGTATGGTTACCTCATTTTATTTGTTGCACACGTCTGACATTTTCAAAATGCATTGCACCTTAGAGCTAACCTCTTAGTCCTGTTTCAAGCAGGACTTGACCATGTAATGTACCGACTAGCTGGTCTTTCTGAGAACACTGACAACCATCTCATCTCCCTATCTGCCCTTTCTGATTAGCAAAGCCATTATGACATTCATGAGGCCACTGGCACTGCCCAGCCCCCAGAAGAAAGATATAAAGGAAAGGAAAGCATCAAAATAGATGAAAATATCAACTGCATTCCCAGCAGAGGGGAGGCAGTACATTGGAAGCCTGTAAAGAAGTAAATAAGGCTTTCCTGAGACTGAATGACCGGAGACCCAAGACACTGCAGCCCCCTGGGCCTGAAAGACACGAAATCCCTGAGCTTAGGTCAGTGGTGACAATCTCTGAGTCTATCTCTAATGTTGGGAGATATCCCACTTCTCCAAGAGTCCATGGGACTGCTGCTGATGCCAGCAGTTTCTCTAGGATGAACCTGTCCCTTTAACATGGCATCAACAGGAAAGTGACGGTAGGAGAACACCCAGCAAAAATGATACACCTGCTCTTGGAGGAAGACAATGTCTGTCCTGGCTTTGAAAGACTCTGAACAGACTGGTGGAAGTTCTGTTTATCATTATTGAGAAAAGATGCTCATCTGTTCCTTCAGAATTCAGGCTATATGTCTATAATGACTGATGCAGTGTTATATTTCATGATGAGAAAGAGGCAAAAAAAGAATGTAAAGGAATATATAAAGAATAAAAAAGACACTTTTTCATATTTGGAAATGATTAGTTTTAGAACATCACATGAACATATTGGGCACATGTATTATTTGCTGTGATTTGGGCACCCCCATATATCTTACAAGGTTTGTGCTTTAGAAATGTTAAAATAATAAACAGTAATAAAAATAAAACTGCATCAAGGCACAGGTATAGAAAGTATTCTACTCTTCCCTCCTAATTTTCCCTTGGGCAACTCCCTCTACCCTTCAAGATTTGTGATTCAGAACCTGAGTATGTTCTTAATGATCCAATCCTGTGCAAGTTTGTTCAGAAGTAAATCCTGTAACGGATTTTCTGTCCAAGTTAAGTATGCATAAGGACTGCAACCTAACAAAGGTGTGGATATTGTATGTCTTGAGGGAATTCTTGTGATCCCTGAAGACCATTTACTACTGTGCAAGGAAGCATAGTAAATACTCAGATTAACTAGGTGCCACACATGTCAATTTTAATGAAGGCATTAACTATTCATCATTAAGCTAGACAGTGTAGCTACACAATGTGCAGGCAGCATTTTCATTCTTGCTATTTGAGGAATGATAGCAACTAATGGTTCCACATTTATTAACTGTTATTTTATTACCTATATCAAAATCATTTCCATGGCAGCATAAATCATGTAGATTTTGTTTTTAAAGGATAGATTGCTATTTTCCAGCTGTTATTGAAACAGATTAGCTACCATATCAGAGCATCTGGAGTCCAATTAACAGATTGGGCCACTTTTGCTGTAGCCTTCCATGACAAAGCTTTGTCATAGAAACCAGACACTGAAATGGAAAATCTGACAGATTCATTGCTGTTAGTGTTGCTGAATGATTTTCCTCGATTGCTTTTAGCAAGTGGATATTATAGATATGGGACTGATCATCAGTCTATTTATTTTTGTGTGATACCTCATAAATACCTCCGTTAAAATAGTGTTAGAACTGAGGTAGCAGGTTCATTTATAGCTATTTCAGTTTTAGTTCAATTTGATTTTTTAAAATGAAATCCATTACAGAGATGTTTAATCTGGCAGGGACAGTTTCTCTTTAACCATCAGGCTAGTTAGTCATTTCCCCAGGCTAATGAAATGGCAGTTAATTTTGAGCAGATCTTAACAGTTAATATAAATACAATATAAATACATGATAATCAATGACAATAATAATATCAGGAGATAAGTTTTCATTAAAAAAAATCTCTGATGAGAGTTTTGTTCCCTGTATTATATTCATTGAGATAATTAATTGAGCCCCTATTTCTTATCATGTTATTTCAGTCTGATTTTATCATTACCTTGCTCTGTCTTTTAACAGTGTTCGTTAAATAGTTCTAATTGCCTAAATTAGTCTGTATAAGTTAACAGTGTAGTGCAATGGAACTGTCTTAGTGTCTTCTCTTAGCACTTGTACTTCTTCTTCTGGGTGTTTAGTGGGAAACTGATTGGGATCATAGTTCATCTAGACTTTACAGCAGGTGTGGGGAAAGTGTGGCCGCAAGATGGTTTTTGAGGCCCATTATTTTTTAAAAAATCAATGAACTGCACAATGCTATTACTTTAAACACAAAATAATAGGCTTGTGTCTCACTTGGGTCGTGCGTACCTGCTATGCACCTGCTATGCACTAAACCATATAGTATTGCATCTCTGGACTCTTTTCTCACAGCATACTTCAAAAGTGGCAAGAGAACCTCTTCGGACTCTAACCTAGCTGGTCTCGAAATGTTTTCCAGCAAGTCTGATAAGGATTCTGTTCCCCTTCCTATTCCTGTGAGACACTAAGGGCTTAGGCCATGGGAAGTGGTGGTGTCTCTGATGCTAGTGAAATAGTAAACCCATGGGTGGTTTTCATCTCAAATTCAAAGGAGCTCTTCAAAGAGTTTGACCTGTTTGGGGCATAAGATCCAGCACCTTCGATAGATCCTCTGGTCTAATACCTGGAGTGGATTCACCATCTGTCCAGTATGAGAGCCACCAGCGTCCACTGACGCGAACCTGTGTCCCTTTTGCTTCAGAAAATCATAGAATCTTAGAGTTGGAAGGGACCACAAAGGCCACCCAGTCCAATCTTCTACCATGCAGGAACATACAACTAGAGCACCCTGGAAAGATACCTATCCAACCTCTATTTAAACATCTCCAAAGATGGAGAGCAGAATTAAAACTTGATACATCTTCTGTGTGGCTTCCCTTCAGATATTTAAAGATGGATATCATGTCCCCACTCAGTCTTCTTTTCTCAAGCCACATATCCCCGGTTCCCTAAGTCATTCCTCATAAGGCTTTCTAGAGCATCTTGGTCTCCCTTTTTTGGACATGTTCCAGCTTGTTGATACCGTTCGTCAACTGTGCTGCCCTGAAAAGGTGAGGTCTGACCAGAGCAGAATAGAGTGGGACTGCTACTTCCTTTAACCTGGACACTGTACTTCTCTTGATGCAGCCAAAGGTGCATGGTTCTTTTTGATTGTCACATCACACATGAAGCTCTATTACATGTGCACATATATGATTCTCGGCACTGCTATCCACAGCTAAGCTACTCTCCCTTGTTTGCACTAAGTGAGTTCATTTTTGACCTTCCACTCAGGTCGGTTGGGTTCTACTGGGAAAATTCTGTTGAGTCCCTGACTAGGGATTGGTAGCAATTTAATAAGAATTCATTTTTCGTAAGAACTGTTTAGGATGGAAAGGATTTGAGTTATTTTTTTAAAGTGAATGTTGGAGAAAGTCAAATAGATAGAATTGTCCTTGGAGATCAAGGATTTTAGTCTCTTAACTCAAATCTTGGTTTGAATTCCTGTGGATACAGCCCGGTTGGTCATGCATTAGGGCTGCCACCTCTCTCTCTCCCCCCCTCCCCCCCATTTTTAGAAGTTCCGTATTCTTAACACCTTCATCACTGGAATGTGTGCCTCAGATTTCTCTCTATGTTGGGAACAGCTGTATGGAATTTTCAGGCAGAGAAGAAAAAATGTTTGAATTCATTTTTGAAGAATTTCACAAAAATTGCAAATGTATTCCTTCTGGAATGGAAGAAATTTGACTTTAAAAAAATCTGAGTGTGTGAAAGAGTGAAACTCATAGATTTTTCCATTCCTACCTCTGCAATATAATTAAAATATGTAATTGTATAGTTCAAACATCACATATCTGACTAAAATTCATTTCTGCCTCCCCTCTCCTAATGAAGAAGTGTGGTTTTCAAAGCTCACTAGTACTGCATGTGTTTTGCATGCAGAAGCTAGGGATCCTAATTCAATCTCTATAGCATCTTCAGTTTAAATGATCAGGTATCTAATAAGTCCACTATTTACTGTGCCCAGCTTACCTTAATTATATGATTAAAAGGGAGTGCATAAAAAGCAACATGGAAAAGGGGGGAAGACAAGAAAAAAAATGGGAAAGACTTGAGGATTTTTTTTCACTTAATTATCCAAGTGCAGAGCACTATGTGAACAAAATAAGATTACAGTCTGAAATATAATCAAGAGAGGAAGAGAAGTTCTTGAACCAAGCCTCCTCCTACCCCCGCCCCCCAGCTCTAGTTTCCTTCTTTAGAGGACTATATGGGAGGGGGCACCTGCCTTTCAGGTTTAGAAGGCCTGATATTCTGGAAGGGCCTGGAATGCTCGGGGTCCTTGCTGTCCGTACAGATTACTGCCTTCTCTACTTCCTTCACTACAAACTGTACATCTACAGTCCACACAAGCATAGTCTGCAAGCAGTCAAGGACACCATTCTGAATGGGACTACAGCAGAAATAAACACCAAACTCTGACACTTGATATTCACTTGTACCTACTTCACTTTTGGAGAAACCACGTACCTTCCAATTAATGCCACTGCTATGGGCACTTGCATGGCCCCACAGTATGGAAATATCTTCTTGGCTGATCTGAAACAAAATTTCCTAAACTCGTGCACAAAGAAAATTCTTTTACCTGAGATAAACAATATCATCTTTCTCATTTGGACCAATGGAAATGAATCACTTGAGAACATTCACCATGATTTCAACAACATCCATTAACAACATCAACCTGAGCCTGTAATAATACACACTGCAAGTTGACTTTCTTGACACCACTGTGTAGCTAAAAATTGGGTATCTAGGCACCACACTACATAGGTTACTAGAAATAATTTCACACCTCCAGAACACACTACCAAACATAATGTTCATCATCAAAAACTGACCTACTCAAAACTCATGCATTTTCAGCAGGTATTTCTCAAATTTAAATACCCAGCTGATGAGGTAAGTAGGTCAACAGGAACAGAGAAAAAAAAAAGGCCAAAAAAAGAGAAATTGAAAGAACACTACTAGTTGTCACCTAGAGCTCCCAGCTGATTCTACTCACATAGCTAATCAACATGCTGTAACCAGTTCTGAAGAATAACACTTCCTTCTGACGGGCTTTGAGTGGCAAGTTTTTACTTGGTTGCAGACAGCCTCCTAATCTTAAACACCTACTCACTTATAACAGGACACTTAATGGAAATACAGGCTTAAGAGCCTGCTACAAGCCCAGATACTTATCTTCTCCCTACACCTATTCTGGCAGAAATACAGCAGGTCCTAGTAATATCACCCACAACATCAGAGGTGCATTTACTTGCACATCTCCCAACATCATATACACCATCCTCTGTCAGCAATGCCCTTCTGCCCTCTATATTTGAGAAATAGGATAGTCTCTATATAAGAGGATAAATTGACACAAGTTTGATATTAGAAATGGCAATATCCCTACTCTCCAAAAGTGGCAGAACATTTTAAACTTCCTGGATTTACAATAAATTACCTTCAAATAGCTATTGGGGAAAAAAAAAACTAAAGGAAGACTGAAAAGAGAAACAACTGAAATGGAATGTATTCACAAATCCCAACCTGTTAGTAGATATGATGGCTGAGATCCTAAATTGGGAGACATATTATCTCATGTAGTTATGTCTCTCAGTGCTAGCCCCTCATCTGAATCCACCTTGTTAACTGTGCAATGCTTCCCACATGACCATTTCTGGGTCATTGAAAAGCAACGGGATCAGTAGCAATGTGTCCAGCTATTTTTTGTTAACTGGACACACTGCAGCAGGCACTGGCAGGGATCTCTGGAGCTTGCTGGGAGGTCCGCTGCAGGTGATATGCCTGCAGTATGTCCAGCTAAAGGAACATAAATGGATGCATTGCTACTGATTCTTTTGCTCTCCAACAACCCAAAAATAGTCGGGCTGTGTGTGTGTGTGTGTGTATGTGTGTGTGCATGGATGGGTTGGTAGTGGGCTTTTGGTAAAGGTATGTTCAGAATAGAATTCTGATCTACACAATGACTGAAAAAGTGTGTTGTGGTGTCACAAGTCATCCATATAATATTGTAACTTTCTACTAGGATGCCAGTCAATGTTTTTTGGCATGCTTTATGTTGTTGTTGTTGTTGCTGAGTACCTTCAAGTTGTTTCTGATTTATGGCAACCCAATGGTGAATCTATCATGGGGTTTTTTGGGATTGAGAGAGTGTGATGCACCCAAGGTCACCTAGTGGGTTTCCATGGCTGAGTTGTGGTCTCCAGGGTTGTAAGTCCAGCTCTCAAACCACTACACCATGCTGGTTCTCTACGCTATATATAGCAAATGTTTATGTAACAAAAGCTTTCTCTCTTACTTCAAGGGAACTATTTTCACTAAGAAAAGTGTATTGCTTTTAACACTTCAAGACCATCTGCTTGACAGACCTGAACCATCCGGTAACACCACAAAAATATCATTAACAACAAATGACACAGTAAGATCCTCATTGTTTCCACTGGAAATATCTGTGTTTTAAATGTGTATTTCCTAGGCATCAGACTGATCTAGCACTGCCTAGTTTTACATTTGAACCTGTCATTCCTTTTCCACCAGGTACCACTCAGCAGTGAATATTAAATGGTGAAAAATAAAATGATATAATCTTTTTTAAATGCAGCATTTCTTTCAAAGGGCAGAATACCTGAATAATGTTATATGCTAGAACCTAGAAACAACAACAGTACAGATACTTGAAAGCTTGTCAGCTTCAGTGGATAAAATGTGATGTCTCCAGTCAATACATCTCACTCTAAAAGCCAGCCCTCATGTTTTGGAAGAATAATGGTGGTTCAGCGGGTTTCATCAAGCTGCTATATTCATTCAAAGTGGATGTTTTGTCAGAGAGGTGTGTGTATGTGTCTGAAATGACACCTGTTGAAATGCATTGTGAATAGTTACTTCCAGATATCAGTATTACAATCTAACCCAAAATGTTGTCTGGATATGCAACAGGTCCATTCACAGGTTTTTGCATAATGGGTTAGCTTTAGCTGATGATGATTCTTGAATGCTTTTAGATACCTACAGGACTTGCCCTTATCTCCTGGTAGCCACTGAAGAAACTCTTTTGAATTTTAGATAAGTTAGTAAAGGCCAAAATCTTATCTGATGCTGGCACAAGGTGAAGTTTCACCAGCCTACTTTTGCAAGAGGCTGGTAGGTGGTGACTACTTCTTCCATGACTGCACATGGCAACCAGATGGAAACTGTAAAACAGCACACAGTGCATTTATATCAGGAGTGGGCAACTGTCAGAAGGTAGGGGGACACATTAGCCCCTAGAAGATCCTGGGGAACTTCACCATACAGCATAGACCCACAAAAGAACAATGGTTTGAATCCTATATGACCTTTCACTCAATGTAAATTTGTCTGAACTTAACTAAGTAGCAGAGGGGCTAAGAAACCCGGTTACTGATTTGCGAAATTGCTTAATGGGATACCAGCAAGAGTGCCTGATGTGCATTGGGGTGCCTGATGTGCATTGTGGACCTGATATACTTTGCGTCATGCCCTGCCTTGGAGACTGTGGCAGCGAGGAGGAGGATTCTGACTCCGAGGTAGAGGCTTCCCCAAAGGCTGAAGTGTCTCCAGAAGCTGGTCCAGAGGGAGATAATACACAACAACAACGAGGGCCTGAGCCAGGGAAACAAATAGAGGAAGACATAGCTGATACACCTACCTTGCAGCAGAGATACCGTGAAAGGGAGAGTTTGCGTTGCTCGGCTCGTTTAAGTAGTAGATGAGCCCTAATAAGGGAACACCTGTGGTGACAACAGCCATAGATAAAGGAGGGCTCCAGCTGGCATTTCCTCCCAGGGTCAGCAACTGGTCTCTTTGGCCCTGAAACCCTGTGCTCTTGGATCTGGTTGTCTTGGAACTCTGCCTGTTTGGACTATGGTTTGGATTTGCCTCTTTGGATTCATTTGCTCTAGGCTTCCTTTCTGTTTGGACATTCTTTGACTCTTGCCTCATAAGTAGGAGCTGTGCTGCTTGTGATTTACGGCCTGCTCTGCCGTGGACATGACACTTTGGGGAACTTGGCTGATTTGTCCTGATTCACCATTGAACATCTGTCTCTTTGCCAGCTCTGCAACATAGTTACGTATTATCAGTCCTTTATTGAAGACAGACATTGTGCATCTTCACAGTTCTATTTCCCTCAGGTGCAAATCCACTTATGAGCATGCACACCCCAAAAGGATTCTGGCCAATGTTGTTACTACCAAATGCATATGGATGCCCTCTAGAGGGTATAGGAGGCATTATTCTCCACATTCTTGTCCCCCCAGCCATTTTATGCCCAGGAGAGATCCTTTTTACAACAGAAAACAACCTGGAAGTCACTTCCTGTTCACTTCACCTCAAACCCTCTTTACAGACTGCAAGGGGCAATTAAAAAAAAATTACCTATGCTTTTATATATATGGAGGCCATTTTACAGACACAAAGCTTGAGTATTCTTTTTTTAGTTGGCTAATACTGGTATATGCTGATGTACAAGCATAGCTACGTAAATTCTACCCCACTATATTTCCCCCAGCTTTCTTCCTTCTTTTTTTTTCCTTCTGGGGAGAGGATCAGAAGGATATATTTCTCTGTAATTTTCAGGAGGAGGTTTCCATTTACCTCACATACCCTTATGAGGCAGCAAAGGTTTACTTATTGATTCATTAATGCATTGAAACTGCTTATGGCAACATGAAGCTTCTCAGTGCTCCCACTTTCTGAAACGCCTTGGCAGTAGTGTGACATGAAGCAAAGGCATTCCAAGAAGTGGCCAACAGAGAGAAATGGGGAGACATTTGTTGTGCCATTTCTTAGCAGCCACACTTCTTGGAATCCCTTGCTAGTGAGAAGGTGTAACATGACAGAGGTGTGGCATCACTTCCAAAGCATTGCAGGAAATATGGCCTGCAGAAAAAGTATGGAGATCCATCCACCAGTGCACAAGGCTCTTTTATTTACAAAACCAATATAACACCAGAAAGCCCATGGACATTGTGTAAAGATATTTAATGGCAATGCTTTTCCTCCCATTAAATCTTGCCTACCTTTTAGGAGGTTTTGATTTCACTCTCACCCACTCACCCAAAGAATAGTCAAAATGCATATTTTCAAAATGGCACAGCTCTTACCATCCACTTGCCAAAATGCAGGGTCAAATCCAAGTGTTATTCTCCTATCTGGTGCCCATTGACAGACAACAAATGGGGTACAGGGGATTTTTTTTTTTTAATGTGGCAGGCAGTCTCAAATTCTTTGAAAGATTTATGGAGAGTTTGAGTGAGTAGCAGAGGTGGCTATCCATTTTTAAAACTGATTTGAATACTGCTGTTGCTAATGGTGACAATGTAATTTTTCTTGGCAGTGACTGTCCACCTTTTTCCTCCCACAATGCATTCAGTTTGAGACATTCTGAGGGAAAATGCAGCCAATGGTTGGAGACCAATGAGACAAATTGGCTGTTCCACGTAGCAGTAACACTGTCAGCTCAAAAAAGGAAGGCGAAAAACACTGAATTCAGTGATGTTCAGCCTGACGTAAATGATCATAGAGATACAAGCAACTTTACTTTGCAATGGCTCCAGTGACAGTGATGAATCTACTCCGTGTTTTATCCCAAACCTTAAATGAGCTCTCTGTGCTGCTGAACCTGGTTGGGGGTGGGCAGGGGCCATAACTCCTTTAATATTTAGATCAGATTAACTACCCCAGGGCCATGGAAGCCACCAGTTACATTTCATGGATCATTTTGCACTGTTACAACAGCTTGAGAAAACCACAGTGATAGGCTAAATTACAATTAGGGTTGCAGCCACAGAGATACAGGTAATTAAGTGTCTGGGTATCTTTTCTCTAAGAGAAATAATGAACAAATGGCAGAAAAAGGATAGCACGGGGCTCCTAATGGAACACTAATACTAGCAGCAAACATACAAGAGCTGTCCTGAAGCACACCAAAAGTTGATCTGACCCAGCTTTCTGTTTCCTCAAGGACAAAGTTGACACCTATGAGAAGCCACAAGCAGGACAGACGAACAATAGCAACCTCTCACTCTTGTTCCACAGCACACTCTTTTATTTATTTATTTTTTTAATGACCAGCAATATATAGTCATCATGACAAGTAGCTGTCGATAGTCTTCTGCTCCATGGGTAAGCTATTCACTCCCAGGAGTCTGTCACAAAGGCACCATTTCCAGTGAAAGATGCTTATTAAGAGAAAAGGCTGGTGGAGGGAAGAGAGGCTGAGGAGTGAAAATTAATCAGATGTATTCCATGATGGTTTTCTAAGCTGCTTGCGCAGATTAATGTTGCAATTTTCAGCACTGGCAACTCAACAATTCAGATGATAAGATTCAAAGCAATATTTATAACAAGCTATGTTTAGCTTAACACTCACTTTAATTGTTATTAAATGGGGGGAGTCTGTAGCAGCTGAGTCATGAAAGTGCGAGGACAGTGAACACAGTTGAATGTTATTTCACATCATCTGTTTCAATATTACCAGGGCTTCTTGACCATTTCTGTTGTAAGCAAGATACTTCTCAATAGCTGTGCCCTCGTTTTTTTTTAACTACATTAATACAAAAGAGCAAGGCCCTTGACTTGTTCCCTTATGCCAGTGTTTGGAACTGTGAAGCCCAGGGGTCATGCTTGCTGCTGTTGTCCGGCCCCTCCCAAAACTGCAAACCCCGGGATTCCATAGGATACTGCAAGTGGAATCATAGCGCTATAACAGGCTAGTGTGGAAATGGACTTATGGTGACCCTAAGGCAAACCTATCACAGGGTTTTTTGGGGGATGAGAGTGTGTGATGTGTCCGAGGTCACCCAGTGCGTTTCCATGGCTGAGGGGTTATACTCAAATGCTCAAACTACTACACATGCACAGCCCCTGGGCCCTTCCTGGTCCCAATGCTGTGCTACATCATAAACCTAGTTATGAATGACCTAAGGAATTGAACCCCGAATCCAACCTTAAACTCAAGGGAGTTGCTCTGAGTGACAGAGGGCTATGGTGTGGCTGAATGGGATACTTCAGGATTGGGATTCAGATGAGATTCAAGGGGCATTTATGATCACAGCAAAAGTGCCACAATAAGGAATATTCATATACATATACAGCTGTATATGAAGTAGTTACAGCTTTGTAACTCTAGCTTACAAGTCCATAACTACAATGCAGAATGCTAGACATGTTTTTTTTTAAAAAAAAACACAAGAAATAGTGAACTATATCTCTGAAGTTACTAAACAGAAGGAATCTAAGTGAAGGCATTCTTGCCTCCTCTTTTCTTTGAGGAGCTGGGCAAAACCCCAACAGTATTGAAACTACACAGGATGTGCAGCCTTCCAGATGTTGTTGGGTTACAAATTCCCAGCAGTGCTATCTAGCATAAACCAAAGGTAACACATGCTGGGAACTGCAGTTCAATAATGTCTAGAGTGCTGCATTATTCCCAGCACTGATGTTGAAGAAGCAAAGTACTGATTCTCTTTGTCTAGGTGAATCTGAAAAATGGAGATGCTGGGTTCATAGGGAATCAGGTTTGTTTCTGCTTTTCCTGGAGAAACTGAACACCCTCTGGGTGTTTTGGAAGGCAACTGCCATCATTCCTTACCACTGGTCAGACATTCCTGGCAGTTGCAGTCCAAAACATCAGGAAGGCCAAAAGTTCCCCAGCCCTGGTTTGTTTCCAATCCAATCCAATCCAATCTTGTTATGCAATCACAGACCATCAAAATACAAGATATCCATCATATGAAAAATGATACAAGAGGCAAACAATACAAAGCAGATGAAGGTAATATCAATCATTTCCTAGAATGGTAAAGCAGCATGGTGCACACACAATTACCAAAAGGAGCTGTAGAGGTGTCCATTAACCCCAGTCTAGCATACCCCACTGACACTAAATTCTCCACTCTTCTGCACTCCATGGGAGATTGTTCATGACATTTTTTCAAAGTCTCCAGGTGGGGCAATTGTTTCTGGATTGTAAGATAACCTCTCTATGCCTTTCTTCTGCAGTCTAAATACACTTAATTATTACTTGAATGGGAGGGGACCAGGTAGTACCAGGGGTCTCCAGGTAGGCCTAGGAAACAGCCCTTGCTTGAAGTCCTGACTAATTGCTGCCAGTCAGAGTAGACAATATTGTGCGAGAGAGACCAATGATCTGACTCAGCGTGTAGCAACTTCTTGTACTTCTCTTCACTCTGAGCTTAACAATATTATTCCCAAACAACAATATATTACTGTGATCTGACCTTGTTGTGGTATAAAGTATTTGGAACACAGCTTGGAATAGCACTTGTTACAAGTAACAAGTTTCTCCTCCTTCCCCTTTCCCCCTTCATCAGTCTTACTTCAAAAGAGTTCAAAGTGAAAAAGTAGTTTCCGTTCAATAAATTCTGAGGGAGGAGAGGAGAGAAGGGGGCTGAGTCTGGCCCTTCCCAGTAGCCTCAACGAAAGCAAATTGCTGCAGCATCTCCTAACTTCTGTGCTCTTCCCCATTAAAAACTTAAGCCATCTTGACCACACTCTGATGTTGCCTGGCCACACATCTTCTCGTTTTCATTTTTGAAACGTTGGAGGATATGGTACCATGCAGGAATCAACAGTTCGGCCTGAGGAGAAGACTTAGGCCATTTCTACACTATGGTCCCATCCCGGAGTGGGGACACATTGAAGCCGTCCGCGAGATGTGCTATCACACAACATCATCACAGTCCTAGTCCTGTCGCATTCCCAGCCATCACAATTGCTAGAAAAAATCCATCCCTTTAGTGCAACGATTGCATTGGCTGGGGCTGTGTGAAAAGGGCAGCGAAAGAGGCTGGCTGCACTGTGGAAGGAAGAAGCATGTCCTGAATGCTACTCATCTGCTGGCAGCCAGCCAGCCAGGTGCAGAAGAGAGTGTTTGGGACACGCTCCCATCTTGGCAATGGCACTGCTGGGATGACGCTAGGAAGTTGTGGGATACAGGTATGGTGTGCAAAGGGCCAGCTTGGCCTGACTAGTGGCTGTATAACTTGGAGGGCTTTATTAGCCTGAACAAAGGCTAGGTTTCCCAAGAGGCCAGTGGCCAGTCAGACTGGAGCCCCTCAGTAAGCAAGAGGTGGAGCTGTGGCACTAAAGCTGCAAGAGAGAAGTGTCAAGCGGATAGGCCTCTAAACTTTGAGCAGAGAAGGAACAAGAACAGAAGGAGCGTGTTGCCTTACTCTCCCAGAAAAGGACCGGGTGTTGAAACTTACCCTGGGAAGAGGTTTAAATCTGCTGTCTTTCAGGTTTTACAAGAATAATCTCTTTCATTTTACAGCCACAGCATTATTATTTGAAGAGGCAGGACTGGTATCCTCTGATGAAAGCAAGCTGTCTTCTTTTTTGCATTTCAAACACTTTCTTGTGTGTGCTTGTTTCCTACAGAAACCAAAGCGGCAAATGTCCAATCAAGCACCTCTTGAAATTATTGAATTCTCTCCCACTACTCACCCTTCTCTTTGAAGCCTGCCTTGCTAGGATACTGTGCTTTGCAGGGGGATGAGGGGGAAATTATTAAGTGGAAGCTTGGCATTCTTATTTTAAAAGCTTGGCATATCTTGTAAAATTCCCCTTTCATTTCTTTGGTAGTAAGTCATTGGTGAGGTCAATTTAATGTGATTCCCAATATTTCCCCTCCACTAACCTTGGTAAGTGAGATTTTATGATTTTCTTTGGGAAGGTAATGATCTAATGAGACTCATAACAATCACTCTCTGTAAACAAAAGATTTTAAGAGTTCTTGCAGCACTAGGATGAAGCTCATCTTTAGCAATAGAGAGGGATAGATAGAGAAATGTCTCTGTGTATGTCTGTGTGTGTCTCTGTGTGTGTGTGTGTATGTGTATTTCTATAAGACAGAGAAATACCAACTCCTCCTATATCATTATAATTAGATGTCATGCAGAATTACTGGAATTTCATACCTTGATCTTCATACACTGATTTCAAGGTTATTGCTAATGGCAAGTCTGCTCTAAATAAAGTAATATGCTTTTTGCTTAGACTGAAGGAATGCCAAATTTTTCTCTTTGAGCTCAATTTATAGACAGGAGAACATCAGGAACAAGCTTTTTACATGAGCATTTACCACAGGCTGTTAGCAAGGTTTGAACTTCAGGAACACTCCAGAATTAAACGACACACTAGATTTGTTGGAACAGCTGAATACTTTACATTATGGTTCTTCTGTGCCTGGTTTTTTAATTTTTTTGGGGGGGGGAGGGGGAGGTGTGCAAATACTTACCTGGAGGAAAATGTGATAATTGTTTTGTACAGATCACAGACACTTCACATTTTATGGCCTACTTGATCATATGATTTTATGGTAATAATATCAGTACAAAGCCAGGTTCTTTCTCTCAGCTGAGAACTTGACTTGGGATCCTGAGTACAGATGAATATTGCTGAAGTTTCCTTTTCTTTTCTTCCATCACTGCTGGTGGGCTTGTTGTCTCTGATCAGTGGAGGTTCCAGGAAAAAAAATTCTCTTTGTATGCTTGGACTGCTTTATTGTTTTATATCAGGGTGGGAATCATGTATCCTCCAGACATAGCTGAACTTCATCACCCAGCACCGTTGCCCATGTTGGCTAGGGCTTCTGAGCCTTGCTTTCCATCAACATCTGGAGGGCTTCATGATTCCCATCCTTGTTTTAGATGAGCATTGTTATAAACTTCTCTAGGTACTATGGTAGAAGGACAGTGTAGAAATAGTGTAGATAAGTAAACATATAATAAGCAAAACTCAAAGGCTTTCTAGTCTCCCTCCCCACACACACTTTTTAAAGATATGTTCTTTTTGCATTTCATCCTCTGCAGGGTCTCTCTCTCTCTTGGCCAACTGAAAAATTAAAGACTTTTATCTGTTTGAAAAAGGGGAAAAGAAATCAGTAGCCTGCTTAATATTAATCTTTAGGCAAGATAACTAGCCATGAGTTGTGATAAGTCCTTTAGTCCAGATGGATGATTAATACATTTGTTTTCCTTTCTGTGTGGAAAAACCAGGGCATCTCTAATGCTTGAGAGAGTGAAACTAATTATTAGTAAAGTGTGCTCAATCTCTCTTATTTGACCTGGCACCATCATTCACAAAATTAAAGAGCTGTGATATTGATTACCCATGTAGTCTTTGGGGTAGCTGACTAAAGTAGCTATGTTGATCTGATGTCCTTTCATTCCTGCAATCTTTGTGAGGGCTCTATCTCTGTATTAGCTCAGTATTAGCATGCTAGTATATTGTAGTTCTCACTCACCAGGTATAGATACAGGCTTCCCCCACTTATCTGACAAGTTAGGGGTTGGAGCACTGTCAGAAAACAGAATTGGTTGAAAAGTGAAACCCATGTACTGTACTGTAGGGAGCATGAAGGACTTACAGAGGGCTCCTTTGGGACCAACTGCATGCGTGTGGCTTGCAAAATCTCTCAGATAGTTTGGTGCCCTTTTTCCTCTCCCAGCTCACTTTGCAAACAGAGCATGCAAGCAAGCAGTTCCCAGGAAGCATCTGTAGGCAAGAAGAACTGGTGAAAGAGTGGAAAACCTGTTGAATAAATGGAAATTGCCCTTAATTTGGAAACATCAAAAGAGTGAGTGGTCAGATAACAGGGTGTCAAAAGGTGGGGGCTTCTTGTATGTTCACTGATATCCTTCACTGGTCACTTAGTTACAAACGCTAACTAAGTAACATTTACTGGCCCAAATCCTCAACCCCACTTTAACAATCAGCAGCCACATAGAGTGAAAGAGGTCTGTTCAGCTGTTAATTGAGGTGCAAGGAAGATGAAGTTTCCAGCCCCCTCCCATGAGCAACTGAGGCTGTGACAAGTAATTGTGACAAAGGTCCTGCTTCTGATTGTCACAGCCTCACTCACTGGCAGGAGGAGGCTGGAAACATCCTTGCCCCTTGATTGACAGCTATACAGACCTCCATTCAGTCCAGCTACTGGCTCTTAAGGTGGGCTGGGGGGCATTCACAATCCTGGTAATAGTGCCATGATTGTGACCATGTAGAATTACTGAATATAGAACAATTATGGATCCACAACACTGGGTTATGAATCTGTATCTGCAATATAGAATGCCATCCACTATTGATTAAAAAAATGGGGGGGGGAGGGAACTATCTGCACTCTCTTTGGTATTCTGAAGGCACGTGCATCTTTAGTCCCCTTGTCTCTTCACCCCCTGAAGACTTACCTAGTAAAACCCTCTGTTAAAACTTCTGGGGGAAGGGAGAGAGTAGCTTTTCCATAGGAAAATGAAATCTTCGAAGTTTTTTTTTCTTCCCCTCTGAAAATTTTCACTTGGAATGAGTCTTGCCAAATCAAATGCCCTGCAAATATGCTGGATATTGTGTACATTTGTAGTTCCCACTGGAAAGTACCCCATGCCAGCAGTGATGAATAGGATGCTGCCTGTCAGAGCAAGTACTGGATCACTGTCCAAGTGGGACCTAAATGATAAACTGGGGATTAGAGCCAGGAAATCACAAGAGAACAAACTGAAAGTCAGAGCCAGAAAATAAAATAAGCCCACAAAAGTAGCCATATAATACATTTTTGGATTTTATGAGGACTTGCCCAAGTGCCACCGATCTGTGTGTTTGAGTTCTCCAGAATTCTCCAATAAGCTACGTGTTACAAAAAAAAGAGGGGAGGGGACAAGAATTGCCTTCAAATTAGGCCAATTGCTGTAGCTGGAAGGTGTTCAGCTAAGCTCAGTCTCTGAACAGAGATTGTGCAGACTGAATAACTGGTAGGTATCCCTACCAACGGCGCTGTCTTTCTGCAGTGGGGAGACTGTGCACTCTTGTGAGGCAAGAAGCTATGCTGTTGGTAGCAGTGCTGCTGGTAGGGTCTCCCATGTCAGACAAGCGTTAGCCAAAGAGCCAGACCAAGTGTGTCAAACAACTGTTGGGCTGCGGCAGTAGTGGGGAGATGCATTGGAGGAAGATGTCTCAGAGACAATGGCAGCGGCACTATAGCTAATGCTAGTTAATACTGTACAGAAGGCGGCAAAGGTAAACCACTCCTGAAGCCTTGTATCTTGAAAACTCTGTGATGAGACATTCCAAAGTGAAACAAGAGATAGTAAAATAAGATGAGACTCCCAGATTGGAAGGCATCCAATGAGCTACTAGGGAAGAGCAGAGGACAAGTATGAGTAGTTCTGTGGCTGATGGTGTAACTGGAAGCAAGTCAAAAAGATGTTCAGCTGTTGATCTCCTCAGAGGTGAAATGAAAATCTGAAGCAACATAACACACATTGTAGGAACATGGAATGTGAGAAATATGAACCAGGAGATGCTAGACATTGTAAAAGAAGAAATGGAATGTATAAACATTGCACTACTTGGGGTGAGTGAGCTAAAGTAGACAGGAATGGAATATTTTCAGTCAGTGTATTAACTGCTGTCTGGCAGAGCTGACATAGGGGCCTGGAAGGTTTTGATTGTCTTTGCGTCAGGTGACAAAGCACTGAAGGAAGTCATGATAGCATCTTAATGACAGGAAAGGTAAAGGAACAACAGAACAGTTTCCATGGGAAAAGGTAACAGAATGTTGACTTTTGGTTGCTCCTTCTAGCAGCTTTGCTTGCTGTTGTTCCCTAGGCTTGGGTACTTCAGAGGACCATCTAAAACTTATCAGGTTGAGCTCTCCAACTCATCCTCCTGAACTTATGACTTGGCCATGGTGAGGTCCTTTGTCCTAGCTTTGAAGCTTCCAGTCAGAGTCCTTTCCTTTCCACACAGCTTTCAGCTATAAGTGTAAAATTTACTTTGGCCATTTCTGCACCGGGCTATTAAAACGGTGCAGAGCGACCTCTGACAGAGGTCTTCTGCACTATGGAGTGGACTGGGGCCGACTACTTTTTGTAGTTCTGTACCTCAGTCCAGTTCGGAGCAACCAGAACTGGTCGCACAGTGTGCTTTTTAAAAACCTCTTTTAAGAGGTTTTTAAAAAGCACGGAGCGTGCAACTTCGTGTCGCTCCGTCGCCGCGCTCTGCTGCAGATTTGCAGGTGCGCACAAGTGCGTGCCTGCGGATCTGCTGGGGGCGGGCTTTAGGCTGGCGAGCTTCGGTTGGTGGAGAGCCTCCACCAACTGGAAGCTGCCATTTTGGACACCGGAGCAGTGCAGAGCGACGAGCTCGCACTGCTCCTCGTCCTGACAGACTCGCCCGGACACTCAAGAACGCCGGTGAGTTCTGTTTTCGCGTGTTTCCTTTCTCGTGTGTGGAAAGGGCCTTCATGCCACAGTATTTATAGCCAATCATGCTGTATCACAGGTTGGGGGTGTATTGCATGGTAACACAACCAGTCTACTGTAGTTGGACCTAACAATAGGATTCAGGTGGTGTTGTCGGCTTCAGAGCAGATAGCCTCTGCCAAATCACAGATTGGCATTTTGGGAAAATTGGAACAATCTCTGCGTCTCCAAGCTATTTCACAGCTCAGCTCAGAAGAATGCAGACACCTGACATGAGTGGCAGGGGATGTTGTTGTTCTGGCTAATCAAACAGTCCCAGTGCTTCAACATCTTGAGCTGTCACTGTACTACAATACTGGGGCTCAATACTGGATCAGATAAGAGGCTGACACAAGACAGAAGATACATGAAGGAGACACCTCTGATGCTCTTAACAATATAGACTGGGTATGGTTGCTGCCTTTTATTGCTACATAACAATAAAATTATAAATTTTGTGTTTCAGATGTGCATATTCATTATAGATATCATGTGTTGCTTGCACAAGTTGTACAGTTACTGCCCGTGACATTTTAATTGATGGCTCAGGTCCTGGTTATTTGAAGGATCATACTCTCTCTTACAAACCACCCTGGACTTTGGCATCTGCTGGAGAGGCCTTTTTTCCATCCCACCACCCTCACAGATGTACCTGGTGGGAACTCTGGAGAGGGCCTTCTCAGTGGCTGCCTCCAGGCTGTGGAACTCCCCTCCCAGAGAAGCCAGACTGGCACTCTCCCTACTCCCTTTCTGCAGTCAAGGAAAGACATTTTCTGTCAGACAGGTGTTTGATGTGTGATTATATGGGGCATGCCTAATAGAATGTGCTGGATATTGTGTTGCTGATGAGTATGCAAATTTCTAATTGCGCATTTTAACATTGTTTGTATTCTGCCGATTTTAACTAGATCTTTTTAACTGTAAGCTGCTTTGAGTCCCAACTTGGGAAAACAGTGGGGTATAAATAAAGATAACAACAATAACTTTTGTTATTGTACTGCCAGCTTCCCTGGTGAAGTGTGCAAACAGCAAATTCATGTGTGAATGAATGTCAATCATTTATCTGTGCCTTTTAGATAAGGGTTGGATTTTGCGATGTATTTTATTTACATCATTTCGTTAAGGCTACCAATATTTTTTGTAAAAAAATCAAATGCTGTTTCTGTGTGTTGAGTCTGCAGAGAGAGAGAGAGAGAGAGAGCTTGGGGATTGTTTTTATTTTCTTGTTGATACTCCACAATTTATGCATCTGGAACATACAGTTGTAACACAGTCCATTTTCTTCAGATCAGCTGTATACAAGAAGCATTGAACAAGTCATTGAAATGTTTTTAAAAGTCATGTTTAAGAAAACAAATTGACAACAGGGGAAGAAGCCAAATGTGAACTGTCTTCAGTCCGGAATTCCTGCTGGTGAGAAAACACCAATTCTCTCTTGTAAACAGTTACTACTTAAATGGGCTACAGCAGTCATGCTGCTTGTCCATTAATTAGGAGCTCTGTACTGTGCTGATGCTTTTACTGGGCAATTGTTCCAAATCAGCAGGGGTGGAATTCACTAAGCTAGTCATTAAAGGTTATTCTGCTGTGTTTGCACGGGGAGGACATTTCATGGGGATATTTGAGTTGCTTCATGCTTATTTTCAATAAGAACAAATAAGAAGGGTGGGAACTGAGTGGCTAAAGAGTTTTAAACTCAACTGGCAGCTCAATTGCAGGCTTAGGGGGCTTGGGGTCATATGCTGTAACTCTGGCAGTTCTGAATCTTAACCTAAAAATTATGACAGCCATTAAGAAATCCTTCATGGCTGACAGATCTGCTTACGAATGACATTTAAATGTACCTGATATCTATTTTCACACAACTGTACAGTCATTTTGTGTCATGATGGCTTCATTACATTCCCAACTCTGTTTTATAGCAAAGCATGCACATGCTCACAGTGCCTTAACACTTATAAACCAATCTGATATTATTCTTGTAAGCAAAAAAGGGGAAAAATGGGATCTTTGGTTTCTGTACCATTTAGTTGCAAGTAAGCCCTTTGAAGGCAATAGGAATTATGTCTAAGTAAGCATTGTCATATTGCGTGGTTACACTGACTAATGATAATCAGAAGGCACCACTGACCATAAAAAGTTGTAGAAGTGACTTGCAAGTAGACAATCAGGAGCAAAGCTTGGAATTAATTAGTGACAAATAACGAGTTGCTTAAGAGGGGACCATTGTCGCGTAGTGGTTTGAGTATTGGACTAGGACACTGGGAGGCCAGAGTTTGAATCCGTGCTCGGCCATGGTAACTCACTGGGTTGCCTTGGGCAACTCACTCACTCTCAATCAGAGAGGAAGGCAGTAACAAATCCCTGGGAGAAGGCATTGGCAAGCTCTCTCTGACTGCATCTTATCAAGAAAATCTTGTGATAGCTTCGTCTTAGGGTAATGATAAATCAGGGATGTCTTGATGGCACAGAACAAGAACAACCTGTCTTTAAATCACAAGGAAAGCCATGTTGGATTAGGTCAAAGTCCTATCTGGTCCAGTGTTCACACTGTTCACACACACAGTTCACACTAACTGATTTTCAGTTTCCAATGGAATCCCATAAACATGAGGACAAATGCACCCTCCCTCTTGTATCCCTCAAAAGAGGCATATTGCCTTTGATACTGTAAGTATTACAATACAGACCTCCTGGCTAGTAGGTGTTAATGAATGAACTTCATGAATCTATCCAATCACCTTTCAAAGCCATCCCAGGCCATTTTCACACTACAGTTACAGTGCTATTATTCCACTCTCAACATCCTCTAGAATTCTGGAGTTTGTAGTTTAGGCCAAAGAGCTCTCTGGCTGAGAATTCTAAAGGCCCCTCCCTAACCTGCAAACCCCAGGATTCCACAGGATGTTGAAAGTGGAATAATAGCACTATAACAGTGTGGTGAGGAGATGACCCAAGTTAACAGCCATCACTGTATTTTGGAGGAGTAAATTCCCTACTTCAGGTATGCACTGTATGGAGATGTCCTTCCTTTATTGGCCTTGAATGACCCACCATTTTGCTTTCATAGATTATCATGGGTTCTAGTATTATGAGAGAGGAAGAAAAGCTTCTGCCTATCTCCTTTCTCTACATCATGATAGTCAACTATGCTGGGGTCGAGGACCATTTTCCCCAGCCCTCATGGGCTGCATCTTTCCACAGTGCCCAGATAGATCCCTGCTTTAGCTGCAAGTTGGCCAAAATTGTGACAGGAAGTGACTTCACACTATTTCTGGTTGCCACTGTGGTTAGGATTGGCTGAAGAAGGAGATGCAGGACTATTGTGAGGGATCATTGTTGACAGGTTTTTCCTCTTTCCTACAGAAACTTTTGGAGCGTACCTTAAAATCATGCCAATTTAGAAATAAAATGGGGAGCTTGGAGGGACTGGTGGGGATTTGGGGGGTGCATGTAGCTCTGTACTGGACTCAATTTTATACACATTTACAATCTGGCATTTTTGAAACGCTAAACCTTTATTTTTAAGCTATTTCTAAGCTAAACATGAAGTTATATTTTTTTCTAAGCTAAACTTATAATTAATTCTTTCCCCCATTAATGAAGGTGTAATTACTTTACACTGTCATTGTAAGTCTGTGAATCATCACTCCTTGTGGCATAAGTGGAACTTTGCAGCTACTTTGATTGTTACAAGGGTGGGGCTTCAGTAAATGGTAAGGGAAGCTTATTACATGGTTCAAATGCTGGCTCATGCTGTGCCCCAGATGGATTTTTCAAAGTAGCTAAAAATAACCATCTACTGTAACCTACTTCTGCAAAATGAGAACATAATGGCCAGGATCCGGTTGGTGATTAATGTCAGCATTGCTGTCTGTTATGCCAGTGTAAAATATTTCTTGAGTGGTACAAAGAAGCAGTGAAGGGACAGCAATGAAAGCTGGCTCTGACAAGAGGGAAAGCTGCCCTGCTGGCTTCCAAAGGGCTTAGAACCAGCAGGGCAGCTTCCCCTTCCAGTGAAGATAGCCTTGACTGCTATTTCCCTGGCTGCTGCAGCACATGCAGTCATACTACCTTGGTCACTGCGCTGGTCCTTTTTCTTCCTGCTGCAACATGGGCATAGTTACACCTGGCCAATAGGATAATAGGCAAAGAGTTACTTTAAAACATCTAACTATAAACCGTAACTATTTCTGGGCGCTTGAAACCAAATACTTTTAAAAGTAACTTTTTGCGTTCTGGAGATGATCATTACAATGCTTGAATCCTCAGTCTTGTATTCAGCATTTCTTTCAGTCCTCCTAAATGCTTCTGCCTTCTGGGTGAGCTGCTGCCTTGGCCACTTGAGTTGAATCCAAGTCCATTAATCAGTAGCTTCAGGGACTACACAGGTGCAAAAAAAACCATCTGGGGATTTCACTGAAACAAGCAATCAGCAAATTGGCTTATAATACCAACATACAGCTGCTGTTTTCACCATACATTCCCCACAATTCTGAAGCAATTGAAGAAGTTGTTGCATTAATCAGAGGTTTTGTTCAGTATCAGAATCTGTACTGTCCTCCTCTCTGTAACATCTCATATAGCTCAGTGGCAGAGGAACATGTTTTGCATGCAGTGTAGTTGCATGATTCAAACACTCCCTTTTCCAGGGAGGGATGGGCCAGACACCTATCTAGGCTTAGGAAGCTGATGCCAGTTAATGTAGACAATGCTGAGCCAAATGGACCAATGGTCTGAAGCCATATGGCAGTTTTCTGTGTTCAGTCCAATCATTGTACGTCATATAGCAGTGACTGGATTCACTCCCACCCCCAAGTTTCTATATATATGAAAACCAGCTTCTTGAGAATATCTTTCAGAAGCCCTAGAATGAAGTTTTGATTAAAACTTGTCAGCCAAGCTTAGTAATTATAATCTGATTTTTTTTTTTAAAAAAGAAATCCTTTTGTGTCATGGAACAATAATTTCAGCAATTTTTTATGCTTGCATTTTGGATTGTAAAATTGTTGCTTTTTGTTTTAGAGCCCATTCCGATCTGAAAGAGGAGACTGGGAAGCAGGAGAGATGGAGCCCTGCAACAGGTCTGAATTGGAGAAAAAGCTAAATGAAGAAGACTGGAAGCCATTTTTTTTTTGGCAATTCTTTGGCTGGGTTAGAGAAACACACTAGGATCCAGCCCCTACACCAGTCTTTCTTGCAGCAGTTGCTCCTAGGAGAGGCCTTATTTGTATGCTCTGAAGTAGAAGTAGGGGGGACTACATCATCAAGAAAAGAGCATTAGGAAAGGTGACTCCAGACTTAATAGTTGGTTCTATGTTCTCTCCCTCTCCTCCCATCACCCTGTTTCAGAGCTGGTAGGAATTTTTGCCTATAATCTGAGGCTTCACAGATGAAGGATTTTTGCCACCTACCCAACAATGAGCTGTAGAGGAATCAGCTGAAGAACTATTTTAGTGAGGCTTTGAAATACTTGGTCACATTAGCAAATATTGTGGAGTGGGTGGGTAGGGGGGTGTATTATTCTTGAAATCCATGATGAAGCCCTCCAGTCTCCTTTAAGATAACAGCGAGTTCTGAAGTCTTGCTCTTAGATCCCAGGACACAGGCAAAGAACAAACTTAGGGGTCACCTCAAGACCAGACCTTGTAAGTAGACATGCTGTGAGGATGGCCTCTCTTATCAAGTGAGTTCTGCCTGATGCCAAGCTCTTCATTATGGCATGACACATAATAAGAGGATAGAAGGTGGGGGACTTTCCCAAGCTCCAGGTAAGGAAAAGCTCCAGAAAAACCCAAGCATCATCACAAGCCCCTCCCCATACAACACACACCCTATTTATGATAATTGCACCCCTTCAGGAAATAGGGTATAAAAACCCTAGCTTGGACCCCAGCTTTTTGTAGTACATTGGATGTAGTATGTTATATGTGATGCCTCCAGCCTGCCATTCTTCCATGCTACCTTCAGATACCGTCTGAGCCACTCTACTGTGACCCTTTCTGCAGGACTGGTAACTATCACCCTTTCTACCCACTATGCCTCTATCCAACCTTTCTTGCCTCACTTTCTTATAGGTTTGTATGGTTCATAAGAATGTCTGATTTCTCATGTATTTGTCAGTCCAAATAAAATACTTTGTTAATTTCAGTTGGAGTCCTCTCTATAGTTAGTACTGGTATACATGGGTGAAAAGATCCTGCCATTACTGTCCTCTCACAGACCTCCTTTGAGCTATAATTCCCCAAATTCTAAAGAAACACTGGTGTTGTGGGTGGATTCCAATATCCCACACTTCTTAGGGTAACAGTAGTGAGTGGGGAGCCATAGTGGAGTTAAAGCATCATAGAGTCATAGAGTTGGAAGAGACCACAGGGGCCATTGAGTCCATGCTATGCAGGAACACCCATCAAAGCATTTCCAACAGATGGCCATCCAGCCTCTGCTTAAAAACCTCCAAAGAAGGAGATGCTACCACACTCCAAGGCAGCATATTCCACTGCCGGACAGCTCCGACCATCAGGAAGTTCTTCCTGAGGTTCAGGGGGAATCTCCTTTCCTGCAGCTTGAATCCATTGCTCCTTGTCTTAGTCTCTGGAGCAGTGGAAAACAAGCCTGCTCCCTCCTTAACATGACATCCCTTCAAATATTTAAACATGGTTATCATGTCCCCTCTTAACCGTCTCTTCTGCAAACTAAACATACCCAGCTCCGTAAGCCATTCCTTATAGGGCATGGCTTCCAGACTCTTCACCATTTTGGTCGCCCTCCTCTGGACATGCTCCAGCTTGTTGATATCCTTCTTGAATTGAGAGGCCCAGAATTGGACACAGTATTCCAAATAAGGTCTAACCAAAGCAGAATAGAGTGGTACCATTACCTCCCTTGATCTAGACACCATACTCCTACTGGTGCAACCAAGAATCATGTTGGCTTTCTTGGCTGCCACATCACACTGCTAATTCATGTTCAGCTTGTGATCTACCAAGACTCTTAGATCCCTTTCACACATACTATTATCCAGCCATGTGTCCCCCTATATTTGTGCATTCCATTTTTACTGCTGAAGTATAGGACCTTATATTTCTCTCTGTTGAAATTAATCTTGTTTGCTTTGGCCCAGCTCTCCAATCTGTCATGGTCATTTTGAATTTTGATCCTGTCCTCTGGTGTATAAGCCACCCCACCCAATTTGGTGTCATCTGCAAATTTGATCAGCATGCTCTCTACCCCTTCATCCAAGTCATTGATGAAGATGTTGAATAGCATTGGGCCTAGGACAGAACTCTGCAGCACCCCACTAGTCACTGCTCTCCAGGATGAAAAGCAGCCATTGGTGAGCACCCATTGGGAATGGTCAGTCAACCAAGAGTTCCTCTTGCAGGGTTTTTTCACTATGCTGGAGAATGTAGGATATTGACCACTGAAAGTAAATCCACTGCAGAGCTTTGTTTTTCAATAGTTAAATCCATCCACTATATCCTATCTCTTTCTTCCAAATGGGGCTGCAGCAGATGGATATCATTTTATTCTATTACAAATTCATTTATTCATTTAAACTGTTCTGGTTATTTTCTTATTTCAGAAGAAGAGAATCCTCTGAATATTTCTGGAACTTTTAATCTCACCAAATCTTGAAGAAAAAGCAGATTTTTAAAAACAATTCCTTTGTTAGAGGCCCTATTCATCCCATGTCGGATTGCCTTACTATGGTAGTCACTATAGAGAGCTATAGAGGATAATTAAGTAGGTTCCAGAGGCAAAAAAGGGCTGTTTTGTGAAGGAGATGAAAAGAAGCTGGAGAAATCAGTGTCTTTAGACCTTCTCACACTACACTGTTACAGCACTATATTCCACTTTAACTGCCATGGCAACATCCTGTGGAATTCTGGGGTTTGTAGTTTAGTGATTCCCCAGAGCTTGCTGGCTGAGAATTCTAAATGCCCCTCCCTAAATTGCCAGTCTGTGGATTCTGTTTAATGTTGCCCTGAAGTTAAAATGGAATATAGCCCTAAAATAGTATAGCGTGGTAAGGATCATAGTCTCCCTCCCTCTGATGGTGGAAGGGGGGGCTACAGTCTACATTAACCACAGGATGATACAGAGTGGGAAGAAATGCATGCTCAGAAATCAAGAGGGAAGAATCCTTTGAAAGTTCAAATGAATGCTTTGCCTAACCCTTTCCTTCAATGTTCTTACTGCTCAAAAAAGGCTAGTGTTTTAATACCTCATTAAAATGCCCTTTGAATTTCTTTGGGTTTCATTTAAGATTACTGTAGTGTTGCGAGAACGATCTTGGGTTGGGTTTCTCCAGGGTGCTCCGTGTGAGAAGCAAACAATGACTAGGTGGGTATGAACAACTGGAATTGAAGAATGCTTTATAACTGTAGACCTGCATTTTTCTTTAACGACTGTGCCTTGTTTGGGTCAGAAGGTGGTGTGTAAAACTTTTCCCTTTTTTCTTTCTTTCTCCTTCATGATCCCAACTCTTAGTAGTGGCTGAATGTATGCCTCCCCTGTTGTTAAGGTCCTGCAGGTCAGCATGGTAACTTCTAAGTGAAGAATGCCAAGTGCATTGCTTCCTTGGACTTAATCCAATTGGCAGGCTCACAATATAACTCAAATGGTCTTTCTTCTATCATTTTCCATCAGAACTTCAGTCAGTATTTTGGGAAAAAAATGTAATTAACTACATCATTAGCATAGTTATTTGCACTATTTGTGCAGTTACAAAAACATGGTTTTTAGGCTGAAGATGATTCTCTTCTTGGTGTGAACTTGTTGTTATTGGGTGCCTTAAAGTTGCCTCAGATTTATGGCAACCCTATCCCCTAAGGATGTGAGAGTGTGATTTGCCCTAGGTTACACAGTAGATTTCCATGAAAAATCATCCACATTAGAACCCTGGTCTTCTGGAGTCTTCATCAAACTCTCAGCTCACTATACCACAGTGGTTTAATTTGGTGTGAATATTAGAGGCAAATTAATAATGAGGTTTTTTTTCCAGTTCATTTTTATAAGAATTTACCAAAATTTGCAAATTTATTCATGATTGGCATGGAAAGAACTTGAAATTGAGGAGTTCACATTTTGGAGGAAACAAAAGATATACAGCCATCAATTCATCCAGGGTTCGGCTTGACTTTAAAAGTGTTGGATTAAATGACATTAGTGTGAAATCAGGTGGTGCCACCTCCTATTTTCTGTTCAACTTCATGCCTTTCATTGCAGCTTGCTATAATATCATGCTCTTATACTGTAACTATTGAATTTGACTAGTTTCATTTAAGTTGATTTTTCAAGAATTTGTTAATATTCACAAATCACATTGTTGAGATAGAAAGTACTGGTGGTTAAAAAAACAAAACAAAAACAGAATGCAAGATTAAGAGAGTCCACACAATCACACACGACTGTTCTTACTTTCCCTCCATTGAAGGGTGCAAGATTTGGAACTGATTCTAATACATTTCTGAACCTCACCAACAGCCATGTAAAAATATGCCTATAGTCTTATTTCAGAACCTTATTGACATTCTTTAAAAAAATGTTCCTTGATTTGGGGAGGTATACAAGGGCAAAGCTTAAGAAACCTTTACTTTGTGAGCAATTATATGATAGGCTGGAGTCATAAATGGCTGCAAAAATCAGGAGTGTACTTGTGGAACTGTTTTGCATTGTGGGATTTTTTTTTCTGTTGGCACATTTATAACCAAAGTCCCTTTGGATATCTTGAATAATTGAGTTAGAGGGATTGTTTTGATCATAAAAGGGTAATAGGATATCAGAGAGGTCAACAGTGGATATAAACACATCCTGGAGGCAGTGGCACCTTTTATATTAGTATTGACCAATATCGGTAGAAGAAGGATTTGTGGGGGTCAAGAACTCCATTATGAGGAGCATAAAACCTTTCTATTCCTGATGTTTGCCCTATGAAATATGGAAAGAAACACAGAGTTATTGATTGATTACCTGGAAAAATAGAGACACCTTGGTGTGCATTCCAGTAGAAGGAGGAATTTCTCTATTATCTTGGGGAAGGGAGGGTATCCCTCCAGCATGGACACTATTCAATATAGTCTAAGTAACAGATAAAATCAAACAGCATTCATTCCTGTGGTAACTGACTTATTTGTCCCTTCTTCGTTTATTTGTTTAGGCTTTGGATCTAAGAGCTACAGATGGGTGAAGGCGTGTTTTGTTATGAGGTAAATGTCACTTGAGGGCTGATAGGAAGAAAATTGACTTGTTTGAAATGTGGTGCTAGAGAAGAGTTTGATGGATACTGTACTGTTAAAAAGATAAATAAGTGGATCCTAGGGCAAATCAAGCCTGAACTCTTCCAAGAAGCCAAGATGATTAAACTGAGGCTTTCATACTTTGGACATATGATGAGAACCACATGACTCACTGAAAAAAGAGAACAGCAATAGTAATAGCATTTACATTTCTATTCCACTTTATAGTGTGAAGCACTTCCTAAGTGGTTTACAATGTGTTTAGCTAATTGCCCCCAACAAGCTGGATACTTATTTTATCAACCTACGGAAGGGCGGAAGGCTGAGTCAACCTGGAGCCCTGCAGGATCGAACTCACAACATTGTGGCTGCAGTCCTGGCATTTAACCACTGCACCACCAGGATCAGGAATAGTACTCAGTAAACTAGAAGGTAATAGGGAAAGAGGGGAACCACATTATAGCCAGATAGACTCAATCCAGGAAGCCACAGCCCTGAGTCTGCAAGACCTGAGCAGGGCCATTGATGGTAGGGTGACCTGGAGTCTCTCATTGATAGGGTTGCCATAAGTTGAAGTTGACTTGATGGCAGTTAACAACAACAACAACAAATTTTACTTTGAGGATTATCTTTTTTACATTATGACTGTAGAATCCCCTAGCTCATCTTGTAAATGCCTGTGTGGGCTTGGGATTATGGAAAATACAATTTATTTATTTTTTTTAAAAAATCCCAGATTCTGTAAGGAAAGGAACTTCTGTGAAATCATGACACTGTAGGGTGCAGAGATTGGAACACAATGTATAAAAATTAATTCAATAATGTTAATGGTCAGAAATGGGAAAATTAATTCATTACTACAAACAGTACTGACTGAAAATGTTTATCATAAACCGATTTGGCTATCATAAACTGACTTGTCACTCAAGGTGTTACTGCTGGGCCATGTCATTAGATTTACAGAGAATGGCATGAGGATTGTCACTGATGATCTTTAAAGAAGCACGTTTTGTTACTAGCACCTTCAAAAGGGCCTTTTTTTTTTGTCCTGTTAAAGCCACATTCCATGAACACATGATTTTCCCCATACGAACTACAAAGCCCATCTTAAGATTGTTGCCTGGGAATGAAGGGAACCCAAAACATATGGCAACTATAAGATTGGGAATGGCTGTCATAAAGTATGGCATCACATCCTATCTCTTTAATTTAGTTAGTAACTCCTTTACATTTCTATTTTCTTTTCATCCCCACCAACATGTACACTCACCATTCAAATGTTTAGTTTGTTAAAGATTAGCAAGGAATGATTTGTTTCAGTTAGAGGGCACTGATCCAGGGTAAATACAACAATAAGTGGTTATCTATAAAGATCAGTCAATGAGTCAAGACTGGATTTTTTTTTCAATCTGAATTTTTTCAGTCTCTGAGTTTATGGAGATTTTTTTTTCTGGACAACTCAGTCCTTTCACCCTCACTACTCCCAAGTGTGGTCTACAAAGATCAGTGGTAGATAACATGTTTTGCCTTCAGGAGCCAGGGATCCTAAATTCACTCCGGGGCATTTTTAGTTTTAGTGATCAAGTCTCTAACAAACTATCATCAGCACAATCTTACCTTAATTGTATAATTTATAAGGAGATGGATAAGAAAATGAAAGGAAGGGGGAGAAAAAGGAAAATGGGAAAGCTAGGGGAGAGAGACGGAGAAGTCAAGAGAGAAAGAAATGAGGAGGAGTGAGGAATATTTTTAATTATGCAAGTACGTAGCAATGTGTGAACAAAATAAGATTACAAAGGTATTCATTCATTCATTCATTCCATACTTGGCCCTCCACATTCACTAGGGTTAGGGGCACAGGACCCTCACAAACATGAAAAATTCGCAAATATCAAAATTTGTGTGTCTGTTGGAAGGGGGCTGAGGCACAGGTGGGGAGAGTGGGCACCCAGGGACTAAACCAGGTCAGGGAAAGAAGATGGTTGGCATGGTGATCCTGTACTTGCTTTCTCTTGCCCAGCTCCTTCCTTGGGTATATGGACAGCTTTGGGTGGGGGCTTGGGGTGCCGAGAAATTAAGCTTTGAGCTGTCCTTGCCTGGCCAGGCAGTGGCTGATGGAGGAAGAAAAGTTCTGGAGGCAGGTTTTTAAAGAGCTGTGCGGCCTAATTGGAGCCACCAAAAGGGAAGGTTCTTCCCAATGAGAAGCACCTGAGGTGGAGGGCAGGGATTGGAGAAACTTGCAGATAATCAAATCTATGAATGTCAAACCCGGAAATGTGGAGGGTTGACTGTATTATTCAATAGAAACCAATCTAGAATATAATCAGCAGTGGAAGAGAAGTTACTGAAATGATTTATCTACTTCATCCCCAAAAGCATTTTTTTTCCATAGGCACCTACGGGATGGGGAACCCCTGCTTTTCAGACCTAAAAGGCATGGTCTTCTAAAATGGTCCTAGCTGCTTGGTCTCCTGGGTAAACAAACGAATCACTCAAACATCCTACCCCATTCCATTCTATGATTCAGGTTTTTTCTTCTTCTTCTCCATTCTTTTTCTGGAGCTCAGTTCTTATGCTCTGCCCTAGAAAATGTGAATTAGAAGAAGTTATTCACAAAAATCTCATGAATTAAAAACTTAATGAAGTATTCAGCCACTTAATTCTGAGCTCTTTTTGTACCAGGTTATGTTTACTTCCTCTCTAGCAAATGTCTCCAGAGGCATTTGTTACTTCTTCTGCTGATTGTGAAACTATCCATATCAGTAAAGACACAACAGAAAGTGATGCAACAAAAGTGAAAGCAAGTGGAAGGAAAGGTGTGTAAGGGAAAAAAAAACAGTGGTTTAAAGTCACACTGCCATTCTTGCTAAGCCCTGATACAGGGAAAACAGTGAAAATAGGCATTACAGTCTTTGAATCTAAAAGGTTAGCTCTGAGTCAACAGTTCATACTTTTTTGGCAATTAGGACATTTGATTACTATATTTATTAGATTAATTCATCTGTGCTTTTCCAGATGTCGGCCTCTGGCTCCCACCAATTCTAATCCAATGATGGAGGATAATCAGAAATACCATTCAACAACATCTGAAGGGCTACACATTGCCCACTTCTGAGCTGTGAAAAGGTAGTTACTAGATAGCCCCATCATGTATCAGAAAGACAGGATACTAACAGAAGGGCAGGAAACATATTCGGGGGTAGATGTGCTGGCCATGTAGCAAAATATAACAAAATCCAACATCCACAAAAGACCAATACTTTTATTGGCCAACCAAAATGCACAAAATACATCATGCAAGCGTTGAAGCTTCACTGACTTCTTCAACAGACAATGAAGATCATATAGGAGAAGAAAAGTGATAATGGTAGAGTCGCAGGCCTACATTTTGTCTCAGATGTTACTTCTGTTGTCAGTTAAGATGGTCTGGAGGGATCTCAGTGTAGGCATAGGCCACATCCCTTCTTGAACAAATGGGGACTAGGAACCAAAGGCAACAAAACACAGGTATCACTCTTTTGCAGATTGTGTTGTACTTAACAAAAAAGCAGACTTTGTGGACATTCATCCCCTGTTGAATTGAAGCTGTGCACAAGCCGAACTGAATTTCTTTCTGAGAACTGTATACTGGTAGCTCTGCAGATGGAGCCTTTTTGCCGACAGTAGGTTCTGCAAGAATTGCAACCATAGCAAACAAGTGATATACGGTTTCAGATATTAATTGCATTTGGATTTTAACAGCTGAGAAATAGATGCTCCAGAGCATGGTGAGGAAAGGATACAGCATGGAGTCTGAATGTTTTTGTGCCTTGGACTGGGACAGTGTAATTAATTTTGTTTCCCAAAAGTTAGCAGATAGCTTCCAAATTTGAAATTATTCCACTGCTGCAGAAATGAAAGATGTCAAAAGCTCTGCCTCAGCAGTTTCTGTTGGGAGGGAGCCCATGCTATCTTACTGTATGGTGTTTCAGTGTCATATCTTCCTGTCTCCCCTGCCTTCTGCAAAAGAAAGGGAATACCTGAACCTGACCTAATACAAATTTAATGCTCAATGTCTGTTACAGCAGTAGAGAATCATTCTTTTTTCTTTCTTTCTCTGAGCTGACTTAGACTGGCTGGGATTGCTTTCTGAAACTTCCTGGGAAAGATGTAGTTGTGGCTCATTTTTTTCCATTTGTGAGACTATTTTCTCCCCGTGTGCCTTCAGAGCCTCCAAAGTAGTTCTCTGTACATGAGACAGGTCTTGAATACTCAGTATTGTGCAGGCTGAGGAACCAGTGGCTCTGCAGATGTTGATGAAACTGTAATTCTGTCACCATGCTGTACACCCACATCCATGATATGACTGGTGATGAACATTATTTAATTGGCACTAAATATAAATCATACACTGTTATGGCTGAAAAGCCATGCACATGTTCAAATGTAGGTCAGGAAGCTCCAGTACTGCTGAGCTTGCAATAATCCCCTCAGTGACTCAAACTTTCAACAGAATAGTGCATGAAGTTGTTTCAATAGAGCAACTGATGGTCATTTTCTGTTTCCATTTCCTCTTCCCACTGAAACTCTATTTTGTTTCCTCACCTGCCTAGACATAAAGCTATCACAATTCCTATCAATGTTTTGTCACCAAATGCTAAGGCCATTAGCCCATCCCGGATCTCATTGTTTGCTCTGCCAGACAGCCATTAACACCTTTCCCATCAGGGCAGAAATAGGATATTTAAACCCTGGCTTAGGTCCAGTATACTGGACCTAAGCTGTCACTCTGGTGCTCAGATGCCCGTTCTTGTGCTACCCTCAGATCCTTAGTCTGGGTCACGTTGTTTTGTCTCTTCTCTGCAGAATATGGAGATATCACCTACGTCACTCTAACTTCTTGCTATCCAATTTTTTTTCTTCCTTTCCTTTGGTTAGCCTTGTGTAGTTGCGAGACTGCTTGAATCCTGTTTGTGTTTATGATTTCTCCCAATAAAACATTCTTTTAACCTCCAGCTGATATCCCTGCATTAGTACCAGTATACATAGGTGGAAAGTTCCTATAAGGTTACTCCTTCTCTCTCTTAGGCCTCTCTTTGAACTAATAATTCCTCACCATTTCATGGAGGTACTGGCACCATGGGTCAATCTCTGAGTGACCCACCTTTTGGGGCAACGAGTCTGGTCAGCTCTTAATGCCATGGCCAGTGGTGAAGACTGATAGGGGTAATAGCTTGTCAACATCTGAATGGACAAAATTTCCTTGCCCTTTCAATGCATCATGCACCTATGGGGCTGGCTGGTGGTACATGAGTTTTTACTTAAATGCTTCCTACAAAAATTAAAGCTGTGAGTTTTCAGCTTGTTTTTTTTTTTAATATAGTGGATTCATTAGAAACAGAGAACACGTGGCTTGGAGAGGACATCAGTTGCCAGCTCTTATCAGCTTCTGTCAGCCCCAAATGACCAGGGATGATTGCAGTTAGAGTGCAACAAAATTCAGAAAACTGTAGGTTTATCACACCTGGTCTAGTAGATTAGCCATAGCAGATAAGCTTTCCTGAATCCTGGCTATGGGTTAAATCCAACATTTAGCCTAAATAAAGTAGACTTTTTTCAGGAAAAAAATTGGAAGTTGTCACTTATAAGTCCCATTCATTTTAATGAGTTTGCTCCAGATAGAGATAATATTGAATTTCATCCAATAATTTCCCATATTGTGCACTGCAGAACAGAACATATCCCAGAATGTGCTGCAAAATGTAGACGTTACATTTGTTTGTTTTATTCATTCACATCCTGTCTGTCTCCCAGAACTCAGAGTGGTTCACAGTATAAGTTAAAACTTCGTAGAATAAAAACAACAGATAATGCTAACCATATTTAAAAAATCAATTTAAAATAAGTAAAAAGGCAGTTAAAACATAATAATATAATCCATAATTATATTGGAAGTTATAGTTATCCCAGTTAAAAGATTTCTAAATTTGCCACTTTGCAATCAAAGGACTGGGTAAATAATAAAGTCTTTGTTGGCTGGTGGGAAGAGAGCAGAGAAGGGCTCAACTTAGGCCCTTTCCGCAGCTTACCTTATTCTGGAGACATCCAGTACGGGTCCTTGCGTTGTCTCTGCTAGGAGGGGAGCATGACAGGAGTGCGCCCCTCTGCACCAGCTGCCTCCATGAATGGCGGAAGCACAATGGCACTGCCTCTTTCTTCCGCAGAACAGCCAGGTATTGTCCCAGGCTACGCAGGGCAAGAAGTGCAAGCCATTGCACTTCTAGGACCTCCTTACACCAGATAAGTGCAGGCAGGTAGTGGGAGGACTCCACGATTGCTGGTCAATGATGGGGAAAACCTGTCAATGACTTGCGGCATGATTGTGCTGTCTGGGGACAGGAGAAGGACAGGACCGGGATGACATCATGCAGAACCATTGTCCGGGTCTTGTCCTTCTCCAGTTCCCTGTGTGGGATGATGACATCCTGCAGAAAGGGCCTTAGACTCCTGTAGGATGGAATTCCATAGGCTGGGGGAAGCCACTAAGAAGGTTCTCTCTCATATCCTCATCAATAATACCTATGATGGTGATAAGATTGTGAGATAGCCCTCTCTTGAGGATCTTAAAACTGAGGGAGACTCATATTGGGAGATACGGTATTTCAGATGAACCTAAACCATATAGGGCTTGATAAATTATAGCCACTACTTTGAATTGTGCTTGGAAATGGATTGGTAGCCAATGAAGCTGTTTCAAGAATGGAGTTATATGATCCCTATAACCAGCATCCTGTCCATAGCAGCTCCATATAGACATGCAGGGGTTCTTTAGCAGCAAACAATTTTTTTTGGTAGGGGAGGAGGACAGAGGGCAGATTCTCATGGAAGAAAAAATGTGTAAACCAGTGCATCATAGAATGCAAGAACATTGCTCAGCTGTATCACCGTTTCTTCTGTTTTAGTCCATTTCTTAGGTAGGAGGGAGAAAGTAAACTCACATCACATGCTCTCTTTTTTTCCATCTAACCCTACATGATCACATTGAGATACAGGAATACAGTTTTTCTTTTTAGTTTTGCAGTATTTCAGTAAGAAGATTTGATGTCTTGTTGCTCCTTCCCTTGATGTAGGCAATGGAAAGAGTCGACCATGTATGTCAGATGAGGTTCCCATTGTGACACCATAACATAAATGTTCAGAAAACAAGCTTTGACCCTCACCATTGGGGTACCTCTCCAGTGTACTTCTGTAGGTTATCACCACCTATTCTATGTTTTTTCCTTTTCCTTTCGTAAAAGGTGACCTGTACAAACTTACTGTGTTTTTTTTTCTCAAAAGCACCCTGCAGTTCTTTTAAAGAACAAATGCGTACAATAGAAGAGACATATAAAGGGAAAAATGAGACATTGTTAAGTTACTGATCCAGTGGAGCCTTGAGCTATGGGAGGTGCTTACTTACAGGGGAAATGTTGATGCAAACCAAGGAGACATTTGTTTTATTTGAGTTAACAGGTTTTCTTGGACTGATACATTTTCCTTCTGAAAGCAAATGTGGCCACCTCCTACGGGCATGCCTGCTATATGCTGCATGAGAGATATGTTTTGGTGTCCAGTGGTTGTAAAGTGTCTGCCCCATGTCCTTTATGCCGTCACCTTGAAGCCTGTTTTATGATCAGTCACATGACACCTCCTGTATGTTGAAATAACGCAGGAGGAGAGGGTTACGGGGCTATGCATAATGGCCATACACCACACTGTTAATTCAGACTGCAGCCACTCCTGATACCTTCATTCCACATGTTTCCCCACTGTTTGCAGGTTTGTCTGCAATGGGAAAAAGCTCTGTCCTTGCATGGATGCAGGCATATCCATTGAGGAAGAAATCTTCTCTTATTTCATTCTTAGGAGCAAATGAATAACATCAAAGGTTTTCTATCCTTTGGGTGAAATTATAAGAATATTTTCCCCTTTTTGATGATTTTCCTCATGTCAGGACCTTTTGCGTCAAAAAATGGCTTGCCCAAAAAATAACTTTTTTTTGTGAATCCAACAGTATATTTTATACACCATGCATAAAATATACAGCTTTCAGTACAAAATCTTCGGTCCCACAAAATGTTGTCCCACAAAAATGTCCTGAATTGTGAAAAATCTGATAGCAGTTTAATATTTTTCAACACTACAGTCAGCCCTCCACATTTGTGGGTTTCACTTTTGCGGATTTGATTATTCACAGATTATTTGCTGTCACCTCTGCTGCCTTCCAATGCTATTTTTTATAGGGACTGAAAGTCTCATGAGACTGAGAAACTGCGAAAGAGGCTTGTAAGTCCCTATTAAAAACAGTGTGGGGCAGCAGTGGAGGTGGCAGTAAGCCCCACCAGCCACCCACTTCTGCCCTGTGAAGGAAACCTGATGCCTTAAAGGAATCCATCGTGGGTTGAATATAGTGGTCATACTTTTTTTGTGTGTTAAATATTTTTGGGAGGGCCTAGACTTATTCAAGGTTTTTTTACTTTCATAGGGGTCCTGTGCCCCTAACCCTAGCGAATGTGGAGGGATGACTGTATATCTTAAAATGTGTCAGGGAAATGCCATTTTTCTGATCAAGAAAATGTGAGTTTCCCTAATGAGACAGCTATAGGAGTGTGCAGGGACCTCCCCTCTACAAACCGGGTCAGCTCTTTCCTCTTATGTGGAGGAAGTCTATGCATGGCAGAAGTCAATATGGGGGTGAAAGGAGAGTTATGGATCTCCTAGATTTCAAGGCATTAGGTATTCTTACCAGGGTTATTCAGGAGAGTTTACTTTGAATAAGTTTTTAGTTCCCAAGTCTAATTCTTGTTCTAATGGAATGTACATAGAAATTGTTTCCTTTGGGAAATTGCCCTCATAATTAGCTTTTGTTAGCCCATGTGCTCTTAAGCAACTTTTAATCAAATCTTGATTAAACAACTTGCAGCTGATGGAAGTCACAGGATGTTACAGTGAGTCCCAGTGCTATTAATGAATCCCCACTGGAGTAGACCTATTGAATCAATTATTCAATGTGAATCATTATGGGGTATATCCCCTTGATTCATCTAGTTTACACTTGTTGGGGCAATTGTTTCAATGGATGTATTCTGGCTGGGACTATCAATTGGATTTAAGCAACATTCTTCTGATAGAAGTGTGGAAATTGTGCAGTCCTCCAGATGTTCTTAAACTGCAGCCCTCCACATCTCTCACTATTGATTATATGACTAGGCCTTTTGGGATTTGTAGTTCAGCAACAACTGGACAGCTGCACAGTTTCTAGCACTTTTTTTAACAGAACTGGTGGATCCATGCCCGGCTCTTCAAGCACTGTGCAAGTTGATTGATTAAAATATTTTGGGGCTAGAAAATAACACTTTGATTCTTCAAAACAAGTGATTAGAATTAATCAGACACTTGAACAGAGCATAAAAAACAGGAGTGTCTCTTTTTCAGCCTGGTTAAAATGTAGTGTTACTGCCCTGGCTAGTCCGAGCTTTGGGGATATTAAAATATATCCTCTTGATATCATAATTCGGCTTCACTTCTCTATTCCTTTCCATGTGCTTGCAAGGCCACCGGACAAGCACGTAAACAAGCTCGGCCATTAATAGCCGTAATATTCAAACTACAATACAGGCAGGCCAGAAATAGCTGACTCACTGCTTTAGGAGACCTCCAGGCAAGTACTCTAATTAAGTATGCACGCAACTTACAAAAGAGCCTCTGCCCCGCGATGGCAGCTTGATGGGTAAACTATGCAATACCCAAGCACTTTGCATTTGCATACTGGCTACTCTATTGAGAACCACTACGATAACTCAAATCATTCAGATTCTGACTTTTCGGAGGCTTTGTCTCCAACTCCAAATCTATTGTTTTCCCCCAAGTACGGCATAGCCTGCAGTCACAATTCTCCTTATAAAAACCCTTGATTCCGAGACCTTCCTCAGATCGCTCCCGAGTTTCATCCCGCCTTGCTGCCGCTTTGCTTGGCGAGCCTTCCCTCAGCTCCACGTGCTGAGCTACATCGCACCCCAGTTTCGCTCTCTATTTTTCTGGTCTTCAGGACAGGTGAAATATCACCCAAACCAGCCAGCCCTCTAACAATCCCTCTATACCACTCCAACCTTATTTTCTTTAGTTATCTTGTATGAGTGTGTCGCATACACTGTTTTGCTTGTATTTAATAAACATCAGTTATTATTTCAACTTCTGTGCTCTCCTTGACTCGACCCGACCCTGTAGACATAGGGTTCAGGATCTCGCTATGTTACCCTGCCTCTTGTAACGTTAAGCAGTGCTCTGAGCTAATTCTCCCCAACCTTAGTTGAGCACATTTTGGTGTCCCTCCCGGGACCCCCAGTTCACAGGGTAACAGAGTGGTGGAGTAACGCGGGCAGCCCCGGTACCCCTAATTTAAGAAGGAGTCGCGAACCTCCTCAAATCAGGCTGGTACGGACTTAGGTGACTGTCGGTCAAGTTGTTAGAGCACTGTTAGGGAGGAACACGTGTGTGTGGAGTCTGTGTCTTTGAGCTCTAGAGCTATTCTATCTGGGTGGAAATCTGTTCCCCTTTCTTGCTTGGTTTGTGTATGTCAGCCGCCCCGGCGTGGTCACTAGCACTAGGCGGTGAACCATCGTCCAATAGCAAGGGGTGTGCAAAAGCTGTCCTGGGAATCACATTCCTAACTTGGGGTCTATCGTGGGCTGGGATCCAAAGTGTTAAGAGTGTTAGCACGGTAGGAACAGTCTACACTCATCCAACACCATAGTGGCAAGGCAAAATAGCACTTAGGGAAGAAACTTCCCCCTTAGAGTAGTATACGGGTGCGTCCCGTCCTTGTTAGGAGTTAGAGTATGGGTGCGTCCCATCAGTTATTGTTGTTGGGTAGCTTTGAGAGTGAGGGTGCATCCCGCTAGTAGTTGTGAAGCACGGGAGTGTCCTGCTGTGTAATTTCGGGTGCATCCCGAGTGGTTAGCCGACTAGGTGCGGGTGGTGATTCCTGACCTAGCCTAGGGTTTAGAGGTTTTGCCCGTGGTAGAGGAAGGTACCCCTCACCCAGAAAACCAGTTAGGGACAGTTTGGTTTTGGCTCCTTGCCCTTTTTCCCCACTGCTTGGCCAGGCGGCGCTGTAAGTTCCACTGGGTTCGTTTCCCCCCCTTCAGGCAGGTGGAGTACTCCTGAGGGTTCCCTGGGTCTAGGTGACCTCCCTGTCCCTTAACCGTTTCCTCGTCCTTTGGTCCCCAGTGCTGTCGAGGTGGAAAACTGGGCTTGGGAGTACCAAAGTGACTTTGTTTGGGCAGGCTGGAGATAGGTTCCTGTCCCTCTTTCCTAGAGAAGTTCCGCAGAGCTTGTTTCCCTTCAGTCCCCCAGGGGTCTAGATGATCCTTCCTGTCACTCCAGTTCCTGGTCCCTTTTGTAGTTTGTGGTTTGTAGTTTGTGTCAGAGAAAGTTGTAGTTTGTGTGGAAAATGGCAGAGAGTAGCAAGGTCACCATCAGGGACCTCATGTTGGAGGAAGAGGTCCGAGGTAAACTAGAAAGGTGGGTGTTGAGTAAGGGGAAGTGCCCCTGGAAGGACACCATCTTCCAGATGGCTGATCCCTTTACCACACTCCGGGAAGCGTATACCTTGGCGCGTAAATCAAAGAACCCTTTCGGGCCGTCTAAGGCCGCTTTGGCCGCTTGGGGACTTTGGCTTATGGCCACAGATGCTAGTAGTGCCCTGGTAGAGACCAGAGAGAAGTTGGCGAGTATAGAGAAAGAGAATGCCCGGCTTCAGGCCGAGGTCAAGACATTGTGTGCGGACAAAGTAACTTTTGCGTCCGTAGCGCAGGCGTCCGCCCAGAAGCTGAATAACATCACAGTAGTGGCGCAAACATGGGAAGAGAAAGCCCACGCCTTAGAGGCTGAGCTGGATCATGCCCGGTCTGTGGCCAAGTTTATGGTGGGGCAAGTGAGGGAACAGCAGGAGGCTGTTAGCCACGTAGCTTGCCAGACACAGATAGTTGCGCTGGAGAGCCAACTCCAAACGCGCAAAGCCTTAATTTTGGCTCTGTGCCCAGAGCTGCTCGCAACGTTTGCGGAGGACGTTTCTGGGGAGGCACTGCCCGAGGATGCTCAGGCAACCGTTCCCCACAACCCAGACTGGAGCAACCCTAAGGTCCCACTCCACCCTGTAGAGACACAGTCCATGACGAGACGGACCACTCCCCTTGGAGAAGGCAGTTCTGATAGGCAAGAGATGCAGGAGATGCAGGTCACCGAGACTAGGGTCCCCTGGCGTGCTACTGAGGCCAAAGCAATAGCAGACCAGCTAGGTCCATTGAACAGAATCACCGGGATCATGTGGCTGAATGCGGTGATACACTCTCACCTGACAGCCAATGGACAGGACTTGACCCAGTTGGCTCAGCTTTGTATGTCCCCCTCCAAGCTTCTTACTCTTGAATCAGCTGTGGCGGCTCGAGGCTTGGTTAGGCTCGAGGCCCACGACTGGATGAGAGAGGTAGTGAGGATTTTGTGGCCTGGACAGAGTGCGGGTGTGCTTTATGTTATGGAGCAACAGGGTCCTCGAAAGAACCCTGAGGTTTACATGGCACGGAAGCAGCTCCTCGCCATTCTGGTTGAGAAGGTCCCCTTGACACCCTGTGGATATGACTTTAACAGCCTCGAGTTTAAGACGTTCTTGTACGGAGGTCTTAATCACGAGACCAAGATGGCTCTTGGTTTGGTGGATCCAGCCACCACCAACTGGGAGGAATTTGGGAATAACCTCCAGCGGGTCTCAGACCTCCTCCGCGAGGCAGGATCCCTAAGACCTCCCCCCAAGACGCATAGGAAGGACACCGGGAATTGGGAACCTATAGCCGAGGTTACCTACTCGAACTATGGGCCCCATTCCCAGCATAGGAAAATGGCTCTGAATTCCATTCCATGAGGGAATTGGAACTCATGCCTGCCACGCAGACAGGACAACAGGCAGTGGCAGGGACGAGATTTCCGCAGCCAGCCTGGCAAGGCAGGAAGTCCCCCACAGCAGCCAACTGCCGCCAAACAGCCCTCTGACTTGGGCTCTCCCTGGGAAACCTCTGGCGGGTATGATCCCATGGCCCAGACGTACTCTTTGGACAGAGTAAGGGTCTGGGGCATGCTCAGAAGGTTCGGACTGGACATGAGCCAGTTCGATGGGAGACCCATGAGCGAGCTCCTTGACGCGTGGGACAGGCAGGTCCAACTGAGAAATAGCCAGCCTGTGAATACGGTAACCAACGGTCCCCCCGCCGGCTGGATATTACCCCGACTTAGAGTTGTCAGGATAGGGCTGCCCTCGGTCCCGGTATCTCCCCCAGAGGATTGTGGCTCAGCTGAAGCCCAACAGATGGGGTAGATCTAGGGTGAAGGCAGGCACTAGGACCGATAGGGAAAAGACCCCCCCACCCCTCCTGCAGACTCCAGAGCAGTGCTAAAGGTGCTGCTCCCTAACCAGAGAAGACAGGGTGAGCCCACCCCTAACGCTATCCGCTTGACTGGATATAGCAGGGGGGGAATCCAACCTAAGCCTTCCAGAGAACACAAGCACCCAGGGCACACTAGAAATTGACAGATTGCCCCTCCTCATGACACTGCCCCGAGTGCGAGTGCAACCATCTCTGAGACAGTGGTGCTTTCAGAGCACCTAGAAGGATCGCACCAGGCTAAGGTTCAGAAGGAAGCACCATTCTTTCAATTGGGAGATGTGGAAGCCCCCACAAAATTGGACAAAACACAAGACATTGTCAGGGAGAACACACAGCCAGGGGAAGCCAGCCCCAAGCTTCCGAAGCTCTCCATTGTCCCTGCTCTGAGCCCCCGGCTAGAAACCAGCAGTTTCCCCCGGGATTTCCTTGAGGCTGTGGCCAGGAGAGTCCTTCCTCTCCATGCCTTCTTTCAAGGGAATTTCCTGTGGAACTGCGGAGTCAAGCGGCAAGAGGCTCCTGCCCAACCGGAGCACGAGTCAGCAAAGGCACTCACCCTGGCACGTCCTGAATTGACACCACAGGCTCCCCTTTGCTGCGTTCCATCTGGGGAGACTTTAACTGTGAGCCCCAAATGCCACATGGAGGCAGACCTGGCTACTGCCTTCCCCTCCGCAAAACTGTATTGGTGCCAGCTGGCTTTCATGTCTGGTGGCACCCTAGTTATTGTGACCCTGGTGATTTTGAGAGGGGCTAAGACAGTCCTTGGCTCTGTCTCGATCACCATCCTGCCTAGAGAAAGGACATTACTTCGGGAGGCACGTGGATTAGATACCAGCCTCCACTTTGATCTGGCCAAAAGGGTCTCAAGCAATGAGTGGGCACTGTTGCTCTTGCACATAATTTCAGAGACCCACCAACTGACACAATTGAAAGAATGGAAGGGTCAGCCAGTTGATCCTGCATAGGTGGTCATCCCCGAGCCAGAAGATCTCGGTGCCCAAAGACCCAATGTGAGCTCCGTGATTTGCCTTGAGTCGCAAGGAAGTGCCAGCCATTAATTGGTCCGAGACGCTTGTCTCAATCTACGAGGCATTTGATAATGGTTGAACGATCCTTGTCTCAAGGGAATAGAGGCGGAGTGGCGACCCCTCTGAATCCCCAGTTATTGTAAATAGCCCCACCTTGTAAATAATTCATTGTTAGTGTTTGGTGTTTTTAAAATGTAATGTCCCCTTGGTTCAAAAAGCCTATCCGAAGGTGACCATCCTTCAGGTCTGCCTTTCGAGTTCAGCTATATCTGTGGGCTAGTGATACTGCTTGCTCGGGGCCAGCATCGAACCATCGGTACTAGGTTGTTTAGCTGCCCCAAGCCCTTGGGAACATCATCAGGCTTGGAGCTTCGGCTCTGAGTCAGAGCAAGGAGGCTAGGGCGATTGCAGGTAGGACTTTGATTCTTGGTCTGCTGCCTACCTTCTTCTGGAAGGGCCGGTGTGCAGATGGGAACCACAGATCCCAGTCTCGCGGGGTGAGGAGGTTAACATCAACCTCTCTAGACTCATGAGCCGATGCGGGACCCGAACCAGCAGTCCCAACCAACGGCCGTCCTCCAGCCAATACAGCCTTAATCTCAGTTGCTATTTATATCCCCCTGGACTCTTAGTCTTTTCAGTCATGATGACCCAGTTTCAATTCGAATTCCCAGTAGGCTTTGAGCCAGCCATTTGCATTTATGGTATACATTGGATAATGATCCTGTCAGTTTTTCTGTTAAAGCTATAATAGGTCAATTGATCCAGAAGACTGGGAAGATCCCGAGGTCGTACCATCACCCCCGAATACCGTGGGGGGGTGACAAAGAAAGCTGCCGCTCCATCTGATGGCCGAGGTTTGGAGATTCCTGGTTCTTCGACGACACCCGTGACTGTGAGGGAAGGTGACCACGCAGCCTTCCGTGTGCCACGATGAACTTTATGCCATTCCTGCTACCGTTTGCTGACCCGAGGAAACCTATGGACTATTTCAGGCTCCAAACTCTGCAAAAACTCATTGCTCCTGAACTTGCAGCAAGCCAAGCTGCACTGACTTGGACATTTTGGTTGTTGTTCCTGCTCCATTGCCTGGATGGACTTATGTTTTGCTCGCCCGCTCCAGCTAAAAGACTTTTCCTGTTGTGAGGGTGGGTGTGCCAAGACTTTGGCTTGCACCTCACCTCCCCCGGACTACAAACTTTCATCCTCACTGAACTGTTTGCTCCTTGGATTGCCTTCATTGCCAGACCCATGCATTGGATTTACGGTATTCCGTTGATTATTTCGTTGATTGCTTCATATTGTATTTGCTATTTACTACCATTGCTCATTTTTCGGCAGTTCCCTATTGATGGGACATTGGACATTGTTTATTGTTTAATTGTTTATTATTGCGTTATTGACATTGGTGTGTGTGTGTTTAGGTTTAGGTTTTTAGTTAGGAATGTCTTTATAAGATAGGAATCCTTTGCTCTTCTGGAATTCCCTTTCCTGAGGAGTGATATGGCTACCAACCTGCAAGCCCCTATCTGGCTCTAAATTAATTTTTGCTTTTAATTGGAAAATGTCCGATATTGTCCCCAACATCGCCCATTTTTTGGGGGGGGGGATTGTTACTGCCCTGGCTAGTCCGAGCTTTGGGGATCTTAAAATATATCCTCTAGATATCATAATTCGGCTTCACTTCTCTATTTCTTTCCACGTGCTTGTGAGGCCACCGGACAAGCACGTAAACAAGCTCGGCTGTTAATAGCCATAATATTCAAACTACAATACAGGCAGGCCAGAAATAGCTGACTCACTGCTTTAGGAGACCTCCAGGCAAGTACTCTAATTAAGTATGCATGCCACTTACAAAAGAGCCTCTGCCTCACGATGGCAGCTTGATGGGTAAACTATGCAATACCCAAGCACTCTGCATTTGCATACTGGCTACTCTATTGAGAACCGCTACGATAACTCAAATCATTCAGATTCTGACCTTTTGGAGGCTTTGTCTTCAACTCCAAATCTATTGTTTTCCCCCAAGTATGGCATAGCCTGCAGTCACAATTCTCCTTATAAAAACCCTTGATTCCGAGACCTTCCTCGGATCGCTCCCAAGTTTCATCCCGCCTTGCTGCCACTTTGCCTGGCGAGCCACCCCTCAGCTCCACGTGCTGAGCTACATCGCACCCCAGCTTCGCTCTCTATTTTTCCTGGGCTTCAGGACTGGTGAAATATCACCCAAACCAGCCAGCCCTCTAACAATCCCTCTATACCACTCCCACCTTTATTTTCTTTAGTTATCTTGTGTGAGTGTGTCGCATATACTGTTTTGCTTGTATTTAATAAACATCAGTTATTATTTCAACTTCTGCATTCTCCTTGACTCGACCTGACCCCATAGACATAGGGTTCAAGATCTCGCTACGTTACCCTGTTGAGCACATTTTGGTGTCCCTCCCGGGACCCCAGTTCACAGAGTAACAGTAGTGTTTGTATTATGTGGTTATCCGTATCAGCAGGCAGTTTATAATGAATGGCCTATTAAGCAATTGTAATACATCGGCAACTAATATAATTGCATTTACTTTATTTGTAAACTGTCCTTCTTTAATTAGAAGTAGCTCCCTGAACATGCCTAGAAACTTATATCTCTTGCCTGTTTGCCATTAACAGTTTCTCAAACAGTAACAGCATAAGATTAGCAAATGCCAGAGAACATAATGCATATTTTATGTGGCATCTATAGTCATCCATTAATAATTTATAATACGTTGCTAAAACATTTATTAAAATTGATAGCTGGCTTTATTCTGCTAGTAGTGAATATCAGAATACAATAGAATAACATCCTACAGGTGTGTCACTGTCTTCTAGGAAGATCCATTCGTTGTCAATATATTTCTTCAACAGCAGTGTAACAGTGTCCATCATGTACCATCAAAGATTGATGAAAGATTGATGAAAGATTGATGAAAACATCTCTGTTTACCCCATTCATCATGTATGGCATGTGTCAAGGAAAACTGAAAAACACTTATCAGAAATGTTTCAGTCAGTGTGGTGCTCAGCTGAACAGGAGACAAAATTATTGGAACTGTTGTCATTGCTGTTAACCTAAAACCAAAGGAAGGTTTACTACACAGATTTACCTTTATGCTATACAGTAAAACTAACAGAGGGATTTCCTCAGCTGTATACAATTGAAAGTATGTTGTGTAAGCAGAAGGACATAGCTTGTATACAAAAGACCCTGCAATTCCATGGCTGTTTTTGTGGACAGCTGTATCTGATCATTTGATATCAGTCTGATTAACCAATAGTTCTACAGAAAATTGTATGGATACGCAAGTTCTTCTAGAACTTGGAAAGTTATTAAAGAAGTAATTGGTTGCTTTTACAGTTCAATGCCTGTGAAGTTAGTTAGAATTACAGTTGAAATTGTTAAGATTTCTTTTATTTTCTTCATCATTACTCAAGAGTAAGTAAAATGTTTCTTTAAGAAAGAAAAAAAATGAAGCTGCAGAGCTGCTAGCCTGTGATACAAAGCACAGGCCATTGCTGCACTACACTTTCAACAGCCTATGGAATCCTGTGGTTTGCAGTTTAGGGAGGGGCCTTTAGAGTTCCCAGCCAGAGAGCTCTTTCACCTCAGTAAACTACAACAAACCCCAGAATTCCATGTTGCAAGTGGAATAATAGCACAGGATGTTGAAAGTGAAATAATAGCACTATAACAGTGTAGTGTGGAAATGGCCACAGTCTCCTCTGATGTACCTTATCATTTCCTCAACACTTTAACAATTGTGTGCAAGGCAGCAGCATGAGACAACAGCCCAAACTTGCACTTGAACCATGTTGTATTCCTCCTTCACCTTCACGTTGAGAGACCCTCCCAATGACTACAAAAGTAACTAAAAATTCAGAGATACACTGAAAAAGGAGCCATGTTAATCCTCATGACTTCGTGACTGTAATATTACGTTGGGGATCAAAGCTAACTACCTGAGAGAGCCTGAGAGGAATCAGCAGAGTAAGGGGAGAAGTAACATCACCACCAATGTCACCCCTCAGAGAGGAGAGAGAGGCCTTGCTCCTGCTTGCTGCTGATCTGCCTGTTCCTACCTCTTTCTCCCTGTGGACAGACATCAGCTCACTATAAGACAGGTCCCTGGGTATTGTGCCAGCTAACCAGAATCACTTGTCCCCTTCCTGCAAGGGGATAAATGCGAGTTACGTGAGGAGGAAGGGCTACCAGGAAAGGGCATGCTTCTTCCAGAGAAGCCCCTTTGTGGACAGGGCAAGGGCAGGACTCTTTGCCTGGAAAGTAGAGGAAGGTTTTAGAAAAAAAAAACTGTGGTCTTTTAAAATGTCTTGTTTGCTGGCAAGCAAAACAAAGATGAATAATGTATGGGAGGAGAATTGATCCAGGGAGCAGGCATTGCCATAGTAATGGGTAGAGGGTGATACCAGGTGGGGAGACAGTGCTATAACCATGGGAGAATGGAAAGCTGCTTTGATTGCCACTCCCAAACTGTCCCCTACCTCAGATAGTGTAGATAGCCCTGGCAATAGACTCCTTGGATTTAAAATGATGCGATTCAACATGAGGTGGTAAATGAAAAAGCACCTTTGATTCAGGGCTTCATCCTGGATGAGCATGCTGACCTGGTTTGTGTTACAGAGGCCTGGCTGGATCCAGCTGGGGAATGAATTTGTCAGGTGTGTCCACCTAGGTTCTCTGTACAGCAGCAAGTGAGGCCTGGGGGTAGGGATGAGGAAGTGGAGTTGCAGCACTCCGTTGTGATTCTATATCCCTCACCAGTTCCACAGTCTGAGGGACTTGAGAATGTGTATTTGAAGGTGGGTCTCCAGGGCAGAACAGGAATTCTGTTGGTGTATCTCCCATCCCACTGCTCAACCCCACTGCACAACAGAATAGGGATTCTGTTGGTGTACCTTCCATCCTGCTGCTCCTGAGTCTGGCTGATTTGGTCTCAATGGTGATGTTGCAGTCCTCCCATTAGCTATCCTGGGGGACTTCAACATCCATGCAGAAACTACTCTTTTGGGAGTAGCTCAGAATTTCATGTCCTCCAAGACTACTGTGGGTCTGTCCCAAGCTGGTCTGGTGCCACCCATGTCTCAGGACACACTCTAGACCTGGTCTTCTGTGCTGAGCAAGGTGACAGTGATCCAAGTGTGGAGGAACTTTCTGTAGTTCCATTGCCATGGACAGATCACTACATGATGTGATGTAAATTCACTGGGACTCAGAACTTCTGCAGGGGTTGGGGGCTGATTGAGATGTTCCCCCACAGGAGACTTATGGATCTAAATGGATTCCTGATGGCTCTTGGGGAGTTTCATATTGCCTTGGCAGATGATCCTGTTGAAGTCTTGTGGTACCTCTGGAACAGGGAAATGGCCAGGACAGTGAACATGATCACTCCTAAGCAACCCCTCCTATGGAATGGAGCCAAGTCAGCCCTTTGGTTTACTAGGAGGCTGGTGATGATGAAACAAGTGGGTCAGAGACTACAGCTTTGATGACATAAAACTAGGGATGGGAAGAATCCAGAATTTTCCAAATCTGAATCCAGATCCAAATCCCTGGAAGGTTCTGGGAATCCATGAATCTCATGAATCTCGAATCTTTCAAATCTCTTTTTTTAAAAAGGGTTTAAAAGGCAAGGGAAAGAAGGATAATCTTGGACAAGAAACACTCTTTCAACCTTAGCAAAAGCCTAGGAAAAGGCAAACCTCCCTCTGAAGAAATCTGGCCAGGACAATTGTCATAGTTTTGCCTCAGGATCTCCCGAGACTGAAAATGACAAGAAGGCCTTTCTATACAAGCAGGGAAAAGCGGATTAATGCCACATTTTCCTGCCTGTGTAAACAGGGCCACATACTACAATGCAGAGATAGTCCAGGTCAAAACTGGATTTTCTTTGCATAGCTCCTTATGGCATCCTGGGGTTTGTAGTTTGGTGATGCTCCAGCACATTTTGGCAGAGAAGGTTGTGACACCTTGTAAAACTACAAATCCCAGAATTGTGTATGAAAGAGCTTTGCAAGGGATGTATGCAAAGGAATCTTTCAGCTGTCCTTGAAATCTCAAGAAGACTGTACCTTTCAGTCAAGTCTCAAGTCCTGCAACAAGGAAGGCACTTAAAAACAACAACAACAACAACAACAGCCTCTAGTCCAGTCTCAGTTCTGCACCCTGCAGTCTCAAGTCAAGTCTCAAGTCCTGCAACAGGGCACTTTAAAAAAAAACACCAGCCTCTAGTCCAGTCTCAATTCTCTACCTTCTAGTCAAGTCCCAAGTCCTGCAAGGGACTTTCAAGTCAAATCTCTAGTCCAGTCTCAATAATTCCCAATCCCTACCCTCCAGTTTCAAGTCAAAAGAATAGAGATTATTGCAGAGGGAGGCAACATGATCAGGCACATTGTGTGTCTGGTCTCCCAGGTTTTCAGGCGTCCTGGTCTCCCAGGTTTTCAGGCATCCTGGTCTCCAACAAACTATTTGTTGGTGGATTCGAAAGATTCTTTTTGCTGATTTTGGTGTAGGGGTTCAGATTCGTCAATCTTGAATCCTTGCTGCATATTCAAGGGTTCGGTTGGCCCATCCTTACATAAAAGTCAGAAAAAGTCCAATCAATCACTGGCTAGACCAAACTGGAATGTCTATGTTGTGGTAGTGATGGATTTTTTTTCTGCCACCATTGCCATCTGCACAATGTCATCCAACAGAGAAGTCTCAAGTGGCTAGGGAATTTTTACACACTTGCCCCACAAGAGCAACAAGTAGACCACTTACCAACCCACTGTGAAGAATTTACATGACCATTTGCAGATAAAATCACAGGCATGAATATGGGACAGAGGCAGCTTTGGTCACCTTAGGCATCTTGACCCGCTCAGCACAGGAAGAATATGTCCTTGTTGGCTCTACTGGACCTTGATACCGTCAACCATGATATTCTTCTGGGATGCTTCTCTGGAATAGGACTTGGTGGCACTGTTCTACAGTGGTTCCAGTCCATCTAGGAGGGGAGATTTCAGAAAGTGGTGCTGGGGGATTCCAGGTCTATGTCCAGGCCATTTATCTGTGGGGTGTCTTGGGTTCAGTTTGGTCTCCCATATTGTTTATCATCTACATGGTACTGTTGGGAGGGTCATCCAGAGTTTTGGAGTTCACTGTCACCAGTACACTGACACCCAACTCTGTGTCTCCTTTCCATCTAACTCCAAGGAAGCTGTTTCAGTGCTAAACCAGTGTCTGTTGTCAGTAATTCTCCAGCTGAGGGCAAACAAACTGAAATAATCCAGACAATACAGGTCTTCTTGTTCAGTCAGAAAGCAGGTCAGGGAACAGGAATTTGGACTATGCTGGATGGGGTAACATTCCCTCTGAAATCTCAGGTTCACATCTTGAGTGTACTGCTGAATCAGATATGAGCCTGGATGCTCAGGTTTCAATAGTGGACAGGAGTATATTTGCACATTTAAAACTAGTGCACTAGCTGTACCCATTTCTATGCATTATTATTGTAGAGACATCAAAGAGCATGGGTCACCCTCTACTAACTGCTTATTTAAAATGTTTTTCCCCTTCCTAGAGTTGGTTTTTTGTATCATTTGCCCAGTTCCTCCTATAACATTTGGCTATAATCTTCAGCACTTGATGAACTCAGGAATACTGCTTCCCTCCCCACATAACTCAGCTTAAAGCCCTCCTGATCATGTTTGTGAGACTCTTAGCAAAAATGTTCCTGGTAACTGCTGTGAGATTCAACCCATCACTTGTCAGAAGTCATCTTCATGAAATCACAGACCACGGTCCAAGAAGCCAAATAATTTTTGATGGCATCATCTTCAGAGCCAGTTATTCACTTCCATTCTTTTTCTCTTCCTTCCTGGGCTGCGTTCTTCAACTGGGACAAGAGAGAGAATGACAACCTGTGTCTCAAGGTCCTTTAGCTTCCTACCCAGAGCTTCATAATCCCTTGTGATATCCTGAAAGCCATGTCTTGCAGTGTCATCTGTTCCCACATGGACCAAAAGGAAGAGATAACAGTCAGAGGGTTTGATGAGTCTTGTCAGCTGCTCTGTTGCATCATGATTCATGATTTTTGCTCCAGGGAGACAGTACACCTCTCAAGACATCCTGTCAGGCTTCTGTTCCTCACAGCAGGGAGTCCCCAACTACCATCACATGTCTCCTCTGAGTATTGATAGGGGCCATTCCATGTGCTGAGTCCTCCAAGTTATCTGCATGCTGTCTGAGGACTGACACTGTTGCTTTTGTACCTTTTCCTCATCATCACTAATAAGAGAGAAAGCTTTGAATCAATTCTGTAGCTCCAAATTCACAGAATGATGCCTGTTCTTTCTATTTCTATCTTTCACATTCCTCCAAATGTCTTTTTCCTGTGTTTGGGAACTGACCTCCTTCTTAGTGAACATCCCCTTTGTGTTCCTCATCGGGGACAGTCTGCTCTACTCTGTCCAAGAAAACTTCATGCTTCCTAACATGCTGAAGAGTAGATACATGGGCCTCAAGTTGCTTTCCATCTAACTCCTTCTCTTCTAACAGGACAGCCACCTTGCACTTGTTTCAGATTATCTACCCACATCCTCCAAACAAACATATCATGACTCTGGCAGGTGACTGCAGTAGGTTCCTCACAATCCATATTCAGTAGTCAAGTAGGCACTGAAACAGAACTCTGGGCTTCCCCAATAAAAATCCCCCACTAAATGCAAATGCAAAACATCTTTTAGCCTTGCCCTGTTAGCAGAGCTCCTGTTCCCTAGTGACTCATGTCATCTCATGATATGCCCAAAATATGACAGTCTTGGTTTAACCAGAATACATTGTTTTAACCTCATTTTTAAAGCTGGACTATTTTTTTAAAAACTTTTGTGTTAATAATTTTTAAAACGGGACCTTGTTTTTAAAATACCCGGAGCTGTCTGAGATCCCGTTTAGGAAAAAAGGTGGGATATAAATTGAATAAATAAATAATTGCAAAAAGGAATTAATTGCAAGCAGCTATGTATTTAACTAGTCACTTCAAAGCTCAAAAGTATTAAAATAACATACTATCATAGGATCACACCTTGAGTAATGATATTATGGCCATTTCCACACTAGACTGTTTGAAACTGCAAATCCCAGGATTCCATAGGATGTTGAAAGTGGAATAATAGCACTATAACAGTCCAGTGTGAAAATGGCCTATGTCTAAAACTAGTCTAGAACTCTAAGGATCAAACCAAGACAATGGAAACTGACTTACCAAATCAAATCTCTAACTGTGGATTGTCTGCACACTGATGGCCAGCACTCTCCCAGAGTTCATATGAAGGCATTTTTTTAGCCTTTATTTAAGAATACAGTGAGAGGAAATGAGCATGGTTGTTTAAGGGAGTAGGAGACTTTGGATATCTGGAAATGTCAGGGTCAAGAGTATAACAGTTTTCCCTTCCTTGCAATGACATTAGCTTAGTACTAGTCATGTCTACATAAGAGGATAGCACACATTTGGAGAGCATAGGGCATATTTTATGCTTCTGCCAAGATATAGTTCTTTAAAAATGGGGAAGTTCCTGCAAACTAACTACTAAAAATTGTACTAAACCTGTCAGATTGTTGGATGCCCTGGTTGAGATAGCAGTAAAGGGGCAATTACCTATTTTTATGAATCTCTGTCAAAAGAACAAAACAATAAGATAAAGGAAATAGTTTCCGTGTTTCCCTCTACACAGCCTAAAATGAGATTAGCTTAGTCACAGTCATGTCTACATAAGAGAATCATACTCATTTGGAAGATGGTATGATTTTTTTGAAAAAAGATGGTTCCAGTACTGTTGAATAAAGTGGGGACTAAGGCAGAAATCTCACTGTATCACACCAATACTTTGGCACTTTGACACTTCACTAAGAAGGGAAGAAAAAAGTTTGGCTTTCTCTTGACAACTATACAAGCCTCCTTTGGGAAATCTACTTCATGCTGGGTTTGGAAACTGCAGCTCCATGTGCTTTTGCCTCTGGAACATTTTATGAAGATGATGCCCATGGAGAAGAAACACAGTTCTGTAGAAACAAGGGAGAAGAGCAAGTAACAATCGATGGAGCTAAAATGGAGAAAGAAAGAAAACAATCCAGGATCAATTCTCATTAACTCTTTACCTAGTAATAATGCTAGCATAGCAGGAGGAGTTCCAAAAGAAAGTTAATATTTAATGTATTGCTGTTGCAGAGAGGTTTGAGTCTTGCAAAATGAAATGGCAGCATGCCCACTTTGCTTTTGCTTGACACATTACCTGTGTATATGTAGAAAGAAGGAAGGAAGGAAGGCATCCCTCAGATTTCTCTTGCTGTGTGAACAGCAGTAGAAACAACCCTGAGAGGTTTGGTACAATTCTCAGGAGTTAGTTCTCAGGAACTTCCCATTTTTAAAGAGCAGTATTTTTCCTGAGGCAGAAAAGGGAATTTTTTCCTCCCACTCCAGTCTCTGAGATGAAGAGCCCCCTCCCCTGGTCAACTTCATCATCCCGCTAATGGGATTCACAAACCTACACAACTCGCTCACAAGGCACATGCAAGATTAATGGTGTGTCGTCTTTTTCATACTGCTCCAAATTTCTCTCTCTCCTTTTTCTAGGTAGTGCAGTCTAGATTGATTTGTGGCCTTTGCCCGTTTCCATACATCTTGACTTTGACAGCCATTTTTTTTACGAGCTCTGCTTTTGTGTGCCTCTCCAAGTTTGTGTTGAGTTGCTGTTAACTTTGGTTTTGACACCCAAGGGGATGGAAAGTGATTCTAAGGTTTGAGTTTATAATTGGTAGAGCTAGCAGAACGAGGATGACTGAACTGTAGTTTGGATGGTGCCTGCAGGTACATCCTATGGCACTCCAGCGGATGTGAATAAAGTAAATGCTTGGGGCTGATTGGTACTGGGTGTGTGACTCAGATTTCCCCTTGTATCCTCCTTCTTTAGAGTCACCTAGGGAAACTGAAAGAGACAGAAGCTGGAATTACAGTGGGGAAGGAAAACTGCAAAATTGGGGCTATGTGCAATCATCAAGGCTGTTTTTTTGTCTCAACCTCCAGAGACTCCTCCCAAAACACCCTATTTCTGGCAAAAAGAGTAATATTTGTTTGTTTTTGTTTGTTTGTTTGTTCATTTGTTTGTTGTGTGCCTTCATGTTGTTTTCTGACTTGTGGCAACCCTAAGGCAAGCCAATCGTCGTGTTCTCTTGGCAAGATTTGTTTAGAGGACATTCACCTTTGCCTTCATCTGAGGCTGAAAGCATGTGACTTGCCCAAAATCACACAGTGGACTTTCACGGCCAGGTGAGGATTCAAACCCTGGTCTCTAGAGTCCTAGTCCAGCAGTCAAACCAGTGCACTACACTGGTTTTTAAATGCATTGTAACTCACCTTTAAAACAGGACAGAACCCTTGGTCCTTTGTTTAACATTATAAATAACCTACTTAAAAAAAAAAGTTAACTCCTCCGCACTTCTGGTAACGGTCTTTCTACTTTTGTTAGGTCACATGGCTTCAGAAGAGTGGCCTCAGGACCTGTCAAAGTTTTCTATACCTGGAAACAAAACAAAACAAAACAAAAACCCAAAACAAAACAGCCCATCCAATGCTTTTACTTTCACCAACAAAGCAACAGTTACCACACTTTCCCATGTTGTACATTTTACAGAATGCACAAGATAGTATTGAAAAATTGCACAAAACCTCTCTGAGACCTCAAACCCTTCACCATCTTGCAGCAAGGTGTGTGTTTGGGGTATTTTTGTGTGTTTCATTTACTGAGTAAGGACAAACCAAGTCAGGATTCCATCTCTTCCGAGGATGCCAAAAAATGCCACAAAAAATCCCCTGAGAACATAGAGAATGGACAAAACGAGCTCTGTGCTGTAATCCACTTGCAGTTTTGTTGTTTTTGTAAACATTTCTGGCTTGCTGGAAATAAAAAATGGAGATTTCTTTCTAATTCAGTTTTTGAAACTTTGTGAGACCACCTAATGGGCCCTTACTAAACACTCACTTAGGGCTATATCCCACTGTAACTGTCATGGCAATATCATATGGCATCCTGGGACTGGCAGTTTAGGGAGAGGCAGTTAGAATTCTGAGCCAAAGAGCTCTTGGGCCTCACTAAACCAACCCTTCCAGAATTCCACAGGATTTTGCCATGACAGCTAAAGTGGAATATAGCAATATAATAGTGTAGTGTGATAGGGCAATTTTGCTATGTCAGGAGACTTATTCTAGGCTCACAAATCTGCTCCAACAAGGAAAACATCTGAGGCTTGACAGCAATGGATGTGGAGATATCTGAACAATTTAGTCCATTGACATTGCTCCAGAGATATATTGGACCTACACTCCATGGAACAAACTTGGAAATGGATGCAATATGTGGTTGGAAAGCCTTGCATGTAACAACAGTGGCCCTTTCCAGACGTGGAGGGGAAACGATGGAACATGCTACTCGCCAGATTTTAACTTCGTCCAGGCGAGTCCATCGCAACGAGCAGCAGTGCAAGCTCATTGCTCCGCACTCCTCCGGCATCCTAACTGGCAGTTTCTGGTTGGTGGAGGCTCTCCACCAACCAGAGAAGCTCGCCAGCCAGAAGCCCGCCCTCGGCAGATCTGCAGGCACACACTTGCGCGCGCCTGCAAATCTGCTCCGGAGCCGGGCGATGGAGCGGCACGGGGTTGTGCGCGCCGTGCTTTTTAAAAACCTCTAAAAAGAGGTTTTTAAAAAACACGCCGCGCGACCAGTTCCGGTCACTCCGGAGTGGACTGAGGTATGGAACTACAAAAAGTATTCCGCCCCAGTCCACTCTACGGTGCAGAAGACCTCCGTTGGAGGTTGCTCTGCACTGTTTTAATAGCCCGGTGCGGAAAAGGCCAGTATGTGTTCCTTTAAAAAAATGTGCAGAAACGTGTGGATTTCTAAAAGGTTCACTAACATGTTTGAATGTCTGTTTGTCACTTATAAATTTAAGTTACATATAAATAGTAAAATATGTAAATGTGAGTCAGTAGGACTCTAAAGACCAGGGTTTGATTCCCCATTTTGTTAGTAGGCTGTACACCTCCATGCTTTGATATGGTTTAATTAGTGAAATATGATCTAATCGGCAGAATATCTTAATTGGCATAAATAAACATATCCCTGCTATGGCTGCAGGGCCATGCTGACCAAGAGGGAAAAGCTGGCCATATATGTACATTGCAAAATAAGGTCAAAAAAGACCTCAAGGCATAGTCAGGTTATAGTTAAGGAATTACCAGGAAACTCCAGCAATAATGGACTCTGATGACTCAACCTTTAAAAGACAATAGTGTCCGGGAAATTCCTGCAAGACAACTGATTGTCTTAACTCCTCTCCTTCTGACCAAACAAACTTCTTTTTGTCCCCACACCTGTCTAGCAATCAAAGAGATATCAAGGCTAGCATCAGCCCTTTGTCATCTACACTAAGGCCATTAGCTCATTCTGGACGTAATTGTCCAGAACGAGCTAATGTCCACTCTGGACTTCACTGTTTACTCTGGCAGAAAGCCATTAATACCTTAGCCCTCCAGGCACAAAAAGAGTACTTAAATCTCAGTTTTTTGGCCAGTCAACTCACAGTACACTGATTCCTGGTTGCCACTTTACCGCTCCAATTCCCATTTGTGTACTGTCCTTAATCTCATGTATAAGCCACATCACTGCTTCTTCACTGCTCTTCTGGATTGTTAAATATTACCCACTTTGCCCTAAAATCTCACTACCCAAAACTTTCTTCCTTTTTCCTTGTGTGTTTGTGTGATTGCTTGGATCTTGTGTGTGTGATTGCAATTCCCCCAATAAAACAATAAAGTTTACTTTTGGTTCCCTGGCTGGTTCTTCCCTGCACTAATACAGGTAGACATAGCTGTAAAAGATCTTGTAAGGCTACCCCTCTTTTGCAGGCCTCCTCTTTGAGCTAATACTCCCCACTGTTTCACAGAGGTACTGGTGTTGTAGGTGGATCCTGATCACCCATGTTTTGAGGTACCAACTTGGCCATGGAAACTCACTGGGTGCTTTTGGGCACATCACATGCTCTCAGACCCAGAAAATCCTTTGATAGGTTGAGTGTAGGGTTGCTATAAATTGGAAGCAACTTGAAGGAAAACAACAAGAAGAAAATGTAATGGATGTTCATTTACATGTTGTCACTAAGTAAAAAGGTAGAATCCTTCTGGGGCATTATGCTTACATAAAAATAGTTTTGCAAACAGCCACATTTTTTCAGAGATTGCAAAAGAGTAGTCCCAATTGTTCTGCAGTCACACATGAGCATCAATCTCACACACTTTTGACTTGGTAAGGGATGAATTAATTGATTCTTGTGTACAATCACAGGATGAGCTCAAGGCCATACCACCCTTTGTACGTTCAGTTGTGCAACAGTGGGAACCAGTGTAACTGTCTTGTTGTTATGTGTCTTCAAGGCATTTCTGGCTTATGGCAAACCTATCATGGGGTTTTCTTGGCAAGATTTGTTCAGAGAAGGTTTGTCTTTACTTTCCTCTGAGGGTGAGAGCATGAGATTTGCCCAAGGTCAACCCAACCCTGGTCTCCAGAGTCGTAGTCCAACTCTCAGCCCAGTACACCATGCTGGTTCTAGTGTTACTGTGCTGCTGCATATTTATGCTATTCTAAAAATGTGCAGGATGTTGGCCACCATTTTAATAAGTAGACACTCACATCTGGTAGTATGTTATTTTGAGAAATACTTGCAGACATACGTATACATAGTTTTTCTTTAAATAAAGAAACAAAAATCCACACTGAACTAGCACAGAATGGACTTGAAGGTGGGGAAATCAGAAAGTCTGTGGAAATGGGCTAGACAGTTCTACCCATAACTTGATGGATGTCATGTTTGGAGATTTTCCTCTGGGCATTTGTTTGACTTAATTAGAACCAAACTCTGTGAATTTCTCCATGATGAAATTTGTGGAGTTAGTACCAATGTGCCAATGGAAGGCACATTCAACCTCTGAGCAAGATATAAGAATTCTCAAGATGGGCTTGGTTTGTATCTAAAAAGCAACCCACTGGTAACATGAATGAGCTGTCTAAGTGAAGAGTCCCAGAGAAGGCCACTTTCCATGTCTCAAATGAACACAACTCAGTTACATGGAAGATAGCCTTATTATTAGATCTCAATGAATAATAAGGTTCATATGAGAGAGAGAACAGTCCTTTTCTAAATATTTGTGAAATTGCTCCATGCAACCTTGTTGTAATTATCACTGTCATATTCTAGTGTCCTTCCACCTGAGAAAGAAACGACAGTTGTCATAAGAACAGCCATCAAGTTCGTTGCAAGACTATGTGCAGTATGTAGAAAGAACTGAAAATATTAATTCCAGAGCTAGGCCTCTTTTTTGCATTTTTTTCAAGCCTTTTGAATTTTCACAACTCCCTGCTGAACATAATCACCTCTATGTTCTTTCTAGTACCCAAAACTAGTAATCTGTTTCACAGATGATAAATGTACGCACAGTAGTGTGCAGCTGGCTGTTATGGCACATAAAGCTGTATGAAATGCGGTTGTAATCTAATGCTAGCAGGAGAAGAGGAACAGAAGAAGACATCTTTCAGCCCTTTGAAGCCTCATACAAGGAACTATCATTAGAATAAATAACAGCTCCTTCCCCACAAATAGATTGTGATGGCTGGGCAATGGGGATAAAGTCTCCTCTACAAATCTTTTGGGTTCAGTGGGAGTCCTCTTCTAATCCACAGGAAACTTTCTTCTGGAATCCTCAAATGACACTCAGAGGGCCAAGGAACATGTTTTTCTTGACCTTCTTGTGCTGTTCCTCCAGCACAAAGTGTAAGGTCAGAATCCCACACTTTTCTCTAGTCCAAATCTTGCAACTACATCATCTAGGAAACCAATTCTTTTAAGGCTAGCTAGCCTTTTATGAGGACCTTGAATAAGTGAATAATTTCTAAAGCAGAAGAAGCCTCATGGAACACATAATTCTAGATGTCAATGTGAAAAAAATGGTCTCAAGGCCATCTACAGCTCCATTAAAGCCTGTGATCTATGCACAAAAAGCAAAGAAAATGAATCTATATTTTCCTCCAACGATTTATTTGCTACAAATCACCTTCAATATGTCAACATGTGACTTCATTAAGTTCAGGTACTTGAGCTCTAGCTGAATTAAATTCTACATCACATTTAATAAATACAAGGCCCAGAGATGTTGTCATGTTCAGTAAGCCCATGTCTGGAAATGAAGTTAGTGTCATTGTTGGAAATATGTAAAAAAAATGCCTAGTATATATGTTTCCTACTATCTTCTTGTGGTGGCGGGGGGGGGGGGCAGGGAGGGCAAGATTCTGCATTGGAAAACATATTGCAAAATCTCACTGAGTCAGAACTGTGATACATCTCCTCCTCTCCTCCTGCAGGTCTTATTTTGCTCCTGCCACCCCCTTGTCTCATGGTCATTTAGTGGCTGATGAAGAGGGAAAGGCATTGGAGAAGTGCATGGCTCTGTCCCTATAGGCAAACGGAGTGAGTGGGAAGTGAGAGCATTGCCTCCAAATCAGAATTCTGCCCTCCGTGAAATTTTCCTTTAATTCCCCATTTTCTAGCATTGCAGAAAATGAGAGCTTGAAAATTGTACACACCAAGAACTCTTACTTTTGCTGTGTTCACCCTACCTTGGTAGCTTTGCCTGTTCCCTTTCTTTGGGGGCCTAAACTGTATTTCTAAATGCTCAGCTGAACTTTCAAGTTACTGCAATGACTGAAATAGTCATATTCCTGATCACTGTCCAAACAGCAAACCCATCAAAAAGGGAGCTTTCATGGCATCTCTTGCAGATTGTGAGGTGTTTGTCATGCCACGTTTCCCCATTATGTTTTCTGTCTTTTTTTTATATATATATAATTTTATTAAATTTCACAAATATAAAAAAGGATTATTTAACTTGTACTTGTTACATGAATTTTCTTCTGTTCTTCCACACTGTTCTGGTCAACATTTCCCGCAGCTTAGTCCACTTGTTACATTAATGCATCACAATATATTGATTATCTCATCTGTTCGAACACACATTTCCCTCTCCTAACAATCATAATATAGTCGTTCTGGCTAGACAGTTCCCAACCATCACTCTCTTCTGCTTAAGTCTAATCGTCCTGTTCCAAAATATTTCCATATCACTTATCTCTTGAAGCTTCTGTTTTCTCCTTATATATATATATTTTTTTCCCCTTAACTCTCCATTACCTACAGCGCAAAATCTTAAAGTTTTTAATTATTTCTGTCATTGTATATCTGGCAGTCTGAGCAATTATTACTGCAACAATCCCCCATCTTCTTACCCTAAATTCCATTGTACTAAAATGTCTTGTTTCTCCTTAAGTACTTTTTAAACCCCTTCTCCCGTTCAGCAATATCATGTTCATATTCATGAAATATATCGATATATCATCAATTGCAAGCTTAATTAACAATGTCAAAATAAAAATCCATTTGTGTAATTCAGAAGCCTGTGCAATCGTCATCTTCCCGTTCCCGTCTCTCATCTGGTGCTCTGCAGCCCAGATATTCATTTGCAAATTCTCTGTACTCTTTAAGTCGCTTATGTTCCAAGCTGCACCGCGCCTAAGGGAGAGGGTATTTTACTCCACTTATCTAATCAGAATCCTGTGACTATATCTGCTCCTTTTTCCCCCTCCTTTCTTGGACTTTGCGGTCCGGAATCTGTTTCTGAATTTTTACTGTATTCTCCTAGTCACTTAAGTTCCGAGCCGCTCCGTCCAGGAGAGTGAGGGTCTTTACTTGACTAACTTCCATCCCAATCTCCCCGTTCCCCCCTCCCATCATGGACTTTGCCACCCAGAATTCATTTCTAAAGATTATCTGTAATTTCTTTGTCTCTTAAGTTCCAAGCAGCTCAGTCCATGGGAGGAAGGATCTTCCAATCAAGTCTCTTCCATCACAGGTTTCACAGTCAACCCCCTTCAACCCTTGACATTACATTGTTTATGTTACTGACAATATATCACTTATGGTAAACTAATTTGACATTGCTGAAATACATTGCCCCTTCTCAAATTCAGAACCCTGTGCCTTTATCCACTTTGTATTCCCTCCTCCCCTCTTGAAGCTGCCCGGAATTCATTCCAGAAGATTCATTGCATTTTCATTGTCGCTTAAGTTCCAAGCTGCTCCATCCGTGGGAATGAGGATGTTTTGGATTAGATAACCTTCAGCACAGTCTCATAGTCTCAACAATCCAAGAGAATCAAGAAACAAGAATCACTCCACAGGAATAAACAAAAAGGGAGACGTCCAGCTCAATAGCTTTCAATCCCGAAATATTCCTCCAAAATCCAAAATCCAAACCCCTAATCAATGAATCAAATTCCAGATCTTCTCAGTCCAGCCTAAATATCGAAGTATTATACTGTAGAAAATTTAGTGTCCAAATGGAGATTATAACTCATTTGTAATCCATCAGTCCAAATGTTCAATTATATGCCATCTTATACTGTAAGTCCCAATTGTGATTCATAAGTCTTTCTTTTTTCTTTAAAAATATTTTCTTCAATCCTCGTGAGTAAGCAGCACACCCAGCTAGCCTTTTCTTAAAATTCCAGCTGCCCCTTTAAGAAAAACTCCCAGCCATAACGAACTCACTCAGGCTCAGGGTCCTCTCCATTCTTTCACTTCTGCACACCGTTGCATGCCAGAACTGCTGCGATATTACCAGAATCGTGACCAGAACAGGTCAGATGACTTCTTATTAAATTCTTACATGTTATTTGATGTCTTCTTTTAAAAGTTGATGGCGGCACTTGTGCCGCTCAGGTGGCCATCCCGCTGGCTCCGTCTTGGTCCTTCGACCCCCTCTGGCGCTTTCCGCTCTCCCTGCCGGGCAGAGCTAAACGCCGATTTTGGGGTCCCCGTCGGACCCATTCTGCACCCCTCGTACTGGAGGGGTGTTCTGCTGCCTCTGTGATGGCAAAAGAGGCGGCTGGAATCCAGCGAGTGGCTGCTCAGAGCTGCGCCATTGTGCAGCTTCAATCCGAGCTGCCACTCGCGCCAGCCATGCAACCAGAAGGGGCTATGTTTTCTGTCTTTTTACTCTAGCAGTAGACATTGTGCCTTCCTGAAGAGAGGTGTGTTGAAATGGCCTTCCCCCATTTTGTTAAGGACAATGGTGTCACTGCAAAGAAGTATGAAGCAGCAGTTTTTTATTAATGTGAATGACAGTTTCTCCACAGACCAATACACGTATTGAAATACCTCCTGAGAATTTCCCCTCACTGGTAGTAGGATGGCTGTCCTGTTGCTCAGAAGTCTTATGTTCATCCTGAGTTCAGACTGGGATCCAGACTCTGCAAATATATGGCTTCCACCTTCTCTGAGTCAGGTAAAAAGATGCTGTCATAGTACCAGCTGAGACCGAGGTAAGAGTGACTAAGGGTTGACCAAGTTGGGGTTTTCTCTTGTAACATTGGCTGAAATAAAACAGATAGGCCTGAGCTTCTGCTCTTACTTAGTCTCTGCCTCCCACTTTTGTCCGTGCACTATTTGTACTTCCTCCCCTCTGTTCTATGTTTCTAGCCTCTGTCTTTTCTCACCAGTTTTTTTCTCTGCTAGTCTCAGCCTGTCCTCTTTTCCCTGTTCTCCTCTGCATCATTTTCCTTCCTGCCTTCCTTTACTCTCTTTGTCAACCTGTCCCATGCTTCCTGATTGACCACCAACATCCACTTAAAGTGAGCTAACTCATGAACTGCAAATGCTTTGGAGTTCATGAGCTTGCGGTGAGGGGTAATGTCATTCCCTGGCAGGATGTCACTGTGGCCATCCCAATCAGGCTTCTTAGAATCATAGAATCATAGAGTTGGAAGAGACCACAGGGGCCATCGAGTCCATGCTATGCAGGAACACCCATCAAAGCATTCCCAACAGATGGCCATCCAGCCTCTGCTTGAAAACCTCCAGACTCCACCACACTCCAAGACAGCATATTCCACGCTGGACAGCTCTGACCATCAGGAAGTTCTTCCTGAGGTTCAGGTGGAATCTCCTTTCCTGCAGCCTGAATCCATTGCTCCTTGTCCTAGTCTCTGGAGCAGTGGAAAACAAGCCTGTTTCCTCTTTGACATGACATCCCTTCTGTTACCCTGATTTCTGGGGTCCCTTGGGGGACACCTCAATGTGCTCCATGTGATGGGGAATGGAATCTAGCCAGAGCACGAGCAATAGCAATGCGAGAGGCAGGGTAACCTAGCGGGGTCTTTTTACCCAGTTTTTGCGGGGTCAGGCCAAGCCAAAAACCAAACAAAGATATCCAATAAATGATTTTATTGAATGAAAGTCTCACACACCAATACAATCACTCACACACTCACTCAAGACCTATTAAGAAACAAAAGAGAGGAAACTGGATAGGGGAATATTGAGGGGTTGGTCTGGGAAAAACGGTGGAGAAGTGGGGCTCAGCACGGAGAGGGCTGAGGGGATTACTCAACGGATGAAGAAACGGTCTGCTGGGATGACAGGGAGTGATCCAAAGAAACGCTCAAAAACTGGGACTATTTGTGGGGGAAAAAGTACCTGGAGGGCTAATCCTTTCCCGGGGAGAACAATGGGTATTGCAATGAGAAAGAAGCTCTACAAGGGTAACTTCCTTTGCATGATGAGATTACAAGATGTTGCCAAAGTCTCAGGATCTTCGGCTGTATTTGGTTGTACTGTGACTTCATGTAAATGGTCCTCTCCTGATAGGATATTTGCTCAATTTGGGGCAAACATGCTAATCCCCTCAAGTCACCTTCTCAGGGGCAGAGGACCCTTTGTTTATTGTGGGTTTGCCCAGCTTGAGGTCTCCTGGGGCTACGTGATGGAGGATTTTACTGGCCTGACCTGGTTTTCGATCGTTCGACCGTTATTGCCCACGTGCCCATCCAGGCAACCTCTCAGGCACATGGAATCATATTTTAATATCAAAATTGTAGACCTCGGGATAGGGTTTTTCCAGTGGAGTAACACTTCAAATATTTAAACATGGCTATCATGTCCCCTCTTGACCTTCTCTTCTGCAGGCTAAACATCCTCAACTCCCTAAGCCGCTCTTCATAGGGCATGGCTTCAAGTCCTTTCACCATTTTGGTCACCCTCCTCTGGACACACTCCAGCTTGTCGATATCCTTCTTGAATTGAGGTTCCCAAAATTGGACACAGTATTCCAAATGAGGTCCAACCAAAGCAGAATAGAGTGGTAAAATGGTTCTTCTCCACCACTCTTCTCTTGGAGTGCTAGTTACTAAACTGCAACGCTTTGAAGGATAGGTGGATCACACAATAGAGGGTAACTTAGGAATAAACATTACATCATGGTGGTTGTCTGTTGGGTTTCAACCTCACAATGTCTAATCTAGTCATCATGAATGGTGCTTCCAATACCCTTTTTCCTCACATCTTTGCTGAACTTCTTCAACCATCTAGACAGTAGTCACTTTAATCAGATGATAATCTGGCTGTTTGTTTAAAGATTTCATTCAGTGATGGCTCCCCACCACTGACATGTGAAGAGAGTAATTATCCATGGAAGGCCAGTCTGTATGATGTTAGCTTTACATAATAACTGTTAAACGGTCATGTAAATGAACTTTAAGTGTGTCTCAGTTTTTCAAGGTTCATTTGGTTTAATAGACCCTGGGCTCTCTGTGCACTTTACTCATTACATATCTAGCACATCTAGTGTTTTTGAGGAAATGCTGGGATTGGATACGTTATATGTCTTTCATAATACTAGTGTGGGGGAATGTAGACCACATGTGTGAGATAATCTGCATGTAGATTCTTACCCTTTCCTGCTCACTCTATGGATCTGGATTCAGATGATGGAAACTGCCTGGAAAAAGTGATGGTGATGGTTTGAGAACATCTGTAGGGCAGAATCAGTGAGTGGGGAAATAAGTAAATATCCAGTTTTTCCTTCCATTGATTTTTCCTTTGCCCCCAAATTTATTTTAATTCTGCAAACAGGGATTTGGGAAATACATGTTTGCTAAGATTACATGTAGTTCTGATGTTAGCATCAAATGAATCCTGTTTCTAAACACATTTACAGTGTTCTTAGAGACTTATTTTGCAGTAATCATACTTAGGCTCACAACCTAACTGCACAAGCCTAAGAACATTTACTCAGAAGTAAATCCCTTGTGGTTCAGTGGAACTCTTGCCATGGTATATTGAGTTAGGATTAGAATCTGAGAATTCCAAAAGGTCTTTTGAAACATTACAGTCATTTCTTTTGCACACACATGCATACACAATGAAATGTCACTACAGATTCTCCTCTCCTTGATTGTCCTAGATATTACATCTCCTTCTCTAATCATCAATAGCCAGAGCAGCAGCAATTCTTAATCTGGGTCTCTCCTAGTGAGTTACGTGCCTGTCATTTTATTTTATACAATCTATTTAATCTAATCTCTTTTACATCACACTTAATCACTATGGTTTGTGAGCATCAGTGTAAGGTACTCTCCAGGGGAGATGAAATAAGTGCTGTCTTCTTCTGACCTTGACAAAGGCTTAAAATGAAGCTCCTGTTTTCAACCAATTTTCTAATGTTTCACTAAGCTCCTAGCTGTCTTATTCTGTAGGTGCTTTAAGGCTGTAATCCTACAAGTGCTTAGCTTGACACAACAGGGCTTGATCTCAAAATGGGGACTTGCTTGTTGCTGTCGAAAAACTAAGCATAGAGGACTGCCCCCTCCAAAAAAATAATACCTGTCCTCCTATGAACAGATAAAATAAATATATCCTAGTAAAGTCCATGACCTATCTTCCTTTGATTTTAAGTTCTGGGGTTATATGGAAGTCAGTAGCTTCCAGGTATTTCCCTGGGCAACAAATAGACAAGTAGTCAAGCAATCCTGTGATCCATGACTGGACTTCTGCTTTAATGATGAGACTTTCTTTTTAAATCCCTACCCTGCTGTCCCCCAAAATCTGCTCCAGAAAAATCTCCTGACCCTGCAGAAGAAATTTTGAGAGGGCAAAGAACTGCAGGGATGAAGTTGAATCACCTCCTCACCATTCTGACAGAAGTTATACTGCCAGTGGAAGGACCTACTTGGAAAGTGCTTTGAGAAACATTGCAGAAAGGATTGGGCTACCAAGTTGTTGTTGTTTGGCTGGGTCAGTTATTTCAAGGAAAGGTTTTATTTGCAAAAATAGTGTTCATAGGAACAAATAGTTTATTTGGTTGGAGAGATAACACCAACCAAAGAGTATTTGTTTAGACAAATCCAGGAATTCTTCTGGCTATCTAAGAGAGTCCAAAAGAGTTTTGCTTATCTAAGCAACAGTTCCCTGGGGTGTTCTGCCCATATATATTCCAGACAGGTGGACAGGGGGCTGTGGCTTAGTGACAGAATGCATACACCACATACATGCAGAAGGTCCCCAATTTAATGTTCTAAATTTTGATTTAAGAGCATTCTTTCTTGCTTTGGTACCTAACAGAGCCATGTCTATTTCTCCAGAGAGCTGCTGGCAGAACAGATAATACAGGGCTAGACAGCTCACCAAGTGGGCTCAGTATAAGGAAGCTTTATGTGTGCAGATGTAGGATCCTATTGTAGGATCCTGGTTTATTGCAATACATTCTGCCATCTTGAATGTGTATAGGTATAAAAGATATGTAAATACACAAAATAGTAATGCTATATTATAGAACCATTTCAATATAACTGAAATAGAAGATAAATTTAGTGCTAAATTTGTATTTCAAGTGTGTAGCTCAAATGTGCGATTATTCATATTCAAGTTTCTGCCATGAGGATGTGTGAATATTTCTCTCAGCAGTAATGTGTTGGGGAATATATTTTTTCTTTTGTTCTTGGACCAGCTAAAACTCCAATAATTGCATTTGAACAGCCTGCCTAGGGGTGTTTGGATAGATTATGTGGATTCATTCTGCCATGTAAGTACTATAGCAATAAAACAAATCCTTATGTGATGTAGCATTTCTTTAGTAATATTTGGCACACATGTCATTGAAACTGTAAACTTGGCATTCATCACTTCTTCTCCTGTAGTTCCCAACTGAGAAAGATTGTGAGGTGTAAACAGCCTATTGGTAACCATTCAGTATCCATTAAATGCTCATTGCATAGGTTTTCTAACTTGCTGTCCTGGGAAGTAATTTCTAACTTAGTTTTCAAAGAGATAGCTATGTCAGTCTGTTTCAGCATATAAAGGCAAAGGGAAAAAAAAGAAACAGAGAGCATCTACTAGACATTTGTTTTAGCATGAGCTTTCGGTGCACTTCTTCAGATCATCATCACTGTAATATTGCCATTCTCCTAGTATAATATGAAACATTATATATTCTGAAAAATATTGTGATTGTCATCATCATCCTCAATGTGACTACTACTAGATGTCTTTATATCCCATGTTTCCTCAAAATTGGGTCTCAAGGTGGCTTACAATTTAAATCAAGAACAATATAGATTAAAAAAAACATACAAAATGTGCTGACAGCACAGGATTAAGCCACAGTTATTTAAGAATGGTTATATAGTTGTGGGAGTGGGATCAGAGTGTGATGGAATACAGAAGATGCAAATTGTGACCCTATCAGTGTACCTTCAAAGAACTGTATATAATGATACAGGACTGTCAAGTTACTTCATAGTGTGAAATTCTTGAGTCTCTTAGTCCTGAGAAGTGGAAGAAATAAATTATATTTACCAGACAGACAGTTTTCCTGTGGTCCAGAAATTTTCTGGGGAGAATTCTATTGTTAAAAGAGTAATTGTAAGGAAAACACATATAGTGATATATGTAATGTGCCACAAAACCATTGTGTCTGTTCACATCTCTACTAATGGATTGGAATTTGTAGGTGTGTCCCAATTCACTGTTTCTCTTTCCACTATTCCTCTGATTTTTTTTGTTTGTTTGTTTGAGAACTGTTACTTGTAAATTAGAGACTGTACAACTATGCAACGATGCTTAACTACCTGTAGCTTAATACTGTGCTCCATCAATGGATCAGGAATAGTGACTGAAAGCCATGAAAGTTTATGCTAAAATAAATAGCATCAAAGATGCTGCTAGATCCCTTCCTGTCCCACTTTCCTTTTTATGTTAATTTAGGGTTACCCTAACCTGGTCTTGCATTATGGTGGGCCTCCTACCATCCTCCCTTTGGCTATGCCAGTTGAGGTCTTGTATGCATTTTGTCCAAGTTTCCTACAAATATCACATGGTTTAAAGGCAGCCATGTACAAACCTGACTGTAGTTGCAACTTGCACTGCTCATAATGTACATCTGTTAAAAAAAACAAAACAAGCAGTAATAACATTGTAAATTAATCCAATCTGTTTAAAAGGAAAAAAAAATATCATCCTAGGGCCAGATTGTCTGGGGTGCATGACAGTGAAGCACAGCTCTGTTTCACAAGCTCCTTCCATCTCTGGTTGTCATCATGCTTTAACCCCTCTCTGACACTCACCTCAAGTTTTCCCATGCAGAGGGAAGTATGGGGCTTCATTTCTCCCTCCTTAAGGAGCAAGGAATTCAGCTGGCACTTAAAAGTAGCTATTTACTCTCCTGATTTTCAAAAGCAACTAAAATGTTTACTTTTAATAATTTAAAAATTCTGAGCGCTACAAACTGCTGCCTGGGACGCAAAACACATTACCTTCTTGTCCACCTTATCATCACTTCAGTATTCAGAATACAGCACAGGGCAGTAAGAGGCACAGTGTGAACCAGCACATGAACCATGTGATATTTGTAGGAATATATGGTATCTATATTAAGCAGAGTGAAGCAGGGCTAGTGTAATGTGAGCTTACGGTAGAAACAAGAGAAATTACTTAGGATGCTCTGTAAGGTAAAAAGGAAAACTTACATTTACTGTCTCAAGAAATCCATCTTAGCATAAGAAAGGAGGCAGATTAAAGAAGTTGACTTAGACTTGGTTAGAAGAGCCCCCAGCCACACTCTCATGTATGGGTATAAGCTCATATCTGTTATTGGGGTTGGAGCCCCATGGATGTTCCTTTGCCAGACAAAGAGAACAAAGAGACTAACTTCTTAAGAGAAGGGGAGAGTGGCCTCTGAAGGTAAGAAGGAAGCAAAAGACTTGAGTACATAGACCAAAGAAAAATGCAGAGAGGTGAAAACAAAGGGCAGGTATGATCTAGATTCCCCTGTTACCACAAAATGTGGGTTACTCAGAGATCCACCTGTGATGCCAGTGGGGAATATTAGCTCAAAGGGGAGGCCTGCGAGAGGGGGGTAACCTAGCAGGAGCTTTTATACCTGTGTATACCAGTACTAATGCAGTGACACCAGAGACTCAAAGAATGTTTTTATTATTATTATTATTTTTTATTATTATTTATTAGTATTATTATTAGTATTATTATATTATTATATTATATTATATTATATTATTATATATTATTATATTAGTATACCACTCTACTCTGCTTTGGTTAGACCTCATCTTGAATACTGTGTCCAGTTCTGGGCACCCCAATTCAAGAAGGACATGGTCAAGCTGGAGCAGGTCCAGAGGAGGGCGACCAAAATGGTGAAGGGCCTGGAAGCCAAGCCCTATGAGGATAGACTTAGAGAGCTGGGTATGTTCAGTCTGCAGAAGAGAAGGTTAAGAGGGGACATGATAGCTCTGTTTAAATATTTGAAGGGATGCCATGTAGAGGAGGGAGAGGGCTTGTTTTCTGCCGCTCCAGAGACCAGGACAAGGAGCAATGGATTCAAGCTGCAGGAAAGGAGATTCCACCTGAACCTCAGGAAGAACTTCCTGACAGTCAGGGCTGTCCGGCAGTGGAATATGCTGCCTCGGAGTGTGGTGGAGTCTCCTTCTTTGGAGGTTTTTAAGCAGAGGCTGGATGGCCATCTGTCGGGAGTGCTTTGAGAGTGTTCCTGCATGGCAGGGGGTTGGACTGGATGGCTCGTGTGGTCTCTTCCAACTCTACATTTCTATGATTCTATGATTCTATTATGGAATTAACAATCACATGCATAGAAGATCCACACAGTCTCACAATCATACAAGACTAACTGAAGAAAAAGGGAGGAAAAGTTAGATAGGGATAAGGCAAAGGGTAAAGTGGATAATATTTACCTATCCTGTAGAGAAAAGATGAAATGATGTGGCTCAGACTAAGGGTCTGAGGGTAGTACAAGAACAGGAATTGGAGCAGCAAAGTGACAGCCTAGGTCTAGAGTACTACAGGTTATCTGGCCCAAAGCCAGGATTTAAATACCCAGTCCCTACCCTAAGGGAGAAGGTGTTAATGGCTCTCTGGTAGAGTAGACAATGGAGTCTGGAATGATCTGATGGCCTTAGCATTAGTTGAAAAAGGACTGATGGGAGTTGTGATAGCTCCTTAATGGCTGGGCAGGTGAGGAAACAAAGGGAAGTTTCAGCAGGAAGAGAAGTGGGTTGAAGACAATCAGTTGCTCTGTGGTGACAGTTTGGGGTACTATTGTTTCTAAAGGTCGAGTCATTTATGGACATTTGGAAATCCATTTTCATCAGAGCTTCCCTGACTATGATCTGGCCATGCCCTGAGGTCCCATCTCACCTACTTTCACATCACATGTGTTCAACCAGTTCTCTTTGCCAGCATAGTTTTACAGCCATATCAGTGTATAATTTATATTTATGCCAGTTAAATGATATTTGCCAAGTATACCATATCATGGTGTAGGAGTGTACAACATGGTAACACCCCTCGCTCACTAACCACTTCATTCAAGTGTTGATGCCTCTTTGCTTCCAACAATATTCTTCTGCCACCATTTATAAGAGGCCATAGTCCCACTATTTATAAAGTTACTAAGAAGTTCTATTTATATCACCAAAGAAGTTACCCTCATCAGGTTATACTTATAAGGTAATGCAGTTGTCCCTTCCTCATCTGGAAAAGGTACTGTTCCAAATAACTAGCTGTTTGAAACTAATTTTCTTAAAGTTCTGGGTGAAGCATACTTTCAAATTAAAATGCATGGGATTGCACAGCCAAGTCTCTTCCAGCAACATTAGTGACAGCAAAACTGGCATTTCTCTGCATTTTTGGGTGTTATTTTAGAGATGGAAATAATGTTAAAGCAGTGACATTTCAGTTCTTGTTAAATTTCTACCACTGGTACCTTGTTGTGTTTATTTGCAACAGATAAATTTGTTTTGACAATTCACTTTGTGTGAATTAGGCAAATTAAGATACTGAACCACTCTCACCTTGACAAGATAAAATCCAGAGAAGGAGGAAATATCTCTTCCTAGAAATCTCTCTTACTGCTAGGGGATCCACTGCTTTGAAGACTGTTTTCCATCTTTTTTTACAAAAGCAATGCAGCTGTCAATTTGCATCTGGACCTTAACTCACAAATCCTCATGCTCATTGGCATTCATATATTGTTATTTCACTCAGAACGCTAGCAAATCCAATAGCGGTACGTGTTCTTCATTTGTAAAGGGAAAATTAACGTATTCTACAAGCACTTATAATAGATTCAATGTGGTTGAAATAATTCCATCGTACACACAGTGAGAGATAACTGGGTTGCATCTATTTGAAAGAAGATACTGAAGCAATGTCTTTTCAGTCCCATATCTACTGCAAACACTTGAGGCAATGCCTGCTTTTTCTTCCCAATGCAAAAAGGAAGCTGGGATGTGTCCAGGCACAGCTCATAGCCAATGAGGTTGAATGGGGATGGAGCAATGCCTGTGAATGCCTGGCTATCATTGCGCATCCAGAGAGGAAGTGTTGAAGAGGCATCACCTTTGCTCCAAGATGACAGCATAAGTATATTGACAGAAATTATCATTCTGCCAGTATATGGGTCCTGTGCTGGTAGAAAGGTGAGATATAAAATAAATATTTACCCTGTGTCACCTCATTTCTTGAACGTTGCCATTCTTCCAGTTGCAATTTCAATACAGCTGGTTCTCTAGAGATCAAGGCATTTGGGGTAGGATGGCCTTGGTCACCAAATGCAAGTAGCTATTTTATCCTCATTCACAACCAAGACCATCTCACTCACAATGTCTTGTCTTGAATACTCATCTCCTTAGAGTAAGGAGCTATTCTGTAGTGGGAAGGGCAGAGTATATGGTGGGGAGGAAGAGGGTGGGAGTGCAGGGAAGAGATAGTAATTGCACAGAGAAAACTATATCTTCTTAACCTTAGGTGCTGGGATATCTTGAACTGTTGTTTACTGACCCTCTTCACCATTACGGAGGAAACACCAACATCATGGGAGAAGGACAACTCAGACTGCAATTTACTCAATTCAGCTTTAGTAGTCACACTAATTTTTCCACCTTGCCATTTTCCAAGTTGCTTTTAAAATGCTCCACTTTTCTCTTCCCCATCACAATTGCTTCAGTTCCTTCAACTGACACAAGTCTCAGATCAAAATACTAAGTAGTTTGTACTCAGTTAGCACGGTAGGAGAAGCAGACTTGCCTCTGGAGAGGAAAGGGAAGGAAGGAAGGAAGGAGAACCTTGGCTTTCCTGATGAAAATGAGCAAATGTGAAGCAGAAAGTGCAGCTATAGACATTTTGGAGTGTCATAGCCTGTGCTGTGTGACCACAAATTGCTTTTTGTAATAAACAAAAGGAATGCATACAGCATGTACAATCATGGAAAGATAAAGAGACCTGACAATTAAGAGGGCTTCCAAATAATCCTATTTGTATCTTCAGAGGTCTGAGCACTCTGTCAATCACATTCTCATACAGAGATGCAGAGATTTCCCCCTTTAAAGGATTTTATTTTTCCCTGAACTCTAATTTCCCTAAAAAAGATCAATATTGTAGAGAAATATTCTCAATTTTAAAATTAATATTTTTATGTACCACTCAGTTCTGATTTGCCTTTGTTTTGAGACTTACATAAAGCTTATATTTTACAGCTTAGTTTTATTAGTTTTCTTGGTTTTCTTCTCTCTATCTCTTTCTTTTGATTTGCTAATTGTTCGTTTGTGTGTGTGTGTGTACACCAGTGTGTGCTCACACCAGAATTGCACACTGTTCACAGAAAAGAAACTATAACTAGTTGTCCAACATTGGCAGGGATTTTACAGTCTACTTTGAGATATTATTTTCCCCCTACAAAGCAATGCTCCATTTACCTTAACAATGCAATTGCTGATCAACCCATGAAATAACAAGACCACACAACAAAGTTTGGGTCGAAATATGGGACACTTTATTTAAACTGCTACCTATTTCAGTTTTATTCCCTGAGATGTGGAAAAGGAGAGAGGAGATCTAGTGTGGTAGCAGCTGAGGTGAGTGATCTTCCCTAGATCTCCTCCCCAGTTTCCTGTGGGTGAAGCACCTGAGCCCCTAGGAGAAACAGAGGCTGGGTTGCTCTCTACCTGGCTAGCTACTGAAAGACCAACCTGAGAATCCAACTCTTCAGTCACATGACTTAAATGAGGATTAAACCCTCAGGCCGGTCCTAAGGACAGTCTCCTTCCCCACCTCCAGATTTCATGATATGTAGGGGCAATTCCAGAGGCCTCTCTTTCACCAAATGAGTGCCATAGGTGTTCACCTGACTCCTACTTTCTCCCCCTGCTACCTGTCACAGACAAGGACAAGTATCTGCTTAGCCCTTATCCCACCTGCCCGCCCACCCACCCACCCACCTCCAGATGACCAAAAAGGCTCTCTCTCACTTTTCCTTGTCTCCAAGAAATATCTGGTTCCCCTCTTTGGAAAGGTGGATCCCATCCACTTTGGGCCACTGGAAAATAATTTGAAGATGTGCCATAAAATGACCCAAGCCTCTGGCCAGAGCATTCCAGATTTCCCTGTTAACCTGTCCTGGGCTTGGCAGCCTGCCGAGTGTTCTCCACTGCCTGACAAGCTAGATAATGGCAGGTATGTAAAACAGCCTCGAGGCTGAAGTAAATTCTCTGAGAAACACAATAATAGTCCAGAAAGGGAATAGTCCAAAAGCCAAACTGTTAATCTGAGCAAACTGTCAAGGTCCAAGGTTCAAAGCACACAGGTAAAGAAAGCAAGACTCAGCAGGGCTGTAACCACTAATAGCATCAGTAGATTCCAGCAACCTTCTGTTGTTGAGGCCTCTGATTATATAGCCTAAGCTTCCAGGCCAGCTGTGTCCTAATTAACAAACTCTTCCCATATAAGCACTGCCAGAGGCCTGGAGTTTCCTTTTGCTTCCTGTACTGGCTGCCCTAAGTACTGCCTTTCTGGGGTTTCTGGGGTGTGGTTGCTGGGAAGAGACCTGTTTGGGTCCTGGGGCAAGGAGATAACATAACCCTACTTCAGGCAATATCAATATGACTTGGGCCACACTCCCTGGCTACACTTGTCTGAGCAAAAATAGCTGACCATAACATGGACACCCCAGCCAGGAGGACTGCATCACTTTCATGTCGTGTATGGCTTGTATGATCAGAGCCTTGCTCTTTAACAAACCTAGGTTCTTATCATCCAGGTGAATGACCAGAACATGTGGTGGAGGCCCATGAAGCTCCCCTAAAAGCAGCAGCAGAAGATCATGTCCCTTCCAGCCCAGCCACTTAACTGTAGCTCAGGGGTGTCAAACTCAATTTCATCTTGGGCCACAGCAGCATTATGGTTGCCTTCAAGGGCTGGTTGTATCTGTAAGACTGTATAAAGGTATCTACTCTTTTATCATATTAAATAATTGGCTCTGCATTCAATTATTGCTGGTTTTTAAATTGCCTTGCCTCTACATCAACTTTTCTTTTCTTGGACACTTTGGGGCTATTTGATTGTAATTTATGGTCCCTATACCTCTGTAAAGTGACAAAAAATTGGTCAATATACCCAAAGTGTGCCACTTTCTGCTCCCCAGACCCTCTCTGTGCCTCTTTCTGCCCCTGGGCTCGCCAGGTGGGGAGAGTGCTGCAGCTGCAGGAGAGGTGCGAGGGCCACAGGAAATGGCCTGGCAGGCTTGATTCAGCCCGCGGGCCTTGTGTTTGACACATGTGCTGTAGCTATATCGCTGAATCCCAGGTGGGATCTGAAATTACCATTACGAGCCTGGCACTCTGCCCAATAAACAAAGCTATGGCTGCAGATAAGGACACACTGGCTCACCAGCTGTAGCCTAGAATCTCCAAAACAATAAGAGGAACCAGACAACATGTTAGTGCTGCCAAAGCATAACATATCTTTGAAAAGCTGAAGACCTCCAGCACCCAATCCTTTGAATAAATGTAGGACCCATGCCCATTACAGCTGCAGTTTATGCCACCCTGATTCTAAAAGAATGGGCACCAAATTTGACCCCTTTAAGACCTAATAATAAAAGGGCCCTGGAAGTGATAGTCCAAAACTGATACTTAGTTAGAAGGGTGACAAGTTGGTGTGACAATCTAGGGAGTGAAAATGAGTTCCTCGGACTTGCATATATTCCTTTAAAGCCTGCACTGGGCATAAAGATGGATGACTACAAATTTGCAGGTGTGTAACTGATTTCTCCCATCTCTGGTCTGTCTTAGAAGTGTGGATTCTGAATGTTCCATGCTGAGCAGCAGAGAAAAGAGGCAGAGAAGGTGGTGGCGGCATGAACTTTTAAGGGCCTTAGCTCCTTCTCCACACACTCTGCCCCAGCGTGCTGCACCAGGATGCAATTTACTGGCCTCTGATCATGGAAGGCCAGCAAATGTGCCTTCCCCTGCTATGCTGCATAGCATAAAGGGGAGACCTGAATCATACACACATGTACATAGAAATCAATCCCATTTACTCCTAGGTATAAAATTGTAGCTTAAGGCATTCTAAAAAGCCACAGGAATGCACAAATTTTTTAAAACAACTTTTTACCCCCACTATATATTTCTTAACTAATTTTATCCCATTCAGCTGGAGTTAAAAGTATAGTACATTATTTTCATCATCCCAATCCATGGGTCCTGCCGTAATTTAAAGGAGGATTGACAAAAGACATTTTGATTCCACTACAGTAAATTGTATAATATTATATTTATTGACCATCATGCTGTGTACACATGCACACATACGTACAAAGTACTGTATTTGTCAATTTGCTCCCCCCCCCCCAGGATATTTAAAATCCAGTTCCAGGGATTTTCTGCTCAAAATAGTAGTTTTGTGTACTCATGTTTGGGCCTTATATGCTTCCTAATTTAATAAAAATATTTTTAAAAAATTAATCTAAAGCAAAATTGTATGTGACTGAATGTTTCACCTATATTTTCATGTCAGTAATCCCTCCAGTAGCCATCAAAAACAATTTGGAATTTCGGACCCCTATCTTGGCCTCACTTTTCACCTGCATTGACAACTACGGTTGTGCACCCAAGGTCTGGGGGTTTGCGATCATTGTCCCCATATATAAAAAAGGAAGGAAGGATGATCCTGCCAACTATAAACCAATCAGTCTCCTCAGTACAATCAGCAAACTATATGCAAGACACTATACGCAAGATATGCAAGTGGAAACTCCAGACCTGGCTGGAGCAAGAAAACATACTTGCAGAAGAACAAGTTGGCTTTAGGGAAGGCCGGTCCACCATAGATCAGTGCCTTGTACTCCACCACCTTATTGAAAAATATTCCTCCTGCAACACAGCCTCTCTCTATGTTACCTTTATAGACTTTAAAGCAGCTTTTGACTCTATATCTAGAACCAAACTGTGGGAGAAACTGGAAGCTTCCTCGATTGATCGGCGTCTACTCCACTTAATACATATGCTGCATGAAGGAACTTCACTCAAAATAAGATGTAACTCCCAGGGTCGTCTCACCAATGCCATTGACACTGAGAAGGGTGTGAAGCAAGGTTGCATACTAGCTCCATTCTTGTTCAACTTTTACATTAACGGCATGGTGGGCCTTCTTGACAACACAAACTTCCATCCCCCCAAAATAGAGGGAAGATACATTTCAGTTCTCCTTTATGCTGATGATGGCTGCAGTACTTTCAAGAACACCCACTGGCCTAAAAAGAGCGCTAAGAGCACTAGCACAGTACCGCAAAGAGGACCAGCTAGTACTCAATTACCAAAAAACTAAAATCATGGCATTTGCTAAAAGGCCCAAGAATCATACCTGGAGTATAGATGGACAAAAGATTGAACAGGTCTCCTGCTTCAAATATCTGGGGTAATCTTTCATGCTACTGGTAGCAGGAAAGCGCATGGAGAGTATGTGGCCGGTAACACACAGAGGAGCTCATCAGCCATCCTCAAATTTCTTAAGACAAGAGGAGGACAATATATAGCCGCAGCACTCAAACTCTTCAAAGCCAAATCAGTAGCACAACTCCTGTATGGATTCCAACTGGGACCCCTCCCGAACCCTGCACCATTAGAACTTGTGCAATCCAAATTTTTAAGATCAGCTTTCCAAGCTCCAAAATGCGTCTCCAACACAACTCTGAGACTGGAGTCAGTTTATGAAAGTGGATGCCAGAGTGTGGATAACTATACTAAGCTACTGGCTTAGACTATGGCCCTTTCTGCATGTGTGGGGGGGGAACGGGCGAAAACGCCTGAAAATGGAGCTTACCTGAAGCCGGGTAAGTCTGTCGCCACGCGGAGCAGCGTGAGCTCGCTGCTCTGCAGTCCTCCGGCGTCCCAAATGGCGGCTTCCGGTTGGTGGAGGCTCTCCACCAACCAGAGAAGCTCGCCAGCCGGAAGCCCGCCCCCGGCAGATCTGAAGGCATGCACTTGCGCGCGCCTGCAAATCTGCGACGGAGCGGCACGGGGCTGCACGCTCCATGCTTTTTAAAAACCTCTCGAAAGAGGTTTTTAAAAAACACGCCACGCGGCTAGTTCCGGCCACTCCTGAGTGGATTCTGGTGTGGAACTACAAAAAGTAGTCCACGCCAGTCCATTCTACGGTGCAGAAGACCTCCGTCAGAGGTCGCTCTGCACCATTTCAGAAGCCCGGTGCAGAAATGGCCTATCTTTCTTTCCCACTGGCCTGGCTCCACTAACCTTGAAAGATGACTTCCAGTCTATGTGGAAACAGACAGTGATGACTAAAATCTCATCACTGGGTTTCTCCCCAGAGCTTCTGCTCAGCGTGGGATATGATAAGGCCAAAGCAGCTATCAAACAACGGGTGGTAGATACAGAATGACAACTGGATCTAGCTAGCACCTCAACCTTTATTGCTGTTGACCCCAACAGATATCAAACTTCACCTATGGCATACCTAGCAAAACTAGAAGTACCTAAACACAGAAGGGTCTTTACTTTGGCATGATGTCATGCTCTCCCCTCAGCTGTCCTGGAAGGCCAATACAAGAAGATCCCCTTCTCAGACGGACTGTGCCCCTGTGGCTCTGGCCAAATTGAAAAAACAGAGCATGTGCTTCTCCAGTGCTTGTACTACAGGGACATCTGCCTCAGGCTTATTTCCCCTCTCTTGCATAAATACCAAGGCCGCACTGGAGAATTCTACACTTCTTTGTTACTTTCAGACACTAACCCCCATATAACATATAATGTTGCCACATTCTGTGCAGCAGTAGTTAAAACTCGTCAGGCGCTGACCTCTGCAGTAGACTAGTTCCAAGCTGATCTTGTTCTATGGGAGCTGTGCAATCTGAAGGAGAATTTCAGTGCTGTCTTTAACCTGTTTTTAACCTGTGTTTTTATCCTTTTATCCTTTTCTGTACCCCTTTTTACCTGTGCTGGTCTATAACTGTAATAAAGATTCTATTCTATTCTATCCATATCAGTAAAGCAAATGGGAGAGGGAATATGGTGGAGAAAATTACTCCTCCCCCAACTCAGTTGTCACTTGTGATATAAGGACACCATCCTACCACCTTTGCACCTTATTCTTTCACTCCAGCACTGTTCGCATGAACTCTCCTGTAACTTTTCAGTATTTGTGTCATTCAGGAATAACTTATATTAATGCTAAGTTCCATTGGCTTTTACCAAACAAGGTGCATTAATTAGATTGCTTGCTTGCAACTGTCAGAAACTGCTGACAAAATAAAACATTGAGATAACATAAACCTCCCATCATAATCATTTTGAGTTCAAAGTTATTAAAACCCCAAATAAGGAAACCATCTGCGGATCCCAAAAGGCATTTGAGTCTGGAATTTTGCTGGAACTCCAAGGAAGTAGGTTTTGCAATTATAGATCACCCATGGGGAAAAATACTTTATTTGTAAATTTATAAAGAAATAGTTCCTTCATCATAGAATTCAGGGTGGCATACATGAGTGTTTGTAGATTTTCTCACACACTCCTGACAGTGATCTGATACATTTCGGCCTAGCTTCAACATAGCAATGTCATGTACTCTCATGACTAAATTATAAATATTTCTTTTCACTGAAGCCTTAGAAAGGATAAGGTTTATCAGTACAGTGTGGATATAATCTATCCCTGCTTTTCCCATTAATGAAGAGAGTCTAAAAATTGAAGGTTAGATGTTTGAAAGTTGACGGCTTGTGTTATAGGAGGGCCATAACATTGGTTTCTCAATGGAGATTAAGTGGGTTGTTTTGTGTTTGATTCAAGGCTGGTTGGTATATTTCAACAACAATTAGGAAAGAATTGATCCCCACCAGATCAGATTGGCTAATCATCTAAGAAATGTATATGCCAAGCTTGTACTGCTTTCCCTTTTGTTGTTCCATATGCAGCTTGGTTGATTGTTGTTGTTCAATCAGAATTAAGCACTCACGTTCCACTAATTTTATTGGAAGAGCTTGAATGTGTACTTAGCTCACCCTCACTGACATCATAAAACTGTTAATCTCTCCCAGTGAAAACAGCAATTCTCTTTAAAATATTAGCTCCGTTGCTTTATTTGTGATGTACTATTTGTTAAACATATGTTGAACATTTAAGAAATCCCTTTTGATCTTTTTGACTTTCTGAACTTTCTCACTCCTTTCTGGGTCATTTTCACTAACACTCAGTGACTTAAATATTATTACCATTTACCAATTGGAAATTAAGCCTGAAGATCAAATTAGACATCAAGAGGGATGTGCACTCCCTACAATTAACTTGCTTTCCTTCCACAACAGGATTTTCTCAGAGATGTATGCTTCAGTCATAACATTTGCAAATTAAGTTCATATTTGCCTTTTAATAACCAGTGATGAAACAAAGCAAATTAAATCCAAGATAGATAAGTGAAGAAAATCTCTCACTAATATAAGCAGATGTTTTTCAACCCATGCAGAGAGCATCTCTGCAAAACAGTGATAAACATACTGCTAACATGACTCTAAGAAAACTACGATGAAAAAAATGCCTGATTTCTTAGGTACCATCTTTTAACCTGAACTCTCTACTATTTTGGTAAAAGCTGGCATTTGTTAAACCAAAACTGAAGAGAGGTGGAATTAAATGAGGGAACACCATCATCTTTGGAAATAATGGACAAAGTTATCTTGGTAGTTTATGCCAAGATATGCCGGTATGACTTATGGGTTGTCTCAGCACAAATACTTCAGAGAGGGGACAGCAAGGAGGTATTCAGTACCTCCTTGAGTAATGCCATTTCCCCTGACTATGAAGCCATATGGACTATACTGGGGCAAATCCCCCACACCAGTGAGTGGTCAGAAGATCTGTCTGTACCCTGACACTGTCTACTTGCCATTGTATAGCAAGGGGAAAAGAATAAGCCTTCATCCTTCTACACCTTGTCAGGGTGATGGTTTACATCCTTCAGCACTAGACAATTAATTACTGTTTGTCAAAAATCATATGTTTACTACTTTTCAATCATGGGGCTTGTTTTTATCTTTTTATGGAGTATAGATATGCCATATTTTAACTCTATCAGGCAGAAAGGAAAGAAAACAGCTTTATCTGGCAACTAGTGTCATTTCTGTGGCTGCTGTGTTCCATGCCAACAACACCAGCCGGTAGCAAGGTAGCTCTCAGTTGCAGTGTAGCCAGACTGATAGTTTCACAGGTAAGTATACAGTTCTAGGTCATTTCTGCCCTACACTGTTATAGTACTATTATTCCACTTTCAATATCCTGTGGAATTCTGGGGTTTGTAGTTTACTGAGTTCAAAGAGCTCTGTGGCTGAGAATTCTAAAGGCCCTCCCTAAACTGCAAACCCCAGAATTCCACAGGATGTTGAAAGTGGAATAATAGCACTATAACAGTGTAGTGTGTAAACACCCATAGTTCTGTGCCCATCAGTATATTCTGCCTTATGGCAAGGGCTAGTGTAGTGCGAATTTTTTTTAGTGTGTGTGTGGGGGTTCTTTCTGTCCCTCCCTAGGAATACTTCTAAAAAACCATTTGCAACATCCTTGCCTGCCATTGGTTTTCTCATGTAACCATGTGAATTCTTATTTTATCTGAGATTGTGTGACAGATATGTGTGTCCCTATGTTCCTGTTCTTAAGCAAAGGCAGTGGCAATCAATTCACTTTGGAGAAGATGAAGGTGCATGAAATATGGCAATGCTCTTTATAAATCTATTGTTCATGGTTTTCTTTTTTAAAGAAGTAATTCAAAGGGCAAAAAAGAAGTAAATAAGAGTCCATACCAAAAAGAAAACAAAATGGAATTTGATAGTTTATTCTTTGGGAAATATGCAGTCTTCAAAGGGCAGGATTGTTTCAGAAGCCATCTGCTTTAATATAGTCCGTCTATAGCTTCTCAAAGTTTATCCCTGGAGGAAATCCCTCCATCTCTTCCCCCACCCTCCTACACTTTCTGTCTAATGGAGACTCTCAGGCAGAAATCAGAAACACTGACATGTGCTCCTGACTATGAAGCTATGGACTCATCAGGTGAGTCTGGAAAGTCTTGCCAAATTAATCTTTCTGCTCTCAAGCACAAATCTAGCCTAAGTAAAAACAGAAACAAATCTCCCCTATGGCCTTTCCCTTTCTATTTCTTCTAACTCTTCCAGCTAGTTTATCTTCTAGCCCCAGCTCTTCTGTCTTCTCCTTCCCTTTCTCTACTTTCTTCTTCTTCTGTCTCAGGCCATTTCCACACTAGACTGTTAATAGTGCTACTATTCTACTTTCAACATCTGATGGAATCCTAAGATTTGCAGTTTAGGGAGGGGCCTTTGAGGCCCCTGCCTAAACTGCAAACCCCAGGATTCCATAGGATGTTGAAAGTGGAACAGTAGCACTGTAACAGTCTAATATAGAAATGGCCTTTGTATACTCTTCTTAAACACAAGCACATACAAATCACTGTCCCTGTCCTATTCCTGGTTCCCGCTTGACAGCCAGGCTTTTCCTGGAAACAGTGAATTGTGGAGTTGTGTGACTCCTGTACTGCTCCAGGAGCAGTGCCATCTTCTCTGAGAACCTGAAGGTGCATGCTTAGAAGAAGCTAAAGCATATCTGCCACAACAGTATGTTGTGAAGAATCCTTTACTGCAGTGAGAACTTTCGTTTTATTTCTTCTCTGTTCATAACTGCTCTGTGTATACAAGAAAACAGGCCTACTGTTTGAAAGGGCAGAAGCCTTTGCTTACACACAACCAGACATATTTGTTTGTTTATTGAATGTATAGAAGCATTGGGATGCAAGGCAGCTTACAATGATTTTAAAAAGGTTAAGCTAAAACAAAAATAAATAAATAATACAGAGGTGGGCATAGTTTTATAGCCAAGTCATTGATGAGTGTCCGTGTGCTACCATGTGTCTTCTCAATGCAGCAAGCTGGGCCATGATTTGAAAATTGACAAGTTGGAAGATGAAGGATCTCTCAGCTCTGGAATTATGGAAATCTAGGCACCGCAATGTGTTCTTTCTGGGAAGTTTAGTTTCTCTGCTGTGATGCTGTATTTTCTCTCACTGACATTAACTTCAGGAATCCCAGCAGTGTAAACACACATATTTTTGTATGTGTGGGGTGCAATGGAAGGAGTAATGCAGAGACTTTTCCCTCTTTCCTCCTACAGTCTTGGCTGGAGACCTAGAGATGATGAGGTAAGCAATGCACATAAAATTAACCCAATGGCTCTTCATGTTCAAGGAACTTGAACTGACAGCAACAAGGAGATCTGCAATTGTAAGCTTATTTATGACATTGTCAGTCGTCTGGGATGCCAGGCACCTGAAGTAGAGGAACTGTCACATTTAATTCTAGTTACCTCTCTAGTACCAGTGCTTATTTATCTTGTTTTCAAATTTCCTTGATCAGGTATGCAGTTGAAGAAATCCCATTTTGTACAAACTGCATGGACTTTCTTGTACAATTAGTCTACTGCAAAATCTGCGTATTGACAGATGCAGCCGACTGAATTCCTGTTAAAGGTAGATTTTTTTTAAAAAAAATCAAAATTGGTCAAAAAACATGCTTTTCAACTGTTGAGAAACTGTGATGAGAAGAATCTTTGCCGTTTAGGACTTAGTCTGTGGCAAATTTGTGCCACAGTTTTTTCCCCCCAGAAATCATCATTTTCTGTACAAGAAACAGCCTTTTCTGTGTGGAAAGTATTTGAATGCTGCTTTCTATGCAAATCAACCCTGTGAAAATTTATCTAGAAAATAAATCCCCAATTACAGTGTTTTCTATGTGGAAAAGGGTCCTTTCTGTGTGTAAAATAATATTTCAATGCAGAAATACTAATTCCTGCAAAGAAAATGCTGTTTCCTGCACATGAAATGCTGTTCTTTATGAAAATCAACCGTGTGCAAATTTTACGCAGAATAAATCCCCTGTGCCAAAAGGGCCTAAGAATAGTGGAAGTCAAGAAGAGTTAGAAATTTGATATAATACTAGAAAGAGAAGAGTGTAAAAGAAGAATTAATAAAGAAAGGAGTAATAGATTGTGGGTAGTTCAATTTAAAATAAGAATGATTGAATGACAATAACATAAACAGTAAAGATTTTGATTTTTCTTTTTAATCATATTTTTTAAGTTAATGGATATATGGATAGTGGATATGTAAAGATCATTGCATATATGTGACTATTGATATATGTGATATTGATCTTATGAAACAAAGAATAATATATAAAAATCAATTAAAAATATGATAAAAAGGACTGCCTGCCTTCTGTCTCAGGGGCTGTCTTTTCTCTGGTGTTGCTACTGACATTACTGTCTCCTCTCTACCTCTAATCTAATCTTCGGGTCCAAATGGATCCCTCCTGATACTGGGAAGTCCCACTACTACCAAAATGACTGGTTCTTGCAGAGGGTGAAGGCAAACCCCTTGTAAAGGGAGATATAATGCTAATTAAAGTTAGTGATTTGCTTACACAGAGAAATGGAAACAAGTGTGCTTTTCTTCACAGTATGAATTAACCAGGCAATAGGATAATATTAATTGTGATTTGCAAATTCACTGAATGTGCTTGTTGGCAGAAACAGTTGCACAAACACAACAGCACAGAAAAAAAAAGAATAATCAAAATGATTCACACTGAAAAAAGAAATCAGAGACATAACAACAATAAAGGCCAAACAGGGTATAATGAGAGCAGGAGAGGACAGGTGTTGCTACATACAACACAGAAAAACTGATGAACTGATTTGTCAAGTAGCAAAAGTATAGCATTAACTTAGGCAAGTCAACAAACAAACATTTGGGAAATTCAAAGAGAAAGACTCAGAAGGAGCAAACTCTGATGATGATCAACAATCCTGCAGACCCTCACCACAGCTTTCTCAATGATTTGCCTCTAACAGCTGAGTTTAGTAAAGAAAGAATGAGATGAAGATTAAAGTAGGGATGGGCCAACCGAATCCTTGAATCTTTGGCAAGGATTTGAGATTTGCAAATCCGAATCCCTGTGCCAAAATAGGCAATTGAATCCACCAACCAAATAGTTTGTTGGAGACTGGGACGCCTAAAAACCTGGGAGACCGGACACACAAGGAGAGATGGTAAGTAAGTGAGTTTTTCCCTTGGAGTAATAATTGCGGTTGCTAACAATTTCAGAAATTACATCTGGGGTTGTATTCTAATATATTTAAATTCAACATTTAATATTTAAGTTCAGCACTATTTTCTGTGCTGAAAATCAATGGCAAGTATTAATGCTGGGGTCAGTGGGTATCATGCCTATCAGAAGTAGTGGGGCAGAGGGCAAGGTCACACAATCTCATCCCATGATTGCCACATGTAGGCCAGTGTACCTCCTTCCATAAGACCAGTGCCTGGTTGTAAACCTATAGCAAGAATAGGATGAGAAGTGAAATGTCTGTCACGGTTTCTCCTGAGCCACATGACAAATCACATGTAGCAGAAAGGAAAAATTGTTTTTAAAAATTAGTGCCTCCGGGGTCCACCAAAGGCCTGATTGGCCGGCAGACCTGTGGGCAGGTGAAAATTTGCAGCATAAAGCCACGTGCATGTACTGGAGGCTGCCTGTGCCCGCTCAGGCTGCCTCCCTCTGCAAGGTAATAATCTCTGTTCTTTTGACTTAAGACTGGAGGGTAGGGGTTGGGAATTATTGAGACTGGGCCAGAGATTTAACTTTAAAGTCCCTTGCAGGACTTGAGACTTGACTTGAGGGTAGAGAATTGAGACTGGACTAGAGGCTGTTTTTTTTTTTTAAAGTGCCTTGTTGCAGGACTTGAGACTACACGGTGCAGAAATGAGACTGGACTAGAGACTGGTGAGTTTTTGTTTTTAAAGCGCCTTCCTTGTTGCAGGACTTGAGACTTGACTGGAAGGTACAGTCTTGAGATTTCAAGGACAGCTGAAAGATTCCTTTGCATAGCTCCTGTTACCCTGTGAACTGGGGGTCCCGGGAGAGACACCAAAATGTGCTCCACTAAAGTTGGGGAAAATTAGCTCAGAGTACTGCTTAACATTACGAGAAGCAGGGTAACTTAGTGAGATCTTGAATCCTATGTCTACGGGGTCGGGTCGAGTCAAGGAGAACACAGAAGTTGAAATAATAACTGATGTTTATTAAATACAAGCAAAACAGTGTATGCGACACACTCATACAAGAAAACTAAAGGAAATAAAGGTTGGAGTGGTATAGAGGGATTGTTAGAGGGATTGTTGGTTTGGGTGATACTTCACCTGTCCTGAAACCCAGAAAAAAAATAGAGAGCGAAGCTGGGGTGCGATGTAGCTCAGCACGTGGAGCTGAGGGGAGGCTCGCCAAGCAAAGCAGCAGCAAGTCGGGATGAAACTCGGGAGCGTTCCGAGGAAGGTCTCGGAATCAAGGGTTTTTATAAGGAGAATTGTGACCGCAGGCTATGCCGTACTTGGGGGAAAACAATAGATTTGGAGTTGGAGACAAAAGCCTCTGAAAGGTCAGAATCTGAATGATTTGAGTTATCGTAGCGATTTTCAGTAGAGTAGCCAGTACGCAGATGCAGAGTACTTGGGTATTGTATAGTTTACCCATCAAGCTGCCATCGCGGGGCAGCGGCTCTTTTGTAAGTTGCGTGCATACTTAATTAGAGTACTTGCCTGGAGGTCTCCTAAAGCAGTGAGTCAGCTATTTCTGGCTTGCCTGTATTGTAGTTTGAATATTACGGCAATTAACAGCTGAGCTTGTTTACGTGCTTGTCCGGTGGCCTCGCAAGCACGTAGAGAGGAATAGAGAAGTGAAGCCGAATTATGATATCAAGGGATATCTTTTAATATCCCCAAAGCTCGGACTAGCCAGGGCAGTAACACTCCCTTGCAAAGCTCTTTCATACACAATTCTGAAGTTTGTAGTTTTACAAGGTGTCACAGCCTTCTCTGCCAAAGTGTGCTGGTGCATCATCAAACTACAAACCACAGGATGCCAGAAGGAAATCCAGTTATGACCTGGATTATCTCTGTATTGTAGTATGTGGCCCTGTTTACACAGGCAGGAAAATGTGAGATTAATGCACATTTTCCTGCCTGTGTTATCCACATTTTCCTGCCTGTGTAGAAAGGGCCTTCATGTCATTTTCAATCTGGGGAGATCCTGAGGCAAAACTATGACAATTGTCCTGGCCAGATTTCCTCAAAGGGAGGTTTGCCTTTGCCTAGGCTTTTGCTGAGGCGGAGAGAGTGTGTCTTGCCCAAGATTATCCTTCTTTTCCTTGCTTTTTAAACTCTTTTGAATCCTTTTTTTAAAAAAGATTCAAGATTCATGAGATTCATGGAATCCCAGAACCTTCTAGGGATCCGGATCCAGATTTGGATTTGGAAAATTCTGGATTTGTCCCATCCATAGATTAAAGTCTATATAACTTCAATTAACTCACAAAATTGATTGGACAGTTCTCATGAGATCTGTGCCAGATTGCATATTAGAACTATCAGTGGGCAAAGGTTAGCAATCCTCCCCTCTCTTCACCTCAACAATTCAGAATTTTCTGAATATGGTCATGCTGGAGGCACACCATCTGTCCTTCTTCTGTTTCTTTTAGATGTTTGTGTGTCTAACTTGGTCCAAATCACTCCAGACCTTGCTTTTCTACTCCAGAACTAAATCGGAACAATCTCAGTCAATCTGCAGCTGGTCTATATTTGTCCAAATCAGTCTGGTTTGTTTCTTTGTTTAGGATTTGGCTGAATCAGTTACACAGCCCTAGTTAACCATCAGCATGATTAAACATGCTTAAAGAAAAGTCACAGTGGACTCTTGCCTCATGAGAATCTGGCTTCCTCTTCATTTTCCAATTTTCATTCTCTGAGAAGCATCCATAACTTGGCTTCCAAAACGCCTAGAGAGTTACTGTTGCCATTGTCAGGGAATTCATCTATCAAGAGAGTAACTAAAGTTGCATAGAAACCCACACAAGCCGTGTGTGCCTATCTCTAGTATGAATACAGATAAGCATCCACATGTGCAGATATTTGAATATAGCTCCCTCAGGATGTCCTGTTGGGAGCAAACCATACTTCCTGCTTTCCCTGGAATTTTGAATATGAAAGGAATATCATGCTGAGGGGTGTGCTTTGCAGAACAAAGACCTATAGAACTAATTCTGGTTCATACTGAAGGGCACAAAGAAGCCAGGGAAAGCCTGCTGATACAGACTTTTGTGTTGGACACAGCATGAAGCTTGTGTGATAGGCCCTGTAACAATATCGAAGGAGATGGACTGAAAAGGGTTGAGAGAATGAATAGAAAGAATCCTGTAAAATGTTATTGCATCATGGATGCCATATTTGATCTCAGTGAATTCAGAGGCATTCTGCATTATATAATATGTGTTCATTTAGGTTTGTTTTTTTCTCATCTGCTTCTTATTTGTTATGTGGTTTTACTTACTACCCTCAGAAGGTTCTAGAACAAATTGAAAGCTCGGCTCCTATCCTCCCCACTTATCTTGTCCCTCCATGAGAGAGAAAATGCAGAGGAAGCAAAGCATGACGCTTGAACATGTGAAGGAAATGCTCTCCGACCCAGAGGGATAAGGGTGAAGGAAAATTCAGAGATAACCAATACTTGAACTGTAGTAAACTGTAGTACAAGTTAAAAAAAGGTTGTCAGAGTGTCAACAGCAACTGAACACTCAAAAACTAGCACAAAGAATCTGAACTGAGGCAGAGGGAAATCAGAACGGCTGATAGGTAACAGGAAGATAACTGACAGTAGAGGTGGTCATCACTTCTACTTCCGTCAACTGGTACCTGATTGCTGGTATATCCAGAAATAACAGGACCAGACATCATTCATGGGTTGAATAGGGCTACTTTATTTCAACTAATTAAATCTATGAGGTATCTTGAGCTGTAAAAAAAAAAGGCAAGCGTATGGTTTGGGATGTGCTGAAGCAGGAGGGCACCATGTGACCCCCTGGGGCAAATCACCTAAATCCAAGGATCCCTCTAATTCATAAGGCTGCTGGTAGAGATGTAATTTTTCACTAAGTTTCTTCTTGAAGGAAGCAATAAATAATTTCCATAGTTTTCTTCTCACCACAAGAAAGTTTTTGGAAACCCCATTTTTGAAGCCTTTTTGCGACTTGGGCTTGTTCTGCTCAAAATTTGCATGTGGTTGTTTTGCCCAGAAAACAGCATTTCCTGCACGGAAAATGTTGTTTTTATGCAAATCAACCTTGTGCAAATTGTGTGCAGAACAAAGCCCTTTGTTGTGTGTTTGAGCCATTTCCAAATTATAGTGACCCTTAAGGCGAACCTATCATGGAATCCCATCTTGGCAAGATTTGTTCAGAGGAGGTTTTGCCTTTGCCTTCCTCTGCAGGAGAGAATGTGACTTGACCAAGATCAGCCAGTAGGTTTCCATGGCCAAGGGTGGATTTAAACCCCCATCTCCAGATTCATAGTCCAGAGTTCAAACCACTATGCCATGCTGGTACACTGGCTATAATTCTGCTTCCCATCCCATCCCTCCATGTTTCCCATTTTCAAAGAAGGAAAGCCTCTTGGCAATTAAAAAGACAAATATGGCCATGTTTGCTGCATATTCAATTGATGAGAAAGGGGCTGTATGTCTGTCCATACAATAACTCTCAGGGAATGTCAAGCTCCTCTTCGGAGCAGCTTTCTTTTTAAGGAAACTTACTGCCCCAGAGCCAAATCCAGAATCCAGGGACTAACAAGCAGTTCAGCCTAAAGTATTGTGAGAGTCCACCATATCTCTAGAAATCCTATCCAGGCTGCATTTTCTCCACAGAAGACTGCATTTTTTTTTGCACAGGAAATAACATTTCTACATAGAAATATCCCTTTTGGCCTACAATATTCTGCTTTCTGTATGAAACCATGTATGATTTTTGCACAGAATAAGTCCTGAACTGCAAAGAATCTCATCAACCCAGGAATCTTCTTACCAGGGTTTCTCAACACTTGTAAATCATGTTTTTTGACCACAGAATCATAGAACCATAGAATTATAGAATCATAGAGTTGGAAGGGTCACATAGGCCATAAAATTCAACCTCCTGCTCAATGCAGGATCTCCAGTTAAAGCATCCCCAACAGCCCCAGCTTCAGTTGCTGGAAAAAGTGAGTTGGAAACATCCTCCTCCTTGAGCTCTGAATGCCAGCTAACAGGGCCATTTCCACATGGTGTTGCTGTCTCATGATGGGGATGCTTTGGCAGTGGTCTGCAAGTCACGCTTTTGCACGACATTGTTGTGGTCCCACTGCCAACATGTTTCCACCTGTCACGATTGTGGGATAGTCCATTAATGGAAAAAATCCATTACTGGCCTGTGACTGTGTAATGCTCCCGTCACTGGCAGCCATGCGGAACAGGTGGAAGCATGATGTAGGTGCTTCTTTCCCCAGTGCAGCATGGGAAAGAAGCCAGCTGCAATGTGGAAGGAAGGCCTGTGTTGCTTGTGCTGCCATCTGCAAACAGCTGCCCAGGTGTAGAGAGGAACATTTGGGACATGCTGCTTTCCCAGCAAAGGCACTGCTGGGATGATACTGGGACAACAACAGAAAAGGGTAATGTGTGGAAATGTCCCAGACTTCTTTCACTTCATCCCACTTCTTGCTGTTAAGGTAGATTTTGGGGGGTAGATGGGCCAGGAGCTGTTACTCAGGTATACATAACTAAGGTCATTTCTGCACTAGAGTGGAGGAGCATTTCACTGTGTTTTATGAGTGGTGTTTTTGTACTCTGACTTACCCCGATTCCTATCTGTCAAAGTAAAGTGGAGAAAATCATTTATAGCTTCTGCATCGTCAGTTCTCCTATTCCTCTCCCTCCTCTAATATGCCGCCGCTGATTGGTCAATTCAACACCTACCTCTGTGGTGTGAATCAATGTAACGCTTCTGCATGTAGGAAAAAACACAGTGGCACCATTGTGGTTGGTTTGCATAGGAGTTTTTCCATTTTTATATTACACCGCGCTAAGAGCTGAACACGTGCGGAATGAACTACGACAGAACAACGTCAAACTGGTATGACGTGCAGATGTATTTGCAACACAATGATGCTACAACGATGTATATCCCTTGTGCGGAAAGGGCCTAAGTAGCAAGTTTAGAATATCATTGATAGGTTTTGTTTCCTATTCATCTATAGCTGTCAGTAAGCTGGGTTATCGTCAGTAGACAAATTTGGTAGTCATATCAAATTGCTAACAACACAATGACATTCAAAAATTTACAGTTGGTAATATGAGGCACCACCAGGAAATTACTTTTAAAAAAGATACTATGGCCTCTTTGGATCATGAGATATCATTTCTTCTGTACTTATTAATACTGATGGTAAGTAGGATTGTCCAAACTGCAGAACTTGATTCTGAGTATCATGGAGTTTACATTTAAAGTATGGAAAAGAACATGAGCTTCATCAGTTCAGCTCCTGTCACCTTTGCAGGTGTTTGTTCATAAATCCATTCTGTCCTGTACATATCAGGACAATTTTCATTAAATGTATGTTTCTAAGGCTGTAATCCTGTAACCAGTTACAACAAAATCTCATCTATCCCTTGCCAGAGCAGTTTTTAGATTCCAGCTTCCAGAATCCTCCAACCAACGGCATGACCAGTGGCTTATGTGTTTTTAAATACAGTGCTCCTTCCACATTTGCAGGTTTGACCTTTGTGAATTTGATTATTTGTAAGGCACCTGTGCCTCCCCTCCGTTCTCCTCTTTCCATTCCCTTACAAAATGTGCGTTGAGGCAAAAAGCAAGGGAATGGGAAGGAGAGTACTGCACACAGAAAAAGAATGTTCATGAGTGCCTCCCCTTGCCATTGTCCTCCTCTCATGCCCTTGTAAAACATGTGCCAAAGCAAAAGACAAGGGAATGGAAGGGGGATCACTGTATGGAGAAGGAGGGAGTGCATGTGACTCCCCCCATTCCCTTGCCTTTTGCCTGGGCACAGGGAACACATACTAAGACAAAGGGCAAGGGAATGGGAAGGGGCACACTGCACACAGAGAAAGAACATGCACATATGCTTTTCCCCCATTCCCTTGCCTTTTGATCCAGCGCAGAGATGGGAGGCACGCATGTCAGGGCATAAATCAAGACAATGGAGGAGAGTGTGGGATGAGTTATTTGTGTTTTTTCCACTTTAATGTGAGTTCTGCCTCACGAAAGTGGAGGGGCCACTGTATATCTTTGTTGTTATTGCTGTATATGTTTGCTGGAAGCTGAAGAATAACTAAGATGCTTTCCGCACCATACCACATTAGTGTGTTCTTCCATTAATATCCCAGCATTGCCATTTGCACGATGGTAGCAAGTTAGAAATGGTCTTTCCTGCACCCTTCCACCTTAAGCGGATGAGTAGCAGTATTGCCACCAGTGTTACTTCTGCACTGCAGCATCCTTGGCCACTCCCCTTCCCTGACTTCACCCCACTATCCCTGATTGGTTGGGAGGGGTACGGAAGCTGTACTAGTGCAGCAATGTTGTAATGGCAATGACATGCCAGTATATTGCACATACATACAGACATACATACATACATACATATATATATATATATATATATAGTTTTAACTCAAAGGGGAAATTTAAAATAAACACAGAGAGGTGATAGAGTTTGAAGTTACCACACCATGGGAGCAGCTGATAGGACAACCTGGGAATGCCGACACCCCACTCACTCCTGGACCTGCGATTACAAGAAGCGCTATCAAGCGCTATTACAGTATGATACCGAGCCAGCTGATGGGATTGAAGTGCTAAAGGAGGCTATTAATGGTGTTTTTTTCTGGAAATAGTATAAAGTAGTTTTGCAATGGTTGGGGATGGGATAGCAGCTGGATAGTGACAGTGGCCATTTCCGCACTAGACAGTTATAGCGCTATTATTCCAATTTCAACATCGCATGGAATCCTGGGGTTTGCAGTTTAGGGAGGGTCCTAAAATAATAGTGCTATAACAATCTAGTGCAGAAATAGTCAATGTTGGGCAGTAGCGTGACACCTGGACCAGAAACAACCTGCTGCTGTTACAGGGTAGCGACATTGTGTGGAAATGGTCTAAGTTAAAATCTCCAGATTAGTCCAGGATGTGTAAATCAAGTCACCTCATCGTGTGATTTGCAGCCTGTATTCCTCAGTCATTCCTAATTTAAATCTCCACTGTCTTTTTTTTTTTTGCTGTGCTCCACCATGTGAATTTAATTACCCCATTCTGTTTATTATTGCAAGGTTCAAATAACTCACATTATTCTCCCTCATTTTACAAAACTTGTCTTGCTTTAATTAGCTGCACTCCAGCACCCTAAACTGTTGTGGCCCAGAAGATTCATTCTTGTGTACCCCTTTCCGAAAGTTCAGACACGTAAGGCTGGTAGCCATTGAAAGAATAAAAGTGTCTCTCAAAGGTTTCTCGTTCATAGGGTCACTATAAGTCAAAGCTGACTAGACAGCAATTACCAACCCCAAAATGTAACACTGAAAACCCATCTGTAACTGAACAGTGTGAGGACAATTCTGTGGAGCACAAGAGGGCAAAGTGTGCCCTTTGGGCCACATGTGGCTCTGGGACCCCAAAGTGTGGTCTCTGAAGTCCTCTAAAGTCTTCAGACCCCCCCAAAAAGTATGTTTCACACAATTATAGGTTATTTTTCATTCCTTCAATGGCCTTAAACACCCCTAAATTGGCCTCAAATGCAATAGTTTATTTCTCCCAAAAAACTGCCACCAAAAAACAAAAAACAAAAGAAAACAAAAAAAGGAAAAAAATACCCAAAATAACATCCAGAAATGATGTAACATCACTTTTGGTGCTCTGAAATAAATTGTGTGGCTCACCAGAGAAGCATCAGAGGTGGAATTAGGAGCAGCTTCTGAATGCTCATATATTCACTTTTCTTAAAAGTAGTGTTCCAAGCTCTGTGTTTTCGTGGGTTAAATATGTTAAGTGTTTACATGGTAGGAGTAATAGTATAATCCTCTATGTGTTTTCTCAGAGGAAAATGCCACAGAATGCAGTGGGGCCTACTTGAAGTTAAGTGGACACAGGCTAGCAGCCAAAAGCTGGCTGAATTTATGGGTCTCCCCTTTCTGCATTCTGTATCATTGTATGCTTTACAGCAGTTTTTCTACCAAGCAGGTGTATGCCATGGGGAGTGGAGAGGAAAACTGAAATACAGCAACCCCTAGTTGGCAATATAATCCTTTTACTAGGCAGGATGCAAAAATTGGTCCCATAACCCATCAGGGTCTCCTCAGAAATCCCAGCAAGGCTAATTAATTTTCTTCCTAACCGCTGAGCTATTGCAGACTCTCCCACAGTCTCTAAATGCCTGTGACCTTCAGCAGTTTTCTTGTCCTTGGTGCAAAAGGGCTATACCTATGAGTCCTGGCAGACACAGCCTGCCTTGATTACTATTTCACAACGTATCTCACCCACAGGGGGTGAGAGGGGTTTTATGTGTCAGAAGTAATCTCACCTTGATCTTTGTTTGCATGATGGCTGTGCTGCTTCCAAATTTCTACACATTCAAAAGTTACTCTGTGACAGAAGGGAGGAAAAAGGGAGGAAGCTCATTTGCTAAGCTGAAATGCATTGCATACATTTGAGTGGCTGGGAAGTTTGGGCAATTAGAATCAGAAACAGTGGGAGATAACAGTCCACATGTTAAGTCAACACTGTATTTATTTAGCATGTAGACTCTTCAAACATCTCCCAAGGTGATTTACAAAAAGTTTAGAAGTCAGTGTGTGTGTGTGTGTGTGTGTGTGTGTGTGTGTGTAGAGAGAGAGAGAGAGAGAGAGAGAGGCCATTTCTGCACTACGCTGTTCTAATGCTATTATTCCACTTTCAACATCCTGTGCAGTTCTGGGGTTTGTAGTTTACTGAAGCCAAAGAGTTCTCTGGCTGAGAATTCTAAACACCTCTCCCTAAACTGCAAAACACCAGAATTCCATAGGATGTTGAAAGTGGAATAAAAGCAGTGATGTATTTAAGTCTTTTACTCCAAGTCTCAAGTCCTTGAAGATACTTTCAAGTCAAGTCTCAAGTTTAGGGGCCAACTTTATACCCTAACCTATATCCCAGAATTTCTGGACAGAGCTGAATAAAGTCAGTTTTAACAGTTTAAGCAGAGTTGACCCTCCACATTTGTGATCTTGCCATCTGCAGCTTCAGAGGTAAGGAATAGGATCCTTCTTACCTCCACTTCCTGAAGCTGAAGGCTTTTGTACCAGTAGGCACAAATAAGTCTGCAGCTTTGGAAATGGGATAGGATCTTTCTTACTTCCCATTTCTGAAGCTGGAGGATTTTTCAGAAGTAGGGGATAGGATCCTTCTTACTCTCCATTACTGAAGCTCCAAAAGCTGTAGAAGGAAGGATCCTTCCTCTTCAAGCCCACTGCCTAACACACTTGCTGTTCTCTGAGACACATGCCCTATACTTTGGGGACAAGTCTTGCCTTCTGCTCCTAGGAAAAGTTTTAGAAGGCTTCTCCAATATGCAGCAGGGACAGGCTGCTGAGCAGACCTCAAACCCATTGCCTAATCTGTTTGCTTTTCCCCTCTGAGAAATGCACCCACACTTTGGGCTTGAGACAGATTGTCATGTGACCAGTAGGCAAAAAAAGATGGAAGCATTTTTCAATGTAGTAAAGTTTCTGGATGAATGTGTTATGTTACTGAATCAAGGGCAGCAAGTCAGTTACTAAAAAAATATACAAGTCTTGAGTCGAGTTGAGTCAGTGCATCTTTGTTGCCAAGTTGAGTCCAATACCCTTTTCACATGGCAGTGTACAAGCGAAAGGGCCCCTTGAGCGTCACGTTAATGTCAGGAGTGGTCTGCATGATGCAGTCCCATTTCTACCACACTCAAGGCTCGCAAGCACAGCAAATACGCATTTTCTTATTTTCGGCTTTTAGCTGAAAATAAGCTGCGCTTGCGCAAGGCTCACGGGCCTGGGCCGCACTCACCTGCAGTGCGGAGCCTCTGGAGCCGGGCCTCTTGCACGTCCTCTCCTCAGTGCAGCCTACAACTCCCAGGCTGCACTGCGGAAGGAAGGGGCGGGGTGCGGTCGGGGCTCTTGCGCGAGCAGGAAGGAGCTGCGGAGCCCGAGCAACAGGGAAGCAGGAGGCTTGTGAAAGCCTGCCTGCCCAAGCCTTTCACACAAGGCCCACACTCCAGCAGCCTGAGAAGGTAAGCTGCGGAAAGGGCCCAAGTCGAGTCACTGAGGTGACTTAAGTCTGACTTGAGTCTGAGTCAGTCAACTCGAGTCTACATCACTGAATAAAAGCACTATAACAGTGTAGTGTGAAAATGGCCAAAGTCAGCATGGTATAGTGGTTTGAGTGTTGAACTAAGACCCTGGAGATCAGGGTTTGATTCCCTGCTCAGCTATGGACACCCACTGGGTAATCTTGGGTGCATCACACATGCTCAGCTCCAGAAAACTGCATGATGGCTTCACCTTAGGGTCGCCATAAGTTGAGAACGACTTGAAGGCGCACAACAACAGTCTGGAACATTTCATTTGCAAAGTCCTTTCTGGTCTTTTTGACTTTCTGAACCTTCTGTCCCTTCATTCCTTTCTGGGTCATTTCCACTGACATCCCGTGACTTAAATATTATTACCATTTACCAATTGGAAATTAAGCCTGAAGATCAGAGCAGGCATCAGGACGGGTGTGTACCTCTTGCAATTAACTTGCATCCCTTCTACAACAGGACTTCCTCAGTGATGTATGCCTCAGTCATAACATTTGCAAATTAAGTTCATGTTCGCCATCCAATGACCAGCTATGAAACAAAATATGTTAAATCCAAGATACATAAGTGAAGAAAATTACATGCTTGTACAAGTAGATGTCTTTCTACCCATGCAGGAAGCATTTATTAAAAAAAAACAAAACTTCAAGAACAATTCATAAGAAGCTGCTCACAATAAAACTGAGAACATCTTTAGCTGTCGGTGAAAAGTTAATAAGATGTTGAAAAGATAATAAACCATCACCTCAGAGGGATTTATCAGGACACCACAAAGAGAAAGAGAGAGAGAGAGAGAGAGAGAGAAGATACCCATCTACATCACTTCAGATATCACTTCAGGTGTCCATCTACCTCAACAGATGAGCAGCTTGATGTACAAACAGATTTTCTGGCCTTAAGCCATTTGAGAACAAAACAACACACTGAACTATGTTCAGAAGCACACCGGGAAACAACTGATCCAATTCTTTAAGCACTAGTACAACATTTTCTATACTCCTAATCTTTAAGAAGCCCCTTCCACCTGATCCAGCTAGAGTTAGGCTGAGGTGATACTTTAGCTACCCTGGAAAGAGGGAGAGGAAGTGTGAGAAAGCCTGCTGTCTAGCTCGTGAGAAACTATCAGCTGGCATATTCATGGTTACATGTTATGGCATAATCCCTGTTCTGGCTACCTTATGTGCTTTGAGGACACTATGGAAGAAGGTACTAGATACCTCCCCACACCAAGTATACAACAGTAGCTGGAGGTTTCCTAGATCTAACCCACTCCCCATCCAGGCCACAGGTTGTCTATGATAGTGCAACTGGCCTTGTTCCAACTTGCCTTACACTGTAAGCAAAGGCTGCTCTTTTCTTCCCTAGGTGTTAAAGAGAAGCTAGAATGCTCCTAGACTTTCAGAGTGGAAGTGAACTACTGAGAACACTGTAGGTCCCATTCAGAACTCAGACAGTCTATCCTGAAGGATGTCAGGGTGACTGATATGCAGATTGGTAGGCATGGAGGGAGAGGAAGGCCAGGCAAACAAGAGGACTTGACTCCCTCCTAATGGCCTCTCCCTGCCACTGCTATAAACAGGGATGGTCTGGCCTTCAATCTTGCTAGGCTGTGTTTGATCTGTTTGTATATGTCTTTTTTAGCTGGTACAGGATATGGAGATCAGGGCTTAATTTCCTGCTCAGCCATGAAAACCCACTGGGTGACCTAGAGCACATCACATACCTTCAGCCCCAGAAAACCCTGTGATAGGTTCACCTTAGGGTCAACATAAGTTTGAAAGGACTTGAAGGCACACAACAACAACAACAGCGACAACGACAACAACAAATAATAATAAGGAGCCTATTTAATAATGTACTTAGAAGTACTGGTGTTAGGCTTGAAATTTGGCGCTCTTTAACTTGCTATAGAATTAATACTTGATAATCATTAATTGCGATATTAATTGGCATTTTAGGTACTCAGAGCTCATCAAACAACCTTGCTTTAGAATTGTTTGTTCTGCCTAGTACATGTCAATGATCAGTATGTCCAAGTGGAGGACTCTTGAAATGTCAGAGATGTCTTCAGGGATGACCCAGGGTCATGCAGACTCAAGAAGTTAAGGGTCAGATAAAATGTAACATGAGTATAAGCTGTAATTCTGCTAATGCATGAATCTTTTCTTCCATGTAAACATTCTTTAATATAAACAGAAAAATGGTATAAGAAGGGAAGCCTGAAAGAATAAATCATCCTTCCTTCCTTCCTTGGAGGGATCCTTTGGCCAAAGTTACTTGTGTGTGGGTGTCTGTTTTTCTGTCATTCTCTTTTCTACCTTCCTACCTTGTGTTTGGGGGTTCAAGACAACTCCATCTCCACCTGGGGATACAGTGAGGTGTGGTTTGTTTATCCACCCTAACACTGGACCTCATCTAGTTTTCATTAGACTATTCCCTCCGCCATGAATCAACATTACTAACTGTGGGCCTTCTCATGTTCCTGAATATTGCTGAAAACCCAAAGGTTGTATTCTCTCATGCGTCTTCAAGCAAAGGGCATCTGCCCAGACAACAAAGCAGTTTCTTTGGCCAAACTCAAGACTAAACAAATCTTCCTTCCTCGGCAGGCCACAAGATTAATATACAACTGTAGAATTTAAAATCAATTTCTTGGTGTTTCCACCAAAATAATCAATTCCACAGTTGTTACCATAATAGATGTTCTGCAGTATGATATCCATATTAGGCATTCTCCAGTGCAATGTTTCCTTCCCTTTCCAAAGGGATAAGTATTTCCTGCTATTAAATTATCCCTCCATGCAGCAAAATAGCTGCTTAGCAAGCTCAGAAAGTCAGAACACCAGGAAAACATATTCTTTATTTTTATAGTGGCATCCCCAATTGATACATAATTGTTAAATGACTGATCACAACATTTAAATTAAAAAAAAAATCAACAGAATCACATCTCTAGCCTACTGATAACTTGCTTTCCTTTTAAATGGTTCCCACATCAAAATTCCTCTTTTGCCCATCCACCCTACTCCCGATATCTGCTATACTGAAATATATGCTATTTGCTTTGCTTATGAGAGGTATACATTTCCTCTGTCTTACATATTGCTGAGAAATTGTTCTAAATGGCCCTTTTCGCATGGCATTTGCCATGCGAAAAGGCCCCTCAAGCATCGCGCGATTGTGAGGAGCGGTCTGCACGACGCACTCACAATCGCGCAACTCTCCAGAGTAAAGCAGGCACCGCTCATGCACTTTTTCATTTTTGGCTTTCAGCTGAAAATGGTGCACGATCACGCATTGCTCCAGGGCCCCACGCACACTTGCCGTGTGTGCGGAGCCTCCGGAGCCACGGTGGTCGCACTTCCTGCCCCAGCACAGCCTGGGAAACTCCCAGGCTGTGCTGCAGAAGGAAGAGGCAGGGCTCTCGCACTACCTGCTCAGGAGCAGGCAGCTCGTGCAGAGCTAAAGCAGCGGGGATACGAGAGCCTCTCACTGGAGGCTGCTTACGCGATACCCGCATGCCAGCGCCGAAAAAAGGCAAGGTGTGGAAAGGGCCAGTGAGAAGTTTCTCATTCTATGTGCACTGAACTGCATCAGCTTGGAAGCAAATCCCATGGATGCCATGGCACTTACTCCCAGGTGAGTGGCCAAATATTTTATATCAGATATATACGGTAATATTGGGTGCTATATTAGACATAATGTAACAGTAGATATTAGATAAAAACAGATAATTTCTCTACACTTCTATTTAGCCTAAGCACGAGGAACCAAAATTTTGAGACAAATTTACAAAAAAATATAATTGGATATTTAGTAGGAGCTGGAACTGTTTTTCCACTGCAAGGCTGAAAAATCTGCGGCCCCATGATGTTGGACTCCCATCCATCCTGGCCTGCAGAGTGAATGGTGAAGGATGATGGGAATTGTGGCCCATGGCCTTTTCAAGGGTCACACGTTCCCCATTGCTGTTGTAATTCAACATCGTCCCAAACCGGTCTATGGTCTTTATTATATGTTTAATGTATATAATTTTTTTCTTTTCTATATTGCGTACATTTTTTGTTTTTGAATGTTCTTAATGGTTTTTAAAATATTTTTCTGTTTTATTTGTTTACTGCCTTTTTTATACATCAAATTAATAAAGATTATTATTTTTAAAAAAATATTCTCCCAAACCCAACATGGCAGGGTGGAGACAGTGGCTGCTCATTAGTAGAGCTATAAATCAGCTCTGACTTTCAGTCTCAACTTTACTGGGGATGTGCAAGGTGCTGAATCTATATTGCAATAGGGTTTAGTGTCTGGAATAACACCTTTAAAATCTGGACAAAAGCCAGTTTATTGCATCTCTGACATAGAAACTTGCCATAGATTTTCTCATCCTCCAGAAGTATTGTGAGTGTAGGCGAGGTAGCTTATAGGGTTGAAGTCAGAACCCAGCTTCCAGCTCTTTTTTACAATGCACAAGCAACCACCCTAAGACATTTCCCTGTCCCCTGACACACCACCTGAAATCAGTCAGATGGGCCTGAGTCAATGCAAGGTGTCTTATGCTTGCTTTGGTTTTACATGGTGCACTACTCTAGCTGGGATTTCCTTCCTGTGCATAAAATAAACTAGTAAGCAAAGAAACATATCATGCAAAAATGGCTAACATATTAGAGGACTGATGAAATGGCATCACAGCATAGTGATTTATTTAGCAATTATTACCTTTGATATACTTTGCCAACACTGATCTTAAATGCCTAGGTATTCAGATGGAGAAAAAAAAAATCATCCACTTTCTGATGAGCCCCGTGTAAATTGCCATTGCCTCCTGACTAGCTTCCAATAGGTGTCAGCCAAGTGCTGTTGAAGCAGGCTTTCCAAAGTGAAATTCACATCCCTCTACCACCTTCTAGAGCAGTGTCTGGTTAGCAGAGCAAATGCCAGACTCTTGGATGAGAAACTAGATTGGGTCATGGGCTTTAAATAGGTATTTGAAAAGTATGTGTGTGAAGTGGGATGGGACAGTCTGACTGTGGGCTTTAAAAACTGCTATCCACAGTGTTGAGGGAGCGGACTTTTAATATGGCAAAGCTAAGGCCCTTTTCACATGTCGGGGGGGAAACGGGCGAAAACGCCCAAAAATGGAGCTTACCTCCAGCTGGGTAAGTCCGTCATCGCGTGGAGCAGTGCGAGCTCGCTGCTCCACACTCCTCCGGCATCGCAGATGGCAGCTTCCGGTTGGTGGAGGCTCTCCACCAACCAGAGAAGCTCGCCAGCCGGAAGCCCACCCCCGGCAGATCTGCAGGCACGCACTTGAGCGCGCCTGCAGATCCACTTTGGAGCCGGGCGATGGAGCGGCACGGGGCTGCGCGCTCCATGCTTTTTAAAAACCTCTAAAAAGAGGTTTTTAAAAAACACGCAGCCCGGCTAGTTCCGGCCGCTCCTGAGTGGATTCTGGTGTGAAGCTACAAAAAGTAGTCCACGCCAGTCCACTCTACGGTGTAGACGACCTCCGTGAGAGGTCGCTCTACACCGTCCCCCCCCCACACACACACATGTGAAAAGGGCCTAAGACTAGAAGCCTGGATGCTTTAGATCATTGTGCATGTTCTCACACAGTTACATTCACACTGGTGTTATGAGGATGGCTCTTTTTTAAATTGAACTGAAATTTACTGATTCAGTCATCAGATCTCAGGACAGAACACATACATATCAAATATGATACAAAGCCCCATCAAAACGCAATAGTAAAATCAACAAAAAGAAAATCTAATCAATCTAACAGAGGCAAGAATATGTTTATTAGGCAAAATTTTAGCTCTTATCTTCATTGCTGCCAGTAAAAAAATTGGCTACAATTATCTTTATTGCTGTGAGCCAAAGAATGTCTGCAGTTTTTTTTGACAGACTCCTTTGTGTCAGATATAAAGAGAGACACATGATATTCTGATGGTCTTGCCAGATATAAAATGATAAATTTGCTAATAAGCTCATTACAGAAATCTCAAACCAGTTACAGAAAGGAAAAACATTACTTGATGTATTCATTTCTTTTGGACAACAAAGAGGTATTTCATTAGGGCATATCCCTGAATTTCTTATCCAGGATGGCTGAAGGCAACACATCAAAGGATGTTGGGAACTCACTGGAAATAAAGAAATGGACATCAGTGATGGCTAAAGTAAGGATTTCATTTTATTAAACTTGCTGCCCACATTTTAAGCTGGGGCCTAACTAGTGTGTAAATCAGCTGAGACCAGAGATCCTTCCCATCCACCTCCTCAACTATACATGAGGAAGCACCTGGGTCTCAATGTTCCCCCTTAATTCTACAGTCCAACATGAGCCAGCTGAACAATTTGACTAGGAAGACCTCTCAGGCTAGCTCCTCCCCAAAGCCCTGCAATTTAGAATTTGGGGGATGGCCAGGCCTCAAAAGTCATTTCTCTCCTCGCACCTGAACCCCGCATAAACCTGGAGTGCAAGTTAAGAAAGGCCCTTTCACTCAAAAAGTGCCCATAGAGTGGTGACCTGAAAATTCTATTTTTTTTTTTGCCCTATGCCACCAGTGTGAACAAATTATATTAAAGTCACCACCCAGGACAATGCCTCAAATTTCCGTAAGAATGCAATATTCAGTAGGCATGCATGAATGCATGCATGCATGCATGCATGCATAAATAAATAACCAGCCACCTTTTTCTAATATTGCCTATCAGGGGCATGATGGTGCATAAACAAAATTCCTACCCAGCCCCCACAAAGCAACATAAGATTGCACTGTTCCTTGAGGCAGGGAATGTAGGCTAAATGTGAGGGGAAAAAGAGGCCAAGTTAAGAGTGGCTGAGGGTTTTATAGCTGTCTGGTGTCAGTGTGGCACAACAGATGTGTCACCCACTGCACCTTTCCCTCCTATGAGACACAATTCCGCCAATAGAGTTGCGGCAGTGGAACAGCCACAATTATAAATTCATTGCTGTAGTCTGATGTTTGTAAACACATAACTTGGGGTAGGGTGGGGAATAAAAAATTGTTGAGATAACAAGATGACAAAGGAGAACACATCTAGTTTGTAGCAGCAATTTAAATTTGAATGTTCATATCCTGAATGTGTTGGAGAAGACAGGACCTTCCTTTCATATATTCTCATATATATATATATATATATATATATATATATATATATATATATATGAGAGTATATATGAACACACTATATACACACAACACATATATATCTATACACACACATACATACACCCTAAATTATGAAGAGAAGGTGACTCTTTAGGTTTTCCTGACAACAGTGAATTTCTCTTTTGTCACATGCATTCGTAATTTCTTGAAAGCCATGATGTTCACTTCTTTTATGGCATGTTGCAGATGGGGGTGCCAGCCCACTGTGCCAACAGGACCATGTTCCAAATTAATTTGTGTCTGGTATAAATCTGGAACTGCATGAGATCTCTTCTGTTCAGTGGAGTAAGAGAGGAACATGACATAAGCTTGTTTGTCTTAGACACATGAGAGTGTTTCCTCTCAGTACTGATACCAGCTGATTAGAGGGCTCTGGTGCATGTCTCAGCATGAGAACTGGAACTGGCATGATGGGGAAAGCAACAAAAACAACAACCATAACCACCACCACCACCACTACAACGACAACTCTGTATTCATTATGTGAATTAGTATCTTTTCCTTATATTGATGTTGCTCTGACAATCAGTAACGAGGACCAGCCATAAACTCAGTATACTTATGCATGTTGCAGGAGGAATTATTCCTCATCAGGTACCAATGGCGTTCTTGAGGTTCTACCTCTGAGTGAAATGCATGGTGACTAGGGAAAGGACCCTCTGGGTAATGGCATCTCAGGGATGGAAAGGTCTGTTTAGGGGACATTCACCAGTTATTGTTTGTTTTGGAAAGAGGTGAAAATACATTTCAAGTTGTACTTTTACTGTTGTTTCCCAATTTTAAAATAGTGTGTTACTGTGAAACCCTGGGCTTGTACAGTCAGATTGAACAAAAATATATCTTACAGTGGTGGGAAAACTTGTGAGCTGAGCTAATACATTAATAGGAATAAAATCCCTACAAAACCATCATCTAACCTTACTTTGCAACTGGAGTGGAAATGAAGGCCAAGAAATGGGGAAGTGGCTAGCTATGGGATCTGCATTCTCGTTTTTTTTTAAAAAGAAAATGTCAAGTTTTTTTGTTCCCCAAAATGAAGAAATTAGCAAATTTTGGTAAATTCTATTTGTAATGAACTTAAAGATATGTCTCAACTATTTGCACTGGCCAAATTCAATTAATAACAGCCGTTCCCAGCACTGAGTGGATCATAGGGGTGTTAAAGATAAGGATTCTCAAGGAAAAAAACGTGGGGGGGAGTGGAAGAATTAGCAACTCTTCTTTAGAACTGTTGTTGTGTGCCATCAAGTTGTTTCTAACTTATGGTGACCTTAAGGCAAATCTATCATGGGGTTTTCTGTATGTGACAAGCCTAAGGTCATCCAGTGGGTTTCCATGGCTGAGAGGGGAATCGAAGCTTAGTCTCCAGGGTTGTAGTCCAATACTCAAACCACTATACCATGCTGGCTCTCTTTTCAGTACTAGCAGATCTAAATTCACAGGGATTCAAATCCAGACAGACTGAAACACTCAAAAGGCTTCAGCCTATCAGGAGCCTGTAAACTTTCTTTTTGACTCATTCATTAAAAAAAAAAAATCTGAAGTTTTGAAAGTATCTTCCAAAATAGCTTCCTTTTTTCCTAAACATAATATGAGGAAATTCATGAATGTTGGTAAATTTAAAAGAAAGGCAGGCAGGCAGGCAGGCAGGCAGGCAGGCAGGCAGGCAGGCAGGCAGAAAGAAAGAAAGAAAGAAAGAAAGAAAGAAAGAAAGAAAGAAAGAAAGAAAGAAGGAAACTGAAATAGAGTTCTTACCCATCCCTATTTATAGTTGATTTCCATGAAACCATTAGTTTTTTCATTTGTTCTTGATATACCCATCCCTATCATAGAGTCCTGTCTAATGTTGCTTATTCCATCACCATGATGAATTCAATTATATTGTTGTTTTTAATTGACTGTAATCCAGTGACAGCAAAAGAGTGGCATCGTGTTTTTTTACTACATAACATCCGAGTGATATAGCTTGATACAATCTTAATTTCTGAAGACATTCCCAAAGCAGAGACAAAATTATATTTAAAAAAATGTTAAAATGTTTAAGAAAAAAGTTTGCAGTGTTAGTCCCTACTACAACAGAATCACTGAAGTGAACAGAATGCATTCACTCACCTTTGTATAACGTGCATTCATTTCAGTGGCTGTACTCTAATTTGGACTAAGACTAAATTTAGTCCTACTTTCATTTTATTTTACCGTAGATGTGACCAAAAAAACCCCAAAACCACCACCTATCTACTTCACTAAAATGAGAACAAGTAGAATTCAAGAGAGCCAGTGTGATCTGGTGGTTTGCACATTATACTACAAGCCTGGAGACCAGGGTTCGATTTCCTGCTTGGCCATGGAAGCCTACTGTGTGACCTTGGGTGTATCAAACATTCAGCCCCAGAATACTCTGTGATAGGTTCACCTTAGAGTCACCATGAGTTGGAAATTACTAGAAGGCATGCATCAATAACAACACAGGCCAAGTTAGAATTTAAAACTTCCAACAAATAATCTCGGTAGCTAGATGATACATGCAGACACAAGACACAGATACACAGGATCACATACATGGAATCTTTCTTTTAAAAATGTTGCAACAGCAGCCAGGATGGGTGTGTAAAGGAAGAAATCTAATTTGAAACAAGACATCTACCAGATTAAATTGAGCTGTTGTCATGTTCACTAGCTGACGCATTAATAATATGTATTTATTGTTGATCTGCAACCTCCCTCAGCTTGCTTTTCCTTGCATATTGTCCTATTTGACATGCTTTTAGTGGCAGATGCTCTGATGATAGGCTTAAAGGTGCTCCATAATTTTACTGTTGATATAGTAATGAAACTCTATTTCAACACATCTTCTTCAAGTTATACCATAGAAACCCCCTGTTGTGATAACATGCACATGAGCAGTGCTGTTTGTTTTTTCTTTGTTTTTGGTTGAGAAGAACAAGTTGCATGGCAGGGTTTGTTTCCTAAGCAGGGTAAGAAGAAATCCAATTCATTCACTGCTTCAGATTGCACATACATGACAGCATGTACCCAGTGTATATACTATAATACAAGAAGTTTGCTTAGAGAGTTTTTTGTTATATTTAGCACTGTTGTACCAGAGTGATAACACCATATTTTGTCCTGTGAATGAATGCATCACAACATATATACATATTCCCAACAATAACTGGAGATGAAAAAGAAATCCATTCCATTGGCATTTTCATACATGAATAACCCTTATGCACAAAACTGTCAATGGCACAGAAGATACCTTGCTTCAGAAACCTATACATCTTCAAGGCCTGAGATATATTTCAGAGAGGAAAATGCACTCGAAAACCATGGACACATTTTTAAAAATATGCACAAATGTACTGTAGTCAGTTTAAAATGCATGCAATTGTGTGTAGTTTGAAAAAAATGTGCATAAAACTACACACAGGTTTCCATGCAAAGCTGGAATGGGAGGGAAACTTTTAGCGTCTGGGACAGAGGTGGAACAGAATGAACAGAATGGGAAATTACAAAACTCAACAAGACTACTGACAGATTTTCTTATCTCTAACTATGACTGAGCTACACAGTAGCTTTTGACTAATAAAAGACCACTGTCTGGTAAACATCAGATATCAATCCCAATAAAAGCTTTGCTGGATCAGACTCTGGGTCTATCTTAAAACTTCCCCAGTGCTTGCCCCAGCATCCAATATTCAGAAATGCTTTTGGACATGGATATGAACCTAATTGATGCCAATAAAGTTATCCTTTAGGAATTTTACTGATGCTTCCAGAAAAAAAATGATTGGGTATTGGGGAAAAGTCTTTTCCTCTTTTATGCACATGCACACACACACAAACACAATTTTTACCTTATATTTGTTCCCATAGGAGATCTGTTGTTATCATTATATTCATTTATTATCATATTTATTTATAACCTGCCTTTTTATTAATTTGGCACTCAAAGTGGCTTTCAGCACCAAGACGGCTTATAGCACTTCAGGTGGACATACTTGAAAAGCACAGTGTATGAAAGTATCAAAAACTATCAAATAATTTAAACTAGTTGAAAACATAAACCATTTTTTTAAAAAAGCAACCACAGCAGCAAATAAAAATCTGGTATATCATACAAGGCCCATTCCCATCTAAAATAAAATCAGTCCCCAAAAGCCTGCCAGAACTAGGAGGCCTTTACCTACTTATGGAAAGTAGGGAGGGTGCCATGCTAATCTCTCTGAGAAGGGAGGTTCAGAGTGTTGCTATATGCTATACCCCCACTCTGCAGGATGTGCTATTTTCATAATTGGACATATTTTATGACTGGAGCACATGTTTGAAGGTGTACTGGCTGTAAGCACATGCCGGGTCAGGATGACCTCAGATATGATCAGATCATAAGTTCAGAGAGGATTAGGCAGGAAAGCCTGATGCTGATGGGCTTGGGATAACCCTTTCAGAAACTGTAAGTTGTGAGCACTCCTGAGAACAACAGCAGGCAAAACTGCCCAAGTGAAGCAATCTGAGGCACTACTGTGAGCATATCCTACAGAGATCTTCCCTATTCACACTATCTGAGCAAAACATTAAGAGATTGTCAGGACTTCCATCAATGTTTTGTCACCTAGAGTTTCAGACACTCACCCCATTCTATACTCCTTTGTCAACCCGGTGAGAAAGCAATTACTGCTTTATCCATGTACCCTCCTTCAGGGTAGGAAATAGGGTATATAAACTCCAGCTTCCACCCCAACAAATTGTATTAAATTGGGTGTATTATACTGCACATGGTGCCTCAGACTTCCACGCTACCCTTAGACATTGCCTAAGCCCCTCCACTTCAACCTTCTGCTTCAGAACTGGTAACTATCAACTTCTTCACCTCTGATCTCTCTCTATCCAACCTTTCCTGCCTTGCTTTCCAACAGCTTTGAGAGTGTCTGATTTCTTGTGTGTTTGTTAAATCCAGATGAAATACTCTGTTTAATTTTTAACTGAGGTCCTCTTTACAATTAGTACTGGTATATATAGGTGAAAAGATCTTGCCATTGCCCTCCTCTCACAGGCCTCCTTTGAGCTGCAATTCCCCAAATTCTAAGGAGATGCAGGCATTGTGAGTGGACCTCAAAGTCCCCCACCTCTTAGGGCAACAAAAAGGGAACTTTGAGGAGTAGGTGGGATAAAAGTCTAAAACTTTTCAAAGGTGTCCCATTTAAAGATGGACAAATTAGCGTTCATCTGGTTCAAATCCCTTTCATAGAAGTTCACTCTTTTGCCTGTTCATTTCCATGTAGATTTATATTCTACAGGAATCTGCTTGTTTCTAATATTTTAAAGGGGTTTTACAATGTGCCTTGTGGGCTGTCCCGGAGCACTTTTTTTCTTTAAAAAGCAAAGCAGTACACTGTTGCTACTCAACTGGTATATCTGGGGACTGTGATGCCTGCCACACATGTTGAACACAGGTAAAAGGTTAATGTATTGCCCCAGAATGGAAAAGCTAGTTGTGGTTTGGTGAAGGAACAAGGATAATGAGTTTGCCTGCATTGTTCATGAAGGGGTCATCTGTGATGCTGATTTACCTTCAGATATCAAAAATACTCACAGATAGAGATGTCTTGGTTATTATTCATTCCATTAAGAAAAGGGAGGGGGACTGCAATGTTTTTTCTTCAATTGACTATTGGTTAGTATAAACAAATCTGTCAAGTCTAGTTTCTTTCAGTTTCTCATTTTCCCCAATTGCCACTACATTCCATCCTCATTTTTCCCAATTGCCAGTGCGTTCCACATCAGTAACCAATTTTAAAAAAATCTTAGTTTTATGTATGCACTTTTGTTCATTTCTTCTAATGTGCACATTTCTGTATGCATTCTTGCTTCATATATCCCCCCCCTTTTTTTGCAAGCAGTTTCACCTTACACAACAGTTTTAAATCTTTTTTTTTTCTCCCGATACATTTAAGCTAAACTTTTGGGTACACAAGTTAGTTTGTTTCTTTGGAGAACTGCAGAATTCTAGAAAACTGCTTAGGTTTGTATATTATGGCTCAATGTAGATTTGGTAAGTTCTTACTAAAATGCAGACTAAAAGAATTTTTCCTTTCTTTACTGGGGGTACTATTTCACAACCTCTTTCTTGCATATAAGTATATTGTATATCTGCTGTTTAAGCAAAATGTGACCATCTTTATTGGCATTTCCATATATTAACCTTTAATGCATCAGGAACAGACAATATATCATTATTTGACCTTTTTCTTTTGTTACTACTTGTTTGTCATTTACTATTGGGACTTTTTCAAATTGCTTTAGCTGAATCTCACAAAGAAAAAAGACAAAGACAAAGAAAGGATGGTGTAAATATCTAGTGCCTTGGGCTGTAGCAAGGTTGACTTTTGTTGTGGAGGTTTTATTTTTCCTAGAAGAACTTTCATGCACAAAATTCTGTCAAAGCACTGAGGAATGGTTTTGAAGTTAATTGTACAGTGGAAACAGGAATGGCAGTGTGGAAGTTCCCAAGATGTATTTTTTCCATTTGTATTCCTCACTTCTGAATTATAGATGCATATATTCATATCTTCCTTTTGTTCATTCACAGGCCCTTTTCGCACCTTACCCTTTCATGGAGCTGGGGTGCGGGGCTAGAGCGAGAAGCCTGGGGAGGAAGGCTCTCGCATCCCTGCTGCTTCGGCTCTGCAGCTGCTTCCTGGTTGTGCAAGCACCCCGCCTCTTCCTTTTGCAGTGCAACCTGGGACCTTTCCCAGGCTGCACTGCACGGGAAGCACGACCGGCCCGGCCCCTGGGGCTCCACACGGCAGGTAAATGCACGCAGGGCCCTGGAGCGATGCGTGACCGCGCAGCATTTTCGGCTTTAAGCCAAAAATGAAAAAATGCGTGTTAGGCCCTTGAGCGTTGTGCAAATGTGAGTGCGTCGTGTGGACTGCTCCTCACATTTACACGACGCTCAAGGGGCCCTTTTGCTTCAGAAATGCCATGCAAAAAGGGCCACAGTCAATTCTGCATGTGACAGGAGGAGGAGGAAGGGGAGAGATTTCAACTCTTTCACTGGGCAGCTGAGGCATCTAATTCCAGCAGAAAGCTTTGGGTGTCATAACAGGGCAGTAATTTTTTAGTTCTCCACATTGTTGTTGTGTTATTGTTATCATCATGAGATGAGGAGAAGTGCTTGTGGTACTTCATGTGATAAAATACTTTGGCTAGCCATGAGGCTGTGTACCTTGAAAATCTTGATCAGTCCTGGCGACTGTGCATTAAATCTGAAAACATTTTTTAAAATGAGGACATTATATTCAGATCTTTTGTATTTTGTAGTTGCTGACTTTGGGATATAAATAACATCCCTGTTGAAAATTTTGTAAAGGGTTTATTCCCTATCCACCCACCACCACCCTTAAAGAAGAATGTCTCCAGCTTCAGTAATTCTCAAAAGTCTGCTACCACCAGTCCCTTCTTATTGCAAACCCCAAGTTTGCAATAGGGCTGGATATCTCAGAAGAATCTGTTTGGTTCGTTTATCCAGCTCTGGTTTCCCTAAAGTCCTCCCTCATTTTCCATGGGAGATAGGGAATACCACAGGCACACCAAGTAGACAACATGTGAATAAGGATGGAAAAGAGGAGTTTATTAGTATAAGGTTTTTGTTCTGATAAGAACGGGTACATCAGGGTAGTAAGGCATCATACAATGTGCAACAGTGATCCAAGTAGTTAGCTTAACAAGTTGCAGAATTAGAAAAGCAAGCTGCATTAAAATACCTTTGGGACTGACAACTTGCTAGGAAACATAACAAAATCCCTGATGATCCTAAATAGTCCCTTGCCACTTAAAAATGAAGTAGTGTGATATTGTAACTCAATTTAAAGAGGAAAATAACTTGATAGAATATTGCCTAGCAGCTCCTGGAAACAGAGGGTGGAGTGAATACCAATGGCTAGCCAATTCTGGCACAGAGAACTCTGTGAGAGAAGGAAGGGGCCTCTGTGAGGGAGAAAAATTATTTCAAAAAGGGGTTTTACCTTTGACAGATTCAGTTGGAGACAGACAGTTGAGAACTAGACTGTGGGAAGAGTTGGATGTCTGAGGGAAGTTTCTGAACATTGGCTAGTTTGAATGGATCTAAGCAAAGGGTCTGACGTAATTTAATTAAGTTAATTGCATGAACCTAAGAACTGAAACCTGAAAACATTCATTCTGTCAGTATTAAATAAATTTCTCCTGTTAGTTATTTTGTAAACCTGACTCTGGACAGCATCATTTACCCTGAAGGAAGGGGGAGGTCATGCTTACCAAAACAATGCAAAGCGAACACACACACTAGTCCACAGTAAGGTCAGCAGAAGACCTAGGACCCCAAATTCAAGGAGATAATTTATAAAAGAGACTGGGGGGCTGGATGATTGTGAGGGTGGGAAATTGATACATCACAATTAAGCATTCTGCTTTCAGGTTTTCCATGGCTGGGGGAGATGGGACTCTGAACCTTCTGGATCAGCCTCTATCAACACTTCCTCAAGCTCATGACAATGACAAGCCCCAGAACAAGAATGAGAGGCACAAGAATGTACAAGAGAGAGCAAAAGCTGTAAAACTTTGTATTTTTTTTTAAATGTTATGGTCCCTAAGGTTCTAGATGTCTTGACACGTCTCTAACTCTCATGGAGCTTCATCAGCATGGAGTATCTCCCCTGATCTTACGTAAGTCTCTTCCATGAGTGGTTAAAATAACTCTTGGTCAACTGAAGTCAACTTGATTCATAGTCACTGGATAATGTCATGAGCATCATTACTGTATACATATTGAATTTCAGACAGTTTGGATATGAACTGTCAGGATGGATCCATACTGGCTCTGATTTAATTTCTGGGATCTAAGTGCAAACACAGTTAAAACATATATGCAAATGGTGAACTGTTAGCCCCATAGAAAGGCTATTTTCTCTTAATCCCCTTCAACTTTTATACAACACCATCTTTATGGTTAGAAGTTCCAGATACATGCTGAATGTCAAAATGCCTCTTGGAGGAACAGACTGTACTGCAACAATTTCTTGTTAGCATCCTTCACTGTATGGAGACACCAAAGTGCTTCATGATCAGCCTGAAGAGAGAAGTAACAACTGCACACATAATGCTTTCAGCTTGTCAAGCATGTATACAATGGGGTAGCATTCTTTCTCTAGATTGGACCAAATGGATTCTCTCAGTATTTTTTTATGGGAAACAGGATAGGGTACAGTGTGCCATCGAGGGCTTCTTGCATCAGGATGGCAGCAGTGCCTCGTTCAGAATCATTTGTAGTCTCAATGAAATCCTTGTAAAGTCAGGTAATATCAGCACTGGGTCAGTCATGTGAGGCCTCTTCAATGATTGGAATCTTTTTTGACATTCTGCAGTCCACTTCATTGCATTTGGCTTCTTTGATCCAATCAGTTCTGGCAGAGGAACAGAAATCTGGCTACTGTTGGCCAAGTCTCTATTAGCATCTAGCTAAGCCAAGGAATGACTGAACTTGCTGCCTTGACCTGGGAGTAGGCCAGTTCATGGATAACTTCCGTTCTAGCTTGCATAGGAGAGATACCCCTGTTACTGCCATGATTAGCCCGAGCTTTGGGGATATAAAAAGATATCCTTTGATATCTCAAATTCGGCTTCACATATCCCTTCCACGTGCTTGCGAGGCCCCCGGACAAGCACGCATACAGGCTTGGCCGATTATCGCCGTAATATTCCTAGACAATACAGGCAGGCCAGAAAATAGCCGACTCGCTGCTTTAGGAGACCTCAAGGCAAGTACTCCATTAGGTATGCACGCAACCTACAAAGGATTCTCTGCCCCGCGCTGGCAGCTTGATGATCGAGCTATACAACACTCAAGTATTCCGCGTTTGCATACCGGCTACTCTATTGATAAATTCGGCTCTAATTCAATCATTCAAATTCTGACCTTTTGGAGGCTTTGTCTCCAACTCCAAATCTGATGTTTTCCCCTAAGTCTGACCTAGCCTGCAGTCACAATTGTCCTTATAAAAACCCTTGATTCTGAGACCTTCCTCGGATCGCTCCCGAGTTCCAGACTGCCTTCCTGCTGCTTTGCTTGGCGACCTTCCCCTCAGCTCCACGTGCTGAGATACATCGAGCCCCAGCTTCGCTCTCCATTTTCTTCCGGACTTCAGGACAGGTTTCGTATCACCCGAACCAACCATCCCTCTAAAAATCCCACTATCTTACTCACACCTTTATTTTCCTTAGTTGTCTGTGTGTTTGTGTTGCATACATTGTGTGCCTGTATTTAATAAAGACCATTCATTATTTTACAACCGGTTTACTTCTTGACTTGGCCTGAGCCCGTAGACACTGGGTTACAAGATCCTGCTGAGTTACCCTGCCTCTCGTTTTGCCAGCTTGTGCTCTGAACTAATTTTCCCAACTTCTATACTTTTAATAGCATTTTGGTGTCCCTCCCGGGACCCCCAGAAAACAGGATAACACCCCCTTGAAGTATCTCATGGTCCAGGTAAGTCACTCTGTCAGTCAATGGCATGTTGAACAACATTTCAACATAACACATTTTGATGACAGAGGTGGAAAATTCAGCTGCCAGTAGATTTGGCTTCTGTAGCTAGAATGGTGTGGCAACTGTCTACTGGCAGGAGCTTCCACATTATCTGAGAGCAGCAGAACATTCAGCTCTCATCTCCAATACACAGGAATATCCAGGCAACTCCTACCCCCATCACACAGATTCTGTCACCTGAGGATCCACCATATTTTATCTTATGCTAGGACTGACTCAAATTTCAAGTCATCCAATTCAAACTCCTGTCAGTTCAAAACATCCACCAAAAGTATAGCTCATATCCAGACTTCTGAGTTAGTTGTAAGAAAGGTGGGATAAAAAAGTTATTAGTAATTGTCAGGAAACAGAGGCCCAAACTAGATGTGATGTTGGTGTTTTGAGCAAGAACTGGCTGTAATTCCAGGCCTTCCAAAGACTTTGGACAAAGAAATTACATATATGATTGCTATGAGAACCCATTTGCCTTGTGCCAGGGACCATACCACTATAGTTGGCCATACACATACTGTTCATGTGTCTGTCCCTTTCTTTTTGCATGTTGGTTGGGAAGTCCTGGGAGTTGTAGTGCAAAAGAATAATTTTCCCAAGCTATGCTAAAATCAAAGAAGTATATACGATCTCATTCACAAATGTGAATGGGTAAGAAGCAAGAATAACAAACCTAACCTAGCTTATCATATTTTGTTTACTCTTGAGAATAATTTTTTTCATGTGATGTGTGTATTTGTGTTTGTGGACCCACTCACTACAAGTGGTTTCATAAACTTTATGCCTTGAAATTCTGTTTACCATTAAACACCATCAAGTATATTGGCCTCATTTATCCATTAAGGACTGAGTTTTCTGAATGAATTCCAATACCTTTAAAATCAATTGGAATTCTGCCATAGACTTCAACAAAAAGTGAATTGTATTGAAAGTATTTTTGTTTTTAATCTATCTGTGGGAATCCAGTCAAAGATTTGTTCAGGCTGGCACTGATTTATTCCTCACTGTAGTGTGCATATAGCACTTTCAATACTTTTGTCTTTAAAGTTCTGCCATACATTTTGGTGTGATATCTTATCTATTCATTCCATTCATTCCATTTTCCTGTTCTTTTAAGTATGATCTGCTTGTGTCCTGCTGTGTTCCATAACACTGCTTGATATTTTGGCATCATTTAGCGCTATTGCTTAATTTTTCCAAGAACACTTTGTCCTCTCTTGACTTGTTCTTTTGATTTCCATAAAACTGGATTTTTACCACGTGCCATTTCCTCATTTCTTTTTTCAGATAATTGTTTTCACTCTTCTGTCCCATGTTTGCATTAATGTGCAAATCTCTTCATGGTCAAAGACATAATGTCAAAATATTATGTTGAGATGCTACAAATTTCCAAAACGTTCACAGCTCAGACCCTAACTGCTGATTATGCTACCAGCATGATCTCTGCCCATAGTAGAGTTTTTTGTATTACCAGGATGTGGCAGTTGGCCCACACCAGAGATTGGAGAAGTTGCTCCTCTCATCTCAGTGGAGCAGTGAATCTGTTACCTTGGATTTTAGTCTATATTTCTAAAGGAGCAGTTTAAGGTACTGAACTTATTTGGGGGAATAGATTTCAGCACCTTGGATAGCTCTGTTAAAGTCTACACCAGTGATTTCCAAACTCAAGTCTGTCAGGTGTTTTAGACATCAACTCTCAGAAGTCCAAGGTGCCTTGGCCAATAATCAGTGATTCTCGGAGCTGAAGGCGAAAACTTGGTGGCTTCCATTGACATGGAAGCTAGTAACTGCCACTGGGTTGGGGCTGATTTCCATGAAATACCTGTAGTGTATAGGAAAGGGAGGCTTAACACAACAAAAATGGGCTTTATGCTGCAATTACAGATTGACTTCCTTGCATCATACATTCTCAATCAAAATACATTCCTTTGCAACCTAACCTTTAAAAAAAAAACCTGATATGGCTCCAAGTAGGGAAAAAAACTTTTTCCAGTCCTGATTGAATGAAAACATTTCAATCTCACCTGCATGTTTTTTCCTATCCTGGATATGCATGCAGTTCTGAGACCTTGTGGTTTCTTCCTGCACTGAAATTATTGATATTTTAAACACTTCTTTCCTAATTTGCATATTTCTGTGAGTGATTTATTTAATGTATGAAGCTTTGTCCCATTGTTTAAAATGTGTTTCCATGTATTTTCTTTCTAGTTATCTGAATTTTAGCCATTCACATTTTAAAATATGCACATTGTTCTGAATGAAATTTGTCTCTCAGAAACACCTTGTAAGCCTCACAAATGTGTGAGAGCTCAAGGCAAGATGAGCATTTTCTTGGAGCAAGGTCCAGGAGGAGTAAAATAACGTTACTTCTGATGAGACTGTTGAGTCTGATGAAATTTCTTTCCATAACTGTTTGCAACCTATGTTAGTAACATACCTTGCAGTTTAGGAAACTTTTCTCCATTTTTTTGCAAATGAAAGAAGAAGGGAGAACAGATTTTAGACTGTAGTTTCCTTGGGGCAAGGACGTCACTATCACAGCCTTACATAAATGCCAGGTTCATCCCCACCCAATTCACAGGGAGCAAAGTTGGAGGGGTGTCTGTAAAAAAAAATTGTTATTTTCATTATAGTACAAGACCTTTATATGTACATTAAAATACACAATAGATAGAAAGAAAGAACTACGTGGGGGGGGGGGGAAGAATCACAATACATCATATTGCATTCAAAACCAATTTAACTTAGTCTAGATAAAATGAATAAAATTACGATTTAGAATAGAGAAGTTTCCTACATGTATATTTTCTAATTACTAACTTAATTCTTAATAAACATAAGGAGGGTATTTTCTTTCATTAATTATTCTTATATTCCTTTTATACTTAATCCAGATATATTTCCTCATCTTTTTTTTCAAATAATTTGTTAAATATCCCCAAACTTTCCTCAAACTGTTTAATGTTTTATCAGTTTTCCCACTTAACAATGTTGTCAGTTTATCCCTCTCCAGTAAGTCATACAATTTGAGATGCCACTTTTCTTCTGTTGGTAATCCATTGGTTTTCCAGTTTTCGGCATAAATGATTCTTGCAGATGTTATCATATAAAGTATTAGTTTACTATGTTGTTTGACAACTTGAGTATCGATGAGGTATAGCATATTAAATAAGAACCTTTCTGGTTTCATTGAAAACTTTATGTTTAAAATTTCAGTTTTTTTTTTTTTTTGAGAGGTGGAAATGAGCCAGTTTGTTGCTCCGGGCAATGACATTTCCCAGATGCCTCAAGGGCTGGTAGCTGCCACTTTGCTTCCCCTTATCTACTCCTTTCTGTGATTCTGTAGAGCAGCAGTGAGCCACTGCTTTGTTTTGGGTGGCCTCATGGCCTCTCATGAGATAGCAAACTGTAGACTAGGGATGAGTTACCAGTGTCCCTCCAGTTTGACTCCAGCTATCATCATCTATGGCCACTGGCCATGCTGGCTAAGGTTGATGAATTTTGGAATCCATCAACATTTGGAGACCCATGGATTTCTAATGGAAAGAGGAAGGAAATTTTTGCTGCAGCTGCCTACACGGTACCAAGATACTATCAGTTCTTCTGGTGAAAGTGGCAGCAGAGGAGTTTGGAACACCCTGTGCTCCAGATGCCCAAGATTACTCATCCCCAATTTGACAGTGATGTTTGTTGCTGTCTCTGTGACCCTCGTGATAATTTGACCTGTAGAAGCCAGTAATTGATCATCTTACCCTCCAGCTTGTGAAGACCTCACTTCCTGATTTGTGTGTGTGTTAGAACTGCTCCAGAATAAAAAAAAAGTCTTAGCAAATGCCAGAATTTGTTCTTGTGTAAATAACATTTATTTCTGATATCAAGATGATATTTTTGTCTGTCCCATACTCCAGTACTACTGAAGACCTTTTATTCCTACTCCCATTGGCAGAGGGTGGGATTAACGTAGGACATTCTGAAATCAGTATGTACCTGGACTTACACAGCGAAGGCGAGCGTAGTAGTTTGATGCCCTTCATGGGAGACAGCAGGGTGCCAGAACACTGCTTGTGATGGGGGTGGAGCTAGAGGCTATTTAAGGCCTGTTCACCCCTTCATGTATCCTCTTGGGATCTTCACAGTGCAGAGGGGACAGATTGCTACACAGAATCTTGTCTTTCAGCAGGTGTGGGTTTGTTTTAGGCTGACAGGGATAGACTGCAGGGCAGTGCTTCCTGATCTGTCCCTGCCAGTCAACTGTGTTCTCCTGTTTTGTTTTGTTTTTTTAATTTCCTTTGACTTGCTTTTCATTGGGTGTTAGTGAATTTAGACTGACAGGGATAGAATGGAGGGCAGCACTTTCCAATCCGTCTCTGTCAGTCAACTTTGTTCTCCTTTGACTTTTAATTTCTGGGAATTTCTGTTCATTTATTTCCCCCCGTGGTGTGTGGTGGTGTGAATGCAGTGAAGTGGGTGCAAGCATGTGTACGTGCCTTCAATGTATGTATTTGGTGTGGCTTGTGGCTTGGCATTTGGTGCATTTGGTTGTGTATTTTGAGGGTGAGAGATCAGGGCTAGGCTTCCAGGGTGGTGATTGGAGTGATTTGGGGACAGCAATTGGGATTGGGCAGGAGTACCCTCTTTCCCCTTTTAGGTACAACCATGGGTACCTTGATCTTTATTAAGCGCCATGTAGCTTCCCATAGGGAGTTGATTTGGGTATTCTCTTGTCTGGCTTATTCTCTTTGACTTTGGGCCTGAGTATTTACATGTTCAGAGGTCTATTGACTCTGTGGCTGAATGCTTGATTTCAGGCCTATTGGGCCTTTTAAAGACTAACATTTGAGTCCTATCAGGCCTATATTTGGAGGTTGTGGCTAAAAGAGGGGAGGTGCATGGTTTTGCCCAGACTTGCACACCTCTACCCAGTGGTGCAGAAATAGTAGTGCTGCTACCAAGCCCTTTCTGGAGATCCAATCTCCCTTTCCTTCCCTGGGATCTGGAGAATGTAAGGGCTCAAGACTCTCCCTCTATCCGTTATGTTTGTGGGAGGAAGGGAGGAAAAGTAGTATTTTACAAGTTCCTGGTAGACTTTGGAGATGTGTGACCAGAGATTCCCACTCTCCCTTTAGGAACAAAGCAGGAACACTAGTTATAAGTTCAACATCATCATCATCATATAGGAAAATAGAAAATTATGAATAAACAGAAGATATATCAAGCAACTTGAGTAGCTTAGAACATTGGCTATCTGTGAACCTCCCCTTTGGTTGTAGAGGAAGAACCAAACTCATAGGAACAGGCATAAAGAAAGGAAGATTATTCTCCAACTCCATGTTGCCTTTCCCAACCTTCCAATCTCTTTAAAAAGAACTGAAAATCTAACACATCGACTAGACAATTGGCCATGTTCTCAATGTGAGGCCTACCAGGCTTTTTGTTGGTGCATGACCTGTGTGCCCTGTTTAACCTGTTAGAAACTTGTAACACTTGGCCATAGTCAGGGCATGGTTGGCCTGCCTTGGCCAGATTGAGATTAGGCCTTAGTGGCATATAGGGACTGGTAGTTGGATAGAGGCCAGCTAGGTCTTACTGGCCACATTGTTTTCAAGAGGCCTCTCAGGCCTGGGCCTTGTTGTTCCAGGGGCTTGTTATGCCTGAGGCCGGTTGCTTTCTGTTAGCGATGGGAGATTTTTGACCTGCCTTATTGCATTTTTCACTTGGCCTGTCAGGGCCTTGTGCCCCCACCCCCCACCAGGCCTCCGTTTAGTTGAGTTGGTTTGAGGGCCTGACATTACTATCTAGGTCTTGCGTATATTTTTCAGCCTTGTATTCCAGACTGATACCTATAGTCCTTATACCTTGTTTTACTATCTTACTGATTCCCTTAAGTTTTGAGTTATGGCATAGTGGGGATAGAAGTGAATATAGTAGTAGTAACAACAACAACAATGCAGCAGTAACATCAGGGGTAGTTTAGTGGGATTTGTGAATTTGTGTGTGTTTGTGTGCACATGCACATACATGCATGTAGATGTATGTGCATAGATAGCACAATACACTTGGGGTTATTTTGACTCCTCCCTCTAACTTTGATCTCCCATTGACTTACAATGGAATCCACTACAGCAGCAGGGGATGAAAAGTGAAAAGCCTCTTAAAAAGTGTCCCAACTAATTATGTCTCCCCCAGGTATTTCACCTTCATCCACCAATGAAGGGTGATGTAGCTTTAGCACCAGTCTTAGAGCAGGTGGCCACTTTAGAGAGAGACTTATCAGTGCTGACTACAACCTCCTGGGGCCCCCACAATCTGAGAGACAAACAAGCACACAATGAGATGGTTGACTGTTGACAGCTCTTGAGGAATGAGACATGGGACCCAAGGCTGCTGATGCCATAAGCAATATTTTCGAGGAGGCGGGGGCCTAGTTAGACCACTGAAGCTGTACCTCTCTCTCAAAGCTCCCAGGCAGGACAGCATGGACCAGGTGAGTCTGACAATGCAGCTTGCAATCAACAGGGCTTTGAAATGTGTTCTTAGGTAGTACACTTGGGACTTCTCTGCATGGTGGGGGAGAAGAGTTGCCTATTGGATTCTATCCACAGAACAGCAGGGCTACAAACAGCTATGGCTTGGTCAGCAGATGTCTTTTAACTGCTTTATAGGGAATAAGAGAAAAACTTGGGGGAGGAGCTCAGTGATTAGAAAGGGGTAAACCTTGAAAGAGTGGGTGGATCACATGTGGGGCAAAACTTGGTCACAGTTAGAGTGAAAAGTTGGCATGCATTATCTCCATTATTATTTACCACCCAATGTAGACTGCATGGCCTTTATGGTGAATCATTTAATATAAAGCTGTAATCAAGGATCTTTGCTAGGATCTGCTGCAAGCCCAGTTATGTACGCGGACTATTACCCAGTGAGGCGGATGCAAGATGATGCATCTCACAGCAGACATATAGTTAATAGGACCCCAACAGCAGGAGGCCAGGCTGGGAAGCCTATACAGATTTCACAGCAGTTATTTCTTTATTGGCAATTTGGTTCACAGTGGCTTCTAGTCACATCACACATACAAATTAGAGCATGAATACTTCCATTGTAGTGGCCCTCCTTCCTTTTGAAATTGCCAACAAAGAAAGACCCAGTGATCTAACAATAGGGACCAGCACTTAGGGTGCAAGGGGCAAGGAGCTTGATAGCCACTTGTTAAAGGTGGCAGGTCCAGTTCAGTTAGACATGCTAGTTCCATGGTGCATGGCTATTAGGAAGTTTTAGGTGTCCGTAATATATGTGATGTTTTAAAGTCTGGCTTTGGTATTATTCTGCAGAATTTCTACTTCACCCTTGTTTGTTTATGATGATTCAAAATCAGTTAAGCAGCTGGAATGTACAGTTAGATAGCGCATTGATGAGGAGGTTCATTAGAGAACAGATTATCAAAAACTGTGGCTTAGAAGTAGAACTGCTAAAAGGTGACATTAATTTGGTCTTTTGCTTTCTCCTAGTTAACACCAAACATTCTGAACTGCTGGGATTCTCATTGGAAGGACTTGGCACCCCTAACCTCTTGTTCTGCTTTTGGAAAGTTCAGTGCACTATCCACCTACCTTTCCTGCCTAGGTATACAAATTGGTATCATTTAACAATGTTGCCATCTCACAAATGGCAAACTGTAGGAACTAAGGAAAGTCACCCTACAAGAGTTGCAGAGCTAATTGGTCTTCTTCATTTTTCATGTCCCTGGTAGAGCCTTCCTGCATTGTTTTCACCATTCAAGGCTGAGATCAGACAAATTCCACCAAAGATTCAGGATTATAGCTGAAACATCAGCATCAAGGTTTAGAGTGTTTCTGTTCCGTTTTAATGGAGTTTCAGAAGACTTCCACATGTCAGTTTGCTTTACAGCGAAATGGTGGCAAGGTTTGTTTGTTTTGGTGTCAGGCCTGTGAGGTAAGTCTTGGAGTTTTTACAAATGTGGTGGCAGGTTGGCTGTGGTCTGCTGATTTCACAATTTTTCAGTCCTTTCTTGGTTGGAATGTGACCGTGGTCAGTGTCATTAATTTGATCATCTACAGATCTCATGCATGTACCTGACCTTCATGCTTAGAGGTCTTTAGAACAATGTCTTGTTTACTGTGAGACATACAACTGGGGTAAGCAATTGTTCACAATCAGATGGATCAGTTTCATCTGCTGACTCTGATGGTCCAGTAAATATCAGAGCAGATTTCAACAGGACTGTGGCCACTTGATAGACTGAAGCTGTGAGGGATGTGGCTGGTATGGATCTTTTCTGCCAACAGTTGGAGTGCTTCAGACAGATTGCTCCAGACATGGATTTTGGTCCTGTCCAAATGCCTGCAGACCTGTGGAGCCGTGGAGGGGTGAATTTGTCTAAGCCATTAGTCTCTTCTTGGCTCCAATTACTATAAGGAGCTATTAGAAAGCCAGGAGGGAGTTTGAGTTATTTAGGTTGTCTAACAGGCTGCAGGCATCAAGGCCTATTCATGTTGACCAAATATGGAAGTATGGGGGTGACTCTGCAGTACATCAGGATGAGGGCATCACCATTGGTTTTTACTGTTAAAGCTCAAGGGTATGAGGATATCACCAGTGACTTCAGGCTCTGGAATGATGGGAGATCAGCAGGTCAGCATGAGTCTTTGTCCCCAATGGTTCTTAGAGCCTAGGAAGCATGTGGTGTATTATTTACAGTTTATAAGGCTATGATTTTCCATGCAGCAGCTTTGCCTATCTTTTGGGGGGCTTTCCGTGTTAGTGAATCAGTGGCAGTTGCTAAAGGGGACAATTCTGGTAGAGCTCTGGCCTTTGGGAACTTAAACTGGTCTGAGGAACAGGTAGTGCTGTGGATTAGCAGTTCCAAGACTGATCAGAGAGGAGAGGGAGTGACAGTCAAATTGGGATTATGTGCCTATATGGCATCATCTACAGCATTACATTCATGTAAGGGGAATTAGACCTGGGTTACTTTTTTTGCCATGCTGACTTTTCGCCCCCTACCAGCTACCAGTTTTAGAATGTCAGGCCTGTAAAAGTTTAAGTCTAGCATCTGTTCCTTCTGGATTGGTGCTGATCATATAGGTTTTGTAATGGCCCACAATCTATTCAGCATGTTAGGCATTGGAGGTCATCTACTATGAAAAGGTACCTGCTTCCTCTGAAGTTTTGGAGGCATTAAAACATACTAAATTTGTTGTTGTTCATCTTTTCTGTTAGTTCCCAGGCACTGTTTGGCAAAACAATGGCTCCTAATCTGTGTTTCCTGAGTGGTACTCCGCGCCTGAAGTTTCCATTTTGAAGTTCAATTGAGGTTGAGAGATGTTGCCACTGTAGCGTTGCTTGAGAGAAGAGGCCTCCAGTTGAGCAGTATGCTACCTTTGTTTTAGGAGCATACTGAGCTTCCTCCTCATATTCTAGTAATTTACCTTGGTGAGAATGACATGGATTTGCTAAAGGGCAAGGCCCTTGATTTTACAAGCTTTGATTGATTTTCAGCTTATACAAAGTTGTTGGTCTGGAGTTTCCCTTGTTTTGCTTGCTGTTTTGCCCTACCAGGTGTGTCAGGTTGAGGGTGATCCTCAGTGTATTGACCTTGTTCAAAAGAGGGTAAGCAGAGAAGTCCATAGCACCCTGCATAAAGGGTTGGCACACTTTCTTTCACATCCCAATATAGTTTTCCAACAGCCAGAGTTCTACTGTGCTGATGGAATTGTTATGTCAGAAGAAGATAATATGTTGTTCCTGGAAGAGTTACAACAGAGGGCAAGGGCCATGTTGGCCAGCCTAGTGGGAGAAAAGGATTTTTTTTCCTAGGTAGTTGTCAATTCTCTTGTGAGATTCAGAAGAGAAACAGAGGATTAACAGGTGTGTTAGAATTCCCCTGCTGATAGACAGAGAAGCTAGCAGATTACATCAGCTAATGCCAATTGTACAAGGATGTCATGACAGCAATGATATCCTTTTACATTATTGATCATGCTGTCTGTTTTCACCAGATAACCCAGGGAAGATCAGTGGCCATCCAGATGTTATTCACAACTACCATCACTCCTAGCCCTACACTTTAAAGGGTTCTCTAAACTCTTTCTTTACCATAATGGAAGGTCTTGGTTTTAAAAAAAAGTCCAAAATAAGTGATGTGAGATCAATCAGACTGTGAGAAGAAAATTTTCTAGGAGGAGCAGTAAGCAGATGCAGTATGATACTGAGGAAGAAGTTCTTGCAGTCTGCCTGAAAGTTCTGTGACGCAACATCGCTGATACAAGCAGAAAAAGGGAAACAAACAACCAATCAAAGCTTTTGTTACACTTCTTTCACTTATTCGAACCCTAAGAAGTTCTAAGCATATAGCTGTTGCTCAGGCATTTTCCTTTGGAAGGAAGACCCTAGGTGACTGTATATTTTGACTATGAATGGAGACACAAAATAAACCTGGGGTGAGGAATAGGTAGTCCATGAGATGTTGTTGGCCTCTAGCTCCTATCAACCCTTTTTTATTGGTCACATGTTGACATTGGCATCTGGAGAGCCCTATGTTCTCTTTACCTGCTTTAAACATTTCAACACACATCCAAACATTTCAAAACACAAACAAATTCACTGCCCTGCATACAGGAGAGCACTCCGTGTACTTGAAGCTGTTAGCTTATACAGCACCGAAGACTTACCTCTTTGTTGCTGTATTTCTCAAACACTGAAGTCTCTTGTCTTTCACAGCCACACACGCCAGACACAGTTTATATCATTTCTGCTGTTTGGGAACAGGGAAGATGACCCTTACCTGTTTCGTTTATTTTTTTTAATCATCCGCTATTCAGAACATTGCAGAAGGGCCTTGTGTGAAGAACCAATCTTTTAGCAATTAGCTCCCATGGAGACACACCACCTTAATATCCTAGGCTATTAACATTCCTTTGTCAGGGCCAATATGCTGGCAAGGTAATGCCTTTAGGTGATGTACAGTGATAGTCCTATTCAGAGAAATCCAATAGGAAATCCATAATAATACATTCAACTTGTTATAGGCAAGATGGCACATATAAGGGCATGATGAGATGAGATGGTGGCAGGTCGTGATCAGATTTCCTGCAGTTGTTAAAAGGTGAATCTGTGGTTCTCCTTGCCAGGAGAACACAGCTTCAGGGCTGTAGTTCAGATCAGGAAACTGCCACAAGAGAAAGGGCTCATTCTGCTCCTTCTGTGAGGGGACACCATTAACCTTAGGTTTTTTTTTTTTTTGGCAAATAATAATAATAATAAGCCAGTGGAATTCCTGTAATAGATTTCCTACTGTCATCCCTGATTGGCAATAAATCTTTAAAAAAATATCCCTGTGAATTATTCAAAACAACTAAGGTTACAGCCTCCAATAAAATTTTTAATTTAATTTGATTTAGTTTAATTTAATTTTTATCATAGGGTTATGATAACAAAAGAATCACCTCATTTGAAATGTGGTACTGGTGGAGAGTTCTGTTGATACCATGGGCTGATTGATTATTTATTTATTTACTTACCTATCAGTGAGTCTAGAGCAAATCAAGCCTGAATACTCCCTGGAAACCAAGATGCCTAAAGTGAGACTAGTGTACTTGGCCGAATCATGAGAAGACATGACTCTGTAGCAAAGACAATAATGCTTGGTAAGGTAAAAGGCAGTAGGAAAAGAGGAAGACCACATTACAGATAGATAGACTCAATCAAGGAAGCCATGGCCCTGAGTCTGCAAGGCCTAAGCAGGGCTGTTGATGACAGGGTGACTTTGATTTGATCTCATTGATAGGGTCACCATAAGTTGAAGTGAACTTCATGGAAGTTAACAATGGCAATATGAGTATGGCGAATTGTTGAAGACTGAAATGCTAAGACTATACAGGTGGCAATGATATTCCCATGCCTTCTTCTCCAAATCTCCTCTCCAATAAGCATTGAGAAACAATAAATCACAAGGATGCAGAGTTTAGTTATCTGATGTAGCTGGCTTTCAGGTATAAATCCTTTGACACAAAAAGGTTGATGCTATTTTGAAATGGTATCAACAGACATTTCTTCCCCGAGACCTAGAAAGGAATGGTCTCAGGTCCCCGCTCAGACTGGCTGAAACATCAATTGGAAAGTTATGTTCAGTCTTGGAAACCCCCATTTCCAAAGGACACACTAGAATTAATTCCTAGATAGGGACACCTTCAAAATTCTCCTTACTGTAGACAATTCTCCCTCTTCAAATCATCAGCTATTTTTTTTTCTAAAGTAGAACTGTTGTTTTAGGAACTCTCCATTACCTCTTCCCCCCTCCATATCTTTCCTTCTCAATTTTGTGAACTGCAGTGTGTGCATAGCTTGTTCCTTCCCTTCAGAAAGTAGACCAAGATGTACTAGTAGATCTCTTCATGATGTGTAGTGGGCCAAAAAGTTTCTCTAGCTTTCATGCTAATAACAATGTTTAGACCTAAAGTGGGCTGTTAAGAATCCTTGCTTTCTAATAACTCAGACGTACTACAATGTGTAGGTCATTCCAGTGTAGAATCCTGTAGGTAATTGGCTCTATGTGCTCAGGCAGCATTTAGTCTAATTCATAGAATGATGGGGAGGGGTTAGTAAACAAAATCAAAGAAAAAAAAAACAAGACTGAAGTGCACCTTCCCCTGTTGTATGTTAATGAGATGCATAATATGTTTTGATAAAACACTGAAGACAAGCCATTTTGATATTATATTCCCCTTCAAGCGATGTACTCTTCAAACAGCAAAACATGTTGAAAGAACAAATGAAGGTCATGTCTTGAGTCCTTCCCCTGAAATTGTAAGGCTCAGCAACAATCTTGCTGGTCATGCACGATTATAGACGAACAAGGGAGGGGAAGCCTTCAGGAATATAGACTTGAGACACTGAAGCTCCTCAGACCCATGATCATGCACGGGTTCCAAGATCTAGGTCAGACTCCATGCAAACAAAAGCTTACCTGCTCTGGACATATGGCAGTGACAATGGATGACAAATCCCATCTCACTTTAGTCTAAATGTTATAGAGCTATCCAAGGTACCGAATCTCACAGGAGAGGGATTCAGCTGACGGATTACTGTTTTAAAGGCTAAACTCTGGAATGGACAGCCATGAGTCCCATTAGGTGCCATTGTTTGCTATCACATGTCCTGGAGGCCAGGAGGAGCTATGCAACAGCAGGGAAGAGCTCAAGGTTTCTTCCTACGGCCACATTCAATAGGTTAGGAAGAAAGCTAAGATATATCACTCAATTAAGATTCTTTCTCAGCGGTGCTTTCCTGGTGCACGTGAATCACACCTGTGGTACAATTGTGCATACAGCCCCACAGCTTTTTTGATGGGGGGGGTGAAAGCATGCTATTTTATCAACGTGCACATGCACATGGAGGACTCAGAAAGGAAAAGAGGCAAACGAACTGAAAGCACTGAAATACCTAATTGCACTTGCTAATTAAAACTAATTCTGGAATTATTTAAGAAATTTTCTTAGATTAAGCTGGAGTTAAAGAGAATAAAGCACAGGCTGGAGGGGATTCCAAAACAATATGTAAGCACTAAAATTGGGGAAACCTGCTCATCCCTGCTAGTAGTAAGGATTCAAAGACAATGAAAAGATGAAAGGAAGGGAGGAGAAAAAGAAATCTAATAGCACCTTTAAGGATATTGGATTTTTATGTTAGCATGAGCTTTAATGTTTATAAATCCACTTCAGATGCAATACAGACAAGAAAATGAAGATTATTAGGCTGGCGAGTACAATGGATTGGGTTCATTTGTGCCTTTCTGCTGATGGGATTGCTTCCATCTGTAGAACTGGGAGGACAAAATTTCTTCTTCCCCAAGCCCTTGCACACATCCAAAATCTTGTCTGGAAGGCTGGGCAACTTTCTGCAGCAGGATTTTAGAGTGACGGGGGGGGGGGGGTGCTGCAAAAGGAAGGAAGGTAATCAATTTTTGCAGAAGAAGTGACATCCTACTAGATACCCAATTGGAGCTGAGACTAGGGGTTCATCAGTCCCCAAATCTTCAGATCCAAGACCTTATACTATTGTCAGAGAGCTCTTCTGTCTCCATGTATGACTCAGCCCAACTTGCATGCCTGCTACTTCAGGGAATTTTTTGCCACTGGTCTGGGAATTGTCCTTTGCTGGTGCATGTCATTCTTAATACACACCATGGCTTCTTGTATTAACTGAATGGTCAGTGCATGAATTCTGGCCATGCTGATTCTCTTGAAGGACTTCTTTCAGTCTGGTGGTATCAGACTCAGACAAGTCAGATAACAGTTCTTTTGCTGCAGTGCCCTGTAGCTTCTGACTAGCAGGGAGCCCAAGAGGGCAGTGTGAGAAAGTTCTGAATGTACTTGGATATATTTAGCCTGGAGAAAAGAAGATGTATATTTAAAAGAATCTCAGAAGCAAGAACAGGTGCTCACCTTGTCCTTAGAAAATGGAACAAGAAAAGATATTTTTGAATGATGTGGACGCTGAACTTTCAAAATGTAGGAGAGGGAAACTGCGTAAAAAGGCCCTGGAATCTCCTTTCCTGGAAGTTTTCATGAAATAAATTTAGGGAAACATCTCTTAGGGCTACTGTAAGAAGAGAAGATGGCTCCAAGGATGATAGAATTGCTTAGTTGACCTGTTATGGCCTTTTCACATCTATATTTCTATGAATTCTATGAGGTTACCTTCCATTTTACAGTAATATTTCAGCTGCCTTTCTTTTGATAGAGAAGGGAAAAGTTTCTTCTCCTGTGTAGATAAGAAGAGGAATTCTGTTTTGCCTTTTTTCTGCAGATCCAGACAAAGAGCTATTGCTCATCTTGGGAAAAAAATGCTGGTTTTTATGTTGTTTTTTTTAAATCCCACCTTTAAAACACACATAAATAAAAAATGTGGATTTCTCAATAATGTCACCTTTTCGATTTAATCAAATAATAACAAAGGTGGTCACAGGTATGGAAAACAAGTCCTATCTAGAGATGTGAAAATCTGTTATTCTTGGTCTCTTTGAGTTTCTCAATTTCCCACTGGTATTATCGTTCTGACTGATTTCCATATTGGGCTATAAGGCTTTACCAACCAGGCAGCCACTTACATGGAAATTCATGCCCATTTTTTGTATACCTCTTTTTACATTTTCCTAACATTTAGATTTTTCTAGGTATTTTGCCTTGAGTAACACCTGTGCCTATTTTTCAGACATTTGCATTTTTAGTTGTGTGCAATTTTTTAATGTGTGGATGGCTCTATTCACATTTTGATTCTGAAAAACCTAGTAAGCCTTGCAAATTTATGGCAATTTTTGAAGCAAGCTGTTTCCTGTTTTGTTTGCAATCTCAGGAGATATGAAATAGATATTTTGCTAGAACAGGGGTGGGAAAGGTGGAAAGGTTGGGTATCTGGGACACCATCCAATTTCAGATTTGCAGCTAGGAAAAGAGAAGAGCCATTGCTACTTGGATCTCTGGCATACTTGCTACAAATCTAGAAGATGGCAATTAACCCTTTCTCCTGACTGAAAAACTGCAACCAGATGATGCTCACTGTTCCTCAGCCATTTGACAAACAATTGCCATTGTTGTTTGCTGCTGCATGCGTTCAAGTCTATTCCAACTTATGTTGATCCTACAGCTGACCTATTGTGGTGTTTTCTTGCCAAGATTTGTTCAGAAGGGGTGTGCCAATGCTTTCTTCTGAGGCGAAAATATCATAACTTGCCCAAGAGATTTCCATGGCTGAAGGGGGGGTTGAACCTGGCTCTCCAGAATCATAGTCCATCTCATTTATTTATTTTCTGCCTTTCCCCCCACTCTTGGGAACCCAGCCTAATCTTAGTCATAGAGTACATGCTAACATGCTAATTTGCAGTGGAAAGGCTCTTTCCACATGGAGTGACTGCCCCATAGTTGGGACATGATGGCAGCACTCCACAGGTTGTGCTTCTGTACAGTGTTGTCATGGTCCCGCCACCATCTTGTCCCCTTGCGTCGTGTGCCCGTGGTTTTTGAAAAATGGAAAAAAAATTCATTTTACACCTACCTTGCGCAGCACTGTCATCGTTCTTGGCTGTGCAGAATGACAGAAGTGCGTTGGCTACGCTTGCTTCCCCAGTGCAGCAGTGGCAAGTGCCCAGCTGTGCTGCAGAAGGAAGAGGCAGGGCCAGTGCGTTCCCTTCCACAGCGACCTGGTGAGGTGCGGAGGGGAGCCTGATATGCTCCCTTCCCTGTCGGGACTACAATGAAATGAAGCGATGGACCATTGTCATGTGGAAATGGCCAAAGAGTATTGCTTATGTTTTCGATTTAAATAATTAATCCTAAAGCAGCCATCTATAGTGGTACAAGCTATCTGAAATGTGCATTTTGTCTTTAATAGAAGTGGAAAGACAACTTGAAAGGGAAACAGAGGTAAGGGGCTGTGGACCATACCAGCTCAGAACAGTAGTGTCCCATAAATTGGGAAAACACAGATTCTCACATAACCAAGGGCCAAATGGGAGAACAATGTCTGGCTCATTTTGCCTCATTGTCTTGATCAACACATATTCCAGTTGTAGCTTAGTTGACTTTGAACAAAACATTGGGATAATTGGGCCTTCTGACTCCTTTGCACACAACTTTGACATGAACTACTTCACTAACTGCTAGTAGAGATGAAACGGAGATCGTGATGGATCAGGGCAGTGGAGGATGAGAGGGGCAAATAGCAGGTCTTCATCTAAACATGGAGTCTGGGTCAAGGAACACAAATCCCTTCTATATCTCTTAACTTAATCTGAAACTTATCTTTCAATCATAGTCTCCCCCTCCCCTTCCTCCTCCTCCTCCTCCTCATGTTTCAAGGCCTATTTTCCCCAACTCTCTTTACATCAAACTCTTTCCATGATATAGCATAAAGCAAGAGAACATCTTGAAAATTTCCCTAAGGTCAATATTGGTTTGAGTTAAATTAAGGTCCCCCCACTACCACTCAGACTGTGTTCCTTTTGCAAGTAAGGAAAGCATATAATGCCATGAATGGCCAATTTTAAAAATATTTTATTCCCACTCTCGTACAAGTTGTTTTTTTAGTTCACATCAGTGATGCCAGAGAAAGAAGCAAACGTGTACTTGGAACTGACACAAGAAGTAAATAGAAAATACTGCTTCAAACAGCATCTGAAGGGGACAAGATCAGGAAAATATTAACTGCTAAAGGAACTGGTTCATAAGGTTTGCAAACCTTTTTGCTGCAACTTATTTTGAAAGCAAAAAAAGTAGGTAAATCTTAAATTGGTCTCAAGAGACAAATGCATAAGATGATCATATTAGAGCAATTCAGTGACAGTTTTCTGGGTTTTAAAAACATTCATTTGCATGGGTTTTGACTGGGAAGTTGAAGTCCTTGCCAGGAAAGAGAATCCATTACCGGGTAGCATTTAAACTATTTTTCCCTCAATAAGGACAGCTGCTAAATGGCTCAAGTCCTGGCCTCAGTATCAAGAACAGAATTTATGAGCCCATAATTTTCAACAATGAACAATACCTCACCTTGATGAAGATGTGCACACCTGCTTTATCTGTACAGCTGGCATTGTGGTCTTACCTCCAAGGTCCCCAGGTGGGGTCATAACATTTGAATATGATGTATATGCATAAACTGGAGTCATGAGGTTGGTTTTATCAAGGAATTTGATTGTGCAATTACTAGCACTGGAATTTGTTTATGGTTGTATTTGCATATCTAGGGATGTTGGAGGCAGGGTCAGCATGTCAAGTGGGTAGGTGAGGAGGCCAGAAGCTGACTCATGGCTCTTCCTTCACAGACCAAATCAGGCTGGAACACCATCTGATGTGACTTAGTGTTGCACTGATGAATTATCTTGGATACTTGGAAAAATGGAAAGGTAATTTATAAATTTAAAAGTAAATTATCCATACTCCACACACTTTTATGTAATGTGACCATATGCTTTCATGAGCATTCCTTTTTCAGAAAGCATTAGAATTTGAATTAGGTGTTGAGTTTCTCCATGAAATGTAGCTCAGTCTATAGCTTCAAGAATTCAGACTAGAGTTGCCTTTAAAGTTCCATAGGAAGCAAAATTCAAAGAAGGTGCAGGTGGATCATGGTCAAGTACCATATCTGAGGAAGTTCAAGAGAAACCCAATGAGCTTTGGTAAACTGGAATGATACTATGTTGTCATCATAATGATTAACACTGATAATGAAGGCTGAATTCTGTTGATAGTTCCCCTGCTAAAGTGGATTCACTCAGCCGGTGTGATTGACATAAGTGTTGTCTCACTAGTCAGTGACTGAATGGATTTACTCAAGTTGGGACTGCCAATAGGATTCAAGCCTGAGTTCACCAAAGAATGGTATAGGGTATAGGTATACCCATATATGGTATCTATATCTATATCTATCTATCTATCTATCTATCTATCTATCTATCTATCTATCTATCTATCTATCTATGGTATGGTATATTGAATGGTATAGCGTGAGATACCTAGGCAATTTTTTTGAATGAAGCAAAATTGTATGTGATATCCAGGGAAAGTTTAACAGATGGCTACAAAGATGAAGGCCTTCTTAGCAATAGCCCCTGGTTGTGGAACAATCTCCTAAAAGAAGATATCTGCTACCCTCCTTTTTTTCCTCTTTTGGCAACAAGTTAAACTTGTTATGCTGCGAGGTCTTTTAGTGTCTTATTATACAGTTCCAACACATCAGTTGTATCAGTTGCTTGCAAAGTCTAAGGTGTTCTTAAGTTACTAATTTTCAGCAAGATTTCAGTATATTCTAATATCTGTAGTACTGATGTTGAATCTAGTTCCTATTATTCCCATCTGTGGTTTTAGCACTGATTGTTTGCTTCAACTCCAGTGATTAGTCTATTTGCTTTTGCACTGGTAACTGTTTTGGGGCTGGCCCGTAGGATTTGTTAAAAGAATTGTATATTGATTTTTTATTGTATTATAGGTTTTTGTTTTTTAAAAAATTACCATTTATATGACACCAAGATAAGTTTTAATCTAAATCTGTCTTTCTCAACCTTGTTATCCTGGAAAAAACCTTGAAATAATTTTCAGGTTTCAAGGGACTCCTGCATAAAAATTATTATATTTGACAGCTCAAAAAAAATTTTTTTTTCAGATGTGATCTGTTTCAGAGCCCCTAGTGACCTCTTGTGAAGCACTGTTACATTTGGTAACTGTCTGTCTGTATTCTTTCAAACACATGTGTTACATGCTCAAGTGCTTCCGTAAATTCTATTAGTGTTCTCAGCATTATCCTGACACACTGAACTTAAGACTTTTATGCTTGCTTGACAACTACCTCCTCTGACTCATTGCATGCTGGACTGGGAATATTAAAGGGATCTACAGAGTGCATGTGAACATGCTGGCTTTGATAGACCTTTTAAGAAATGGTGAGCTTCAGAAAGCTCTCAGGGCCAGTGCTGAAGGGAATATTAAGCATCCTCAAAACAGAACCATGTGACTGGAATTCAAAGTAACTGGTGGGAGGATGCATCTCAGCTCTTCATAGGGAGCTCAGTGGGAATCCATGCACCTTCCTTAGGGTACTTTCAGGTGGTCAGAAACTGACTGTAAATTAGCTGTATAAATAAGGATGCCAAGGAGATTCTTGTAAAGTGAAGGTAGTGATAAAACATGCTGCTTTGATATGATCTCACAGTAGAGTTGTTATTCCCCCCATTGGAAACAGAGTCCTATAACTGGAACAGACTTGGTGCAGTACACAGTGGGAGAGAACTGTGCAGACACTGGAAATATCTTTGAATTTTCCACCAAAACAGCTTGTGGTGTGGCAGGGTGGCAGAGCAAAGCACATTTCAAAGTATCTGTGGTGGTATATGTGTCATCTCCAAATGTCTTCTGAGAAACTGCTACCTAGCTCTGTTCCAAGCTGAACTTTACTGTCTCTTTAACAGTCTTTTTTTTTTAAATTGCAGGAGGAATTATGCTATGAGGTTTGCTTTCTTGTACATGAATGGAGACGCCCATGGTAAACAACCTGTCTTTTAATTTTGTATGTCCAGAGCAAGTTTTCTAAATTAAAATACTAGATCTTCCTAATTAAGGAACAGTCAGGAATCAACAATTTTTCATTTTTTTAAAAAACAGGCAGTTTTACATTTTTTTAAAAAATAAAGCTGTAATGTGAGGGAATGGAGATGATTTTGTTTGGTGAGTTTTTTCAATAGAGGCTTATTAAAAATCTCGGGTTTCTTCATGAATAGGATGGAGAGAATTTCAGATTTCTTTTTTTAATGAATGTAACAGAAAGTCAGACTGATGGATTTCTCCAGCTACCATATAATATACTGAAGGTGGTGGTTGTTGTGTTCCTTTGAACTATTTTCGAAGTATGGTGAACTCCATGCAAAAGTGTCATGGGGTTTTCGTGGCATGATTAGCTTTTTTTTGGGGGGGGGGAGTAACTGTGCTTTCTTTGAGATTGAGAGAGTGTGACTTCCCAAGCTCAGCCAGCGGGTTTCCATGGTGGGGCAGGGATTTGAACCTTGGTATCCGGAGTCGTAGTCTGATGCTCAAACCACAACACCTCACTGGTACACTGGCTGGAATTCTGCTTCTCTTCACTTTCCTCCATATTGCCTATTGCCAAAGAACAAAAGCCACTTGGCAGTTAAAAAGACAAATGTGGCCATGTTTGCTGTATGCATAATTGATGAGAAAGGGGCTGTATGTCTCCCCATAGAACACATCTCAGGGAATGCCAAGTTCTTCTTTAGAGTAGCCTAGCCTTTTTTAAAAAGAAACTTACTGTTTCACAGCCAAATCTAGACTCTGAGGACTAACCAACAATCCTGCCAAAGATTTTCTGAAAGTATACCCTACCTCCAGAAATCCTCTCCACACTGAGATATATTTGAAAATAAATGCAACTACCAGTCTAATATTACATTGGATGTTAATCTTAAGAAGATGTGTCATTGCCGTTGCAATTTACACAAACTGATATTGTTGGGTAAGGCCTATAATCTGTGTCAAGGATGTAGGTTTGGATATAGAGGCCTGGCTCTTACAGTAAATCAGCAAGAGAAGAACTCTTGAGTGCTTCTGCACCCTATGAAAGTCTATACCAATTATTGTAGTACCTGAGATATGAACTGATTGATCAATCAAATACTCTCTCTTAGCCAACCCTCCTCAAAGGTTTTTTTTGGGACTTCATGCCTGATCAACACCTCAACAAATTAGAACACGAAGTTTATTCCTCAGTCAACCAGTTTATAAACCTTTGTTGACATGGGAAGATGCGGTGATGTGCTGCGTTACTATTACACTAGCTAAAGTTTTTTTTGACCCCTCACTGCAACACTTCAACAAGAGAAAAATTGCACAGAAAAGTATCCTCCTGCATGCAGGATACAACTTAAGTTAAATACAGTTTAAAAACTCATTGTAGATTAAAATACATTAAAGCACATAAAACCATTTAAAATACTTCAGTTTAAAATTTATAATTAAAAATTGACTGGGTATGTCAGGAACAGAATCCACACACAAATAGTACAAACATAAAGTACTATTTATTTGGAGTGAAGTACATGTAATGACTTTAGTGCGAAGACTGAAGGAAAGTGAAAGTGGTTGAGTTTAAGATCCCCCTTAGATCCCCCACCCCCCAATCTGGAGTCCCTGGGAATCTGGCGGCTGTTATCAGTGCATTCCATTCCAGTGCCAGGCACGGTTTATCTAATGGTTCTCAGCCACATCTCAGCTACATACTACATGTTGGGGGGATTCCAGGGGACACGCTGTACGCCAACATGACCCTCAGAACGTCTGTGCTCCAAAACAGGCAGATGCAAAAACCAGCATTTAGCATGAAAAGTAATATTTAAATGCAGAAATAGTAATTCCTGCACAGAAACATCTTTTTCTGCACAGAAAAAAAAAGCTGTAATTGGGGATTTGTTCTCTGTAAAATGTTCATGTTTGATTTGCACAGAAAACAGTATTTTCTGCACAGGAAACAACATTTACTACATGGAAAATACTATTTCGACAAAGAAATAGTAATTCCTCTACAGGCGTTACTGTTCCCTTTACAGAAAATGCAGCTGTCTGTGCAAATCAGACATGTGCAAATCTTATGTAGAACAAATCCCCAATAACATTTTTTGGGGGGGTACATAAAACAACGCTTTCTATGCAGGAATTAATATTTCTGCACTAAAACATTATTTTCCACACAGAACATGCTGAAAATGGTGTTTTCTGTGCAAAGCACCCATCTGCAAATTTAGCACAAGATAAAGTGAACTGCAAAGATTCTTGTCATTCCAGGATTCACCTTTCTTGACACTTGAAGAACATGTTTTTCAACCATTTTTTAATATTTTAGAATATTCTTTCTGTCCCTGTCAAAGACATGAAACTCCATATGTGGGTGACGATGGATCTCTCCCCCCCCCATCTCTCTGTTTGCTTGGTCTACCTCACTGGGTTGTCATAAGGATAAAGGGGAGAGCAGAAGAGCCGCATATTCCACCTTGAGCTTGAGAACATAGCAAATAAACCAACCAATGTGTCAAGTTTCTTCCTGAGTCAGCTCTCAATAACTTAAAACTGCAGGTAAATAGAATGCATGTTGCAAAGCTCAGTGTCCAATGAACAAAGTGTGATCACTTGGGGTAAACATATGTAGGATGGCTATTTTGTTGAGTCATTTTCACTTGCTCTTCAGGTGTAAAATGCCCACAGGAAGGATGAAACTGCATCAATGGCCCTGTTCTCTGAATATTTGGAATATTGAAATATCACTGAAAGATCTGCAAAGGAGGACCTACCACCTTTCAACAGCACGGGCCAAGGGTCCTCTTTGTAGAGCTGTGTACATGCACAAAGGTCCAGAGGCATGGCCACCTGCACAGGAGAAGGCCAGCAGTGTGATTTCATCCACCCATCCCTTCTTTATGTGTATATGAGGAATGAAAGAACATTTTGGTGTGACATGTGTGCACTTGACAACTTTTACATGCCGCTTGGCATTTTATCTTTAATTTTGGAGTTCCTTCTCAGATGAAATACTCAGGATTATATGACTTGCACTAAATTTTCAGAGAGATTGCAAGCACTCCTAGTTCACCACTGAGGTTGTCTAAAGTGAAAATCCAAGCACATTGTGGGGGTTTCTCTTCAGGTGAGACACTCAAGCAAGGGATCAAGTAGATGACACTGAGCAAAGTCATAAGCATTTCACAGCTTGTGGAGGGTGAGAGATACTATATCAGACAGATCTTGTCATTATGTGGGCGTAGAATAATAAGTGTATTCATGATGCACAGTCTAGGATCCAGGTTGAATATCAAACATTTATCCTTTTAGCCTAATACTCTTTCACTGCTTAAAGGCCCCCAATTGATTTTCCCCTCCTTTTAATTAGACCACGTTTTGATTCTTCAGAGGGTCATTACCTTTGTCAGGAGTGGAAGGTTCCTGGATGGATGGAAAGGGTGAGGCCAACTTCATCTGTTAGCCCAAGGAAAGCAGAGAGAGCCAAATACTGCCTTCAGTTGTTACATGTTTAGAAACTCAAATTAGCTCCATTCACTTGAAAAGTGATGGATTCACACAAAGAAAATATGACCTTCAGTGTGCGCTATTACCTCGGGGCAAAGAATATGATCCGCATATAAATTTGGCATGCCTGTGATGTAAAGCTACATTCCAAAGGGAGCCTGCCACAGTAGCTCTCTAGCTTGGATCCGATTCTCATTACAAGCAGAACAAAACCTGTGGGGAGAAGGGGAGAAAACTGGAGTAGGGGATTTCTCCTCTTCCCAAATCCCACCCATTCTCCTGACATTGGCTATGGCTGCAGTGACATTAAGGATAAAGGAAGAGAGGCCTTGCTTTAGTTCTTCTCCTTTCTCTAGCGGAAAAGGAAGGGTGGCAGGGCTGAAGCAGACTTTTGCTTTAAGTAAATTTTCCTAAATCCTACTTCCCAGACTAATGCCAGTCCCAAGAATAGTTGTCCCTCAGATTCTGCACGTCTTTGAATTGCACAATGTGGTTTTGCACTTGCCTTACTGAGACTGAGGTCACCTGATATGGGTGCTATGCAGGTTTTGTTGATATGGAAAAAAAGTCAATTGCAAGTCTATTTAGAATTCTCTTGAGAATTATTTTCGTCCTGAGCATTGTCCAGCGCCACTTCTGATTACAGGGCATACTTCATTTAACAAAGTCTCTGATAGTAAAGATCCTTTTTAGAAAGGCTTTTTACACCCACCTGGAGCTACCTTTCCTCCTTGTCCTTTGTCTAGCTGGAAACTTTTCAAGTTGCATCAGCATTAAAAGGATGGTGAAAGAAGGCTGACGAAAAACAGGTTTGGCTTCAGGTTGCCGCAGTGTGTCTGTGTTAGACAATGCTATAAACCTTGAGCTGGGAATGAGCAAGGTGCTATTTTTTCTGATCCTACTGTAGCATGTGTGTGTGTCTACAATAGGCAAGGGAAACAGCAGCTGTGTCCGGAAACCCTTACTGAGTATGCATGGAGAACAAAAAAGAGGGAGAGCAGATAAACCTGCTTCATGTGCTACCCCCAGCATGTTTTTGTTTTTGTTGTAAAAGCATAGATCTCTAAGGCAGGCCACTCAAATGGAAATTATGAGAAAATCAGAGGCTGTTGAAAGCAAAAGTCAACCCCAAAAGTTTTCAAGTAGTTTCTAGAAGGCTCACAATGTTTTTGTTTAACTATGCCAGGCTTAATGTCATATATGCATATTATTACTTGAATAAAACATTTACTAAAACATCTTAAACTGCTCTTCTTTTTTTGTGGTGTAGGAACCTTGACCTTTTTGTGTTATTTCTACCTCTGGTACCAAACTTTCTGTTAAAGAAGTAACACCCAGGAACACATCAACTTTGTTAACTGAAACATACTTGTACTGGTTTCAGTCCAAATCATTGCACAGAGACATGAAAAAGGTCCATTTTGCTGTGGAAATCTCTTCCAAGGGAAGTTAGACTGGTTCATTACCTTCTGTCCTTCCACCAAAAGGGTGAAGAACGTTTTACTTAATCAGTGTTTTGACAACTGAATGGCTGCTAGGGAAAAGGCTTTTATTTTTAATTTAATGATATGCCTTTAAATTGCTTTTAACACCATCACGTTATAATATTATAAGCTGCTTATTTGTGCTTTAATATTTTTTGGTGATTTTTTCCTCCCCTGTACTTTTAATCTTGTTGTGAGACTTTGGGAGGAAGGTGGAAAATAAAGCAATCAAATGAATGAATGAATGAATGAATGAATGAATGAATGCTTGCCACAGCCTTGTGAGGTAGATCACAGATAGTGACTTCTCCAAACAAGTTTCATGGTAAGAACAACAAATGGCTGTGCTTTTGAGTGAGAATAGACACCACTTACTAGTTTCTGTACCTTACAAGTATGTTCCACCATCATCTATCCTTGTTGTGTTGTTGTTGTTGTTGTTGTGTGCCTTCAACTCATTTTTGATTTATAGTGACCCAAAGGCAAGCCTATCATGGGGTTTTCTTGGCAAGAGGTGGGTTTTCCATTGCTCTCTTCTGAAGCTGAGAGAGTGTGACTTGTGCAAGGTTACCTACTGGGTTTCCACGGCAGTCAGACCCTGATCTTCAGAATCTTAGTCCAACCCCCAAACCACTACATCATGCTGGCACTCACACCTACTGTCCCCTACCCTACCCTACCCATCTTTCTGTATATGACTTTGCAATGCAAAGAAGCTAATTGCCAAATGCTGAGTCTCATGCATTTTACATTGCCAGTGATTTGGATAAATCCCAACAGGCTGACAAAATATTCATAAATTCACTAAAGGGCACATACCTGACAGCCAACGTACATATTATTTTGAACTATTCAACCATTTTATTTATTTATTTATTTTTAACAAAGCTGAGTAGCAGCTTCATCCTGCTGTAAGTTTAGAATTAGGAAAAAACAAAATGCAGGGAAAGCAATATTTCTTCATGGAGAGAAAGCTTACTATTAAAGAATTAATGCTGGAAATTATTCATGGTGGTAGCTATTATTCCTACATGAAAAGAGTAATCTTGTAAGAGAACTATGACAAAATATCTATAGGATTACATTGGCAAGGTAGACATTACTGTATGTGAGCATATAATTCCAACATCAAAAAAGCTCTTAACTAGCTCTCTGTTCATTTCTAGGAACATAATAATGTATCTTTTTTTGAACCTTTAAAGACCTGAAAGAGATGGGTCAGGGATACATGAAAGACTGCCACTTCCCAGACAGCCTGTCTGAGAGCTGAGATCATCTTAAGGGCTCATTTCCAGGTATCTGTCTGTTCCAAGGTGAGACAGGCAACTATATGGCAAAAGGGCCTTCATTGTGGTTGCTCCACAATGTCATATTTACCTGCAACTTTCTGAACCCCATCCCAAGTAATAACCTTTTTAAATAAAATAAAAATAAATACCACCACTACCACAGTCTCGGACATTCCTGATAGCAATGTCTGTTCATGATACTGGTATGGGTTTGGACCACATTTATTAGCTGATATAGCTGTCAGTGCAGTTTGATTGCTGATTTGGTTAGCGGTGTTCAAACAAATGGCCCTCACATGTTGAGTGGGACAGCAAGTTTATACCTGTTGATCCTATGGCTGAATAGCACTAACTAGCCCCATCAGCCAGATGTCTCACAATTGTGAGAAGGGGCTTTCATGAGTACCATTACATGGAACATCCATGGTGCAGGAATACTAACACTAGCCCATGTCCTTAAGATATGGGGAGCTCTACATACATATGTTGACCTATGTGCACAAGAGCCCTTTCTCACATCAAACATGTGGACTCCTGGTGGTCATTGTGTGCAAGCAGGGGAACAAAGAACAAGTTCTGTCCATATATTAAAAGTGTTCATTTGAAGACCTTTCTTTCCCTTGTGGACTGTTGATGTACCTTTTGGTTTTCTTTTATCACACCGATAACACAGATGGATTTATTTTACTGGTTGTGCTTGTGGTTTTGCTTTGTTTCTTTTGAACTGTAGTGTTACATGCTTTTATTATAGTATTGTTTTAATTATGTTTGGGGGGGTGAGTATTCTTCAGTGCCACCAAGCTTGTGTTACAACACCTTATACCCCCTGTCCTGCTGGATAGCAAAACTGGTGAGAAATATCATTTTCTTATACAACTAGACACTTATGGTTGGGAAACATGCAATAGGACAACACTGGCTGCAGTAGGACAACACTGGCTGCAAGCATGTGCTAGGTCAGGATAGCCTCAGCATGGTCAGGTCATAAGTTCAAGATGATTAGAAGTTGACGTTAATGGGTTTGGGATAATCCTCTCAATGACCCGACCTCCAAACACAATAGAAGATGAAACTGTCCAGGTGAAGCAGTCAAGCACCCCTGCTGTGAACATATCCTAGAGAGACCTTCCCTATTCACTTTACCTGACCAAGACATTAAGAGACTGTCATGACTCTCACCCATACTTTGTCCCCTAAAGTTAAGACAATCAGCCCATTCCACACCCCTTTGTTTGCTTTGCCAGAAAGCAGTTAACCTATACCTCTTCAGGGTAGGAAATAGGATAACCCCAGCTCCAGGTAATTTGCTAGCATGTTTGGTGACACACTGCACACCAGACTCCCATTCCTCCATGCTGTACTCAAACTCCTGTTTGAGGCACTCTACTTCAATCTTCTGCTTCAAAACTATTAAATATCACCTCTTCTACCCAAATTCTCTTTCTATCCAACCTTTCTCACCTTTACTTTCAATAGCCTTGTATGGTTCACGAGATTGCTTGATTTCTTGTGTGTGTGTGTGTATTAATTTCCGATTATATACCCTGTTTTACTTTTAACTGGAGTCCTCTCTACAGTTAGTATGAGATGCGCAGGTGGAAAGATCTTGCCATTACCCTCCTCTCACAGGACTCTTTTGAGCTAATAATTCCCTAAATCCTAAGGAGACACTGGCAGTGCTGGTGGACCTCAAGACCCCCCACCTTTTAGGGTAGCATTTGCTTGGGTACCATTATGCTGATTACCAATATTACATATTGAGAACTGTAGTTCTCATTTGTTTAGAATCATGGTTGTGCTGCATTCAGGGGGAATGATTCCATGACACACTTAAGGAGAATCAGTTTACAGACTCCCATATCCTTTTCTGCAAACTTGTGTAAAGAGCCCTTCCTGGGAACTGTACAAGTGTTTTTCTTAAACCAATGAAACTACCAGTAACTGTGGTGCTGTAGTCTCAGTTCAAGGGTTCAAATCCCCTCTTGGCCATGGAAACCCACCAGGTTGCCATACTCTCAGCCTTAGAATAAGGCAAAGACAAATCTCTTCTGAACAGATTTTGAAAATAAAAGTCTACAATAGGGACACCATAAGTAGGAGGCGACTTGAAGGTATATAACAATAGCAACCGCAACTGTGTGCAGCCTGAATTCCATAGTCCAGTTTCAATGAGCAAGACAATATCAATTGTTTATATTTTGCCTTAACAGCACTTTTCAAAGTATCCAGATAGCCTTCGATAACATCCAGATTTTTAAAAGCACCTGCCTTGTTCATCAATACCACAGAGCTCAGTAATGCAACATAATAAAAAGTAAGGTTAATTTGTACTTGGAGGCTTAATATTAGATAGTAAATGAGCAGACAGCCCATTTTCTTTGTATAATCTATTGGAATCACATCCTAATAAATAATTAATGTAATTTTTTAAAGAAATCTGTGGTAGAAGCCCCCTTTCTTTGCCAATTTTGTTCCACTGACAACTGAAACAATCCAGGCTTTCACAATAATTTCTTTGGGCATAATAACCATGATCTAACCAGCCAACACACACCGATTCAGATCCTCATTATGCCTGTTCTAAACAGCTTCCATTCTGACTGTAAGGAAATGTTAGTTTACCCGAGACACGCTGATTCAGAGGCAGCCCAGCCTGGAGCAAGGTTGCATGCAATCACTGCGATCTGTATTCTACAGTTATTTGGCCATATGAATGATTGGGAATGTGTGGTGAAATTTTCAAAAGAGTTTTGCATGCCGTTGCATGAAAATGTGTTCAGCATTTTCAATTAATTCATTCAGTGGTAATGATCCCCAGTAAAAGAATGTGTTTTTTTAAAAAACAAAACAAAGCAAAAACAAAAACAAAAAACACCATGGTACAGAATAGGGATGTAAATCCTTGAATATTTTAGCTTTGTACATGGTCAACAAATTAACATGGGAGTTTTCTTTCCACTAGGGGAGAAATAAGTATCTCTTAACAGTGTTCTTCCCATATTTGAACATTCCAAATTGTTGCAAATTGTCTGCACAAAAAAAAAAAAAAAAGTGTTTTTGTAGTGAAAAGACGGTTTCTTGTGCAGAAAAAAATGTCTCCAGCAGAGGAAGCAAAGTCTTCTGAGCTCGAAACAGTCCTTTCAGAGCAGAAATCAGGTTTTTCCACACACATAAAACTAAAATCCGTGTGGAGATTCGGGGGAAGAAGGGGGCCTTATTCCTTCTCACTGCTGCCTACAGCCTTGACAAAGGAGCTAGGAATTTCCCCCAAATTCTCTTAGTTTTGCTGCCACCATCCACTGATTGAACCCACTCTACCACAACACAGTGGGACATTGCTTGGGATTTTTCACAGTCTCTAATTTCCACGATCCTTCTCTTTCCTCACTTCCCCCTTCTGAGGTACGAGGAACCTAACCAAGCGTGTACCGAGGAAGACGGTGTGGGAATGGAGAAGTAACAGAATAATTCTACTGAAAGACTTCAAATATTGGAAGAAAATTGTGTAAGAGTTCTCATGTGTCTATTATTCTTGTTGGCTGGATTTCCTGACTACCTGGTACTTCTTTTCTTGATCTGGAATCAAATAATAAAGGATATTCTTTTTATGCCTGGTACAAAATAAGATTGGTGGTACCCCTTTTGAGTGAGGAAACATCACAGATTTTGAGACAGACAAAGAAAAAGGATCAGCCTTATAAATGGTTCTGAGGTGCCTCCCCTCTTGGACCAGTTCAGACCTGGAACCAAGGATAGCTCAAATATTATTATTATTATTATTATTATTATTATTATTATTATTATTAATAACAACAACAACTACAACTACCACCACCACCACCACCACCACCACCATGTCTTTATACCCCGCTTTGGGACTCAAGTAGCTTACAACAATTGACAAGACATAGTTAAAAACCACAAAATAAGAAAAGTTAAAATACAATTATACTCAAAAAGCATTAAAAGAAAGTTAAAACACATAATTAAAAACTCATGCATATCAGAAATGCAATTAACAAGATCCAGTATCTTCTATCAAACAGGCCACGCATGATCACACGCTGAGTGCCTGTAGGAATAAAAACATTTTTACTTGACTAAGGAAAGAAAATAGGGAGAATGCCAGCCTGACTTCTCTGGGAAGGGAATTCCAGAGCCTGGGGTCAGCCACTGAGAAGGCCCTCCCCTGTGTTCCCATCAGATGTATGCGTAAGTGGGATGGGACAGAGAGAAGGGGCTCTAGCAAAACATTTGCTGTCTGAGGCTGAACTGAAATGAAAAAGTCCTGTGCTGGGACCAAGTAGGGCCAAGATTAAAAGAACTCTAAATTTAGAAGAACCATTCACATGACAATCCTTCTTGCATCCATCCCCTTTTCTTCACTGTGCTGCCTGATGCTTGATTTTGGAGTCTGGAATAATTAGTGCCACCTCGTCCCATTTTAGGATAAAGTGGTGCATGGATTGTCCCAAGATACGGTTAAGACTCCCTTCACTGCTTGAGTGAGACTAAGGAGGATGTGATTTTCTGTATTAGCATACCATCAAAGCCTGGCCTCATAATACAGAGCACATTTTCCTTGGCAGGAGTAGGCGTTTGCCGTATTATTCAATCAAGCTTATTTTTAAACAGAAGGAACCTATTTTGTGAATTGGTATATGCAGCCTGTTAACATTTGCATGTAATTGACAGGCAAATGTGAGGCTGTCTAAAGCAAAATAATCATTTAGTCAAACTATATCCTTAAAACATTCCCTGCTATTAGCATTTGATGTAAAAGCAACTATCTGAATACGCTGCCTGACACATCCCTTTTTGTGGCTTGTTCAGCATTGCTGTAGACAAAACACAGGCAAAGCTGAACTACTATTTTGCTATTTATCATCATTGACAATGTCACCATACCTTTCATGAAAACTCTCTCTCTGGAAGAGCAGGTGCCTGACAGAGAAGCCGTTCTAACTAAGAAGAGCAGAATTGCTTTCTCAGATCTGTGGGCCTTTGATTTGGACAAAAATTCAATTTCCAACATTTGCCCAGGCAAGCACTCTTCATAGGTTTTCTGGTGCTCACTGGCCAGAAAGGAACATTCAGTGTGTGAGTGAAACAATGCTGATTACTGACAGCTATATAGGAGCCTTCCTTTTCTATTTGGACGTCACCACAAACTGGCAGCGAGCTTTTCAAGGTCTTACATGTGGCTTTAATTCGTATGGTATTCTAGTAATGGGTCGTACCTTCAGAATGGCAAGGAAGATTGTTGGAAATTCACTGCCCACTCCTTGACTTTATGGGATGTCTCCTCACATTATTTTGTCATGATGGCTATCCAGTTGTAATGCCAAAGCAGCAATTCTTCCATGCACTTAAAAATGAGTTTCATTGAATGTAATGAGGCTAAGAGTATATCTGTACTATGCAGCAGGGGTAGAGCTACACTCAGCTAATGAAGGCAGGGCCTATAAGTGTCAATGGAGGCTGCATAGCACCATAGCACCAGCCATGACAAGAGAGATGCAAGTGGCAACCACAAGCTGCTGCTGGTGGTAATATAGGGATATAATTATTTGCTAATTTTCTTCAAGAAGGAAGAAATAAGTTATTTCGGGAATTTTCCTCTCCATGGCAGAAAACAGCAGTTTTCAAAGAATATTCACAGTTCAAGACTTATTCTGTGCAAAGTTCGAACATGGTATTTTTGCACAGAAAACAGCATTTTATGTGCAGGAAACAACCTGCTTGGGGGGAACAAAAGAGGGGGGAGTTTATCTGTTTCAGCTGTAACATGTAACTCACTACCAAAATAATTCTTTCCTAACTCTGGCACTGTGCCTGTTCTGTTATTCTTCATTTTATATGGCCTTGGCATAAAGAAATAGGAAAAAAAAATCTGCACAGTTGTTTGAGGTTCCTCAGGGTGACATCTCATGAGATACACAGCTTCCTATCTTTCAAAACAAAAATGGGGAAGCACACACAGCTGCAAATTTCCAGCACTCCAAGGCTCAAAATCATGACCACCTACTCTTAAGGAATCACTGTTTCTTCCCCTGACAAGTTCTTCTTACCTATCCCACTCACTTTCTAATACCAGGTGCTTGTATGGTTATAGAACAGGAATGATGTCCATGGAATATCCTTATGTGAGAAGATAACAGAACCATGTTGCTAGCTCCTACCACAAAGTGACCCAGATTCTCCCTTCCTGCATCCCAGTTCCAATGTCCACATGTTAGTCAAGGCATGGACCTGAGAGGTGGGTAAGCGTGTGCATAGAGATTTCTTCAGGAGCCTTTCTTCAGGAGCATTCCATCTGCTGAGGAAGAGTGCATACCATGGTCTACTAGGGATGGAAACATATTTGAAATTGACCATCTTGATAAAAGTATTTTTCATTCCTTTCGAGATGCAATGTGAGCAAGGGCACATCTCACCTCAACCACTTGCATATTTGAAAAGTTTGCAAGGTTTTCCTGAGAGTTGAAGCTCACACAAACCAATATTGTATAGTTCAAACAGTGAAAGTGTGTATATTTAAGAAGGGGAAAACCCCTGAAGAAACAAGTGTTGGTTAATGATGAAAAGTACAAATTAGGAAACTCAGGAAAATAAATGTGCAGCTTGCGGAAAATGTGTTGAAAGAAGTCCACAAATTTCAGTGCAAGAAGAAAACAGTGTCTTGTGACCTGTCATGAGACAAAGGATGGGATGAAAATCTAGGTGGGATTTGGAGAAACTCAATGAAACTGAGACTGGAATATTTTCACATTGCTAAAATTTGCCCAGCAAGGGTCTATAGCGGAATGTTTGGAGAGGGAATAGGGTGGAATGGCACCATGTCAAGGATAAGATCCTATTCATCAGTTTATGGCACAGTAAACAACAGCACTGGATTTCACCATTGCACAGCCAATTACACAACAACCATGTCCAGCTCCCCATCCATTGCTAAGGACTGCAGTTATTTCTTAGTTAATGCTCTAAGGCCCATGCAAAAGTTGTGGTGACACCACAGCATTTGTGTTACCCTGACCAGGATATTTCATGAGCAAAGCCACTGAGAAAGTACAAGTTCTTATGTAATGTCATCTACACCAGTGCAAAGTCACAGCACAGTCTGGCTTAATTCTTTTCATTTCAGCAATATTTGTAGGTTGCTATTGGCTGCCATTTTTGTAGCTATTTTCTGTTGCTGTTTTGTTTTTAGCAGAAGCTGTTTCACTGTCACAAGACTCAGTCTGTTGCATTAATACTGAGAGAGACACATACAGGAAATCAGGGTGATGTTCATCCAGTGTGTTTTCTGGAAGCCCTATACTTCAGCATCCTGCTTGTACAAATTATCCATACTGGATAGGAAAAAAACCCGATGTATTATGTATCTTTGCCACTCTTGTCCATGTGGTTGGGAAAAGCTGCCAGATTCACTTTTCTCTCACATTCAGTTTTTAAATCCCCTGTTCTTTCTATCCCAGATATGTCAATTTTGATAAATTCTCCAAAAAACAACTGGAAATTAAACCCTTTCATTTGTATCAGGCAATAGCAATAAATATTCCAGTTCCAATGGATAAAGATATTCCCAGCATGGACAAGACACCTGCCTGCCATACAGGTGCTCAAGAGGAGAACTCTGTGAAAGAGGGGAAAAAATGAGGTAGCGACTGTAATGCATTATTAACATAGCTGATTACAGGGGGATTCAAACTCCAATTTTTGTAATAAACACCCTAATTTTGCACAGATAAATCTGTCACCTTCAGTTTCTCCTGTATTTTAATATTTAAATTCTCAAGTTTCCTCAACCCAACTGTGAGCAAACACATACTATTTTTAGTTATTCTCCATAAAAAATTAATTGCAAATTCCCACTCATCTCTATTTATGAATAAGCAGAAATTGCTACCAGTCCGTATTTCATAGCATCTATCATTCTAAGTTAGATGTTAGAAAGTTAGACACGTCAACATTCCTTGAAGATATTTTAGTGAGAGATCTAAATCAGAGGGGGTAAAATCAATATACTGTGTGTTTATGGAGGTCTTATGGGCAACCAGTAATTTCTGTGAATTCAAATTGTGTGAGTGCAATATTACCTGCTGCTCTTGGTGTAGGAAAATATTTGCATCAGGTTTGTTAAAGTCCAACAAAGTGACACTGATTCACTCAGGGTGTAATGTTCCACCTATGTACTTCCACCTGAGCTACTGTACCTTGAGCACGCAAACCTGCTTGAAAAGGTATATGTGTACTTCCTCAGCCATATTGTAGTTGGGAAAGGGTATGGGGCACACAGGCATTCTCCAACTAGCTTCTGCAGTTGGGAGAAAACAGAAGCTGTCACCCTTCTTGATCTCTAGCAAGTGCACTGGAGATGTACTGATGATTATGATGAAGAAAATGAAGATGATTTTTTTATATACTGCCATCACTGTACATGGCACTTTACAAGTAAAGGAATGAAACAGTTCCCTGCCATCATGCTTACAATCTAATTAAGACATGACACAAAAGAAAAAGGGAACAGCAGCGTGAGAAGGGATTAAGTTCTGCAGATCCTACCTCTCCTCATTTCCCTCTGAGGCCAGGGCAGTAGCAGTTGGGATGGAGAGAGGCCTTTCACCAGCTTCTGGGCCTAGGCGTGATAGACCTGTGCTTGCTTCTTCTTCTCTCCCTCTAAGGCCAGGGCAGTGGCAGCTGGCATGGAGGGATGTCCTTTCAACTGCTTCTGGGCCTAGGCATGATATCCTTGCCTTTACCCCTACAGCCAGGAGATGGAGGAAGATGGCTGCTGTTTCCTCCTGGCTACAGGTGCAACACACCCTGCCCTGGCTACTAAATGACTGAAGGAGTCCACATCTGGCCTTTGCAGCAGACTTGCAGCATTGGGGAAGGGAGATATTCTGCGAGGAGCAATTGCATAGCTTCTTGTGCAACAGCAGCAAAAGAACATCTGTGTGCATAATTCTGTGTTACAAAAGTGTATGTCACTAATATGATTCTGAGAATCATCTTGTTTTCCAGTTCAGAAAAGCAATGGTATATATCTCAGTTTCCCGGTAAAGATGATGATGATGATGACGATGGTGATGATGATTAAAAACACTTTAAATGTTGCTGTAGGCAAAGTTAGTTGACAGTCTTTGTACACAAAAGAGAACTTTCCTGCTCTGAGTAGAATAACTGCTGGAATGTCCTAATACATCATGCTATAATATGTTACAAAAGCATCAGTGAAATGTGGTTCAATTGCTTCTTAGTCAGGCCTTAACTTCCCCATGGTGTCACTGCATGGGCCATGTGACAACAAATGGGATGAGGCCCAAATATTCTTCCTTAAGCTCCTTGGAAGAAGGGTTGGGACTGAAAGGTAGAAAGCTGGGGTACAAAAGAAATGATGAAAACATAAGACTAAACATTTCTCTGGCTCAGGTTAATTTATTAAAGGGTTCAATCCAGTGCTAGTCCTTACTAGATTAGACTAATTGAAATAAATGGATTTTACATTAGTTATAAGTAATAAATCCCTTTCATTTCAGTGGTCTGCTCTAAGCAAGACTGATGCTGGGTTTAGCCCAAGGGGAAGCTTAGATATTTCTCTGTAAGGATCTCTGAATCCCATTTATAGATGCTTCTTAAAAATGACAAAGCAGTAGAATAAGGCAGAGCAAATAGATCTTTTAGTGAGACAACTTTCTCACCATTTTGCATTAGGTGTACAATTATTGCCCACACAAGCAACATGATCTAACCATTCCATTGTTGTTGGGCTGGAGCAAGGAAGCGAGCATATTATGTCATTACTACTGCATGATTCTTCAAGCAGGAATGGGCTAGATATATGATGGTAGGCTCATTTTGGGGAGCACACGGGGAAATATGCAGCCACAGCAGTGCTACCTAGCCAACCAAATCTGAGTATTTATTAAGGAGAGTGAGTAGATCCTGCAGAAAGTCCAAAGCAATCAGATCACCCTCACTCAGCATGTGCACATTTAAATTCACTCCTTTTGACAGTATTTGAAACTAACTGCAAGTACAGAGTCTTTTCTGTATGGCTGAAAATGTTATGAAAAATGCCCCCCTTCTTCCATTCTATGGGCTATCTTTTATATGACCTTAATTTAGAGGTTTCCAGGGGAATGTGTGCTAAACTTGATAGAATTGAACATCCGATATGTTAAAGCACTTTTGAGAAATGCACAGCTGGCTTCTATAAATCTACTGAATACTGATTTTGTATAGGGTGATTGTAACACTCCAAACTTCTGCATCTACTGCTAAAAATAAAACCACTAGTTCTGCCTGTTGCTATGTTTTCCCATCATCTTATTACTCCCACCCACCCCTTCTGTCCAAGTCTAACACTTCCAGAGAGTGATAAACAGTTGCACTCACCACTTAGGGTTTTAATTAGAATAATGCTGTGAACTTTTGCACTATGGTAAACATTTAATTTTGTACATCTAACTAGGAGCTACAAATATACTGGCTTCTTTAGACTGAATCCCAGGAGAGGCTGTGCCTTTCCCCTAGTTCTGTGCATTATTGGTTGACTGCTGATAGCTTGTAATATACAAAGAAGAGAGGGGGAAACAGTGTGCTTTGTCAACTTGACTGTGTTTGTGTGTATTTCTCAAGCTGCAGCTTGCTTTCAGTAATTTGACAGCTGATTTCCTGCACTCTTAAGAAAACTTTCTAGATTTCCTCACTCCTGTATTGGATCAGATTGAGCTGGACTCCCTGGCAGTGGCCATGTTTGGTGCAGGGTCCTCTCCTGATGTTGAGTGGGGACCCCCTGAGGATGAATGCCTAAGGATGGCTTAGGCCATTTCTGCACTACACTGTTACAGTACTATCTTTCCACTTTCAGCATCCTATGGAATCCTGGGGTTTGCAGTTTAGGGAGGGGCTCTTAGAATTCTCAGCCAGAGCACTCTTTGGCCTCAGTAAACTACAAACCCCAGAAGTCCATAGGATATTGAAAGTGGAATAATAGCACTATAACAGTGTAGCATGGAAAGGCCCTTAGTCAGGCAATGAGTAGATAAGCTATAGGGGAGTGACTATAAACTTGACAAAACCCACCACCCAGGAGCTTGCATCAGAGGTGTGAGAAGACATCCCAAGGCAGAGCACAGGGGGGACAGGAATAATATTGTGGACTCTTGGCCAGCAATAGGGATGTAATTCTTTGCTACTTCCATTCTTGAAAGAAGGACTGAGGAATTTTAGCCATTTTCTTCCCACAGAGAAAGTCTGTAAAAGCTGTGCAGTTTTTGAAGACCATTCACACTTTAGTATTTATTCTATGCTAAATTCAGATGTAGGATTTTAGGGAAGAAAAGAGTATGTTCTGCATAGAAATCAGCATTCTCTGTGCAGAAAAAACTGTCACAGAAACAACTATTTTCTGCACAGAAAATGCTGTTTTCTGTGCAAAAGAAATCTGTGAATTGTGCACAGAATAAGACCATTTCTGCCCTATACTGTTATAATGCTATTGTTCCACTTTCAACATCCTATGGAATCTTGGGGTTTGCAGTTTCGGGAGGGGTATTTAGAGTTCTCAGCCAGAGAGCTCTTTGGACTCAGTAAACTACAAGCCCCAGAATTCCACAGGATGCTGAAAGTGGAATAATAGCACTATAACAGTGTAGTGAGAAAATAACCTAAGTCCCAAACTGCAAAGATTCTCAGTAATCCAGGATTCACACAGTAGAGCAATGGTGGGCAACTTTCATTGAAAATCGAGATACAGATATAGTCTCTCAGAGATTAAAAGGAAAATCAGATGATGACATTAACAAAGAATGGCAAATCGTTCTGAAAACGGCTTGGGTATTGACAGGTAACAATTCTTAATTCATGGTAGCATGAACAGTTAGAAGTAAAAATCAGTGGAATATCATGGAACATGAAAAGTAGGGTAGAAGAGCAGGATCTAACTTGTATGTTAACAAATGTAATGCGATGCATAATGTTAAAATGTCAATGAAGTAACAGTATTGAAATCCAGAGAGGAGTGGAAGAAAGCTGTAATAGTTCGGTAAAATGTACAATGAGAAATGTTGTTTTATACGATGTAATCACAATAAAATTATTAAAAAAAAATAATCCAGGATTCACCTTGTCGAGGTTTCCCTGCACTTGAGAAACATGTTTTTTTTTTCAGCCATTTTTTCCCCAATATTCTTTGCATGCCTGGCCAGCACTGGCTATGATAATATAACAGTAAGAGGAGGTTTAGGTAGGATGCATCAGCAGAGGGGCCAATGGCCACAAAACCTGTGATGATGGGGGGCAGAGTCCTTCCTTTAGAAGAGGAAGCTGCTCTGGTGGTTCCCAAGCAGCTCAGGAGCTTGCAAGGCAGTTCCTTTTCCTAAGGGAGGTGGCTATCACTGCTATTCCAATCCTACCACTGCCACTACTGTGTAACTCTTAAGAAAGTGTGTGCATTGCATAATAGATAGTTATGACATCTTGTCACCCATAGGATCCTGGCTATTTGCTGAAAAGAGTTATATGTAGATTTGCACTTGATGAAGATCACACAGGAAACAGGACATTCTATGGATGACTGTTGTGTCTCAGTTACTACACAGCGCAAGGGTGAGGGCCATGCAGCCCACAACCACCTCTGATTCTTGTCACTTCTGGTTACCCAAAATGGTAGTGGAGCTGAAACTCATTCTCTGCCTGTCCAAGTATGCTGACCTCTGGTTATAGTGCTTCAATGTCCCTCTAGTGTTGTATATTCAGGTATATCCATTTTATAATTTTTGGCTGGAATTCACTATTGCAAATACAGTTGTATAACCTAAAGGTACACATTTGATATTCATGTTTCCTAAATGTTTCATGCGGGAGGAAATGCAGCAGGGATCCTGGTTCTGATTATTATACCAGAGACTGGTGGAGGGAGGGGATGGAAATGTCAGTATACTGCACTCTGACCAACAGAAGAACAGACCTCTGTTGCTCACAGTAGCTGCAGCCTGGTAAACAGGATTGGTGGAGTGGGGTTTGATCAGGAGATGCTACTTAGTAAAATCTCAGCCGTTGTTTATCGCTACACACACACACACACACACATATATGTGTGTATATATTCAGAGGTTTTTAGATGTAGACTAGCAATGCAGCATTTCCTGAAATCTGAACTCATTTTTTTCCTGGATGTTTTTCTAGGCCAAAAATCATCATTTTTGATATGTTAGAAGTACATGTTATTCAGAGTATGACTACAAATTGAACTTACTGGCTTTTTTCCCCCTGACAAATAAATCTACAAAGTCTGAACTATAAGGAACACCTGAGCTATAAGGAATATCTTTCATTCGGCAAAGGAGAAAAAAACAATTTCAAGAAGTGAGAATATCAACAGGAGTAAACCTGAGAAAATGATTTTGTCTCCACTTATTCTTAATAGTGTCGAGAGACATAGCTGACTCATTCCCATTAAAACAAAATAAGAAAAGGAAGGCAAGAACAGAATCATCATGATCTGATACTGTATATAGTCTACCATAAAAGTTTTCCTCTTATATGGCTTTTGGAAATAATCTTGGGGCCTTAAATACGTGAACAACTTGTCCTAAGCATTTTATTCACTATGCTAAAAGAAACTATTCCAAAATTGTTTTTTCCCAATTTCTCTGGATAAAAGGCCTCTGGGAAAATGCAACACCCTCACCTCACCCACCCTAAAAATTCCCTCACCCCTAGAATGGATTAGGGTGGTTTCTTGACATGCATTTATGGTCCTTTCCGCACGAGGCTGGTGAATCGGTTTGTGCCGTTTCTTACCAGATTTTCTGGGCTCAAAACAAGGCGGACTTTCCCTCATTTCCTTCCACACAGCTACTGCGTATGTTCCATTCTGATTCAGAGGAGTGTGAGTTCATGAATCCACACTGCCTCTGCCGTGGCCACTCCCACTACTCCCCTGACCCCGCCCGTCGGCTGTGATTGGCCCCCCTTTTTTTGGTTTAGTACATTATTGCGTACGTGCATACGTGCGTAAGTCCATACTACCCCTGGCCCCTCCCATGAGCCCTCCCCTGACCACCAATTTGCATTGGCATGAATGTGTGTGTCTGCACCACTGTGAAAGTATGAATTGGATCCATCTGGAAAATTGGAAAACCGATTTCTTCCGGTTTTCAAATAGCATGCTTTACCACCACATGGGGGTGCATTTAGTCGGAATTACATGAAAAACAAAGGTAAATGAACCGAACCTAGTCCGCTTCAAGGTGCAGAAGACCTCCATGGCAAGACGCATTGGCTCGCCTTAATAACCACGTGTGGAAAGGTCCTATGTTACCTGTTGCCATTTTAACCAATATAGCAGGGTTTGAAAAATTGGATGCTGTGGGCTGCATGGCACCTTCCAGGGTTGTTTTTATGGCACCGAGGGAAACCCAAAAGTCTTTTTTTTTTTTCATTTTTTCCCCCTCAAAACTACCTTCTGGATGGGTGTTGATGGCATTTCTGCTTGGGTCCACCAGGGATCAAAAACATTTTGGGAAATATTCATGTCCCAAAATTCCCTCCAAGGGTCCTGGGGGGCATTTCCATCACATTCTGGTTCTAGAAAAGATTTAGGGTCTGGAGAAGGCTTTTTTTGAAACCAGAAACACACAGGAAATGAGTTCTGCTCACTTTCTGTTTTTAAAGAAAAGGCCTCTTTTGGGCCTAAAATGGCCCAGAAGACCCTAAAGATGGTGAAAATGCTCTCATGCCCCCCCTAGAGAGAGCATTTGAGGTGAAAACATTTTTGATTTTTTTTTCTGCAGAGGTGGGTGCAGTGGGAGAGATGCCGCCCTCCAAAGTCTCCTCAGCAACCGAATCTGCCCTCTACTTTTCCACAGTTGCCCACCCTTGCCTTACAGATATATTATATTCAGGATGACCATTTCGTAGTCATTTGCCATATATTTGTCTGTTTGGTTAGCATGATCATTTGGCGTAACAGTGTGTGAGTGTGTGTTACCTCACTGGTAAACCCTATCCTAGAGTCTACAGTTTTTATATTAAAATATGATTCAATGTGCCTGAGAGGTCACCCGGATGGTCATGTAGGCAGCAATGGTCAAATGATCGAAAACCAGGTCAGGCAACACCTTGTCATCTCAGCGTGCAAAAGGAGTTGCCATCGTGGAGCTTCTTTTCGGTTGCAACACCCATTGTTCTCCCCGGGAAAAGTTAAGTCTTCCAGGTACTTTTTCCCCTACAAATAGTCCCAGTTTTTGAGCAGTTCTTTGGATCACTTTGGACCCCTGCTCCTGATATCTTTTTCTTTTTTAATTAAAAGGTCAATCAAGGCCACTAAAGGGAAAACCAGGTGATTTCTTATGTAACTTCAAGCTGTTTTTTCAGAACCAGTGAGTCTCCTCACAACCTACTCGCCCAAGAATTAAAACAGGTAAGAGACAAAGATATAGTGAAATTGCCCTTACAAGGGCACAAGGCTCTTTTAAGTTAAAAGAAACGGAGAATATATTAGAATGATATGAGAGTGAGTCTCACCAAAGTCCAGTAATAGTTCCTGGACCTTAGAGTTCAAGACTGCTCTAAGCATACTGTCAGCTTTAAATTACAAACAGTGCATTTAAACTGTTGTTCTTGTTGTAATATTTGTAGACACTTGCCAGGACAGCTGCTGGTCTCAAATTCCATGTATTTTGCTGAAAGAAAGTACTGCTTTCCACACTTTTCCAATATGTATTTCATGCATGTTCCTGATACTCTTTAAATACAAAATATCAAACTCTGTGTCCCTGATAAGACTGAGTAACAGCAAAGGTGACTTCATAACCCATCCATCCTTTTCAAAAACAGGCAGTAATACCATTACAGTTTCTGGATTCTTGTCTTCTTCTTTCAATAACTGCAGCCAGAGATTAATTTCAGACAAGATTAGTTTGCCATCCTAAAGCAAATTCTGTAAGACAAGTAAATTTGCTTGAAATTTATTGAAGAAATTCCATCTAATTGTTGCAGAACAGATGGATGGATGGACACATGTACGTATATACACATCTCAAAAAGTAGCTTGTATCCAATAATTCAGCAACAGCAGCTGTTTAAACTTTTTATACAAAACATATGAAGGATCCACTTGGAGAGAAATCATCTGTACGAAATCTATATTCACGATGCTGAATCATTTCTGACACAATATTTTGTGGTTTCAAACCGTTGATGTGTGTGGTTGTAATTTCACTGATTTCCCCTAATAATGTCATTTAAATTTTTTGGGTTGCTCCAGAAATGCTGTTTTATCAGTATGTATGATAACCCAACTGTTTTAGAATGAATGAGTGTTTTGCCACGCATTTCAGTGATGGATGAACAGTATTCATAAACATTACAATCTATATTAATTTCCTTTGAATGGGCAGATAAGCTCACAGTTTTTCAGAGGGTCTAATTTATTCTGAGATGGTCATTTTTTTGTTAATTATATATACGGTAAATACCCTTATTATACAACACTGTGAGGCTGGCGCTCCATGTTTAGGACCTCATGGCCGGACTCAGGCCATTTCCACATGATGGTGCTCTCCCAGGAGGGGGACACATTTGTGCCGGTCTGTGAGTCATGTTTTCACACGAAGTCGTTGTGGTCCTGCTGCCCACACATCTCCAGCTGTCGCAATTGCAGGGTACACCACTAATGGGGGAAAAAAATCCAGTAACAGCCTCCAACCGCTCAACGCTCCCATTGCTGGCAGCTGTGCAGAAAGGGCAGAAATACGATCTAGGTGCTTTCTTCCCCAGGGCAGCACAGGAAGTGTCCAGCTGTACTGTGGAAGGAAAGATTGTGTCCCTCGTGCTAACCTTTCTCAGGCAGCCAACCAGGTGTGGAGGGGAGCATTCAGGTTGTGCAGGAGCCTGATGGGATGATGATGGAAAATAGTAAGGTGCAGAAAGGGCCTTACTGCCTTTTGCTCAGGTAGAATGTGGGGTGGCAAACAGTCAGCCTCTTAGATCTCGAGAGCAAGACATGTTTAGAACAGTGATGGTGTGATGGAGTGATGAGGTTGCAACTATCCTGAGTGGCAGATCAGCCACAGCAACAGATTGACAGGCAACCAGAGTAGCTACTCACGATAGAAACCCAGACCATTAGTAAAAAGGAGGGTTTGGTGTCCTGAGAGGGAGAATATATAAAAAGGCAATCTGATTGTCAGTTTTCAGGAGGAAGGGCTAAAGGTCAGTCCTTCACCCAGCGAGAACTCGGGACCAAAGTTTCTCAGTCAGCCAGGGGGCCTGTCTGAGTGGGTGGGTTTGTTTCTCAAAGAAAGCCTAGAGAGAAAGTCAGAAGAAAAATCAAACCATTTTTTGAATCTTGTCAGAGAGTGTGACCTACATTTGGGAACTGAACCTTTGGGTGAAAGGGTAGCCACAGGGCTGTCTGTGTTACCTTGCTTAAATACTGGTGTAAGGATAGGAGAACTGTTTGACCTTTGATATATTTATGAAATCGAGTTCTCTGTTCTGTTATTTTAATAAAAATCATAGTATATTTTTATAAATTTTGACGCAGCTGAATGCTGTTCAGTAGTTACAACCAAACAGAACCACACTACCGTAGAAGTATCAGGAGGTTCTAAGTAACTATTGAAAAGTTTCACCCTTTTTACATGAAGGAGGTGTTTTAAAGGGGAAGGCAGAGCTGTGTAAACTGGCAGGGTACTTTATTAGACTGGGAAGCCAGCATACCAGTCTGAGAGGAGAAAAGGCAGGCCCAGCCACAGATGGGCAAGTGTGTTCGAATTCAACTCCCATTATTCTGTTGTTGGTCTTCAGTTTCCATAATCTCTCATCATTAGCTATGTTTCATGGAATTGATGGGAGTGCCAGCAATGGATGGTGGTAGACCAACCCATTTCTGACATGTCCTCGTCCTCACATTTCCATACATATGCATTTTACTCACACACATTTCATGCATGCCACCTTTGGCAGCGATTCCTTCCTCAGCTTCTCATGGAGATCAGCTGAGAATAGCAAATATTGCCTTCCTGTCCATTGTGCCAAAATTAGGGATGAGACAAATCCGGAATTATCCAAATCCAAATCTGGATACGAATCCCTGGAAGGTTCTGCAAATCCATGAATCTCATGGATCTTGAATCTTTTGAATCCTCCCCATGAGATTGCTTTCCCCACAACCTTCTGCCACCTGCCCTGGGCAGGATCGCACTGGGGGTGGGCAGCAAAAGAGCAGGGAGCACCAGATTGCACTACCCACAACTGTCTGCCACCAGCCCCGGGCGGGATCGCACCAGGCAGGCTGCAAAAGAGTGGGGAATGTGAGATCATGCTCTCTGCCACCTCCTCCCCCGACCATGGGCCTGATCATGGTGATGGTGGGTGGGAATAGAGTGGGGAGCACAGGATCATGCTTCCTGCCACCCCTGCTACCCACCATGGGCCTGATCACGGTGGTGGCAGGTGGGCAGGAATAGAGCAGGGAGAGTGGGATTGTGCTCCCTGCCATGTCCTCCCGCCGGCCATGGGCCCAATCGTGCTGGTGGCAGGTGGGAATAGAGCGGGGAACACGGGATCATGCTTCCTGCCACCTCCTCCCCCCGCCTTTGGCCAGATTCTGCTGGTGGGGGCAGGAAGAGGCATGGATTCAAAAGATTCGATTCACCTATTTTGGCCCGGGGATTTGGTTGGCCCATCCCTAGCCAAAATGAAGAAGAAGACAGGGATCTACCTGCAATCAGGGAAAGAGCTGAAAATTCCTGAAAGATATTACTTTGAGATTCATGAGCCAAGAACTTTGATGAGAGGCATAATGGCAGGACTCTGCTCTATCCCCTTTAGAACAATAGTTTCATAGAGCTGGAAGAGACCACAAGAGCCATTGAGTCCAACCCCTTGACATGCAGGAATACATAATCAAAGTATTCTTGATAGATGGTCATCCAATCTCTGTTTAAAAACCTCCAAAGAATATGTCCAGAGGAAAGCAACCAAAATGGTTAAAGGTCTGGAAACTATGAAGCCCTATAAGGAGTGGCTTAGGGAGCTGGGTATGTTTAGCCTGGAAAAGAAAGATTAAGAAGTGGCATTGTCTTGGAGTACTCCACCACAATCCAAGGCAGGATATTCCACAGCCAAACTGCTTTTACTGTCAGGAAGTTCTTTGTAATGTTTAGATGGAATCTCTTTTCCTGAAGTTTGAAGCTATTGCTCCATGTCCTAGTCTCCGGAGCAGGAGAAAACAAGCCTGCTTCATCCTCTGTATGACATTCTTTCAGATATTTAAATATAGCTATCATGCCACCTCTTAGACTGTTGCTGACTGTCTCAGCAACAGTCTCATTTACAATATTTATCCATTGTGCTGGCCTTTCTTCAAGAGAAATTGGAAGTGTTGCAGCATTATACAAGATAATGCCCATTAAGAGGTTCTGAACATCCCCAAAACGTACAAAATACACTGCACTGGGATATGTTCAACAGATGTGCATCTCTTATTTTGAATGTTTGTCTGTTTTTATCTGTATGCAATGCCAGAGTTGCAAGCACTCTGGAGCAAGGATATTATTGATATGATTTGTAGCACTGCATTGAAAACATTCGCATTACAAGACACCTTAAGCTAATTGCTGGCGAAGCAGTTCTTAGAATCATGCTGTCATAACACTTAAATCAGATGTGGGTAAGAAAAACATTTTTTAAAAACCAATCATGCTATATCCTTCTTTGAAAAATTGACACCCTATGGGAAAGGGTTAAAATAGAGTGACTAAATGTATCTGCAGATTTTAATCCAAAGTAAAAGGAAAGTGTGTGTGTGTTTGTGTGTGTGTGTGTGCACTAAGGATATAAACATCTCTCAGAATTGATGTCATAGAGTTTCTAGCCCCCCTCCCCTTGCTTGTCTCCTATCTTGTACACTGGGTTTTGAGACTTTGTCTTTTCTTTTCACACTGTCATTGAAGTACATTTTTGTGTATTTTCCCCCATAACTTGTGCTTTTCTTTTTGCTAGGGATGGGACGAATCCAGAATTTTTTGAATCTGGATCCAGATATGAATCCTTGGAAGGTTCTGGGAAACCACAAATCTCATGAATCTCAAATCTTTTGAATCCTTTTTCTAAAAAAGGGTTTAAAAAGCAAGGGAAAGAAGGATAACCTTGGGCAAGACACACTCTCTCAGCCTTAGCAAAAGCCTAGGGAAAGGCAAACCTCCCTCTGAAGAAATCTGGCCAGGACAATTGTCATAGTTTTGCCTCAGGATCTCCCGAGACTGAAAAAGACATGAAGGCCCTTTCTACACAGGCAGGAAAATGCGGATTAATCACACACTTTCCTGCCTATGTAAACAGGGCCACGTACTACAGTACAGAGCTAATCCAGGTCAAAACTGGATTTTCTTTGCATAGCTCCTTGTGGCATCCTGGGGTTTGTAGTTTGATGATGCACCAGCACACTTTGGCAGAGAAGGCTGTGACACCTTGTAAAACTAGAAACCCCAGAATTGTGCATGAAAGAGGTTTCGAAGGGAGCTATGCAAAGGAATCTTTCAGCTGTCCTTGAAATCTCAAGAAGACTGTACCTTTCAGTCAAGTCTCAAGTCCTGCAACAAGAAGGCACTTAACACAACAACACCAGCCTCTAGTCCAATCTCAGTTTTGCACCCTGCAGTCTTAGGCCATTTCCGCACGAGGTGAGGGAATCGCTCTGTGCTGGTACCTTCTGGATCTTCTGGGCATGGACCAACACGGAATGTCCCTTAAGCCCTTCCACAGGGCTCCTCGTCTCATCCAGGGTAAATCGGAGCAGTGCGAGGTCTTAGATCCGCACTGCTCCGGCTTCCAAAATGGTGGCTTCTGGTTGTTCATGGGTCCCGACCAACCACGAAGCTCGCCACGCCTAAAGCCCGCCCTCCGCAGATTGCAGGCTCGCATTGGTGCGAGCCTGCGAATCTGCACAAGGGAGCAGGTAAGCAATGGTGTGCTCCGAAAAATTAAAGAATGGTTTTCTACTGTTCTTTAAAAAGTGCACTGGAGGACCAGTTGGGGGCATTTTGTAGCAGACTGAGGTGCAGATCTGAGGTAAGTAGTCCAGACCTAGTCCGTTCCAAGGTGGAGACAACCTCCATGAGAGGACGCACTACACCATTTTAATTCCCTTGTGCGGAAATGGCCTCAAGTGAAGTCTCAAGTCCTGGAACAAGACACTTTTTTTTTAAAAAAAAAAAACAACCTCTAGTCCAGTCTCAATTCTCTATCCTCAAAATCAGTCTCAAGTCCAGTAATGGACTTTCAAGTCAAATCTCTAGTCTGGTCTCAATAATTCCCAATCTCTACCCTCCAGTCTTAAGTTAAAAGAATAGAGATTATTATGTTGCAAAAGGAGGCAGTCTGAGTGGGCGCAGGCAGCCTGAGCAGACATATCTTGTGCAAGGAGATACACTGGTCTACATGTGGCAATCACTGGATGTGATTGTGTGACTTTGCCCTCTGCCTCACTACTTCTGATAGGCATCAGATTCACTGACCCCAGCATTTATACATGCCATTGATTTTCAGCACAGAAAATAATGCTGAACTTGAATATGAAATTAACTTAAATGTTAAAAATGTTCAATTTAAGTATATTAGAAAACAACCCCAGATGTAATTTCTGAAATTGTTAGCAAAGGCCATTATTACTTCAAGGGAGAAACTCACCTACTTGCCACCTCCCCTTGTGTGTCTGGTCTCCCAGGTTTTCAGGCATCCTGGTCACGAACAAACTGTTTGGTTGGTGGATTTAAATGCACAGAGATTTGGATTTGTGACTCTTGAATCCTTGCCAAGGATTCAAGGATTCAGTTGGCCCATCCCTACTTTTTGCACAATTTATGTAATTTAGGCTGCTTTTCTCCATTGACCAAAGCCTAATTTTGCATGTTTTTCTCGATTATGTGCATCTTGACCATTCACATTTTAAAACACGCACATAGTTTTCTACCCATTTTATTTATCAGAAAGGTCCACTGAGCCTCAAGAATATGTGCAAATGCTTGAGTTGAGGTGTGTGTTTTCTTGCAACAGGACTCAAGAGATATAAGAATTGTACTTTTGTTAAGGTTGGAGACCACAACAAAAATTATTTCCATTCCAAGTACGTGTGTGTGCATGCATGTGAATTCTTATAATGGATGTCCTTTCCGCTTCATGGTAGAGCAAAGGCGGAAAAATGCATCTGCCTTCTCCGCAGTGAAAAGCAGAGCTTCCTTCATCTGATCTGAAATGGGACCACAGAGGATGAAATTATTATGAAACATAGCCAATGATGACCTTAATGGATTCATTTCAAAACTTTTCCCATCATGCCCTAGTGATGTCTCTCCCAAGCATACAATGTGGTTTACATTTATACCAGTCACATGTAGTCATGGGAAATGTCATTTCTATAAACCTTGGCATTCTGATGAGAAGTACAAGCTGCATAGGAATACTATTATCCATGGATTTAAACAGTGCCATAGCAATAATAACAGTTGCCACAAAGAAGTCAGACTCTCCATGTTGGCAGGGTTGATATCACAGCCTCCAAGAGGTAATGGAGTGATGAAAGAATTGTCCTCAGTATTTTGCCCAAAATATTAGAGTCCCCTAGAGGTCCATCTGACCATCACCTCCTTAGTTTGAAGTCACAATGTCATCATCACTATTGGAGTCCAAGGACTCCAGATCAGAAACCACAGTGAAGCCACAGTCATCTAATGCTATTGGAGCTCATGATTGCTAAAGCAGGAAAGGCTCCTTTAACTGCAAATTCCCCTTCTTGTAGTAGGCAGAATGAGTCACCCAGTCCAAGACTAAGGCAATTTCTGCACTACATTGTTATAGTGCTATTATTCCATTTTAAATGTCCTATGGAATCCTGGGGTTTGCAGTTTAGGGAGGGGCCTTTACAATTCTCAGTCAGAGAGCTCTTTGGCCTCAGTAAACTATAAACCTCAGAATTCCACAGGAGGTTGAAAGGAGAATAATAGCACTATAACAGTGTAGTGTGGAAATGGCCTATGCTACAATCTTGTATAAGATTGAAACTTATATCTGAAGCAACACTGAAATTTATTCAAGCCTGCTTGACCTTTACCTGGAGTTATCCATGGTAATACCTGGATCAGACCTCCACATGGAACTCCTGCTTCTGTATGAACTACCCCACTTGGAACTAAACATATTTTGAGGATTCTTCAAGAATATGGTGTTTTTGGATGGAGAAGGTGACAGCATCAATGAATCCTGAATTTCTCTTGAAATGGCCTTCAGGAGAACAGAATATTAAAATTTGCAATTCAAATTCCCATCTTCTATTCTGATACTTAGGTGATTTCTACACTATTACAGTGCTGTTATTCCACTTTAAACATCCTATGGAATCCTGGGGTTTGCAGTTTAAAGAGGGGCATTTAAAATTCTCAGTTAGACAGCTCTTTGACCTCAGTAAACCACAACTCTAGAATTCCATAGGATATTGAAAGTGGAATAATAGCACTATAATAGCGTAGTGCAGAAATGGCCTAAGTGTCATCACACAGTAAATTTAGAAATGGAAAGAAGATTTGAAAATACTTCAAATGTGGTTGGAAAATATGTTTCTTGAGTATTGGGAAATACCAGTGGGGAAAATCATGGACTGAAGAGAGTTTTCATAGTTTGGGACTTATTCTATGCTAAATTTACACATGGGTTGTTGCACAAAAACAGTATTTTCTGTATAGAAACTAATATTCACTCAGTAAATCCCTAACTGTCAATAGTCTCCAAAAACTGTTCAGTTTTTGAAGACTTTCTCACAGTGGGAAGAAGATTGCTAAAATTACTTGTTGCTTCTCTCAAGACCAAAAGTAGAGGAGAATTGCATCACTGAATAAATGATGCAATATCACCTCTAGATAGAATTTCTACTTTCTTTTGCCATGGTATTTAACCATCACTTGTGAAGTAAACACAAAGGAAGACATGAGGAAATGGAAGAAGCATGACATCTCAGTAAAATGTGCATGAAGCTGAGTCTGAATGCGCATGAAGCTGTGCATGAAGCTGATAAGAATTCAGCATTTTTTAAAAGGCATAATAATGGATCCTAATGCCAGATATAGCTCAAAAAAAAATAAGACCAGATAATTGGATACCAACAAATATAGGGAGAAATTCAGAAGGGGCGAATTTCTGAAGCACCTCTCTCTAGCTGACCTCTTTGCATGCATGCAACAGCACCATTTTCCATATACCCTTAGACCAAGGTTCCAAAAATCCTCAAAGTCATGCAAAGCTATCCAACATCAGAAACAATATAGTGTTCATTTACACACTTTGGGCGAAATAATGTATTTTTTAAAAATCTGTCTATAATACCAGTACTTGCTCTTGGACTCATATGTATAAATAAAAGCAGATCTCTTGACGTGTCTTCCAAAAGAAAGAAAGTATTTTCATGGACTAATGTGGGTGGGTGTGCTTTCAAATTGTCTGTCAACTTATGGTGATCCCATGAAATTCAGAAGGATTTCTTAGGCAAGCAATACTCAGAGGTGGTTTTGCTTTCCTTTGAAAAACAGCCTAAAGCCTCTGGTATTCACTAGTGGTCTCCCATCTGAGTACAAACCAGTGTTGACCAGGTAGACCCTGCTTAGCTTCCAAGATCTGACAGGATCTAGTGCCTTTCAGGTATGTAGGCCTCCTTCATAGAACATTAGCTTTCTGTAGTTCATAACAAGGGCCATTTCCTCACTACACTGTTATAGTCCTGTGGAATTCTGGGGTTTGTAGTTTCCTGAGGCCAAAGAGCTCTCTGGCTGAGAATTCTAAAGGCCCCTCCCTAAACCGCAAACCCCAGGATTCCACAGGATGTTGAAACTGGAATAATAGCTCTATAACAGTGTAGTGTGAAAAGGCCCAAAGTCTCAAACTGTTTGGTAGCTGCTGGATTGTAATGTGGTGGTCCTTCTGCATGTTACCATCCTTCCCCTTCTTTAAAAAAATGATGTCCATTAGTCTCTATCAGCCAAAAGAATAATTTCTTCTGAGACAAGATACTTGACATTTCTCTGAATACTCCAGTAAGGAAAATACTCCACTTCTGACATATTATAGGCAGTTCTCTTGTGTGTGCCTTCTTATTTTGCATTAGTCTTCTAAGGTATTATAAAAAATATTACTCATGGGGTGCTCTTCCCTATACATAATTCAATGGTTTTTTTTCTTTTGACTAAGTAAATGCAACTGCTGTGCTTGAACACCTAATGGAGGGTTTCTTTGTTTGTTTTCCATTTTTCAAAGCGACTTCTTTCCAAGTAGGATCAGCAGTTATGGAACCAGCATTTGGCAGGCAAGGAAAACATCTACAACTGTCACAGCATTCCCCCCATCCTTGTTCTTCAGGTGATCTTGCCAGCGATATCAAGCAACGACTTCCCTGCTCAGGACTGAAATTACATTAAAAGTCTAAGTGCAAGATCGATATATTTCTGTCTCTGACATTTTAAGCTTACCTTGATAGCAAATGTTCTGTCTGTAATAAGATGGGTTATCTTTTACAAGATTTGATGGAGGTGAAGCTCAGGAAGAAGATAAGCAATATTAATGTAGTGTGCCATTTAAACAAATCAATGTAATGGTGGGCTCCAGAAGCCAGGAAAGTAAAAGGCTGATTCACACTTGACACACAGGGCAGGCCTTCGATTTACAGTGAGGTCCCCCCCCGCAACACTCCCTTTGGTAACAGGACATCCTCATTCTGATATTAGATCTCTAACAGGGAGGTAAGGTGGACTCAAATCTGTCAAAGTATAAAAGCAAGCTGATCTGCTTTGTAGCCCGATACACAATTTAGAAACACTTCAAATTATTCAAAGTCCATTCTCCCAAACATTATTCTTTCCCAGATTCATTGTGAGATATCGTCAGATCTCCATGTTTGTTTGTTTCCCTGCTTTATCTAAGGGCATTTGCACACTACAGTGCTCTCGTGCTATTATTCCACTTTCAACATCCTATGGAATCCTGGAGTTTGCAGTTTAGGGACAGGCATTTAGAATTCTCAGCCAGAGAGCCCTTTGGCCTCAATAAACTAAAATCCCATAATTCCACAGGATGTTGAAAGTGGAATAATAGCACTATAACAGTGTAGTGCGGAGATGACCTAAGTCTGCAAAGTGAAGAACTTTCCTTTCTTGAAATAGAAATATTTTACCTAGGGATGGGATGAATCCAGAATTTTCCAAATCCCTGGAAGGTTCTGGCAATCCATGAATCTCACAAATCTCAAATCTTTTGAATCCTTTTTCTGAAAAGGGTTTAAAAAGCAAGGGAAAGAAGGATGATCTTGGGCAAGATTTGTACATCTGGGCCTCTGTTGACTTGCATGTGGGGGGAGGGGGCAGAAATGTTTTTGGTTCTAACCATATTTACATAAAGTTTGGAGGCATGGTAAAACAGAAAGAGTGGATTAAAACAGCCAGATTTCAAACAAGTGTCTGCAAGGGTTTTACTACTAGGCACCTGAAAATGTTTTATTTTTTAAATTGTTTATTGTTTCCAGATATCACATTTTTGGTGATGACTCAGATTATTTACCTCTGTCATGGTGCTGCTGTTTTCACTTCCTGCCTGCCTCTGATCTTTGGGTTCAGCCCTCCTCAAAATAGAAGCAAACCTGCTTCCCCTACCACTGCATTTTACCCTTATAGATCTTACTGGGCGATGAAGCCAGCTTTCTCCAACTGTCACCAATGCTACTACTCCTTATAAGTCTTATAATAGGTAAACAGGTAAAGAAAAATCATGCATCCTCCACGTGTTTTTTGGGACACTATGGCCATTTCCACACTGCACTGTTATAGCATTATTATTCCACTTTCAACATCCTGTGGAATCCTGGGGTTTGCAGTTTAAGGAGAGGCCTTTAGAATTCTCAGCCAGAGAGCTCTTTGGCCTTAGTAAACTACAAACCCCAGAATTCCACAGGATGTTGAAAGTGGAATAATAGCACTGTAACAGTGTAGTATGGAAATGGCTTATGTAGATTTCTGGTATTAGAACTACAGAAATTCCTTGTTACTCATCGAGTCAAACTAATGATCAGATATAATAGTAGTAATAATAACTATTAAGACTGTAAATCATATCTAAATTTAGCTAATGGGGAGGTATCATGGCAATTTTTAGCAGTTTGCTTGCTAAACCAATGGACTTGCTTCAAAATATGAAGTCAGTATACAGTATAATAATAATAACAATAACAACAACACAACAATAAATGTGCCTCGTGAATTAAATAAACTTGCTTGTTGGCATGCTAAAATTGCACAGACAGAGAGACAGAAGAGAGATTATTATTAAAAATGAATCACACCAAGAAAGCAATTCAGAGAACCAATAACCACTGGGGCAATTGTAGTGTGGAAGATAGTTTTCACTGCACAGATGCATAAATAATGACTTATTTTAACAAATTTAAACTTAATCAAGCAAAGGATTTCTCTAGGCTATTCAACAAAAGAAAAGTTTAAGATATTAAAAGGAAAAATGACAATCCATAACCATGCAAATCTTTATCACAGCTTTTTCAATTATCAGCTACTAGCACAGCAAAGAAACAAATATGCAGGAGATAATAGTTGGCTTTGTAACTCCCCAATTAGATCATAGACTTCCACTCCATAATCACTATGATTGAGAGGTCTGGGGAGATTCTTGCTTAAGGTTGCATACTAGTACTGTCAATAAGAAAACCTCCAAATAGCTTAGACTATATTATTTGACTTTGGACACAAATCTGATCTGATTCAGATCTGGTAGAAATCAGTCAGAATTGGTTTCATTTCCATCAGTATTTGGGACTCGGCTGAATCAGTTTCAGTACTGGAATCCTCTTCACACCCCAAAACCCAGCCTCTAATAGATATATAGGGCCGTTTCTACACCACACTGTGATAGTGCTATTACTCCACTTTCAACATCCTGTGGAATTCTGGGGTTTGTAGTTTACTGAGGCCAAAGAGCTCTCTGGCTGAGAATTCTAAATGCCCCTCCCTAAACTGCGAACCCCAGGATTCCACAGGATGTTGAAAGTGGAATAATAGCACTATAACAGTGTAGGTCAGAAATGGCCTAGATGATAGACAGTTACATAAACCATAGCAACCACAATGCCTGAAAGACATCTCTCGCTATAGCTGTTCCATGCCCCATGTCTCCTGATTTTCTTCTGATGCACATTAATCAATGACTGATTTCGCTTCACTGTCTTAGGTTTCTTGCACATGACCAATAAGCAACAGTAACAACTATGCCATTCTTCCTTGCCTGCTAGACTCACACAGGCTGTGGTTCTGTGCAAACTTACTGGAAAACATTTTGACTGAAGTGATTCAATCAAGCATGCATTGTCATATTGTATCTTAGCAAGGGTTTCTCGATGCACCTATTATGTGGCAGTGAGATTGGCAAAACACACACACATCTTATTATGCTATTATTTTATCCACAATGTGAGGCCCAGCAGAGCTGTTCCAAGTAGTGAGAAGCCTAATGGGATGAAGTTCAGACAGTCCAGGAGCAGAACCTCCAATGGCCCTCTATGATAAAACTGCAAGGCATCAAAAGGGGGAAGTTCATTATATTCACTCACAGCATGATGCCACCACAGTTACTGTGGAGTCTGAGGAAGTATCTAGATAGTTTACTGGGGCTCAGTTTCAGTTGTTGCTGTCTGATGATTTGGACAAGATGCTTAAATTAGTCCATCTCACCACATGTAAGCTTACTCCTTACCCCATACTGGCTGATGAGATCTAGCGGAGGTAGATTGATTAGGTGTTCCATAGGGTCTGGGTTGTCCCTGAACTGCATTCCATTCCGGATAGACTGAATAGCTGCGTCAACAGCTCCCTGGGCTGGAAATGTTGGCGCTCAATGCCAGATCAGTAAATGAGAAAACACCTATGATCTAGGACATAATGCTGGATGAGAAAGCCAACCTGGTGTGTATTACACAGATCTAGCTAGATGAACCTGGGCAAAGGGGAGACTTCTCCTATCCCTGCCCACCTAAGATCTCTGCATAGCAGCAGGTAAGGCCTAGGTGATCAGTAGTAGAGTTGAAGCAGTCTATCAGAATTCCGTTCCCCTAACCAGGTTCCCTGTCCTGAGTCTGCTGGATACAAGTGTGTATATTTGAATACGGATGACTGGGATAGAATAAGGTTTCTGTTACTGTACTGTCCATCCCATTGGTCAACAGTCTCCCATTCTGATCTACCTGAGTTGGTCTTGGTGGTGGCAATGAAATCTTGCCATGGACAGCAGAGAAGGGGCCAATCTAGCCTCCTGTAGAAGGGACTTGACAACCTGAAAGAAATCACTGACAAGACGTTTTTCTATATCTTCACCAGATGGGCCTTTGACAGTAGTGGGACTGAGAAAAAGACAAGAATAAGTTTTGTAAAGCTAATGGGCCTTCTGTTACCCTGATTTCTGGGGTTCCCCGGGAGAGACACCTAAATGTGCTCAAACAATGGGGAGGGAATTAGCACAGAGCACAAGTTTGCAATGCGAGAGGCAGGGTAACGTAGCGAGATCTTGAACCCTATGTCTACAGGGTCAGGCCGAGTCAATGATAAGGCAGAAGTTGAAATAATAATAATTGTTTTATTGAAATACACTCAAACACGTGTATGCAACACACTCACACAAGGAACTATAGAAATAAAGGTAGGAGCAGATAGTGGGATTTTTAGAGGAGGTTTGGTATGGGAAATACTATACCTGTCCTGAAGTCCAGTAAGAAGCAAAGAAGCTGGGGAGCGTGGATTCTCAGCATGTGGGGCTGAGGGGAAGGCTTGCTGGACAAAGCGACAGCAAGGCAAGATGGAAGCCAAGAGCTATCCGAGGAAGAGCTCAAAGTCAGGGGTTCTCATAGGGAAAATTGTGGCCGTAGGCTAGTCCGTTCTCGGGGATAACAATGAGTTTTGGGCTGGAGACAAAGCATCTGAAAGGTCAGTACTTTAGATGATTGAGTTATAGCCAGATTGTCAATAGAGCAGCCAGTATGCAAATGCAGAGTTCTTGAGAGTTGTATAGTCCACTCATCAAGCTGCCTGCGCAGGGCAGGGGATCTTTTTGTAAGTTGCGTGCATACATAATGTGGTACTTGCCTTGAGGTCTCCTGAAGCTGCATTAGGCAATGACTGGCCTGCCTAGATCTGGATGTGAATGGTTCGGCTATTGTCAGTCACGCCTGTGTGCGTGCTTGTCCGGGGGCCTCGCAAGCACGTGGAGAGAAATGGGTAGAGAAGGCTGAATTATTGATATCAAAATGATATTGTAATATCCCCACAAGCTCGGGCTAGAAACAGCAGTAACACTTCCCTATTCAAGATCAAGCCACTGCAACATACTTTGGTTCACACCAAGAATACTCACAAAGGTACATTGTTGCTGGGAAAATCCATGAGGAGTTCCTATGGGTATTGAAGCTAAACTCTAAGGGACCAGGAGAGGTCAAGGTGGTGGTGGCTGTTGATGTCATACTCCTTGCTAATCAAAAAGTCCTTGGCTTTCAACCTGTTGAGGCTTAGCTCATTATCAGTCTGTCCTGGTCAAATGCTACACTTCAGATAGGCAATGCCTGATCCTTCCAATCAGGATAGATTACAATTGCCATCATTTATGACAATTGGCCATTTTGACCAGAGCTGATGGCAACTGGAGTCCCACAACATCTGGAGGACCACAGTTTCTGAACTATGTCATGCTGTCTATTGGGTTATTTGCCTTGTTCTGCCGGCCCTCTTTGCAGGGACAATACATAGGAAAACAGAAAGAAACACAGAAATCACTCCTCATGGATAATACAGTTAAATATGGTACCTCTTAAAAAGATAAGTGGTTCCCAAAGTGGGGTGAAGGGAGGAAATAAACAGCTGAGTTATCTATATCCTCTATATTCTCTATTTTACTTTCAGACTGTGTTGTCAGGCTTGGTAAATTTTTAAGCAGCTGTCAAAGCAAATTTATTACAGAAGAGACCTACATTCTTGCATAATCCAGAAGGGAAAAGCCCCACTGGGTGATTTTACTTCATCCTTTGTCTTTACAACACTTTAAAAGCCTCACCTACTTAAGATTCAAGAACAGCATTAGTCAAAATTTTCAGCTTTGGAAACTATGTATATATTCCTGACAGCTTAACTTCCCAGTTACCTTAAGTGACTCCTTAATAAAACAGAGGCTTTCTCACTGTTTATATTGATACTTGAAAGAAGGTGAAAAGCATTGTTTGAGAATAATGCATTCAGATATTTTCTGTGTTTATAGCAGAGTAGACCCATTCAGACAGTCAGGATATAAATAAATGTGCAAGTGGGAGGAATGTCTCAGTCCCACCCCTCTCCTCACATGGAGAGCAGCAGCCCGAAAAGGAGCATTTCCATTACCTTGGGGTCTTTGCACATGCTCTGGGACGCTGTTCTTTTTTTCAGGATTCCAAATCATGAAGATCTTTTATATAGTCTTCAGAATGTCATTTTCCACATGTAGGGTTTAAAATTCAAGGGGGCTGGACTAGTGTACAACTTGCCTTGCATTTTAGTTTAACTCAATTCCAATCACATAAATAGCTAGTAGAACACAATTTTTTAAATTGGATTCTGTGCACAGCAAGCATAAAGGAAAAGTTAGGAGTTCCACTCATGCAGACTGAAGGATCAAAACACCTATATCCAACACGTTTTCCTCACTACTTGCTCTGTGTCAACAGAAGACCTCAGATGTAGGATTTCATGCTAAGGATTGCATCTCTTGAGTCATTGGTTTATTTATTTATGTATTTATATGCTGCCTTTCTCCCAGAGTGGGACCCAAGGCAGCTTCCAAAAAAAGTTAAAAACATTAATTAAACATTGAAAACAATTAAAAGCATTAAAAACATATAAAATGTTAAAAACCTACCAAAATTTTAGAAACATCTTGACAAATTGAAAGCCCACCTGCTTATATATTAAAAGCCTGGTTAAATAAGAATGTTTTGGCCTGCGAGCAAAAAGAGAGCATGAAGGGAGTAGCCTATCTTCCTGAAGAAGGGAGTTCCGGAGTGTAGGAACAGCCACCGAGAAGGATCTCTACCATGTCCTCACCAGGCAAGCCAGGGATGGAAGCGGGACTAAGAGAAAGTCTTCCCCTGCAGACCTTAGACTCCTGCCAGGTTCATATAGGGAAATACAGTCTTTCAAATAGCCTGGACTTGAGTCGTATAGGGCCCTATAGGTCATGACCAGCACTTTGAATAATGCCTACAAATGAACAGGTAGCCAGGGAAGCTGTTTTACCAAGGGAGATATGTGCTCCCTGTAACTGGCCCCAGTTAGCATTCTGGCTGCTGTTTTGAACCCACTGAAGTTTCCAAACAGTTTCCAAAGGCAGCCCTATGTACAGTGCATTACAGTAGTCCAAATAAGATGTAATCAAGGCATGTGTCACTGTAGCCCAATCTGACATCTCAAGGAACAGAATCTACTGGCACACATGTTTTAACTGTGTAAAAGCACCCCTAGCATTGCTGACATGTGGGCATCCAAGGTTAGAGTTGAGTCCACGTGAACACCTAAGTTGCCACCCTGAGATTTCAGGGGAAGCGTAACCCCATCGAGCACAGGCAGAGTTCCTATTTCCAGATTTGTCTTTCAACTGACTAGAAGCACCTCTGTCTTTTTTGAATTAAGCTTCAATTTGTTTGCCCTTACCTAGTCCATTACTGACAACAGACATTGGTTCAACACTGAGACAGCTTCCTTAGAATCGGATGGAAAGGAGAGAGAGAATTGGGTGTCCTCAGCATATTGGTGACACTGAACCCCAAAACTCCAGGTGACATCTCTGAACAGTTTCATGTAGATGTTGAACAGCATGGGGGACAAAACAGAACTGTGAGTGACTTCACAGGCCAATGGCCAGAGAGTTGAACTGGAGTCTCCCAGCACCAACTTCTGAGTTCACCCATCCAGGAATGACTGGAACCACTGCATAATATTGCCAGAAGGATACCCTGGTCGATGGTATCAAAAGCTGCTGAGAGGCCTAGTCTAGTTCCATGTCATCCACCAAGGCTACCAAAGCTGTCCCTATCCCATAACAAGGCCTGAAGCCAGATTAAAATGGATCTAGATAATCTGTTTCATCTAGAAACTCTTGGAGCTGAGAGGCCACTGTCACACCCAAAATATAGCAGAGATGGCTCCCACAGCTTTGGAAGCATGCCCAGCAGCAGAGAATATCTTAGCAGCAATGCACTGTAGCCAGGAAAAACTCACCCACACCAATTGTTTTCTTCCATCAAGGAGGCAATTTATTCTTCAGTTACAATGTATACATATTTACAAGTATCTCCAGAAGGCATTCCAACATCCCTCTGCTTGCTTTTTGTGACAGAGCCTCCAGCAGACACATCAGGCACCATATGCAACTTGCTGGCTAGCTCTCAGCTACATTTATACTCACACTAGCTGATGTAATCCTGCCAATCTTTGCATTCTCCCTACACCTGATGCAACCTTCTGCCCTGGTTGCTCATCAGCAAGACTCAGCATGACTCAGCTATAGTCACATGGCTCTCCACAGGTGCACTTAACAACCCACATCACAAAATATTTTCTACAGGTTTGGTCCAACCTTTACTGACAGCCACCACATGCTCCAGAACCTTGCCTAAGAAAGGCATATTGGAGACTGGCCAATAATTATTCAAGACTGTGGGATCCAGGGAGGGATTTTATAATAGGGACCTCACCACAGCCCCTTTTAGGCATGCTGGAAACTTTTCTTGCTGCAGTGAGGCATTCACCACTTCCTTTACTGAGTTAGCTGCCAGTCCCCTTCTAGCTGCTTTCAGAAACCAGGTGGGGAAAGGATCCAGTATACATGTGTTGGCTCTCACTTCTCCAAGGATCCTGTCCACATCCTCAGGCTGCACCAACTGAATCAAATCCAATAATAAAAGACAAGCAGGTTCCAAGATTGCATCAACTACTACAGCATCCAAGTCAGATCAAATCCAAGCAAGGTGTCTCAACTACAGCATCCAAGTCAGAACAAATCCAAGCAAAGTGTTCCACAAATTCATGGCAGCCAGCTGTAGAGTGGCGTTTATTTTCTTTCCTTCATTTTCCTTTATTTTCTTCCCCTTTTCAGTCAGCCAGTCCCCTTCTAGCTGCTTTCAAAAGCCAGGAGGAGCAAGGAGTCAGTATACAGTTGATGGCTGTCATGTCATCCTTTGGTCATCCAGATATTTTGGACTTCAGCTTCCAGAATTTCTGAGCATTGACCATATTGGTTGGGACCCCTGGGAGATGAAGACCAAAACATCTGAAGGATGAAAGATTAAAAATCACTATCTTAAGGTTTGTCCATATTGAGGATGTTCTTGGAGACAAGTTGATGTCACCACAACCTCTCATTGTTCTACCGTCACAGAAAGCAGGTGTTCTGCAGGCAAATTTTAATGGTAGATTATGTTGCTGTTGTTGTATTCTGCCAAGTCATTTCCAGCTAATGGTGACCCTACAGTGAACCTATCATGGGGTTTTCTAGGGCTCAGAAAGTATGATGTGGCTAAGGTCACCCAGTGGGTTTCCATGGCCAAGCAGGGACTTCAACTCTGGTCTCCAGGGTTGTTGTCCAATGCTCAAACCACTACACCACTGTGGCTCAGTGACAGATTTATGACAGCACAATAATGGATTTGTGTGATGAGGTGCCACAAAATAATGAACCACCATAAGGGTCATCAGGTCTTTTGATAGAATGTCAGGGGTCTGGATGTCTTTGTCTGGACTTAACTTGTCCAGGATAGTGCCGCTTCTGCACACAGAAGTGTCAATCAGTTCCTGTTGCCAATTATCACCATATTTTCTATTTTTAAAAAAACTTAAGATACCATCCACTTCAAATATGAAGAAGTTTATGAATTTTGATAAATTCTTATAAATGGCAATGCACATAGTTGAATTTGTCAACTATATGCATTACACAATTGAACAGGTGCCATGATGTCCAGTATGGAGGGAAAAGTCCATGTGATATCTACCTCCTGTACAAGTTTCTGAAGAAGAACTTCTCAGAAAATCTTAATCAGTAGCGCAAAGATTGTCGAATATACATGGGGCCACAGCCAAACGTTTATGAACTAATGATTCAGAACTCTGGTCTCCAATGGATTAATCCATCAATCTCAGTTTTTCCTACATTTTTTGGTGTATACTCTAAAATTCTTTGATCTTAAACAGGGAGTATTTTGCAAATTTTGGTAAATTCTTCTAAAAAAATTTCACTGCACTCTCTTAGACTGTGGATTCTCTGGTATATTCTGGTGTACTCATTCTTGAAGGGAATAATTTTATCAATTTTCTTCCCACTGTGAGAAACTCTTTGTAAACAGTGCAGTTTTAAAATACTGTTTGCAGTTCTTCCACACAAAAATCAGACATGGATTTTTGCAAAGAAAGCAACGTTTTCTGCACAAGAAGTACCATTTTTCTACACCAGAATTAATAATTTATTTTCTGCACATGGAACAGAATTTTTTGTATTTGCTGCAGAAATATTTTCTTCACTGTTTCCTGCACAGAAAATGGTATTTTCTCTGCAGAAAAGATTCGTGCTAGTTTCGGATTCCTCTCATCAAGGTTCTTGATACTCAAGAAACAGATTTTTTTTTTTTTTTTGGTCAATTTTTCAAATAATGTTGATGGTTCTCTCCAAAGCTTGTTCACTTTCACAATGGAGTTATTATTCATTTTCTCACTTCTATATAAGTAACTGCCTGATGTTAATTAACTGTAGACAGTCTCCTCATGTCCTTGCAGCTGTATGCAAGGACTCTGAGTATGCCTTTTTTAAAGCTACAGTAGCTTCTGTATTACATGCTTTCAGGAATATATATGTTCCATCTTATTTCCAAATCAATCTGTTTTTGTTTTGTTTTTTTTGAAAAAAAAAAGATTCACACAGAAAAGTTTGTATATTTTGAATGCATTTTCTTTCAGAATACTTATTTCTGAGGGTATTTTCTTTCAAAGCCTAAACTATTACATGCTGTTTCCATGCTGCTGAAACACATTGTGCTATACATTCTGCACTGTGAAATTTAGAAAAGTAGGAACTTGAAAGAATAACTATATTGTTACCCTCATCAGGAAACATGGATGAGGCTTGTATGTTCTGAAATAGACTAAAGAAAATTCTTGAGTAGCAATAGTTATAACTGCACAAGAGTACCTCTACTTTAATCTGTGGAATATTGAATGGTATTAGGCACGTAAATCGTCACTTATTTCATTCTTGCATTTTCAAAGTTATTTCCTTGCTGGGCAAGATTACAAGTGTTTTTATACATTTGCTGGTAATTTTTAACATTTTGGGATTCTTTTGTGAAAATTTCATTTGTGAACATTTTTATTTTGCACAAAATCAACATTTCTGTTCAAGAAGAATTTACATAGAAAATAATGACTTTAATCTTATTTTTTAGACCCAAATAAATTGCTCCACTGAATCAGCTAATGAATTGTGTGTTACTTTATCTGTAAATCACATTGATTCAGTAGGTCTACTTTAGTTAGAACTAACAGTAAGATTTAGGCCACTGTACTTTGCACAAAGCCTTATTTTCTGCATAATTTTTTTAAAGTATAGAACTGATATAAAGGTCCTGAAATGTGTAACATCTTGTGACCCCCCTCCCACACCTGAGTTGGTTAAAAGGGAAGACATTCTTTCTTGTTGAGGATGAGAAAAACTATGAGTATTCTTTACATGACTAATAACTGTCTAGTGGTGCAGAGAATATTCACAGATTTTCTCATCCTTGATAAGAAAGGGTGTCTTAATACATTGACCACCTGATGAGAAAACTATCAACTGCCTGAAGAGCTTTCATCTTTCAACAAAAACAAAATGGTTATCTCTGGGTATCTCCTACAGTCCTGTAATTTTTAGGCTACACTTTTCCTTAGGCCCTTTCCACATGACGGAGTGCTGTGATGTCCTTTTGCTGCGGCCCCAGTGGGAGGGAAAGTGCGCCAGGAATGCTCCCCATGCATCTTGCCTGATCGCTGTGGAGGGGAGCACTCTGGCCCCTCCACTTCCTTTCTGCAGTGCAGCTGGGCATTTGCTGCTCTGGGGAGGGAGGTGTTGCCCTTCTGCATGGCCAGAAAAGGTGGCAGCACAATATGACAGTAAGTATAAAATGGATTTTTTCCTTTTCACACATACTGCACTCTTGCAATGCCTGGGGACAAGATGGCAGTGGGACTGTGACGACATTGTGCAGAAGCACGACCCATGGAGCACTGTGATCATGTCCCCACAGTGGGGCAGCCACATGGTGCGAAAAGAGCCCTAGTTGCATGCCTTATAGTGGTTATTCCCATCCCTGCCTCCTGAAGTACAGTGGGCTATGTCCTTTCTTCTTCCTGCTGGAAGTGTAACATGTGCAAAATTTTCTCCTCTCCCTGGAAAAGTAACAACAAAAAGATGGCAGGGGAGAAACTTTAAGGGAAAGGTCCCACTCATTTCAATGCACCACCAGTGGGACTATCCAGGAAGTACAGGAGGAACCAAGACAATGGTGACAGACATGGGACTTGATTTGATGTGACAGAAAGTCCTAGGAGAGAAAAAAAATCACTTCCTGCCATGAATTTAAAGAGTCCCCACTCAACTTGGAAATTTACAAGAAATAGACCAAGGCAATAGGTAAATCATTTGGATACTGGAAAAAGAAGAAAAAAAAATACCTACAGGTACAACCCCCACCAAATCCCTAAACTTTGCCCAGTCTGGATGACACTCTTGCCTTTTTTTTTTATAGATTCAGAGCCTAACTTTTTTGCACACAAAACATTGTATTGTGTGAAAAACTCATTGTTTTCTGTGTAGAAAAGCTGGTTTTGCACACATACAGACAAAGGGTTGTGGGCAATGAAATTTTGACAAAAAGTATCCAAATATAAAAAATATCACAACAATGTACACAAATGGTTATAAGTTTACCCACTGGGGAGAAAACATTTAAATTTGTTTTCCTGAATATAGGAGCAAAATAACAGAAGATTCACATTCCCATTTTGTATGTACACAATTCAGTTATTGGTCTTTCCTTGTTTCCTCTGGTTGGTCAATGGAACACTGAAGGACCATACTTTCCCATATAAATCTGCCCGTGTTTTGAAATCTTCTGGATATGTTCACCACCCTCACAGCTACATTTCGTAGAAACACGAAAGAAGACCTTCTCATTGGTTGCTCCCAGGCTCTGGAACCCCTTCCCCAGAGAGACTGTTTGTTTTAACTCTTGTAAACCACCTTGAGCCCAAAACAAGTAAAAAGCAGGGCATAAATAAGTATAACAACTTTCCGATCCTAGTCTATAAGGCACACTGCCCTGGAAACATACTGAACTCTTTGACTTAAAGGAGGTGTTGTTTTTTAATATTACTTAGGGATTAACATGCTCAATACCTTGAACTGGGTTTCTCACTGAACTCTGAAGTTAGCAGGCACTTTTCTAGCAAGCTAAAGCTTATAGTATTTGGAAATCCAGTCTGCTTGTGACTGAACCTAGAGGCCTTTCCACACTACACTGTTATAGTGCTGTTATTCCACTTTCAATATCCTATGGAATCCTGGGGTATGAGTCTTAGGGAGGGGCATTTAGTATTCTCAGCCAAACAGCTCTTTGGCCTCAGGAAACTACAAACCCCAGAATTCCACAGGATGTTGAAAGTGGAATAATAGCACTATAACAGTGTAGGGCAGAAAGGCCCTAAGTTAACACAGGTTTACCATATTCTAGATGGTGGGTAATCTCCTCAATTTGTTAAAGGATCCATCTAAGTGTTTAGTATAGCTAAACTATTAAAAGATGCAAGCACAGCATTTTTTCCAGCTCATACTCTCAATTCTGCTTATATTCCAAATCAGAAAGATTAGGTGTTCTGGCTTTTCCATTCATAGCTATATGTTATCCTCTGCCAGAGATACTATAGGAAATGGTCTCTACAGAGATGGCTGAATAGAGACAGATAACTGAGACTTCTTATGTGCCTAAATTGAGGCAGTGCCCTCCCCAAAATGATGTGTGTGTTCATGGGTTCAAGAGACAATTCAGTGAATGTGCAGCTACACTTGCATGAAATTCTATCTTACGTATTATTGTCCTTTTACAACACCAGCAAGCCAAATATTGATGTACTAATATCCACTGATGATATCTCATTGGAGCTCATGTAAATGTCAATATGTAAGCTTATTAAACGGACAGTTGAACAGGTTCTTCAATGAAGATCTAACCAACTTTCAGGTGCTTGGGAATGCTATTCTAGCTGCCCCACAACCAGGACACCAAATTCTGCCAGCTATACTTTCTCCTATCACATCCCTTAGATTGCATTCCATGTGGGGGCACTGCCTACAATAATTGTTCATAGCCTCAAATAGGATAAATTCGGTCCAGCATTGAAATGCATTATTTCTTTAGAGAGGAAAGACCCCCACACTTTTGTGGGGAGGGGAAAAATGGGGACATCCTTCCATCTATGTATGTTTTCACATTTACTTTCCTAGGGTTTATGATTCTCCTTTCTAGCTACTATATGGGAACACAATTATTTGCTAAATTTCTTCTTGAAGATAGCAACAAATAATTTCAGCAATTTTCTTCCTGCTGTGAGAAAACCTTCAAAAACCACACAGTTTTTGAATGCTATTTGCAATTCGGAACTCATCTACGCAAAATTTGCGCATGGTGGTTTTGCACAGAAAACAGCAGTCTCGGTGTAGAAAATAATATTTCAATGCCAAAATATTAATTCTCGCAGAGAAAATGTCTTCTGCACAAAAATGTCTTGCAAATTTTGTGCAGAATAAGCCCTGAACTGCAAAGATTCTCATTAGTCCAGGATTCTTCTTGTCAAAGTTTTTTAACACTTGAAAAATATAGTTTTTTTGTCAGGTTTTTGAATATTTTTCAATATATTTTCCATCTCTACCACTACGATTATGAATATAGTGGAATGCTTAGAAATAAATACATAACATAATGTTAGATATTTTTGAAAATCACCCTGAGTTATCTCTTGTTTTAGCATCCTGCTCTGCTGTATGATAGTAAAGTCATGATAGTTAACCAGCAATGTTTACTCCTCAGGATCAAATTTCTGTGATATTATTTGCAACTAGTGTATTTACCCGGCTTTGCCTGGGGTTTTTATTTTCCACTTAAGAACTCACCAAACTGTCTTCTCCATTTACTGTAACTTTGCTCCATATTTCCCAATGCAATCTATATTCAGAGTTATTTACATACACAGTTTGGGTTCCTGAGAGAGTACACTGTTCTCCTTCTTGCTGCTAGGCCTCATCACCATAGTAACTGGCCTATTTCTGTACCTGTAAATTTCCCCCATATTCCCCAATCCAGTCTGTATTCATGGGTGTTAACATACAGAGGTTGGGTTCCTGTGAGAATACACTGTCGTCCTCCTTGCTGCTAGGCATCATCTCCATAGCAACTGGCCTATTCCAGTACCTGTAACTTTTCCCCACAGTCCCCAATCCAATCTGTGTTGTCTGGCAACACTGATGTACTGATCTTTTTTTTTCTTTCTGTTGAATTTTTTCAACAGCTTTAAGTTTTTCTGGAAGCATTTTTTGTTTTGAATTTCAGCTTTGAGATTCCTCACATATGGAACCCATACAATCTACTGTGTGAGGCAAGAAGCCTTGTTACTATGGCCAGTTCTGCACTACACTGTTATAGTGCTACTATTCCACTTTCAACATCCTGTGGAATTCTGGGGTTGTCGTTTATTGAGGCCAAAGAGCTCTCTGGCTGAGAATTCTTAAATACTCCTCCTTAAACTACAAATCCCAGGGTTCCATAGGATGTTGAAAGTGGAATAATAGCCCTAAGACAGTGTAGTGTGGAAATGGGCTATGTTGTGTATGTCACTTTAATTTTTCTCACATACGCCTCCCAAAAGTTTTCTGGCATCCTCATTGATGGTAGGCCTCATCTCCATAGCAACCAGCCTGAGGCCCAAGAACTCTCTGGTTGAGAATTCTAAAGGCCCCTCCCTAAACTGCCAACCCCAGGATTCCACAGAATCTTCACAGCCAGCCAGTCACACGAGGTCTTCTTGCCTCACAGCCAATCACATGCTGACGCAGACAAACAGACAAATGCGCAGACAAACATTGACTTTTATATAGCAAATGTGTTTCTGTCTGTTATATTATACAAATCAAAATGTGTTGGTCTTTTAAGTACCACTAATTACTTGTTTTTGCTGTGACAGACTAACAGATCTACCCCCCCCCCACAAACAAAATAAAAGTTTAAATGAAAAGTTTAAATAAAAGTTTAACACCCTGAACGAACAACAAGACAATATCAGTTGAACTTCACTGAAAGTGAAGAGACAAATACCATGAAAAGTTTTCTCGACTTCAGGAGTTTGTCAAGGTTTATTCACCCTTTGCGTATCTGGCTGCCTTTTGGCTGAACAGTGTCTAAATATTTGATCAAGGTCATCTCTTCAGAACTGGAAATAATTTCTTCCACTCACCTTTGGTTTCCCATCTACCTGAGTTCATCACAGGTTGGTAGCTTGAAGTTTGTGAGTTTGTTCTTTCAGCACGGGCTGAATCAAAATGAAATCAGGTCAGTACAATCAATCTACCTCCAACTGCCTTTCTCTTTAATTCAGCAGGTAGCATGAATGAAGAGAAGAGAAAAGATTGATTCTGCATGGAGGCGTGAATAATTTGATACGTAACTCTGCTAATGAGCTACATATCAACATATCTGCCTGAAAATGAGACCAAAATCTTCCTCCATCTAGCCTCATATTTATCTTCTTTTGTATCAGGCATTCAGTGGCTTTCAAAAGACTTTCCTACTCCTGCAAGGCGACATCTTTTAACCAGAGATGTTAGGAACTGAGTCTGAATCTTCTATGCTTAAACAGAAGGCCTATGTTTTAACAGTGAGCTCCAAGATGTTCCTTATTGCATTTTTAAATTAGGTTAATATTATTACTGTGGTTGTGATCATGAATGAAGTTCCACACATCCATAAAAATTGGACGCACCCGAGTCATCAGTTTGCAATTGTTGCAGTTAGAGAAGATGGCTACTTGTACAGTGTCAATATTTGTTTGTCCTGGCTGGCAGCTTGATTAATTTTTATATATTCATTGCCCTTTTTAGACTGCTCAGTGACCAGAAGTTTTGGAAGGTGTACATGTAAAAATAATGGTGTTTGTAGTTTCCTGAGGCCAAAAAGCTCTCTGACTGAGAATTCTAAATGCCTCTCCCTAAACTGCATACCCCAGGATTCCATAGGATGTTGAAAGTGGAATAATAGCACTATAACAACATAGTGTGGAAATTCCCTGCAATGTCGGTCACAACCAAGGGTCATTCCAATGATAGAGTGCCACTGAAATGACCTCCTCTTAAGTGTCCATCCACATTCTTTCACTCATTAACAGTACCAGGGTAGCTCAATAAGTTTTGGTTGATAGTTTTCATGCTCATGGTCTATTGCCTGCAGATTTCCCCCTCTATAATCCCTGTGCCATTTTCCTGAATTTCTTTTGCTATTCTAATTCCGTTCATAGAGGCTGAACAACTGGATGTAGAAAATGTTTCACACATCTTGACATAAGTGGCTGAAATGTAAGTGGAATGGTATGATTATGTGGAAAGACTCCATACCAGCTTTCCATGTGGTAGTGCAGATTCCCAGGAGTGACTGTGACATGCCGTGAGCCATTGAAGTGATTCGTGTGGGTAGAATCAATAGAACCACACGAATAAGTCTACGTCCAAAATAGATTTATATATGTGTGTAGGTGGTGGGCATCTCCTCCTTTACCAGTCCTCTTCTTTCTTATCTTGCACTAATTAATAGAACACGGGCTCAGACTTTATCTGTTGCTATCATAGTCACATCTCGGCCAAAGTCACAGAGACAGGAAATTGTTAGCTGGCTGAGCGACAATGTTCCACCTCTATCTAATACAAATGTATATTCAGCCTGCTGAAAATAGATTCTGAAAGAAAACACGCTCAGAGGAGTTCAAATGGTCTCAGATTAGTTTTTAGATAATCGATTTGTGTCATATAATCCAGTAGAAAGGAAGAAAAAAGAAAATGCTAGAAGGAGAAAAAAGTTTTAATCAGAGATACCACATCGTTTATATCTTTTTTGATTGGCAAATCTGTATGGCAAGAAAACAAATCAGAAACATTCATATCACAGTATTTTTCGTGTTCCTATGAGGAGTGCTAGGCAATAAATATTAAATGCATTCACTGTTTTTAAGAGGATACTTTTATTTCATCCTTCTGTGGTGTAATGCAACTGAAACAAGGGAAATTAATCACGGTGATGACAAAAAAGCCCTAGCTGCACTATTCAGATTATAATCAAAATACTGAGAAAACTAGAAATGTTCCACCCGTGTTATGAAAATAGAGAAGTATTTAAACAGGTTAGTGTTCATCCCCTATAAGCTATTTTTAATACCATGTTTCATTTTAAAACTGTGGAAAAAATTCAGCAGGGTAGACCACAATACCAATAAGCTGCTTCATACTGAGTCAAGCTATTGGTCTATCTAGCTCAATATTAAGTTGGCTTCACAGTAAGCGTGATGCTTTCTGGATGATCTCATGGTAATTTTATTGACACAAAGCAATCTACTTCACACTGTTGTCACAAGGAAAAAAAGTGGTGAGGAAGAGCCAGGAATGCCACTCTGAGATCCTTGGAAGATGGCTAGTGTTACATAGTTATTTAAATGCACTCTCTTCTTCTCCATATTTCTTGTCTCCTCAATTGGTTTATTTTACTCACATATGCCAGACCACCTCTAACAATGAAAATATGCCCAGCTGGGGGAAACAATTTGTCCAAGGCATAGGACCATCAGCAGTGGAAAATTTATAAGGTTCTGTCATCCATTGATTTCCTCTTTCCCTACCCTCACATTTCCAGTTCTTCAGTGAACACTTGTTTGGGGAAAAAAGTGTTTCTGTGAAGGCAGTCTACTGGATGTTCTGCCTGATTAAAATGACTAAAATTTGAGATGAATTTGGGGAGATGAAGAAGAACTGTAAGCATAGCATCACTGCAGATCCCAAAGGCAGTTCTAAGAAGTCTAAAAGGTTCTGAAAAAACTCCATAAATTTCCCAAAGGAGGATCTCTCACATTTATAATTTTTACCACACTGCCAACTAAAAATGATCATGCAAAAGACTGCTAGATCTCTATTTAAAAAACATGAAGAATTTTAAAAGCTGGGTCTGCCATGGACAGAATTAATTTTTCTTCTTACTCTTATTTATCTACATTTGTCTGTTTTAGGCCCTTTCCAGATGTGGGGGGGGGACGACAGAACACGCTACTCACTGGATTTTAACTTCGTCCAGGCGAGTCCATCGCGACGAGGAGGAGTGCGAGCTCATTGCTCCACACTCCTCCGGCATCCTAAATGGTGGCTTCTGGTTGGTGGAGGCTCTCCACCAACTGGAGAAGCTCGCCAACCGGAAGCCCGCCCCCGGCAGATCTGCAGGCACACACTTGCGCGTGCCTGCAAATCTGCTCCGGAGCCGGGCGACGGAGCGGCACAGGGTTGCGCACTCCATGCTTTTTAAAAACCTCTAAAAAGAGGTTTTTAAAAAACATGCCACGTGACCAGTTCCGGTCGCTCTGGAGTGGACTGAGGTATGGAACTACAAAAAGTAGTCCGCCCCAGTCCACTCTACAGTGCAGAAGACCTCCGTTGGAGGTTGCTCTGCACCATTTTAATAGCCCGGTGCGGAAAAGGCCTTAGTCACAGGACAATGAAGGAATTACTTTAGGTCCCAATCAGTCTGCTGCTGCTCATCTAAATTTCCTGGGCTCAAATTGTCTCCGAGGTCTGGGTTGCCATTTTAACGTGCTGCTACATACTCTTATTAGATTAGACCTTGAAATGATGGTGATTTGAGGGCAGAACACAGTTGAAAGAGAAGCCCATTTTGGGGTGCTTTGATACATTTGAACGTGCCTGACTCTTGCATATGAGATAAAGGCTTAGCACTTTGGGAAGGCCTTGCATATACAAGGTTAGTTTAATAACTGTGTATTTTAGTGTATTTTATATTTTTTATCTAAAGTCAATTACTTGTCACCAGCTAGAAGAGACATACTGAATTTTTGGAATTTATGTATGTACTGACCTTCCACATTCCCATGGAATCATAAAATCAGAATCATAAGAGCTGGAAGAGACCACAAGGGCCATCTAGGGTTATAGAGACAAAAAGCAGTCCTTGCAGATGACTATTCAACCTGTGTTTAAAGACCTCCAAAGGGGAATTCACCACTCTCTGAGATAGTGAATTCCCCTTTCTGTCTTAAGGAATTTTTTCCTACTGTGTAGATGGATTTTTCTGCCTCTTAATTTGAATTCATTAGTTTGTGTCCTAGTCTTTGGAGCAGCAGAAAAGAAGCTTGCTTCCATCTTCTATAGGACGTCCGCTCAATGATTTAAAAATGGTTATCCTATCAACTCTCAGTTTTTTTTTCTTCAAGTAAACATAGCCACTTCCTTAAGCTGTTACTTATAGGGTTCAGTTTCCATTCCAATAATTTCCATTAAAAGTCCTACTGTAATTAGGATCAATATTGGATTTAGGCCTTTGCATTTTATATATCTTATACAGTTCATATTTATTGCTTTCTACCAGTGTTCCATTTGCACGCTAAAACCATTTCCGCACTAGCCTGTTATAGTGCTGTTATTCCACTTTCAACATCCTATGGATGTTCCATAGGATGTTGAAAGTGGAATAATACCACTATAACAGGCCAGTGTGGTAATGGCCTAAGTTACGATAAAGCATAGAACTGGAAACAAGAATTTGGTATTTGCAGAATTCTAAAAACATAAATGACATTGGCAAATTTGTGATAGCAAAACTAAAGTAGAAAAGGGAAGAATACCCACTGGCTAAATGCTGAGTATCCTTATTCCATAAGAAGATAGAAAGTAAGTGTGGAAAAGAATAAATACTTTAGAGGTTGAGAAGACTTTTTACACAGTCTGATTGATTTATTGCTTTTAAAACTCTTACAGCTCCTTTGTTCAAAGATACACATAAAGAACATGCAAATAGGAAATAGATTCAAATTTATCCAATAAATTATTCAATAGGAATTATTCACTTGGCGCTAGTATTTTCATTAAGCCAAACTCAAACCTATCAAACCGGTATGATATTATAAAAAAGCTCAGACACAAAGACACACACACAGAAACAGATACACATGCTCGCACATGCACACACACACACACACACACACACACACAGACTCCTTATTAAAAGGAACTCTTTAGGACAAAATATTTACTGAAACGAAAAATCCAGTTTTTAGTTAACAAGGGAAAAATATGGCAGGAAGGATTTTTTTTTTTAAAAAAATAAGCAAATAAACAGGAAAACTTTAGGCATGCCAATGTCAGGGACAGCTTTTGGAGTAACATGCCTGGCTAGAGGCCTTGTTTTAGAGATGCATAAGGATGGAGTGGGTGCTGATGGCTGTTCAGCCACCATGTGGAACTACTAGTTCTTCTTGTTCTTCACATAATCATGGTCCCTTCTTAAGCCATTGTCTGTTTTTTTCATCCCAGGATGAATGGAGTGGTTGAGCAGGATGACAAGCTGGTGAGCAAGGCCAAAAACACACATTGTCTTGGTTGCACCAGTGCAGCTTAGAGATGGATAAGAATTTTGTTTGGTTTGAATTTGTTTTATTTTTTGGTAGGAGCTTTATTAAATTTGTGAACTTTATACATTTTGGAATGTGGATGAAAGTGAAATGGATACCTTTACTCTGTCAGATGGAGAACTTTGGGTGGCCTGTTCTTTAAAAAATCTGACCTTCAGTCTCATTCTATTCAACCATATTTGAGTGCTGAATTAGGGCTTTACCACCTTTTTTTTTTCTTGATGACTCCACAACTTCAACCACTACATGGTAGGCTGGCAGTACTATATATCACCCCTGAGCCCAACAGATCTTCCCTGTGGTGATCTGTGACAGATAGAAACATTATTAAAGAAGATGATACTCTCTACATTGGGATGGATGAGGATTTTGTTTTTTTTCAATTTTGTTCAAATTTTGTTCAATTTTGATAAGAATTTACCAAAATTCAGAAATTTCTTCCCGTTTGGAGTGGAAAGAATTTTTTTTAAAAAAAAAATATGAATGTAGAAGAAATTGAAGATGCTTTATTTGTCTATTCTGGCCCAGGATTTTGATCCTTAACTCATAAAAGTCTAGCTTTAAATCCCTGTGTATCCAGACACATCTATGGTTCTGAATTAGGACTGCTACCCTTTTTCCTCCCCTGAGAGGTTTTCCATCATGAACCATCTGTCTGGTAGATAGGTGAGTACAGCGTGACACTTTCCACGCCAGCAATAACAGTACCTAGTTAAATTTGGTGGTACAAATTTGGGAGAATTCTATTTCAATTTGTTTTTGAAGATTTTACTGTAATTCACAGCTTTCACCATATTTGGGATAGAAGTTTCCAAAAAAACAAAAACAAAACAAAACCTGTAGGAAGAAATTATCCATCCAAAGCAGGCAAACCCATACCTTTTAGATTTGGCCATTAAAGATGGTCTATAATTTAGTTTAGTTTGTTTCTGATAAGAACTTATCCAAGCATACACAACTCTTTATAAACTTGATGGCAAAAATTTGAGGTTGTTAAAAACTGCATGTGGAAGAAAGCATAACTGACGTAAAAATCCATCTCTCCTGCAGGTTATCCTGGCAGGAGGCTAGTAAGCAAAGACCATTGGTGGGACTTGCCAGAAGATGAACTAAAGTGGTACTGCTGTTGGCAGGCCAGGGGCAGCCCAGGCCTGCCAACAGCTGAGGCCCAGGGGTGCCTTTTGTTGATCTCTCAGAGCCTAAGCTCTGAGGCTCTTTCACACTACGTAATTATAGCACTCTAATGCTATGGCTTCACTCATGAATAGAGTCTCTGTCTAAATGCTGCCCAGCCATTGATCTTGCAGCCTCCCCCTTCCAGTTCTATTACTTTTTTGTTACTAGTGTGAGCTAGCCCAGAATTAAGAGAGAAAAGGTGTATCTATACTACAGAGCAGTTTCTGACTGCCATTGCTCCCTCTTACTGTACCATTGAACCGGTACTCTGGTGAAATACTCTGAATTTTCTTGTCCCTTCCTCATAACTACAAGCAGTAGACCTCTCTAGTGAAGGCATTATGAAGTGTCTCTGACCAAACCACAAATCCCAGGATTCCATAGGAAGGAGCCATGACAATCCAAGTGGTTTCAAACTGTGATACCTATGTAGTCAAGGTATACTCTCAGAATTTGTTGGGGGATAAGTGCTGCGTTCTTACTAATTCAATAAGCGCTACGTTCTTACTAATCCCGTTTAGAAACACAAAAAGAAGCAGGACAGCAAACTACTTCAAAAATTCTCAGGCAGTTTTTTTTGTTTCATATCCCAGAGGCAGGTAACACTGGAATTCCTCATGCATGGAGTTTTTGACCTATTTTTTTCCCTGTAACAGTAAGTGCTTAACGGTTATTGCTGCATGGAGGGAGAAATAGTAAAGTAATTTACTGGCTGTTCACTTTGCCTGAGGGTTACTTCAGCATATTCACTCAATAACCTGTTTTGTTTATTACTGCTGCCATATTCTGAAGCAGCTCTCCTCCCCATCCCTCCCCTCCTTCCAAATTACTTGCGCATCAAATTTTTATGCATATGGAGTATCCATGTAAGCTGCAGTCTGTGAAGACACATGCCTTCCAGTAAATCGTGAATAAATTACCAGCCAAGTTCATGCACACTCTCAGGAACATTACACCAAGGCGAAAATGTATTCTAAAGAAGTGGGCAAATGCACAGACCATAATGCTAAATACAGAGGTTACCATAAAGTGATGTTTAATTTATTGACTCTGCAACTATGCATATATTATAAGGAAGATCTTCAGTCAGAATTTGAATACTGCACTGTCTACAGATGTCATTATATAAAGTCAAACATTTATATCTCTAAACTAGACTGTCAGACATTTAGAACTGTGTTGATGTAGGGAAAGGGCTGTCATCCCATATGTTTTGTTGATTTTTTTGTTTTTTCCCCCCATAAACTGGCCCATATTGTTACTGTACAATACCAGTGAGCTGATTCAACCAGTTTTTAAATATGTGCTGTGCAATAGCAATCCAGTGGCTTCTCTAGGACTGGAAAAAAAAATAAGAAGCTTCCACGTAACTTTCATCCTTTTAGCTCCAGTGGGGCTAAAAGGATACAGCTTTGTCTCACTCTCACAGTAATTAAATAAGACACTTAGAAGGAGATATGATGAGTCAAATGCCTTTGTAGCTCATCTTCTGTGTCTCTGCCTTGGTTACCCCAATAAAACGTTCTGCTGATTCATGTACAAAAGAATCTCTCAGCCTTTCTGCTCAACAAGATAATGATGCAACGAGAGATCCTATAGCAAATGTGAAAGAAGTTTGGCAATCTAGTTTATCTGACTTGGCAGCAATTACAAATTGCAGTGAGCCAACTCTTCTCCTCTGAGCTCACCCGGCTTACTTTAGGGGACTGCAAAGCACCTGCCAGCCAAAGTAAGGCTGCCGGATCGTTTCAAAGACACACTTAACGGCAAGTTGGATAGCCCTGAGGCAAAATGAAAGACTTTCTTAATACTGTGCAGGGTTTAGCTAACAGCCCATGTTGGTGTACCTTCTGAAACCATGGCTGATAGGATCATATAGAACTCCCCTACCCCTACCTACCCTTCCAGAAAAATAAAGGAAGCAAGATCTGTTTCCCTCTTGAAAGAAAACCTCCCCTACACTCACGAACATGAACACACTTCACAATGTAGAGAAGCCATAACTACCTCTCACATTGAAAACACTCCGTGTCTTCCTCCTCCTCTATGGCTCTGTGTTGAATTTTACATGCAGCTATGACTTGAGATATCTGGCTGAAGATGAGACAGTTACTAGTCTATCTAGAGAAATAAGAGGAAAAATGGAACTCAATGTCTCAGCCCCAATTCACATGGCACACATAGGCTTTTTGTTTCCCCTCACTGTTAGGTTACATTATATAGAACTCAATGTGAAGCAATTTTAAAGTGCAAGTGATGTTCTTGAGCATGTGAAAAGTACCCTTGACCCATGTTGAAGTGACACTGTAATTTTCACCCACAATGAGTCATTAAGATAAATGCAGACTCACCACATTCCCTTCCTTAACTCTCTGCTCATATAGTGGATTTTAGACAGGGTTGAGACACAGATCTGCATCTCAGAAACAAAGCTTCTCCTTTTTTTAACTGCTGCACAAACAAAACATTCAAAAATGTTAACTTTCAATTATTGAGATGGCTGTATCTGTTGAGTATAGCCCATTACAGAACTGATTCAGCCAAGAAGCCTTTCAAAGAAGGCTTTCAAAGAAGGAGCCATGGAAAGGTGGACAGAAGTGTAAACAATACATGTCTGTATGAGGTGAGGTAGCGCTTTCCATACTGCACATTGCTTCTTGTATTTTGAATCTAAGCACCCCAAAGCCTTATGCTTTCAGTCTAAATGTGCCCAGCTGTTGAGTCAAAACAAAAATGTTAAAGTCTTTTCCCCTCCCAATTAATGGCGATTGTCCCTAGAAAGTAACCAAGTACCTTCTTGGATAGCAGTTGCATACATGTAGAAACACACACGTGCAGGCCACCAAACACTTAATTCTTTTTCATATTACTGCCAGGCAATGGAAAGATATACTGCTTCAGAATGTGAAAGTTCTATTTTGGTAGTAACTTGGTAGTAATACAACAGAAAGCATATGAGCAGTTGCATAGGGATGGGGGCACAATGGGGACAATGGGGACAGTTCTCCCCCAGCAGCAATTTTTTTGTGGCATCGCAACTCGTAGCCATGCCCCCATGTGCCACAACTATGCCCCATGCACCGTGGCCACCCCCACACACACCATGGTCACACCCCTGCGCCATAGCCCCACCTCCCATCCACACACTCCAAGTTCCACCAGTGTGTATGAGATATTTCAAAGGTGAAAGCTCATCCATCTGATAATGAATTTTGCAAAGTGCTTTCAAATACACACTGCAACTGTCATTATTATATACTGTTCCCTCATTTTTGAAAGAGATGCTGCCCAGCCCTGTTCAGATTAATGCCACTGGTATGTGAGAGATATACTATTTTTAATCAGCTTGGTATTATTTTAAATTGTGTGTATGAAATTGTTTTAACATTAATCTAAGTGCGTTTTAACACTAACCTTTTGCATACATTAGCTATATTTTGTTTGCAGTCGGCCCTCCACATTTGTGTGTTTCACTTTCAAAGGTTGATTATTTGTGAGTTTCTTCAACCCCTGCCCACTCACCTCTTTCCCAAAGGAAACTTCCCTCTTCGTGGTTCCAATCAGGCCATGTAGCCCTTTAAAATCCCACTCCTGTTCCTTCTCCTCCTCCAGCTGCTGCTGCCTGACCAGCTAAGGATGGCTCTCAGGACAATTTCTCAGCACCACAAACCCTCTCCCAATGCACAAAGAAGGAGATGGGCAAAGGAGAGGAAGCACAGGGACACCATGCCAACCCATTGTTACCACGGTGGATTAGCCCTCTCTCAGGGTCTACAATTTATTAATATCAAATATTAAAATTATTTCCACATGCCTGAGAGGGTCCCCTGGATGAGCAAGCAGGCAGGCATGGCCGAATGGCCACAATCAGGAAAAACCCAGTCTGGCCAGTAAACAATCTGTCACTTAGCCCCAGGAGCCCTCCAGACATGCACGCATTGAAATAGACAAAAGGTCCTCTGCCCCGAGAAGCCAGCTTGACAGGATTAGCGATCCTGACAAACAGCCTGTCAAGCGAGAGCAATTTGCATATTGCCACGGCAGAAACCAATCAAACTAAGAACCTTGACCTTTTGGAGCTTTGTTCTCCTAATCATGCACATTTTGGAGCTTTGTTTTAGCTCCCCAACTCATGTTCTCCCCGGGAAAGGATTGGGCCCCAGGTACATTTTCCCCTATAAAAAGACCTGATTTTCGAGCGGTTCCTCAGATCGCTCCGGTTTCCTCTCAGCTCCACATCACTCCGTCCGGCAATCCCCTCAGCCCTCCACGTGCTGAGTCTCTTCTCTCAATCCGCTGCTGTCTCCAACTTCAGTCTTCAGAACCAGGTGCAGTATACCCCGAAAATACCTCTCCAAAATCCCCTATCAATTTTCCTCTCTTTTAGTTCTAATTAGCTCTGAGTGAATGAGTGCATAAGTGCGAACATGCAGAAGAACTTATTTTTAAAATAAAAATAATTTAATTAGCCATTTGGTGTGGTTTTTGGCTCGGCCTGACCCTGTAAAAATGGATTTAAAGATCTCGCTTGGTTGCCCTGCCGCTTGTGTTGCTATAGCTTGTGCTCGAGCTAGTTCTCATTCCCCATATATTGAAGCACATTAAGGTGTCCCCCATGGGACCCTCAGAAATCAGGGTAACATCATCCTCTTTCCCTCTCCTTTCCTTGATCTGGCTTGGACCCTGTGTGACCATTCCCCCCCACCACACCTTAGCCCCCCTCCCACAGACATGCACATACATTTTAATATTTCTGATTTTTCCACTTTTGCAGCAGTCCTGTGCCCCTAACCCTAATAAATGTGGACGGCTGACTCTACTTTTATTTGAGAATCCTAGTTTGGGAAGAAAAGGCAGAATATAAATAAAGAGAAGGAGGAGAAAGAGGAAGCATACTATATTCAGAATTAAAAAAAAATACTTTGGGGACTACAAAAGTAGTTCAAAAATTCAAAAAGTTACAGCTGGAATTCACTATTGCAGTCACAGTTATGTAACATAGAGTTATGCATTCTCTGTATTCACAGTCCTTGCATATTCACAATTGTGGAATTATTGCCCCAATCCTGCTTTACTAGGCAGCAGCTGTTGCAGATAACTGGAGTCTGTCCTTCTGTGGACTGGGATGTAGCAGACTGACATTTCCACTTGCCTCCCACCAGAGATCCACGGTGTGAGAAGGAATTGCGACAGGGATGTTACTTCTTACTGCCACACTGGAAATTGCTGGAGGGAAGAGGGTGAAAATATTAGTATGTTGCATCCTGATTTGACAGAACAGATCCCTGTTGCTCACTGTGGCTAATGCCCAGAAAAGTAGGATGAGGGAGGCAGAACCAAGAGATGCCACTTAGTTAAGCACACTTAATTAGATTGATGATTTAGGATATTTCCAAGCTGTGGTTGTTCTGCTTTGGAACACAAGAGGCATCATTTTGCTGCCAAGGCCATAGTGCGTTTCCCCAGGAGGTGGCCTGAAGAGGAAGGGGGAGGGGAAGGAAGAAACTATTTTTAAAAAATGTATAGCTGCTTTCAAAAGAAAATGCTTATACTACCAATTTACACATCGTTGTGGCCAAAGAAAATAGAACAGGGCAGTTAGGGCTGTTAGGGCAACAGGGCTGTTAGGTAGTGGGTAATATCAGATGGCAAACCTAACAGCTAGGGACTGCATAAGAAAGGAGGCGATCTTAAAGCCACTGGTAGCATCTTCTGGGTGCACATACACACACACTGAGAAGAGCAAGCACATAATCTGTTGGAAAGGGTAGCAGTTAATTAATGATATGCAAAGTTATTTTTTGAAAAAAATCTGACCTCAGGGCAATTCCTGGACTTCACAAGAGTATCTAATTAAGTGATAGTGTTCTTATCGAATATGGTGATATAACAAATAACTTGGCAGCTGAAGAATGAGAGGAGAGAGATAATGTCTCTAAACACTTTTTGGGCCAGGAAAGGAATGCATGACATTCAGGTCAGCCCTTGAGAAAGACACACTTCAAGAAAGATATATTCCTTGTTTGATGTGTACTTCTCACTCATAGGACCCATTTAATTCGTGATAATTACAGCTATACAGCTATGGTAATAAATGATACCCTTTTTAAAAAATAGGGAAGTTGTTTTGCTTTGGTATCTGTGATCATACTAAGCAATAAAGAGGCAAGATAAATGCAGAATGGGGTTAAACTAGGGACAAAGCTTTATTGGTTTAATGCAAAGAAAACCTGCCATAGCGAAAGCTGTATGCACTTCATAAAAGTTTAACTTCTAACCCTACTTCAACCGTGCTTCTAGATACAGTGCAATGGCCATCACTGGTTTCTGGATGCACTTCTAGTGTTGAAAGTACCTTCTACTACTGACTAAAACTTTGTTATATGGGACCTGAGTCTGACAATTTGTACCTTTTGCAAAGAGATAGTTACACCGCCCATTGTTCCAAAGCCATGAGAGAAAAATTGCAGAGACTGCATTTCTGTGATAATTTCCTCTCTACACAAGACTTGGTTGAGCAAAGCTTTTTTGAGTTTTTGAAGGCTGTTTTGCAGTTTAGGACTCACTGTATATAAAATTCATATGTGTTTTTTTGTGCAAAAAAACAGCACTTTCTGCACAAACAACAGCAATTTTATTTCCGGCACAAAAATGCTCTTCTCTATTAAAAATTATTGTAAAAGCTGGGATGTGCTCATCCTACCTTTTTCTTTGGCAGACATGGGGAATACCCTCAGCTCTTGGGCTGTTAGCCCTGCATCACTCCCAGCTGACAGGGAGACCACTAAATGGCTTAGACCTATCTAGATTCCACAGATTGCTATCCCATGTTTTTCACCAGTCAGCGTGCTGGGCATGGTTCGTTCATTGGCAGACAGGTCATGTGACTCTAGATCCATTGCCCTACACTGTGCTGAAGTATTTGAGTTGTAACTGGTGCAGTTGTATCCATTTTTCATTCCAAAAGCGTGGTGTTTGTTCCCACTTCCCCTCCCCACACTTTACTTCTAGAGCTGCAAAAGCTTTCCTGTATACTATGTTTGTAGAAAAGACACCACAATTCTGAAGTCCTATGGAACTGAATTACCTCTCTTAAAATTCTTCCCCCCAAATCCAGTGGGTCAAAGCCCTCTGAGGTACCCAGAGTAAATCTCAGCCCATCATTTCAGGATTCACTTTCCAAAGACACAATTATACCCCATTCTTGCCCTCTAGCCTCCATATCAATGACATAAAGCTGAAAAGCAAAAAAAGACTCAATTTCTGACTCCATTTCTTCCTTCAACAAGGAGAAAATAGCAATAGCATCTGAATTAAATAGCTGTCTGAAAGTTTCCATCTAATTTCCTTCAGCCAAAGTAATGAAATGTCCTTTATCCAGCTGTTTAAACTATTGAATAGCTGGTATATTGCTGTCTAAATGGGGCTTCTGCCGTCACAAGCCACTAGAAAACTGAAGCTGCCGTCTTTACGTTCTTGAGCCTTGCTCTATTGCATCCAAGTGAAATTCTAGATTAACAGAGGACTGAGGAATATCACACTGAAGCGTTTAAAGAAAGGAGGAACCAAAGGAGTTCACTATTACAGAAATGACTAAGGTTAATTAATCCTTGCATTAATGCCTTTAATAGTTTATGGAAACATGTAAGGCAAGATAATGAGGTTCTTGAGGCCATTTTTTAACCAATAAAGTCTTTAGACATTGGCAAGTCTGCACCAAGTCATTTTAATCAATGGAAAACAGAGCTTTGTCCATCTATAGATGCAGACAGACATAGAGGTTTAGTCTGAGAATCTAAGATTCTTTGTGGTTCTCTTCACTGAAGGCTATCTTGCTCCACTAGATTGTATATTGATCCAAACAAACAAACACCCCTACTGGGTGACTCTAGGCACTTCAGTACTCATCAGCCTCAGCCCCTATACACAGTTGTGAGGATCAGCAAAATACAAAGGTGTAGGATTTCATGCATGACTCTCTCTGAAGCCTGATTTCATCAAAATCCTTGTTTCTTTATCATTAAACCCATTCCATCCATAGTTCTGTGTAGTCTTTTTCACCCACATACAGAAATCAGTGCATATTTTGGGCACACTTTTGTTGTTATTTGCTGTTAAGTCTACTTCAACTTAACGGCAACCCAACGAACAAGAGACCTCCATGAGTACATTTTTAATTCTGTGTAAGTTTGTGTACACTGTCTCATGTACACACATTGATAAAAGAATGCATCCATGTGCACAGAAATATGCTAAATAGTCCAATGGCAGGGAGAAGAGAGTTGCAACATGATTCAGACCCAAGTTGGAATAAGGCAGTTGGAAAAAGGAGAATATTGATCAAGTCTGGTACATTCACTTTTAAGCAACGGCTAGCTCTGTGTTCTCTATATAATGTATCAGAAATGAAAATGCTAACTGAACAAAGAGTGTAAAATAAATGGAGAGAGGAAGAGAGGTGTAGGAACAAAAACACAAGAAGCCATACTTTGTAGTGCACCTTTGATCACTGGCCCCTTCCCTCCTGCCTCCTCTCTTCTTCCGTTGGGCTAAGTGTTCTGTTTAATTGACTGTATATTTCTCAGGAAGGAGTTTGGCCAGTATGGCTGATTCCACAGTGTGCTATTCAAACACCAATAGTTCAGGAAAGCATTCCCAGAATACAACTATTGGGGTGCTAATTTTAAATTCAAACAAACCTTCAACTATCTTAGTGCTGGCTTGGTTGATTGAAATCACTCCATCACTCCAAATTCCTCCTTTTTCTGAAGTGGAAGAAAAGATATTTGCTCACTATCAAGGTTACATGGAAGGATAGTTTCACACGCAAGCTGTTCCAAATTGCTATTTACAAGATGCAGACTGCTTTTCATGACCCAGTGGACAAAGTTGATATGATAGATATGACTGATCCTTCAACTAAGTGGCTAAGAGACTGAGCTATGAGTCAAGAAGTCCTCAGTCTGAATCTGATCTCTACCATGAATCCACTAGGCGGTCTTAAGCAGGCAACACTTTGGTCCTTTTGTAGTATGGAGATGAAGGTAATACTGAGTCACCTTCTGCGATTGTTTATTGTTGCATGTTTGTTTCTATAAAATTTTATAGCCTGCCCTTCTGGTGCTTATGCACCACTCAGAGCAGCAAACAACGATTAAAACCAATCATAAAATACATTAAAAAAAGAACCTGCATCTACGTAATAAAGCCATACAGACAAGGCAGGTAAGACAAAGACATGGGAGAAGGGAGAAAGATAGACACTTATCTTAAATATGGGATAAAATCCAATTGGTATTCCCCACTAGAGTGAGAGTCAGTGAATCAACTGCTGAATGATAAATTCACTTAAGTAATCTCATTGCTTCAATGGTTGTACTCTCATTTGGATTAGTGATTAGATTTGACTGTGGGATGCACTATATAAATTGGTATTAAAATTTAGAAAACAATTTAAAGAAAGAAAAATGTGTCCATCCTAGGATTGCATATTGCATAACGCACATGTTGTACTGTAAACACTTGAAAAGTGCTGCACAAATATGAAGTACCTTTGGAAGAAAATGATTCTCAGCTCTTCAAACAATGGTACTTTGACATGAGGCTAATAATAAACAGACTAGTCTCTTTATATCCAGGTCAGTTTCGCATGTGTGCTCATAAGTCATTGTATGTAATTTCCATGTTGATTTGTGGTGATGGTTGTGGTGGTGGTGGTGGTGGCGGCGATGACGATAATTTTTAATCCCAGAGTTTGGGATGTTAGTCTTGCAAATTAATTTGTTAATATTGCTTGCTTGAAGTTTGGGAATTAATTCATTGTTATTAAGATTGGGAAGGAAAGAATTTAATTAATTGCGTTAATCATTACTTGATTTATTATATTAGAGCATTATTTTCTAAAGAGAGCATGGGTTCACAAATAATGGCATATTATCTCTGTGGCTTCTTGCTGGCTCATTTTGTTGGTTCCTTCAAAAGTTGTATTTTTGTAATTGTAATTGTCTTCCTCAACCTGGCAGCTTCCAGATCCTTTAGTCTACAAATCTCACAGTCTTATTGGCTGAGAATGATGTGAATTGTTGTCCAGTGCATCTGAAGCCTACTGATTTAGGAAGACTTACCCTTCAAATATTTTGGATTGTCTATTTTGAGACGAAAAGGTCAATAAGCAATGTTGTGTTGATTGCAGTCAGAAGATACTGACAAAGCAGGATGCAAAAATGCCTCTATTGATGTATTTTTCCATCTTGATATGAACAGATATGACAATCACTAGATGAATTCAGGGTAGACAGTTCTTAATTGGAATTAATTTGAGCACTTCTAAGCATATGGAGATTTTTTTTTCAGCACTACAGAATGATGGCATTCTCTGCTTCCTGCTCACTTCTATTTTTAAGGGGGCCCTGAGCACCAAAAGTCCAATTTTTATTTTTAGCCAGAGTGTTTAATTGATTGATTGATTTAGAATATCTATATTTCATCCTTTGTCCAAAGATCTCAGGGTGGCTTACAATAAAGCCCATCTAACATATTTAATATAGTATAAATAATTATAATAATTTTATTTTATTTATAAATAATTATATAATTTTATAATAATTTTAAAAGGCCAAAAACATATTAAATAATTAACACATTTTAAAGGTTAAAATAGTTTATTATAATTTAAAATGAATTGAAACCATACGTATTGGAGAGTTTTGTAAAATCAGTTAAGCTTTAACAAACAGGTGTGTTTTTACTTGGTGCCTAAACAGCAGCAGTGTTGACACCAGTTGGGCTTCCAAGGGGAAAGTGTTCCATAATTGGGGTGCCACAAAACAGAGAATGCCCTCCCCCATGTTCTTGCACAGTATATTCCTCTGATTGATGTGACACAGAAAACAGCCTATCCAACAGACCTTAAATTTGGGCCAGTGCATATATTGGAGAGGCACTCCTTCGAGCACTGAGGTCCTAAGCCATTTAGAACTTTCTAAGGGTCATTAACAGCACCTTGAATTCAGATTGGAAAATGTATCAGTAGTCAGTGCAGTTCTTTAAAAACAAGTGTCATATGGGGTTTGTATGATTTCCCTGTCAGCAGTCTAGCTGCTGCATTTTTGCATTAGCTTCAGTTTCCCCATTGTCTTCAAGAACAACCCTATGCAGAGTGAGTTACAGTAGTCTAATTGGGAGGTTATCTGTGTGTGCATTACTGTGGCTAAGTTACTATTCAATCAATGGAACTTACGTAACTGATGATTTATCATGTTCCCATTGATTTAAAGTGTCTGTTCTAGTTGGGACCAACAATTAGACCTAGGCCTATGAAGATCAGTGGTAAAGCACATATTTTGGGGACAGAATCCAGGACAGAGTTCCAAATTCAGACTCTTGACATTTTCATTTTAAAGGACCATGTATCTCTGGAATATTTTTGTTATTATCACTTGGCTTGATGTCCTCCTCAAGCTCTGTCCTAAAAGCTGGGTTGGGTGCATATTCAATGGAAGAAATGTCTTAGACACCTTGGACTTCTCTACTGGAATATTTGGGTGAAAAGTGGGGGTTTACTGTAAATTAAGGATTCAGTCATATATCCATTTACCAAGGAAAAAGCCTCACTGATCACAATGGAAATCTTAGTAGTCAGATCTGTGACTGTGCTTTCCTTTCACACTGGATTTTTAAATGAAAGAAAAACATTGATTAAGATATGCGTTGTATATTGGCCCTCAAAAATTATCTATATCATGATATAAGCACTAGGAAAATCTATTTAAAAGGATTGATTAAGGGGCAGCATCTTACATTGTAGTAAGCAGATGGAACAATTTTGAGTATCTTAAAATATAGTATTACTAAAAACTGTACTTGGGGAATGCTGAAGAACCAACATTTTCAAAATTTTCACAATGAATTTCCAAGAAAAAGAGACAGAACAATACCAGGAGATTCTCATAGATATCTGATACGTATCTCAGATATATAGTGCCATGCAAGTCTTGTGTGCTGGGTTAAGATACAGACCAAAGAAAAACACTGTTAAGCAGATTTTAAAATCAGAATTTATGTACCTAACTAGCTTTTCTGTCTTGAGTCCTGATTGACTGTTTCAGTTTTGTTTTGATGTATTTAATCCCCGCCCCTTCAATTAGAAATCACAGAAATTAGCATGTCAAATAAACCTTTAACAATGAAATGAAAGCGCCAGACTTTTTATCTGAAGCATTTATATTCTACCCGTCAGCCAAAAAGACTCCCAGAGCAGCTTATGAGTAGCTAAGGCTTACACTATAAATAAAATATGACACACGAGGGAAAAGGTATGGGATAGAACAGGGGGAAAATAGATTCACCAGCAACTACGTCCAGATGGAAGTGTGTCTGGCTGTTCTTCCTTTCCCTTTTTGACCAGAGCAAAGGCAGTTGGAAGCTCAAAGGTTTGAGTTTTTTTAGAGAGTAGACACATTAAAAGAATAACTAGAAACTCTTGATTGATGGTGTACTAAAGCCGTTACAAGAAGCCAGCATGGTGCAGTAATTTGACTGTTAGGCTTGGACCATTTCCGACGACGAGGCTGTGCTGCTTTGGGGACAGGATGGCAGTGGCCGCTGGTTGTGATTCTGCACAATGTTGTTGCCGGTCCACTGCCATTCCATCCCCATGTGTTGCGCTTATACAGTTTTTGCAAAATGGAAAAAATCCATTTTCCCCTACAACCGTGCAGTGCTCCCATACTTACCATCATGCAGAAGGGCAGGGAAGCATGATGGTGACACTTTCTTTCATGCGCAGCATGGGAAACGCCCAGCTGTGTTGCAAAAGGAAGAGGCAGGGCCATTGCACTGCCTTCTGCAGGGAGCCAGTGAGGTGCAGAGGGGAGTGTCCCTCTCATGCTCCCTTCCCTGCTGGGACTGTACAGGACAACACACGAGGATGTCATCATGCGGAAATGGCCTAGGACTCTTGGAGGCTAGGGTTTGAATCCCACTCAGTCACAGAAACTCACTGGGTGCCTCTGGGTAAGTCACACTTTCTCATCTCCCAAGGAAGTCCATGGCTAACATCCTTTTAATGACTCTTGCTAAGAAGATCCCACAATAGGTTTATTATGTATTTGTTTGTTTGCTTATTTATTGAGTTCATATTCCATCTTTTCCCAAAGATGGGATTCAAGGTGACTTACAATCATTTTAAACAATTGGTTAAGTTAAAATAGATGTTTACAAAAGTTTAAAACGAATTAAATAACAATATTATTTTTAAAAAACAGATTAATAACAGTTAAAAACATTGAAAACATATTTTAAAAATATTTTCTTGTAAAAGATTAAAAATACAGCACACCACTTTACATGCGCACTACTGTTCCATAGAAACATCTTTACCTGCTGGAAGAAAGAGCCCAGGGAGGGGGCCACCTGGACCACCTTTGGAAGGAAGCTCCACAGTCTAGGAGCAGCCACAGAAAAGACTCTTTCCTGAGTCTTTACCAAACATGCCTGCAAAGGTAAAGGAGGTGAGATTGAGAGAAAGCCCTTCCCTACAGATCTGAAAACTCACACTGGCTTATATAAGGAGTCTTTTAGGTAGTCTGGAGCCAAGCCATATGAAGCTTAAAGGTGAAAACCAGGACTTTGGATTCTGGCTAGAAACAGACCAACAGAGCTGCTTGAACAGGAGAGTCATGGGATCCTTGCAACCAGCCCTGGCCAACAACCTGGAGCATTTTGAACCCATTGAAATTTCTGAACAGTTTCCAAAGGCAGCCCCACATAGAGCACACTAGTTCAAATGAGATGTAATCCAGGCATATGTCACTGTAGCCACATCTGAATTCTCAAGGAATGGGTGGAACTGGTGGCACTAATTTTCACTGTGTCAATGCACTCCTGGCTACAGTTGAAATCTAAGCATCCAGGCTCAGATCCAAATCCAAGAGTACACCCAAGTTGTGAACCTAGATTTCAGGGGGAGTGTAACCCCATATAGCACAGGCTGAATCCTTATTCCTTCATCTGATTTCCAGCTGACAGGGAACACCTATGTGTCTTCTCTGGATTAAATTTCAATTTGTTCACCCCATCTAGTCCATTACTGACAGCTAAGGGTCAACATAAGTTGGAGATGATTTGAAAGTACACAACAAGAAATTTGTTACGTTACATGTATTGTGACTGTTTTAAGCTAAAAATTGAAAAACATGTAATGAACTAATTCCACTTGAAAAATCTAGTCCTTCCTGGAGATCCCTGACATTCCTTCATGACCTCCCATACAAGTACTAACAAACTAAGTCCCACTTAGCTTCAAAAATCAGATGGGGTTGAGTCTATTCAGGATGACATGAAGATACATCAAGAGACATTTTAAATGGTCTGGTCTCAAATGCAAATACATAATTAAACAAGAAAAAAAAGGAAAAAAAAATAACAGTCCCGAATTCCTGAATCTTTATTTCTGAATAATCAAATGATGTGATCTATACTGCTTCACACACAATGATAGGAGCCAAAGTGATAGTGACATTTTAGTCTATGTCTTTGCACTAGATTTTTATCTCCTTCTTTCTGCCTTTGCCAACATAACTATCTCATTGACATTCAAGAAGGAAATTATGGCTTCCTGAATTCTATTGGAGCTTTTTCCTAATGATGAGAATACGGTCAGTCTGACTTCCTCTCATATACAGAATAATGTCAAGAAATGTCATTAGATTAAAATAATGTGAAAATTTTAAAAAATGAGCAAGCGTGAGCGTGTGTGTGTGTGTGTGTGTGTGTTTTGGATGTATTGCATGACAAGATAACATCTTCTACTTTTATTTTACCTTGGCCCATCATGTGAATCTGCAATACTATTTGAATTGAGAACCAAGACTCAGGCCATTACTTCACAACATCTCTATAGTGCAACACCAGCACATTGTTTCTCATTGAGGGGCCATGCTACCACAGAATGTCATCACTATCCAGCTGCTGTCCCATCCCCAAGCATTGCAAAGCTGTCATATTCTATTTTCAGAAAAAATCTGTTAAAAGCCTTCATTAGTGCTTTAATCCCGTCAGCCGTCTTTGTGCAGAACCGTAATAGCACTTGATAGCAGTTCCTGTTATCATGGATCTAGCAGTGGGCAGGCTGTGGGCATACCCAGTTTGTCCCTCCCTCTGCAAATCCCATGGTGTGGTAACTTCAAAACCTATCATCACTCCATGTTTATCTTTAATTTCTCCTTTGAGTTAAAAAAAATTTTTTTAAAATACATTTTTAAGCATCATAGTGTGAAGATGCAATCGTGTACAGGCGTGTCCTGCCCTTGCAACATTGCTTCACTAGTATGGCTTCCAAAGAAAAAATTTGACCAATGAGAAGCAGTGGGGTGGGGTGAAGGTAGGGACAGGGAATGGCCAAGGATGCTGTAGTGTGGAAGGAACACTGGTGGCAATACCACTACTCATTTGCTTAAGGTGGAAAGGTGCAGAGAAGAGCATTCCTAACCCAATGACATTGTGCAAAAGGCAATGCTGGGATTGTAATGCTACAATGTGCTAATGGCATCTAGCGAGGAAATAGCCTCAATCAGGCATGGTCAAGATCAATAATTTCTGCTAGAAAGTTAAAAAGTCCCAGATAATCATTTTGCTAAGTGGGTGTTCAGTAGAGAGGAGATGAGAGATTCCTCTTGCCAAAGAGGCTTACTTCACTTAAGAAAATGACTCTATATCTCTAAAGTCCTGTGTTCTCAAGCTTACATACAAAGATGATGGACAGAAAAGCTCCATGCACACAGGATCGCCTCTACAACTGTTTTTGAAGGAGCAGCTGGTGTCTCAAAAATACAGTATCTGCTTGTGCGATAAGGCCATCCATGCATGTGACTTTCCACAATGTCAAACTGCTCCTGCTGTGGTTTGATACTTTAGTGTTAAGAATCCCATTGTGTTATATTTCCCAAGATGTTATTATTATTAGTTGGAAGATCCCATTTGACTGATTCACTTCCATTTCTCTCACTTTTTCTTTAATCATCAAGAAAAGGACAAAGGTTTGCATATGCTGATTTATATGTACAAAATCTCATCTACAAATCATTCTTATAATTCAAATGGAAACACAATACTTTTTGCCATGCTGATGAAAATTGGTGAGCTGTGGGCTTGCTTGCTTTGTTGTTCAAATGCTAACTGCTGATGAACAGCTTCAAAGGCCCTGCTTCCCTTTATAGTTGTTACGTTTGTACTAGACATGGACTGTACAACTCTTCAGATAGGGCTATATAGCAGTTATTTTTGTCTCCTGCTCCCAGAACCCAGTAATTTGCCCAAAATCTGGTATCCCACCATCTATAAAGTGGTAGCTCCCCCTCATTTCCTCCTCAGTAAAGATTTGGATTTGAAAGTGGCTAACCAGAGTTCTTCCTAGGAAACCAAAGAGTAATCTTTAATGAGGAATAGCTGGTTCCAGTCTCCATGCAGAGGAATGCAGGGAGGAATTGTGTCAGATCTTGATAAATGTCTCAGCTTGTATGAACCAGTTGGAGTTTCAAAATAAGGTACAGAGATAAGATACTGAGTTTTAGGCATAGACACAGGAATGGTGAATAGGTTTCTTGGATCATATTTCTGCATTGTAACTTCAATTCCTGAAAGCAAAATGTGTGAAGTTCTCTCTTTTTTCCCTCTTCTGCTTTCAGTCAGATGAGTACATCTAAGTATATAAGGCATGCATCAGTCATGAAACTTCTGGAATCCTGCAGTGGAACTTCATTCTTTAGAAACTGAGACAAAGGTATGCCTGGAGGAAAAACTTGTTCTTGCTGAGAAAGGAATCGATGGTGGTCTGTTACCTGATACAGTAGAACTTCAAAAAAAGGTGTGAAGAGACTGATATAATAGTGTGATGAACAACAAACCAATCATTATTTTGATGTAAGCTATTAAACTGTAACTTCTATTGATATTCCTTCCCTTGATTTATTCTCCCCCATACGGCTCTAAAACCATGTTTAATATCTGATATGTCTAAACTGCTTTCAAGAAACAGAAGAAAGACTATATTCCCATCCTGTGCCATGTAGCGCTGTGGACTGGGAGATGCTTGCACATTGGAGAAGGGGGCAACGTGATACACGTAACAGTGTTGTGCACCCTAATGCATATTGTAGGAGGAAGAGCTGTATGATTTTTTTAAGCTCCTATCATCCCCTCCTTCACCTCCTTCCCCAGACTTTGTCATTGTCATTGATGGCAGTTTGGTTGGCAGTCAGTTGGGTGGTGATAACAATTTGGTTGGCAGTCAGTCAGGTGGCTGGTTTGTGATTGGGTGACTTGGGCAGGTTAGGCAGCTGGTGGATTGTTCAAGCAGCTGGGGGGTGGTGAGGTGGCTAGGGGGTGGCCTGGTAGCAGACAGACAACTGGGTGGCTGGCAGGCAGCTGGTGGATCAACGGAGTGGCTGGTGGAAGACTGTGTGGCTGGCAAGCTGTTGGGGGACTGTTGTGTGGTATGGACCTGGCGGCATAGCAGCAGGAACCATTTAGGCCTTGCTGTTGTGTGACTGGACTGATAGCAGCCTCTGGGTTTCTGGCCCCACAATCCTTTTCTATAGGCCTCTGATTAGGCCTTGCTCACGATCATTTTAGTATAGGCACCAACTGAGTCCTGGTTAGGTCCACAGGTCTTGGTTAGGCCCGGATGGGCCTGTAGGCCCCAGTTAAGACTTGGTTTTTCCCCAGAGGTATTGACAGGCCATTGTGGGGACTTGGTGGGTGTGTGAGTCCAATCTGGGACTTGGTTGACCCTGGTGGGACTTGCAGGCTTCTCCTGGGCCTCAGGCGAATTGTGTGTCCCATTGGGATTGATTGGTCCCATAAATATCATTAGGCCTTAATTCCTAGTAGGTTCAGTTGGGACAGGTAGGCCCTGGTTAGGGTATGGCCTGTAGGCTAGTGTAAGGCCCATAGGCCCTGACTGGTTCTTGGTAGACCTGTAGCCCTTTGCAGGTCTTTAGGCTCATTTGGTCCTAGGGTGGGCTCTCCTTAGTCCCATGGGCTGTGATTAGCCTTTAATAGGCTTCTGTAGGCCTTAACAGGACTCCAAGTTTCAGTTATACCCATAGGCCTCAGTTTGGGTTCCTTGTCAGGCTTCAGTTGGACAGGTAACCCTCATTAGGCATGTAGTCCCGTTTGATTTGAGTGTTGTACTAGGACTATTGTCCTAGTGTGGGCATTATTATGGGGCTCAAAGAAAGGTGATGGCAAAAAGGGGAAGAAAGGGCAAAGATCCAGCTAAGAGACAAGCACTGAAGCATCTATCTCTTGAGTTATCTTCATCTAAGGTTGAAAGGTACGGAGTACTTTAGTAGACATTTTGGCCAGGCTTGAGGACCTGGAGGTTGACCTCCCACCATAAGCAGGCAGGAGGCAGCCAGGGATTCCAATAAGATTAATGTCACTAATCAGATTTTGGCTTGCTGACACTTCCGGTCTGACTATGACGCCGTGACAAGGCTCTCGATGAAGCTTGGCTAAAGGAGAACCTTTATTCAGGTGGCAGGAGAAGGTTGGGGAACCAACTGAAGTCCTCCTTGGTATAAGGGGAATGAGAAGGGGCTCTGGAGATCGATAACGTGCTTCCCAGCTTCCATCTAAGCGGAAAACTTCGCGAAAGACGGCAGCGGACAGAGCGAGGGAGATCGGAGCAACCACAGCCATCTGACAATGCTCTGGCACACAAGTGGTGCCAGCAGATCTTTTAATAGAACTTTGATAAAAGAACACTTTTGAAGATCCTGTTTTCTCATTGCAGAAGGAGATTTATATCCATTGGAAGACTAAAAGGGTAAGGAATTCAGACTAAGATATTTTTCACTGGATAGTAACAGGTAAAGGAGGAGTGAGACAAGTAAAGTGACGCGCTAGCAGCTGGGTTGAATGACTTGGGAGCCATATTTCTAAGCTAGTGGAAAAACTTTTGATTTTTAAATTAGTCTGCTTCCCTGTATAGACCATGTGTTTGGACAGCCTATTTAAAATACTCTCTTTGCTATGGACTTACAGTTGGAAGTTAAAAGATTAAAGGATTTGTATTAATAAGAAGGACTGTTAGTAGAAGGAGAAATAAACTTGAGCGGTGAGTGAAAGATGACGAGGCACAGAGGGGGTAATGGCGACTCCCATAAAGAGGAAAGGACTTTTATGAGATGGGACTGAACTGGACAGAATTTATTTATATAATCTCCCAAATAATTAACTATTTACCTATTAACCAGTTAAAGTTCATTTTAAGAAGACAGAAAGAGAAGATTTGTGACTAGAGACGATATACAACAAACACAGACTCGTGATATTATGATACAACTGGTAAGGAAGAAAACCAGAGAGGAAATAATACAAAAAAGCTTAGAGGCTGACCTCATAACTGACAAAACCAAAGTGTGTGTGTGTGTGTGTGTGTGTGTGTGTGTATAAAGACATACCTCCAAGAATTCTTTGGAAGAGAAATGAATATAAATTTTTAACAATCTTTTTGAAACATCAAAATGTACTGTATCGATGGGGAAAACTAGAGGGTTTAAGTTTTTGCTTCCGGGAGAAACAATTCAAAATTGATACTGTCCAAGAAGCGAAGATATTCATGAAAAGGTATGGGAAAGAAGAATGGAGACGCAAACCACAAGAAGAAGAGGAAGATAAAGGAAGAATGCAACCTGAGACCAGTCATAAAAGTACTACAGAATGGGAGTATACTGAAGAGGAAGAAGCGACAGGGAATGAAACAGATAATGATGATGGTGAAGATTCAGAAGAAGAAAAGAATTAATTAACAACTGAATTGGTATTCCAAAGGAATGGACTTAAAAAAATTTTCTTGGAATGTAAAAGGAATTTTAACTCTGCAAAAAAGGGGAAAAAAATCATTATATAGAAAAGAAAAAGCTTGATGTGATCTGTCTACAAGAAATTCGAGTACAATCATCAAAAACCCATTTGGTTCGAAATAAAAAATTAGGCAATGAATATGAGTAGGTCCCAAAAACAAAAAAAAGAGGTATAGTATTATATGTGAACCCAGAAATAAACTCTAAAGAAATTCTTAACGATGAAGCAGGACGGTATATTGCAGTAGAAATCAATTGGCAAGATCAAAAAATATTGGTAATTGGTATATATGGCTCACATAAAAATCAAGAAAATTTTTATAAAGAATTAAACAAAAAAATTGCAGATTTAAGCTATCATAAATTAATCTTTCTGGGAGATTGGAATGGGGTGATAAATCCAAGTCTAGATAGGAAATCAGGGAAAAACATAAAAGAAAAACAAGGAAAACTGCCTAGCTCATTTGATGCTATGATAGAGAATTTTGAATTAATAGATATATGGAGATCTCTATATGGACTAAGTAGAGATTATACATTTTATTCTGATACCCATGCATCATTATCATGAACTGATATGTTTCTAGTCTCTAACTCTATAATACAAATAGTTAATAAACAAGTGATTTTGCCCCGGTACCTTTCAGATCATAATTGAATATTGATGAGCCTAAAAAAAAGGACAGAAGGAATATTTAAATGGAGATTAAAAGAAAAATTACTATTGGAGGATAAATTAGTAAATAAAATCAGAAATCAGATCAAAGAATATTTTGAGGAAAATCTCAACAAAGATATTAATCTTGCGACGGTGTGGGATGCTGGAAAAGCAGTTATTAGAGGATATCTTATTCGATATAATTCAGAGATCAACAGGAAAAAACGAGAGAGTATCCAGGAATTAAATGAAGCAATGAGGAAGAAGGAGGGAAAATTAAATGAAGATCCAATGAATAAAGAAATACAAAAAGAAATAAAGATATTACAAAAACAATAGAGATGCAATTAGAAAAGGAACTTAATGAAAAATTGACATACGTTAGACAACATCACTTCGAATGGGCAAATAAGGCAGGCAAATGGTTGGTGCTTAGATTGAAAAAGAAAAAAGAGAAAACATTGATTATTAAATTAAAAAGCGGAGAAATGATATATACAGATCCCCAAAGATAAAGAAAATCATCAGAAATTATTTTGCAATGTTATATAAGAAACAAGAGCTTAAAGATGGAATGATAGAAACATATATTTCGCATCAAATTTAGCAATTTTATCAGAAGAACAGTGTGAAGTTTAAATAAGCCAATCACCGTGGTAGAAGTGTTGGAAGCAATCCATAAAGCAAAAAAAGGGAAATCTCCGGGACCAGATGGCTACACAGCAGCATTTTACAAAAAATTTCATCAGGAAGTGGCAGCCATGCTACAAAATATAATGAATGACACGCTACAAGGGATCACCCCAAATTCATGGAAAGAGGCGGACATAATATTGATCCATAAAGAGGGAAGCGACCCGCTCAATGTTAAAAATTATAGATCAATTTCATTATAGAACACAGATTATAAACTTTTCACTGCGATATTAGCCAACAAATTAAAGAAAATTCTCAAAGACCTGATATCTGAAGAACAAGCTGGATTTCTTCTGGGGAGACAGATAAAAGACAACATAAGGAATGTAATTAACATTTTAGAACTTTGTGAGAATCATCCCCAGAGAAAACTAATAGCTCCTTTTTTAGATATAGAGAAGGCCTTTGACACAGTGAATTGGGAATTTCTAATTAGAATTTGCCAGAAAATGAAGATGGGCTCAAATTTTATAAACTGGATAAAGGCTATCTATTTCACACAATATGCGCAAATAATAGTAAATGGGCATAAATCTGATAAATTTAAAATACAAAGAGGAACACATCAGGGATGCCCTTTATCTCCACTTTTGTTCTTATTGGTAATAGAAGTATTGATAATAAATATTAAAAATACCAAAAAAATCAAAGGAGTTAAGTTACAAGGTAATGAATATAAAATACGGGCATTTGTTGACGATTTGGTGGTTACCTTGGAAAATGCGAGTGAAAGTTTAAATGTGTTGAAAGATGTCTTTGGAGATTTTGGGAAGCACTCGAGTCTGAAAATTAATAATGAGAAAACGATACTGCTGACAAAAAGTATGAAAGAAGAGGAGAGAAACCAAATATCACAGATCATGGGCTATTCAATTGCCAAAAAATTCAAATACCTAGGAATTATGATCACAAATAAGATCTCTGATCTTTTAAAAAACAACTATGAAAAAACATGGAAAACTATTTTGAAAGATTTAAAGAATTGGAGTAATTTAAAATTATCATGGTTGGGGAAAATAGCCACAGTCAAAATGTCAATACTTCCAAAGATTCTTTATCTATTTCAAACTATCCCTATTATTCAATGTGACAAGGCTGTTAAGGTGTGGCAAAAAGAAATTTCTAAATTTATCTGGGATGGAAGGAAGCCAAGGGTAAAAATGAAAATATTAGAAGATGCCAAAGAAAGAGGGGGATTAGCTTTACCAAATCTGATGTTGTATTATCATGCATGTTGTCTGAATTGGGTGCAAGACTGGATCAAGCTAGAAAACGTTGAATTATTAAATTTAGAAGGAGATGGACTTTGGTTAGGGTGGCATTATTATCTTTGGTATAATAAAGGGAAAAGCAATAAAGAGTTTAATTGTCACTACTTAAGAAAAGCATTATTAAAGATATGGAGGAAATATGCTACAAAAACCTGTATGAAAACCCCACAATGGGTCTCTCCCCATGAGGCTTTTTATAAAAAAATAAATATATTATTTGATAAATGGATAAAATATGAAGATATGGTGGAGAGACAAAAAGAACAAATTAAAATCAAATCTCAACAAGAGATACATGAATCTGGTATCAAATGTCATTGGCTTTTATGCAGACAACTTAAAGAAAAATTAAGAAGTGACATTAGACTCAATGAATTTAAAAAAAAAGATGAACAACTAACTGCAATAATGTATTCAGGTAAACCTAAACCTGTCTCCTCTATTTATAAGGTTTTATTGAGATGGTCCACGGAAGAAGAAATTATCAAACCATCTATGATAAAATGGGCCCAAAATTTCTCCCACACAATTCCAACAGAACAGTGGGAGAAAATTTGGCTAAAAAGAATAAAATATACTGCTTGCCAAGATATAAAAGAAAATTTATATAAAATGTATTTGAGATGGTACTTAACACTGGAAAGATTGGTGAAAATTTCTAATAAATGTTCTAATAAGTGTTGGAAACATGGCTCAGAAATAGGAACCTTTTACCATACATGGTGGTCGTGTAAAATAGTAAAAGAATATTGGAAGTCTATTCATATACGAATAGAAAAAATCTTAAGTATAAGGTTTAAAATGTCACCAGAAATATATATACTATCAATAATGGCAGAGGAATTGGATAAAAAAAAGCTGGAAAACAATTATTTTATATGGCAGCAGCCGCAAGAATGGTCATAGCACAAAAATGGAAATTGGGAAAGATGCCATCAGTGGAAGAATGGGAATTAAAATTGTACGATATGATCCAAATGGATAGGTTAACATATATAATAAGAGGGGAGAGCAAAGAAAAATTTATAAAACGATGGGACAATGTAATAAATTATTATAAGAATTCATGGAAAGTTGGTAGGATGGTGAATATAGATTTTTGATATACTCAAAAATAGAGAATATCAAAGAATATTAAAGAATATAAAGACCATAAAGAAAATAGGTAAATGTAAACTGATTCTAATGTCAGAGTGGGAAGTATTGTTAAAAAGCCATTCTAATAGGTATATATATATTTATGTAGAAATTGATATGGAATTAGAACGATAAGAAAATGTTATTGTAAAAGATGTAGAACGCTTTGTTTGTATGTCTTTTGTGTTTTTTGTATTTGTATAGTTTGTATAGTATGTTTTGTATTATTTGTTTTGTCTTGTCTTTTATTTACAATTTTAACAAATAAAGTCTTTTTTATAATAATAATCATCATAATAAAAGATTTTGGCTTGCCTTGATGCCTTAGAGAAACAGAGGTACTATGAGGAGCCAATAGGAACCTATGCAGTAGGTGGTGATAAACCAATGACAGCCCTATCAAATGACCTGGGAACATCAACAGAGATTTCAGCAGCTTCAGTTGGTTCAGGTGAGATTCTTGGCATGGCTGGTGGGGGCATAGGAGCACTCTTGTTGGCCACTGAGGCCTTGGAAGGTTCCTATAGGACACCCAAGTGTGACAGGTACCAATAATGGTCCTGACACCACTGAGTGGGCTGCTTATGCAATTGGCTTGGAGATGGGAGCAGCCTCAGTGGTCTCCTTGGTCCAATTATCTCACTAGTTTAGTTGTTCGGCCATGGCAAGATGGGGACTAAGGAGCTATGGTCCCTTCCTCCAGTGGTAGTTACAATACATAGTAAAGCAAAAACAAGGCAAGTCTGTGTATTAATACATATGATGTACCAATATAGAAATGAATTTGCTCCACTGTTACTCTACAATACATAGGCGATTTCCTACAGGGAGCAGATGCTCCTTTTGCAGAAGTACCTTTTACAATCCACAAGAGACAAGGATACTATGGGAGTTAGAGAAAAAGGACAAGAAGGAGATGGATGACAAAGAAATGGAGAAACTCTGGGCACCACATTTCAAGGAAGATATGTATTCAGAGAAGAGTGACCAAGATGATCAAAGGTCTGGAAACCAAACCTTATGAGGAATGGCTCAGGAAGCTGGGTATGAAGAGAAGACTGAGAGGTGAGATGGTAACTATCTTTAAGCCCCAGAGACTACATCATGGACTAATGGATTCAAGTTACAAGAAAAGAGATTCCACCTAAACATTGGAAAGAACTTTTTTCCAGCAAGAGCTGTTGGACAGTGGAATAGACTAACCCAGAGGGTAATGGACTCTCCTTCAGACGTTGGAAGTTGGATGGGCATCTTTCAGGAATGCTTTATCTGTGTGTTCCTGTGTGGCAGGGTGTTAGAGTAGATGGCCCTTGTGGTCCCTTCCAATTCTAATGTTCTATGATTCTACTCACTCTTAGTTGCATCTTAGTGTGTGCCTTCTTTCTGTTCCATTGACTTAAAAGCCTGTATGTGTGTCTCATATATTCATTTAGCTGATTCTTTAGCCTGGGGCTAGGGAAGTATGACCTTCCAAAGGTTTGGAACCCTTAGTGCCTACTGGACCTAACCAGCATAGCAAGATTATGGGAACTGCATTTCAGAAACACCAGGAAATTCATGCTTGTCCCCCAATGTGACCCATAAATTAACTGTGTCCGTGTAAAGGGCATCACAGTGTAGCACATATATATCTATGTCATAGGAACAGAGGAAGCAGTGTTTTGTTCTGCCCTATATCTGAACTACAGATGCGAGCTGGATGACTTCAGGGCCACATGTGGCCCTAATGTTATTTTGTGGCCCCTTTGCTGTTATTTGACATCAACTTCAGCTTCTGGCAAACCTATGAATGAGAGCTCTCCAAGATCCCAGTTCACCAACTGCCCTGCTCATGTTTTGTGAACTTAGGAGCATGGTTTCCTTGATTGAATCAATCCCTTGATTGTTGTTGTGTGCCTTCAAGTTGTTTCTGGCTTACCATGACCCTAAGGCAACCCTACTACAGTGTTTTCTGGGGCTGAATGTGTGTGGTGCACCCAAGGTCACCCAGTGGGTTTCCAGGGCTGAGTGAGGAAGCAAACCCTGGTCTCCAGAGTCATAATCTAACTACACTATCCTGACTCTCAATCAACCTCTACCCAAAATGTTGGGAGAGAGTGAAAATGAGACAGAAGAAGCAGGAACAGCCATTCTCCCTAAAAGCAAAGTGTGTCCCCCAAACCTTTTTCCACAGCAAATGTATTATTGTCATTTTTCAAAACCAGAAGTGTTTCTTTTTTCCAAGGAGGAACCAACCCTCTCATAACTTCTTGTTTCACTTGGAGGGAAGGGAAGAGTTCGGGGACTGGGAAAATGGTACCTACTGGAGCTCACCCAGCTTTGGTTGTAGGTCCTTACTTGCCTATTATTAAATAAAAGGAAAGGAAGAGTATTTCCCTCAAAAGGAAAGGTTTCAAAGATAAATATTTAAAAGATCAGACTTTGATTATGGAGAGGGAAAAAACTGTCAGATTTTGAAGCTGGTCAATATTTCAATCAACTTCGGACAACATGTAATGCCTCTGTTTTAAGTGGCTAATACATCTTGTATGAACATGTCTTTTGAGGTGATTAACATTATCCATGAAGTGAAAAAAGTGTATTTGGAGGACCACTAATATAAAGAAGATTCCTCCAATGCACATCTGAATTATAGCCATCTACACAGCACATAGCAATTACTGCATACCATTCAATCTGCCAAGATACAGATGTGACAAACAGGGTATGGCAAGACTTGGGGGAGAAAAAAAATATTCCAAGCAGGACATTTTAATACCACAGAACTTTACATTTAATATGTACAATTATCTTCATGACCTCAATGTCAGGACTATGCATTTCCAGAAGAAATCGTACCAAGAGAAGAGACTGAGTGGGGGTGAGGAGTTGAATAATGAAGAGGAAACTAAGTTTATGCTGAAACTAGATACAGAAAAATGTGCCCTAGTATGGATTCAAGGACATAGAGCTATAGAATGTAAAATTAGAGATGCCTATGATTATTAAGTATCAAGGTGACAGTATTCATTAAGCTGTGACTGTCCCTCAACAACTGCCACTTGTTCTAGCTACCGTAACAGCCTTCAGAGAAAGGCAATTCTTCACCAATGTGTTCTGTCATCCAGTTCCTTTTCTAGGCTGAAAATCTTTTTCCTGATCTTCAACAATAACCTGCATAGCTGTGGCTTTCTGCAACTACCCCTATCCTTTCTTGAGTGATACTGGAAAACAGATCTGTTAGCAATCCTTCACAGCCCAGTAAGATGCCCTATGTTAAAGCTGTAGTAACCTGGGCAACAGGTATTATGTTTCTATTTCCAAATCAGTATATAATGAAGGCATCAGAGAAACTGTTGGAAGATGAGTGTTCTGAGCAACAACTAGCAGCAGCTCCCCAAAGTCTCAGGAACACACAGTCTCAAGAGTATACACAATTGTACAGTATTTGCATATTCTGAAATACATATGCCTGTATTTATAAACTGAACTGTAAAAATACCCAGGCTAATTACAATAACATAAATCTCACACAGGTGAGCCAACTGATTTCCCACAATTAATTTTTCAGTTGTGTCCCGTCTCACATCACACTAGTTTCTTTCGCAAACATTTCAGTTTCCAATCAGTTAATTCTGCCCAGTTCAGAGCATGTCGAGCCTCCTAGACATACAATGTCTGACTTACAAGTCGTTCTTCTTGAAAAACAAAACAAAAATCAAAGGAAGATTAGAAAAGAAACAGCTGAATTAGGATATTCACAAATTCCAATCCATTGGGAGAGGTGCGAACAGAGATAATAGTACCACAACTGTGGTATGAACAGAGATATTGGTACCACAACTATGATACTATGCTTAAATACCTGCGGCTATTGCAGCATTATACTCCAACAGTGAAAATAGTTTGATAGCAATGAAAGCTCACGTTAAAATAGAGTAGTCTTAAAAATGCTATTATGCTACTATGCTCCTTTCCCACTTGTTTTCGCTTTTTATGCTGCACTAAATCGTGTACTTCCAAACTCTTCTAAATAAATTTACTTTTACATTCCCAAATTAACATTCCTCCCAGTAATTCAAATAACCGATTCAAATCAATCCCTCCCCAAGTTAATTAAAACTATTAGGTACAATTATAGTTCTCTACCCCCCCATTAAAGTTTCCCTCATAGTTAGAATTTTTAAAATATACCTCAAAAGTAACCAGAATGTTACATTCTCTCAGTCTGTGTTACCAGATACAGCCATTTCCCATCCATTTTGTCATCACCACTGCCCTCACAACAGAACAAGGCAACAGTACAAAGCACAGCAAGAACCGGCACTTGGACCATGTGATATCCCTCCTCCATTATTTAGAGAGGGCACACTTCTGCAATTATAAAAGCAAGGGGAAAATTCCACTGCAAAAGAAATGGAACTTATTCCTAATCAAGTTACAATCATAATTTAATTATGCATTTATCATTGGGTAGAATAATTAATTACAAGAAATGAGTTCTTTTTAACTATTTGAAGAGCCCTGGATACTGAAACAGAATAGAGAAGCTGACTGAAAAAATGTCAATGCTCTGCACTATCTACAGCAGTTTGGTGTGCCCATAAGAGTGTTCTCTAGTCTGCTTCCTGCTTAGTGGTTCTTTTTTCAATCAGTACATTTGTAAATAGATTTTCAGGGACACTACAGCCCCCTCTTTTTTTTTTTTATCCAAGCATTTGGCTTTGAATGGCAAACTTGAACTCCCCACAGCTTGCCAAGAAGGTTTGAAAGCAACCTGTGTTAGTTTCACCTAGTGTTTTCAATTCCACTCCTTTTGTTTTGTGTTGTCAAATTCCATTTGCTTTCGGGCACAGTGTATGTGCAGAGAGCACACAGACTCATTGAAAGATTTCCATTGAGCTATCCACTGTTTTGCCTGGCCTTTTAAATTAAGTTGTTCCAATCAATTTAGAAATCACTCATGTACATGCAGTGTAGTACGTGACAAATTGGATTTTGTCTGACGTCAGCCTGCCCTAGTTAATCAGTGTTCTTAGTTTTCCTAAAATTTCCTTTCATTTATATCTTGGCCATTTAGAATAATCTTTCAGGAATACGTGGTTTCTGATGCAGCTGTTTTTTTTCCCCATAAATGACAATAAAAAATGTAATGATCTTATGCCACTTTAAAGACTCTGGAGTTTTATTTGACAAAAACTTTTGTGGACTGAAGCCCAATTCATTAGAGGCAAGCAGCTGCATTCCATGAAAGTTTATGCCAAATAAGACTTTTTTTTAAAGATGCTACAAAACTCAGTTGTTTTTGGTGCAACAGACTAATGGGGCTGTGCCAGCAAATAAAAATGTTTCAAAGAGCATGTATAGAAGTTCTGTCAATGGCCACTAGCCATGACAATGAAATGGTATTTTCACGGTTGCAAGCAGCAAACTACAGAATAGCAGTTTTGGATGTGTGTGGGAAAGGCTAATGGTTACAGTCACTGCCTTCGTGACCTGTTTCTGGGTTTCCCAATGGCATTTGGTTGGCTGCTTTTGGAAACAGAGTTTAAAATGCATTGGAGGGGTGGTACAGTTCTCAGAAACCTTAGTCTACGGTCTGAGTTCTGGTCAGAAGTAGGATACTAGTCTAGTTTATTATGTTCCCATCATGTAAAGTAGAGACTCAAAAACTCTAGCCCATGGCATAAATGCATAGGGCATCTCTTCTAACATTACCCCAGTCTTGTTCTAGTACTGCAAGTGCCCAACAGAGCCAGAGAACTCATTGAGCAAACAACCAATGCAATGGAGCAACAAATCAGAATCAGGCCTGGGTCAGTGCATAAAGAGTTGATCTGGTCATTGTTATTTGAAGGAATAAGGAAAAAGAATTGTCAAAAAACACAGGTCAAGGTCAGATAAATGGAAAATTGTCCTATCATTTCATAATGGAAAGTATGGACCAGACTAATGGAAAGTCTGGGAAACATGGCAAGGGTCAGAGAAGTCAAGAAGGTCAGCTAACAGGCAGTAGTTTTGGAAGCTGGAATTACAACATGCAAAACCAGCCTTTAAATTCAGCACTCAGCATCTCAGGAGTGTGCTTACATACAGCTGTCTGGGGGACTCCACCTGTTACAGATTGCAACAGATTCTGCTGATTGAACCTCTCTGGATTGCTGAGTTTCTTTGCAGGTGATTTCATTCATGCTGTTTCTTTTCCTGCTGTATCTCTCTGGGCCATTCTTTCTCAGAGTGAGCCTCTTACTCTTGTGGGAGAACTTGCACCTCTTTGGAAGGCCTTATTATTCTGTCTTAATATATACTGTTCAGACTTAGTTGCTGAACATGACTGAATTAGTTTCCTAAATTTTCTCTGGCCCTTCTTTAGTATGATAGATTTTGAAAGGTGACTGTTTTGAGTTTCTTATTTTCAAAAGGATTGTTTTTGATGATCACGTTTAAACAAGATTTTGGATGATTTCCTTTTGGCAAAATAAATCCTGTTTTTTCTCTCCCCCAACTAGAGTTGGATCAATGGGAAGTTAGCAAGTCAACATTTATGAGAGGTCCACTAATTCAATCAATTTCCTCTGCTTGGTACTTTCAATTGGTTTTAGGCTTTGGACTACCACTTCCAGAATTTCCTAGTCAGTATGGCCACTGGCTTTGCTGTCTGGGAGATCCTCAGAGCTATAGTCCAGAAAAGTAGCTTTTGTAAGTTGTGAACTCAGGGAGCAATTTGACTATCTACTCCTAGACCCATCTCTCCACTTTGCAATGCAGCTGCTTATTAGCAAGCTGAGCAGTTCACTTGTTATTTCATAATTAATACATCTAGCACTGTTAAGAAATATCTCTTAAGAGAAGGAACCTTGGAGAAACTTAGAGAAAGATCCTTCAATATAATGGGAATGATTAAATCATTACAGGTGAGGAGCTAAAGCACTTGGAGCTTTTTACATTGAGCCAAATCTTAAATCTTGCAGCTGAGATATATACTGGCATTACCAGAGATTTGGATGGCTTATATATTTGAGTCTCTCAGGAAAAGTCTCAGGAATGGCTGACTCTCAGCAGAAAAGTAGGTCAGGGCAAGAATTAGTTGCATTAATTACAGATCCAATCTCTGATGACCCATTCCTCAAAGCTATAGATAGAAAGGTACGATAACCCAGTGAATTTAGAGAGGAAGTCTTGATTTATGCTTTCTTCACCTGCATAGCTGCTCTGTTTAGCTATAATACACAACAACTAACCAAAGCTGTTGTGAAAGAAATCACAATTGATGATAACGATCTAGAATTCTTTATTGGAGCCCAGGACAATCATGTGAATATCAACTCTGTGACTTCCAATCATTATGTCCCTCCAGTAGGGTTTATGTGGTGCCAACCTAGTTCATTGCAATTGCTTATCTAGAAAATACTTATCTAGATTGGGTTTGTTGATATAACATATTTCCAGCTGAATCTTATCTGAAGTTAACAGAGAAGTTTTGTCTTCCCTGTTTGATGCAAGCTATCTAGTGGCAAATATATAATCAAGTATGCTCATGAAAAGATAAGTGACACAGTAGTCTGTCTAATCAGCTTGTCATTACTCTTGCAGTCTAGCCCTTGAATCATGTGACATCCCTCACTCACTGTTTGTTGAGATGCTGTCCCTCTGACTATAAAAGTGATTAAAAATTACAGCTATATTACAGCTATCTTGCACACATAGTGAAATGTACTCTAATTAAGTGATAGTCATAATGCTCATCACTGGAAAAGCAACTACCATCCATAATTAGGTATAAGTTGACCTCATGTATAAGTTGAGGGCAAGTTTTGGGGTAAAATGATGGATTTTGATATGACCCATGGACAAGTCGAGGGTCATTTTGCAGATATGGGAAAGCACCAGCACTGCCTCAGGAGACCAGCCACCCCTGACCACCGGCACCACTGTTTTCCTACTCAAGCATTAAAAGAGGCCTTTTGCCACTCTACTCAGAAAAAGGGATGGCTCCTTTTTTGATAAAAGTTAAGATACAGTATTATATCTCATATATCAAAAAAGAACTATCCCCTTCTCTGAGTAGAGTGGCAAAAGGTGGGAGGTTAATCCGTCCTGGAGAATTTAGGAGAAGCTCTCTTTGCAGTGCCGCTTCTGGCTGGCCCTTTTGAATGTCTGGGTGGGAACATGGTGCTTCCCCTCGAAGGAGTGCCAAGAGAGTAGAGGGGGTCGGTACTGTAATCTACAGTAATTACAGTACTGTAATATACAGTAATTACAAGTAACACTAACTATGAGTCATTATTTGTAACTAGTTAATTCTGGGCTCTGACATACTTCCATGATTGGTGTCCTACAGAACAGAAATTTATCGTACTTTAATAATTCACCGTTATTCCTAGTTAAAACTCAAGAAATAATTCATTACAGCTTTATAAAATTTAGAACTCTACAACTTTTCCCATGGACAATCAGAATTTGGGTAATTTGGGTAATTTTCTATGCAGCTTTTAAGCCTTGCATTATGCAGCAGCAAAGATATTCTGAAAGATACATGTCTATCAACATTAGACAGCAGAAAACAAACATGCACAGAATATGACCTTCCACTGATTGATTTCAACAGTGGATGGATACATTTATTTCTAAGATCATTGTAGCTGCAACAAACAAGGAGCACATGAGTAAAAGATAGAGAATCACAACTGCATACTCTATCCTGCTTAGGTGTCTCATTTTGCCAACTGATCCAATCTAACAAAGAGAGAGCATTTAATCTTGCCCAAGTAAACATTATTCTCATCTTGATATTTGGCCAATCTATCAGGTGCCTTGGAAGTGAAAAATATGGAGGAATGAAAAAGGCATAGAAAGTATTAGACTGGCAAATCTTAATCCCAGCTACCTGAGATTACATCTCTATATCCTTGAGTCTTTTCACTAAGATTTGTTTAGCTCTCTCATATCCTTGAGCTAAAAGGAAAGAGGTAGAAAATCCCAAACTCATGGTAACCAACTGCATCTTTTGCTTCCATGGGTTTGTGCCCATGTCTTCCAATACCAACAAAACAAGTTCTAAAACCTGCTTAAAAATAATAAATATCAGCAGAGCTAACCTAAGGGCTTCACCCAGTTCCATATGAACTAATTCTAATTTGGTAAGTACAAAATAATGCCAGAACCTTATGTAAAAATTTATTTTGAGCTCTTTCTGATGAGTCTAGATTCTATCCAGGGGTAGCCATGTTGACCAGACAGCAAAAATCAAAATCCCTGAATCTATTTCCTGGATTTGAAGATACTTGGTTTAGCCACAACAGGGGAACCTTAAAGCAAGTGAGAGCCAAGTGACTGGGACTTAACCCTTTGAAGTTTTTACCTCCAACAAACGTAAAACTCTTTCATTGAAATACAGTTGGCAAATTTTACCTATACAGTGCCTACAAGTTTGTCCAGATGTAACAGTATAGAGACTCCTTGGAGGATTCAATGTTCTTTGCCTAACAAAGGAGCAGTTAGATTCACACAGGAGAGGTAGAGCCAGATCTCAAAGGAAGGTAGTATTCTGCTGCTAATGGAGTTCAAACTTTACTGCCTGACTTTTGCTGCACTTTGTCCATGCCCCTCACATGGCCAAGAAAGCGCGTAACCTCTGCCTGCACTGAAATCTCTCAATACCATGTTAACTGACAACAGAGTAATACTTAGGCTTGTGATTCTAACATTGTTACTTTTCTTCTCTTGTATGATTTTTAGCATCTTTGCCCAATGAAGAAACCAATAAAGCTTTGAAAGATTCCACGATATATTTTATACTTTGGGGTTGGCCCAGTAAAGGTATTGCTGCATTGTAGATTTTGCATTTTATTGCATTTTATTGTATTTTTCTGCAGGGCCAGCATGCCCAGAATGTATTTACTGATTGCTGGTTTGTATGGTTGTAGACTCCCAGTTTCTTTGCTTTCTCACTCCTACACTGCTAATGCATCATTCTAACCTTCAGCCAGTTTTTTCTTCTCTCTTTCCCCTCTGTTAGACCACGTATTTGATTATGCACAAGTAATTTGTAAGTAAAACTACTTTTATATATCTTACAAAGATGGCTACAGTCATTTGTTTCTCTGTTAGATCCTCTCAGTGTGGGGTGGGGGGTAGGTGTGGGACTGGTTATTATTCAGCTTCTGACTTTCTAATTGATTATTATGCTTGAAAGATCCATTACTAGCATTCTAGTTTCCCAGCATACATTAGCCCACTTCAGAAGTTGACTTCCCCTATGCAATTAGATTACCTGAGGGAGAAAGTGAAGATGAGATCATTCACCTTGGGACAAATGCTATCATTGGTTAGAGTAAGGCAGCTGGCTTAGGCAACAGATTTGGGGTGCCTTGAAAGAGGTTTAAATGTCATTTTATATAATTGTATTTTTAATACCAAGTGTGGGGAAGATGACCTTGTGGCATTCACTGTCTCTTCTGAAAAATAGGCTAGTAATAATAACCTTAATTTATCAACTTCACAGTAATTTGAAAAAAACAGCACCTCTGCACCATGCTACTGCTGAAGGTCTCTACCCACAGCTTCCAAATAGGGATGTAAATCTCAGGGGGGAGGTTTCCCCCATTCCTGCTGGAAGAACATCATCCCCCCCCCAAAAAAAATACCCTGTAGGTTAAGATTAGGAGAATGTTTGTGCATTTTAATAACTTGTTTGCAAATTTTTGGCCAAAAAAAAAAAAAAAAAAAAAAAATGAGAAAAGAAAAACTTTTGTGCAACTCCCCCAACATTTTGTGCAGAAAAGTTTTCTGTAACTTTTTTTTATTGTTGTATGAGAGCTAAAAAAACCCCAAAAGTCCTGAAGTACCTTTAAAAAAAAATTCTTTCAGGGTCTGGCCATTTTTTCAATTAGATTTGTCAGGACATCCTTTCTCATTGAAGAAGAGAAAGTTTGTAAGTATTCATTACCTCCTAAGGCCTTTTCCGCACTGGGCTATTAAAACGGTGCAGAGTGACCTCCAAGAGAGGTCTTCTGCACCGTAGAGTGGACTGGGGCGGACTACTTTTTGTAGTTCCATACCTCAGTCCACTCCGGAGTGACCGGAACTGGTCACGTGGCGTGTTTTTTAAAAAACTCTTTTTACTACAAAATTTTGTAGTAAAAATAAGCTAATTCTTCAGAAACAATGAGGATAACGAGGAGAAATGAAGAAAAGAAGATAAGCAAGAAAAGGAGAAGATAAGAAGAATTGGACTTAAATTTGAGTGGGAGTTTAAAATTGTAATTTGAATAAATGTAAGTTTAATTATATGTAAATTTGTTTTGTAGTTTAGAGGGTGAAAAGAGATTACAAACTGGGTTTGAAACAAATGGAAGAGTGAGAGGAACTCATATAAATTAATTTAAATATTGATATGGAATTGATTTGGATTAAGTAATTAATTAAGTAACCAAGGAAAAGGACTGATTGATTTGAGTGGAATTTCTTTTGTTGGTTAACAATAATAGGAGAGGTGTAAAACAAATCATTTACTAATATTGATTATATAATATAGAATATTTGTTAACTAACTCCTGGGGTGGATTCCTTAATTTTGACCAATTATTGGATAATAGTGGAATTATTGATTATAATTAATTGTTCGATTGATTATAATTGATTATAATTGATTGACTGATTAGTGGAATTATTGATCATTGATTATTGATTATTGACAAAGGAATAACATAAAATAGATTGTACTTGTCTGACTGTGAAATTGGAAGATAATCACTGCTCTTTAAAATTGATTGTAACTATCATAATTTAACTGTAAAAATTGTGAAATTGTATAATTTACCTGTTATAAAATAGAAATTAATCTATCAAAGTAAAATGGCCTCTGGAACAAGAAAAGCTGTGCTGACACAGCAACAGGCCCAAAGGAGAACATCAATAGAAGAACAGACGAAATTCCTAGAATTTGGAAGGACAATATTGGAGGAGATGAGGAAATTAAGAGAGGACTTTATGAGAGAAATGCAAAGAGTATCAACTGACATGAGAGAAATAAAACAAGAAATGCAAAATATAGGACAAAAGATGGAAGACATGACTAAGGATATGCAGATAATGAACAAAAAAATAGATAGTTTATAAGACAGAACAATCAAATGGGAAAAAGAGGCACCTGAAATGAAAAAATACATGGAGCAAATGTCAACACAAGTTGTAAACATAGAGACTAAAATCAGAGATAAATGTTTGAAAATCTGGGGTCTAGAGGAGATGGAAGGAGAGGATTTATGTAGCTAAATAATTCCTATCCTGGCCCAATTTATCAGTTGGAATACAGAGCAATTAGACCTCGAAATAGATAAAATCTTTCAAATTAACTCCTTCATTGCAAGAAAGAGGAAGGTACCTAGAGCCATTGTTATCTATTTCCTTAGAGAAAGAGTGAAAGACCTGATTTTGCAAGAGACGTACACGAACAAACTGGTTATAGATAATAAAGAATTACAAGCCTTTAAGGATGTTCCATCTCAGGAGAAAGGAATACTCTTTCTTGATACAAATATTAAAAAAAACAAGGAATAAAGTACAGGTGGTACAGAGGAGAAGGAGTTATTTTTACATTCCACCAAAGAAGATATGTTCTAAATACTATCGTAAAAGCACAAGATTTTGTGAAAAAACATAGAGAAGAATTGAGTAAAATTGAATCGGAAAGAGAAGCTGCTCAAGAAAGGGTCATAGTAAAGGAAAAGACAAAAAACATTACAGAACAAAATCCAGGTGCAAAAAATAATCGGGAGAGTAAGGACCAAGACGGTGTTTTGGATATAGATTGTGTCTTAGAAAAGAAAACATTGGAGAAGGATTTAACTAGTTAAGAAGTGAAAGACAGGCAGCAAAAAGAAGACTTGGAAGGAGAAGAAATAGTAGAGGAGGAAGAAGAAGAAGGAGAGGAAATAGATATAGAAAAAGAAATAGAGTAAGCAAAAGGTTGAGATAAACTTAAGAAGGTGAAAGGATTAAAGAATACCTGAGTTTAACCTATGAGATAAATAGTAAATAATGAAGATTCTTTCATGGAACATTCGAAGACTGAATGCACCAATTAAGAGGAAAAGAGTATTTCATCATTGTGGAAAAATAAAATCCGATATAATATGTCTCCAAGAGACACATATAAGAGACAAAGATATTAAATATTTAAACAATCCCAAATTAGGATCACAATTTTCATCGGTATGTAATAAAAAGAAGAGAGGGGTAACAATTTATGTCAATAAAAAATATAGAGTGAAAGAGGTATTCAATGATGTTAATGGAACATATATAGGAGTTGAAGTACAGTTATTGCAAAATGTAATTTTAATAGTTGGAATTTATGGTTCTCAACAGAATAAAATGGGTTATTATGAGGAAGTGCAAAAAGTATTAGATAAATATGAATATCAGGAAATTGTAATAATGAGGGATTTTAATGGGGTAATAAACCCCAAGGTAGATAGAAAATCACATAAACAGAAATCATTACAATGTAAACTACCGAAGTCATTCTTTAACTTGCTCGAGAACTATACGTTACTGGATATATGGCGATATCTGTACAGAGATTTAAAAGAGTTCACGTACTACTCTGATGTTCATAAATCTTGGTCCAGGATAGATATGGTCTTAGTATCTAAAACTTTGGCTAAAAATATCAAAGACATGGAGATCTTACCTATGATATACTCAGACCATAATCCAGTATTGACGACAATTAAAGAAAGAAGAATTAATTATCGCTGGATACTTAAGGAGGAGCTACTAAGAGATGAAAAAGTAGTAGATAAAGTAAGATCTGAACTAAATCATTACTTTAAAGAAAATTCTGGTAAAGGACCAAAAGAGAGCGTAGTATGGGAAGCAGGAAAAGCAGTAGTATGGGGAATTTTTATAGAAAAAGAAATATATAAAAAGAAGAAAAGGAAGGAAACATATCTAAAAATCATAGAAGAACTCAAGAGAAAAGAAGATGAACACAAGAAAGACCCCCAAAACACAAAGATTAAGTATGAAATAAGAGCGTTACAAAAGCAAATAACAATACAAAATATGATTGAGATAGAAAGAAACTTAAAATACGTTAAACATAATTATTATGAACATGCTAATAGGACTGGAAAGTGGCTAGCCTACAGACTTAAGAAAGAACAAGAGAAAAGGCTGATATTAGAGATCAGAGAAGGTTCAGAAATTCATTGTCAACAGGATAAAATAAAATCAACATTTCAAAAATATTTTCAGAAATTATTTGACGATAAGGAAAATACCGCCAAACAAGAAAGTATAAGAAAGCGTTTAGAGGCAATAGAGATCCCATCAATTAATGATGATCAGAGGCTAGAATTAAACAAGCCAATTACAAAAATGGACATTCTAAAGGCAATCCAAAAACTCAAGGTAGGTAAAGCCCCAGGACCAGATGGTTTCATATCACAATATTATAAAATTTTTCAAGACCAACTGGCAGGACCCCTGCAGAAAGTTTTGAATGAATTAGATCATGAAAATCCTCCAGCTTCTTGGGGGGAAGTTCTAATAAGCTTAATCCCCAAAGAAGGAAGAGACCATCTGGACACTAAAAATTATAGGCCGATAGCCCTACTGAATATTGACTATAAAATATTAGCTATAATATTAGCAGAAAGATTGAAAAAAGTCTTAAAGAATTGGGTCCATGAAGATCAAAACGGCTTTCTATCGGGCCGGGCGATAAAAGATAATATGAGAGTAATATTAAATGTAACAGAGTATTATCAAAAACATAGCGAGAAAAAACTAGGTTTGATTTTTTTAGATGCGGAGAAAGCATTCGATAACGTGAGTTGGAGGTTTATAGAGGAGATTTTACAAAAAATAAATATAGGAGAAAAATTGATCAACTGGATAAACAAGATTTGTAAAGACCAATCCACTAACATATTAATAAATGGGGAGAAAACATCTAAAATAGACATCAAGAAAGGGACAAGGCAGGGATGCCCATTGTTGCCTCTAATCTTTTTGATTGTCATCTAAGTGTTAAATATACAAATAAGAAATGATTTAGAAATAGGAGGAGTGCGTATTCAAAATCAAGTATTTAAGATTAGGGCTTTTGCAGATGATCTGGTTATTTTACTAGATAATCCTATTCAAAGTATAAAAGGTTTAAAAACAGTATTGTATGAATACAGAAATATGTCTGGCGTTAAGGTAAATTCAGAGAAAACAAATATATTAACAAAGAATTTGACTATCCAAGAAGAAAAAGAATTGGAAACTGAGTCCCAATTTAAAATATCTAAAAGAATAAAATACCTAGGAATTAATCTAACTAAGCACAATGTTGACTTGTATGATAACAACTATTTAAAAGTATGGCAGACAGTAAAAGATGACTTGAAAAAATGGACAAAACTTGATTTGACATTAATGGGAAGGGTTGCGATTATAAAAATGAACATCCTACCAAGGATGATCTTTTTATTCCAAAACCTACCCATAATAGTTAACGATGTACCATTTAATCAGTGGCGGAAAGATCTTTTGGAATTCATCTGGAATGCCAAAAAACCCTGCATTAAGTGGAATTATTTGAAAGATACTAAGGAAAGAGGTGGGTTAGGACTTCCAGATCTAAGGATATATTACCATGCCAGTTGTATACATTGGTTGACTATCTGGATTGAACTAAACGATGAAAGATTGCTAGCAATAGAAGGAGCAGATTTGCCCTTTGGGTGGCATTCATACCTTTGGTATGAAAAGGCTAAAATAAATAGAGAATTCAATAACCATTTTATTAGGAAATCATTATTAAGAATTTGGTTAAAATATAAGAGGGAGTTTTACTCAAAATTACCAATGTGGGTCTCTCCCCTTGAGGCATTCTATAGGAGAGAAAAACCAAGATTATACAAATGGATTACGTATAAAGAAATATTAAAATGCCAAGGAGATAAGATTTACTTAAAAAGCAAAGAAGAGCTAATTGAAAGTGGCATAACGACCCATTGGTTATTGCAGAGGCAGTTAGCAGAGAAGTTCAAAATAGATCAAAAAATAACAGGAATAGAAATTAAGGAGAATGACTTGGATAAATTGTTAAAACCAGGAGTAGAACATCAGATTGCAAAATTATACAAGCTTTTATTGAGATAGGAATTGGAAAAAGAAACCATAAAAGAAAACATGATTAAATGGGTGCAGAATATAAGACTCCCTATACAATTAGAGAGTTGGGAAAGTTCCTGGAAAATGGTGTCTAAATTACTAAAAAGTGTATCTCTAAAAGAAAATTACTATAAAATATTCTATAGGTGGTACTACACCCCAGTCCAACTAGCAAAAATGACTGGATCTAAGAATGATAAATGCTGGAAGTGTAATCTAAAGGGAACTTTATATCACTTATGGTGGACTTGTGAGAAGGCCAAAATATTTTGGACACAAGTACATAATAAGATAACAAAAATATTAAAAATTGCGTTCATGATGCAACCTGAAATATATCTGTTGAATATTTATGATGGAATAAATTCGTTAATAGCTTTCTTTGGGATCTTTTTTTTAACATGTATGATCATAGCAGCGAGAATGACCTACACGAGCAAATGGAATCAGGAAGAAACCCCAGAAATACAAATTGGCTAATTAAGATATATGATTTAATTGAAATGGATAAATTAACAACAATATTGTCTAAGAATTCTATGAAACAATTTAAAGAAGATTGGGAGCCAATCTTATTTATATTTGAAACCAACTGGGGAAAACTAGCAATTAAAGGAATAGAGGAATAAACGTAAATAAAGGTGCGAGGCAAAAGGTAAAAGTATGTATAGTAAAAGAAGGGAGAAGAAGGAATAAGGAAAAAAAAATAAAAGATATAGATAATTTAGATAAGAACAACCATGGGTGAAAGAAAATACAACAAGAAAGAAAGAAAGAAAGAAAGAAAGAAAGAAAGAAAGAAAGAAAGAAAGAAAGAATAAAAATGGGAGTCCCTGCGAGAAAGCAATTTGGGGGAAAATTGAACTAATAAAGAACCAATGATATAAAAAGAAAGTAGAGATATATGGAAACAAGTAGGTTGTATAATTTATTGTTGGACAATATTAACTAGGAATAACCAATACGAACAGAGAAAGAGAATAAGGGAAGAATATTATAGGAAGAAATAACTGTGTAATTATATAACCGGATGACCGATTGTCATTGTTATTGCTGTATGGATAAAATAAGAAAAATATGAATGGTAAATATAAATAGATGGATAAGAACTGGATATGGATGATGAGTAGAAGAGATTTGATTTTGATAAGAGGTTTCTTTTATGTTAAGTTACGTATAGGGTCTTTGTTTGGTTTTTACTATGTTTAAAATGGAATAAGATGTGAAGATTAAAATATGGTTATATTGTTATATTAGTTAATAAAAAGATTTGAAAACAAATAAAAACCTCTTTTTAGAGGTTTTTAAAAAGCACGGAGCGCACAACCCCGTGCCGCTCCATCGCCTGGCTCCGGAGCAGATTTGCAGGCACGCGCAAGTGCGTGCCTGCAGATCTGCCGGGGGCGGGCTTCCGGCTGGCGAGCTTCTCTGGTTGGTGGAGAGCCTCCACCAACCGGAAGCCACCATTTAGGACTCTGGAGGAGTGCGGAGCGATGAGCTCACATTGCTCCTCGTCACAACGGACTCCCCCGGACGAAGTTAAAATCTGGTGAGTAGCATGTTCCGTCATTCCCCCCCCCCCAACGTCTGGAAAGGGACTAAGTGTCACTGTCCTCGCCACAGAGGAAGAAGACAAGTGTGTGTTAACCTGATCTGCATAACTAAATACATGATGCAGCAGCTGGATTTACCACCACTTTACAGTCCAGTCAGAGCTCCCCAGCACAAGGAGATATGTGATCTGATATGCAAGATGTATAAGAATGAGCTAGGAATATTCTGCCTCTAATGACAGATCTGCCTCATTGTAAAATCAGTATGGTCTCATTGTAAGGTGGCAATCCTATATGGCTCTGCATAGCATAGTCAGTTCTTATGTGAACCTATGCTAGGCTGAGCCATATACCACCACCCCAACTTACTAAACAGTTACTGATTTCTGCCCACCTGCTCCACCCCCCCGAGCATGGCCATTCCTTGCTTTGTGGGGAGCAAAAAGGACCACAGAAGCATCTGGCTATGTCCTCCATAAGCGGATGCAAAATGATTAAAAGAACACTGAGAGACATCCAGAAGATACTGGGGGATCTTAGTACCGATGTCATTATTTTGCATCTAGCTTTGGGGGAAATGCCCATGTGATCCTGTTTGCGCCCATGAAGTAAGGAATGGCTGTGACTGAGATTCAGAGGCTGTTAAGGAAGCTGTGGAGGCCTTGGGTAGTGTGGAGGGAGGAAAGAATCTGCTCCTGAAGCACTGAAAAAAGGGCATAGGCACATGGAAGAGAAACCTTTGCATGCCTGTACTGCAATCAGTACTCGTCTGCATGCTTGCTGACTTCCTATTTGCTTGCTTTCTTACACTGAGTTTCCTCCTAAACCATTTTAACCTGTAGTCATTTTTTTTTCTGTTTCTTTCCTTTCACTACTCTATTAGATCATATGTTTGATTATGGAGAAGTATTGTAAATAAAGCTATTTTTCTATATCCTACAAAGAAGACTAATTTATTTTCTCAGCTAGATCCTATGTATATATGTATGAATGTGGAACTGGTTGTTATCTAGGTTCTGCTTTGTCAGTTTGATTTCTCTGCTAGAGAGATCCACTACTATCATTCACATTGCCCAATACAGATGCTATTTACTGAATCACAAAGATACTTAGAATGTATAATAAGTTTGTTGACCTAACCAAAGCATTTAATTGCAAACTATCAAGAATCCTGTCTTGTATGAGTGCTGCAGCAATTGCTGCTAAACAACTGGAAATTAGAAAATGTATCTAAAACAGAAGAATTAGAAAAGAAAGAGTACAGAATGTTTTAACTAAATTGGCTCATTATACAAAGACAAAAGAAATAAGGAACAATGGGTTAGTTAAACACTGATGTAATGAAAATTATAGACCTCTAATTGCTCACTGTAAATATAAAGCCCATCTCAGCATATTGCTTAGTACCACACAATACTGAAAGTATTTTCAAAGCTGCCTGTTACTGTGTATTTTTGCTGTTGTTTTTTTTTCTGGTGTTCAACAACTTTCACATACAATGTAGAACAAAGATGCTTCTAAAGTTATGTGTTTGGGAGCAATTTTACTTCATCCGTAGATGACATCAAAATAATTTTGTTTGTTTGTTTGTCAGTCATTAAAATTTGATGAGGTTTGCTCCACACCACTGCAATCTCCATATGAAAACTAATATTGGGGTTAATTTGTTTTTGTGTGCCTTCAAGTCATTTTTGACTATGGCAACCCTGTCATGGGGTTTTCTGGGGCCGAGAGCGTGTGACATAGCTAAGGTTACCCAGTGTGTTTCCATGGCCAAGTGGGAAATAGAACCCTGTGTGACAGATCCTGGGGTATGGCTAGCAAAGCAGCCCTAGTAACAGAGGGTAATGTAATCAGATTGGCTCTCTGACTGAGAAGAACCCAGCCCTGGCCAGAGGGACGGGCTGTGGGTAAGAGAGCAGAAAGTATATATATTGGGAACATGATTTAGAATCTGTCTTCCTTCAGTGAGATATAGGCTCTTTCCGCACGAGGCGAGTGAATCACTCCGTGCTGTTACTTACTGGCTCTTCTTGGGTCCAAAGACTGTCCCTTGAGCCCTTCCGTAGGGCTTCTCCATTAGTGCAGGGCGAACCGGAGCAGTGCAAGTTCTGTAGATCCACAATGCTCTGTCTCAAAATGGCAGCTTCTGGTGTCTTCATGGAAGTGGACCAACCACTGAGGCTGGCCACGCCCACAGCCTGCCCTCCGCTGATCGCAGGCTCGCATTGGTGCGAGCCTGTGCATCTGCACAGGTAAGTAGGAACACAATGGTGCGTTCCAGAAAATGTAAAGACCTGATTTTTCCGGTCTTTACTTAGCACGCTGGAAGACCACTTGGGGGCCGGTTGGATCGGACTGAAGTGCGGAACTAATTTGAATAGTCCGCACCTTTTCCGATCCAAGGTGCGAACAACCTCCATGCCAGGACACCTTGGCCCGTTTTAATTGCCTCATGCGGAAAGGGCCTCAGAGAGAGATGTTTAAATCAGAGTGTCCAGTAAACCTGGAAGGGCAAAAGGGTTGTGTGTGTGAAAGTTCTTTTGGTGAACACTGTGGTGTTTTGAAGGAAATAGTTTTAAGAAAGTGTTATTTTGTTTGAATATTTTTGAATCCACAATACTTTTTCCCTCGCTGGTTATTTTAATAAAGATTTCATTCTATTTTTCTAGAAGTATTGCAACAGAGTATTTTCTTCAGTTTTATTTTTAATAACAAGCTACCATAGGTTATCTATTCCTTTTTGGAATAACCACTAATAAGCTTTGCTCTTTATTCACAAAGGTTGTGAGTTTTAGGGAAAGCAAAGTTGTGATAAAATATGGGGAAGAAGCCAGGGTGTGATACTAAGATATAAAGGGGTGCTGCTACTCCAGTGAGGGAAGAAAGGAATCAGGCCTGGCTTGTCTGTGCCCTGGGCTAGCCAAAGGAAGCCTTCCGCAGCCTGCCTACCTTTACTTTGTACCCTCTCCACATAACACACACTTCCTATTTGTGATTCTCTGGTCTCCAGGATTGTAGTACAACACTTAAAGCACTACACCACACTGGCTCATTATTTGGTCTAATAGGGGCTACAGATTTATTAAGTTAATCGTACAAAGTTGAGGAACAAGTTGAAATCCGCAATGCATCTTATCCTACTGGTCATCCTTAATCTTGAGCGTTATGCCGGAAGAACCTTCCATGACTCCTCATGTAGGTGCCATCACCCTTGCTGCAGGTGGTTGCTCAGTTAAATAGAAGACCTGTCTTCCTCATTGCCATCCCAACATGAAGGTAAAGGAAGAGCCATGCATCTGATCAGTCCACTACTCTTTGGCCAGTGTTTGTAGGGCAGAAATTTTAGAGATGCAACATCATTTCCCTTTCCCCAGTCCTCTCAAGCTAGCTGGCAATGAGGGATAAGTTAGGTATACTTCCCTCTAGTATGAAGATCACCAGGACAGCCTCTCCTACTCATTCTCTTTGCCTGTGCTGCTCCCCAGTATAACTAAAGGTGTCACAATTAATTGAATCCCAGAATTTTTTCCCCTACAACATAGATTAGGGAGGGGGGAAGCCCCAAAGGCATTACCCTACCCCATTTCTTATTTAGTCCTCATGTGGTTACTGGCTATTCCTACACAACTAGGATAGGAAGCTGGGATGGAGCCAAAGAGAAAATGGGGGAGGGGGAAAAGATACAGAGTGATAAAGATATTCATTGTCTTTCTCTGTTTGGCCCAACAATTTCTGGGTGAAGTCACACAACACCACAGTCTTATAAAGCTCTATTGCCTTTAGGTGGAACAAATCCTGTTCTTAAAAAACATGGGGTTCTCAGAGCCAGGATTGTGGAGGATCCACTGTGAAGTTATTGTGGCCCATTGGCCTACTTTTGCCCGGTATGTAGAGTATTGAGCCATTTGGCTAGGAAAACGACTAGAGACAGCCAAGGATGCATATCTTTCTAAAGGTGGCGAGATGGTAGGTGCTGAACATTGTAGAAACCACTCCAGTGTGTTCAAGTATGTTTTACTTGCATGTAATTCTTCTGATCTCCTAAGGGACAGTATTTTTTTTCCTGCCATCTTCTGGCCACCAGTGCACTTTAAAATTCAGGAAGGAAAAAAAAAAGCACAGAAAGTACTATCACACATTTCTTTTCCTTTCTCCTTAGTGTGCCATGATAGTGTGACCACTTTGCATATCAGTCATTATTCTCATGTCTTTCAGTGCCCTGCTGCTGCCGGGGGCAAGGCAATAACAACTTTTCCTGACTGTGCTCTCCTTATATCTCTCACAACAGATCTGGATGAAGCAGTAGACAACATGAACTGGTTTCCAATGGGAAAGCCTGCAAGTGGCTTTCTGTCTCATTACATTTTCTGTGGAGCTCAAGATACAAAGATAATTTTCAGAATACAAGGTGGCAATCCTACTTTAAGACTGCAGTGGGTTCTCCACAGGGTTGTTATGAACTAAGGAAGTAAAGAATATTCATGCATTTTCTCATCCCCAACGAGACAGCATGTAACTACATAGCTGACTGAGAAAACTGTTAACTACAATGAGAATTTTCACATTCTCCGACCTTTTTTTTATGTGAAAAATATGCTTGCATTAAAAAACCAACCCCCCCCCAAGAAACCTTGATGTATTTGTACACTCCCCCCAACATTTTTGCAAATTTCACTGTGTACATTTTTGTAGAGAAAGACAGGAAATAAGAAGGCAGATAAAAAGGCTTGGTAGAACCAGGGCCACAGTTTATTGAATCCAGTGAGAATGATCAGAAGAAAGGAAGTGATGCAGAGTGGCAACCTACCCCAAGCTAAAGGCCTAAAGCCTGTTAGTTTAAAGTGAATACTTCCAACCTTGGAAAAGTAGTGAAGCAACACTTCCACTTCCTCAACCGCACCATAAAGTGTGGAGGATGATCTTCCAAGAAACACCCCCTCTCAGTGCCTCTCAATTCTGGGCAGCTGCTGATGGTTGACCATAAAGATCCTGCCATATCCTCCACATAGGCCCTATAGCTTTAGAGTTCAGGTCTCTGGCCTGGCCAATCTCTGCAAAAGAACTTTCAGGGGTACACCTCCTTCATCTCCACAACCTGCAAATCTCTATCACAGAAGATGGACTAGGAACTTAGTCCCTTTTTCCTCACCTGCTCAGGATGAAATCATGCAGGCTCCTTTGCAGATCAGAGAGAAATAAGTTGTTTCCAAATACAGATAAATGAACTCTATCAGCAATGTACAATTCAACCTCAGAAAATAAAAGGATTTGGGATAATGGCACCCTTGGTTGCAATAAAGACAGCCAGAAGTCATGGTATATCTTCTTTCTTGCCCTCCTTAATCCCTTGACATCTCTTTCCTGTCACCAGAAACTTTGGAGCAACATAACCAATGACACAATCTGAATACCTGGCCAGCAATACCAGATTTTCTCAAAATCTGCTCTGACTTGCAAACTAAGGACCTTTCCTTTGATTAAGCCCAGATGTTTACACCTAAAATGAAACACCAAAACTTGAGGGGAAGGGGACTCACACTGCTACTAGAACAGGGTGTAAAGGAGCCCATACTATCTTATATCATGTTTGCCAATCCATTGAATGGAGGCAAAGCCATTCAGTCCTAGCTGGGTGCCATAAGCAGATGCTGCTGCTCTGTGGTTGGCCCAGTAGATTGAGCTATGTCCACAGACAAGGACTTGAACTTGCTCCTGACCATTCCAGAAGCTTGTACGAAACAAGAGCAAAATGGACTTAAGACTTCAACAAGTTTTAGTGCATCTGCAAGAGATCAGATCTAGGAATGGAAACCACCAGATCACTGCTGACAATGGCTTTCATATGTTGTCCAGGAATCCCAACAGCAGATGCGATTGAGGCTGCCCCATACAAAAAGAATGAGTCTCAAATACTTATTCTCCCAAATTCAGTTCTTTCACGTCCCTCTTTGACATTGTCCAAAACTGGTACCTGGTTAATGGCTGACCAACAGTATGAATGAAAAAGAAAATGCAGACTGATCCTCTAACCTTCATATATGCTAACAAAGGCCAGACAGGACATATAGCCTGCATACTGGAAAGTGCCAACCTAACCTGAATGCCCTTTCTTCTCTGATCTGTCTTTGAATGTCTTAAACAAATTGAAACTGATGTCACAAACAGAGAGATGTCACTCATCTGTAATGCCCTGTCCGACATGCAGGATTTAGAGGAGCATAGTAATCCACGAATTTTAAAGGCCCCAAAGAAAGAAGTAAGAGCTACAGCATGGAATGGCAAGGCTTTGAAGGTTGAGGAACACAAATATTTCCACTGACACTCAGTATATCTGGCAAGGTAGGAACGAAGGCATCAGTTTTAGGAGGACATTCTTGAGTCTAGCCTACAGCATTTTTCTCATTCTAAAATCAGATGAAGAGTCCACACCCCCATGTATTTTGGAACAAAATGCCAAGTCCGAAATCTTACTTTTGATGGTCCTAACAACCTTTCCCAAATGCTGTAAGTGGACACAGAACTGGAGGTGGTAAACAGCTGACCAGTGTTGCTGCAATCCTTTCACTTCTCTAAAAGCAAAGAGTTCCCTAACTGCTTTGTCATAGGAAGCCCAGATTGAAGGTGTTAAGGAAGGCAAGGTGGCCCTCTCTGTCTCAATTCTTCATTCTCCCAGAGCTCTCCATCTGATTATGTGACAATCAGCCACCTCATTTTTAAAACTTTAATGTGTCTAGCCCTGAACCATATGTTATAACACAAGCAATGAAGAGTGATCATTCTTAGTAGCACCATTATCCTTGGATTCCTGGATGAGAGGGAGTTAACTACATGAACAGTGGATAGTTTGCCACACCAGAACAATATGGAGGAATCGGCAAAAGACTTAGGCCATAAACAGATGGCTGTCTCAAAAAACACAACAGGACATGGCAAAATACAGCTGGAAAATATAAAATTGCAGTCCTAAATCAACACTTTTTTTTTTTAAGAAAGTGTGTTTAGGGTGGGAACATTCATGTGAAATAGTCAATTATTTTCCAAACAGAGATGAAACATTGTATATTGCTCCCTCCACTGCTACTTCGGAAATGGACTCTGTGCTTCTGTGCATCTTTTTTTCCTCCCCCTGCTGTCAGGATTTCACATACATCACATGCAAATATGGTAACATGCTCAGAGTAAGACAGTCCATAATATGGAGATGACTGGGACTTTGCCTCAGGAAAGCATTGCCAGATGGTTAGATTTTTTCAAGTGGCTGGATTTTTGAGAAAGGTGAGTGGGCATGTCCAGAAATTAACTCTCAAAATATACAGCCCTGGACATGCCAAGTATCACCAGTGATTATAAGAAAGCTCTTGACTGTAATAGACTTTTCCATTAACTTTTCTCAGACTTCATTCACAATTGCCATGTAGTAATAAAGTCAGCTCCTGTTAAAACTAAGTTTGATTGTCTCGGTAAGTGCTAGGGTGTCGTGGAGGTATGAAATTGTCATTCATCTCATTTTGAAGCACTCATATTTTATTATGTAGAGGCTTCCTCATTCATCACAGGCTCAACCACACAATGAAACCAGCTAGATTTCTTTTCAGTGCTGCATTAGGGATAGGCTCATTTCTTCTTGATTCATTTTCACTCTTGAGTTGAATAGGAAATGGCAGAGAATTAAACTTGGTGCCTACTCCATACAAATTAATTTCTTTTGCAGAAACTTGACCTCCTGCATTAACTTGTGCAGTGACACAGCTTCAAGTTCTCAGAACCCAACATTAGGCCAGATTTTTTTCCTCCCAATAATGAAAGAATTGCAAAGCAACTCATCATTCAGGAACCAAATGGAAAATAATAGCTTTCCTTTCATTTTCTAAGGATAGCTTTTCATGAGATTTCTGCATGGTGGGAAAATGTGGATGGATGTCTTTTAGCCATGGGTACTTTCATACTAAAATAGAAATCTAGTGTTATATAGCAGTGGAAGAAACAGTATCTGAAGGATTTTATCTAATTTTATCTTCCCAGGAAGGTTATCTTCATTCATGACAAATTCACTTCAGGAATAGGACATACTGAAGATTGGGGAATCTGTGGCCCCCCAGAGAACTCTCATAATCCCTGAACACTGGCTATACCAGCTGCGGTTGATACAAGTTGACGTTTGGCAACATGTAGGGATGTCATGTCCAGGAGGGAGTGAGCTTGTTTTCGCTGCTCCAGAGACTAGGACAAGGAGCAATGGATTCAAGCTGCAGGAAAGGAGACTCCACTTGAACCTCAGGAAGAACTTCCTGGTGGTCAGAGCTGTCTGGCAGTGGAATATGCTGCCTCGGAATGTGGTAGAGTCTTCCTCTTTGGAGGTTTTTAAGCAGAGACTGGATGGCCATCTGTTGGTAATGCTTTGATGTGTGTTCCTGCACAGCAGGGGGTTGGACTTGATGGCCCCTGTGGTCTCTTCCTACTCTATGATTCTATGTAGAGGCGTGCAACTTTTGTGCTCATTGTTTAGAGTAGAGGTGGGGAATCATACAACCCATAGGGTGCTTATGGCCCTCAATGCTATCTTTGCAGCCCTTGGGGTTTTCTAGATTCTCCTAACCCAGCTCAGAAAAAATATTTGGCTAAGTGGTTGAGAAAAGATGAATTGCTAACCCTGGCAGTCATGAGTGCTTATTCACCTTTTTTTTAAGTTGCAGAGACAGCTTATACCTTTTACACATTTTTTAAAAATTATTTTTAGTAAACAGAAGTTAAGTTCTGGCAATTTATATTTTACTTTTGTTTTTCTGGTTTTCAGGGTTTGATGGGATGGGAAATGGGATTCCAGAACTTGCTCACTCCTGGTTTAAAGGAATCTCTCTGTTGCATTATCACTGTGTGTGTCCTCTTTGCCCTACATTGCACCCCTCCTGAATTATCATTTAAGTAGAAGAATTTCTAAACTTAATTCAGGATGTGTTGTATGCAGAGACTGTCTCAGCCTTCAGTTCATTTGCATCGTCCCCACCCACATGATATTTATGTTCATGTCTCCATTTAAAAAAAAATGCTGCAAAAAAGAGATTTGGTGTAATTCTGCATCAAAATTGTACACCCACCCAAAAATAAAGAGGTAGACAGGGTGCTTTTAGTGTGTGTTCCTCTATGGTAGGGGGTTGGACTCAATGGCCATTGTGGTCTCTCTCTTCGAACTCTATGATTCTATATAGTCAGCACTCCACATTTGCAGTTTGACTTTCATGGATTTGATTATTTGTGAATTTCTCCAACTCCTGCTTGCAGCTGTTTCATTTCCAGAGGAACCTTCCCTTTGAATGGCTTCAATCAGGCCACACAGCCTTTTAAAAGCCCACCTCTGGTGTGGCCAGCCCAATTTCTCACCACCATCAACTTTCTCCAGATGTCCTCCCACACCCAAGGAAGGATATGGGCAAAAGAGGAAGTATAGCACCACCATGCTGGCTCGCCTCCTTTCCCTGACCAAGTTTGGACCCTGGGTGCTCTCCCTCCCTACCATGCCTCGGTCCCCTTCCCCCAGACACAAATATTTTGATATTTGCGATTTTTCCAGTTTTGCAAGAGTCTTGTGCACGTAACTCTAACAAATGTGGAAGAACAACAGAAATGAGATAAACTAAGGGCTACATTTTATTAACCTTGCCCCAGATTCTTTAGTGAGGCCTAACTAGCATGGAAATCAGATGATGCCAGAGGCCGTTCCTGTTCGCTTGCTCAGGTATACATGGGAAATCAACCTGGTCATGATGTCCTCTGGTAATCCTATGGTCTGACATTGGCTGGCCAGCTGATTTGACAAGGAAGACTCTCCCAGGCTAGACCCCTATGTGAGAGTGGGCCATGCTGGACTGGCATCAAATGTCATTCTTCTCTCCATACCTGATTCCCATAAGTCAGAGTGCAAGTTAAGGACTCTCCTTTCACTCCAAAAGCACCTCTAGCATAGCCACTGGTAACTCAAACATTCCCAGTTTACCACAATATCATATAGCATCAGCTGTTGTGCCCATCTCTCCTGGGAGACACACAAGTCCACCCCACCCTTGCAGCTACCATGGAGACTGTTCACTCTCATACTCATGCTTCCATTTCCTCCTCTTCACCTAATCTGGAAACAGCATGGGGTGGACAACATCAGTCCTCCTATTTTGTGATGTTTTACCTATCTTCATAATGCATAATCAATAATTTTAGTATTTTAAATGTATGTTTTCAGCATCAGAGGCATTCTTCCCACCTTAACTCACTAATTCTGACTGAATCCATTTCTGCAGGATTTGCCATTTGAAACTCGCTCTCTCTCTCTCTCTCTCTCTCTCTCTCTCCTTCTCTCTGCATTTCTTTTTCTATTAAACTTAGCATGAATCACTAGAGGGTTGGTTTAATCTCAGTGGATGTTGATTATTGTAAAATGTTTAGTGTACTGTGTGACTTTGTAAAGTCTAAGGGCCTTTCTGCATGACACTCTTATAGTGCTATTATTCCACTTTCAACATCCTGTGGGCTCCTGGGATTTGCAGTTCAGGGAGGGGCATTTAGATTTCTCGGCCAGAAAGCTCTTTGGCCTCAGGAAACTACAAACCCCAGAATTCCACAGCATGCTGAAAGTGGAATAATAGCACTATAACAGTGCAGTGTGAAAGGGCACTAAGTTTTAATTCTCACTGAATTATGTGGAAATGCTCTGTTCTGTATTATGCAACTTTATTTGGATGTTACCAGAAGCCACTTTGGTACTATGGAAAAACCAGCATACAAATAAAGATCTTGATTATGATACTGAGTATAGGCATAGCTGTGTGATTTTTAGATGCCAGAAACAAAAACTTAAATCTTTGTGGAATCTCCATATTCAGGGAATACCTGTTGAATACATATATCACCTGTACCCAAAAAGGGCACATGAGCTCTGTGCGGAAAGAAGGTGGCATAGGTGGTAAAGAAAAGGGGTCATGGGGGTGCACAAAATATATCAGTCTGCAACTCCCCTGCATTACATGTGAAAGATATTCAGAAATGAAATCTTCTGTTTTCTGTCTGTAAAGCAACTTTATAAAACCGTGCTTCTGAGTGGAAAATTGGTGCCTGCCAGCCAGCCTCCTTCAAGACCCACCATTTATAGAATTGGCAAAATAATTTGCATAGTATGCAAATGTGGCTGGCTCGATTTGGAGAACTATAGTATGGCAACCTGGAAAGAGAGTGGGAAGCTCATGGTGACTGGCAAGGTTAGGTATGAGAGTTATGAGGTGCAAGGAATGCACTAACACCAAGGTGAAGGAAAAGTCCAGCAAGAAAGGAAGAGATTCAAGTAGAAGGGAAGGAAACAGCATGGCAGCAGTGACAAAGCAGTTTTTGACCCAGGTGAAGCTAGTGCAGACAGATTGGTACTAGGGAGCAGAAGGAGAAAGGCCAGCATGAAAGGAAAAGATGAGGGAGGGAGGATGTGTGTGAGAGAGATGAAATGAGGTTAGAATACTGGCTCTTTAAGCAGGTGAAGCCAGGCAGTTTGCTAGTAAATAAATAAAAAAACAAGGGAGAGTTCCTGATGCATCTGTTTCAGTTCAGCAATAAACATCCAGATCTCCCAATTCTAGGAGAGATTTGGATGGGGATAATTTTGGAAGCATTTCTTGTATGCTACTAGATTTTCATTGCTGTCAAATCTGACAGCCACAAATACTCCTTGGGAAGGAAGGGAGTTACTAGTTGGCATTATGCATTTTTTTTTCTCCTGCTAAACAGATGATCTGGGCTATCACCTTGCTACTGCAGCCTTTGGGTATGTTTTTATAGCTGTGTCTGTGTTGGAAACAGAGGTTCCTTAAACTGAAAACAAAATGATTCTACCCGTACTCCTCAATCTTACTTCCTAGATGTGAGACCATAGCTTTCAATGCTTTTAAACGTGGAGAATTATGTATTAACTACTGTTTGGAAATAGTAACTAGCTTGTCAGCCACCAATTTTGCTTTGTTTACCCCTCTTTTTAACCACCTGCCACTGTTGGCTTCAGCTTATAAAAGAAAGCAAGTGCAGGTGGAATACAGTGAAGGACATAAGGTAATGGGGATGGGGGAGTTCAATGAGGAACAGATTTCAAATGACAAAAAAAATACAGTATTTCTAGCTTGTGGGTTGCAATAACAGTGGAACGCAGTGCTAATTTATAATTTGTATAGTGTATGTTTTACAGTCTGCAATGTAGACATATCCTGTTATTCAAGATATTAGTCAAGCTGTTCTTACAGATGAGTTTTGAATGTACCTCAAGACCATGTTGAAACAGAAGGTGGTCTAAACTGCTATATGAACATTTTGTTGACTACTTATACCATGGATAGAGAATATAAAGGCCTCCAGATGTTATTTGACTGTAATTACCCCAGTATTGGCTGTCTTAACTAGGGCTGATAAGAGTTGTAGAGCAACTAGAACTGGAGGGCTATGGAGAAGATCCCAGTCTCCACTGGCTGAGATGAAAGCAGCAGCAAAAGGAAGAAGGCAGCAGCTATAGCTAGGAAAGGCAGGAACAAAAGGGTTTATAATTAAAACCCAAATCTTCAGTGCGTCCCCCAAGTTCGCCTGAGACAATGGTTTCCTCTGACTTCTCAACTCATGGAAGGTAATCACCCAAGCACCACTGCCAGGCTGTGTGCTTACAGCCTGTTTTTACCTGGCTGGTCATTTTGTAAGCTGAGACCCTCCTAGGGCAAAGACCCCTTCCCCTGCCAGCCCTGTGACTTAAAGAATTTCCAGTTCTGGGTGAGCCCAAAAGTTTATTTCCTTCCCAGAACCCAAGCCACAGCCAACTCTAGATGCTAGTCAGAAAACCCCCTTTTCATCAAGAGAGGCATCCACCAGATGTTCACCAATGTTGTTTCTGCATTTATCTGCCACTGTGACCAAATATTTAAAGGCATCACTCTAGCCAATTTCCCCATGATCCCATAGACACCCAGTGCAGGATAGAATTTTTTTTAAAAAATCACTTTTTGTTCAATAGGCCAATCAGGTAATGTGGATGAAATGTTCCTACCTGTTCACAACCAGACAAATCTTTCCCTGAACCTACAGGATGGGAGTGCAGGCTGGGTGCACCAAATGAAAGAGGTCAATGCTGAGCCATCATGGGTGTTCAAGCCCTCCTATTCCTTACCTCCAACATCAGCAAACATAGCAATGCAGCTGTCCTTCCCCTCCTCTTCTAGGGAGTGCAAACTCTTCTTGTCTCCAAGGCTATAAAGGCCATGTGGCGCCAGAAAGGGAATGTTCACAGAAAACAGTGTGTTTTGTGCACAGTGCAGTTTCATGTGCAAAGAAAAAAGAGAGTTGCTTTTTTGCACAGAAATCTAGATGTAAGTGCAAAAAAGGGCTGTTTTCTGTAAACCCTCACTTTTTTGCAGAAATATATTTCTAACAAAAAAAATGTCTTGAAATGAGAATAGACACCAAAACTGTTCAGAAACCCTTTGTACTTTGGAATATTTATTTATTTATTGGAAAATTTATTCACACTTTTGGACTATAACATGGGCTTTTTTAAAATATGAGTGTGCTTTCTCAGACAGACAATTCATAACATTTATTGTACATTCCCATGAAATGAGGAGAAACTAAATATATATGCGTGTGTGTGTATTTCCACATTCCTCTACCATAGTCCACATCATGTAACTTTACATATACTTAGCTATGGAACAGAGGCACTAAGAAAGCCTTTTAGTGAATTGTGATGATACGTAACAGAACGCCAGCAAGAATCTTCCGGTGTGCATTGGACTCTATTGATGCACATTGGCACTCCCTAGCTAGTGTCTTGATGTACATAGGTCGATTTGCCAGCTGTCCTACATAGCAGTGTAACATCAACCCCTTACTGGATATGGATGCTATGGGTTCTAACTCAAAGATATAAGTCCCCAGTGGAATTCTGGCCAATGTTCTTGCCTACAGGATGAAGCAAGTGAAGATTTCCATCCCTTTTCTATCTACTGCAACCCAAAGATCCCTTTCTCAGTCAATTTGATGGCAACTCAGATCCTAAAAGAGCATATGTGAAGTTTACAGCACTATGCAATCCATCTTGTTATGCTTGTTCATTAATGGTAAATGCTGAATCCAGTCCTTTTTAATCAGAAATCAGCAATTTCCTCAGGCATGTAGAAATAGAACAGCAATGTAGAGAGAGATGCAAATATTTGATGTTTTCTGCTTCATTGGGGGTTTTCTGACTGAACCTCCTTCTTTGGAGGTTTTTAAGCAGAGGCTGGATGGCCATCTGTCGGGAGTGCTTTGAGGGTGTTCCTGCATGGCAGGGGGTTGGACTCGATGGCCCGTGTGGTCTCTTCCAACTCTACATTTCTGTGATTCTGTGATTCTGTGATTCTGTGATTCTGTGATTGAAGGTGTTAGCATGATAGAAATACAGAAAGGTATTCCAGGTGTTTGTGTGTGTGTGTGTGTGTGTGTGTGTGTGTGTGTGTTTTCCAAGAGCAGTGATGCAAAGACAGAACATGTAAAACAGTTTTGAACTTGAAGAGTCAGTAACTAAAGATTGTAAATTGCCTGTCCAAATTTGTGCAAGTTATGCAGTACTGAGTATATTAAATTAATCATTGTCTGGATCAAACTAACCCTGCCAACAAAGATGACAAAATGAAGGGAAATGGGTTGGGAATGGTGAAATGCAGAATTGTCAAAGGGTTGAAAAGGAACGCATGAGAAAAGACACTTCATGTTTTACACTGTAAGTGGAGGGAAAAGAAATATATCACAGTCCCTTGATTCAATGGGTGGCAAAGGGTGTTGGCATCATTTTTCAATAAAACAAAACAACCCTCCTCAAATGCAGTAAGAAACTAGGAAGTGGGAGGCTGTTGAGGCTTAATCCAAGCCCTAGCAACTTCTTCCAAATTGCCGAAGGATGGGGAGTAAACATTTTTTTTTTAAGCAAGATCCATAATTGTACCCCAGGCTCCTGGACCAGAAGGACAACTCAAATTTACCAAAAAGGAATGGGAGAAGAGGAGTTACCTTCTGCCCCATAAGCAACTTCCTGGAACAAAAACGTTGTGTAACAAATCTCAGATTCCTGTTGTTTGAAAAGATAAACACTCATTAATGAGAAAATCCTGCTTAAAAAAAGAAAGAAAGAAAGAAATTGCATGGATTTTAAAGCTTGGCTCCTTTACACTTTAATGAAGAAAATGAATGTCTTGCATTCCATAAAAGGATCTAGAATTTCCAGACCTTCCCTTTTCTCCTGGTCTAATCCTGTCAAAGTTACCATGAGTGTCAATCATTTTGTTCCAGCATCTTCTCAAAAATGCACCAGCCTTCCATTCATGCCACTGCATACAATATTGGAGTTTATCAGATAAATTTCTGCAAACTTTTCTTGAAATATGTATACATGGTATGCAGTTTAGGCATACAATATGGTTTTATTGTTCAAGCTGTTTATGTATTCATTTCATGCCTTTTGTATCCTTTCTATAGTCCCCTCAATAAGATTTTATCTGCAGACTTTTGAACTACTTGAATCCTGTAAGTCAGAGCTTTCCAAATGGTGTGTTGCAACACGTTAGTGTGTCAGCTGAGCGTGTATGTGTGTTGGGGGCCAGGCCCAGCTGGAGGGGCTACCTCTTTAGCCACCACCACCCAGGGCCAGGAAAGACCTTGCTGAGGATAGTGGCAGGGAGACAGGTCTGGGTGGAGGGGTTGCTTCTCCTGCCACTGCTACCCCAGGCTGAGGAAGACCCCGGTGAGGGCAGCGGCCCAGGATCAGGTACAGCGGCTGCCTCCACTTACTGAGTTGCTTACTGAGTTACTGTGTCATAAAATGATGCATATCTAAAAAGTGTGTCACCAACATGAAAAGTTTGGAAAGCTCTGAGTAAGTGAATGTTTAAAGTGGATGATGAAGATATATCTCAGCTCAATTATTAATCAAAAAGGAGGCAGTCATCAAGAAATGAGGGAGCCAGTACTGTGTAGCGGTTTGAGTATTAGGCCCTAGGAGACCAGTGTTCAAATCTCTGCTTGGCCAAAGAAACCTGCTGGGTGACTTTGAGCAAGCCACATTCTCTCAACCTTAGAGGAAGGCAAAGGCTAACCTCCTCTGAATCTATCTTGCCAAGAAAGCCCTGTAATAAGTTTGTCTTAGCATCTCTATAAGTTTGAAATGACTTGAAGGCACACAACAAAAGGCAAGAGATTAGAAGAAGGCTAACACTTGGAAAGTTAGCCATGAAGAAACTAAATAAAGTTTGTCAAGTACAAAAAGTATCAAAACCAGAATCATCCAGGCTGGACTATTTCCAACTTCTATATGTGGCTGTTAATGCTGGACAGTGAAGAAAGCTGATAGGAAGATAAGCAGCTCATTTGAAATGTGGTGCTGGAGAAGAGTTCTATAGACACTACGGACAGTCAAGCTAACCAATAAATGGGTTTTAGAGTAAATCAAGCCTGAATTTTCTTGAAGCCAAACTGACTAAACTGAGACTTTCATACTTTGGACATATAAGGTTAAATGACTCATTAGAAAAGATAAAAATATTGGAAGTGGAACATAGTATGAAAAGAGTAGGACCTCACTACAGTTGGATAGACTTAGTCAAAGAAGTCATAGCCTTGGGTTGCAAGACCTGGGCTGAATTTTTGATGACGAGGACTCTAAGAGTGGTCTCAATCATAGTGTAGTCATAAGTCAAAGCCAACTTGATGGCAAATAACAACAGAAATGAATGTAAACAAATAAATTAGAATGAGCTGAGGCAGAATCACACATCATACCTGCAAACCCTTATAGAACAGGATGGCTGGAATACCATTGGTGGTTCACAATGGAAGCAGTTGGACATTTTGGATATAAAACATCCACATTCAATGGAGCAGATGCAAGGGATACACATGAGCATTTGTTTGTGAATTTGGTTGCATATTTGGGTGTACAATCACTTGTGTAGCACTGCATTCAACACAGTGATTGTACAACATAACCAGTGTGTAACTCCATATGCAGAGATTTATGGTGCGATTGGTTAGAGCAGAGCTTTCCAAACTTTTCAGGTTGGTAGCACACTTTTTAGACATGCATCATTTCATGGCACAGCAATTCAGTTTTATTAGCAAACCAGAGGTTAAACTAACCTCTTATAAGAGATACAGACACATACATAAATTGTAATAACAAAATGTATGGAGACACAACATATCTCATGAAAATCTTTCATATGTTTTAAAAAATATATGATTCATAAATAATAACATATATTTCCAGATTGTAGGTGATACAACTACACACTTCAGGTGACACACTAACATGTCGCGGCACGCCATTTGGAAAGCCCTGGGTTAGAGTGTTCAGCTGTTAACCAAAAGGTTGGTAATTCAAGCCCACCCAGGGATGCTGTGCTGCTTTGAGACCCAGCATGGTATAGTGGTTTGAGCACTGAAATACAAACCTGGAGACCAGGGTTCAATTCCCTGCTTGGCATAGAAACCCACTGGGTGACCTTGGGCACATCACACACTCTTGGCCCCAGGAAACTCCATGATAGGTTCACCTTAGGGTTGCCATAAGTCAGAAATGACTTGCAGGCTTACAACAACAACATACTATACAACTATAGGACAGGTTCTCAACCAATAAATGACCAAAATCTTGCCTTTAAAATGCTAAAAGGAGAGTGGAAGGTTATTTGATGATGTTGGGAGAGGTACCTCCTAACGCCAGTAGCTTGATAAGCTTTTAGATATGGATTTCTTTAATCTCCATTTGGAAGTGTTCATTTTCATAAGGATATATTAAAGTTGGTAAGGAAGAACCAAAGGAGTGCTTATTTTGCACACTAAAAGATTTCCCCCTGTATTCTGTAATGAAGCAATAATAATCAAGGCACATTAAATGACTGCTTGGAAAAGTTCACTGGCCTAGGCCATTAAACCTAGTATGATTATTAATTTCCCAGAGGATGCCTAATGCTGATGAGGTCATTAATGCAATTCCGAGCTACTAGAAGAGTAAACATCTAGACTTTCTTTTTAAATATATACATTTTACTTTGAATCCTGCACATGCCATATGTACATGCTTGCTAGTAGAAAGTCAACATGGTAATCTGTTGAAAGGTCCAGTTTTCATATGCTTTGCTCCCTTTTCAAAGATCTTTTGGCATGTTTAGTGCAATTCCCTCTTAAAATTGAATTGGAGACATTTAAACCAAGCTACAATGATTGCCCAGTTTGTTAATGGGGAATTTTTATTGCTTTGTAGCCAAGGGGAAATGTTTTCCTTGAAAAGAATTCCCCAGAAGAACTATATCCAATATCTACCATTTTCTCCCTCTCCAGGTTGCTCTGCTGATTTAATTGCCACAATCAGAGCAGAGCTCTGGCTTCATCCAAAATGGGGAGTGTTAGATTCTGGTCTAGTGTTTCACTACAGCTCCCAAGCCTCTGCAGAACTTTTGTCTCTGCAATAAGCTTCTGTTCTGAAATTAGACTAATTAATTATGGGCATGTTAACGGAACATGTAGCTTAATGAAGAATTTGTATAGTGTAAAGATGGAATGGGGAATCCTTAGGTCTCCAGTTATTTTGGATTACACTTCCTATAATCCTTTCCTTGTCCAGGCTGGCTGGTGCTTCTGGGAGTGAAAGTCTAAAACAACTGAAGGGCTGAAGGTTCTCGAGCTCTGGTTAGTCAATAGCCAGACTTAGGTGAGGGTGACCTGATTCCATACTGTGAGCTCTCTGCACTACACTGTTATAGTGCTATTATTCCACTTTCAACATCCTGTGGAACCCTGGAGTTTGTAATTTGCTGAGGCCAAAGATCTCTCCAGCTGAGTATTCTAGAGGCCTCTCCCTAAACCACAACCCCCAGGATTCCACAGAATGTTGAAAGTGGAATAATAGCACTATAACAGTATAGTGTGGAAATGGTCCATGTCTCCATTGTGAAGCAATGTTAGGATAGTTACTTTATCCCATTTAACCTACTTGGCAGATTCTTGTGGGGATAGAAATGAGATTACCACACTGCCCTCCGGCCCTTGGAGGAGGGATGAAATACAAATCTAGCAAATATACAGTACACATTCTTTTTGTAGACAGGCAGGCTGTTGACCTCCATTTCTCTCTCTGTTTTTGTAGTAATTTCTTCTTTGTTCCGGAAAATTTCAGACTTCCAAATGGTACTGAAATATGCTGGAAAGAGTTCAATGTGTTGTGGTTGTGTAAGAGATTGGTCAAGTATTCATGAGCAAAGAGTAATTCAGTATTGAGCGGAACAAAATGACCACACTGTGCCGCAGATCTCCATCTTGCCCAACTGTTTGTCCCAAATAGGCCACACTATCTGATGTCAAAAATGTCCTTTGTCCCCTGCATTTTTTAAATATTTTTATTTTTATTTTGTCAGCACTGGTTTTCACAGTATATGGTGAGCAGTGGCATTGTACAATCGTAGTTTTGGTAAACAACTCAGATACCCCATTTAAAACTTCTTGGCTTAAATCGATGCTAATCACTCACAGAAAGGTTATCATGTAAAACACAAAGTGGGCAGAATATGTGAATGTGTGAATTGGCCTTCCTTGCAAGTTTTAAAAGTATCCTTCACCTTTCTCTGATATATATGCAAATATAATTACCAAGAACAAAATTCCAGCAGTGTATCAAATGATATTTAAGACTAAAAGTGCTCACTTTCAGCAGATAACAACCAAAAAAGCAATTAGCATGTAAGTCCTAAAATACAGTTTTGCCTGTCTGCAACAGCCTTTGAAATCTAGATATATTTCTGGTTTAATCCTGGGGAGGAAACATTAGCTTCTAACTTCCCTAGAAATTTTATTCTCAATGAGAATTTTTCATCCAGATGACAGCCTTGCCTCTCAATTTCTAGTTAGACTCAGGAAGAAAAGGGTTCTTTCCCATTCAGTCAAAGTTTAACTGCATTCTAAAGAGATTCTTTTTATGTGGAAATATATTATTCCAGATGATGGGTCTCGCTTCTCCACCACCTTCTTTCTGTATTTGCTCTTACAAGCATCTTGCTGATTTAACCTGACAACAAGGAGAGCTGATGATTTGGGGAATAATATGTCTGCATTTCTAAATTCAATGACCTTTTTTTTCAAGATTGATCATCACAGCCAACTGTAACAAGGAATTTCAAGCTTTCTCCTTTTACAAGGCATGTCAGCAGCATCAGTACTTTGACACCATCTTGCCCCTCACCATTCAATTCAGGATGAGGTTTGATTTCTTATTCAAAAAGTGTCAGCTGGGAACCTCTCCATTCTAGATTGTGATATACCACATCTATGGTACCTGGTTAGAATTTCATTTCTATGGAGATGAGTTTGGACTCTGTCTCCCAGAATAAAGCACACACAACTAATGCATTTGTTCTTTCAAGGACTATAAGACACTAGTATCCTCTTGCTGTGAATCTGGATTTGAACATATTTGCTGTTACTATAGACAGGGACAAATTGCTTGGCTGATTCATTGCCTTCAACTTTAGAGGAATCAAATTTGGGTGGCTATTTTTGTTTCCATCGTGGTTTTAATTTTTTTCATTGTTTTTCCCCTTTCAGTACACACCATGTGTCTTTAAGAAAGGCTTAAGGGTAAAAGGGAAAACTCCAAATCCTGAACCAAAATATTTGTATTTAATGATTTAATACTGGACTTGATGGAAAGACCAGGTCACCTTTTAGTTCTATTATTTTTTCTACTTTTCATTTTGTACACCTTCCACATTCTGAGGAGATAATCTATTTACAGGAGCAAATTTCCTTCCAACCCAAGTGTCTGTGTGTGTATGTGTGTGTGTGTGCATGCGTGCATACAGCTTGAAACCACACACAGATTTATGGCTTGTCCCTGTTTGTGGATTTCCTCGTGACATGCATATTCAACTGTTGGAAATTAACCAGCTGAGTCCACCAGAGGAAACAGTGTAAACTCCTTGCATATGAATGAGAAGTCAATTTTCAACTGCAACCATTGCTTTGACAGCTACATAATTATGCGGGCCATGAATTACATTTGGTAATTACCTACTTTATAATTTTATTCACTGAAAATTGGTTGTGTAATAAAATGAGGGTTTCCTTTTATAAGCGTGGACACATAATAGTGAGCTATTCACCAGGGATCAAAGTGTGGGGAAAATACCATCACCTTTCAAGCTTTATATAAGCCACAAGAAATTGGTCATTAGACTTTTGTTGCTTTTCGCTAGGGTTTTGATGTATTGGAAAGAATAAGATGAACAATGGGGAAACCAACACTATATATCCTCAAATAAGCACCAGAAGCTGTCTGATCCCTAAAGAGCCTGGATCCTGTCTGATCTTGGAAACCAAGTAGGGTCAGTCCTGCTTAGTACTTGGATGTGACTGCCAATGAAGATCAGGTATTTGTAGACTGTATTTCAAAGGAAGAAACTGGCAAATCCATCTTTGAGTATTCTTTGACTAAGAAAATCCAATGAAATTCATGGGGTCTCTAAGTGAACAGGCAACTCAAAGGCACATATACACACACCAGCAAATGAGTTCTAAATCAGTACTTCCCCTTGTCAGCTTGGACAGGGTCTTATCAAAAGCTTAACAATCCTGAAGTAATCTGACAACCAGAGTTCTGCTAAGGGTGCAGCAGCTGTGAAGGAAGTAAAGCAGTGAAGAAAAAGGATGCTTTTATAAGCATCATGTATGCGTTTCCTTAACACCACTGCACTACCCTGGAAAAAGCATAGCAGGTAATGTAATGCACCAACAGTGTTCTGGTTGATGTTCTTCAAATCACCATTGGGGTTGTAATGGAAGGTTAGTGTAGGAAAGTGAAAACTTGGTGAGCACCCACAAAGAAGGGTGAAAAGGAGTCCTCCGGACTTCCCCATTGGGTCACTGGACTTGGAAATAAGAAAGAGAACCACCTTTGGGACTAGTCTTGAATGAATTTCTCCTTTAGGGATGGGGGCTTAAGGTGAGGAGAGGTGGAGGGGGCTCAAGATATTTCAGCTTCCTGAAAAGAGGCCGACAGGGTACAGACTAGATTGATAAGCTTCCTTCTAGGCTTGGGGTGGCTTGTCTTTGATGTGCTAAAGAGAAGAGAAGATAAAGCGTACACTGTATTAAGCATCCCTACGACAGAGCAGAATTAAATAGCTAATAAAGTGGTTCTTTAAATTATCCATACATTTTGTGTATCTGTCTCTTTATTCTGACTAGATGAACAAAGCATTATTCTTTAATGTCATGAAACCCTGATGAGAAAGCCCTGGACCGAGGAGAATCTCTGCAAATTTTGCATTGAATAAGTTCCAAAATGCAAAGATTCTTGTCAGTCTTGGATTCTTTTCTTCAAGTTTGACATTTGAGAAACAAGTTTTTTCACCATTTTGGAATATTTTTAAATATTATTTCCGTCCGTAGTCAAGAATTATTTAGCTTTTCTTTGGGTGGCTTAGTTAAATGCTACATTGTTCAGGATATTTTAAGGTACAAGTAGTGCTAGCTCAGCATTGTGCTTTGATCTCTGATCTTACTAGGGATGTATGTCTTCGCCTTTATGTTTTCAAATGTAAAGATATACAACAATTTTCTTCCCTCTGAGAGATTACATATGGGCTTTTGGATGCATTTTTTTATTTTTGTAATTTTAGTATTTCACACTATGAAACTGATTTTGAGATTTCTCTGTAAAGCACTCATGAAAATGTTCTGCACAAAACATTGGCTCCTGTGCCAAAAAACAAAACAAAACAAACGTTCATGCACCACCTGCCATTTGCATTATTTGCCACTTATGTTATCCAAATCTGAAGAACTAGCATGTGGGAATCTTAGTGACAGACATGTGATCAGGCCAGCCTTTGCGTTGGGCAAGCAACTGTTATCATGCTGTATACCCCTAAGCCATTATGTGATATGATTGGCAATGAACATTAGTTAATTGGCACTAAATATAAATCATACACTGTTATGGCTGAAAAGTCATGCTGGCAAGAGGACTGGCTGAACACATGCAAAAGTTGGTCAGATGGAACCTCAAGGAACAACCAGGTCATATGAGTCGGGAAGTTCCAGTGCTGATGAACTTGCAATAATCCTCTCAATGACTCAAGCTTCAAACACAATAGTACACAAAGCTGTCTCAATAGAGCAACCAATGCTCATCAACCTGTTTCCTTTTTATGACCACACATTAAGAAGCTGTCATGATTCCCATCAATGCTTAGTCATCTAATGTTAAGGCGATTAGCCCGTTCTGGACCTCATTGTTTGCTCTGCCAGAGAGCCATTAACACATTCCCCCTCAAGGCAGAAACGAAGTATTTAAACCCTGGCTCTGAGACAGAGAACTCATAGCACACTGGACATGGGCTTTCACTCTGCTGCTCAGATTCTCATTCCTATGCTACCATCGGACCTCTAGTCTGAGCCACATCACTTTGTCTCTTCTTTTCAGGATAGGTAAATATTGCCCACTTCATCCCAAGTAATCATGATCCAATTTTTCCTTTCTTTCCTTCGGTTCGCCTTGTGTGGTTGTGAGATTGCTAGAATCTTGCACATGATTGTGATTTTACCAAATAAAACATTATTTTAATCTCCAACTGGTGCCCCTGCATTAGTACTGGTAAAGAAAGGTGGAAAGATTCTGTAAGACTACCCCCCGCTTTTGCCAGCCTCCCTTTTTGAGCTATAGTTCCACACCATTCCATGGAAGCACTGGAACCACAGGTGGACCTCTGAGTCACCCATCTTTTGGGTAACAAAGCTGCCACCTACCCAGCGATCCTTAGCTGGTTTCAGGTCCTGAAAGCTGTGATCTGTGGTTCCTCTATCTCATGTCTCAGTAATTTGATGCTGGCATTGTCTTGGATGGAGATGCTTGATCTTCTTCCCATTATTTTGAAAACACTGCTACCTCAGACACTGGAGAGGAGATCCTGCCTACCACTTCAGGATGGGTGAGATTTTTGTTCAGTTCTCCTTTGATGATAACTTTCCAAAGTTTGCAAATGTAAAATGTTTGAGTTTTTTTAAAAATGAATGTGGTAGCATGCTGTTGCAATGGAAAATAAATTAGCTGGATTTGCAGAGTATCCATTTTACATCTCTCAAGATGGTTAATGCAGTGGAGCACATCTCACCTTGAAAATCCACTTATTTTTGAGTCTTCTGATGTCTTTCAGAGAACAATACACGGAAAGGAAGAAGCAAGCTGCTTTGATTTTCTTAGATTCAGAAAACACCTTTGACAACGTTAACTGGACTTTCCTGTTTAGATTTCTGGAAGATATAGACTTCAGAGATCATTTTATTAAAAAGGGTAAATCTATCTATACTTCACAGAGAGTACAAATAGTAGTTAATGGACAATTAACAATTGCAATATTTCTTTGTGACATTCAAAAGGGAACAAGACAAGGATGGCTGTTATCTCCACTTCTGTTTAACTTGAATCTCAGGTTGTGAATAGAGACAAAAGACAAGATGAAAGAATCTTAGGAGTAAAGAAATTTGTAAGTTAAGGGCATTTGCTGATGATAGTGATAGTCTGGAAAATCCTTCAGAAGGTGTAGAAGTGTTAATAGAAAAATTAAAAGTTTTTTTGTGTTGGGAGGCTTTAAGATGAACGCTCAAAAGACAAAGGTGTTGATGAAAATTGTGAGTATAGAAGATCAATTTGAATTGACAGATAAAACTGGTTTCAAAATTGATAAAAAAGTTAAATACTTAGATATTACTTAGATATTACAAATATGAATTCTATGTTGTTTCAAAATTATTATGTTAAGATGTGGAATTAAATTAAAAAGGACATGTTAAGATGGGAGAAACTAAATTTGTCATGGTTGGGGAGGATTTCTGTGGTAAAAATTAATGTTTTGTTTAGAATAATGTTCCTACTTCAGACAATATTTCTTTTGAAATATACCATTTAAGCAATGGCAAAAAGACATATTGAAGTTTATATGTATGGCAAAGGGGAAAAAAAATTAAATATACAATGTTACAAAATGCAAAGGAAAGGGGTAGATTTACCTGATATGAAATTGTATTTCACAGCCTGCTGTTCGTTTTGGATGAATGTTACGAAATAAAAAATTCCTAGAGTTGGAAAGGCATGACCTGAAGTTTGGATGACATGGATATTTAGGGTACAATAAAGTGAAAATCATGTAAGACGAGCCTTATTGACAATAAGGAATAGATATAAGCCCAAGTTGAAAATACCTTTATGGCACAACAAGCTTTTTATAGAAGAAAAACAATAGGTAAAGAAAGACGGCTAATGTATCAAGGTCTCCTGGAAATTATTCAAGGAGAATATAAAATAAAATCAAGGGAGTATTTACTTGGAGAAGGATATAGTTTTCAGTTGTTTTCTTGTTTACAATTATTGGAAAGATTGAAAATGGATAAAAAGATTTATAGTTTTGAAAAAAATAAGCCAGAATTTGAAATGTGACCATGTACAGATGATGCACATGTAGTAGATAAAATGTATAAAATTTTTATTGAATTTTGGAATGGAAGAGGAGTAAGTTAAAGAATGTATGATGAAGTGGGCTAAGAAGTTTGGTTATAATACCCAGATATATCAAAGGGAAAAAAAATGTGGACAAAGGGGTTGAAATTTACATTATGTTATGATCCCTAACAGAATGTTTATAAAATATAGGCAATCAGACAAATTGTCTAGAATGTATAAAGGCATTTCTAATGTATATTGGAAATATAAATAACATGAATGGACATGTATAGCAAACATGTGAGAGGGAATCTTAAAAATGAATTTAAATACACATATTGGTGAAGAAGATTTCAAAGATTATTATTAAAAGCAGAACTTTTTCTTTAGGAACTGATGGATGTACAGCTGGAAAAGGGTCATGGAAGATTGCTTCAGGATATGATCATGGCAGCAAGACTGTTGCATGTGCAAAGATGGAAGAATTCAACAATACCCTTTATAGAGGAATGGTTACTGATATTGACAGATATAGCAGAAATGGACAGATTGCCTGGTTTGATTAGAGAGAGGTCATTTGTGACATTTCTTAAAGACTGGAAACCCCTTATAAAATTTTTGCCAAAAAAGAAAGAAAGAAAGAAAGAAAGAAAGAAAGAAAGAAAGAAAGAAAAAGAGAGAAAGAGAGAAGGAAAGGAGGGAAAGAAGGAAGGACGGAAGGAAGGAAGGAAATGACTTGGATACTTTTGGTTTCGGTGATTAAACAGAATAGGTTATTGAAATAAAGAAAAATATTGTAAGTTTGGAGAAAGAGGTATGAATAACTATATATTTATATATATAATCACTGAAAAGAGAATTGGAAGTCACTTTCTCCTTTTCTGTTCTTTTTCTTTTTCTTATTTTTGTTGTGCACTTTTAATTTTTATTTTCTCGTATCTCATTTTTTTTCTTTTGTATCTTATCTTTCATCTTTTATCTTTTTAAATCTTTTTTTAAAATTTCTGTAATTCTCAATGTATGTCTTAAAAAATTCTAAATAAAATTATATTTTTTAAAAAAACAAAGCCATCCCTCCAATTTGCAAATGAGTATGACATAAACATTTGGAAATCGCTTGTAAACATTTTTATTAGTGCTGAAATGCACATGAATATGTGTGTACTCAAACCAGTAGAAAAGTGTACACAAACCATGATATCATTTTGAGAAATAGTACACAAACGTTAGCATGAACTTCTATGTGGGGAAAACAGGATGGCATATTTGTGAAAAGTTGAGAAATTCAGTGAGAATGAGAGAGTTAGATTTCTTACCTCTAGTCAAGGAGGTACAATATGGTTCTTCCCATGGTAGGAATAGCTAAAACTTTTGAATAAGGATGGCTGAGAATTCCTGTTCGTGAGTTCTATTTCTATAGGGAAAAAGGAGATAAAAATCTGATAAAAATGTACATAATTTCACTCACATAAAAATGTACCTAAATTAGTCATACCTTTTTATAACTGGAAGGTCTTTTTTTTTAAGTGGAATGTGGGAGAAACTCAAAATGATAGATTGGGGAAGCAAAACTCCCACCTTCCTTTCAATCTCAGGTGAAGACTTTTTGATTTCAGCAAGCATTTAGGAACTGATTGTTTTACACGTAAAGGCTTTCTCTTTTAATGTGCTGTTCTGTCTTTACACTCCACTTTTAATGTCTTAAACAGTTTTGAGCTATAAGTGGTTTTATTTGTATTTCTTTTAATCTTTTAATCTGTAAGCCATCTTGAGTCCCTGTCTTGGGGAAAACCTGGGGTATAAAGTAAGTGATTGATTGATTGGCTGATGGATCAATTTGTCTACTCAGAACAAGGACTTTGAATGCCTAGGCCTTAAAAGTCTGGATTTAATTCCCTGTGCATTTCACAGTGCTAGGGCATCTCCTCATTTTTCCCCAGAGACTGCTCATCTTCAACATTTGTAGTTCACACGGTTACAGTAAGGTCCTCTTTATGCTGCAAACAGCTGCACCTTTCAAATATGTTCATTGGAAATAAAGAAGCATCACATTTTATTTCATTGTGGAACAGTCTTCATTTGGACCTCTGGCTGGAGGAGGCTCTCATCTGTTTTTGTAAATAGTTGAAGAACTTCTCTTTGACTCTCCACCTTAAGTCACTGAGATGTGTTTAAGGTGCTGAGATGGTAGCAACTGGTGGGGTGTTGAGGATTTCATGCCATGTATCTTGTGGGGTTTTTTTGTTTTAATGTCTTTGTCCCTGATTGTATACGTTGTTGTTCCACACTTTGTTGTAAAGGGTGTTATAAATAAATAAATAATTATTATTATCATCATTGTCATTGAGAAACTTGCCAAGATTTGCAGAATTACTAACAAACAAGTTGGAAAGAACTTAAAACTCGGAAATATTCAAATGTGGGAGAATATATAAGTGACAGTTTTGCTACTGAGGTCAAAATATCCAGTTGAAATTACCAAGGAGCCACTGAAAACCCAGATGTCTTCCTTCAGTGCCAGTAAAAAAGGATCAAAATGTTCAGACTGAGATGGCCTCCAAGGGGTGCAGTCAGTACATAGCTGGCTTCTCGGATATTCCACAAGGAGATGAATCCCTAGAAAGAAGACTGAAATTAAAGTTCAAGAACAGGAAGGATCAGAAGATAGGTCAGTGCAATTCCTTGTGGGTCTGCTCAGAAGTAAACTTTCCAATGAATTTCAATGAGACTGTAATTCTAAATAAGTACTTATGAGATGACTGCCTTAATCAGATCTCATCACTCCTGGTGATTAAACATCCTTGTACCCAGCACCTGTGGATTTCGCTCAATAGACTCTGCCTCTGACTAAAGGCTTTCAGTGATTGTAAGGGGCTATTCTCCATATGCCTGGACCCTTCATGGGCCTCACTAGCTTGCTCTGGCAAAACTGGTAGTGATTGAATTTTAAAGTTTGTTTCTTCTAAAATTGTTTGTTTGTGGCTAAAGTATGGTGAGAGTTTACTTTCTTTTAGAAGAGAACTGTGACATTTTAAGGATTCCCAGGGTTACAATTTTTTTCCTCAAAAGGCAGAGAACTCAGAAAAGATGCGTAAATGGCATTGGAGGCCTGCTGTAAAGGAAGCAGCTTCTTCACCCTCGGCTGAACAGTTCTCCATGGCCTAGTGTAACCTGGTCTTCTCCAGAATTCCTGACTTCTCTCGCATTAGGATCTCTAAGCTCCTGTGGGTCTTTTCACATGATGGATGAGCAGCTTGTTATTGTACCTTCATTGTGTGATAGTACTTCCATGCAATCCTTCAATCAAGGAAGGAATCATTAGGGAAAATGTAATAAACTCATTTTAGAGATAAAGGAAATTGTGGTGATTTATACATATTTTTACAACCTACAACCTTTTTTTTAAAGAGAAGACTATGAAAAGGTACAGCAAACCATAATGAGGATATATGAATCCCACTAAAATGTATTTCTAAAGGTATAAGTGGGAATCAAGAGATCTGTGGTCTTCTGTTGGAGTTCACCCCAATTCATAGCACACATTCTATGTCTGAGTTTCTGAAAATTTCTACGAAGGCTGCCAATTGTTATAGTGTTTTTCTAAGAGTTATGATACATGGAAAGGAAGAGAGTTCTCATTTTGTCATTCAATGGAAACACATTATTATGGCTTTACAAATTGACTTGTGACACATAAATGTACTTTCTTGTGATTATGTTAAAGCTCTTTTTCTGGCAAGTGTGCTTTTCAAAGCTATTTACATTGCCATTTGTGGCCTAGTCATCCATTTGGTTTAATGGAGCTACTTCCAAGTAAATAGAGTGTACACTGCAACTCCAACAGAGGCTAAGAGTAAGAACACAGGAGGAAGAGTACAACAATGAGACAGCTCTACAATTTACATTTAAGAGCTGGAATTCCTTTAATATTGTTGTAATAGAAAAACAAAACCAGCTACTTCTTGCACAATGATAACAAAACCATGGGAATTACACTTGAAACCCAAGACCGTTCACACTACAGAACTATAATGCTATTATTCCATGTCAACTACCATGGGAACTCACCATTGGAACGTTGGACCTTGAGGTTTAGGAAAGGGCCTTTAGAATCCCCAGCCAGTGAGGAACTCTGGTGCCCTCTGGCCAAGCCACAACGATTTCACAGGATATAGCCATGACAGTTAAGGTGGAACCATAGTACTACAGTTCTGTAGTGTGAATGGATCCCAGGTGTCTTACATAGGTGCAGAGCTTTTACCCAGGTGGAAACTTTTCTTTGGACATGTTCTTTTCCACATCAGGAAAAAGGAGTGGGACTAAGTGTTGCTCCTCTTCTGTGTTCAAGAAACCACGGCGAATAAAGTAAAAGATGAGAGGTTATTGTCATTGAAAGAACCCAGTCTTTAAGAATCAAGCATGAAGGCTGACAAGCATGAAATAAATGACCAACTGATAATAGGTGATGATTTTAAAAATGGTGCTAATACCATTACCTAATTACATCTTGAAGTACTAGATGACAGATCTTAGCTCCTGCCTTCCTGTATTTCATGCTATAGGTTTGTCAGTTTGTCTGTCTGGCTACTCTGCTTGCCTGGGGATTCCTGGGGCAGATGCAGGCTGTCATATGAGGTACTGAAAGTTATATTCCCTGGGGTAAGAAAACCCATATGAAGATTTGCTGGGAGGAGAGCAATTCTGAACAGGAGAATACCACTCTTGTTGTAAATGGCATTTCATTTTGCTCGAAGAACAAGTCTTTCAGAAAGTTTCAAATGCTTGCACTTGGGTATACTCAGGGTGAAATGACTAAGCATGTATATTTTAAAAGCATATGTTGTAGTTACTTTTTGTACCTCGTAGCAAAACACAGAAATATGTATGCTTTAAAGGAATAGCTGCACATATTGTGAAGTGATCAGTAGTAGTCTGTATCAGATAACATAACCTTACCCATTCTAAGTGGTGTCTTTTGCCTCTATAGTACAATAAAATCTTCCTAGCAACTATCTTTGTGAACTGGGGACTGGTAAAGTACCTTATTACCAGCAGGAAATGCCTCGGTACCCATAGGAAATGATAGATTAAATTCATTTTTTACTCTGAAATAAGGTAGACCCATTGAACTAATGGACCTTACATAGATACTGACTTCCCACGTTCCCATTAATTCAGTAGCTCTGTTCTAACAAGTGTAACATTAGATTTAGGTCAAAACATGAATATGGAATTTAGAATAGCAAAAACAAAGCGGGTCCTACTAGATTTGGAAATGAATGATCTAGAACAGAACACTAACTTGTTAATTGAAACCACTGAAGAGGTTGTACAGTTAGATATCTGCATGACAATCACACGAGGAGGAGAGATTTCATTGATTATGTGTTATCTCACTGGTATTATTACTGCATCTGTCAATGAATCTGAACTCACAAACATTATTGTCAGTAGTGTGTCTTATTTATGTAGTGCTTGAATGTAACCAGGCCACATAATATCTCACCGTTCCCTGAGAACTCTGCTATGACAGTTAATTAACAAGGCCCAGTTCCAGAATTGTACTACCAGCAGAGATAATGCTAGTGAGCAACCAAAGTAATTATCTACTCCATTTCTTTTACTTGTATCTGTTTGAATCTCCTCCTGGGAAGGGTCTGCCTACTTATTATACTAGTTTCAAAGGCAATTGAGACCTGGTAGTATTGTGGAGGGAGAGGAAGAAAAAAAGATTCAAATACTTGAAGAAACATGAATTTTAATTTCACTAGAAACTGAGATGGAGGTTACAGGGTAGGGGTAGAGAATCAGCACATCAAAAAGTGTTGGCTAAGATGTTGTTTGTATCACATGGAGAAACTCCACAGATAAATGCCTGTCAGGAGTACAATCTGCTAATCATTCGCAAAAACTGAAACATGAAAAAGACAAAAGTAGTCAAAGTGGACATTTTTTAAAAAAAATCAAAAATCCATACTGTGGCAATGCCTTTCATTAAACTAATCAACAAGGCAATTGTGGGCAAATTTTGAAGGCCTTTAATGGGTCATGAAGTTTCAAAAAGGAGACAGAGAATGAAAAGTGAGGGTAGCTACTGAGAGCAGAGCACTTAACATTGTGGTAAATACTCCCCTTTCTGAAATTCAATGTGTTGCACCAACTTCTATTTTCAGACCAATGTTGTTTCGTAGACAACATAACGATTTTGTGTAATATTTATATGAAGTCTTTTATTGTTATGTGCCATTTAAAAACCTTCTGATCTAAGCGGCTTATAAATACTCAGTCAATGGTTTTCCAATTGTGAATGCTCATGGGGTTCCAGGAGGAAAGAATTTTAAAAGAATTCTTAGCATAAGCATGTGATTTCTGCGCTAACATGCTCCTTATATACTCCTGCTGACTGATCACCGTGTGTCCAACTATTAAATACCTTCATCAATTGTAATTTTAAAAGCTGATGCTGGAGGTAAACAGGTACATTCCTCTGTAGCCAAAAGACATTTCATGTTTGGCTGACTCAGAGGTGTGACTGAATGGATGCAAACCATTGAATCCAAATTGTTTAGAAAGAGTTCACCTTGGGGGGTGGGAAATGTCATCAGCACCATGCCACAGCATATTTATTTTTCTAACGTGTCAGTATGGCAAGGCTGCTTTGACTTAAGGGTAATTATCAGTTATTGTACCATATGTTAGATGTCAGAAGAAAAAACAAGAACATTTGTCACCCCTTCAAATGAGCCTTATGGTGTGTTGTTGTTGTTGTTAGTTAAGCTGTTGCTCACCAAAGGCCCTTAAGTAAATGTAACCATTACAGAAGAAGAGGAAAAGTGATCTCACAAATCAGTAGATTTTTTTTTTTAAAGAAACGTGATTCAACAGACAGACATAAGTAGAGTTTGTTGGAAATCCTGCACTGAGCAGGAGGATGGACCTGACAGCCCTTGAAGCCCGTTCCAACTCTGTGATTCTATAGAATGGTCAACTCAGGGTTCCCTTTGAAACTATACCGGCACCAGTGTTAATTAAGGTTCATAAAAGTTTGGCAGTTTAGTCTTCAGATAATGCTAGGTTAGTCACTGAAAAACTCATCTATGAAGAGCTCCAAATGAATGTTTTCAGACTCATTGAATCAGTAACAAATGGCAAATGACCTTCAGTGCATACAAGTGTTAAGATTTGCACACTGGGGAGCTGAATACAGCAGCTACACCCAGACTCTCAAAGCTTGGTGCATTAGGTTTCAAAATTAATTCAACAATGTTAAAGTGTTAAAATTGGGAAATTTTCCTGTGACATTAATAACTTAGTTGATTTCATTTGTTTAGTTTTCATTAATTAACTCATTGTTTAGATGTTATTTCGCTGGCAAAGGTAGACAATTTACAAGGAATGGCATGGAGACTGTCAGTGTTGACCCTAGAGGTCCATTTTACAATTGGTACCTTCAAAAGTGCTTTATTTCTTGTTTTAAAGTTTCCTTTTTCGAGTCTAGATTTTATTCTAGATGGACTGCAATCCCACAACACAATTATTTCCTTGGGATAATGGAAGATAGTTTTTTAAAAAAACTGTCAGATTGGGAACATCTGCCCTAAATTACAAGATTTCATCTTACAACTTGTTCAATAAAATTTTCTCACTGATCTGTATGTCTCTTTCTCTCTCTCTCTCTTTTGCTTCTCCCCCCTTTACCAAAAAGTACACTGTTCAGTTGTCCTAGAAATGTTGTGTGTAATAAAGGCTAATGAGTGATGTTAAAGCAGGGGTGGAAATAGTCCAACAATCCACATGTTGCTTCACTGCAGCGTCCGCCATTCCTCACTATAAGCTCTGTTGCCTAGGGTTGCTGGAAGATGTAGCCCAATCACATCTGGGTTGCTATGTGCATCATATCCCAATATTAATAATTAATATTGTGGTTTCAGCATTAGATTATGACCATGAGGACCAGGGTTTGATTCCCTGTTCAGCCATAGAAACCCACTGGGTGATTTTGGGTGGTTCACACATTCTCAGCTCCAGAAAATTCCATGATAGGTTCACCTTAGGGTCGCCATAAGTTGGAAATGACTTAAAGGCACAGAACAATAACAACAAAGAAAGATGTGCCATTTCAGCTAGAGGACAATGATCCACTGCAAAGTACAGTGGATGGCTGGCTACAGAGATCAAAGTGGATAAAATCACTAGTCAAGCAACCAGTCCTCCTCTGCTTGCTGTAAGTATGTAGTTCGTTCCACTAAGAGGAAATACATTAGTTTTGTGCAGAGACATTTCTGCACGAATTACAGAAACTCCAAAGAAAATGTGTGTTTTGCATTAGAGGTAAGAACTCTTGTGAGGCTGGTAATTTCTTGGCAAAATGCTGTTATTGAGGCTGAGAGAGTGTGGCTGGCCTAAGGTCATTGAAAAAGTATCAAAAGTGAGTAGATATCTGACCTTTAATTTCCACAGTTCAATATCAGCCTTCCTGAATCTTCAGGGGAGGGCTTTCCCTTGGTCTCGCCAACATCACAGTCTGATCTCATGAGGACTCAGTAGAGAACCTTCTCAGCGGCTGCTCTCAGGTTGTTGAGTTGTTCCCACTGGATGCTAGGTTGGCCCCCTCTGTTCTCACCTTTTGCTAATACCCATGCCTTTGGGTGTTAGCTGTCTACTGCAGAAGGTGTTGTGTTTGTATTGATAATTTGTCATTATTATTGCATCTTAACTGCTTTTTTAAGCTGTTTTAAAGTTTTAATTTGGTCATTTATTTTTTAAACTTTTGTATTCTTCATAGTTTTAATTGTATTTTATTTTAATTCAGATTTGTGAGCTTTCTTCAGTCCTATGTCAGGAAAATAAAATGAAATAACATTGAGACTTACTACAACACATTGGCTTACTTGTGACCTGTGATGCCAAACCTAGCTCACCAATAATCTGTGATGGTCTGTTTACTAATCTTGTTTTTGCAATACCCAGCAGGAGACAAAAGAGTTCAGGTATGCTGCCATTCTATGACACACTGGAAGTAATGGAACCTACCTCTGAGTAGTCATGTTTGGAATTGCACTATTAGTAAGCCTTTGGAGTAGTCGATTGTGTCTTGCTGGGCTACAGGTCTTGCAGTGCAAATTGATCTACAGACTGCTTCAGACTACACAAGCAATGTTGTATTTTAATTGTATTTTATTTATAAATAGGATTTATTTATGAATAGGATTTATAAATAGGACAACCCCAATGTTATTTTCATGAAATGTGACCCAGTGCAATTCCCACCCCCTCATATCTATTTGCTGATTGCAGAGCTGATGGGCATGAAATTCACCCATAATATTAAGTCAAATGTCAATGTTCCTCCACTGTGACAACTCTTCTGAGTTTGCACAGATGTTATATAGCTTATAATTAAAGCTGAATTCAAAAGAGACAGGGTGAAATAGCACAGGAACAGATTGCATTGTAATCTTGTCACTGTGCATCGTAAGTGATGTATAGGTAAGGGAACAGAAAAGAGAATTATGTACCAATAATGTACAACAGTGGCTATGTTTCTGAAGCAAGCAAGACTCTAATTGTCCTGGCTTAGCAAGGATAAACCTGAAGTTGAATCTGAGGAAGCAGGTTAGCCAGGGGTACATAGTAGCTTTGGCGGTTAGAGTTTTTAAGAGAAAAAATACTGGTTACTGGGTGGGATGTGGCTGAGGTCATCCTTGACAAGAGGTCTCAGGTTTTCAGGGCTTTCATTTGGTCTTTCTCAGTGTGGTTCTAGTTCCAGCTAGTCCTTCTTGCTCCAAGTCAGCATGCAAGTCACCTCTGGCAAACTTGGCCATAGCCACTCATCGCTGCTGAGTTTGGTGTCGGTGGCTAAGTGAATCTCCTTGCATTTTCATCTGAATTTTGAGGGGCTGAAGGTACTAAATGCTATCCCTGTCATGCTTAAGCCTATCCCCAAAATAGATTCGGCACCTTGGATAAGTCTGTTAAGACTGAAGTGTGCCTCATTAATACAGGAGACACCATCCATGACTGGCCAAAGTCTTTACGTTGTTTATCAGAGTTGCAAGGCATGTTTGCCCATTTCAGTTTCTGGGTAAAAAGGGTGAAAAACAATCTATATCAGCCAAATTAATTTGGTACAGCTATTCTCAGGATAAGGAGGAGGATGTTGTAGCTTTCTTCTGTCTACCTATTCAACATAGGAAGCCTGTTTTCCAAAGCTGCATATAGCTTAGATCCAGGCTGTCTGACAGACTATATCTCTCGGTATGAGCCTGCCTGAACATTAAGCTCCTCAAGAGAATCCCTTCTCCCAACCCCACCAGCTTCACAGCCACAGTAAGTGGGGATCTTCACAGTGGCTGCCCTTATGCTCTGGAACTCTGTTACCCTCTGTTACTCTGTTACTGGGGGTCCCGTGAGGGACACCAAAATGTGCTCAACAATAGGTGGGGAAAATTAGCTCAGAGCACTGCTTTAGCATTATGAGAGGCAGGGTAACTTAGCAGGATCTTGAACCCTATATCTAAGGGGTCAGGCCAAGCCAAGAAGCACACCGGAGTTTAAGAATAATTGTGATCTTTATTAAATACAGACAGTGTATGCAGCACACTCACACAGATAACCATAGAAACGTAAAGGTTGGAGTGGGATAGAGGGAATTTTAAGAGGAGGTTGTTGGTTTGGGTGATACTACACCTGTCCTGAAGCCTGGAAGAATAGAGAGCGGTGCTGGGGTTTACTGTGGCTCAGCACGTGGAACTGAGGGGAGGCTTGCCAAGTAAAGCGACAGCAAGGCGGTATGGAACTCGGGAGCAATCCAAGGAAGCGCTCAAAGTCAGGGGTTTTTGTAAGGAGAATTGTGACTGCAAGCTAGGTCGGACTTGGGGAAAACAATGGGGCTGGAGACAAAGCCTCCAAAAGGTCAGAATTTGAATGATTGAATTATAGCCGAATTATCAATAGGATAGCCAGTATGCAAACGCGGAGTACTTGGGCATTGTATAGTTCAATCATCAAACTGCCAGCGCGGAGCAGAGGATCTTTTCAAAGCTGCATGCATACTTAATGAAGGTACGTGCCTTGAGGTCTCCTAAAGCTGCAAGTCAGTTATTTCTGGTCTGCCTGTATTGTGTTGGAATATTACGGCGATTATTGGCCGAGCCTGTGTGCGTGCTTGTCCAGGGGCCTCGCAAGCACGTGGAAGGGAAAGGGGATGTGAGGCCGAATTATTGATATCAAGAGATATCTTTTTATATCCCCCAAAGCTCAGCCTAGCCAGGACAGTAACAACTCCCTTCCGAGGGAGCCCAGAATGGACCCTGTTTTGCTCTCCTTCAACTTTGTTATTCCAAAAGGCATAAGATTTTTGAAGAAAATGCTGAGGGAGGATTTTGCATTGTTTTTTATTGAAACGGTTTGTTTCTAAAATCCCTTTTAGTTGTTTCAATACTTTGCATAGTTCAATTTTATTTTGACCTTCACTTTTGTATGTTTTTAGCTATATTGTTCTTGTTTAAAATTTTTAAGCTACCTTGATTCCAAACTAGTGGGGAAAGGGCAGGGCAGAAATAAATATCTGCTATCTTGTTGGTTGGTCCAAGCTTGAGGAGACTTATCCAATCAATTGTTGAATGGTGAGTCAATATGTAGGCAAATCCCATTGACCAAAAAGATCTAGTCTAGTCAGGAGTAGCAACAGAATTTAGACTGATTATGGTGATAGAAACAGAAGCAGCAGCAGCAATAACAAGAAGAACAACCCCTTGCCAAAAGTGGTAACCCTGATTCAGTGTTCTAACTATGACTGAAAGCACAGGGAAAGCACCCAAAGTCAGAACTAAAGACTCAAAATACTCTGCTTGGATGGGCAAATCTGTCATTTCTGTCATTTCACATGTGCATGCACACATGCATGCACACACACACGAGCATATGTTGTTTCTGTCCTGCATATGAAGAATGTGAGGATCTATTTAGGTAATGAATCAAAATTAATTCCTTTTGTATTGTCAGTAGGGTACGGATAGAAAGAATATTAAAAGAAAGAAAGAAGGAAGGAAGGAAGGAAGGAAGGAAAGAAAGAAAGAAAGAAAGAAAGAAAGAAAGAAAGAAAGAAAGAAAGAAAAGTGGTTGAAAGCCATGTTTCTTGACAAGAAGAATCCTGAAGAGGAGCACCCGGGGCTGTTAAGAATCTGTTCAGTTTGAGACTTAATTCTGCACAAAATTTGCACATAGGTCTTTGTGCAGAAAACAGAATTTTGTGCACAGAAACATTACTTTGTATCAAAAACTGTTTTCTGACAGAAAATATTGTTCTCTGTAGAAAACCATGTGTGAATTTTGTATAGAACACATATCCAACTACATCATATTTGGCATAGTAAACAGTTTTTTCTCTGCTTAATATGTCTCTAGAGACATATTAGCAGAATGCTGATTCATGCTATCTTCTGTACAATCCTATCTTTTGTCCCCCACCTCCCGCCGCACAAAACCGTACATGTGAATTTTGTGCAGAATAAGTCCTGAATTGTGAATATTCTGTATGGTTCCCAAGGGAGTCTTGCATCAAGAAAGAAAACTGGAAATTGCTGAAATTACTTGTTCCTTCCTTTGAGAATGAAACAGCTTTTGAACAAGAATATTCATAAAGAAAACCCTTCTGGTGAACATCCAGTTTTGCTGGGACATCCCTGAAATAATATGTTTTCAAATCTATACAAGAACAACTGAAACATGATGAATCAGGAAAGTCATTCCTCTGCTCCAATTCTAAAGCATAACCTGTTTTCAATTACTGTCATGTTTTGCTTCATTTTTATGTCAAAGAAAACTGTAGCCAGAAAGGATTTGTTTATGGCCTTGCTGTGCCACCAGTGCTCACCTTTTCTTGGCAATTCCTCCAAATGTGCTGCTTGCCATGACAGAAAAAGCTAGTGTTTAATTAGAAAAGGCATGCTGGAGAGGGCAAATTACTACTGTGCACTAACCTATGCGCTGACCTGCTTGACTCTTTAACACAGTAAGGATGTTTTAAGACTAAGGACATTTTAGTGTTATTTCTGCATAAGAGATAATGAAGCTCTAAGTGGCAAACCAATTGTGACCAAGAGCATATTGTACATCCCTCAGCTTCCTGATTGTCTCTCTCTGTGTAAGAGAACATCTTTAGCAAAATAAAAGACCTTGACTTCATAGTATCAGCACTAATAACAAATGCCACAGTATAAGAGTACCATCACATTGCCTTGTCCTGAATAGTCTGTGTTTCCCTTCATCTGTAAAGGGAAAAGACAGTAATGAATTGTATTCATTTATTTAAATATAACAAAACAATAGACATGTCTTCAAATGCTGAGCTCTCTTTGTATTACCAGAAAAGAGCTGATGATGTCCTTTCGCTCTTCGTTAGTTGTCAGACTTCTCAGTGGAAAGATAATTTTCTTTTTCCCTTGCAGGCCTTTTATACTGAGGTTTTGCATTCTTCCATAATAAGGTCCTCAAGTGACATTGGATTATGATTGGCTCTTTTGTAACTATTTCAGTGCCTCTTAGATGTCTCAGGTGGTAAAGGGGAAGAGACAGAGTACTTTCAATGTCAGCCCTTAGTCCAACTCAGCTCCTGGGTCTGGTTCTCCACAATCAGCCCTACTTCTCACTCAGCAGCAGAAATGTCAAAGACTTCTTGTGCATTTTCTCCTTTTCCTATGTCAATCTTCCCATGGTCCTTTTTCTTGCATAGAGAAATAATGCCATATTTATTTCTCTTGTCTATTGAATTTATATCATGTTATTCACTGCTCTAGCTGTATATAATTAAACCACGATATCTTAATACCTTGTAATCTCTCCTTTATTTTATCTTTATTCATCATTATATTCATCCAATCTTTTAACTTATTTATTCTCTGCTTCTTTAATTCCTTTTCTACTTTACTTCTCAAATTCATTGGAAATCTTGCCATCATCACTACAGGAGTTAATGGTGAAGTAGCTGGCATTAATTTTTCCTTATTTTTCTTCCAAATTTCTAATATATTTTTCAAAAAGGGGTTTTCTATTTTTTCCATTTCTCTCTTGACAGGATTCCAAATAAATAAATAAATAAATAAATAAATAAATTCTCTAATCTCTTCTCAATTTCTATTGTTCCCATCTCTAATCAATCTAAATCCCATTTCCTAGAACTCCATCTATAATATATCTCATTTGATTTGCATTATAATACCATTTTAGATTTGGCAGGCCCAATCCACCAACATTTTGGGATTTATACCAAAATTTCTTATTAATCCTCACTCTCTTGTTCCCATTACAAAAATTGTTCAAAAATAACTGCCAGTTTTTCCACCCTTCTTCTGATACTTTTATTGGTAACATCCTGAACAAAAAATTAATCTTAGGTAGTATTTTCATTTTTACTAATGCTATTCTTCCAAACCATGATAACTTAATATTTTTATATTCCTCTAATGTCCATTTCACTTCTTGTCTTAGTTTATAATAATTTTTTCCCTCTAATCTTTGTAGACCTTTTGTAATATTTATTCCTAAATATTTTATTATTTCTTTTAATTTCATATCTATCTTTCTAGCTTTTAAAAAAATCTTGTTCTTCTATTTTAGTATAATCAAACAACATTAATTTTGATTTAGCCCAATTTATTTGTATCCCTTTTACCCAAATTCTTTTAGGTGTTCAGATACTCTACCCATTTTCTTTATTAGATCTTTAATTGTCAGCAAGGTATCATCAGCAAACAAATTTATTCTTTTCCTTAACACCAATTTCCTCCAAATTCTCATCCTTTCTAATAACATTTGCCAAAATTTCAATGACCACAGCAAATAAAATCGGGGATAATGGACAACCTTGTCTTGTCCCTCAGGATATTTGAATTTGTTTTGTTAATCCATCATTTACCACTACTACTGCTGTGTTATGTAAGTATAACTGATTTATCAGTCCTCTAAATTTTCTCCCCAATCCTAATACCTTTAATGTTATTTTTAATACTGGCCATTCCACACAGTCAAAGTGTTTGTATATATCTAATGCTATTATTTCTGCTTTTTGTTTATCCATTTCGATTATATTTATTTTATTCAATACTCTACCAATTAGATTTGACATCTGTCTTTCTTGCACAAAACCATATTGGTCTCTTTGCAAATACTTATGAATAAACTTCTTTTTGTCATTGTTGCTGTCAATATCTTGGCATCTTGATTTATTAGCGATATAGGTCTATATGATTCTGGATCTGTCAAATCTTTATTTGGTTTCGGAATCAACATTATTAAAGACTGTTCCCACGATGGTGGGATCCTGTCTCCATTTATTATATTGTTATATAATACCTTCAATTTAAATATTACACTTTTTAAAAACATTTTATAATATTCTGGTCCCAATCCATCCATTCCTGGTGATTTACCTCCTTTTCAATTATCGATAACTTCTTCTATTTCTTTTTCTGAAACCAGTTGTTCCATCAATACCTTATCCTCCTCCGTTATTTTTATTTTCCAATTTTTTTCAATATATTTCTCAATATTATCCACTGACTTTTTCCCTGCTGAATATAATTCTTGATAAAATTCTTCAAACATTTTTAACTTATCTTTCATCATCCTACATATCTTACCTGTTTTATCTTTAACTACACCAATCATATTCCTTGCCTTTTTAGATTGTGCAGATCTGGCCAACATTTTAAAGTTCTTATTACTATATTTAAAAAATTCTCTCCTCAAATATATTAGATTCCTCTGAACCTCATCAATTCCTATTTTTTCCAATTCATTTCTTTTTGCTTGAAGTTCTATGTAAACTTGTTTACTCCTATCTATTATATATTTATTCTCTAATTCTTTTATTTCCTTTTCTAACTTTAATTTCTTCTTTCCTTGTTGTTTTTTTAAATTACATGATTCCCTGCAAATCCCTCTTGCAACTGCTTTCATGGTATCCCATAACATCGCTTAATAAGCCTCCCTATTTTTAATATCCCAAATGTCTTGCCATTCCTTCTCTATCTTCTTCACTACATCCTTAAAATTAAGTATTCTGGTGTCTAACCTCCATCTTTTCACTTCCCTGTAGTCCTTCCTACGTGCAAAATCCGTATTTACCAAAGCATGGTCTGTGACTTTTATCACTTCTATTTCTGTATTTAATAACCTTGGTATCATATTCTTTGAGACAAATATAAAATCTATTCTAGAGTAATTTTTATGAACCGATAAATAATAAGTATACTTCTTTTCATCTCCCTTTATCAACCTCCAAACATCTTTTAGTCCATTTCTACTCATCACTTCATTCAAAACTGTCATATTATTAAATCTATCCCTTGTTGTTGGGTTGAATTTATCTTTCCATTTATCCATAACCATATTAAAATCCCCTGACCCAAAGTGTTTATAGGGCAGGACGAGGTAGATTTCAAGTTTACAGGAAATAGTGGGCTAGAACCCTCAAGTCCACCATCTAACCCCATACACATATATGTGTGGGTATGCGCACATGCGCGAGCGCGCACACACACACACACATATATATATGTGCTTTCCAAGTTACCAAGCTCAGGTAGATTTGATTTCTTTTGAAAGAATTTTATATGCCATGGGGGACAACCTTGTTTTGGCTGTCCTTGGAATCTTAATCTCACTGGATATCTTTCTCTGATTGTAAGATACGATATTTTGTCCTGATTGTAGGGTCTATATGGCATCTCTACTCTCGTTTTCAATTTCTCTTTTATTCTTGGATCTGATGAAAAAGGTCTCTTGTTCTTCCTTTTGCTGTCTGCCTATCTTCCTTGGAACTAGTTATTAACAGTAGTTCTTACATCAATTCATTAACACTATAAAAAGTTATTTCAGGTGTGATGTTTCAACCAATATGTGATGCCAGTTTTTAGTCTTGTGTAGTAAGCTACTAGCATCTCCAAAAAGATGCTAACATCATTAGGAAAAGGAGGCCGGGGACCTTCTGGACTAATGGGGCTCTTTCTTGCCTTAGAGGGCACTGTGGCTTCAAGGGAGGCTTTTCCACCCCAGTCAGATTACAGGGGGTCTGTTTCCTTCCTGCTGGTCAGTGTTGGCATAATTTATGCTGGTTTAGCAATTAAGAACCATCTTTTTTGTGTAGTTTTTGAACATCTCTTTTTGGGAACTTGTGAGATAATATCTAACACCCGACCTAGCCAGTCCTGAGGGGTCTTAAAAGATGTAAGATGAGGTGAAATTGCCTGTAAGATCAAATAGCCAGGGAATATGCGGGACAATCTGCTGGAAGTATCAGGTACATAGTCTTCCCCCAAAATCAGATCAATTCAAATCCCTAGTTTACCCCCAGTGTTCTGCTCCCTTCTTTAGGCATGATGACCAGTCCCACTTTATTAGGTTGCAGATTTGTGCTGAAGTATTCAGAACCGGCTTGCAGCTGGACCTTCCAGCCAGCAGCTATAGGAGAGCATTTCTTCTGGGATAAGGCAATAACACTGGCTTATGGATATGAAAATGATTACAAAGCTTTCAAAGCTTATATCCATCCTGAGATGGGCCTTTCTTGCGAATATTGTTATTTCATTTCAGCCATTGATCACAAGTTGGAGAGGATCTGTGGCCACAGCACGGTGCATTTGGGAAAAAGAATAAGTATCCAGGGGTGGCTAGAGGCAGCACCTTTGTCTATGAATCCAAATGTGGGTCACCTGCCCCAGCTGGTCAGGAATGCTGTTGAACTCTCTGATGATAACACTGTAGAAATAAGTACAAGATTTGTGGCCTTTAGAAATCTTGGTATTTGTTTGGAGTGAGGGGGATGTCTAGTCTGGACCCACAGTCCCTCATACAACTGGCGCAGCAATTCTGAATTATATTTTTTCCAGTTTAATGCTCAAAATGGAATGAGACAGGATGGGGAATTTGCCTACATCTTTCAGTATGGATGAAAGAGGAATTTTCTTTAAGGTGCAGGTCCAAATTTAGCATGAAAACAATGTATTATTAATGTTATTATTACATGGATTTCCTTCTTTCTTTCCTCATTGGCATTTCTTTTTTAAAAATTCTTTTTAAAATTTAAATAATTTAAATTTAAATTTAACATTTAAAGAAATAAAAATAATATAGACTGAAATATGAAACAATTTAACAAGTGAAAGAGATGAAAATATTACAACACACGCACATTTTGGAAGAAATCAATTAGTCCCCAACAGCCTTAACCAAAAGACATGTTTTAACTTCTCATTAGAATAGAGTCATTGTTGTAACCAGCCAGACCTCCATGGGATGAGCATTCTACAAACATCTGACTGTTCAAAAGCTGAATTGTATTTGCAACTGGATTATTTGAAAAGATTTTTGCTTATTATACTATTTGTTACCCTGTTTCCTGGGGGTCCCAGGAGGGACACCAAATTGCTATAAGTTGGGGAAATTAGTTCAGAGCACAAGCTGGCAAAACGAGAGGCAGGGTAACTTAGCGGAATCTTGTAACCCAGTGTCTACGGGGTCAGGCTGAGTCAAGAAGCAGACCGGTTTGAAAATAATGAATGATCTTTATTAAATACAGGCACACGATGTAGGCAACACAAACACACAGATAACTACAGAAAACAAAGGTGTGAGTAAGATAGCGGGATTTTCAGGGGGATAGTTGGTTCGGGTGATATGAAACCTGTCCTGAAGTCTGGAAGCAAATGGAGAGCGAAGCTGGGGTTCGATGTACCTCAGCACGTGGAGCTGAGGGGAAGCTCGCCAAGCAAAGCGGCAGCAAGGCGGTCTGGCACTCGGGAGCGATCCAAGGAAGCGCTCAAAGTCAGGGGTTTTTATAGGGAGAATTGTGACTGCAGGCTAGGTGGGAAAACAATAGATTTGGAGTTGGAGACAAAGCCTCCGAAAGGTCAGAATTTGAATGATTGAATTAGAGCCGAATTTATCAATAGAGTAGTCGGTATGCAAACGCGGAATACTTGAGCATTGTATAGCTTGATCATCAAGCTGCCAGTGCAGGGCAGAGGATCTTTTGAGAGTTGCTCGCATACCTAATAGAGGTACTTGCCTTGAGGTCTCCTAAAGCGGTGAGTTGGCTGTTTCTGGCCTGCCTGTATTGTCTAGGAATATTATGGTGATAATCAGCCGAGCTTGTATGCGTGCTTGTCCGGGGGCCTCGCAAGCACGTGGAAGGGATATGTGAAGCCGAATTATCGATATCAAAGATATCTTTTATATCCCCAAAGCTCAGGCTAGCCAGGACAGTAACACATTTATTCTGGTGTTACTGTAAGATGCTTTGAGCATGTTCTCCACCTCTGAAATGTGGCAAAAGAGGAAAGAAGGTGGTGGAGGAATTGAGTCAAACTAGCCCCACCATCCCATTTCTTTCTTTTCTCATATTCCAGCCATCTCGCTTCTTTCAAAACCAGCTTGCTTCTTCCCTTTTCCACTCCATTCTGAGCAGTGTTTCATCCTGAACATGATGACTTCCTCCTTCTTTAGAATGAAGGAATTCATTTTTTAAAAAAATGTGATGAGGAGAGCAGAACTTTACCTAGGGTTGATAACCAGTACATCAAAGCCCCCAGAGAGACAACCTGGAGGAAAACAGATCTATAAACGTCTTTCTGAATGAAACCTTTGTTACGTGTTGGCTTCTTTCCTCTGCTCCGCAGCTAGTGCAGTGAAAGGGTGTGAAGGGGGCACTGAAGGTGAATGTGCCTGAGATGAGACATGATTGATTTTTCAAGATGATTCATTTTAATAGTTACTCCTTTCACCTGAGGTATACACTAAAAGTCTTCTTTTTTTCTTTTGGTGGCAATATGCCTAAAAAAGAAAAAGAAAGAAAGAAACCTCTGGAAGATTACAGGAGTCTCATTTCATGTTTATGGATTACTGTCAAAGGTGTTTGGGCTCAATGTCAGCTGTGTGCCGTGGGGTTAGGACTTGCCATTGATGACTGCAAATCCAATGCTGCTTAATGAGACTTCTAAAGATCTGTGGGCTTCTTATTGACGTACCCAGAACAATTTATTCAGAGTGCATGTGTACTTCATTACCGTGCAAGATCATCCCCTGCGTTCCATTGCTGAGGAGATAAATCCGATGTTGTTGTCAATGGGAGAAGGGGGTATCATTGGTTATTGTAATAGCTGTTCTCAAGGGAATGTGCTTACAGACAATGAATCCCTGCTGTTCAGTGCAGCTGGGAAAAGAGAACCCAGGATGATTTTTCCCCTGTAGATCAGAAAATGTCTTAACTAGACTCTGATGTACATTCAGGAATCAGGAGAGATGCATGACACCCTGTGATAACTGTTCCGGAGGGGAATCATCTGTCTTCTGGTATCTTCTGATAACAATGGCTGGAATCCTGTCACTGCTCTATACTAGCAATTGCCCTTTTTTTCCCATAGTCTCACAGCAGTACTGAGAACAGGCAGACAAAATCTGCTGGCTCTAAACAGCCTGATTCCCCAGTCCTCACTTCCTTCATGGCTTCTGTTCTGGTGACTCTTTTCATCCCAACATCACTGCCTATGCTTGGGTAGTTAACACTGGTGTAGTGTGGCCATTTTGTCCAATAAAATTCTGTGTAATTTCCTGCATGCTAAAAGCAGGGATATATTGCCATTTCCTTTTGTAAGATGGGAAGGGGAATCTTTCCTTGATGGGCACCAATGGGATGCTCATAAAAATATGGGCCTTTTTGCCCTACACTGTTATAGTGCTATTATACCACTTTCAACATCCTGTGGAATTCTGGGGTTTGTAGTTTCCTGAGGCCAAACGGCTCTCTGGCTGAGAATTCTAAAGGTCCCTCTCTAAACTGCAAACCCCAGGATTCCACAAGAGGTTGAAAGTAGAATAATAATATCACACACATCCTCAGAAAGAAGAGGTAACAAAGCTGGATAAGGCATTGTCCCATTGCCTTATGGGGAGGGAGGGGATCACAGGTTTTCAAAAGACTAACATCCATTTTTATGCTCTCTAACATAAGTAGTAGTGGGATACATAGTTTCCAGCTTAAGCCCTTGATTCAAGAGAGATTGCTTAGTATATTTGATGGGATACCTCCATGTAATTTACCTTTTTTTTTTTTAAAGTGAACTAACATGATTCTTTGAGAAAGAAATTCTTTGAAAGCCAGGAAGTGTTTTATGTTACTGAGGAAGGAAACAATTGTCTTCTTGTGCTGCTTATTTTTTTTTTTCTGAGGGGGTATAGTAATGAGTGAAGAGGGAGGATCCAAGTCCCTGCAGAATCCCAATTTTCTTTAATTGATTGGCTCTGTGGTTTTAATGCTCACACATTCTGATCACATAGATGCATGCAGGAAATCATACATATTCTTCTGAAATTTATGGCAACTGTTAAGACTCTACTTCAGACTGCAGCTGCATATACTTCATAGAACTTGACAGAAAAGACCAAAGGAGTGGCAGACAAGCTTGTCATTGAACTGCAAGATGGCTTTTCACTGGTAGCCTTGCTGTTAGTCAGAGTAAGATGGCTGACACAGGCACCAGATTTTTTTCAAATTATTTTTACTTTTATTTATTTATTTACTTATGTATAAATTGTGGCATGAAAGCCAGCAAGTTCTTCTTTATGCACTTTGTTATTACATTATTGGGTGGAGTATTGTCATTAAATTATAATGGTGTAAAATCAGATTTGAGAGTCAGCATGATGTAGTGGTATGAGCACTGGACTATGACCTTGACGACCAGGGCTCGATTCCCTTCTCAGCCATGGATACCCACTGGGTGACCTTGGGTGTGTTGCACACTCTCTGCCCCAGAAAAATGTTGTGATAGGTTCACCTCAGAGTAACTATAAGTAACAAATGACTTGGAAGGCACACAACAACAATAAGTCAGATTTACACTATCACGTCTTACTTTTATAGTTGTTGTATAGGCTGGAATCCTGTTCCATCCGCATGATAATCAAAATCTTCTCCCCCCCCCCCGGCAAAGACTCACCCTGTAAGTAGTGCAGCCCTCCCCACAAAACTTCCATATTGTCAGTGAGGGGATGAGTTGAACTGCACCCAGCTATTTTCTTGTTATCGGGACATAGCAAGGCCCCTGGCGGTCTCTGCAGATGCCTGTTGTTGTCTTCAGCTACAAGAAAATAACTGGGCATGTCCCTGGCCACTTCTTACTCTTAGGCCCTTTCCACAGCTTACCTTTTAACACTGCTAGAGTGTGGGCCTCACGTGAGAAGCCTGGGCAGGAAGGCTCTTGCAAGCCTCCTGCTTCCCTGCTGCTTGGGCTCCGCAGCTCCTTCCTGCTCGTGCGAGAGGCCCACCGGCACCCTGCCCCTTCCTTCCACAGTGCAGCCTGGGAGTTGGAGGCTGCACCGAGGAGAGGACGCGAGACTGGCCCGGCTCCAGAGGCTCCGCACCGCAGGTGAGTGCAGCCCAGGCCTGTGAGCCTTGCACAAGCACGGGTTATTTTCAGCTAAAAGCTAAAAGCCAAAAATAAAAAAAATGCATATTCGCTGCACGTGCGGGCCTTGAGGAAATGGGAGTGCGTCATGCAGACCACTCCTCACATTTACGCGACACTCAAGGGGCCCTTTCGCTTGCAAACTGCCATGCGAAAAGGGCCTTAGACAACATAGAAGTGGCCATGCTGGGGGTGGTGAATAGTTTACAAGGTAGGGTAACATTGAGAGACATATGCCCTTTCTGCATCACCTTTCCAACCCACCATGGGAACAGGAGAAGGACAGGACAACAATGATGTTTCTGCATGATGTCATCCTGGTCCCGTCCTTCTCATGTTCCCAAGTGGTGCAATCATGAGTTAAATCATTGACGGGTTTTCCCCATCAATGACCTGCAATCATGCCACTATCACGGACTTACCTGTCTTATGGAAGCCAGGGAAGTGCGATGGTTGTGATTCTGCCACAGCACAGCCTGGGGAAATACCTGGCTGCACTGCAGAAGGAAGAGGTGTGGCCTTTGTGCTTCCTTCACCATGGAGCCAGCCGGTGTGGTTGGGAGCGCTCCCGTTGTGCTTCCATTCCAGCAGTGCTAGTGCTAGAATCACTACCAGACGTCCTAACAAAAAGGTAGGGGGCAGAAAGAGCCATAGTTAGGGAGATGTAGCTACATCATACAAATATGTCTCTCAATGCAGAATCTCAGACATTATTTTTACTGCCAAGGAGGAGGAGAGGTGCTTGAAGGATTTTGTGTCTCCTATCAAAATAACTTGGTTGGGTTTGAGCACACAACAAAGAAAGAAATCTGGCTGGGTTTGAAGACTATCCCTTTCTACCTGGGCGACTGGAGGGGTACCATTTGCTGTTCCACCTCAGGCAGAAAAATGTCTTATGTTGTCTCAGTGAAATTCAAATGAACATGGAGATAGGATACAGAAATATATAGGATATGGGGCACAGAGTTCAAAAAGGAAGATGTCAGTTAGCTGACAGGTTTGGAATGTCCTTGGATCAGTCTTTTTTTCTAAAAAAGAGAGACTGAATGAAGACTAGTCCAAAGCACATTGAAGTCTGAGGGAAAACTCCTACTGATTTCAAGGAGCTTTTGATTCTCCCTTTGGTAGTTGGTGGTGGGGGCTGGGGAGAAAGGAAAAAAACACTGACATTGACATAACGGACGCTGAGGGTAATCAATATTCAAACTTCATTGGTTGTAAATGATTTGATATGCTAATAGAAGGATGTTCAGTTCTAAGCAGGACTATGGAGCCGAAGGAAACCTTAAAGATAAACAGTGTGTCTCGCTGAATATTTCATGCAGCCAAATGCAACCTCTGAAACTAGTGAAATTAATAGCCTATTCTCTCTGTAGTCATGACATGTACAACGCAGCTAGAGCTTGGGAAAATTTTGTTACTATCATCATCATCATCATCATCATCATCATCATCATTATTATTATTATTACTACTACTGATATTACTGGATGAGTGCATCCAGAATCCCTCAATCAGTACGGTACACATCACTGAAACCTCCAGGCAAGTAGGCTACACAATTTGAAAAGAATAAGTGTAGAGGCTAGATAGGGGTGCAGCTACATGGGGGCAAAATGAGAACATTGTACCCTGTAAGAATGTTGCCCTGCAAGGAAATTTTCCTTCAGTCCTCAGATTTCTAGCACTGCAGTAATGTAAAACTTCAGCTGAGTGCTTAGAAATAAAGTTCAGGCATTCAAAGAAAAAGGGCAAGCAAAGATAACCAAGGGAATGTGAACACAGTCAATATAAGAATTCCAGGTGAGAACGATTTTTACTGTCTCACTCTCTCCAAGGCTATAAATTTGGAGACTGAAGGAAATTTCATTGGGGTTGGCAGAATCTTTATTTGGATGGCCAGTGCCCTATTTCTTCCCTCCATCCATACGTACATTCCTGAGACTAGGGAGTGATAAGGATTTTTTTTTTTAAAGCGTCTCCATTGGCATCAAAGTCATAGAAATGGAAAACAAACAGTGGTGGCTATTTGATGTGGAAGCATACAGTTGCAGATTTAAAACTCTAGCATTTCCAAATCATCCACCCTTCATAGTCCCATGGGCTCCTCCAAAACTCTTTTAATATTCTGGCTGTTCTAAAAAATAACCAGGGGGAAAAAAACCCTGAATCTTTGAACAGTCCTGTCACAGTACATTACTTTACCCCCCCCCCGCCCCGAAAGCATTTGGATCTGAGAGTCCTAGTAAAATGATTCACAGTGATTAGAAGCTAGAGCTACTTGTCACAACACAACACCCCCATTCCTCCCCACCATTTCTACCCTTATACTTTTCCTTATACAGAGAGCTTGAAGAGAATGGTATCAATTTTTTGTGGTACACTGTCTGCATCTCTTGAGTGCCAAATTGTTAATGAATCTTCAGGAGTGTTCAGAGTTGGGTTTAGTCCAAGATGGAGAAGTTTACAAAATATCTAAATTCAGATCAGAGCAATTCATTTTTTTTAAATTCAGAATTCATGTAAATTTGAAGACATCCCTAATTTCAGCTTAGATGTTATCAAATGAGTGCTGCTTCACGTGTTATATGTGCATGTCTGGAAAAATTATTTCATCTCACCTTTTCTAAAAAAATGTTGTCATGTAACATTTTTAGAAGATTTACGATACACGGCCTTTCCGTCTGCACCAAACCTTCTCTGCTCCTCAATATGTAAGATGAGCCAATGTTATGATTATCAGCATTATTAGCAGTGTTACAAGCATTATTGCAGGGACATTTTTAAGTTACTGTGTTTTGGGACCCATTCATTTCTAAGAGTTTGTGGGAGAGACTCTTGGGGATTTCTTTGTTTCCCTCTTTTGCAAGAGCTGCACTTTTTGTCAGTTCCCTGCAATTAATCCAAAATATCTTCCTTGTTTCCCAAAGAGATTAAGCAACAGACCAGTCCAAAATATATTATCGTAAAATGGTCCCATTCCTTCACCCTCTGAAAAAATAATAAGGGATTTGTAAATTGCTTCTAAAGCTGATAAATGATGGGATTCATCATGGAGAAATTTCCAAAGTGGAAATCATGTTGTAATAAATGCAACAATGGGTCCTGTGGAAAGGGGGAAATTAAGGCTTATTAAAGAGACATTTTCCTATTGTTCTGGACCTTATTTATTCTGCATGCAGAACTGGGTAGAAAGAACAATTACCCACTTTAGGATTTGGCATGGCACAGTTGGTGAGCTGGGAGTTAGGACCCATGACTGGAAGAGAGCTTGACAGAAGGTGGATTTGTTACGGCACCACACATCCCCTATGATTGGCATGTTTTAACTGGCAACTATTATTTAATTGGCACTATTAACTGGAGTTGATATAAATAATATCTAAGGTGACTGGGTGGTCAGGCTAGAAGAGGGATAATATTGACTGTAAATTGAAAGGAAGGCCAGCCCCACCTACCTCTAGGCAGGAACCAAGTCATTTACAGACTAACAGTGTCAACCCTCTTGAGACAATAGGCTTAAAAGACTGTAAACTGGACTTTTCAGAGCTGAAAGGGGAAATTCCCACCAAATTGTGATTGTCTCAACTCTGACCCCAAACACCTCAATATTTCCCTATTGTTTCCCCACCTCTCTACCATACAGGGTTATTACAACAGCCATTATCCTTTTGTCTTTAGCAGGCCATTAGCTCCATCCAGACACCATTGTTTGTGTTGTAGCTCCCATTGTCTGCTTGGCAGGAAGAGTGATTCACATTCATACCCACAGGATACTTTTCCTGTATAAATACCCCTGATTTCAGGCTGTCCAGTGTGGTCTCTTGCCTTTCTGAATGGCACGCTATCCATTTGATTCCCAAACGAGAACTGTCCTTAGGTGCCTACCTAAGCCATGTCGCTGCTTGGCTTGCTGGTCTCCAGACCAGTAATTATAGTCTCATCCCTGAAAATCCTCTATCACACCTTCCTCTCTTTTCCTTTGGATAGTGCTTGCATGCTTGTGTGAGTGCTTGGATCTTTGTGTGCTTGTGTGAATTTCTTCCAAGAAAACATACTTTTAATTTACAACTGAAACTCTCTGGCTGGTTCTTTTCTTCAAGGACCCCGTAAATATAGGTGGAAAGATCTTGTTAAGATATCCCCCCTCACAGGGCTCCTGACTTTGAGCTAATTATTCCCCACTTTAGAACGAGGTACTGACATTGCTGGTGGGCCCTCGTGGCACCCATGTTTGGGGGTAACAGATTGTACCAGTAGTGCACTATACACTTATATAGGGTAAGTGAGGTGATAAAGAAATGAGTCCACAGCTGCATAGGTCCTGGACCCCAAAATATGTGCAGAGTGCTAGTCTAGAATAGAATATTACAAATGAGAAAAATGTGCACAGAACTTGCCAACGAACAGCTACGTAGAAGCCATGTTGTTCCCATCACAAAGATTATCTATCTCATTCAGCCATGTAGCCAAGCTTGGTATTTTCTGTTATCTACTTTCTCACATTTCTTGTTGAGAAATGTGAAAGACAATGGTGCATCTCACAAGCAGAGTAATTTGTATTCACAAGAGGTAAGCAAACCAGTTCTCCACCCACCTAGGGTCTAGCAAAGAAATAAAGCTAGCTTAGTGTTTGTAAAGCATGAGATAGGTTTACTTACAGTTTTTATAACATCACATGATAAGAGGTTTTCTAACATGTGCTCTTCAAACATAGAGAAAAGAAAAAGAACTGCAGCCTAAAAAAAATTGGCGATCAACAAACTCAGACTAACTATAGGCTAACTGAGGCACGAAGAAAGTGTGGTTGGACCAACAAACAGGAAATGATATGAATACATGCTTTGCGTAAGCTGTTAGAGAGATATGCAGGCTAGCAACTACTGAACTGTTGTTATTGTGTGCCTTTGAGTTATTTCCAACTTACGATAAGCCCCAGGTGAAGCAATTAATTAATTAAAGACCCAATCAGAGGGTTTCCGACTTATGACAACACTAAAGTGAATCTGTCCCTAAGTGAATCTAACCCTAAACTGAATCTATCACAGGGTTTCTGGGTCTGAAAGTGTGTGATGCTCCAAAAGTCATCCCTTGTATTTCGATGGCCAAGCAGGGAATCCAACCCTGGTCCTTGGGATTATAGTCCACTGCACAGAGTAGGTAGCATAGTGGCTCAGTGGCTCTGTACAGTTTCATTTTTTAGACTACCTGGAAAGGTCTTTCTAAACTGCTAGTCCCATTCAAGAACTGGGGATGCCTTCTGGTGATGTCATAGGAAGTGGACCTGGACATATCTTTAAGGATGATATTTTAAGCATCAACCACCATTGTCCAGGGCATGTCATTCAACTAAAAACACAAAGGCCCTTTCCGCACGAGGTGAGTGAATCGCTCCGTGCCGTTACTTACCGGTTCTTCTTGGCTCGAAGCAACGCCGACTTTCCCTTAAGCCCTTCCGCAGGGCTCCTCTGTTTGTTCCAGGGTGATGCGGAGCAGTGTGAGGTCTTTAGAACTGCACTGGTGAGGCTTACAAAATGGCGGCTTCTGGTTGTTTGTTGGTCCGGACCAACCGCTGAAGCTGGCCACGTCCACAGCCCACCCTCCACTGATCACAGGCTTGCACTGGTGCGAATCTGCGCATCTGCACAACTGAGCAGGAACGAAATGGCGCGCTCCAGAAAATTGAAAGACCATTTTTTTCCAGTCTTCACATAGCGCGCTGGAGGACCACTTGGGGGCGTTTTTGGATCAGGCTTAGGTGCGGAACTAAGGTAAATAGCCCAAACCTAGTCCGATCCAAAGTGCGGACGACCTCTGTGACAGGATGCCTTGGCCTGTCAACTTCCTCGTGCGGAAAGGACCAAAGTCTAATGAAGGAGAAGAAAGCTCTCCAGGTAGAAATTAAGTTTTTCAAAGCTCTACCTTGAACAGAAAGCTCAGAGTTTCTCTAGTTCTCTTTTTGACAATTTCCAAAACCTTCTTTTTAAGAAGTGCCTCTCCTTATTATGTGCCTGCCAGAGGAATGAAGGCCCCTTGGAGATGTTTCCCCTGTTTCCCACCAGAAAGGTCAATACACTGTGTTGGACAAGGGACAGGGCCTTTTTTCTGCTATAGCACCACAATTGTGGAATACCTTCCAACTGGCAGCCATCCTGATATCATTTAGAAGCTAATTGAAAATTTAGAAGCCCTTAGGCTTCACTGATGGATTCATCTCAAACATTGGTCTACGCAGGGTTTTTTAAAATCTTTTTAAATCTGTTTTAGCTGGTTTAATATATTTTTAGTATATGTTTAGTATATTTAGGTATATTTCAAATTACTGTCATTGTTTTAAACTGTTTGAACCTGTTTGTTTTTTATTTTACTTGTGAGCCATCATGAGATCTTTTTGATATAGAATAAGGTAAGAATATTTTGATGGATAAATAAATATGTACACAAATGAGATATGTAGTGTCTCCAGGACTTAACTGCTGACTGGAGAGGAGGAACTGCATGGAACAGTTAACACTCAGCACCATCCAGTGCAGGATCTTGGTTACTGAAGAATGGATATTTGAGGGATGAGGCACTAGGAGAAACCCATTTGCATGCAAGTCATCATACAGAAGGGAATGTACTCAGAAATGTATGTCTCCACAGCAGTAAAAAATAATAGTGATTCCTAGCCTGACCTTTGAAATATAAGTTTAAGCAGGGAAAACATAGAGGATGTTTTTCCTGCTTTTACGTGTAGTTTGGTAAGTGAGAGAAATATCTTCCCTTTCATCTCTGTCCCATGCTGCTTGTTTGTTTCTGCCTGTCTAGAAAGTAGTTATGCCTTCACATGGTGGGCTAAAATGGATTGTTATAGCAAGCACTAGGGATGGGCCAACTGAATCCTTGAATCTTTGGCAGGGATTCGAGATTTGGGAATCTGAATCCCTGTGCCAAAATAGGCAAATGGAATCTTTCGAATCCGCCACCCAAATAGTTTGTTGGACACTGGGATGCCTAAAAACTTGGGAGACCGGGATGCCTGAAAACTCAGGACCAGGATATGATCCCACTCCTCATGTGTTTCCCCACCCAACGTGGGCATGTGTGATTGGCCAGCAGACCGGCATAAAGCCTCGCACACCCTGGAGGCCGCCATTTCTCTCTCCTGCTGCCTGTGCCCTAGTGCTGCCTCTCCCTGCTGCTGCCTCCCTCTGCAAGGTAATTTTGGGATACGGATTGGGAGGTGAGGGACAGAGGAGCAAACTGAGTTTGGGTCTAGGAGCTTGTGGGAATGTCCCAGGGGGTTCCAAAGACTGCAAAAAGGGGTTCAGGGGTTCCATGCAAACCATGCCAGCCATACTTTCCCCTTCACCAGCTTTCTTTGGTCAATTCTGGGACTAAGATTGTCATGATGCCACTTCCTCTCTTAGGTCATTTCCACACTACACTCTTATAGTGTGATTATTCCACTTTCAACATCCTATGGAATCCTGGGGTTTGCAGTTTCGGGAGGGGCTGGGATAATAGCGCTATGAGAGTGTAGTGCGGAAATGGCCTTAGTTTCTGTGTCTTGAATACATGAATATTTCAGTTAACCCGTTTTGAAGCTCCCTTTTAGAAAGTCTTTTTATGCTTCTCAACCCCGTTTCCTCTTTTTCCTCTGTCTAGCTGCAAGTTTATAAGCAGCATTGCCACTGGAAGGGTTGCAAAGAAGAGCTGGAGAAACACAGACTTTTGGTCTTGTGTTGCAGCAGCATGTCTGTGGTAAACAATAAATGCCAAAAAACCTGAGCTGGGAAAGAATGGGATTCTACTCTAGCTGATTCTGTAGGAGGAGTGTGTGTTGCCTACAACAAACGAGGTGAACAGCAGCTGCCTCCAGAATCATTTATTGAGCGTGCATTAATCTGTATTATTTTTTTTCATTCTTTATTTATCAAAAAAAGAAAATATAATAAATATGATAAAAATTAGTATAGTATTCAAATGACATTTTTCCATTGCATTCTGTATACATTCCTTTTAACAGTTTTATATTGATTCTTCCCAATCTGATATATATACTGTATAAATTTCATATACAGAGCAATATTTAATAGCTTTATCAGTTCTTGACTTTTGCTTCTTGCCCTTTCTCTGATATTTCTTTACACGCTTTATATTTACACCTTTTCTGTAATTTCTTACTTTTACATTTTCCTTCTTCTAGTTCGGTACACTTTTCCCTTAATATTTAATTGTCTAACCATTTAATTTTTTCTACTTATTAGTTTCTCCATTCTTATATCCACCAGATTAATATATTTACAACTTTTTGGCTTTCTCATAACACTACATCTTCAGTTTAATATAAATATTTGATATCTTATTTTCAAATTTTACTTTCCATTTGCCCAGGATGTACTTGGTTACAGGTTCCCAATCCTTCTCTATTTCTTTAATTGATTTACCTTTTACATAATGAGAAAATAGATCAAAATCTTTAAGCTCTAAGACTTTCAAAAACCATTGATCTAAATCTGGTGTTTTCGAGCTCTTCCACATTTTAGCAAAAATTATCCTTGCCGCTGTAACCAAATTCAATAGTACTCTGCTATATTTCTTAATAATTTTTTTTTCAAATATATATGTCATGTTTAGAAGAAAGAATTCCGGTATCATTGGGAATATTACAGAAAACATTTCTTTTATGCTTTCATATATCTTCTTCCAATATGTTTTAGCATCCTCACAAGTCCACCAAAGATGGTACTAAGATCCTACTTTCTCCTTACACTTCCAACATTTATTGTTGCCTGAGTGATAAATTTTATCTATACGTTCTGGGGTTAGATGATATCTATACATCATCTTCATGTAGTTTTCTTTCAAGTCTTGTGAGCTTGAAAATTCATTTGTCTCTTTCCAAGCAATTTCCCAATGTTCTAACGGAATCTCATGTTGGACATTTTTTGCCCATTTTATCATTGTTTCCTTTATTGTCTCATCCGCCAATTGCCTCGCTAAAAGATATTTATAGTATTGGGATATCTTTTGCTTAGTTCTAGTAAAAACTATGGTTTCTAAATCGTTATATTTTCTTTGTATAGCAAATCCTTCTAGTTTCAAATCCATTTTAAATCTTTCCTTCAGTTGCAAATAAGGAAACCAATTTAATACAATTCCTTGTTGGGCAAGTTCTTCTCTCGTTTTGAATCTTATTTCATCCTTTTCCAATACTATTAAGTTTTCATATCTAATCCAGTTATCTTTGTGATCTGCCCATCTTCCAAATAAAGCTTCCTGTGGTGAAATCCACATTGGTATTTTATTATATATATTCCTCTTAATGAAGAGCCAAATTTTCAACAATGATTTTCTTAAATAGTGATTATTGAATTCTTTATCTATTTTTTCTTTTCCATACCAAAGATATGCATGAAAACCAAATCTCATATCTACCCCTTCAATCTCTAATAATCTAGTATCTTTTAACGTTATCCAATCTTGCAGCCAGACCATCGCGTTTGCTTGATAGTAGCTTTTTATGTCCGGTAGATTGCATCCTCCTCTCATTTTCTGTTCTGTTAACAATTTCCATCTGATTCTTGGCTTCTTACCTCTCCAAATAAATTTAGTTAAATCTTTCTTCCACTGTTGGAAGGGCTTATCATTTGTTATTATCAGTAGGTTCTGAAATAAAAAATTCAATTTTGGGAGAATATTCATTTTAACTACTGCTATTCGTCCCATCAATGACAGGTTTAAATTTGTCCATTTCTTCAGATCTCCCACTATTTCTTTCCAAGTCTTATTATAATTGTTATCAAAAAGTTCTTTATTGCTGTCAGTAAACCAAATCCCAAGATACTTGACTTTTTTCTCAACTTTAACTCCCATTATTTTCATTAGCTCTACTTTTTCGAGATGTCTCATGTTTTTTAGTTAACATAGTGGATTTATCATAATTTATTTTTAGACCAGCCGCTTCTCCAAATTTTTGAAGTTCTTTTATTAAATGTTCTGCGCCTTCCAATGGATCTTCTAAGAAAAACACTACATCATCAGCAAAGGCTCGTAATTTATATTCCTGTTGCTTAATTTTTACTCCTTTTATCTTGGAATCTTCACAAACTTTGTTATTTACTACTTCCAAAATTGCTATAAATAGAAGTGGAGATAATGGGCAGCCTTGTCTGGTTCCTTTATTGATACTGATAAAATTTGTTAGCTCTCCATTTATTAATAATTTAGCCTTTTGGTCCTTATATATTTCCTCTATCCATTTTAGAAAATTTTGACCACAGTTCATTTTTTTCAAAGTTTCCATCATAAAGGACCATCTGACTTTATCAAAAGCTTTTTCAAGATCTGTAAATAGTATAGCTAATTTCTTGTCGCTTCTTTTGTCAAAGTACTCTATCATGTTTAATAGGGTCCTTGTATTATTTCTTAACTGTCGGTTGGGTAAGAATCCATTTTGGTCTGAATGAATTGTTTGATGTAATATCTTCTTAAGTCTTTCAGCTAATATCGACGCAAAAATTTTATAGTCTGTATTTAACAATGAAATAGGTCTATAATTTTCCGGCTGTGTTTGGTCTTTCCCTTCCTTCGGTAACAGTGTTATGTTGGCTTGTCTCCATGATTCTGGTAGCCCTTCTTGTCCAGTTTGGTTTATTGTCTTTGTCAAAGGTTCTACCAATTCTGCTTCAAAAGTTTTGTAAAATTTTGCTGTATATCCGTCTGGTCCCGGTACTTTGCCAATCTTTAATTTCCTAATTGCTTCTGAGACTTCTACAGATGTGATTGTAGCATTTAACATTTCTTTCAGTTCTTCCGATAGACTCACAATTTTTTGCTCACATAAATAATCTCTGGCTTTCTTTTTCTCTGTTTCTACTGTTGTATCTCTTCCGTACAGATTTGTATAATATTTAGCGAAAATTTTTTTGATTTGTTGTTGATCTGTTATTTCTGTTTGGCCTTTCCTAATTTTTAATGTTCTCCTTTTCTATCTTTCTTTCCTAAGTTTATATGCCAACCACTTTCCCGGTTTGTTTGAATGTTCAAAATGCTTCAACCGACAATATTTCATTTTCCTTTCCACCTCTTCCATATTTGTAGCTGCGACTTGATCTTGCAATAATTTTATTTCTATCTTCAGTTTTTGATTAGCAGTATTTTGCCTAAATTCTTTTCCCTCTTCTTTTAATATCTCCAATTAGTTCTGTAGATGTTGCTCTTTTTTCTTCTTTTTTATTGCTCCAATTTTAATCAAATGTCCTCTTATTACGGCCTTTCCTGCTTCCCATACTGTCTTCATCTGGACATCTTGATTTATATTTTCTTTGAGATATCTTTGGATATTTTCTTTTATATCTTTGATATCTAATTCATCTGTCAGCAGATTATCATTAAGTCTCCAATTATATTCTTTTTTCTTTCCATAACTATATTGTAAAAGAATTGGGTTGTGGTCTGATGCTACCTTTGGTAGTATCTCCATGTCCAAGATATGTTTGTGAAGAGTCTTCGATATCAAAAACATATCTATCCTGGACATGGAGTTATGACGGTCTGAGTAGAATGTGTATCCCTTTTCAGCGCCATGTTTAAAAGCCCAAACATCAATCAATGCTAACTTATCCATCATTTTAAAGAAAGCCTGTGGAAGTTTTCCCTGATTTTTCTTTATTTGTTTTGATGATTGTCTATCTTCCAGTGGATTCAATACACCATTCATATCCCCTAATATTAATATATTTTCCTGATGTTTTTCCTTAGTATATTCCATTACTAATTTATTAAATTTTTCGTAAAATCTGTCTTTGTTTTCTATTGGGGAATATAGCCCGACACGTAGCATTGTTATTCCCTGCATATTTACTTCTAATCCCAAGTAATGGCTGGGCCGGGTCCTCAAAAACTTCTCGTGCTTCTAACTTATTACTAATATACATCACGACCCCTCGCTTCTTTTTGTCCCATGACGCTGTAAAACACTGCCCTAACTTGGGATTTTTCAGATACTTTATATCTTTATCCACTATATGAGTTTCTTGTAGACATATAATATCCAGTTTGGCTTTCTCTAAGTAGTGAAATATATGTCGATGTTTGTATTGTGAATTTAATCCTTTCGTATTCCATGATAAAATTTTTAAATTCATTTCACTGTTGATTTTCTAATTATTCTTCGTCTCTTACTTTAGTTATTTTCTTGAGTCTCTGTTTTGCTTTCCTGACACTCCTCTTCTTCTTTTTCTATGCTTTTTTCAAATTCTTCCTCTTCTACTGACCTTTCTTCCTCTTCTAGTTGTTGTTCTCCTCCTGCCACTCCAAGAACTTCTTCTTGATTTTCCGTTTCCATGTCTTTTTCACCCTTCCTTCCCCGTTTTTTCTTTATATTCCCAGAGACCTTTTTTAAATTTTCCGCAATTTCTTTGGCTTTTCCTATATTATTTATTCTATAACTTTTTTGCTGAAAGGTAAAAAAAATCCCCTCAGTTCTATTCCATGTATAACTTACATTATTTTTCAACAGAAGTTGCGTTAGGAATCTATATTCCTGTCTTTTCTTCAAGATTTGCGTGGGAATATCTTTATAAATTTTTACTGTATTATTTTTTGATTTGAGACTGGAGAGTAGGGATTGGGAATTGTTGAGACAGGCCTAGAGATTTGACTTGAGTGTCCGTTGCAGGACTTAAGGGTAGAGAATTGACTCGACTAGAGGCTTGTTTGTGTGTGTGTGTGTGTGTTTAAGTGCTTTCTTTGTTGCAGGACTTGAGACTTGACTCTTGAGACTGCAGGATGCAGAATTGAGATTGGACTAGAGGCTGTTTGTTTGTTTGTTTGTGTGTTTTAAGTGCCTTTCTTGTTGCAGGACTTCAGACTTAACTGGAAGGTACAGTCTTCTTGAGATTTCAAGGACAGCTGAACATTTCTTTGCATCACTCCCTTGCAAAGCTCTTCAGACACAATTCTGGGGTTTGTAGTTTTCAAGGGGTTACAGTCCTCTCTACCAAAGTGGGCTGGTGCATCATCAAACTACAAACCCCAGGATGCCAGGAGCTATGCAAAGAAAAGCCAGTTTTGACCTGGATTATCTCTCTACTGTAGTATGTGGCCCTGTTTACACAGTCAGGAAAATGTGGGATTAATCCACATTTTCCTGCCTGTGTAGAAAGGGCCTTCATGTCCTTTTCAGTCTGGGGAGATCCTGAGGCAAAACTATGACAATTGTTCTGGCCAGATTTCTTCAAAGGGAGGTTCGCCTTTCCCTAGGCTTTTGCTAAGGCTGAGAGAATGTGTCTTGCCCAAGATTATCCTTCTTTCCCTTGCTTTTTAACCCCTTTTTAAAAAAAGGATTCAAAAGATTTGAGATTCGTGAGATTCGTGGATTCCCAGAACCTTCCAGAGATTCGAATCTGGATTCGGATTTGGAAAATTCTGGATTTGTCCCATCCCTAACAAGCACTATCACACTGCTTGTGCACACATTTCCTCCTGAACTGGTAGAATGACCCCAGCTCTCAAAGCAGCAGGAGAAGGAGAGCAAGGAACTTGGAAAGGAGCATTTTGTGCTTACCTTGGCTAAGGGACCAAAGGCCAGAGTTCCCAGGATTTCTTACAATGGAAGACTTGCCTTCATGTGTGAAACTTATACAAAGGCAGAAACTCAGTAAATTGGTATCATTGTATCTCTGTTTTAAGAAAACAGCACCGTCTTAGCCTGGCATACAAGATACAATTTTCCATAGGACTCTGGTCTGTATTAACCCTCCGTTCCGATTTTAGATGTAGAATACATACCCACTTATATATTCTCCACATATATTCTATAAGGTCACAAGAAATACATTCAAATATCTGTCTGGCCAAGTAGGCTGTTATTATCCGTCTGACAATTTTAATGAATTTCTTCTGTTCGTTGTTCCTTCTTGCTTTTATTATTCTTTGAATAAATGTGGCCTTTATCTTTCGAAGTCACATTGTCCCCTTAAATATAAGCCTTTTTTTTTTTTTGCCTTGGCTGTGCCAACAATACAGCCTTTATTTAGATTTCCTTTATGTCTCAATTCTTTTATAAATATAAAATGATATAGTGTATAGAAAGTTTTTCATTGTACTGAACTGCCTTTTCTTACTACAGTTCCTCTCTCTTTGCTTCCTGCAAACTGAAATAAACACACATTTTGCATATCCACTTATGCTCGGTATTTTATTTGTAGGAAAAGAGAAGAGTTTGTCTGATGATGATATCAAAAAACACTGATGTTCAAAATGAACGTTTCAAAAGCACAATTTGATTCCTATTTCATTCTTAGGGGTAGTTTAAATAGGGCTAGTTAATAACATTTGTATTTTCTCTCTCTGTATGGGAGTAAAGTTGATTATTTTTTTCCAGAACTCCAGTAGACCCATATTATATATGTGTGTGTGTGTGTGTGTGTGTGTGTGTGTGTGTATAAAATAAAAGTATATGTGACTTACCAAGGCCATTTCTGTGCTACACTATTATAGTGTTATTATTCCACTTTCAACATCTTAGGGAATACTGGGGTTTGCAGTTTAGGGAGGGGCTTTTAGAATTCTCAGCCAGAGAGCTCTTTGGCCTCAGGAAACTACAAACCTCAGAATTCCACAGGATGTTGAAGTGGAATAATAGCACTATAACAGTGTAGTATGGAAATGGCCCAAGTTTCCATTAATTCAAAGGTTTTACTTTAGCTGGAAACAATTAGATTGGGGATATGTGCCTATGTTTGTGTATCTATATATTTATAATAATATCTCCCAAATTTAATTGTTATTCCCAACTATAGCACCCCCCCCCCCCATTTTAATCTTGTTTTTCACCCAGTGTTTCCAAAAATGTATGGAAAACATATGAAAATCATCATGCAAAAGAATTAAAACACTCAAATAGTCCCAAGCATACAAACATAAAGCACTCTAATGAAACAGCCAGTTGGAGAAGCAACCTTTGGCTAGCAAGACAGATGAAAAATAAATTTGTTAGATTTGCATTACCATGTGGGTATGGTAATTTCACATTCCCACTACTACTAATGGAACAGAACATATCTTGTCCCACAGAATGTGTACATCTGTAAGCTTGTGTTGCATTTCAAAATGGAAAAAATTAATATGTACAAAACCATATGGGCAATTTCAAAACTGTGCACAATTAAAAATGTGTACATTTGGAAAAAGTGTGTACAAATTTGCTTCAGGAAATGTGCAAGTGGCTAATTAAAGGGATGAGTACAAAACATGGACGCATTTTGAAAGATCCACACTGGGCAAAGGTGAGGTGCAACCTTGCAACTTGGAACAGAAAGAGATGGAAAGAGACTGCTGGCAGTAACTTGAGGAGGTCAGGGAAAAAGCAGCTAAGCAATATATATATTCCTAGTTAGTGACAGTAAATTCAAAAGACAGCATTGTTTTCATTTGCTTCCCGCACATCAAGCCTTCTATTTGGTTATAAGAACTTAGGAAACTGCCTTATTCTATTTCAGATTCTCGGTCCATCGAATCCAACATTGTCTGCTCTTGCAATGAACTCGTCTTTCACAACACTGTTCACTTCAGAAGAAAATAATCATTTTCCAACAGAAGCCCAACAAATGCTTTTGTGATTTTTGTTTGTATCCATGCCATAGATCACTTCACAGTGAACCCAGAGCACAGTCAACCCAGTGAAAGATTTGCATAGCTAGACTGAAAGGGAGCACTGGAGCACTGACCTTCCAGTCCATACGGGAATCCATTTATACCAACTTTTCCATGAAGGAAGGGGCGGTCTGCCACCTCATCTGAGACCTGTGTTAGGAATCATAGAATCATAGAATCATAGAGTTGGAAGAGACCACAGGGGCCATCGAGTCCAACCCCCTGCTATGCAGGAACACCCATCAAAGCATTCCCAACAGATGGCCATCCAGCCTCTGCTTTAAAATCTCCAAAGAAGGAGACGCCACCACACTCCAAGGCAGCATATTCCACTGCCGGACAGCTCTGACCATCAGGAAGTTCTTCCTGAGGTTCAGGTGGAATCTCCTTTCCTGCAGCTTGAATCCATTGCTCCTTGTCCTAGTCTCTGGAGCAGCAGAAAACAAGCCCGCTCCCTCCTTGACATGACATCCCTTCAAATATTTAAACACGACTATCATGTCCCCTCTTAACCTTCTCTTCTGGAGACTAAACATAACCAGCTCCATAAGCCATTCCTCATAGGGCATGGCTTCCAGACCCTTCACCATTTTGGTTGCCCTCCTCTGGACATGTTCCAGCTTGTTCCTTCTGGAATTGAGGTGCCCAGAACTGGACACAGTTTTCTAAATGAGGCCTAACCAATGCAGAACAGAGTAGTACCATTACCTCCCTTGATCTAGACACCATACTCCTATTGATGCAACCAAGGACCATGTTGGCTTTCTTGGCTGCCGCATCACACTGCTGACTCATGTTCAGCTTGTGATCTACCAAGACTCCTAGATCCCTTTCACATGTACTGCTGTCCAGCCACGCGTCACTCATCCTATATTTGTGCATTCCATTTTTTTTGCCAAAGTGTAGGATCTTACATTTCTCTCTTTTGAAATTCATTTTGTTAGCTTTGGCCCAGCTCTCCAATCTGTCAAGGTCATTTTGAATTTTGATCCTGTCCTCTGGGGTATTAGCAACCCCTCCCAATTTGGTGTCATCTGCAAATTTGATCAGTATGCCCTCCACTCCTTCATTCAAGTCATTGATGAAGATGTTGAATAGCACTGGGCCCAGGACAGAACCCTGTGGCATCCCACTGGTCACTTCTCTGTAGGATGAAAAACAGCCATTGGTGAGCACCCTTTGGGTTCATTCAGTCAACCAATTACCAATCCACCAACAGCAGCCCTGTCCGGCCTGCATTTCACTAGCTTCTTTGCAAGAATGTCATGGGGAACTTTGTCAAAGGCCTTAGTGAAGTCAAGATAGGCTACGTCTACAGCATTCTCTTCATCTATCAAGCTTGTAACTCTATCATAAAAAGAGATAAGATTAGTCTGGCATGACTTATTTCTGAGAAATCCATGTTGAGATGTATTGTAATGTCCTACCCAGGTGAAAGTACAATACATTTCCCCTTCTGCAGAACTCACAACTTTTCTATGAGGGCTCCACCTCCATGGCTATTGAGTGGCCAGGAAAGAGCAGGAGGTTTCAGACAGGCATCTGGTTATGTGCCTCTGAGCGGATGCATGATGATGACATCATATTCCAAGGACATTCAGAGGGCCCCCAGGAGGTCCAGAAGGATACATTTGTCACTATACATCTCACTGCAGGAATACAGCCAGATGCTTCTGCCGTGGCCCCCTACTCTCCATCAACCACTAAATGACCATGGAGAGCAGGAAAAAGAATAGTGATGGGGCTGAATTACTCCCTCTTTCATGTAAAAAAAAAAAATCAGTATGTAGTGTATACATATATGTAGTGTTTTGGGATTTGGTGTCACCAATATGCTTCACTGGCTACCTGTTTGTTTCCTGGCACAATTTAAAGTGGTGGTTATGACCCATAAAGCCCTATACAGCTTAGGTCCAGGCAATTTTAAAGACTGTATTTCCCTCGACAAGCCTGCTAGAGTCTTAAGATCAGCAGGAGAAGGCTTTCTCTCAGTTCCGCCACTGTCCCAGACTCACCTCGTGAGGACACGGGAGAGAGCCTTCTCAGTGGCTGCTCCCACCCCGTGGAACCCTCTTCCACAGGAAGCTAGGTATGCTTCTTCCCTGCTCTCCTTTCACCAAAGACAAAAGCATTTCTCTTTAAACAGACTTCTATGTGAGCTGGGGAGCCATTTATTTATTTGTTTGTTTTAAAATTGTACATTGTTTTAGGTTTGTATAATTTTAGAGATTTTTAATGCTTTTAATTGTTTGTTTTAAATGTTTTTAATTGTTTTAAATGTTTTAATGTTTTTAACTTGTTTTTGGAAGCTGCCTTGGGTCTCATTCTGGGAGAAAAGGCGGGACACAAATAAAATAAAATATAATTAGTGTATGTAACTAGCAAGATACCTTCTTTTGCATCCAAGCGGGAACTTCTAGGAAGGAAGCTCTGAAAGTGTGGTCCAGGAGACATTCTTCCTAGAACCACAGCCATGTAAATGCTTCCCATGGTTCCCCTGAGAACTAAGCTGGATTCTGGTAATTGTAATCCAAATAATATAAATTTTCCAAGCTCTGGTCCAGCCAGAGTGGCTGCCCCACACTGCTGAAGAGAACTTGCTACCTGTGATGCTGTGGTTCCTCTTTTCACCTGCCTATCCAAAGAATGGAAAAGAGATTCAAGGAACTAGGCCTCTGGAGTGAATTGTTGAGTGTTTTTAAAAAGCAGGGTGACTACCGCACACACACACACACACACTCTTTCATCTTTCATCTTTAACTCAGTGGTAATCAACCTCCCATGACAGAGAGACTGAGAGAGAGAACTGAAATGTTGCCTTTTCTTAATAGTCAATATTAAGAGCTATTTTCCGCACTGACTGGAACTTTTCTGAGGAGAGAGATAATTTATCTATCTCCTTTTATTTGATGTTCTTTGCTGTCAGGATTGCAGCTCTCTTATTGAGATTACAGGATCAAACTCTACCTAGAATTATGTTTGCACAATGCCAAAAAGTTCAGTTCATGCTAATTTATTCTGCACCTATCTAGCTACTCTGGGCCATTTTACCATTTAAACAAACAGTGCAAACTTTCGTGTTAATAAAAAGGCCATTTTCATGCCACTCACCTTTTGTAATGTCTCATCTTGCTACCTCAGGTGACCCCTCTTTCATACAGTTCATTAATTTCAATTATTCCATTTTTTTTCTGTCTAAACTTCTATATCATTTACTCAGATAGATTAAAATACCTGATCTTTCTTTCTTTCTTTCTTTCTTTCTTTCTTTCTTTCTTTCTTTCTTTCTTTCTTTCTTTCTTTCTTTCTTTTACAGTATGATTCACACTTTTCTTTCCTTCTCGGCAACATCTTTGAGAACGCAGTCAGAAGGATTTTCCGGCTCTTTATGCATTAGTTTGAACTCATTGTGGTGAGTTGTTAACTTTTGACAATAAAAAGAAAAAAAGAAAACTTAAATTTAAAGAGAGATACATAGACTATAGACTGAGTTTGGTGGCTACTGCAAAACAAATGAACAAACCAAAAAGTTTCATGCTATAATCCTATTCAAAGAATGTACTCTGAAAAAGTAAAAGAACTGAACCCACAGCTGAGCATACAGAGGAATGCCTTAATTTACTAAGCAGGCTTCTCAAAGGAGGCTGAATTACACCTATTTTACATACAAATTGACATTACAACATAAAAGACTCCCCAAACAGTCCATCCAGAACTGATAAGGCTGTACCAAAGTCAATAACTGCAGCATCCATTCATCAAGGGTCATGAGCTTCAAAGTTTCAAAGACTTATAGGGGGATTCTGTATAGAAATATCTCTTGTGAGTGAGAAAAGCAGGCATCAGCCACACATTAGACTGATCCACATGCATCTGGTATATAGCAAAGTGGCCTGTATGTACTGTTACCGCCATTGCTAGCCCGAGCTTGTGGGATATTAAGATATCTTTTGATATCAATAATTCGGCCTTCTGTACCCATTCCTCTCCACATGCTTGCGAGGCCCCCGGACAAGCACGCACACAGGTGCTGCCGACAATAGCCGAACCATTCATATCCCAATCTAGGCAGGCCAGTCATTGCCTAATGCAGCTTCAGGAGACCTCAAGGCAAGTACTATATTATGTATGCACGCTACTTTCAAAAGATCCCCTGCCCTGCGCAGGCAGCTTGATGAGCGGACTATACAAAGCTCAAGCACTCCGCGTTTGCATACTGGCTACTCTATGGACAATTTGGCTATAACTCAATCATTCAAAATACTGACCTTTCAAAGGCTTTGTCTCCCACCCCAAACTCATTGTTTTCCCCAAGTACAGACTAGCCTGTGGCCACAATCTTCCCTATAAGAACCCCTGACTATGAGCGCTTCCTGGGATCGCTCTTGGCTTCCATCCTGCCTTGCTGTCGCTTTGTCCAGCGAGCCTTCCCCTCAGCTCCACGTGCTGAGAATCCACGCTCCCCAACTTCTCCGCTTCTAACTGGGCTTCAGGACAGGTATAGTATTTCCCATACCAAACCTCCTCAAAAATCCCTCTATCCGCTCCTACCTTTATTTCTATAGTTTCTTGCGTGAGTGTGTTGCATACATTTGTTTGATTGTGCTCAAATAAAACAATTATTAATTTCAACATCTGCCTCATCCTTGACTCGGCCTGACCCCGTAGACATAGGGTTCAAGATCTCGCTATGTTACCCTGCCTCTCGCATTGCCAACTTGCGCTCTGTGCTAATTCCCTCCCCATTGTTGTGAGCACATTTAGGTGCCCCTCCCGGGACCCCCAGAAATCAGGGCAACAGAGCATATGTGCCCTCAAGCTGCCTGCTGACAGCATGAATTTCATAGGGTTTTCTTAGACAAGGAATGCTCACAGGTGGTTTTGCCAGTTCCTTCCTTTCTGAAATATAGCCTACAGCACCTGATATTCATTGGTGGTGTCCCACCCAGGTACTAACCAGGACCAACCCTGCTTAGCTTCCAAGATCAGATAGGATCTGGTATCTTTAGGGTGTGCCAAATGAGAGTGTGGGCCTTTCTGTGTGTCCATATGTGGTGAGTACAACTGGTACCCACTCTTCGTGTTCTGTTGACTGTTCCTGCTCTCTTTCTTTCACAATAGCTGCTAGACTTCCCTTTGTGAGATTTGCATTGTTTTGGGGTTTCTGTGAGATTTGAGATCTCATGGGAACCCAGAGATCTTTCTGTTCTGAAACTTGAGGCAGTCCAATTTAAGCTTGCCTCACATATGCTCAATCAGTCTTGCTCTGGCTGGTAAGAAGCCGGGATAGCTTTTGATTTTCTTAGCAGGCAACCGGTAATCTCTGGAGATGGTCTACTCAATACAGGTGCTTTGGGACTCAGTGGTCTCACCCATCCACTGTATTTCCTGACACGGTTTTCCACTTGCCAGGAAACATGTGTATTGAGGGGGAAAGGGATAATTCCAAATTTTCTGTCTACTTGCAGAGTGCACAATATTATTATTTATGAGTGAAAAAAGAAATGTATAGTGCCTGCCCAGAAAAGTCACTGAAACAGGGTAGAAAAAAAAATCTGATAAAAGAACAGCATATAGTTATAACAGCAACAATAAAAGCACATTAAAATATTAAAATAACCCTGCAACCATTCTTCTACCTGGCAGAGAGCCCAACTGAATAAGCAAGTTATACATGGGGGAATTTGGTGTGCCATTTTATATAAGACATTTCTTCATTATCAGTGATTCCCTGCTGTCAACAATTAGTTTTATTGGAAGAACTGTGGAATCGTGAGGAACTATGCCAGGTTGGCGGCATAGGCCCTTTCCAATTTCCTGCCTAAAACTGCCAGTAAGCCCCATGGCCACTACCAGCCTGAAAACAAATGAACAAACAATTGGGTATTCTTTATTTTAAAAAAATGGACCTTAAGACCACCCTTTGCTGACCGCCTCACTGTGTGTGTGTTTATATGCATATGCACACACAGCTCTAACCATCATCATCATCATCATCATCATCATCATCATCATCGTCACCACCACCATGTTTTTCCTAGTCCCTGTGAAACCTCACATTTCTTCTTTCTTCTGACTGAACTGTTATGATATCACCAATCTTTTAAAAAAATGTTGCGAATATTCCAGTCATCAAAGGGAAATGGAAGCAACTGAGCACAGACAATCAGTTTCAGTCTATGAATGGCCTGGAACCAGATTTAATCACACTGAGGATGAACCCACTGAAATGAATGGACTTAAGTGAGCTGACTGTATGGGTGGAGCCCAGCTACTTCCTATTCTTGTTTAACAAAGGTATGAAGTTCTTTTATAGCTTTCTGACTACTCTGTCTTCTAGACCTTCCTGACATTTGTTTAAGAACAATTAGATACTGGGATGAAGAGAGAGTTGTTACAAGCGTAGGAACAGAACTGCCTAATGGGAGGGAGAGAGCCAGCGTGATGTAATAGTTTAAACACTGGACTGCAACCCTGGAGACCAGAGTTTGATTCCCAGCTTGATCTTGTAAACCCACTGTGACCTTAGTGTGTCACACCCTTTTGGACCCAGAAAAGCATATGATAGGTTCATCATAAGTTGGAAATGATTTAAAGGTATTCAACAACAATGGGGAGAGCTTAGTCTAGTAACAGAATGCATCCTTTGCATGCGGAAGTCTTCAGAATAAGGTCCCTGCATCACTAACGCTACCTCCAGTAAAAGGGCTGGAAATAATCTTTTCTGCTAGACAGTGGAGAGAATGACTGCCACAGAGAAGACACAAAAGCTATGTTGAATAGACCAATAGCTTAGTATGAAGTTGCTTCCTGTGTGCCACACTTGATCCTGAACATGATTCTGAGCATAACTGGGGATACCTCCTAAGAGAAAAGATCAAAGAATTTTCAAGAGAAGTCAAAGGGGTTTCAGCAGAACTAATTACATTATTTACTATGGGCTTGAAATGAACTAGCATCTCTTGCTGGATAATGGTGCTCTTTTCTCCAAGATTCTATAGTTCTGGATTTCATGGAGTCTTCCTGGAGATCCCTACTACAATGAACACTTCCAAAATGTTTTGACAGCCTGATTTCTCTGTGGACATCCAGAAAGCAGTTAGATACAACTCACTTTTCTTCTCTAGACATCTACAAAAACACTACCCAAATCATAACAATCATCTACAGAGTTCCTCTTCTTGAATGGAATGAACTCCCTAGAGAGAATTCTATGCCACTAAATGTTGTATCTTTGTTTTTCTTAATATCACATAAAGACATTTCTGTTTTCTCAGTGCTTCCAACATGTCACCTGAACTAGTTTTGACTGGCAGATTTTTATGGATTTTACTGACTTTATCACTTCGATCTGTTTTTATTGTTCTGTTGAGTTAATTTTATGTATCACTGGTTTTATTTTGTGTTTATTTTATTAGTTATTTCTTGGCTCTCTTGAGAGTTTTGAAAACTAAAGGGAAGCATGTAAATGCAAAAGGAAAACTAATGCAAGGATAACTATAAACTGATTCCTACAGCCACAAGGACTACATTAGTCAGGAGAAGTTGATTATGCCATTTCGAGAGATGTCAGATCACTCAGAAGAGCTGAACCCTGCTAAATTTCAGGCAGCTAGACCTAAAGAGTTTTGTGCTAGCTACCTTTAAATTATACTTTTGAAAAAAATCATGACTTTGTTCTTTTTTTTCTCTCTCCTTTTTTAACTCATACACAAACATCAGGCTTTGAGATGTGACAGCACTCTTCAAGAGCAGTTGTTTTACTAGATTTGGAAGAAATGGGTCCAGCGTTTTTGTGCTAACCACCTTTAAAAGCTGATATTAGGGATGTACTTCTTTGCTAATTACGTTCTTGAAAGAAGCAATAGCTAATCTTAGCAATTTTCTTCTGCTATAAAAATAACTATTTAAAAAATATGCAGCTTTTGAAGACTATTTGCAGTTCAACTTTGCAGCTTTTGAAGACTATTTGCAGTTCAAGAACTTAACTCTGTTGCAAAATTCACAGATGGCATTTTTGCACAGAAAACAGTATTTCCTGCATAAACAACAGTTTTTCTCTTTCATCACAAAACTGCTTTTTGCTGTGTAGAAAATGCTATTTTCTGCACAAAAATGCCACATATGAATTTTGCACAGAATAAATCCCAAACTGTAAAGATTCTCATAAGAACATGATTCTTCTTGTCAGAGTTCCCTAATGTTTAAGAAACTCTCTCTCACACACATTTTTTTTTCAAATATTTTCTAATATTCTTTCCATCCCTAACTCTGGTATAATATAAACTCTGCTAATGTAGCTCTTTTCAAAATGGATTAAAATGAAAGTTGAGTAAAAGTTGAGGCAGAGTAAGCTCTATTCCATGATCACTCTTTTTATGCGGAGACAAACAATCTTAAAAGGAGACTGTACACTTGAGTGGAGTGGAGAAACCATGAAGGGAACTGTAAAAATATAATGCTGTTGTTGCTGTTGTTGTGTGCATTCAAGCTGCTTCCGACTTATGGCGATCCTAAAGTGAACCTATCACATGGTTTTTCTGAGGGCTGAGAGTGTGTGATGCACCCAAAGTCACCCTTTGGTCTTCCATGGCCGAGCACGGAATCGAACCCTGGTTTCCAGAGTCATACTCCAAGGCTCAAACTACTATACCATACTGGCTCTTTTGTGATACTATGCTCCCTTATTTACTTTAAACATTTTTTGGTATATTTATTTTGAGTCACTAAACAAACAAATATAATTGAACTCAAATCCAAGGCTTTTTAAAAAGGGCCAAAATGGGGAGAGAGGGAAGAGATATGTGAAGTGCCATTGCCTAGTCAAATGACTACTAAAGTCCCTGAGGCTGACATGCACGCACACACACTCAAATAAACTACACGTATAAATAGTAATGAAAGAGAGTGCAGTGGTCTGAGTGTTGGATTAGGACTGTGGCCATTTCCGCCCTCGACTGTTATAGTGCTATTATTCCACTTTCAATATCCTATGCAATCTTGGGGTTTACAGTTCAGGGAGAGGCACTGAGAATTCTCAGCCAGAGAGCTCTTTGGCCTCAGTAAACTCCAAACCCCAGAATTCCATTGGATGTTGAAAGTGGAATAATAGCACTAGAACAGTGTAGGGTGGAAATGACCTAGGACTCTGAAGGACTAGGGTTTGAATCTCTGCCCAGCCATGGAAACGCACCGAATAACCTTAGGCAAATCATAATTTCTCCGCCTCAGAGGAAGGCAAGGGCAAACCTCCTCTTTTTCTTTTTCTGGCCAGGAAAAACCCTCAAAAGGTTCATTTTAGGGTTACCATAAATCACAAATGATTTGAAAGCACACAGGAACAGCAAAGGAATGGTGTGTCTGGATTGGGAAAGAGTTAGCGATTGAAATTGAAATACCAGTAGAATGAAGAAAGGAGAAGCACAAGCTGCAGTAAACAAAAAACAACCGCCAAATACCTACAAAGCTCTTTTGTAGTGAAAAAACCCTCTTTCTAAAAAAGAACCAGGAGAAGAGCAATGCGTTCCTTCCCTTAGCCCCCACTCCCACATTGCCATTGGAAAGTGTTGCTAAGATTTTGACACCCCCCCTCCCGGGGAAGCCAGAACCACCAGAAATTGAATTCCAGCTTCCCTCTTCTGTCTTTCCATCTTCCCCCTCCTGGTATGCTTTGTAGCATTTTGGAATCACAGTCTCTGCCTTTTATGGTGCAGAGCAAATAAATCAAACTGAACTGATTCATACTAATGTGGACCTCATTTATCCCAATTCATCAGTTTCAGGATTTGGACAAATTGTTTGCAGAGCCAGTGTGGGGTAGTGGTTTGAACACTGGACGGCAACTCTGGAAACCACAGTTTGAATCCCCACTTAACTATGGCCATCCACTGGATGATCCTGGGCAAGTCACACTCTGTCAGTCTTAGAGGAAGGCAATGGCAAATGCCCTCTGAACACATCTAGCCAAGAAAATCCCATGATATTTTTTCCTTAGAGTTACCACACATCAGAAAGGACTTGAATGTGCACATAGGAGCAGAAGCAACAACAATAACAATGTATTTTCATCCTCTGTGTTGTTACACTTATGTTTTATATGGAAGTTTCACCTTATTATGCATCATTGCTAATATTACATTTTGCATTTAATATTGATGTCATCACAAGATCAACGTATTCTTTTCTTTAATTGTATGTGTGTTTAGCAACATTTGAAAATGATAATGTATAGCAACTGAAAGCATTTGTATTCTCTAGAGTCACAAGACTCAACCATAATCCATGTGTAGCCACAGAAGTGATAGCATACTTTACTTTGCAAGCTTCTGCCAAGGATACATATTCAAAGATCTCTGTTTAGCTTCAAAGCCTCAAAGAAAATTGAAACACACTGTTTTGAGGTTTTGTTCCAATATGAAAGAATTAAGATGAAACAAAGTTATTATAGGATCTTTCTTTGTCACTATAGTAACTTGCTTTCTCAGAATTTTCAAGGAAAACATGAGCTCAACTGCATAACAGAAAATGCTATTTGATTCTGTCGATGGATACAAATACGACACATACCAGGCAAAAGTGATCTATCACATGTGCATGATTCCCATGCTCCAGGGAGCTCAGGATAATTTTCTTTTTCTTCTCACAATAATCCTAGAAGGTAGGTTAGACAGAGAGATATTGATTGGCTATTGGCTAAGAGATATTGACATCACAGTCCTTGAATGAATTTTCTGTTACCTCTTGAACTGAAGTCTGGAGAAACCCTGCAAGAGCCACAGATTACCCAAGGTTTTCAGGGAGCCACATGGAACCCTGTTAATAAATCATCATCAACAGCACATATATTGGACCCAAGTCAAAGGGGCACTTGAGGTTTGGCTATGGTGGAAAAGAGAGTTGGGAGTTATTTGCTTGGCTCAACACATTCTCTGTGCATCTTCTAGGATTTTCCTTCCAATAGTCCCTTGATGTCACCAGACTGTACTGCGATGTATAAGGAAGTGGGATTTATTCAGCAGAAGAACTGGAAAGAACCAATAGGGCTTCCTAGAAGCATTTAACTGCTGCCAGATTGACTTTCTTCTTGCTTTGCTTCTTTTCTTACAGTGTCAAGGTTTGCTGCTATTATCTTCATTTTCTTCATCTTCATTTGTTTGATTAAACTAATCCTTTGAGACCCTTGCTCAGTACTTCCTTGATGCTATTCCATTGCTCTGCCCTCCCATCCCCTCACTGAAAAGCTGTGCAAAAGAAAAGAAAGGTTTGTGGCATTGTAATGACCTCTCTTATTTTCTTTGCCTTGAAGGAGAAAGCATGCTGACAGAAGTTAAAGCTTCCAGTCGGAATCTGTAGCTTCTTAGAAACCTCCACAGCCTGCCTTGAATAAAGCAAGAACCCCTTTTTAATCACCTTTTTAATCATAAGGAATTATTAAGCATTTTCCTCCTCTTGCTATTCATCCAAGTTTTAGAGTTGTATCTTCCTGCTAAATTTTGCTTCCAATGCCTCTGTGAAGTTAAAATTCTCCTTCTCCCCAATTTTTCCATCATGAGAAAGTGGACAGCAGCTTGCACAAATGAAAATGTATAATGAGACAGGTGGAATATGGCTCATGACTCTCATTTTTTCCCCACTTAAGAGTCATAATTTTCCAGTGTTACAGACTGAATGACTGTAATTTTTTAGAGTAGTGGCTTTGCTTCTGGAGTTATTGCTGTGCACAAACTGTATTAGTTTCTTTTCTTTTTTTTTCTTTTTTTAAAATTTCTCATGGAAATGTATGGTGTGGTCTGCCTGCATTGGTCCAGTTCATGGAGGAACTGAAATCACATGTGACTTGTACTGCTTAATACTGTGGCATATATACATTGTCTGAACAGAGTTCCTTGTATATTGATGGCCAACCGTCTTCCTAGCTCTACATTTGGTCATACTCAGGTGCCAGAACTTTTCAAATCAAAAGCTGGTGTTCTGGCCAAGAAGAACAATTTCCACTATCAATAATCCATTATAGGATTTTGTCTGAGTCAGAAAAACCATCAGGAAATTGTTCTTTTGTCTTTGGTTGTGAAAGGAACAGGAACTTTCACCTTTATGCCCATCTTTTCTGCTTCAGCTTCTAGTTCTGTCCTCAAAACTTTCCAGCCTAATTTAGCTTCTTGGTTCTCCCTGAGACTTCTATCTTCTTCTTTCTCTTCCTCCCAGCCCCTTTTCAGCATTTCCTCAGTAAGACATAGACCAAGAAGAATAGAGCCAAGTCTCCTATGTCAAGACTTGAAAACATGAAGGTGGAGCCTAGAGCCCTTTCACACCACACAATTATAGCACTATGATTCCATTTCAGTTGTCATGGTACCATCCCTCGGAATCCTGAGATTGGCAGCTTAAGGAAAGGCATTTAGAATTCCCAGCCATAGGGCGCACCAACCTGCAAGCCCTAAGATTCCATGGGATGTTGCTATGGCAGTTAAAATGGAAGCATAGCACTATAACTGTACTGTTCGAAAGAGCCAAGGGAGCAGATGATTGTTTAATTGAATTTCTTGGCCTTTTGGCTAAAATTATATAAATTATATGTAGTGTAACTGAAGCAAGCAAACAACAACAAAGCCACTTCTAACACCTTCAGTGTTGAATTAAATCAGTTTTTATTATGGATTTTTATTTGTTCTACATTGTTGGTGTCTCTTCTTCCCAGAGAAAGAAAAGCAGAGACTGGAAGTTCATGTTGAGGAAAAGGATTGTTACAAATGAGCCACCCTAGTCCAGTGCCTTCCAGATATTTTGAACAAAACCACCCATCAGTGCCAGCCAGCACAGCCATGAAGATTGGTGCAGAATGGTTGAGAATGGTCTTCTGAAAACAGCCTCTATATTGGCTTGCTGATTCTTCCCTTCATATTCAGCCCCTTGCCCTGGGCAGCTTGAAGAGAAGGACAAAGTGGCAGCTAAAACTCTGACTTTAGAACAAGTGGTTCCATGAGCTCTGGAAGTCTTAGGGAAGTAATGGGAGAAGCTTCTAATGAATGATAACAACAACAACAACATAGTGGAGGCACAGGAATATATTGTCAGGTTTTTGTCATTGGAAGACTGAGAATGTTGAATTCTTCTTTTCTCTTTGTAAATGTAGAACTTGTTATTGCTGTGTGCCTTCAAGTCCTTTTCAATTTATGGTGACTCACACGGTGAACTTACCATGGGATTTTCTTGGTAAGATTTGTCCAGAGGAATTTTGCCTTTGCCTTCCTCTGAGGCCGAGAGAGCACAACTTGCCCAAGGTCGCCCAGTAGTTTTCCATGGCTACTCTCCAGAGGCCTAGTCCAACATTCAAACCATGCTGGCTCTCTACTATGGTAGAGCTACCATAGTAAAATTTTGTATATTTTAAAAATGCACAAAAATGCTGGTTAACAAGGGGAAAAACTCATTAAAACTCATACATTAAGAAAAGTGCCTAAAATGCATACATCCTATGTACCAAACTATGCATTAATTTCACTGCAAGAAGAAAATAAAAGCTTTGTGAATTCTGGTGCAGAATTCAGAGGGGATGAGAATGCTGTTGAAATTCCTACAAACACGGCTGTAATTATAGTGACAGATTTTCACATCCCTGCTAATAATCCAACTTCAGCTTTGAGAGGAAAGCAGATGGTAAACACAGGCAGCTCTCTATAGAAAGTGTTGCGAATTTTTAAAACAAGGTTTCATTTAAAAAAAAAAGGGAAGGAAAGAATCATAGGCCATTTCCACATGACATTGATGTCATGTTATGGGGATGGGTTGGCAGCAGTCCACGAGTTGAGCTATCTCATGTCATTGTGGCCCTGCTGCCAATGCGCCCCCACCCATTGCAATCGTGGGATATTCGCTTAACAAAAAAAAATCCCTTAAGCATCCATGATAGGAAGGAAGGAAGGAAGGAAGGAAGGAAGGAAGGAAGGAAGGAAGGAAGGAAGGAAGGAAGGAAGGAAGGAGCATGGCATTTGCCCCCCTTTCACAAAGAGCTGATTGGGTGTGGAAGGGAATGTTTGCATCGCACTCCCTTCCTGGAAAAGGTGCTGCCGGGACTGCGAGGGGAAGACAATGGAAGGAGGTACGCTGTGAAAATGGCCATAGAATTTATTCTGTTTAATGGAGAAATAGAAATTCCCAAAGAAGTCTGAGATTTGAAGCACTTAGTGATAGCAGCATTTTTACTTTTTGATTACATTCTGTAGAACATTTATTTAAGATGTTGAAGGAAAATCCCCCTTATTTTAATACAGCAAAACAGTGATCAGAGCCATTAAAGGCCATTCTGTTCCTTCTTCTTCTTCTTCTTCTCCTTCTTCTATTGTTGTTGTTGTTGTTATTATTATTATTATCATCATTATTATTTAGAAATTAAATAATAGAAGATGATAATGGTATATTAAGAGAATAGAGCTAGGTTACAATCATACAAGGACAAGAAAATTCTGCAGAAGTGAGTTATCCACAAGCCACTGTGATTCATTGGGTGCCCTTATATTATGGAAATATTATAACAATGGTCTTTGCATAGAAAACAGATTTGAAATCATGGATATATGAAATGAGAGACTAATCTAATTCATCAACCACTTTGTACATTGTTAAATTGATCGTAACCAAGAGCCTTGTCTTACAAAGAACTCAAAATATTCCAAGGTTAGAGAAACCTCTTTCTCCCTCCTCTCCCTCTGGCCATTTCTGCCCTAGACTGTTACAGTACTATTATTCCACTTTCAACATCCTGTGAAATCCTGGGCTTTGCAGTTTAGAGAGGGGCCTTTGAGGTCAGCAAACTCCAGGATTCCATAGGATGTTGAAAGAAGAATAATAGCACTAGAACAGTCCAGCATCTCTCACACACACAGGTCATTTCCGCATGAGGGAATTAAACCGGCGCAGTGTGTCCTCTCACGGAGGTTGTCTGCACCTTGAAGCGGACTAGGTTCGGACTACTTACCTGAGATCCGCACCTCAGTCAGCTCCGAAACGGCCCCAACTGGTCCTCCAGCGTGCTTTTTAAAGAACGGAAAAAACAGGTTTTTCATTTTTCCCGAGCGTGCCATTTCGTACCTGCTCCCTTGTGCAGATTTGCAGACTCGCACCAATGCGAGCCTGCGATCTGCGGAGGGCGGGCTTTAGGTGTGGCGAGCTTCACGGTTGGTTGGGATCCACGAACAACCAGAAGCCACCATTTTGGAAACCCGAGCAGTGTGGATCTAAGACCTCACGCTGCTCCGATTCACCGTGGATGAGATGAGGAGCCCTGTGGAAGGGCTTAAGGGACAGTCCACATTGGTCTGTGCCCAGAAAGATGTGGTAAGTACCGGCACGGAGCGATTCCCTCGCCTCATGCGGAAATGGCCACAGAGTGGAATAAGAGAATCCAGTAAAAGGAGAGGTTGCTTTTCTCTTCCCACTGCAGACCCCTCAAGTTTGTCCTAAAAACTAGGCCTGGATGGCTGCCCCCTCACCTGCCTCCACTGATATTTGGGCACCTCTGAGACTATAGGAGAGGGAAAGGGAAAGAAAGAAGGTCTGTTATGATGGTACTGCACTGCTAGGTTGACAATGGATTTAGACCACAATACATTCTAGCATTTTGTTTCTCATGGTCCCAAGGCATTAATAAAAAGATGATAAGAGGTGCTTTCACACTACAGAATTATAATACTATTATTCTACTTTAACTGCCATGGCTACATCCTGTGAGATCCTGGGATTTGAAGTATAGGGGTGGGCACTTTGAATTCTTAGCCAAGGAGCTGATCTAGTGTCCCTGAGCAAACTACAAATCCCCCAGGATTGCATAGGATGCAGCTATGGCAGTCACCGGTGAAAGTGTAATACTATAATTCTATGATGTGAATGGATCCCAGGTAACTCAGGTTACTGCATAGTGATGCTATTATCTTTATGAACTTCAGACCATTTTTTTTGTGTAAGCATCTACAGAAGCATTTACTTTTCTTTTTCTTTGTAAACATCTGTTGAGTGGCACTGGGCAATACTAATTAGTGTCCATTTTAAATGGATAATCACTTTAAGGCAAGAGTAAGCCACACAGTGGCCTTCAAATGTTTTGGAAAACAGCTATAATGTAAAGTGTTGGATTAAAAGTAAATTAATTACACATATTATTATCATTATCATTATTATCTTTATTGCTACCCTGCTTTTCTCCTTGAGAGAACTCAAAGTGGCTTACAAAGCTTAAAAGAGAACATAGGTAGGCGTTTGTGGAATGTGGCCCAAAATACCAGGAGGACTTCAGATTATTTATTCCCTTTCGAAGGTCTTCCATGAAGAAGATTGATAAATATTAATTAAATGCAGGAAAACTAGAGCTGCCTCAAAACTCCATATTATAATCTGTTAGAAAAAAATGGAAATCCCTGTATAGCACATACAATATATATAGAAAGTCTGCATCTTCTTTCTAACGGGACAAAAAGACCAAGGCTTCTGCTGTAAAGACAGACAGAGACTGACGCCCTTTTCACACCTTACCTTGTTCTGGTATCATCATGAGGGGATCACATGAGAAGCTTCTTGTGAGATGCACTTGCATCCCCTCTGCTTCCCCTCTGCACCAGCTCCATGCTGGCCGGAAGGAAGCATGAGGGCTCTACCCCTTCCTTCCTCAGCGCAGCTGGGTACTTTCCCAGGCTGCGCTAGGGGAGGAAGTGTGATGGCCTTGCATCTGGAGGCTCCGCACACAAAGTAAGTGTGGGCGGGGCACAAGAGGGACGTGTGATTGCACATCATTTTCTGCAACGAGGCACAAATGCTATACTGCTCAATAGCCGTGGAATGGCCTCGGGAGCGTGATTGCAAGGGCATCATGTGGAACAGTCCTCACAATCCCACAGCGCTTCCAAGGCCATTTCGCAACAGGACTGGAGTGCAAAAAGGGTCTGAGCAAGCAGGGATCACATACAAAACAAATCAGCACACTTTTTCTGAAATGCAGAAATGCAGAGTGATGGTAAGGGGTAGACAAAAATGAAACTGCCCAAGTTTGGTTGACCAAACTTTAGAAATCCAAGCAATTTGCACTATTCTTATGTTAGCCTGTATCACAAATTACTTTAAAACTCCCCTCTATTAATGGCATCCATCATTCCACGGTATATAAAGATCTCCTTTTGGAGAAAAAAAATCAAATACTGCATTAAGTGTGAGGAGTTAGCTGTGCAGTTCTCTGTATCTGTAATACATTCACCTCCAAGGTTTGTGCTTTGCTTCCAAGAAAGTAGTCTGCTGTGAGACAAGAATGACAAAAGGATAATCATGAGTCATCCATTATGTGGCATTAACCTGCGTTGTATGTATATCAGGGCTCCTAGATGTGGCAGTTCAACACGGTATCATAATTTCAAAATAAATTGTGCTTTTTTAAAAAAAGAAAAAAGAAAAGATATCAGCTTTGCTTCTTGTGCAAACTTTAGCACAGAGCTTTCCAAACTTTTTATGTTGGTGACACACTTTTTTGAGATGCATCATTTGGCAACAAGATAATTCAGCTTTACTAGCAGACCAGAGGTACCCAGAGGCGTATCTAGGGTGGGGAAAGGCAGCCCCCCTCACTCGGTCTTTGCCCACTGCCATCGCTCTTGCCCAGGAAAGGCCCCAGCAAGAGCGACGGCAGCGGGCCAGGCTCACCTTGGGGGGGGGTCTTTCTCGACTGGGGAGGAGACATGCCAACACACTACAGGCGACACACTAATGTGTTGCGACACACCGTTTGGAAAGCCCTGCCTTAGGAGGTAGCATTCATTTCTATGTAATGCAAACGTGCTGTTTCCCCTGAAGGGATTCAAACTGAGACAGAGGGTCAGACTCATGAGAACTGTATCTGTGAGGAAACATCACCAAATACACTACGCCAACACAGAAAGACAGCATGTGTTTCCTTCTTAACAGATTTTCAATAGAGGCAGGCATTCATGGGGAAAATGTTCTGAGCAGTGAGCAAACAACTTGGACCTATATCTTATCTAAAGAAAGAAACGTGGATGCCGTTAATTACTTCAGCAAAAAAGTCAATTGGAAAAGTGCTTCTTGTTAGCTATCTTCTGAGGCTCAACTTAATGGCTCATTTGTTGTAAGTAAACAGTTGGGCTGGTATTTTTTATATAGCAGTGTGAAACATCTTGTGAAATAGTAACATAAACAGAAAACTATTTGCCTGTTCCTTGATTTCTGTATACATCTGTGTATTTTCCCCTTTCTGTACCAAAAATCCTGATATCCACCACTGAACAGAGGTTCTACAGGAAAAAGGGATGAGTGACCTTATATTGGAGAAGGAATAAGTACTGGAAAGTATGTGTAATAAATCAGAAGAAAAAAAAAGGAGACTAGGCTACACATGCTTATGGATGGTCCAAGTTTATGCTTTAAAAAGACCAATGCGTTCTTTACTGCATATCAGTCCCACTCATAAAGAGAGTGCAGCAGCAACTCCAGAAATTTCTATTATAGATTGGATTTATGCTCCCAAAGAGGGCCAAATAATTTATAAACAGGCTAAAGCGCATTGGGTTTTTAAAAGAATAAACTTGGACCATCGATAAGCACGTGGAGCCTGGTCTCCTTTTTTTCTGATGACCTTATATTGGGCCATATTATTTGTCCATTTGTTATCATTTGTCCATCCATGTCACTATTCTGACCTATCTGAACCTCTCAACTGTTCCAAGATGAGGCCCTACACATTTCATCCCTACCCTGCTTGATCCTTTTAAACAACCTGGTTGAGATAAAACATGGAACTTGCTGTGTGTAAGTCATGATCCCTTCTAATGGGCTAAGGTCCCAGACTGAAATAACAGCAACAGCCGATTAATATGTGGCTGGCACACTCAGATAAGAGGATGGACAACCTTCTATTTGAAGAATGGGCAAGAGGAGCACACTGTTAAGTATTTAAAAGAATCTTGCTTTGAAACTTTGCCCAGCCAGTGAGCATAATAAATACACAATACATAATTAAAAAATACCATTTTAAAAAAAAAAAATTGTCCTCCTAAATTGTCCTCCTGTCCTTTTGGGATCTGGCTGGCCACCATGGGAAAAGAATGCTGGACTAAAAAGCAGTGATGAAGTCTTTGCTAATTTTGTTCCTGAAGGAAGCAATAAGTGATTTTTACAAATTTCTTGCTCCAGTTTTATTGGCCATTCAGGATTTATTCTGCAGAAACATGGCACATGTTATTTTTCTTTCTTTTTTTGTAGAGAGAGGGTAGAGAAAACAGCATTTTCTGTAATAGTAAACATGATATTATGCACGAAAAATAATTTTATTATTTTTTTGTGCAGAAAAATGCTACTTTATGTGCCAAGAATGTGTGATTTTGTGCATAATCTTGAACTGTGAAAGGTTTGAGTCCAAGATTATCTTCAGTAGGATTTCATAACAGTTGAGAAATGTATTTTCAGTTTTAATCTTTTAATCTTTTTATTACTTTACGGTTTAATAGTTAGTGGCTACTGTTAGATTATTATTTGCTAATGGTACCAAAGGTGGGAACCATTTTTAGTTACGTGTAGTTAGTTTAGTAGTTTGTGTGTAGTTTACAGTACTTCATTGTAATTGTTTTTTGTTAGTTTTCCTTTTGTCTGATTGATCTGTTTGTACGTGTTTCTTGTATTTTTGTTTCCCTTTTATTACTGAATAAAAATTATTAAAAAAAAAAGAAATATATTTTTGACTTTTTTCTCTAATTTTTTTTGAATATTACTTCCATTCCTGATGAAAAGGTTACGGTCTGATTCCATTGGCTCTTTTTATGTTGTTTCATTGTTATTGGTTCATTGTTAAGTTTATGTCTTCATTTGTTCCTCTTTTTAAGTGATGAGTCCCCTTCCCAATCAGATGTCTGGATGAAAGGGCAGGTTGGGATGCTTGAACAGGGACATTTGGTGGCCTGGATACTTCATGTTCAAAGGCTAAGTATACCTGGATGCTACTGAGAGTGTGCTTATGATGGCATGACAAGTGAAAGCAGATTTACTGATGTCCCTTACACTACAAGACTGGGTCCATGCAATAAGCAGGCAATAAAATCCATTAGAGAGCCAGTGTGGTTGTAGTGGTTTGAGCATTGGACTGTGACTCTGGAAACCAGGATTCAATTTCTTTTTCAGCCATGGAAAAGCATTGGTTGATCTTGGGCAAATCATACACTCTCAACCCCAGAAAACCTCATGATAGGTCCGCTTTAGGGTCACAAGTTAGAAACAGCTTGGAGGCAAGCAACAACAAAAGAAGGATCCATTAAACACACTCTTCTGTTCTGTGGATTCTACAAACAGGTTCAGCAACGTTTGATCAGCCCATTATTGACTAAGCTTCTGGGACAACCAATCTGATTCTATGTTAAATTTTAACTAGAAGATAAAAATTCCAGCATGGCCTTGGTTGATACCAAGTTTTTGTCTGAGACTGTCCAGGTTAGAGAATGGGTTAACTTCTGTATTAGTAGTAGATACTTGAAATGAATACAGCTTGTATGGCTTGACTATTTCAGGAACTGCCTCTCCTAATGGTGACTGTGACTTTAATTTATTTTCCAGGTTGTCAATTTGTGCTTGTTTTGGTCTATGGACTGTAGTAAAAAATTGTGCTTTAAATAAAAGCAGCAGTTAGTTTCCCTGGCTCCCTAATGCTTGTAGCAAGGTTATTAGTAATAGAGGTATAAGGGGTATGCATTTAAGAAGAAAGCACTATGTATAGATTAAATGTTGTTATTAATAATGTAGTCATTAGAATGATGTCTGTAACATACTCTTGCGCATACAAAAATCAAACCAAAACAAAGATAGCTGTATTTTTAAACTACAGCCCCCAAATAGCCCAGTATTAAGGCAACATTTGATATGCTAGCCTGTTTTCTGCGTGTGCCAGATGACCCCTACTGTGTTAACACTGAACAAGTACTACAATTTTCCAGGTGGGCAACTTTGATTAGGCATCACTGTGGGTCTCCTTTTTCTATAGACTGAAGTTGCTAAAGAGTACAATACACTAAATGGAAATAAAATAGACTACTGCCTGATGCAATGCACCAAATCTGAAATAATAAGGTAATATCTCTTTGTAAGCTATTGTCTGTTCCACAGGTACACTGGAAGATATTTCATGCTCAGTCTGTTACAGAACCAGCCTTAACTTGAAACCATGATTGGTCATTTTGCTAACAATCTTCCCTTTGGTTGAGAAAAGAATTTGGATTCTATAGCTGACTAGAAAGCCAGTCCTTGTTTCTGTTCCCCCTCCTCTTTTGTTTATTGCAAGAAATTACTCATGTGCATTGGGAAGAGTAGTACTCCATGAGACATTCTTGTGTGCATGCATGTGTGATGCATGCATGCACACACAGAGTGAGAGAGAGAGACGGGGGGAGGGGGAATCTAAATAGTGAACAAAAGAGCAATATGCCTAAACTTTGTGGTTTGAAGCAAGATATTTTGCCATAAAACATTATTGCTGAAAAATGTCATAAAACACAACTGGGATAAATCAGCAAATAGATTTAAGGCATTATTGAAGGTTTCTAGGGCCCTTCTATACTTTGGCTCAGTCGTAAATCAAAATGGACACTGTAGTTAAGAATTCAGAAGAGTAGGACTTGGAAGGACAGTTGTGAAGGAACTAGATAAGATTGTCAAGTGCAAAGACATATCATTGAATGCCAAAGTCACATCACCTATGCCATAGTACTTCTGTTTTCTATGTATGGATGTGAAAGCTAGACAGTGAAGAAGGCTATCAGGAAAAAAAACAAACCCTCATTTGATGTGTGGTGCTGGATGAGAGTTCTGTGGCTACCGTGGACTTCCAAAATGACATATGAACAAGTCCAACAACAAATCAAACCTCAAATCTCACAGGAAGCCCAAATACTAAACTGAGGCCATAGTACTTTAGATACATTATGAGACAACATGACTATTTATTTCTTTAATATCTCACTTTTCTCTTGATATGGGACCCTTTTGCACTTTTCATGGAAAGAGATGACAATGCTCAATGCAGTGGAAGGTAGGCAGAAAAGAGAAAGCCCAGCTTACAGATGGATTGATTTTGAATCATGTTGATGAAAGGGGATCCTAGTGGTCTCTTATTCACAGGGTCACCGTTAGTTGAAGACAACTTGATGGCACGTAAACACAAGGGCCCTTAAAACTGAACACGCATATATACTGACAGTAGCATAGGAATGTGGGGGGTGGGAGGATGATTCGTACTGGGCGGCAATGTTTCTGGGGTGTCCCAGCCTGTAGCCATGCCCCAGCACACCCTGGCCACACCCATGCATGCCCTGGCCCTGCCCCTGCCCCCACACAACACAGCCATCCCCCCACACAGTGGCCACACCCCTCGTGCTATAGGCCCCCTCCCACCCCCCCATCCACACACTCCAAGCTCCACCACTGTATACTGAACACACATATATGTAGTCAGAGTAGTGCACCAAATATTGCAGCTATATGTTTTCTTTTAAAGGATGGTGCTAAGAAGTGGCAGAATATAGTAGTTCAAAAATTTCTCCATACTTTCTAATTTTTATTTCCCCACATCTTTTTTTATCCACATTGTTAACATAACCTTCAGTTTTTTCATTGTGCCAGTTCAGCTTTTATCGAAATTTGAGCAAAATAAGCAGCTGTTTGAATTTTGTAATACGGCCATAGAATCCTATTATTTTGCCTCTGTATCGTAAATAGAAATACCTAACATGCTGGCATAAAAACAGATTAAAAAAAAAAAACTCAGACAAAAGCCCTGGAAGTTGGAGCCTGATTTTGCATTTTGTGAAATATTTGCAGATTAAGCATGTGCTTAGTTAAGTTATTATTAAGTTATTAAGTTATGACCACTCTAAGCAGGTAGGAAAACTACTTAGAACTAAATAGGAGTTAAAATAATTAATGTATATTTTAGTTGGAAAATTGGTTTTAATGAGGAACTCATGTAAAAAAGAAAGAAAGAAAGAGAATGAAAGAACGAAAGAAAAGATGAGAACCAGATATTAGGATAAACATTTAGATAGAAATACCATGAGATGTTTGGAACTGGATTTCGGAAAGCAAATATTTTATTTATTTTTTATACATCTATATCTATATCTATATCTATATCTATATATATAAAAATCATTGCTATCTGACTCCAGTTATACTCCACAGGAACTGTCCAAGGGTTAAATGATAATTGTTGGATTTTTAGTCATCCTACTGCTAGTACATACCATGTTTTGCAATGGTATGCTGAAGGAGGCTGTGGCAATTTCTATGACTCTGAGGGTGTATTTGGGGGCAGTGGGAAGGGGAGTCAAACAAATCAATGGGTCCAAAAGCCCAAATATCAGGGGAGAAGTAAAGAGTGCAACCCTGTTGGTTCTCTTTGATACCACTACGATTTCTGATATCACTGGTCATGGCATTCTTTTGAAAAGACAGACTGATTTGAGAGTGGAGAGCACTGGATTACAGTGTTCCCGACCCAGCTTGGATGGGCAGCTCTAGGAAACAATGCTTGGGAGTTTCTGTTCATACCACAGACTCTCCAGTCTGTGGTTCCCCATGTCCTTTTCCCCCATGCTATTTGACTTTCATATGAAGCCACTGAGAGTGCTTATTTAACATTTTAAAATGTTCTGTTTTCTGTACACTGGTGACATGCGGTTCTATTTCTTATTTTCTGAAGAAGTGAACATGCTGAGTAAGTGCGTGGCCATAACAATAGACTGGATGAGGGCCAATAAACTGAGGCTCAGTGTAGACAAGACTAAGGTGCTCTTGCTGAATAGCTCTTCTGGCAGGATGAGTGATGCTCAACCTGTCCTACATGGGGTTGTATATCACCCGAAGGAGTGTACATTCTGACAAAAAGAGGTAGAATTTGGTCCCACATCCTTCAACATTTGACAGATGAAAACCAACATGTGTGGCCAAGCAAGATCAGAGTATAGTCTAAATAGTATTGCCTAGCAACAACAGGGAAAAACTTATTAACTGAGGAAAAACACACGAAACTATTATTTTAAGCACAGAAATATTGGAATTGATGTACTCAGTTTATAAAAGCTTGGAAAAGGAAAATAAACTCCAAGTCGATAAATACAATATTATGTGCGCATTCATGCAGTATGATTTATATATATATATATATATATATATATATATATATATATATATAAAAAAAATAAATATAATATTATGTTGTTGTGCCTTCTGACTTATGTCAACCCTGAAGTGAAACTGTCATGGGGTTGCTTGGCAGAATTTGCTCAGAGGGGATTAGCCCCTGTAATCCCCTGAGGTTGAGAGAGTGTGATTTTCCCAAGGTCACCTAGTGGGTTTCCACAGCAGAACAGAGATTCAAATCATGTTGCTGAGATGTGTGTATGCATGCATCTATGTGCCCTCAAATCAATTATCAACTTATGGTGACCCCATGAGTTTCACAGGAATACTCAGAAGTGGATTTGCCATTGCCTTCCTATGAAATATAGCCTACAGCACCTGCTGTTTGTTGGCTGTCTCCCATCCAAGTGCTGACCAGGGCTGCCCCTGCTTAGCTCCTAAAATTAGACACACTCTGGCGTCTTTACGGTATTTAGGCCCTCCCTGTTGCTGAGGTAGAGAGCTACAATAGAAAGGAAAGGGGAGTACTAGAGGGCAGAAATGGAGATTGCCTTGTCTAATTTTAAAAACTACTTATTTATCCACGCCTTTACACACTTAAACTTTCACCAGCTGGGTTTTTTTTTTAAAAAAAACAAAAAACAGGGAGGTTTCAATTTCTTTGATGTTAGGCTACAGGCAGTGCAAGTTTGTGGTTTGCGCTGGAATGTCAAGTAGAGTCTTCATGGGTCATGGTCCTGAAAGAACGTCATACCTCTAGTCTTGCATCTCTCCTTGGCACTGCCACCCTTCATGCTGCCCCTCTTCCTAAATAAAAGGCCCAAACTTCACCAATGCACAAAGGGTCTTCATAGGTCCTGTAGGCTAGATTGGGTATGGTATCATACTTTGGTCTTCAGAGAGCTTGGTAACTTTACTGGTTTTTGGACGATAGTTACCCAAGTCCATCAGCCAGCATGTTCACTGGATTATATCAGTTGCACTTCAAAAAAGGTGATTTTTCTAATTTCCGGGACTGTGGCCCAGGGTTCCAAAACATTGCCCACCACTAGGGATGCCTGAAGATGGGAAAAGTCTTTTGCAAATTTAGATACAGACTGACCTTATCCACAGCTCACAGATCAATGTGAACAGTTCAATATGCAAACTGGAATTGCAGGCCTTTCCACGCTATACTACTATAGTGCTCTTATTCCACTTTCAACATCCTACGGAATCCTGGGGTTTGCAGTTTAGGAAGGGGCATTTAGAATTCTCAGCCAGAGAGCTCTTTGGCCTTAGCAAACTACAAACCCCAGAATTCCATAGGATGTTGAAAGTGGAATAATAGCACTGTAACAGTGTAGTGTGGAAACCAACTGAGTCATCAAATGGCTTTGAAATGGCATTCATATTTCCTGTACTATCTGATACAGTTCATAGATAAAACTGTATCAAAATGTTTTCTAAACTGTGTATGTACAGAGAAAGTATATTTTCAGTTCAATTTTTCATCCATTTTTTTTTAATCTCATAGCTTCCTGTTGAAATGGGAGACAGTGCTGTTAGAGAGAACAGATGGGAAAGTGCCGCAGAAGTGGAAACAGACTGATTCATCCATCCCTAGCCAACAATTCCCTCAGTACCCTCCCTTGGGTAAAGTTTCCATGGCCCCTCCAAATACAAGTGTTGAAGTCACAATAAACTACCCACTATCTTCTTGCATAGATGACAAGATATATAGCAATAATGGTAGGAAAATATTTATTGCTCATACTTTTGTGGAACTACAGAAATGTGTTGTTCTTTATATTCTTTCCTACTCTATTGTCACATCTCAGTAAAGCTAAAGTTCTAAGACTCCAAGATACTTCTGGCCAAGGTACAAGGAGAGGGAGGTGAGAATATTGCCCTCCAAAGAAGATTTCTGCCCTTGGGGACTTCTAGGTTAGAAATCATTCCATGTGGCAAATCTCTTTAGTGAGTCCTACTAAGGGGATGTTGTATGCCAGTCTGAAATTTAGAAGCTGGCAAGAATTGTCTCTTGGGTACAGGAGACTCAGGGCTACCCTTGTGATCCATAATTCCAAGCCCAGGCACCTAGGGGACCCCATTAAGGTGTTCCTGGAAGTGTGGAGGACTAGAAGGGATCAGGCAGACATTGTACCCAGCCAAACCACAGTCAGTGCTTGTGGACATAACATTGTCCAGCCAGCATTCTTAACTGCTGGAGCAAATAATTTGGCAATTAAGGAAGTTCACCAGCTGTTCTGGGATGACTTACTTTGACTTCTGCAAACTAATTGTGAGTTCTAAATTGACAGAGTCCAGTGCAGAGGATAAAAGACAGCTCTAAAAATTCTTGTTTAAAGCACACTGATTGGAATACAGCTAAAATATTTGTTTGAGCTCCTCAATTTGTTCTAAGAGATTATTAAGACTTTACTTTTGAAAATAAGCAGAGAAACAGCTAGCTTTCCTTATCAATGAAATAAAGCTCAAGGTCACTATCATGTTTCAGAAAGAGAGAAGACTGATTCAATTATGAATGACCTTAATGACAACTTCCAGGCAGCAAACAGTCAAGAGCTGGCTATAGTGAATGGGAAAGTGAATTGCAGTGATACCCAATGGTGGAGTGGTATAATTACAGCTAGAAATTTTTTATTCCATTAAAAGAACTGTCAAATGTCAAAATGAATACAACTAGAAAGCAGACGTAGCTAGCAGACCAAAGAAGAACCTAAATGGACCAACCTAGAGAGGGAGATTCAAATAAGACAATTCTGGAAGGAATAAAAAGGCTGATTAATAATATGAATCAGATAAAGATAGAATTTAAACAGGAGTTTAAAAAAGAACTCCAAGATGTAAGAACCATCTTGGGTAAAATTGGAAAGGAGATGAGGCAGATGAATGAAAAAGTGGGCTTGTGGAAAGAAAGAACACAAAACGGGAAGATGTCACCGGGAAGTTGTCAGTGGAACAACAGCAGACAGTAGATTCAGTTACATTGTTGGATCTGAAAGAAAGAGAAAGATGTCTTTGTATTAGAGGAATATCTGAGTAGCAGAATGAAGTTATGTAAACAAGAACCACAGAGTCACCGGCAGATCTTCTGGAGATTAAAATAGAATATTTTCACTGTGAACTGGACAAGGTGTACCGTTTGGATTCTTTGATAGCTAGACAGAGAAATATACCAAGGAATGTGACTGTTTATTTTGTGAGAAGAAGAATAAAATATGAAATTATTCAACAACACTTCTGAACAAGTCTCACTTTGATGGGAAAGGTTATAGTCTTCAAAGATACACCAGCCAGAATTTTGAGGAGATGAGATTATGCCTTTTTGACTAACAAGTTGAAGCAATATGGAATTCCCTTCAGATGGGATTATTTAGAAAGCTTGGCTCTATGTGACAGACAAAAGAAATTTAATCTTAATGCAATTTCAAAGGCAAGATAATTTCTGTAGAAGTATAGCAAGAATTTTGAAGGAGTAATCCCCAAAAAAGAAAGAGGGAAAAAAGACACCAGAACAAAGTTTGGAGGAAGAAAGCAATGGAGAAAAAAAGAAGATGACGAAGGTGCTGAGATCAAGGCAGGTGTGGATATAGGCTATGGTGATGAGGAGGCCTAAAAATGGCCTCAAAATTCTCACTTGGAATATAAGGGGCCAACTCTGCTGGGAATAGGAGAAAAGGTTTTGTTTTTTTTAATTATTATTATTATTTGGAGAAACAGAGATTAGATTTGCTTTGCTTACAAGAGACACATATAAGTAAAAAGAGACAAAAAAAAAAACTTCGACAAATCCTAAATGGAGTGAAGAATTCAGTTGATGTTTGATGAAAAGAAGAGATATGCGGTGATTTATGCAGATGCTAAGTTGAAATTGAAAAGATTCTGGAAGATGTGAATGGATGTTGTCTCAGAGTGGTGATACAAATCCATAGACCAAAAAAAAAAAAAAAAAAAAAAAAAAATGGCCTTGGGGATTTATGTCCCCCCACATAGAACAAAGTTCCCTTCTTTGAAAAACTTTTGGAAAAGATTTTAAAACTTTCTTATGATAGGTGGATTCTTATGGGTAATTGGAATAATGTATTTAACCCTAAAACCGATAGATCAGTGGAAAAAGAAAAGAAAAAGGACTACAGAAAACTCCCCAAATCCTTTTAAAAAAATTGATGGACAATTTGGAACATGGGAAACCGATGTATGGAGAATCAAGAGAATTTACATTCTTGTCAGAAAGACACAAATCTTTCTCAAGAACCAATATGTTTTTTAAGTCTTAATAAGTCTTACTAACTGGCCAACTCTATAAAAGATACAGAGATACAGTCTTTGTCACAAAGAAGAAGATGAGATTTACTAAATAAAATTATTTTGAGTTGTTGAATAAACCAGGAAAAATGTAATCTGAGAAAAGAGAGAAAAAGAAAATTTATATTAAATATTAAAGATGGAAAGACATTGACATTTGCCAATGATAAGATCAAGAGGATTTTTATACATTTTTTTGAAATTTTATAAAAAAAGATATATATATAAAGAAAAAGTTCAAAAATATTTTGACTTACAGAATTTACCTTTGATTTTGGAAAATCAGAGATTAACTTTAATCATGTCCATATCTGTAGCAGTAGCTGTGGGGGTATTTAAGATGATGAAAGTAGAAAAGGCTCCAGGACAGACAGTCTCCCCACAATTTATTATAAAAGTTTGGAAGATCAATTGTATTTGCCATTTCGACAACTCATGAACTCAATTACTATGACAGATTGGTCTCAAACTGTACCAGAGAGTTGGTCCCAAGCAGCTATTATATCGATTCCAAAGGATAAATGAGATGTGATAGATTCTAAGAATTATAGACTTGTTTCATTTCTGAATAATGATGATAAGATTTTTATATTAATTGTTGCTGAAAGAATGAAGATATTACAGGATATAATACATGAAGACCTTTTTTTTATTTTTGGCCAAAGAGATTCATGTGAAATAATCCAAGATATGTAACAGCTATTTTGGAATATCTTGGTTGTCATACTGAGAAAAAAGAAGTCCTACTATTTTCAGATATGGAGAAGGCCTTTGATAATGTCAATTGGGCATTTATGATAGAGACTCTGAAGAAGATGAACTTTGGCCATAATTTCTTTATAAATGGTGATAACACTAAAAGTTTTGTTATACAGAGGGGGCTAGACAAGGTTGACCTCTTTCACTGTTACTTTTTATTTTGCCTTGAAGTTCTGAATAGAGATAAAATAAGAAAAGATAAAAGGTGTGACCATAAAGAAACAAATGTTTAAGTTAGAGGCATTCACTCAGGATTTAGTGATTTTTTTTACAAGGTCCATTAGAATCTGCAGACACACTACTTAAGATACTGAAATATTTTGTCTGTTTGGCAGGGTTTAAAATAAATAAAGATAAGACAGTCGTGTTGACTAAAATATGACAAAAGATCAAACAGTTTTGATGGACAAAACAGGATTTAAGATTATTGAAAAAGTGAAATATTTAGGTGTGATTTTTGGTAAGCAGAATTCCAAACTGTTTCATAACAATTATGTTAGGGTTTAGAATGACATCAAACAAGATTTACAAAAATGGTCCAAGCTGAAAACTTCCCTACTAGGTAGGATTTCAACTATAAAGATGAATATTTTGACAAAGATGTTAATTTCTATTTCAGGCAATTCCAGTTTTGAACAATGAGGTGCAATTCAAGCAATGACATAGAGAGATGGCTAATTTTGTTTGGCAAGGGAAAAAGCTGAGTGTGAGACTCAAGATTCTACAGGATGAAAGAAGGACTTGCTTTTCTAAATCTAAAACTGTATTTTTTCTTGTCATGTTCGGTTTGGTTAAAAGATTCAACTACTTTAAAAACAGATATATTTTTTATAATTAGAAGGATTTGTCTTGAAGTTTGGTTGGCAAGCATTCCTGTGGTATAATAAACTTAAAATTAATGTTGATTTTAATAATCATTTTGTTAGATGTACTTTATTAAGAGAATGAAACAAATATAAGCTGACATTGTGAATCTCTCCACATGAAGCTTTATTTAAGAGAGAAATAACCTTTAAAGATAATTGGTTAACTTAGAAAGATCTTTTAATGATGGGAAGTGGGCAGTTTAAAATGAAACCAAATGAGGAACTTATCCAAGAAGGTTACTGTGTGTTTCGTTTTTCATTCAGACTGAACAGTTTACAATGATAAGAATGTATGGCCATTTCTGCACGCAGCGAGGGAATCGCTCCCTGTCGCTACTCACCGGATCTTCTGGCAGTCCGGTCCAGTCCAGGGTGAGGCGGAGCACTGTGTGGTCATAGATCCGCACTGCTCCGGTGTCCAAAATGGCGGCTTCTGGTTGGTCGTGGGTCTCGACCAACCGCTGAAGCCTGCCAGCCTAAAACCTGCCCTCCTCAGATCGCAGGCTCGCATTGGTGCGAGCCTGCGAATCTGCATCAGAGAGCAGGCATGCAATGGCACCTACCGGCATTTTGAAAGATCGGAAAAATCAGGTCTTTCAAAGACATGATGGAGGACCATTTGGGGTCATTCCGGAGTGGACTGAGGTGCAGATCTATGGTAAGTGGTCTGGACCCAGTCCACTCCAAGGTGCAGACATCCTCCGTGAAGGATGCACTGCACCGTTTTACTTATCCCGTGCAGAAATGGCCTATATGGATTTTAAATATCTAAATGTGAATTTGAAGAACAATTATGTGCTGATGAAAAATATTTAATTGTCAAAATGTGTAAGATGTTGTTGAAAATTAAAACAGAAGATGAACAAGAGAAGGCTTGTATGATTAAATGGGCACAAAATGTGGGTCATCGTATTCAGATGGAACAATGTGAAAAGATGTGTGTAAGAGATTTGAAATATACTTTGAGTTCTGATCTTAGAGAAAATTTTTACAAAATAATACATAGATTATATTTAATGCCAGAAAGGTTTTCTAAAACGTATAAAGGTTTCGCAAATGTTTGTTGGAAATGTGATCAAAAAGAAGGAACTTTTTTGCCAAGAAATTCTGGGTGGTGAGACGCTGACTTATAGAAGACATCTTAAAGGTAAAGATTTGACTCAAACCTGAACTTTTCATATTGAGTCTGATTGATGAACAGACTGATCAGAAGCTGGAAAGAATTTTCCACTACAAGATCACGGTAGTGAGAGTGCTGTATGCACAGGAATGGAGAAGCGTGGCTAGTCCTTCACATGAAGACTGGCTGTTGAAAATGCTGACTTGGCTGAAATGGATAAATTAAGTATTTTAAATTTAAACTTAAAAATGACTGGGATAACTCGATTGTATATCTAAGAAACTGTTGGGGGAAGTCAATTATTGCTTTTGAAGGTTAAATTTAAAAGCTATTAAACACTAGGCAGTAGTATGATAACGATAGACACACAAGAAGTATACATTGTAGGTTATCTTAGAACCAAAAGTTGGTGAGTTAGAAGTCATTTAAATGTTCAGTCAGCACTCCATATTTGCAGGTTTAACTTCCATGGATTTGATTATTTGTGTGTTTTTCTAACACCTGCCCAGCACACTTCAGGTGATTCTTTTCTAGGGGGAACCTTCCCTGTCAGAGGCTCCAAATCAGGCTTCACAGTGCTTTAAAAACCTGCTGCTCATCCTACTTCTCTTCCACCAGCCACTGCCTGGCCAGCAAAAGATGGTTCACGCCTGATTTCTCAGCACCACAAACCCTCTCCTAATGCCTCCCTCCCAACATCCAAGGAAGGAGAGAGGTGTGAGAGAGGAAGTATAGGGCCACCGTGCCAACCCACCCACTCTTACCTTTCCTGTCCCTGACCTGGTTTGGACCCTAGCTGCCTGCTCTCCCCGCCTTGCCTCAGCCCGCTTCCCATAGAGACACACATATTTTGATACTTGTGATTTTTCCACCTTTCCAAGTGTCCTGCATCCCTGACCCTAGTGAATGCAGAAGGCCAACTGTATTTTGGGTCCTTTGTAGTTTTGTTGTGGCTTAGTTTTAATTTAGTTTAATTTAGTTAAGGTAAGATAATGTTAGGTTAGACATTAGAGTTTGTTTGTTTATTGTGTATCTTTGTAATCCTCTGTATGTTTTATATATGCAATACATGTTAATAAAAACAAACTACAAGAAAAGAGATTTCACCTAACCATCAGGAAGAACTTCATGATGGTAAGAGCCATTTGACAGTGGAACTATAGATTGTGATGGAATCTCCTTTTTTGGAGGTTTTTAAACAGAGGCTGGATGGCCATTTGCTGAAGATGCTGTGTCTGTGTGTTTCTTAATGGCAGGAGGTTAGACTCAATGACTGTTGAGGGTCTCTTCCCATTCTACGATTCTATGATTCTTTTTAAAAAGAACAAACAAACAAGATTTCTGACTCCAATGGAATTTTCCTTCAGTTCCCAAATTTCTAGCATTTCAGAGAGTGAGACAGCAAAAATCCTTCTCACCTAGAACTCTGATATTTGGTGTTTGCATTCCCTTGGTAACTTTGCCTTTGCTTTTGCTTTGGATGCCTAACCTGTTTTTCTGAATACTCAACTGAAGTTTTAAGTTACTGCCATGCTAGAAGTTTAAAGATTGAAAGAAAATTTCATGGGGGAGGGAGGAAGTCTTCATATTTGGAGGGAAATGCTCTCATTTTGCAACCTTCCTAAGCTATACCTCAACTACCAGCATTGCTGAGCCACTAGAAATATTTTTATAATGGAGTTTGAATCTGAGACCATTTCCACATGAGGTTGACACATTGTAGCAGCGTTGAATTCTTGCCGTCCTGTCTGCACATTGAACTGTTTTAGCTACGTTGTTTTCCTTGTGGTTCTGCACGTTTTCAGCTCCTAGAATGGTTCACTGTGGTTCATTGTGATGTGAAACGGCTGTATGTGAAAACTGGAAAAACTCGGATTTCAATCTCCCAAACCGGTTCTGCTTCGGTTTTCGCCTATCTGCAGAAGTGTAGCATTGATTCACAGGGCAGAAGTGGCCGGCTATGGGCATTCCAGGCTGTTCGTTCTGTCCTTTCTTTCCCTATCTCTCTCTGCCCATCAAAGGACAGGCTGCCGTCATTATTGTCTTCATGCATTAAAACAGACAGTGGAAAGAGAGTGGATCTGGTAATGAACTGTTAAGGCGTGTTTTTTTTTCATGTATCAACAAACGTATATACCTACACACAAAGGTAACAATGTAGAAATATGTTAAAAATGTGTGCATTTTTTTAAAAAAACAGACCAATCAGCGATGGAGGGGCAGGGTGAGGGAGGGGAATGGGAGTGGCCAGGGTCTTGCTGTTGTGGATGCAGCAACCACTGTTCTCCACAGTAGTACAATGTAAATGGGGTGTGTGTGTATGTGCAGACAACACAGTGTCTGAATTTCTGAATTCAGTTTCTGAACTGGAGTATAAAAACACCACTCTTGACATGCAGTGAACTGCTCCTCCCCTCCCGTGAGAAAATGGCCTGAGATATTTCGTCTATGACTTGGGTCTGCTCCTCCCACCCCTCCTCCCCTGGTAAAATAAGCATGAATGGGATGATTAACAAAAGGAGGCCTCCAATACATTCTCTAGCAATCCCTTTTAAAGGTTTGTGAAGTGTGTCCTTGTACTCCAAGCAAGCTGAGTTCAGTGTCTTGTGTTTGTTGTTCCAGGGGGAAATTATCTTTTAAATGTAAAATATTGCATGGGTTGATGCTGAGGATTAGCAGTTCCTACATAAGTTGATTTATTTTTAAAATGTGATATTTTTTTCTGGGTATTGATTTGGATGGATGGCTTTTATCCCTCATGCAGTGTAGCTAAAGCCTGTGCACATTATGCAGGAACATGCCTGGAAATTAATATTTTATCGAAGTCCTAGTGAAACAAACACTAAAAATTATAATTGCTCTGATAATAGGGACTTCTTAAGGGGTGATAACAAACAGTGAAGAGGAAGGCTACAGAGACATTAGTAAGGAAAGATAAATTTGCTCAAAAGTTCATTTTGAGGGTAAAGGCAAATATATGATCATGGATAACTTCCCTGTACTGTTCATTACTTTTGTGAGAGCTACACTGAAGTCTTTCACTATATTTTTTTGTGGATATCTAGATGTTTGGGGCACAAGAAATATATTCACTTTTGTACAAAAAACAGTAGGGAATTATCCTGATATCTATATCTATATCTATAAGGGTTGAATGGGATATTGACAAAAATTCAAAATTCTTTAAGTTAAAGTTAATAGGACTTCACAGTGTTCCACTTCATAGCATCATAGAACCATAGAAATGTAGAGTTGGAAGAGACCCCAGGGGCCATCCAGTCCAACCCCCTGCCATGCAGGAGCACCCTCAAAGCACTCCCGACAGATGGCCATCCAGCCTCGGCTTAAAAACCTCCAAAGAAGGAGACTCCACTACACTTCAGTGGATCCTATCTTTGCTTTTCATATTATCTAATTTCTGCTTAAGATTTTGTGCATGTGTCAGACAGCTTCCAATTTAATTTAAAAAAAGCAATCACTCCTTATGTTTCAAAGAAAATATTTTTTATCACTTGTGGAATATGCAAATACTTTTCTCTTTCTGCAGTGAAACGATAAAATACGGATCTGTGACACTGTTCAGCTTGGGGAAAAAAACTTATTTATGTATATTTATTGTGTGATCCTATTCATGTTTACTTGGAAGTAAGTTCAACTGTTTTTAGTGTACCATATGGCCCAGGAAGTTTTTGTAGTGTTATAGCTTTATGCTAGAGTGAGAAAAAGATCTCTAGATGATTTGTAGTGGATCAACAGAGATTTTATACTTCTGGTTTATATACCTACATCAGGTGCCTGAAATGAAGAGAGTTCCAAGCTACCAGAAACTGACTTTTCTCGGAAGAGATTGTGAGGTAAGCTCAGTTCTGGTACTGAAAACAATCTCCTAGGCTTATAGTGTTCTGGTTAATGGAATTTAGACACAACAGCAATAAAAATTAAAAACAGATTTAAAAACAAATTAGATATAACAAACCAGGCTTACTCACCCTTTTCCCGTGGTATGTTCTTCAAACCAGAATGGTCATTGCTGCCCACCCTGCGAAATGAAGAGACCACACGACAGGACTTGGGATGAACTATGAGCAATTTATTATTTATTGCCTATTTACACATGAATTTGAACTTGGACATGACATCGAACTTAAACTTGACCTCACGGGAGGGCGGTATGATAGTAAAATACCTGGTCCACAGGCAAACCCATGATCCTGAGTTGCCACCTTGGCAATCCCCTCTGGAAGGTGTGCCCCATGAAACCCACCACCTGCCACAGAGCCCAGAAGTGAGGGCATAAAATATGTGGGCACGTCCCAAGGATGCCCTCCTTCTTGGCCCTTCACCCCCTGCCTGACAACCGGGTGAGTGAGCTGCAGAGGTGTATCCTACACCATCTTGTGCCAAAAGTATATCTCAGTGCATTAATGCCCCTCCTTCACCGCCATGTGCAAGGACAAGCATCTGCTTAGTCCTTGGACCACCCACTGACCACCAGGATGTCCCTCAGGCCTGTCTGTAAGTTTTCAAGGAAAAATCCAAGCCCATCAGGTGACAGGTGAACCCCATCCACCCTATATAACCCGTCCTGGTGCCATGTTATGTTATGATGGTGGATGTATTTGCCCAAGCGCTGTCATAGAGCGTTGCGAATCTCAAGGTTAGTTCGTAGCTGAGCGCCTTTGAGTCGCCATGGGTCACTCCCCCACCAAGCCCATAGCTTTCTCAGGATCATGGCTGACCAGACAATGCAAACACCAGGGCACCTGGTTCTGATGATCCCCATGTCATGGATGGCCTGCAGGACCAGTAGGTCACATTCTACAGTTCTGTGTGTCCCTGAGGAAGGCTGGGATTTCCCCACAGACCATCTGCTCGACCCTCTCTGCTATAGCCTTCTGGTTGAAGGTTCAAGGCCACCAGGACCCCACTGGGGATTTTAGGATTCGCAAGGTTATTGAGGGTTGGAGCAGGGAGCGTGGGCCATTTCAGGATGAGTGTAAACCGCTCTCGCCGCTTATCCTCAGAGGTCTGGGCAACGTATGGGGAGCCATATGCTCTTCGCCTTTTGAAGTGTCCCTATTTCATGCAGGAGCTCTCACTGCATTCTTTGGAGCCTTGAGGGTTGGCGAGATGCAGAGTTTCAGCTTTCATCCTGAAGCAGAAAGCCACACTTCAGGATTTTCAGGAGCTTCTGGGCCACCTGAACTTTGCATGCCAGACTACTGTGATGCCTGAAAACGTGGTGACTGGGATGCCCTTAACTAATATTGGAAACTGGGACTCCTGAAAACAGGAGATAGAACCTTTAATTGATGTGGAGACCGGGATGCCTGTAAACCTGGAAGACTGAAACATGGGAGACTGGGGCATCAGAAAACCTAGGAGACTGGGATACCTGTAAACCTGGGAGACCAGGATGCCAGAAAACCTAGGGAGACCGAGACTCCTGAACCCAAGAAACCCTACCCACTTTCGTGCCTCCAAACCTGAAGCCCCTAGTGGGCAAGGAGTCCAGGAGTCCGGAGGTCGGGCTGTTACCCTGTGTACTGGGGGTCCCGGGAGGGACACCAAAATGTGCTCAACAAAAGGTGGGAAAAATTAGCTCAGAGCACTGCTTAGCGTTACGAGAGGCAGGGTAACGTAGCGAGATCTTGAACCCTATGTCTACGGGGTCGGGTCGAGTCAAGGAGCACACAAAAGTTCAAACAATAAATGATGTTTATTAAATACAGGCAAAACAGTGTATGCGACACACTCATACAAGATAACTAAAGAAAATAAAGGTTGGAGTGGTATAGAGGGATTTTTAAAGGGATTGCTGGTTTGGGTGATACTTCACCTGTCCCGAAGCCGGAAAAATAGAGAGCGAAGCTGGGGTGCGATGTAGCTCAGCATGTGGAGCTGAGGGGAGGCTCGCCAAGCAAAGCGGCAGCAAGGCGGGATGAAACTCGGGAGCGTTCCGAGGAAGGTCTCGGAATCACGGGTTTTTATAAGGAGAATTGTGACCGCAGGCTATGCCGTACTTGGGGGAAAACAATAGATTTGGAGTTGGAGACAAAGCCTCCGAAAGGTCAGAATCTGAATGATTGAGTTATCGTAGCGGTTCTCAATAGAGTAGCCAGTATGCAAACGCAGAGGACTTGAGTATTGTATAGTTAGCCCATCAAGCTGCCAGCGCAGGGCAGAGGCTCTTTTGTAAGTTGCGTGCATACCTAATTAGAGTACTTGCCTGGAGGTCTCCTAAAGCAGTGAGTCAGCTATTTTCTGACCTGCCTGAATTATCCAGGAGTATTACGGCAATTAATGGCCGAGCTTGTTTACGTGCTTGTCCAGTGGCCTCGCAAGCACGTGGAAGGTAATAGAGAAGTGAAGCCGAATTATGATATCAAGAGGATATCTTTTAATATCCCCAAAGCTTGGACTAGCCAGGGCAGTAACAGGGCCAATCCGCAGCAGCAGGCCCAGCCATGTGGCCAGAGCCAAACAAAGAAAGATGATCGGCCACTCCAGGGGTTGCGCTTTGCTCACTACTCACTTCGCCCCATAGGCTTGCCTCCCTTGCTTCCTTTGTTGTTCATATCTCTCTCTCTCTCTCTCTGATCTACTGGCTGAGAAAGCCTGCCATGAAGGCAGGTATGGCACAGTGAACTCACAGCTTGCCAGAAACAAAGAAAAGGCCTAAAAAAAAGAAGAGGCCAGAAGGGGAGACAGAGCCTCAGTTTAAAGGTCCTGCCTGGCCTGCCCCCCCTCCCCCCAGCTTCCAGCGTTGGTGATGTGGTCCCTTCTCAAAGGGGGGTAGCAAAGTTGTCTCCCACTCGAGCCACTTGGAATGTGGGTTGCGGGGGAAACAGATTAAATTAAAATGGACGAGCAGACAGCTTTGCTTCCATGATCCATTATTATATTGAAAGCACTAAACAAACCTGGATTGTAATAGCTGAAGGAGCATCTCCCCCTCGTCTTGTCTGAAATCTGGGGTCTGCTGAAGGGACCTTCCTCTGTTTCCCACCATGTGGAAACAAAACACTGTGCAAGGATGTGGGAGGGGCCTGCTGTGTTATGGCGCCTGTGAAATGCCCTTTCCTTTGGAGGGCCAAGTGACACTGACCTTATTCCAGTACCAGGTTAAAATGTGGGCTGAGATCATGCTTGGGACATGTCATAGCTAGGTTCCATCTCCCAATCTAACTCTCTAAAATCCACCCTAAAAACCAGGCAGCCATACCAAGTGAAGGTGATCTGTAGGCCTGAAGAGTGGGATGATGAAAAATGAGCCATCTGGCCCCTCCTGCCAAAAAAAAGCTGTAGTGTGACATGCAGAAACAAGGACTTCTGCTAATTCCTTTCAAAACTCCTCATTGCAACATAGCCTTTCCATCCATTCATTACTTTATTTATATCCTGTCTTTCTCCAGGCTGGTACTCAAGGCAAGGAATACAACAAAACCACATGTAGTTAAAAATATACAACATAAAGATTTTTCAAAAGCACTAAATAACAGCAGAAATAAAACCAATTAAAATCTTACTTTAACTCAGATTAAAAACAATACAGTACTATAGCAATCCACCTCCTTTTTTTGTGTGTGTGTTAAAATCAGTTTCCAAAAGCCTTACAGGAATTAAACATTCTTAACCTGCCAATGAAAGGAAAACAAAGAAGGAGTCATCCTAGTTTCCTTATGGAGGGAGTCCCAAAAGAAGCTAGCAGCCACAGAGAAGGTTTTGTCCTGCACCTTCACCAACTGTGCCTGTGAAGGTGGTTACCTGGAGAAAAATGGATCCCTTCCAGATCTTAAACCTGGCACAGGTTCATATGGGAAGATATGGCCTTCAGATAGCCTGGGTCTGAGCTACCTTGGTACCTAACAATTTTCTCCAATCTGTGGTTTAAAAACTTTTCTGATTTGTTTTCACTGGTTATATTGGCCTAGATCTTGCATGGAGAGGCAGAGTTTAAAGTTTCACCCAAGTGGAATTCTGCTCCATCTCCTCTATACTTTTCCACAGAACTCACCTGTAGCCTGTGGCCCTTCACCAACGTAGCCATTTAGGCACTGGTGGAAAGCTGAGGGGGGGTAGCTATGTCCGTAACCAGGATGCACAATGATCAGGATGCACGATGACAAAGGCATCCTTCTAGACCTCCCTGGGGGTCCTCCCGTGCTCCTAGAGACACCAATTCCCATTCTCCAACAACCACTAAATCACTCCAGAAGCAACAAAGGAATTTCAAGGAGGAGGGATCTGTTGCACAAAGCATGTGGTAAAATCTTCTCTCTACGAGGACTTTTAAAAGCCACATGCTGGCATTACACTGGCACATGTTTCTAACATGATTCCTGCCCATGGTATGATTCATTTTTACTTGGCTTAAACTATTCTTTGGAACAATAGGCTAGAATCCTGTCGAAGAGTGAATCAGCGCATAGGTAAATCCAATCAATTCAGTGGCTCTACTGTTACTGCCCTGGCTAGCCCGAGCTTGGGGGATATAAAAAGATATCTCTTGATATCAATAATTCGGCTTCACATACCCATTCCCCTCCATGTACTTGCGAGGCCCCCGGACAAGCACGCGTACAGGCTCGGCCGATAATCACCGTAATATTCCAAAACAATACAGGCAGGTCAGAAATAGCCAACTGGCAGCTTTAGGAGACCTCAAAGGCAAGTACCTTTATTAAGTATGCACGCAGTTTTCAAAAGATCCTCTGCCCCGTGCTGGCAGCTTGATGATCTGACTATACAATGCTCAAGCACTCCGCATTTGCATACTGGCTATCCTATTGATAATTCAGCTATAATTCAATCATTCAAATTCTGACCTTTCGGAGGCTTTGTCTCCAGCCCCAAATCCATTGTTTTCCCCAAGTACAAACTAGCCTGCGGTCACAATTCTCCTTATAAAAACCCCTGACTTTGAGCGCTTCCTTGGATCGCTCTTGGCTTCCATCCCGCCTTGCTGTCGCTTTGGCCAGTGAGCCTTCCCCTCAGCTTCACATGCTGAGATCCACGCTCCCCAGCTTCTCCGCTTCTAACCAGGCTTCAGGACAGGTTAAGTATCACCCAAACCAACAACTCCTCTAAAAATCCCTCTATCCCACTCCAACCTTTATTTCTATAGTTTCTCTGTATGTTTGTGTTGCATACACTGATTGATTGTATTTTTAATAAAATTCACATTTGTTATTTCACTCCGGTTTGCTTCTTGACTCCACCTGACCCCGTAGACATTGGGTTCAAGATCTCGCTACGTTACCCTGCCTCTCGCAGTGCTGACTTGTGCTTTTTGACTAATTTCCCCAACTTGTATAATTTTGAGAGCAATTTGGTGTCCCTTCTGGGACCCCCAGAAACCAAGGTAACACTACTCTAGTCAGGACTAATGAAAGGATTCAGACTGAAGGCATGGACCAGGCCAATGCCAGCTCTCTTCAGCTAGCCAGCAATAGGAGAAAAATTTGCACTGTGGGACATTCCTTTCCTTACATTAGGCACCCACCTGACATTGCTTCTTCAGAATGTTTAGAGCTGATATTAGGTGGAGGGCAGGACCATGGCATGGGGGTATATGATGACAGGCTTCAACACGCAGTTCCAGAGACAGACTTTGGCTACTCCAAGCAGAAGGAAACAGTTACCTCTGAGGTTCATAGGACATGCTTGGCTCTGCTGTTTACATCCACATGTAAATTAAGATATTATAATATGCATGCTTACCTCATGCTCAAATCCAAACAACATCTGATTTAAAAAGAATTGCTGACACTCTTTCCCAACTCACCTCTCTCAGGAAAACTTTTGACCCATGACTTTGAAAGACAGAGATAGAACTGTGATAGGACAGAGAAGGAGAGGAAAAGGGGAGAGTGTGTGTAGCTCATCACAGATTCAAGGAAATACATGTAAGAATAGGAGAAATTAAATAAGAGTAAGAAGTGAAAACAGAGCCACTTCCGTACAATGCTTGTGTCTCATCCGCTGGGCTGTGCAGCATGGTGGTGGAGAGATGTCTTTGTTGACTTCCAGGGAAAAAGGTAAGCTAAACGGTGCCACAGTGCTCTGCACCATGACAGAGAGCATGGGGCTGGAACTTGAGGAGTTATTTTGTCTTGCCACCCCCTCCTCTCCCTCTCTGCCTGTTTTGCTAACCCACCCACCATGTAAACAATCAATTAAACAATGAAAACTTTGCTAGTTGTTTCAGGGCTGGGTAGAAATTTTTAACCTTTTCCCCACTTTTTTATGGCCTATCCTATCCTATTGACTGGGGACTGTGACAATTGGCTTTTGGGTAGTGTTCCAAAATAGGTGGTCACTTGGCCGGTACTGGGGGGCGGGGAGAGACAAGGAGGAATTTGGTGACTTGGGGTAGAGATTGTCAGGTTGGCATTCCAGATGCAGGATGGCCAGGGAGTAATTTAGATTTTGGCTTATCCTTGGGGTTTATGTATTTCTCCCAGGGGAAGCTGGGAAAGAGATCTGAGTGAAACCACCTTCCTCAGCTGCTCCCATGCTTGGTTGCTCCACTCTTATTGCACATCTCGAGAATTAATAAACAGGTTTAGAATTAAATAAAGTGGCCATTTTCAGCCCATTCTCCATATCTGATCTCTTTATTTCCCTGGTTGGTCAGCAAATACTTCTATTATTTTATTTTAGGATTTAACCTTTTGTTAGTCAAAGTGCTGAAAACAGGGAGATAATGACTTTAATTGATAGGAAGTTATTAGCTGGAAAAGAAGTCTTTTTAGTTGTTTAAGTGCTCTTATCAAATGAGTAGTAATTGCCACAGCAGAGCATTTGAGACTCTGGACTGCAATGTGTTTACTTTGTTAGGAAGTTAATGGCCCAGCAGGCTTTAAAATGGTATTCCACCAAGTTGGATCCAAAGTCAACATATAACAGCAGAATAATAGGGATGATATCTGTGGTTTAAACAACTTGATATTTCAGGTAGAGGAATCACAATGCTACTCCAGGTAAAAAGGAGGGAAGTATGGGAAGGAAAAAAAAGAAAATGTAGCAGCACCTTTAATACTAATCAATGTTATTTTTTTTTTCTTTTTAGCATGAGCTTTTGTGGATATAAACCCACATTTTCAGATGCAGTGCACAGTGATATCTAGGCCTCAGGATATAAAGCATATTCATATAGTTTAGCATATTCATATAGTTTCTTTTTCTCCCTCTGTAGCTAGAGCATAAACTTGGATTATGGTTATACTGATGGATTTTTTTTTAAATATTATTGATATGAATTGGTCAGTTTATGCATAATATCTTTTGTTTGCCTTTGTTACGTCTCTCCTCACAATTAGTAAAAGTCACCTTTTACTTTTGCCTCTCTTCTGGCCTTCACTCTTTGAAGAGTTTCATCTGTCATCCATTGAGTCTTCTCTTTCTTTTTGGCTACAGATAAGCATCTTTTTGCATTTCTCCCTGACAACGTCCCTGGCTTCAGTCCAGAGTTCTTCTCATTCCCAGGCAATTAGGCTTAATAGTGCAAATCTATTTTTACATCATCTTTAAATTCTACAGGTATGTTCTTCAGGTTGTATTTTGGCATGATAGTTGGTTTAGTTTTCTTCTTTAACCTTTCTCTAATTTTTTTAATATTAGTAGTTCATGGTCTCTGCCACAATCTGCTCCTGGTCTTGTTTTTGCAGAGAGGATAGAGTTTCTGCAACTTCTGCTTCCAGTTATGTGTTCTGCTTGATTTCTGCATTGACCATCGGATGACGCCTATGTAATACAGTTGCCTCTTTGGTTGCTTGAAGAATGCATTTGTAATGAACAAATTGTTGACCTCACAAAACTCAATCAGTGCTCTCCTGCTTCATTCCTTGATCCTTGGACAAATTTTCTTACAATCTTTGATTCTGCTGGGTTTACTACTTTTGTAGTAAACTTTTTCTTTGATTAACAATAAACTGTATTTTGTTCATTATCGGTTTTTCCTGGACTCCACTACAGAATCTTTCAATTTCTTCTTTTTCTGCCTCTGTGGCTGGAGCATAAACTTGGATTATAGTTATACCGATGGGCTTTTCCTGAAATCTTACTGAAATGAATTGCTCAGACTTTGCATTATATCCTTTGCTTGCCTTTGTTATCTCTCTCCTCACAATTAATGCCACCCCATTTCTTCTTAAATGTTCATTTCCTGAATAGAGCACTGTGTAATTATCTGAATCAAAATCTCCCATTCCTGGTTGGCTGGCAGGTAGCATGAGGGCTCCGCCTCTTCCTTCTGCAGAGCAGCTGGATATTTTCCCAGGCTACGCTGGGGGAGGAAGCATGAGGGCCGTGGCTCCAGAGGCTCTGCATGTATGGTAAGTGCATGTGGGGCCCCAGAGTGATGCGCAGTCAGGCACCATTTTCGGCTAAAAGCTGAAGATGATATAGTGCGTGATCAGCACCTGCTGGCCTTGGCAGCATCGCGCAATTGCGAGGATGTCATCTGAAACATTCCTTGCAATCACACAATGCTCTGGAGGCCCTTTCACATGACAAATGACATGCAAAAAGGGCCCGAGTCAATGGCTGAACCTCCTCTTGTCCTGAGTCCAGTTGTGTCATTAGCCACAGTGCTACTTGTAATCGTCCTCTGCTGTACCCCAATAACTTGCTGAGTGTCACCCAACTGGGGAGTTTCATTTTATGGCATTATCTCTTGTTTCATTTTGGATTGTCTCATCATGGGGTTTCATGGTAAAAGATATTCCAAAGGGGTTTAACACACCTCTTTCTGCACAGTACTAATAAGCATTAGCTATGGTACCATTGCCATTGTCTCTGAGAGATCCTTTAGCAGTGTCACTCCCTGCTACTACTACTGTGCATGTTCTTTCATCTATTTAGTTTGGTTCCTCAGCAAAAACCTGTTTGACCTGGAAAACCCTTGATATTAATGAAAACCAGTTACAAGGTGTTGGTGCTGCTAGAGATGTGCAGAATCTTTGCTGATATTATTTACTTAATTGTGGACATATCTCCTTCATTGCAAAGAAATGCAATTGCACATTAGAACCTATACTCCCTTATTTGCATGTTGAGTGACTTCCCTTCTCCCAGATGTTCTCAGTGCCTCCAGCAAATGCACTCTGCTTCATGCCAGTGTCGCTATTGCTTGTTTACTGATTTTTCCCTCAAGGCCTAAATAAACACAACCAGAGAAAGAGGACAAGGACTGAGGAGGCCACTGGACTTTCTTGTCACTCGTCTCCCTCTTCATTGATTTGAGGAGGACAAGAGCATTTTTCATTTATTATTTATTATGGTCACAGACCAGCATGAACAAAGATAAAATTTTTTACCATAAAATAGTTAAAATATATAGATAAATAGAGCAGAATGCCTTAAAATACAATGTAATAAAATACAATAAATACTTAAAATTTCTTTTTGGGAATAATAGTGCTAAACTAATTATGAGTAGTACCATCCATGAATGAGAGCACATTATCTAAGCAACAATGATGTTTAGTATGATCACAAGGATCCAAAAAGGATGTGGGCTTCAGTGATCCCAACCCTTGATGCTATTCTTGCCCTCAAAAGAAATTCTGTAGATAATTATGAAACACCCAAGCACACTGTCAAGCATTCTCGCATTCTGTAATTGCTATCAGAAATGAATTTAAAGCAGCTCTGAAACCAGTTTTGAAAACTTACAGCTAATATGATATCTGTGTATGACTTGTGTATCTCAAGCTGAATGAACAGCCATGCATTGGGGACTGCCCCTTTCTATATAGTCATAGTCTTCAAGTAATCTAAGACCACAAATAAATAGCACCCCTTAATCTTCTCTCACAGTCCCCTTGGTATAGTAAAGCAAACTGTAGCCTCTGTTCTTTTAACTCCATCTCAGTACTATCGAGTTTTGGGCCTTTCTGCCCTACACTGTTCTAGTGCTATTATTCCACTTTCAACATCATGTGGAATTCTGGGCTTTGTAGTTTCCTAAGGCCAAAGAGCTCTCTGGCTGGGAATTCTAAAGGTCCCTCCCTAAACTGCAAACCTCAGGATTCCATAGGATGTTGAAAGTAGAATAATAGTACTATTACAGTGTAGTGTGGAAAGGCCCCCTAGTCTCAAGGCCAGCTGTAAATGTTGGAGGCTATGAAGCAGCAGATGGGCAATGATAAGGTTTAGAAGAAGAGCAAGCTACTGTAGTCTTTCTCAGACGATGCTGAATGGCAACTCCCCTGATCCCTTGCCATTGGCTACCTTGGCTAGGGCTAATGGATGGTGCTATCTGAAAACATCTGGAGACCCAACCCTTCACTTAGTAATACAGCTGCTTTGATCCTAAAAGCTTCAAATGGGACAATTTGCAACTAAAGCCTATGCCATGCTGGATCAGACCATATTCATACAGTCTCTCTCTCTCTCTCTCTAATACACATGTTCTCATAAGTTATGTACATTTAGGGGTGTATCGGATGTGAAAATGAGATTTCCATCCAGAATGCAGGCCTCTAGATCTTGTCATGCTCGTAACCATGTCATTGGGTACATGGTATAACCTCAAGCCCACGTGGATCCAGGAAACCTTCCTTTTAAAAAAATGCATCCATTTGAGATAGAGAGAGAATATAATCTTAACTGAGACATTTGAATTGAATTGGAAATTGGTGTGTGAATGGATCGATGTTGCAGAGCGGTACAAAATTGATTTAATTTTTTTAAATCAGAATTTACCAAAATTCAAAAAAATCAGTTGTTTTATGGGTCACTTATTTCCCCTAACAGTCCAACACACATGGTCGCGTTTGGCTTGGTGAGGCAAACTATCACTTTGCTGTCATACACCTGATGAAATATGCAAACTGAGAATAGAAGTTTTTATTTTGTTTTCTTCTGAAAATTCATTTCTGTCTGTTGCCATCTCTACAAATTATTGTTGTTATGTTTTCATTCCCAGAATCTTGCCCTGCAGTTATGTAATTTCCTACTAACAGTTTATGCAGCTTCTTTTCTAAACACCTGTCATTTTGTTAGCACTCATTTCATATTGGGATGTGTGTGTGTGCGTTCGTGTGTGTGTGTCCCTGTAGAATTCTTTCAGCTTTCTTTCTGATCAAATTAATTATTTTACCTACCTCAGTTCCCTTCTGATTCCTTTGCTGAAGTAAAAGTGCCATTAATATTTCCTTCAAAGAAGTCTTAAGGGCTTTCCAGATGCTGTGGTTGATTTACCAGATAGCATTAGCAAAATGACTTCAATTAATTTTCCCTTTAATTTTATCTTTTAATTCCATGTTGTTTTACAGCTAATTGTCAAAGATCGAGGATCTGTTTGCGAGGACTTTTATTTCTGTTTACCCAAATACGTAATAGCATTTGGAGCATAGTTAGTGACTGACGGCTGACATCCTATTAGGGAGATATGAACGTTTAAGTTTCTTTTATGTGTGCATATATGATCTTTTGGGGATGGCAGCAGTTCTTAATCCCCTTCCTCCCCTGCAGCACACAAAGCCCTCACATCCTACTAGAAAGCCTCTGAAGCCCCCTGCTTAGCCATTCCTTGCTTTGTGAGGAGTGGGCATTGATCACAGAAGCATCTCCCCACAGCCAGAAGCAAAATGATGACATCAGTGTTGAGATCCACTGAATTCCTCCAGGCGTCTCTGAGCTGCTGTTATCATTTTGCATCTGGCTGCAGGGACATAGCCTTCTGCCATCCTGCCTGCTCCCCAAAAAGCAGGGAATGCCTGTGCAAGGTGTGTGTGTGGGAGGGGCAGATTCAGAGAATGTTCCTAAAGCTGGGGCGGTATATGGCTTAACCTAGTAGGCATGCTGGCCTACTACTATACAGTGAGCCATAGAGGATTGTAGCCATTTAGCCTGGGGTGGATTAATTTGTGTTTTTTTTTTCCATCATAGTTTTTACCATTCTCTGCATGGTTATGCATATTTAAGCTAGTTGTCTTTAGGGGAAGTAACTGTATGTAACTGGTCACAGAATACTGCAATTGTTGATTAAGTATTGTAACTGCTATCAGTCAGTTTAGTTTCAGCCAAAATCATATGCAATATCAATCTGGTCAAAGCTGGTAAATTTCCTAATTTCCAATAAAAAGGAAGAGAAATCTTTGTTGTCCCATAATTACATTTATAAGCTCTGCTACCCCCATCCAAATTTTGCCAACTCTTCTGAGTATTCATACTGTCCTATACCTTCAGGGGTATACTCATTCCATCCCTACCATGAATGTAGTGGGAAGAGCTATAGCCAATACTTCAGTCCAGTATTAGTGTACTAGTTTACTGAGACTTTTTTTAAAATAATTTTTATTAAAATTTTAAATGAAAAATAATTTAAAAAACCCCTCCCCGCTTCGACACCCATTTTCCCAGTTGAATCTGAGTATAACATTCCATTCCGCATAAACATTCCATTCCGAACATTATCTCTATTTTACAACAATCATAAACTATTATTTTTAGCTTATATTTAACTATTTACATTTTATCGTTTATCACCTCATTTTGTCTTCCACCTTTCTCACAGCCTTTTTTTCTTTTCCCCTATTTCACTAGTTTACTGAGACTTTTACCATCACTTTGTCTAAATGCTTTTATAGTTCTTCTCTCTAAGAGTAAGGTTTCATGTATCCGATTGACATGGGCACTTTCCAACTGTTGGTGTGTAATTTTCAATAGACCCATACATATTTAGTCCCAGTAAACATGTGTATGAGTGCATGACTGATTACTGAATGGGGAGGAGGCAAAATTGCTCCGTTCCAATTGTTCTGTGCAGATGGTATTGCCCAGTGGTACTTGTAATACGGAATAGTAATATGGAATAGTAGCCTCAATTGCATGGCAGTTTCAGTTCAGTTAACATAGACTCCATGTATCTATTCCAATAAATGGATGAACTCAGGATCACTATTCTGCTACTGACAACCTTTCCACACTACGCTGTTATTCCACTTTCACTCTCCTATGGAATCCTGGGGTTTGCAGTTTAGGGAGAGGCCTTTAGAATTATCAGCCAGAGAGCTTTTTGGCTTCAAGAAACTACAAAGCCCAGAATTCCACATGATGTTGAAAGTGGAATAAAAGCAGTGTACATAGCAATATAACAGTGTAATGCTATATTTATCATTCATTCATTCATTCATTCATTCATTCATTCATTCATTCATTTGTTCATTCAGTTTATACTCTACCTTTCTCCCACCAAAGTTCATTATATGTCCAAAGTGTGATCTCATGATACATCCCAAGTATGATCATCTCTATTAAGTCACTTTGGCTTCTAGAGATAGTTCAATATCAATATTTCCTAAATAATACGTCTGTTAAAGGAGTCAGCCTTTACTTTCCCATTTTGAACCTAGAGTAAACATAAAAAGCCTTTAACACAGTACATTGATTTAACATGATTGAGTTGTAGTGCTTTCTTCCCTCCAGGAGACTAGGATAGCTAATAGCTTTAGATAGCTGCCTAGAAGGATCTATAGGGGAAAAGGTGGGACAAAATTTGATTAAATAAATGAAAATAAATACAAATACCATGTTAAATAGATTAAACTGGAAAGGTTTCATTTAGGCTTAGCTGAATATGAAAATAACCCCCTCATAGTTCTCACAGTGAGTATCCAAATTACCAATTTCTGTAAGGATGTCACCTTTGCCACATCCAGTAAATACACAGAAACCAGAAATATCTCTTGTATTTTGACAGATCAGAGAGGTTGACAAGAGTTTTCATAGCAGCCTGCCAGAGTTGTTAGATTAGAGGTCTGCTTTTAGCCATGTATGTGCATTCCAGAGCTTCTAACATGTTTCTCAAGAACAATAGTCATCACATGTCTGACTGTCTGAACACAACATTCTTTAGAGGGCAAATGTTACCCAAGTGAAAATCCACATGTGAATCTGTCTCTTTCATGGCTGTTCTTTGAATTTCTTCTTTTCCTTTCAATTCACTTTTTCCATTAACACCCCTGGATGAATAGTGCAAGTTATTACACACAACACAGACCACCTTGGGTGCTAAGGAGAAGGAAAATGTTGTCACCCTATCAGCTGTCAAACAAGTACAAAATCAGCTATTGTTTGGGGCTGTGTCATTCCTGAGTGCTTTCAGAAAGCCAGCTGCTCCCTTTGCTGAGCTGCACCAGAAATCATAAACTGAAATCCTCTACCTTCCCTGTCACTGGTTTTTCCTCTTTCACTCCAGCCTGCTGATAGATGGTTAAACAGTTCTGCTGAACACAATGCCAATTCGTTCAGCTGGTATTTGGCACAGTTTCTGCAAAGTATGGAGCAAGCAGGCCAAATGTGATCGGCTGCTCTCCAAGGGAAAGGAGAAAAATCTTCCATCTACAATCACACAGCCCACATAGTAATTGGCAGATCACTTGTCACATCATTTTACAGGGGACTTAAGAGAGTGGATTTGTCACATTTGTTCATCAAATCTCCAATATATGTCACAAAACAAGTGTTACAGGAGCTGGCGGAGGGCTAAATGACTGTGCCCTCTCCTCTTTTCTTTGAAGTACAAAGTCACTCAAATGAAGCTGAGAAAAGATCTACAGGATTCTCCCCCAATAGATCGTTTCTCAGCTTCACTTGAATTGCTTTTTCATCTGCATTTTCCTTCTTTGTCTTCATATCTTTGGTGGCAAAGTCAGCTAATTCTTTATATGCACAAGCACCCAGTTGTAATCCCTGATATTGCCCAAAAAGCCTGGGTAACAAACCTTTTCTACAAACCCAGTGAAGGACAGCAATATTGAAATAGATGGGCCTCCAGTCTGTCTTGATGTTAAAGCTCTTATATATTTGCTAGTGCAAAATCAGAACTTTTTAGGGCACATGAGATTTTCTAAGAACTTTTGGGGTAGAAGTGTTTTCAGCTCCTACAGATCCTTGGATTCGTATTTTCTTATATAAACGCTAGGAGTGTTCACTGGCCAAAGATTTGGTTTATACTCTGATTTGATGATGTAAGAAAACAACCCAATTTGGATTAGACTGATTCAAAGGCTGTCTGCTAAAACTCCGATCTTAATCTAAATCTTTGTATCTCCCATCAACACATGGTTGTAACTCTTTTTTTTTCTCTTAAAACTGGACCAAATTTGAAGGTCTATTAGCTCCTCAACCAAAGATTACATCTACTAAATCTCAGACAAATAGGTGTTATATGTCTTTAGTTTAAAAAAACAAAACAACCAAACCTGCTGTTGTCATTTTCATTCCTTGAAAGAAATTGATGCTGTCCAAACCAGTCCAGTTTGGTTCTGGACTCTTGATACAGCCCATTTCTATTAAATTTGGACCAGTCATTTAGATATTGGATTGGATCTTAACAACATTGTGGATTTGTTCTCTGACTATTATGAATAGGTTTATCAATATGTGTTGGCATTAAAGTGATGCTTGGTTAGAATCAGGGATTTGACAAAAGAATGGTGATCTTTCTTCATAGTTGTGGATGGCTGTCTGATCTAGCCATCTATGTACAGCTGTGAGATATGAAATAAATGCTCAGCAGTGCAAGACAGTAGCTTATGAGCCCCTGATAAATATTATTTAATGACATTTGATATTAGTTGGTCCATAGAGACATAGATGGCTTGAAGAATTTTTTTTTCAGACTTTAATTCAAGACTGGTTGATGCTGTCAAGCTTTGTAAGAACTTTGACAGTGATTGGGGGATCTTGGGTGAGGTGGAAGTTAAAGAGGAAAAGATAGACATTTCTAGGTGACAGAGAAATTTGGGAATCTTCTGAAGGGTTTGCCATAGGGGAAGTGCTTTTCTAAGACCATTTCTGCACTACAATGTTGTAGTGCTATTGTTCCACTTGCAACATCCTATGGAATCCTAGGGTCTGCAGTGTAGGGAGGGGCATTTAGAATTCTCAGCCAGAGAGCTCTTTGGCCTCAGTAAACAACAAACCCCAGAATTCCAGAGCGAGTTGATAGTGGAACAATAGGATTATAACAGTGTAATGTGGAAAAGTCATAAGTCTGAGATTTTCTGGCCTGCAGGCTGCATGCACCCCACCAAGACTTCCAAGTGCAGTTCTCAGAGTTCAGCTGAACCTGCTCCCTGAACCTCCCATTGCTGAAAAAAGATCAGACACCAGATGGAGCATTATGACTCCCAGGTGTCTCCATGGAGGCCTCATGGAGTGCAATTCTCCATGAGAAAGCTATTCACCACTGCATCATTGAAACTATAAGTGCCCCTGTGAGCACTGGTGCTTCCCTCCCAGACTCTCAGCAGCTGTCTGCCCTGTTTCTAACCAATCTGGCTGCCTGGTCTTCTCCAGTGTGTCCCTGAATCGGGATACATTCTGAGGCACCACTGCTCAAAAGCCATGTAGCAGCCTTAGCTACTATGCTTGTCCCCCAGATGTATTCCAAATGATGCATTGAAGAATGGACATGGCCACCAGGTTGCTTGGAAGAACATTGCATTTGTGGCAAAATAATTTAACAAGAAGGAAAACATCCCCAGCACTGCTGCTACATTTCCAAGAAGCCTCTTTAGACACTTTATTTTTTCGTTCTTTCACCCCTCCAAAAATTTCAGAAAATTTCACTTGTCACTGACCACACAAGTTCATTATGAGATGGAAGGATTTGTGTAATTTGTGCTTTCTTTTCAAATTTCAGTGAATAATAAGAAGTCTGAAAATTATCCCTATGTAGTTTCCACATATCCAGTATGCATTTCAGTTCTTTTATTTGTATAATAAAATTTGTATTTGTATAAATGTCTATTTTCCTTCCAGCTTATCAAGATCTCAATAGCATTTTGAATAGTCTATTTCAAGCCCTTACCCTCCTGGAATGTCAATATTCCAGGTTCATCTCATTCAGCAATGTCTTCCTGGCTTTCCAGTGTTTCAGAGGGGTGTTTTGCCATATGCTACCTGGAGATGCCAGGGACTAAACCTTGGTCCTTTTAATGCCAAGCATGTGCTCGCTACATAGCCATGGCCTAACATAACAACACCTTAGCTAAAATGTTAACGTCTTGCAGTGCGCTTGAGTAACAATAGCCTTTTCAGCATAACTACCTTTTAAAGGGATCCTTGTTTTGATAGAGATGATGCCCCAAAATTAATTATAAGTAGAAGCTAATTGTTCTGCAGCAGTTCTTTTATGTGCCCTGAACAAATGAAGAGATAGTGTTCCTTCCAACACATCTTTTTCAAGTAGCTCAGATAGGCTCTCTTCTTCTCTTGGGGCTTCCCTCTTTTCAAGCTGTTAAACAATCTCCTCCATTTGCCCCTCACTGGCATTGTGTACCAAGTCACTGATTCAAAAGTCAACTTCTTTAGGAAGAGATATATTTGGAAGCTGTTCTCACCCTTCCAAAATGGAGTGGAACTGGGCTAAAGACAATGGTACTAGCTGCTAGTACTAAGATCTGTACCTGAAAATCTATACTTTGATCCAACAAGGAAAGTCCATTGCATAACTGAATCCATGGATTGATTTCTTTGCCTGATTTTCAATCATTCTTCCAGGATGGATGTTAATGGCAGATTGGTTGGCTCCTAAAATCAGCTCTGGATGTTACTTTAAAGAACTATCCAGGCTACTGAACCCAATCTCCCGAATAACTCCTTTAAAGGAGATGGGAATGTATGTCATCCAGAAATCCCCCCCCCTCCAGCTACAGATATGTTGTTACACACATGTTTACACACCTGGATAAGAATCATAGAATCATACAGTTGGAAGAGACCACCAGGGCCATCCAGTCCAACCCTCTGCCATGCAAGAACCCACATCAAAGCTCCTGACAGATGGCCATCCAGCCTCTGCTTAAAAACCTCCAAAGAAAGACACTGAAATTAGAGAACACAGAACATTGAACACTGAAATTAGAGCTTTGGTGAAACTGTTTGATCTGGCACAGCCTAAGCATGTGAAGCACAAGCATATTGCTACTTAGGATGGGGCACATTGATGGTTAGCTCCATCCTGAGTAATGATATGCTTACCCTTCATATGTCTAAGCTGTGCAAAATCTATTGGCATAAAAAAACAATGGCAATTAGAATGTGGGGATAAGGGAAAAATCAGATTGCTTTGCATTTTATTATAAGCCAATCCGTACTGGGTACTGGGAAGTATAAATCAGATTGAAATTTTTTTTCTTTCCATGTTTCCAAATTTTGTGATGCAGTCTCAGATTTTTTTTTTTTAAGAAAAAGCCTTTATGATCAGAAAAACAGTACACAAAAAAAGCATACAGTAAGGAAAACAGCTTCCTAAACATAATTTTGTGGGAAATTTCACATGAAATAAATGTGATTTTTAATAGACATGGTTAGAAAATAAAAAATGATATGGAAATGGTATGGAAAGAACTAGTTCTGCAAAAAAAAGTATGAATTTACAGAAAGAAAACTTGAGGATAACGAAGGAAAACACCATGATGATTTCAATGCTGTACACAGCACATGCTCTGTATATGTGAATATATTAAACGATTACGACCATCAGTTTGAACATCAGACTTATAAGGTTTTAAATAAAAAAAATTAAGAATTAAAAAAAAAGAGAGAGAGATTTCAGCATGAAATGTTTCAGTCACAAGTGAAGCTGAGGGTGTGTAAGGCTTATAAACCACAGGTCGGTAAAGCACTGTACAATCACTACCTGTACACAATGACCAATTAAACCCCACTGATAAAAAGCATAGCCTGTTTTCACTCTGACTTTGCATTTATATTGAATTCCAATTCGTCAGTAAACATTACTTTCTTGAACTCTTTTTCTTTGGGGGTAATGTATGACCTCTCGCACAGGGTTTTATTGAGACTCTTTTGTCAATATGCATCCCTCTGTTTTTCTAGTTGAAATGCTTTTATGCTCAAAGTTGGCCAGATATTTCTTGACTTTTGTAAGCAGAGTTCTTCCCATCCTTCACATACATTTGGAACACATGATTTGAGTTCAATACATCACTCTTTATCCAGTGCTTATCATTCTATAAGCATAAATTCGTCAGATATTATTTTAATCTTATGAGGGCAGTGCAAGGAACCATCAACCTTGATCCTGGTTTTTCATGGATTTGAAGCTTTTGTTTGATTCCTCAACATTTTGCATCGTTCACTATTCCCCAGAGCAAGTGTCATTCCACGACGATATTTGCATTTGTATGTATATGTGTGTATTGAGTGGAGGCAGCAGCCACAAACTGTGGCTAAAAGCACTCACAGAAAATCCTGAAAAGCAGCCTTTTTCAAAGAGAGTGAAGAAAAATAAAATATAAGTTTTTGCTTGTTTGTTTGTTTTTGGAAAAGGGAGAAGTATCACCTGAGAAATTTTGATACAGCATTAATTCAGGAACTTCTGTGTTCTTAGAGGTTGGAGGTATATTACTTTCACATTCTATTCCAGAAAAACGTCTTATCTATTCAGTTTCTATTCAGTTTCAATGCAAAAATTATGCTAACAATGGAAAACATGGCTTTGGAGGAATTTCTTAGAAGGTTGTCTCCACATCCTCACCATGTGTTGAGTTTGCTTACTCTGGTGAAGAGTGCTTGCATATTCTCTTGCTTTTGGAGGTGTGGACAGGGGTAAGTGAGGAGTCACTTTCCATTGTAGCATTCAATTTTTGGAATTCTCTGGCCTTGGAAGTTTTGCTGCTTCTTAGTTTGGCCATATTCTGTCGCTTTTGGGGTACGCTTTTTCCAGCGAACTTTTCAAGTCTCAGTTCTACAGATTTCTTTCGCTTAGTCCTGGCCCTCTTCAGCTTATTAATTTCAATGTTTTGCTGCTGCTGCTGCTTTTAAGTGATTTCTTTATTTTGCTGTGGTACATTAGTAGCTTTTTGTCATTTTCATATTTCATTTTGTTAGCCATTCTTGCCACTTCTTTCTTCAAAAGATGTAAATCTCTGTCTATCAATCTCTCTCTCGCTCTCTCTTTCTCTAAAAGCAAACAAACAAAAGTAAATAGACTTTCAGCCACAAATTCTATACATAATTATTTAGAGGCAATCCTCAACTCAGTGAGTCTTACTTCTGACAAGAGAGCATTGTGCAGTCACTACAAATGATAAACTTGTAGACCTTCCTTATGACTGACAGTGGTGGAGAGAATTATTGGTCCATTTGGCCCAATAATATCGACTCTGACTGCCAGTGTGTCTCCAAGGCCTAAGTCATTTCATTTCAGTTTTTAAAATGCATCAGTCCATACAAAGGGCCAAATCCATAGACAGCTACAGAAGTATGCAAGATAACACATCTAAATCTTACGCACACCACACATTATACAAAACCGTACACCTTAAAACTCTGAATCACTTGACAAGGAATAGCATTGATTACAGATAAGATGCAAACTCTCTAGTTACATGTGTATTGTATCTATCTATATCTCTATATTGATAGAAATGTACATATATATTTACGTTTAAAATTAACACTCTCTTTGTCTCTAAAATCTAGCCTAGATGTTTTCTTTTGCCCTCGTACACTGAAGAGGGAACAATCAATAATAATATGCATGAGTTTTTCAACATGTTTCAATCTACACATTCAAGAACAGTCAAGGTAGGGCCTATTCTCAAACCCGCCTTCCTGGAAGGTTGAAGGCATCACACTTAGCTTCCTTACTGAAAGCAAGCCCTCAGTCCACTGGAAATGACTTTCAACTGGACATTCCCAGGAGCAAACATGGAACCTTGATATTCACTGCACCACTCAGCTGTAGTGTTTTACGATCTTGGCTTGAGTGGAACTTTGGATACATTACAGTTCAGGCACTTGGGCATTGGAAACCCCAGATGCTCCAGTAAATTGAAGTTGCATTGGCTCAAAAAAACAAAAACAAAAACAAAAAAAACAATGACAAACCACACACATACAATTTAACCCCAGCTGTAAAGGCCAGTAGCAACAAAAGAGACCAGAGGGAAGGAGGATAATAAGTTGACAAATTAAATTGCAAAGAGGTTAAGAAGATACAATTAACTATGCAAGAAGAACTTTATTATTGATCTTGTAATTAAAAAGGGGGGTGGAAATTCCTCTAAAGCCATGACCTGTAACCAAGTAATATATTAAGCACTGTTCCTGAATTAATCTTATTACAACACAAAACAAAACTTAGAACCAAATTAGCCCTGCTCAGGGTAGAACCTGCCTAAATAGGTCAGTAGCTGGGAATCAAAAAGCACCTTTTAAAAGTGGTCAGCTGATCTTACTGGGCAAACATACATACCAACAGATGTATTTGCAAGCCTGGAGATAACATAAATTACCTTATGTATCCATTTGATTATGGAAAGTGAAAAGGCAAGATATTTTAAAAACACTATTTTATCAGTGGGTATATCCTAACGATATATCCTAATCATTGTTAATTTGTATTTTGTACAACTTTGAGCATATATGACATAAACTAGAAACACGACAGAATTGAAACTCAAACACTCAAGATAAAGTCCATTCTATCTCACTCCCCCTATTATAGATTTTAACTGAGTCCCTTCATCAAACCTGGCACGTTTCAGTGAAGCAGGTGCAACAATAGGGATGGGAAGAACATTCACTGTTTCTTGTCTTGTCATGTGCCTTAAAGTCATTTCTGACTTACCACAAGGTTGAAGTAAAACTACCATGGAGTTTCCAAGCCTCCTATGTTCAGTCTTAGTGAATTCTGATTTCTTATATTCTATGTTATCAAGGAAGTAAATCATCTTGAACACTCTGGAAAGGATTTGAACAGAGGAATTTAACAGGGCTGTTCATAATGTGTGTGTGTGTGTGTGTGTTGGCTACCCAGTGTCGAGAGGTCCAGAAATTTTAGCTAGAAACCTTAATTTAGTTACTAGGGTTTGCCTGTGTGTAGGCCTAAAACCGTCTGCCTTTTGAGTACAAAAAAGAATAGTATAACAACTGTTTACAAAAAAGTATAACAACTGTTGTTGTTTTTGTTATTGTGTGCATTCAAGTTTTTTCTGACTTATGGTGACCTTAAGATGACCCTGTCACAGGGTTTTATTGGCAAGATTTATTCAGAGTGGGTTTGCCTTTGCCTTCCTCTGAGAGCCATTGAGTCCAACCACCTGTCAAGCAGGAATACACCATCAAAGCACTCCAGAGAGATGGCTACCCAGCCTCTGTTTAAAAACCTCCAAAGAAGGAGACTCCACCACAGTCCCAGGCAGTACATTCCACTGTTCAACTGCTCGTACTGTCAGGCAGTTCTTGTTTTCTCCTACAGCAAGGAGAAAATTATGGAAATTACTTGTCCTCCATATGAGGACAAAACAGGCAAAGATTTACATCCCTTCACAACCAAACATCGATAGACAGCAATAACATTCAATGAGAGGCTAGAGACACTCCTATACATCTATCAAGTTTTTCTGTTCTTTTTGTTTTTTCATTCTGTGTAATTATCGGCACTAGCCAGTGGAGGTCAGTAGCTTTTATGTCAGGGGGCCCTGAATTGGCTTTGGATTTTAGTGTGAACTTGAAACAAGCTATTCAAATAAGTTCAGCACTTTGGATAGCTCCTTTAAAATTCAGAAAGAAACACGTGGGGGCAGCTTCACTGCCCCACCAACATCAGAGCCACTGGCCTCCACAGGCACTACAGATACTTGCTGAATTCAGTATCTGTGAATCCACATACAAAACAGCAAGACCAGTACCTCTTAGGCCATTTCTGCACGAGGCTGATATTTTGGAGTCACCTCGAATTCTTACCCTCCTGTCTACATGTTGGAGTGTTTTAGCGTCGTAATTTTCCTCTTGGTCCTGCACGTTTTCAGCTGCTAGCATGGTTCACTGCGACAAGAAACCACTGTATCTGAAAACTGGAAAAACTCTGATATAAATCTCTCAAACTGGTTCTGCTTCATTTTTCGCCTATATGCGGAAGTGTAACATCGATTCACAGGGTAGAAGTGGCCAGCTATGGGCGTTCCCAGGCTGTCCCTTCCATCATTTCCGTCCCTATCTCTCTCCACCCATCAAAGGACAGGCTGCTGTCATTATTGTCTTTGTGCTTTAAGTGGACAGCAGGAAGAGAGTGGATCTTGTAATGGATTGTTAAGACATGTTTTTTCCATGGATCGACAAACATACATACCTATGCACAAATGTAGCAATGCAGAAATATGTTTAAAATGTGTTTTTTTAAAAAAAACAAAAACAAAAACCAGACCAATCAGCGATGGCAAGCAGGATGAGGGAGGGGAATGGGAGTGACCAGGGACTTGCTGTTGCAGATGCAGCAACTGCTGTTCTCCGTGGTAGTACGATGTAAATGGGGGGAGGGTACAGACAGCACAGTTTCTGAACTGGAGTATAAAAACACCGCTCTTGACACGCGATGAAATGCTCCTCCCCTCTCATGCGGAAATGGCCTCAGACTATCATTTGGATCAAAATATAGCTTTCCAATGGATCTGGCTCTTCAGCAGATTTTACAAAACAGTTTTCAGCACTCCGAAACAATTGAAAAACAGATTTGAAATATCTTGAGGAAAAAAATGCCTATTTGAATATTCTAACAATTGGATTTAAATAATTAAAAAGCAGATCTTACCTACTTATGCAAAGATTTTTTAAAAAAAGAGGAAGAAAGAAGAAAGAAAGAAAGAAAGAAAGAAAGAAAGAAAGAAAGAAAGAAAGAAAGAAGGAGAGAAAGAAAGGCAGGCAGGCCCTGGAATTCCCTTCCCAGAGGTGCTAGAATGTCACCCTCCTAATTAACTTAGAACCCTTTTTATTCCAGCTGGCCTCTGATACGTATCTCTCTTGTTTTAAAGGAGAAACTAGCCTTGTATAATAAATAATAAAAATTTATAACAAAAAAGGATGGGATAGAAATAAACATTTGCTGTTGTTGTTGTGTTGTTGTTGTTAGGCAAATGAAAAGAACTGTGGTTAAAAAGATACAGAATAGTATGGGGCAGAAATAAATCCACTCAGCTAGAGTGACCTGCTGGTATTGGTATTGAGAGCTAAGATCTCACAGAAGAGATAGAAAGGGGTTTTCTGAGGCCAAAGCTGTTCCTTATGCATCTCTGCTATTAAAGGATAAATGCAATGTCCTTGTGATTCAGAATGGAGCCTTATGTCACGAATCTTTGAGGGAGTCTTGAAATCACACAGCTTTGTAGAAACAAAACATGTTTGTCAAGGAAGTTCACATTCAAATTCCAGACCCTATGGCTTCAATATCCAGCATGTTGAATTCTAGATTTTCTCACACAGTTTTCACAATGAAAAGCTTGGCTTAATAATCTTTTTTTAAAAAAAAGAAGAAGAAGAAGAAGAGAAAAAAATTAAATAATTTTTTAAATTAAAACATTTTTTAAGAAAACACCCCACCCCACACAAAATTGTGACAGTGTATTCCATTCAGCTGTTAAAATTAATATAGGGTTACCACTTTTTCTCCCAGCATAGCTCATTTGATTTAAGAGTACGAGAGTCAGAAATGTAAGAAATGAACATCTCTACCACTACTTTTCCATACTGACTTTTCGAAATTCTGATTGTCCTACAGCTGTTCAACATATGGGTTTTCTACCAAGAATAAAAAGTGGTCAGTTTCTACAACTAGTGATGTTAACCTGCCTTGTCTCATGTGAATGATTACAATCCCCACCATCACATTACTATAGTAGTTGTTGAGTAATGAGTATTAATGAACACAAGGTCTATGCAACCAATTTGGCCAAATCTCGAACCCTGAACCGATTTAGGCTGATTAGGACCAGCCAGAGATCAGATGAGATTGGCTGCATTCAGACTAGAACAGAACAGTCTTGAAAGATTCAGAGCATTCTCAACGTCAAAATGGAATGAGTGGAAGCTAGGTAGTATGTCTCTATCAGGGCCATATCAGGAAAAAATCAATGTGGTATGATGCAGTGCTAGACTCTGGACACCATATTTTGTAGGCATACTTTGTAAATTTAAGGCTCTGAAATGAGTTATTAGCAGCAAATGATGAATATTTATTTATTTCCCCACTGTTGTCCCAGTGTGGGATCCAAGGATCCATGGATCCAAATGCTAAGCAAGAAAAAAGGTAAAATTTTGATAATAAAAAAGTTAAAACCCAATTAAACAAGTCATAATAATAAATGATAATAAATCATAATAAAATGCCATTAAACTTTTAAAAGTGTAAAATCATTAAAGAACATAATGAGTTCAAAGAACGTTATGTTCTTTAATACAGAACACACAATACATAACACAGAACACACAAAAATGAATCTCTACAACCTAGTTAATCATTAAATGCCTGTTTGAATAAAATGTCTTTGAGAGCCAACATGGTGTAGTGGTTTGAGCACTGGACTGTGACCCTGGAGACCAGGGTTTGATTCCCTGATCAGTCATGGAAACCCACTGGGTGACCTTGGGTGTGTCACACACACTCAGTCCAGAAAATCCTGTGATGGGCAGTGATATATTTAAGTCTTTTACTCCAAGTCTCAAGTCAAGTCTCAAGTCCTTAAAGATCCTTTCAAGTCAAGTCTCAAGTCTGGAAGCCAACTTTATACCCCAACCAAAATTCCAGAATTATTGGACAGAGTCAAATAAAGTCAGTTTTAACAATTTAAGCAGAGTTGTCCCCCCACATTTGCAATTTTGCCATCTGCAGCTTCGGAAGTGGGGAACAGGATCCTTCTTATTCACCATTACTGAAGCTTCAAAAGCTTTAGAAAGAAGGATCCTTCCTCCTCAAGCCTGTGGCCTAACACATCTCACACACCCTCTGAGAAATGTGCCCACACTTTGGGCTTGAGATAGATTGTCATGTAACCAGTAGGCAAAAAGAGATGGAGGCGTTGTTCAAAGTCGTAAGATTTCTGGATGAATGTGTTATGTTACTGAACCAAGGGCAGCAAGTCAGTCCTAAAAATATACAAGTCTCGAATCGAGTTGAGTCAGTGCATCATTTATTGCTGAGTCAAGTCCGAGTTGAGCCACTGAAGTGACTTAAGTCTGACTTAAGTCCAAATCTATCAATTCATATCTACATCACTGGCAATGGGTTTGCCTTAGGGTCACTATAAGTCGGAAATGACTTGAAAGCACACAACAACCATAACAACAACAAGAAGAACAACAATGCTGCTGGTAAAAGGAGAGCAGAGAGGGGGTTAGCCTAGCCTCCTTTAGAGGGGAATGCTACAGTCTGGGAGCAGCCACTGAGAAGGGCTATCTCCTCACCAGACAGGCTTGTGTTAATGTGGAATGGACAGAAGTTCCTGAGGATCTTAAGCTTCTGATAGGTTCATACATGGAGATACGACTTTTCAGATAGTCTGGGTCTAAGCTGTCCAGTTATATATGTACACAGATCAAAAGACTGTGTTCATGGTGTAAAGCAACTGGTCTGACGTTTCTGTCTGGGCATTTGTCCAGTAACATATCAACCATAAAAAGAAAAAAATACAAAGAAGAGAGAAGATAGAACCTCATCAGAGGGAGAAATAACCAAGAAGCCAAAGGATGTGGTGGCAGTTAGTGTTCACCAGTAAACTTCATTTCTAGTTGGCAGATAACAAAATAGCAGTGAAATGCATTCCTGATAGATAAAGGAATAGTTAAGGAGGAGTTTGATAGAATATATACGCCAATTCTAGACCAGATAAAGGCAAATGGTTTTTGACCACTCCCACCAACTACAGCTCAGCTGTTTACAACAGCTGTCTTATATGCTGTTCCTAAGGTAGGTACCATAGTCTGTAATGCTGGTATAACAAGGCTGTCATAACCGCAAGGTACTGAAATCTCTCCATCATGCTGTGCAGCATTGTGGGGTGTGTATGTGGTTTTGCTGGCCTCCCATGAGTTCAAAGAGCATAGGGGTAGAACTGGGGGCTTTAAAATCCCATCTTACCCCCTCCCCTGTCTCTTTTTCCATTCAGAAAATGACCCACCTTCCCACCTCTAACACAGTGTAAGCTTCCTGGTTGCTTTGGGGCCCAGGTAGGTACTTTTTCCCTTTTCCATTTTTTTTTCTACCCTACACTGTTGCAAGGGACTTGGATAATTGGCTATGAGGAGGGTGCCTTATATAGGTTGCCACTTGAAAGGTAGTAAGGAAAAAAGTAACTGTTTGGTCAACACCTGTGGCACCCATTTGGTGACGGAGAGGCCTCAGGAGCTGCTGCTACATGTCCTGAGGCCCTGGTGGGATGGTAAAAAATGACTATCCTTGGAGCTAGCCTGAGGGTTCAGTTCTTACTTTGAGTCATGCGACTAGGTGGATATATTCTTTAGTCCAGGAAATGGCTGCTGGAGATCAACCCAAATTCCTTGGTTCTCCTTGATGTTGAGGTGCCTCACCATGGTAAAGCTGGGGAAGAGGTCTGGGGAAGATCACTTGCTTTAGCAGCTCCTGCACTAGGTCTCCCCACTTTTGAACATCTCAGCGGATAAACCTCAAAAAGTGACAGGTTAAATAAAGTGGCCTATATTTCAAATCAATATTTGTTGTGTCATCTTATTATTTCATGGGTTGGTTAGCAGTTGCAAAGTCTGTTTGCATAAGTTCTTCTACAGATTATATTATGAGTTCATTTACAGATGGATATTTAGGGATGGCTGTTTAGAGATGTATAGTTCTCAACAAATACTTCTAGAGATGTATAGTCCCTTTACAGATTCTATGAAATGAAAGCATGTGCTTAGAGTAAGAAGTCCATATTTCTCCCCAGGGAGAGAGTATGTATGTATATGCTATTAATCTGAGTATGTAAAATAAATAGCCTGAAATTTACACAGCTGGAAACTATACTCCTGCACTAAATTTCTGATACTCCAGTGCTTAAGGGCTCCTTAAGGGGTATACAGAAGGCTTCAGGATAAGACTTGTCCTTGCAAACTTGGAAGTCTAGGTGACTTTACATATCAAATTCTAGGAAATTGATAGATATATGGGAACCTCCCACCTTTTGACACCCTGTTATTTGAGAACTTGTTCTTTTGATGCTTCCAAGTTAAGGACAAATTCAATTCATTTGATGAATGTTCCACTCTTTCACCACTTCTTCTTACCTACAGAGGCTCACTTGGGACCATTCACATGCATGCACTGTGAGGTACAAAGTGAGCTGAGAGGGGAAAAAAGGTGCTAAACTGACTGAGAGGCTTTGCAAACAGTGCTCAACATGGCTGGTAACAAGTGAGTCTCCATAAATCCTTCATACTCCCATACTTCCATTTTCTGGCAGTGCTCCAGTTTTTAACCTATCAGATAACAGGGGAGGGAAGCCTGTAAGGCGAAGAACTTTCAATCTTCTACAAAGTGATAGGGATGGAATAGTTGAGGAGGAGGACAAGATCTGGGCTTTGTTCATTGACAGCTCTAATCTGTAGTCAAGAGGCAGAAATCTCACCTTCATTCACTGATCACAGTGTTTACAGAAGCCACTGTGTGAAGTCACTGCAGTTTTTGTAGTCAATTATCATATGTAGTGCTTCTTTCATTAGCTAGATTTAGCTGTTGGTAGTTGCAATTGCTGCCTGTTTCAGTGGTTGTTGTTATCTGAGCTTGATCTCTTCTAATCTTAATCTTTTCATCTCCCAAACTATTCTTTTGTGAATCTGTGTAGCATAGTCTAAACCTTCTGAATTTGTTAACTTAAGTAGTGATCTGTTTATTGTGGGTGCATATCTATGTGTTTAGGTAGATAAACTTATTCTGTCCTCCCAGCTTCCCATCCACTTCAGTTGCCTCAGTTGGTGCTAGGCATCTGATTTACTTTCTCAGTGTGAGTGATTTTTAAACTTATTTATTTTATTAAAGCATTTAGACCCTGATAAAGGTTCACCTTAGGGTTACCATAAGTTGGAAATGACTTGAAGGTACGCAACAACAACAACAGTAATAATAACACCAACAACATATATTTAACTCTAGGTTATATTTAACAAGTGTATGAAGGAAACTAGTGGGAATAATGTGGAATGAATGCATTAGATATAAACTACAGAAAGACTGAGTTTATGATTTCCTCAAAGGGGAACCCTAAATTTCAACAGTAGATAAATGGACACACTACTGACTAAGTACATTCATATAAGATTACGCTTCCAATCTTCACTCAGCTGATCTATTCACAAGGAATATTCACTAGCCAGAGCTAAGCACCACCTGAGTGCAATTCACAGTTTCTTTTATACTAAAGTGGAAAAGTATGTTCCAGTGGACTATCCAAGTTTGTCAAGCCAAGTTGCTTACTCAGATTCAATATGGAGCACTAAGATGGTATTACAGACAGGCAGGATGCATGAAAAAAATTGTTTCCTTAGAAAGGTATTCTCACTTCCAACATATCTGGTAAGAGCAATTCTACTCTTAGAATCAGGGCTACACACTGTAAAAAGCATTGTATGCCAGCTGTTACTTTGCCACTGGTCCACTTAAGATCAAGTGGCACATTTGTTTGGTCAGCCTGGACAGTGTATTATGAATCTCGCTGGGAAACAGGTATCTCTCATGTATGAAACATGTTTCTTTCTTCTTTAATAGAGAATTCACAAGCTAACCTACTACTTACACAAAGAATCTAGGACACAGAGGAAATAGTTGGTTGGTAAAAAGGAAGTAGTGTCTTTTTGTCTTTAGCTAATCATTAAAAGTCTCTACTGTCATGTAAAGTTGTGTATATATGTCACCATCTCAGAGTATCATGTAATTTTGGCCCAAACAAGGTTCGACATTTTAAGTCTTGGTTGCTAGAAGGATGACTTGGAGGAATTCCTACTGCTTCTCTAGATACTACTTCAGTAGTACTGGGAATAATGAAACATTGACTCATAGGTTAACTTATTGTAAATTTCACAAAAAAGGATAGGGAAAACTTCACCAGATGTTAGCATCCTTTTTAAATTGTTCTGATAAATTGCTACATTCAATATGCATACAAGGATGCAACAGCAAAATTATCCAGAAGGTTGCAGTGTTTTTAAAATTGTTTTCAAAAATCTGAAAATTTGCTTTGGTTAGATCTCATCTGGAATACTGTGTACAGTTCTGGGCACCTCATTTCAAGAACGGTGTTGACAAGCTGGAATGTGTCCAGAGGAGGATGACCAAAATGGTGTAGGGTCTGGAAGCCATGCCCTAAGAGGAGTGGCTTAGGGAGCTGGGTCTGTTTAGTCTGCAGAAGAGAAGGTGAAGAAGGGACATGATAGCCATCTTTAAATATTTGAAGGGATGTCATGTCGACGAGGGAATGGGCATGTTTCCTGCTGCTCTAGTGACTAGGACAAGGAGCAATGGAGTCAAACTACAGGAACTTCCTGACAGTCAGAGCTGTCCAGCAGTGGAATATGCTCCCTCAATGGAGTGTGGTGGAATCTCGTTCCTTGGAGGTTTTTAAGCAGAGGCAGGATGGCCATCTGTTGGGAGTGCTTTGATGTGGGTTCCTGCATAGCAGGGGGTTTGACTGGCTGGCCCCGAGTTCTCTTCCAACTCTATGATTCTATGAAGGTTGCAAAATTACTAAGATGTACACATCTCTTTTTACTTTCATTAAATGAAAATATTTTAAATGGTTTTTAATTTTGCTACAAGTAGATATGTGCAGTCTCCTTATCTAACCTCTTTTCTCCTTATAAGTGGCACGCGGTACATGGGCTACATTGGGAAAATTCATTCATTCATATTGGTTGAACAAGCAGACCCCAGTTTTAATTTCCATCAGATCTCTTCATTAATTAAAATTAAATAGCTTTTACACTTTTAACAGCTGTTGCCATTATTGTTACATGTGATCATTAGCTTAATTATTAACAATTATTACATTGTACTGTTCACTTTATATATACCCAGGCTTTTCCCCAAAATCAGGACTCAAGACGGCTAACCAATCATAAAGTATCTCTGCAGCAGCCATAAAAATAACCATGCTACCCTGTGGGGACAAAGAAATGCAAGGTGGTTTTTTTAGTCCCTCAGGGTACTTTTTAAAGGGCCAATGTGGCGTTGCAGTCTGAGCACTGGACTATGACCCTGGAGGCCAGGGTTCAATTCTCTGCTCAGCCATGGAAACTCAGTGGGTGACCTTGAGTGTGTCACAAATGCTGAGTCCAACAAAACCCCATAATAGGCTTACTTTAGGGTCACCATAAGTCAGAATCAACTTGAAGAAACAACAACAACAACAACTGTGGTGATAGGGAGGAGATGCTTAGTTCACAACTGGTAAGATTTGTGAAGGCTCAGCAATCTCTGAATTGCTCTCTGATCCCTGAAGGTGGAAAATGAATAAGAGTAAACTGCCAGCACATTACAACACCAACATTCTCAGGATATCTTGCTCAGGCTAGGGGCAAAATAGCATTCCTAGTGACTGGTCCCAGGCTGTGGAATACCCTTCCATGGGAGATCTGATTAGCCCCTTCCCTGCTGTCTTTCTGCCAGCAAGTAAATTTAATTTTACGAGGCTTTTGGCTTTTGATATGAGGTGGCAGACCGAGCTTTTAATTGGGGGGAGGGGGTGTTTCTGTTTTATTGTGTTTTATATGTGTTTTTAAAAACTGCTTTTAATTTGCATTTAACCAGTGATATAGACTCAAGTCGATTGACTCAGACTCAAGTCAAACTTAAGTCACTTCAGTGACTTGACTCGGACTTGACTTGGCAAAAAATTGCACACTGACTCGACTTGACTTGAGACTTGCATATTTTTAGCGACTGACTTGCTGCCCTTGGTTCAGTAACAGAACACATTCATCCAGAAACCTTACAACGTACTGATCACATGAAGATCTGCCTCAAGCCCAAAAGGTGGACACATTTCTCAGAGGGAACAGTAAATGGGTCAGCCAATGGGCTTGAGGTCTGCTCAGCAGCCTCTCCCTGCTATATATAGGAGGAGCTTTCTAAAATTTTTCCTAAGAGCAGAAAGCAAGACTTGTGCTCCAGAGTACAGGGCGGGTATATCAGAGGGGAGCAGAAAATGTGTTTGGCAGTGGGATTGAGGAGGAAGGATCTTTCCTTCTAAAGCTCTTGGAACTTCAGTAGTAGGGAATAAGAAGGATCCTATTTCCCACTTCTGAAAAAGCCCCCAGCTTTGCAAACGGGAAGTAAGAAGGATCCTATTCCCCACTTCTGAAGATGCAAATAGCAGAATCACAAAAGTAGAGGGCTGACTGTACTTAAATTATTAAAACTGACTTTATTCGACTCTTTGTAGAAATTCTGGTGTGCAGGTTGGGGTATAAAGTTGGCTCCCAGACTTGAGACTTGACTTGAAAGTATCTTGCAAGGACTTAAGACTCGACTTGTGACTTGAAGGTAGAGACTTGAGACTTGATTTGAGACTTGGAGTAAAAGACTTAAATACATCACTGCGTTCAACTAGTGTTTAACATAGAAACTGATTTAATTGTGTTTTAACTTTTTTTAACTGAAAGCTTTTTATTTGTACTGTGTTTCTAAAAGTTTGTACAACATCTTAGATCTCAAGCTGGTTGAAAGACAGGATATAAATAAAATAATAAAATAAAATTAATCTCGGAAGCTCTGGAATAAAGAGAAGACCCTGTAGGGTAAGAATGGAGATTGTCAATTCCTCTGGTAGCAGCTATATCTCTCCAATTCCACAACTCCTGCAAGGGGTTTAGCTTTAAAAACTCCAAACCATTGTGTGGAGGAACTGTGGAGCCATAAGACAGGGGTTTCTAATTCTAGCCCATTTCACCAGATGAACTGGTGAGAAGGTAGCATTAGATGACTGGACATTTCTGCTTGTAATGGTTCAGTGCTTCAACTATGAACCTTGTGGATGATCTTAGGGGATCTACCATGGGGTCAAAAGTATGGTTGTTGGATGCCTTTCCAACTTCAGTTTAAAGATTTCCAAACATGGAAAGCCCATCATTCTCTAGGATAATCTCTTCCACTAAACAGTTCATACAATAAATAAATTCTTCCAACTGTTCAGAATGTTCTTTTCTTGTAGTTTGCATCCATAGTTTGAATTACTGAGGTGACTCTAGACCAAGCTGGGGAAGTCTTGCAACCCTAGATACAACACTTGTTATTTTGATCTTGTATTTGTGCTTGCTTTAATGCTATATTTCATGTAGAAGAGGATGACCAATGCTATAGTATAGTAAACAAAGAAAAGGAAATAATGTCTCATTCAGAAAGCAGCAGAAGACACTGGCCACTTCAGTGGTTATTATGGGAGGGAGTTAAATACCAGCATTCCTAGTAGGTGCTGGCTTTCTCTTTACTGTGCTTCTACTCTGTGAAAAAAATATAACTTGCTTCATTTTTGCTTATTGTGAGGTTTTAAAAGTTGTGGTGTGTAAAAAAATAATAATAATGACCACAGATAATTTACATAATTTTAAAGCAGATGATGAAGACATTGAAATAGTTCAAGATTTTCCATACCTTGGCTCAGTCGTTAATCAGAATAGAGACTGCAGTCAAAAAACAAAAAGAAGAGCAAGACTTGGAAGGGCAACTATGAAGGAACTAGGCAAGATCCTGAAGTGTAAAGATAAATTATTGAATACTAAAGTTAGAATTATCTACACCCATCATATTTCCAATTTCCAGGTATGGTAGTGAAAGCTGGACAGTGAAGAAAGCTGATAGGAAGAAAATTGACTCATTTGAAATGGGGTGGTGGAGAAGAGTTCTATGGATATAGTGGACTGCTAAAAAGACAAATGGGGTCCTAGAGCAAATTTATCCTGAACTGTCCAGAAGCCAAGATGATTAAACTGAGAGTGTAGTACCTTGGACCTCTCTTGAGAAGACATGACACACTAAGAAAAGACAATAATGCTTGGCAAGGCAGAAAGAAGCAACACGTTGTGGTAATAATAAAGGGGGGGGAATCTAATTCATTGCAAGCTATATTATGCCTGTTACAAGAGCGAAGGCAAAACAAGTTCATTTAGAAGATGACAACCAGGCACAAATGTCCAGCGTGGCTGCTTTAAAAATGGAGTCACTAATACTACAAGAAATGAAAAGATTTACCACACAGATAATGCAAGAATTTCAGAGTATGAAGAAAGTGATTAAAGCAGATTTGAAAAAGGAGATAAAGACCCTAAGTGATAAATTTGAGGTAACGACAGAGGAAATTTAAAAAATTAATAGTAAAATACAAGAATTTGAAGAAAAAATACAAAAAATAGATGAAATAAAAGAAGATAATAAATCAACACAAATCCAATTCCAGAAACTGCAAGATCTATCAGAAAGCAGCTATAGAGAAAAAGCCCTCAAACTGAGGGGTTTAAGAGAGAAAAAATTTGAAAAACTAGATGAAAGAGTGATACCAGCATTGGCAAAATTTCTAGGATGGCCTGCAGAGCAGATGAATTTGGAGATTGACAAAATTTATTGAATATGATCACTAATGGCCAGAAAGAACAACTTAACCCATGATATAGTCATCTTTTTTGTTCACCAAAGGGTTAAAGATATGATAATCCAAAATAGTTATATCAAAAGATTAATAATTGAAGGACAAACAATTCAAGTCTTTAAAGATGCACCTAGAACTATACTAAAAAAAGGACAAGATTACATATTCTTGACCCAGGAGCTTAAAAAAGCTGGAATCAACCATAAATGGGGATTTTCAGAAGGGATTTCATTCTATTTCAGAAGAAAGAATCTCCAAGACAATCTGACATCTCCAAGACAAGCTGAAATATTCTTAGAACAACATAGGGAAGCACTGAAGAAAGAAATGAATAAAGAGGAGAGAGAGAACTTGCAAGAAAAAGAGGAGGAAGAACAAACTGTACATAGAGAAAGATTTAAACAATCAACACTTGAAGAAACCCAAGAAGAAGGAAGGGAAGACAAAGATATGAAGGCAGAAATAAAAGAGGAGGAGAAGGAAGAAGAGGAGGAGGAGGAGAGTGGAGAGGGAGAAGAAGAACAACAAATGGAAAAACAGCAGCCATTAGTTGGTGGAAAAAAAGAAGAACAAAGTATATTTGAGAACCGAAACTAAATTTGAAGGAGACTTCAAAGTTAACCATGACTAACATCAAGGCTTTGACACGGAATGTTCACGGTCTTACTGTGTTAACAAAGAAAAGGAAGATCTTTCATTATTTAGAGAAACAGAAGCAAGATATTGTAAGCTTGCAAGAAACTCATGTTAAACAATCAGACATCAAACATCTGAAAAATCCTAGATTGGGTGAATGTTTTATCTCAGCAAACGGACAAAAAAAGAAAGGAGTTGTCTTATATATAGGTAAACATTTAGCACCAATTGAAATATTTCGTGATGACTCCAGTCACTATATTGCTGTAGAAGTTAAAATACGAGATGAAAAAGTATTGTTAGTGGGTGTTTATACTCCAAATGAAAACAAATCAATATTTTTTGAAAAACTTTTTGAAACTGTAGTGGAATATCAATATGAGAAAATGATCATGATAGGTGACTGGAACACTGTTGTGGACCCGATGTTAGATAGGAAATCCCGTGAATAAATAAAGAGGCCACAAGGAAGGCTACCTAGGAATTTTCTTGATTACATCTCAGACCATGGCTTGCTAGATATTTGGAGATATAAAAAAGGAAGCGAGAAAGATTACACATATTATTCACATCGTCATAAGTCATGGTGTAGGATTGATATGTTTTTTGCATCAAAAACACTTCTGAAATGTATAAAAAAGATAGAAATCCTCCCACAAACAATGTCAGATCATAATCCAGTATTGCTTTGTTTGGAGAATCAGAAGTTAGGATATCAATGGAGATGTAGAGATCAAATATTTACAGATGAGAACACAGTCAATAAGATAAAACAACAGCTGAATTTATACTTCCAGGAAAATATGAACAAAGGTTCTCCAATTCATATAGTATGGGAGACAGCTAAGGCATATATTCCGGGAATAATTATCCAACTGGAACATGAATTGAGGAAGAAAAGACTGGAAAAAGAAAACCAAATTCTAGAGGAAATTAAGGATAAGGAAGAAAGACTTAAGAAATTACCATTGAATACTAGATTAATGAATGAAATAAAAATTCTGAAGGACCAACTTGCGGTACTTTTGGACACACAAGTAGAAAAGAAGATTAAATATTTAAAACAAAGGCACTTTGAATCTGCTAAAAAGCCGGATAAATGGCTTTCCTATAAATTGAGAAAAGAAAAATCTAAGAAGAATAATTACTGAAGTCAAGATTGGAGAAGAAACTACTACGAAACAAGAGAAAATTAAACAAGTTTTTTATAAGTATTATTCCCAACTGTATGCTGACACTCAACAGCAAGATACCCAACAACAAAAAATAAAAATGTACTTACAAAAAGCTAATATTACACAGTTGACAGACGAGGAAAGAGATAAATTAAATCGACCCATTACTATAGGAGAAGTATGTGAGGCAATTAAAAGGGCTAAATTAGAAAAGGTCCCCGGACCTGATGGATTCTCGGTCGCCTTCTATAAAATGTTCAAAAATAAGCTTATACTGCCATTGTATGAAACATTGAACCAAGTGGTAAATGGAGAGAAACCTCAGTCTTGGAAAACAGCAAATGTTACATTGATCCCTAAAGAAGGGAAAGACACAACAATCCCACAAAATTATGGACCAATTTCATTGTTAAATCAGGATTATAAATTATTCACTGCAACTCTGGCAGAAAGGCTAAAGAATATTCTTGTGGATTGGACTCATGAAGACCAGTCAGGCTTTTTATCCAGCCGCCACTTGAGAAATAACGTCCGAACTTTGATAAATATTATATAACATTTTGAATCTCATCAGAATAAGAAACTGGGACTGTTATTCTTAGATGCTGAAAAAGCATTCAACAATGTTTCCTGGCAATTCATGATTCAAGTCCTCAAAAAGATGAACATTGATAATGACTTTATTAAATGGATTCAAACAATTTATTCAGAGCAGGAGGCCCATATACTCATCAACCCAGAGAGAACAAAACCCCGTAAAGTTGAAAAAGGAACCAGGTAAGGTTGCCCACTTTTGCCACTTCTTTTTTTAATTGTAACCTAGATACTTAATAATGCAATAAGGAATGATAAAGATATACAAGGTTTAAAGATGAAAAGGATGACGTTTAAGTGCCAGGCATATGCAGACGACCTTGTCTTAATCCTAGAAAATCCTGTCAAATCAATATAAAAGCTTATTCAAATTTTGGAAGAATTTGGACAGATGGTAAGATTCAAGATTAACGAAGATAAATCAGTAATACTAACAAAAATTTAACTGCAAAACATGAGGAAGAATGGAAATCCAGAAAAAATTTAAAATTGAGAAGAAAATAATATATTTAGACATTTGGATAACTAAGAACAATCCAGAGCTGTTTGAACACAACTATTCTAGAATTTGGAAAGAGATCAAAAGAGATCTGATATCTTTGAACAAATTAAAATTATCATTGTTAGGGAAAATCACTGCTATAAAGATGAGTACATTACCCAAGATGAATTTTATTTTTCAAAATATTCCAATTATATTCAAACGAGATACTTTCTATCAATGGAAACAAGATCTAACAAAATTGGAATGGAACTTTATGGCAGATCTCAGAGTAAAAGGGGGTCTAGATTTACCTGATTTACAATTATATGCATATGTCCTAACTTGGATAACAGATTGGATTTTCTTAGATAATAAAAGATTACTGCTCCTAGAAGGAGCAGATTTAACTAATGGATGGCATTCATATGTATGGTATCTTAAAAAGAATCCTGACAAATAATTCTGTGAACACCCAATAAGAAACTCGCTATTTAAAATCTGGTTCAAATATAAATCTCAGCTTTGTTCACAAATGCCATTATGGGTGTCCCCACAGGAAGCCTTTTATAATTTGTTAAGTAAATCTCAAAACAAATGGTGGACATATGAAGAGCTATTAAAATTTCAAGGTAATGAACCAATTTTCAAAACTAAAGAAGAATTGTCAGCAGAAAGGATAAAATGCCCTTGGTTTTTATACTTGCAGCTATATACCAGATTTAAACAAGACAAGAAGGAAGAACAATTAAGTAACTCTTTTTTGGAGTTGGGTGCCGTTTTAGAGGCTACCAAAAAACATACTACAGCCAAATTTTATAAGCTTATCTTAAAATGGGAATTAGAACATGAGACTGTTAAAAGTAGTATCATAGAATCATAGAAATGTAGAGTTGGAAGAGACCACACGGGCCATCCAGTCCAACCCCCTGCCATGCAGGAATACCCTCAAAGCACTCCCGACAGATGGCCATCCAGCCTCTTCTTAAAAACCTCCAAGGAAGGAGACTCCACTACACTCTGAGGCAGCATATTCCACTGTCGGACAGCCCTGACCATCAGGAAGTTCTTCCTGAGGTTCAGGTGGAATCTCCTTTCCTGCAGCTTGAATCCATTGCTCCTTGTCCTGGTCTCTGGAGCAGCAGAAAACAAGCCCTCTCCCTCCTCTACATGGCATCCCTTCACATATTTAAACATAGCTATCATGTCCCCTCTTAACCTTCTCTTCTGCAGACTAAACATACCCAGCTCTCTAAGTCTATCCTCATAGGGCATGGCTTCCAGGCTCCTCACCATTTTGGTCACCCAGTATGATAAAATGGGCTCAAGATGTTGGATATCCACAGAGATTTGAAAATTGGTTACAGACTTGGAGAGATCTAAACTTTTCAGCCAGTCAATCATTTAAAGAAAATTATTTCAAGATGTTGTATAGATGGCATCTAGCTCCAGTTAAGATTGCCCAAATTTACAGAGGGAGGAATGAGAGTTGTTAGAAATGCAAATCTGAAAGAGGTTTGTTTTACCATTGCTGGTGGAACTGCAAGAAAGCAAAGAAATATTGGAAGACTATACATATAGAAATAACAAAAATTATAAGGAAGAATTTTCCAATGAAACCTGAATTGTATCTGTTAAATATGTTTAATGTAATTAAGGATTATGTTGAGAAACGGTACAAGAAATTAATACTCAGTCTAACAACCAAAGCTAGAATTCTTTATGTGAAAGCATAGAAAAAGGGTTCTTCCCACCATAGACTCATGGCTTATAGATATTTATGAAGTATTAGAAATGGATAAAATGACAATGCTGGTGAATGATAAATCACTAGACCATTTTAGGAATCAGTGGGGAGACCTAATCACATATTTTGGTGAGAAATGGGTGGAAACTTTTGTAATAGCTTTTAGAGAATAATTTAGATAACATGATACATATTTATATTTGATTTTGACTGCCTTTATTTTCCTTTATTTTGGTTATTTCATGTAAGGAGACTATTTAGTCAGTAATTTGTACATGATACTCTATGTTGGTGTTAATCTTTGTAAATAAGTAGTATACGTAAATAAACTCATTTGGATTTTTGAAAAAAAAAAGAAGTAGGAAAAGGGGAAGACCATGTTACAGATGGATGGACTCAATCCAGGAAACCATGGTGATGAGTCTGCAAGACCTGAGCATAGCTGTTGATGATAGGATGACTTGGAATTTCTCATTGATAGGATATCAGTAGGTCACAGTCGAGGAGGGTTTTCTTGGCAAGATTTATTCTAAAGGGGTTTGCTTTTGCCTTCCTCTGATTTGTACAAGCTCACCCAATGCGTTTCCATGCATGAGTAAGGATTCAAACCTTGGCCTCCAGAGTTGCAGTCCAATACTCAATCCATTACAGCATGCTAGCTCTCCTTCTAATCCTCAAGCACAATTAGTCAAGCAATTTCCAACCAATGTCAGATCACTCTGATAAACCCCATGGTTCCAGTTTCCTTTTTCCTGGGTAGAAGTAAGTGTTAGACAGAGATAGCAATTAATTTTCCATTCACAGGACTGGTGTTGTTTTGTAGAATCCATTTCTGCACTACACTGTTATAGTGCTATTATTCCACTTTCAACATCCTGCGGAATTCTGGAATTTGTAGTTTACTGAGGCCAAAGAGCTCTTTGGCTGAGAATTCTAAAGGCCCCTCCCTAAATTGCAAACCTCAGGATTCCATAGGTGGTTGAAACAGTGTCATGCAGAAATGGCCCAAGACTAAACATATGGTAATTATGTAGCATGGTAGTCACAAATAAAGTAGAATGGGAATAGGAGGAACTGATAAATGGCCATTCTTCCAATACCATCATGGTTTAAAGTATTTTACAAGCAACATAGTTTCCTACCCCTTGCACATCTTCTTCTAAAAAATTACACCTTTCCTGGCTTGGGGACATTTCTACAACACGTTTACTTTCATACAAGTTACTCAAAAATGACACACCGAAAATATAGCAGAGATTGCTCCCACAGCTTTGGAAGCATGCCCAGTAGCAGAGAATATCTTTAGCAGCAATGCACTGTAGTCAGAAAAACTCACCCACACCAGTTGTTCTCTTCCATCAAGGAGGCAATTTATTCTTGAGTTACAATGTGTACATATTTACAAGATTCTCCAGAAAGCATTCCAGCATCCCTTTGCTTGCTCTTTCTGACAGAGCCTCCGGCAGACACATCAAGCACTGTGCAACTTGCTGCCTAGCTCTCAGCTATATTTATACTCACACTAGCTGATGCAATCCTGCCAACCTTTGCATTCTCCCCACTCCTGATGCAACTTTCTCCCCTGGTTGCTCATCAGCATGACTCAGCATGACTAAGCTAAAGCCACATGGCTCTCCACAGGTGCACTTAACGACCCACATCACACAGTATTTTCTACAGGTTTGGTCGAACCTTTACTGACAAAAAAATCATGAGAAAATCTATGAAAAGGTTGGGAATGTGTATATAATTGTTTGGAGAACATCTGGGGTCCTTCATTAATTATTATATGGAAGGACTAGCCATTTCTGACAGTTACTCAGTTTAAAGAAGACAAATGATATAAATCTGTATGTAAGTATGTATATTAAGTAAGCATACTCATAATGTATATTATATTATGTATAATGTATAACAATACTTGTAACCTTTAGATTTCTGAATCTCAATTTGGTTTGGGAGCTGAAGCAAAGCAGATAGGCTCCAAATCAATCCAAGCTGAAGCAAGACATTTTCTGAAGCACCCCTTCAAGGTCTGGCTGGTGTCCAACCATGATTACATCTTAATAAAATGTTTGTCAACTAATGAATGAGAGCTATCACCAGGGATTTTATTTCCCTGCTGGAAAAAAACAGCATATTATTTTTATGCATAAGGTAATAATTCTACTCTGAAAGGACTTCAGTTTTTGTTAACCCTAAATCCATTTCCCCATTATTAACCTGTTCTCCAAGCTGAGGTAATATGACAGTTCTTGCCATGACTGCTTGTGCATGAAACCTTGTTTCAATCAAGAGAACATAATGTTCTGAATACAACTCATTTCTCATTGCCTAGAACTCATAGGATTGAGTCATTATATAGAACTACTTGTAGTGGCATAGCATGCTAACACTAAGGTCCTTTTTGCATGGTATTTTCCATGCAAAAGAGGGCCTGGAGCATCGTGCAATTGTGAGGAGCGATCTACATGATGCACTCACAATTGCGCGACGCTGTAGGGGCTGGCAGGCACCGATTGCGCACCTTTTCATTTTCTGCTAGAAGCCGAAAATGGTGCACGATTGCACATTGCTCCTGGGCGCCGCACACACTTACCTGGCATGTGAAGCCTCTGGAGCCATGGTGCTCGTGCTTCCTGCCCCAGTGCAGCCTGGGAAACTCCCAGGCTCCACTGCGGAAGGAAGAGGTGGGGCTCTCGCATGAGCAGCCAGCTTGTGCGGAGCCAAAGGACCCCGGACACGAGAGCATCTCACCGGAGGCTGGTCGCACAATCCCCGCACCCCAGTGCAGGAAAAAGGTAAGGTGCGGAAAGGGCCTTAATGGAGGAGACAATGACAGCTTCTGCATAGTGAGAGTACACCACTGATATTGGACTCTGTGTGGAGAATAGATACCAGTTCTCTACAGGTATAACTTATCAAAACAATCACTTGAGAGAAACCCAGGAAGCAATATCAAAAAGCCATTGGTGATTTATATAATCTTAAAATGAATCTAAAACTCATTGCCCATTTAGATTGGTGCATCTAACTAGATCATTGGATGTCTTGTGGAATTGTATATATGTTTCATGAACCGAGCCCTGCTGAATTCAGTAGGACTTTTTTCCCCTAGAAACTGGTCCAGTAGAAACTCAAATAACCATATTTTGGTTTGGGTAGCTTATTTGACCATGAGGAAGTGTCTTCCCTCTCTATTTTGGAGCAAAGCACTTCCCTGCTCAGTCTACAAATCACTATTGCTTCCACTAATCACAGAGGTTTTTCAGATAGACTTGGATCCAAAGAGGTGCTTAGCGCATGCTCATAAGCTTGTGTGAACTAGGGATCTAATTTTCATTATTTTGTTTTTCAAAGGAAGCAATGAGTAATTTTAGGAATTTTCTTTCCATTACATGAAAGTCTTTGAAGAATATTTGCAGTTCAGGACATTCTGTGCGAAATTGGCAGGGTTCTCCTCACCCTCAGAAAGCAACATTTTCTGTGCACAAAGTAAGTATTGAACTGTGAAGATTCTAATAAGTCTGGGATTCTCTCTTCAGGGTTTCCCAACACTTGAGAAGCAAGCTTTAAAACCATTTTAAAAAAATGCTTTCAAATAGTCATTCCATTCCCAGTACACACAATATAGGAAGTTTTTTTAAAAAAAGCTATTACCTTTCATCACAACAAAGACCACTGCACTGTATTAGAAACTACTAGAGAAACTTCCTTCACTTTGAAAAGTGGGTTGCATTTGACATTGCGGGGAATGTGAAGTCCTTTGAATCCTGTCATACAAAATTCAACATGCAGGGGGGCCTCATTTGGCAAAAGCTTAGCACCCCTTCCCACCGCATGCTATTGCCATTCATGCATCTACTATAATAAATGTATTTCTGAAGGTTTTGAGAGTATAAGCAAGGGTTTGATTTGTTCTACTGTTGGTTTTCATGTGCTTTTATTGGATGTGATTTGTGATATTAGGGTTGTGCTTTTATGTACATTGTTGGTCCAACTCCTGTGATGGAAAGATGGCAAACAAACAAACAATTTACCTGTAAGGAAAATACTTGCGGTATATTTTTTCTTCTAGAGAACATTTTCAGGCTAACTGGGTTAGATGCTACCTTGTATAAAAGCTCATTAAGGCAACCTGTGAAAAAGAGGAAATGATCACTCCCTCTTTGGAAATATGAAAACTGGCAAATTAACAGATCTGTCTCTGGCATTAATGGAAACTTACCGATCCCTGTTCCTCTTAGGGGAGAGCTATGCATGTGCTGTCTTGTTTTGTTTTAAGCCACTAAAAATCCCATAACAGACATTGTGTTAGCAAAGCTTGAGATAGGTCCTGGAGACTGTACCATGCTATTTTGTTAAGCATCTGCATGCATCTGTTTTCTTAAACACATTTCCATACATCTTGCCACTTGTTGATTATAGTTTTAGTATTCCTGAGGAGGGAATGCAAAAAAAAAAAAGTCTGTTTTAAGAAACAACCATTTCTACCTTTCTTAATGTATGCAAACCTACTCTACTCAGAAGTAGACCCCCGATTTCAAATAGGTACAGGAACCAGGTTTTCTGAAGGACTATATTTGCATTTGTCAATTTCTTCCTGCTGATATGAGAAAGTTAATTAGGGGTGGTTCATTTTCTATTTCAAGCTGAGAATGATACTACCAATAAAGGTAATTAGAATAAAGAATATACTGACTACTACTGCTAAGCAAAGCATAAGTGGGTCATTCAGTTTGTGTTTACCTTGTATGAAAAATAAAATATATATTTAGAAGCTCAATGTGCAGTCACTGAATAAGACCTCCTTAAAATTCTGGAGATAAATTGTGGTATTCAAGATTGCATAAAATAAGTATTAAGTGCAGGGTCAAAAAAGTATTTGTGCATTACATGATGATTATAGAGATAATTTACTTTGCTAATGCATTTTCTCTCCAAAACAACATTATGTTTAGAAGCTCATTTATAATAATGTTTATCCATCTAGTGTTAAACTGGGCATGACACAGCTAGCCTTGCTAGACTGTAACATTGCAAAGCAGTTTCCCAGAAGAGTTTAGGAATACCAAAGCAGTGTGAAACCGATTCTTTGTGAATTAATCAGATTCCTAAATGTAGTGTTGGTAAGAACACTGAAAGCTGCTTATATATTGAGCTCTGAATTGTCTAGGTTACAAGCAAAACATAAATTCAGATTAACTGGAGAATGCTTAAGAAATTTATACCATCACCACTGCCACAGAACAGGAAAAAAACCCACCAAAATATCTACTCCCACACATTGTCTAGGCATTTTGTAGAATACTTGGTGTTAAATGGGTGTTTGTACAATCTATATATGTCTATTTTGATGTAGGCCCTGTTTAGTTTAGTAGGCCTACTCCTACCTAAATGTTTACAGGATTTTGGTTTTCAGAAACTTGGTGTGACCTGAAAGTGTATCTAGTTTTTAAAATTCTTTTGTATTTTATCCTACAAATAGTTCTATATCTGTATCTAGGAGCAAATGTAATTGAATTCAATACCACCTGTTTCAAAGTAGACATATTTTAATAATAACTAGTGTGTTTACCTGCGTTGCCCGGGATTTTATTTTCTCATAGGTAATACTTGTTAGAAATATCGTACGAATTACCTTACCTGATGAGTTAGATGTGGTTGAGATACACAGATTTGAGATCCTGTGTCTATAATTCCTCAAACTTGTTCAGTACCTGTAACTTTTCCCCATATTTCCCAATCCAGTCTGTATTCAGAGTTAGTAACATACAGAGTTTGGGTTCCTGAGAGAATACACTGCCCTCCTCCTTGCTGCTTGGCCTCTTCTCCATAGCAACCAGAATATTCAGAGCAATCTGACTCAGAATTCTAAAGGCCCCTCCCTGAACTGCCAGCCCCGGGATTCCATAGAATCTTCACAGCCAGCCAATCATATGAGGTCTTCGCTTGCCTGACGCAGACAAACAGACAAGACCACTCACGAACTTTGACTCTTATATAGCAGATACTACCCTTTTAGCCAGTTTTTAAAATCTTTTGGAATTACATGTTTAAATATAATTAATAGTCTCTACTTTAAAGTTGCTTTTTGTATGTTTTCTATTGTATTGTAATAATTTTAATTTGTAAGCAACCTTGAGTCGCAATCTTGTGGAAAAGGCGGGGTATAAGTACAATTAAATAATAACAGTAATAATAATAATATTATAATAATAATAGGACTACTGTGTGAGTAGCAAACTCAAAGGTGCTTTTCTGCTAAAGCAAATGTTAGTTCTAAATACAGTAATTAATGGAATTCTGTTAAATCAATTTTTTCTTATATTCCATAGATCCATTGGGAAAAACTGTTAGGTTTACGCCAAAGAGCCCTACCGATCTGCATATCATTTAGGTTTTCCACATTGTAACAACTCATGAACAACGTTAGTTATGTTGCATGTTCCATGTTAAAAAAAAATGTTTTTTGTTTGAGAAGGCACTACAAGTCATGCATTAGTATCTGATAGTTACTGTTCACTAATTTCATTCTTAATGAATTGTAGCCATTTTCTTCTCTCTGTGAGAATGTCCTCAAAACTGCACAGCTTTCAAAGACCAATCACAAGACTTTTCTGCACAAGAATTCCCACATGATTGAGAAAATCCTGCATTTTCTGCATAGGAATCTCATTTTCTGCTCAGAAAAAAAAAGTATTTTCTTTGCAAAAGCAAGATTCTAGGGCAGAAAACACTTCCTCTCAAAGATCCATGATGACACAAGCTCCATTAACACGAGCAGCATTCCCTGTAACTGCGTTTTTGAAGCCTGAGGTTACCATTTTGTTCCTCTTCCTAATGAGGTGAACTAGGGGAAGAAAAGAAGGTAAAGAGGTTCCTTAATTGATAATTTTCTAGCTGACAGTCATTGAGAGTCCCCAATGGAAAATTCAGAGGGAAAATAGGCTGGCAAGAACACCTTAAAAAACAAAAGAGAGAGAGAGAGATAATAATTTCTATTAAAAAGGACTGGAGAAGTTCTTAGTAAGATATAGGTGGCAAGACACCACTTTGTGAAGTAGCTATCAAACAAAAAATGATGCTGTAGCTCCTTGTCAAATGCTTTAGAAAACATGAATGACAAATACTGCCATATTTTAGATGTTGCTTTCTCTCTCCCTCATCCCTTCTCTCTTTTTTAATGTGTTGTGTTTTCAGGAAAGACATGCTAGAAGGAAGGGTTGCTGTTGAAATCCTGCCCCGGCGTGACTTCATAACAAAACTTCAGCAGCTGCTTCAGGGGAAAGGAATTCTGAGTGGAGACTCTGCGAAAACAACCCTTTCTCTCCTCTTGCTTCTCTGCTTCAAATGCTTCCAGAAGGATTTATTTTAACATCATTGGGTTAGTTGGTTTGTTTTTTTAAATTGCTATACAAATAAACAGCTAGAGGCCAGAACCAAGAAGACACTGGCATAACATATCATTTTATGTGGCCATGCTGCTGTGGCCATGCTGTAGTTCCATCTGCAAGGGGAAACAAGGGCTTTACTGGCCTTAGTAGATGTGAGGAGTTCATTAGAATCAGTAGTGTCAGTAGTGTGTGTAGAAGGGGGTAACTCTGATGGTTACAAGCTATGGACATAGAAGTCTGGATTTTTGCTGCTTCCAATAGCAGGCTTTATTGTTGAAAGTGACACTCTTACCCCAAAATGTGGGTGACTGCGATGCCAGTACCTCAATGAAAAGATGGGGAATATTAGCTCAAAGTGGAGGCCTGACAGAGGGAGGTGACCTAATGTGATCTTCTACACTTATGTTTGCCAGTACTAGAGCAGGGAAGAACCAGCCACAGATCCAAAAATAAGCTTAATGTGTTTTATTGGGGAAATTGCAGCCACACACATAAGATCCAAGCAGTCAAACAATCACACAAGCTAACTGAAGGAAAAGGGAGGAAAGTTTTGGACTGCAAGATTTCAGGGTGAAGTGGGTGATATTTACCAATCCAGAAGATCAGTGAAGAAGCAGCAATGTGGCTTAGATGCAAGTCTAAGGACAGTACACAATCGGGAATTGGAGCAGCAGAGTGGTGACTAGCAATTGGTGTGAGTTGACAGGCTAAAAACTGGAGTTTAAATACTCTATTTCTGCCTGAAGTCTCTCTGACAGAGTAAACAATGCAGTTCTGAGAGTGAACAATGACATCTGGAATGAGCTAATGGTCTTAGTGTTAGGTGACAAAGGGCTAATGGTTGTCCTCATAGCTCAGTACTTCTCAGACAGGTGCAGGTACAAAAGGGAAGGTTGTTTGGTCAGAGGGAGAGGAGTTAAGACAACCAGCTCTCCTGTGGGAATCTCCCAGATGCTATTGTCCAAAAGGACAGAGACATTAAGGCTAGCTACAAGCTTATTATTGCTTGAGTTTTCTGGTGATTTTCTGACTATGCCCTGGCTATGGAGGTCTCTTCTGACCTAATTGGCAATATACATGTTCAGCCAGCCTTTTCCTCTTACCTGGCACAGCCATATAGCCATAGCAGAGTATAATTTATATTTATGCCAATTAATATATTTTGCCAATTAAGTCATATTTTGCCAATTAAACCATATCAAAGCATGGGGGTGTACAGCCTGCTAACAACACAAAATAATGTATGATGCCAGGCTGAGGGCAAAAGTATCCTTCCTCATTCCCCTACCCCCCTCCCCCCAAAAAAAGTATTGTGGGAAATCTGTGAAAGAAAGAGATGAATGAATCAAGAAATTAAGAGAGTGATAGTAAGGAGGGAAATATAGGTCAATAAGAACTGAAGGAAAGGAAATTTCATCTCCCTTTAAGAGGAATAAGGAGAGAGATGCCTTGTATAACTGAGGAACCCATTCCCTTCCTTATAATTGTGACGTATGGAGGGAATGCTAGAGATAATAAGAGTGAACCTCACTAGAATGTTGACTGAAGCTACATTGGTGCTGTCCCTGATGTTCGATGGCACTGTAGACTGAACCAGAACTGACAACATTTATGTAATAATGTAACTCTGCACAAAATCAGGTGAGGAAAAGTAGTGATTCCTAGGTGATAGGGAGCCCTGCAGTGAGAAAAAGAGTGCTGGTTGCAGCTGACAGTATCTGTGATGACACATTTGTATCCAGAGTTGCTCAGTATGTCATAAAACACATATCCTTCTTGGTTACAAATAATATACCTAATATTTATTTAAATTCATAAAGACTAAAAGGCAGCAGCAGTGGTTTTAATTTTCTATTTCTTATCTTCTCACATCATTTTTAAAAGATATAACTTTGCTCCTGACCAAAGCTCATAATGCCAACTGCACAAAAATGCTGTTTCCTACTGGACATTTTTCTTCCTGCTGCACAAAATATCTCCAGTTTTTTGTTGTGTGCTTTCAAGTCATTTCTGACTTATGGCAACTCTTAGGTGAATGTGTTTACATGCTTTCCATATTATGGGGTATGGTTTGTTTTTGGGGGGTTTTTGGCAAGATTTGTTCAGAGGGGCTTTGTCTTTGCCCTCTCTTGAGGCTGAGACTGTGTGACTTCTGCAAGGTCGCCCAGTGGGATTCCATGTCTGAATGGGGATTCAAACCCAGGTCTCCAGAGTTATAGTCCAGGGCTCAAATCACTATACCGTGCTGGCTTTTATCTATATCTGTACATTAGAATAATATAATAGAATAATATCTGCTGCCTATGGTACCAAAGAGGTCCCTGTGAAGAAAACTTAAGCCATCGGCATCTCTGCAGGGGAGAAGGGAAATGGTTTGGGCAAAATTGTGACAGGAAAAGAGTTAAGTACCTCTTCCCCTTACTGATGCTCTGGTCATAATCACCACTTTCTGGAAACTGTTTTGTCTTAAGAAATAGAACTAATAAGAACTAATGTGTAATAACAGTGTCTGTCTATAATACAGCTGACCATGTGTGCTATCCTAATTTTAGGTTCTCATGCCAAAAAGTGAGCAAAAGAACTCATTGAACCAGTGTAATCTTGCTATCCTGTGTCTTAATCTTAAAGCCATGATACAGGCCCTTAAAATGGAAAAACAGTTTTCTTTGAAGCATTACAGCTAAGTCCAGGACAACACATTCTCTCTCTCTTGCTCATTTGCACTCTCTCTCTCTCATACACACACACTTTTCCAGAAACATTCTCAACAGAAAATGGTTGGCCAGCATTCATCCTGTCTAATGTAAATAACATTAAATTAATAGGGTTTACCTACATGTCGACTTACCATTTCGCAATGGATTCAATAGGTCTACTCTAGCTGGGACTAAACAACAGAATCTAAGCCAACATCTCATCCTCTCCCATTGACAGTCCCCTGGGGAATGATGCCATATCATCATGTTCTGTCATTCTCATGGCAAGTGATAATTCATGGCTCCTATGTCACTGTGCCAGTGAATCTGCTCTAGGAGTCAGCCTGAACTTTTAAGGAGCTCTCCAAGGTGCTGAACTATTTGAGGGACAGGGATCAGCACCTTGAGTACCTCCATTAAGGTTCAGACTTAAACCTGAAGTAGATTCTTCACACCACTGACATGAAAGCCACCAGCTTCACCATACAATTGAATTTGGCCAGTGCATTTTTAGCATGCAAATGTACTTTTCAGTTTAAGTGAAATGCAGTAGGAAATGACAGATATGTCAGTCTCTGGGCATATAGGTAATATGAAGGAAGTGTCCCATTGCCACTTGCACTGACTGGCTTTCTTGCTCAATCCCCAATTGATTTAAAACCATTCTAGAATGGCCTGTGATTCTGCCCATTTTGTGTTCTTTATGAGATAGCCTATTCCTGCAGCAAGGTATGAAAATTCGTAATCAAGAGTAATTAAAAGTTCTTGCCACTTCAACAACTGTAAATCCCAGGTTCCTTTGCATTTCCTCTTGCCTCCCAGATTCTGAGTTGTGATCACCCTAGCTTCCCGATTTGCCCAATATTAGCTTTCCTTTTGACTCTAGATTCTTTCTGTGCAGCTGCATAGCAACGACCGATTCCTGCCAATGGCTTTATTCCCTTCCATTGTTCTGCTGCATATCTACTCGCTATATGTAGTTTAAGAAGCCAACCCACATTCATGGCCAGCATAGTAAGGCATGACTTTTCATATCTGGAATTGCCACTTTGGCTTAATGTGTTTTGTTCTCCTATCTTCACATGAAAACTCACCAGAAGTGGGTTGCCCACAACTGATAGGCATAAATCTTGTATCTGTGTGAGAACACACCTGCTTTATTGCTGACTCCACATAGTGGTGTCCTGCTGCTTGCATTCTCATTTTAGCACATAGTAAAACATCTAGGGGCACTGTACATACTTGAAATAAAAAGAGATTCTTCTTATCGTGAATCAAGACTAAAATGCATATGCTGAAGCCCACTGAAATCAGCAGCTTTGAGCATACCCAAATACGTAGGTTTAAGCAAGCAGTGGGTTGTGGCCATTGTTTTGAAGTGTAATTGGTTTCCTTGGTTAGCATTTCCAACTTTGGGGATATTTCCAAGCCACTGTAAATGCCTGGAAGGGCTTTTCCCTTTTTTCGTCAATGATACCCTATCCCCATCATCTCTCATAAACCATTTGCAAACCCCATTTCCTCTACAGGTCTATATAACTTTTAATACTGTATAAACTTATTACTGTGGGAAATACCTTTTAGGAGGATTTCATGCAAATTAATGAGGAACATGAACATCAAAAGGCCTACATTATTAAAATGAGGCAGATTTCCTTAAGATTTCTGCTTGAATTTTCAAGAAATCTACTGCATATGCTTTGGCTGTCCCTTATGAATTTGGATTTATTTCTCATGCTTACTGTAGAAGACACTCATTCACTGGGAAAAGTTAATGGAGAGCAGACAGAATAAACTGAATGGAACTTTGAAATTATAGCTGAAACTTTCTGCAATGAATTAACGCAACAGTACTGTACAGCCCTGTTCATCTGTATTGCATTATCTGTATTTGGATTGCTGAGGGCAATGTGACTCCCACAGTCACACTGTGAATAATCAAAGGGATTCTCTGGACACAAGAAAATAAAACAGGCAATCTATTGACTTGAATCAATACCATAGGTGGTTCTTACAGAGAACTTTTGAGTTTAGCAGTCAAGGTAATTGGGAATCAATATTCTGCTATATTTTGGTAACTGAACATGAAAAATCATACTGTGACTACATTTTTATCGTAGCTGTTCATTTCTCCTTGTGCTTCTTGTCAGGCAATGAAAATAACTGCTATCTTTAAAACTTTTCTTTCAGTCATTTTGAAACTTGACTACCTTAATACAAAAGGACTGAAGAGCAATAATTGTGTTTGTTATTTAAAAGATTTTCTTAATTAGGAAAGAGCAATACATTAATCAACATTAATGAAGCTTTCATTAACCACTCACTTAAAGTGTAACCATCAATTTTCATTTACATATTTTTTTTCAGAATTATCTGAAAATTAAATTCTGAAAATTTCAGAATTATCAGAGGTTAAATCTCTTGAAAATATAATATACAATATATTATAAGATTTTATCAGTGTCCCTTTTGACTTATTAAAAAGAGAGACTAAATCAAAATCTTAGACCATTTCCACACTATACTGTTCTAGTGTGTTACTCCACTGGAAAAACCCTATCCCGGGGTCTACAATTTTGATATTAAAATATGATTCCATGTGCCTGAGAGGTCACCTGGATGGGCACGTAGGCAGCAATGGTCAAACAATTGAAAACCAGGTCAGGCCAGTAAAATCCCCAGTCACGTAGCCCCAGGAGACCTCAAGCTGGGCAAACCCACAATAAACAAAGGGTCCTCAGTCCCTGAGAAGCCAACTTGAGGGGATTAGCATGTTTGCCCCAAGTTGAGCAAATATCCTGTCAGGCGAGGACCATTTACATGAAGTCACACCACAACCCAATGCAGCCGAAGATCCTGAGACTTTGGCAACACCTTGTAATCTCACCACGCAAAGGAAGTTACCATTATGGAGCTTCTTCCTCGTTGCAACACAGCATTGTTCTCCCCAGGAAAGGATTAGCCCTCCAGGTACTTTCCCCCCTACAAATAGTCCCAGTTTTTGAGCATTTCTTTGGATCACTCCTGGTCATCCCAGCAGACTGTTTCTCTGTCCGTTGAGTAATCCCCTTAGCCCTCTCTGTGCTGAGCCCCACTTCTCCGATGTCTTCCCTGACCAAGGACTTCAGGAAAAGGTGCAGTATTACCCCAGCTGCAACCCCTTTAATACTCCCCTATCCAATTTCCTCTCTTTTGCTTCTTAATAGCTCTTGAGTGAGTGTGTGAGTGATTGCGTTGGTGTATGAGACTTTCATTCAATAAAATCATTTATTGGATATTCTTGTTTGGTTTTTGGCTTTGCCTGACCCCGTAAAAACTGGGTAAAAAGACCCTGCTAGGTTACCCTGCCTCTCACATTGCTATTGCTCATGCTCTGGCTAGTTTCCATTCCCCATCACGTGGAACACATTGGGGTTTCCCCGAAGGGACCCCAGAAATCAGGGTAACAAGTACTATTATTCCACTTTTAACATCCTGTGGAATTCTGGGGTTTGTAGTTTACTGAGGCCTAAGAGCTCTGTGGCTGAGAATTCTAAGTGCCCCTCCCTAAACTGCAAACCCCAGGATACCACAAAATTAATTAATTTTGGAATGACCAAAAGAAGAGGAGTATTTTTATACCCAATCTGCCAACTTGGACCTGAACTAGTTTTGGTGGATGACCAGGATAGTGGGAGTGGAAATTAATATTCAAAGAATTAGGACTCTGATTATGAGGTTTATGCACCAAATAAAAACAGTTTTATTTTAAAAAAATTAATGGACAAATTGTTAGGATTATCCTGTGAACATTTTGTTTTGATGGGTGATAAGAATAGGGTTGTACCACCATTACAGCACAAGTTGTCAGAGAAAGATATTAAAGATTTGTAGGGTGAGCTCCTTAAAATAATTTTTTTTAGATGATGAGCAACTTAGATTTGATGCATTTATGGGGATTTTAAAAAGGAGGATAAGAGAGATTTTACTTATTTTTCTGATAAACATTGATCTTTCTCAAGAATTGATGTGATTTGGATTTCAAAGATGTTGTTGAGTAAGATTTCTAAGGCAGATATCTTATCTAAAACTTTTTTGGATCACAGTTTTGTTACACTGACTATGAAAAGAATTAAAAGTACTTTTAGGCAGAAGTTAAATGAAATATTGATTCAAAATCAGTTAGTGATTAAAGTATAAAAAGAAATTAAAAGCGATTTTGTAGATTTAGACAAAGGTATGGATGTTAAGGTAGTTTGGTAGGCAAATAAAGCTTTTATGAGAGCATAATTTATTCAGCATAATTCAGAATTTAATAGGAAAAGCTTGGAAAAGATGCAGTTCATTACGTATGAGATAAAGAAGGAGGAGGAGGAGGAGAGAAAGAGTCCATCAGGGACAATTATGATACATAGAATTACAATGTTGGAAAGACAATTATCAATTTTAACTGTAAATGTGATGGAAGAGAAAATTAATTATGTTTGACAAAAGAAATTGGAATTTACAAATAAGACAGAAAAATAGTCAGATTACAGGTTATGTAAGGAAACGCAGAAAAGATTTTTAAAAAAATAAAGGAGGGAGGAGAAGATATAATAGTTGATGCAAATATACAAAAGGTGTTGTATAAATATTCTTCTTCTTTGTATAATGGTCAGGAGGTCTCTATGAAGAAAACAAATGAATATTTGGTAAAACGAAATTTGCCTAAGATTACAGAGAAGCAAAAGCAGATCGTGAATGCACTAATAAGAATAAGAGAGTTCAAAGAAGTTATTAGCAAGGTTTAAAAAGGTAGAAAGCCTGGACCATATGAATTGACAGCACTGTATTATAAATGCTTTGAGGAATAAATATTATTACTCGTACAACAGGTGATGAACTCTATTCTGGAAAAAGGACAGATCCCAGAGAGCTGGAAAGAAGAAAATATTGCCTAGATACCTAAAGAGGATCAGGAGTTGACAATGACTAAAAATTATAGAAAATTTCATTGCTAAATAATGATTACAACATTTTTGCAATGATTTTGATGGAAAGGTTGAAAATAATTTTACAAGATTTCATTTATGAGGATCAGTGTGGTTTTCTGCCCAAGAGGCAATTATGACCTAATGCTAGTGTCAGCAAGCACCCAAGGCAGCAGCTTGTTGGTGTGCAGGAGTGGTCAAGTAGTCAGTCCAATCCAGGCCAATCATGGGTTGTATGAACAAGATGAATAAAGAAGCACAAGGGTGGCTGTTAGCCAATCAAAAAGCCATATGATCAACTCAGAAGTCCAGGTCCACGAGCCAGCAAAGAGTAACAAGATAAGTCCAAACATAGTCAGTCCAAGGTCAAGAAAAAACAGGAATGTGAGACAGTACTGTCAGTCAACCAGATAAAACAATTGGCAGTACTAAGGCTGAGAAAGAACGGTTGGAATATTTAGCAGCAGCTCCTTCAAGGCCACAATTGCCTAATTAAGTCAGCATTTATTATTTATTATTGGTCTGGCATTTCTCCTTCTGTCTCTCAATGAAGGACAGGGGTGTGTCATCTTCAGCATCTGCAGACGTTGCCAAGTCCTGTTGAGGAGCACAACCCTTTACTACTCCAGCCCCTCAGACTCAGAAGTAGCTGCAGCTTCACCGCAATTTGCCTCCTTCTTATCATCAGATTCCTCCAGTGGGTAAGTTATGACAGTTAGAATTGTTTTGTACTGACTATTTAAAATGTCATCATAATAAGCAAGCTGAACTGATTTTTTTTTTTTTTTGGATGCTGAAAAAGCCTTTGACAATCTGAACTGGACATTTCTTTTTAAAGGAACAAGTGGATTTTGGAGATAATTAAGTGGATAAGATCAATTTATTATTCACAGACTGCACAGATAAATGTGAATGGAGAACTGACAAAAAAAAGGTGACATTCTGAAAGGTACAAGACAAATGTGTTCTCTGTCACTACTGTTGTTTATTTTAGTACTGGAGATATTAAGTAAGAATATAAGGTCTGATGAAAGAATTGAGGATATAAAAGTCAGAAAAGAAATGTTTACACTGAGAGCATTCACTGACAATTTGGTTATAATGTTGGAAGGATTTGTCTCAATTAATTTAGCAAGGGGAAAAAAACTCAGAGTTAGATTCAAGATATTACAAGACTTACAGTTGGCCCTACACATTGGTTAGGATGAGGGCTCAGGTACCCTACAAAAGTGGAAAAAACACAAATATCAAAATATGTATGTTTGTCTCTGTAGGAAGATGACTGAGGCATGGTGGGGAGAAGGGACAGCCAGGTCCAGACCAAGGCCATTTCCACACTAGACTGTTATAGCACTATGATTCCACTTTCAACATCCTATGGAATCCTGGGGTTTGCAGTTTTGGGAGGGGCCAAGTGGCCCCTCCCGAAACTGCAAACCCCAGGATTCCATAGGATGTTGAAAGTGGAATCATAGCGCTATAACTGTCTAGTGCGGAAATTCTGCAAGTCAGGGAAAGAAGAGGGGAAAGAGTGGGTCAGCATGGTGGCCCAAAACTTCCTCTCTCACACCCATCTCCTTCCTTGGATGTGGGGGACCTCAGGGGAGGATTCATAGTGCTGAGAAAATGTGGTGCTGACCAGGCATTGGCTGATGGTGGAGGTGGAGAAGTGTCATGAGCCAGGCTGAGCGTGCTGCTGATTCAGACTTGGACTCCGATTTAGACTTGGACTCCCAGCTGGGGGAGGATCCCTTGGAGGGGCCTTCGGGAGAGGGGGCTCCTTCAGAGTCTAGGGAGGAGTCTGCCAGCAACCCCACAGCTGTCCCGGGCACGGATCCCGAGCCAGTACCTGCAGCAGATGTTTCTGCTCCAGAGGCGGAGGCTAGTGCTTCTAACTCAACAGAGGCTGGTGTTTCTGACTCCAGCCCAGAGTTTGCAGCAGATCTTTCCCCCACGTTCCTCCAGAGGCGGCTGGAAAAGGGGGTGGTTCTGAGGTCTCAGCGGCTGCGGGAGAAGCATCTGATGAATCGGGCCTGAAGTCTTGAGGGGCTCCAGCTGTGAGCGGGGCCAACGAACATTTGATCAGCCCCAGATGGGCTAAAGACTGTGTATTTAAGACAGACGCTGATGGAGCTGGGCACGGGGCAACAACTGTCTATCAACCGGGAATCTGCGTCCTGTGGCATGGGCTTTCTGTTCCAGGCTAAACCTTGTTGTTTGAGTTTGCTGCTTCTGGGACTTGGACGTTTGTTTTGGTGATGTAACCTCTTAATTTCTTTATTACTAAAGCCATAAACTCAGCTCCTGCCTCTGTGTCTGCTTAGCCGCCACCTGACATTGACAAGAAGGATCAGAGGTAGGTTTTTAAAGCACTGTGCAGCTTGATTGGAGATGCCGAGAGGAAAGGTTCCCCCAGAAAAGAGGCGCTTAAGGTGAGGGACAGGGATTGGAGAAACACTAATAATCAAATCCATGAATGTGAAACCCATGTATACGGAGAGCCAACTGTAAAAGAAAGAGGAGGTTCGGGCTTACTGAACTTGAAACTATATTTTGCTACTTCTTGGCTGGTTTGGTTGAAAGAGTAGATAACGTTAAGAAATAGAAGGTTGTTGGAGTTGGAGAGACATAATTGAAGATTTGGGTAGCAGGGATATTTATGGTATAATAAAGTACAAATGAAAGTAGATTTTAAGAATCAGTTTGTAAGATGTGATATATTAAGAGTATGGAGTAAGTCTAAAAGTAGGTTATGTTCTAAAATGCCTCTATGGATTTCCCCACAGGAAGCATTTGATAGAAGTGAGATGATAGTAAACAAAGGCGGTTAAATTATTAAGATTTATTGGTGATAATTCAAGGTGAATAGAAAATTAAAGATAAGAGCCAATTGTCTTCAGAGGAACTTACCTTTTAACTGTTTTTGTATATACAGTTGTTTGATGGGTTTTAAATATTTAAAAAAGAGTATGGTTTTGAACAAGATAAATGAGAGTTTGAAAAGCAATTATGTATAACTGACAGACATCTTACTGCTAAACGGTATAAGCTCTTGTTGAAAATTGATATGGGGGAAGAACAGGTGTTACCCTGATTTCTGGGGGTCCTGGGAGGGACACCAAATTGCTCTTAAAATTATACAAGTTGGGGAAATTAGTCAAGAGCACTGCCTAGCAATACGAGAGGCAGGGTAACGTAGTGACATCTTGAACCCTATGTCTACGGGGTCAGGCCAAGTCAAGGAGCACACAGAAGTTTAAACAATAAATGATGTTTTATTAAAACACAATCGAACAATGTATGTGGCACACTCACACAAGATAACTAAAGAAATAAAGGTTGAAGTGGGATAGAGGGATTTTTAGAGGAGTTGCAGGTTTGGGTGATACTTAACCTGTCCTGAAGCCCAGTTGGAAGTAGAGAAGCTGGGGAGCATGGATCTCAGCACATGTAGCTGAAGGGAAGGCTCGCTGGACCAAGCGACAGCAAGGCGGGATGGAAGCCAAGAGCAATCCAAGGAAGCGCTCAAAGCCAGGGGTTTTTATAAGGAGAATTGTGACCGCAGGCTAGGTTGGACTTGGGGAAAACAATGGCTTTGGGGCTGGAGACAAAGCCTCCAAAAGGTCAGAATTTGAATGATTGAGTTATAGCCAAATTGTCAATAGGGTAGCCAGTATGCAAACGCGGAGTACTTGAGTGTTGTATAGTCAAATTGTCAAGCTGCCAGCGTGGGGCAGAGGATCTTTTGAAAGTTGCGTGCATACTTAATGAAGCCTTTGAGGTCTCCTGAAGCTGCGAGTCGGCTATTTATGGCCTGCCTGTATTGTGTTGTAATATTACAGTGATTATTGGCCGAGCCTGTATGCGTGCTTGTCCGGGGACCTCGCAAGCACATGGAAGGGAATGGATATGTGAGGCCGAATTATTGATATCACAAGATATCTCTAATATCCCCCAAGCTCGGGCTAGCCAGGGCAGTAACACAGGTTAAGGATGGTGTGGTTAAATGAGGTAAAAAAAAATTAGGTATAATGTACAGGTGGAACAATGGGAACATTTATGGATTAAAGGTTTAAAATTCAGGTTACGTTATGAGCTCAGAGGAAATGATTTGTCATTGGTATATGACCCCCATTAAATTTTCAAAGATGTATAGAGATGTTAACACATGTTGGAAGTGTGGTGAACAAGAAGAGGCTCTGTGTCACGCTTCTGAAAAAGCTAAGAACAAAAACAGTATATAAATACATGCATTGTTGCAGAGAGTTTTGAAAATAAATCTTTGAATGACTACAGACATACAGTTAGAAAAAGATTATGGAAGATTATTGCAATATTTGATTACTGCAGCAAGACTGATAGACGCACAGAAATGGAAAGACCCAGCAATGCCAACCACAGACAAGTTGGTGGCAACAGTGATGGAACTGGCTGAGATGGATAAATTGACTGTTTTAATTCAAGATAGGCCTTTACGAAGATTCCTTGAACAGTGGAAATCCCTTATTGACTTGGTTGTTTTTGGATAAGACTATTACTAATATAGTGATAACAGTAAGAAGTATGCAGCCTAGTATGGACATTAGAGAGGTTGAGATAAAGTTGTTGTATAGAACTGTTGAAACGCAGATCGGAAATACTTTGTCTTCTTTTTCTTTTTCCTTGATTATATTGTATTGCTTTTCTTTATAATTTTTTGTTATAGAAAATGTTGTTTATTCTTTTTCACTTATGTTATTTACTTAAAATTTAACTACAACAACACATTTTGAACTTGCTCAATACTGTGTCTTATTTTTTTTTAAAAAAAACTCATGTAGTACATTGTCTTCCTGAGAAAGATGTTGAGAAAAAATTAAATATGATTATAAATCGTTGCTATAATATGTTTAAGATCGAATTGATTTGATTAAAGGGAGTAAAAATATAGTGGAATTAAATAATAGTATTTCAATATAGTTAATAATATTGATTTGTGAAATGGAAATTTATGGAATATAAGAAATTTAGAAATTAAAATAGTTTGAGAATATAAATAAAAGGAAGAACAAAGTTAAAACAATGGAAAGTAATGAATTTAAGTACATTTTCATATTGTGGAGCTGTTTGCAACAAAGGTAGGAGCCATTTTTAATTAGATATAGTTTTTTTGGTTGTTTAGTTTAGTACAATTTGATTATTAGTTTAATTTAAGTATGGTATATATGTATACAATTTCTTTCGTATGTTTAGTGTAATTGTACATGTCGGTTGATTTGTTGTTTGTCTTTATTTTATATTGGTTTGGTTGGTTGTTTTTTGTTTTGTTTTATGTATCTAAAATTTCCAATAAAACAACAACAACACTCTCCAATTCTTTAAAACCAGCCCCAATTCTAGCCTTAAAATCTCTCCACAGCCAAAGCCAGATAGAGGAATATTGACATTCGAGGAGGGTAAAGACTTCACATAGACTATGTGAAATGGTATTGAGCTCTTGATAAGCTGGGAGGAAAATAGACATTTGTACAAATAAAAGAACCCAAATGAATGCTGTTAATTAAAAGGGCCAGTACACATAGCGGAAAAGAACTAGGCAGTGGTTGAATATTGACTTGCAGATCAACTGAGATAAATGCACTAAGGCAGCCACTACCATCGCCTCTAGTACATGTTTTGACAGCTGGAACAGAAAATGATCAAAATCCATGAAGACATAGTAAACTAGTTTTAGGGACGCATGTTTCTTGAAAATAAAGAATTTTGAATTTTTTAAAATCAGTTGCAAAATCTGCATCACTGAAAATTTGTCCCCAACCAAAAATATTCCAAGATAGTAACTGTAATTGTCAAACTGGTGTCGTCAAGCCTGTATCATACCAAGTATCGAAGGATTCTGTGTGAACAGAGGCTTTTTGTTTGGAAGACAAATCATGCAGACGGGGTATATTGTTAATCCTCTATGGCTCCAAGGGTTGTGTTGGAATTGTGGTTAGTAAGTCATCTTCATTCATTGCTAGTAGAACATCAATAGACCCCCTATCCAGATCCTTCTCAGCAAGCGGGATCCCATCAAAAGGTACTAAGTTCACTCGTGGTTCAACTAAGTTGTTGATGATAGACAGCATGTTCTTAAGATCATCCAATCTAGAAGCAATGTCCTTGTGTTCTTCATTGATAATTGATGCACTTAGCCCCCTAAACCACTTCTTTGTTGCAATGCTGGAAGTTTTGGCTAGACTAAGTTGCATCATGAACTTGGTAGAATTTTCTTTAGAGACTGTCTTTTCATCTGTAGGTTCCCCAACACTATACTTTTGAATATTTAAAGGAGTGGGATAGCTAAGTCTTGAAAAACCTGCATTGGTTTTATTCAAAAGCTGGACAGAAAAAGCTTCATTTTCACCAATGTAAGGGACTGCAGTGTTACCAAAATTCCTTTATGTGTAGATACACTGGGAAGCCATTGTATAGCAAGCATACTGTGACAATGTATATGAAAAACTGGCTCAGAGAAAAATCTGATAGCTCTGTATGAGCTCCATCTATCACTGTTTATTCTCTTCTAAGTAATTTGCAGCATAATTTGGTTAGCTGGTGAGATCCCATTGCAGTTTCCTTTTTGCAGCTCCTTTAGAACTAGTAGGGAACTATCCCTACAATCATCAGTGGTGGGTTTGTTTTTTTCTCATCCTTTTTTCCTCCTTTTCTGTATCATGTACTATTAGACTGAGCCAAACTCTCTTTTAAAGCTGCATGGTTCTGCATAAAATTATCAAAATTGAATTTAAGAAGATCAAGCTAACCATCTTTTCTAGATGTTCTTAAACTGAAACAGTGTAGGCTGTTAAAAGGCACTGTTTTGTCACAAAGGCCATTCCCACACTACAAGGTTATAGTGCTATTATTCCACTTTCAACATCCTATGGAATTCTCAGTTGTGTTGCATGCTGACATTGGAATGCTATTAGGGGAGACAAAGGGAGAAAGAGGTCAGTCAGTGTCCTACAAAGGATCTATTCCAACTGGGAGGGAATAAAATATGACCCTAAGCATTTCTCTACAAAACAGAAAGCACATAAATACTTGTACTATCAGATATTAAATATTCATGCCACACAAGTTCTCAATTATCACAAATGTGATCACATTTTTGTTAAATAGTCCTGGTAAGCTGAAATGCTTCAGCACATTATTAACTGGATAACATGTCACACTGCTTCTTCTCAGAAGTGTCTTTCTAAGGACTTCTCTCTTTCTTTCCACACATTTTACACAAAAGAAGCTGATTGTTCTTACTCCTTTGTCAGGAAAAAGAATATTATGCAGTGTTTCGGCTTTGTCCCTGGGTAACAGAAGAAAAGGATATGATATCCACCTAGGATTGCTACCAAGGTTTAAAAAAAAAACCCTCGAAGTGTGGACTAAATGAGATGAGTAGGAATTAACTTGTCGTTCCCCCAAAATATCCATTAGGAGATTGATCTTCATAAATCCAGGTACTAGAGCACACTTAATATGACAGTTTATTTATATTTTTATTGATTAGTGTCCATAGAAAAGCAGCTTTAGGGAAGCTCTCTGAACATCTTTTACACCTCTCTTTTGTCTTACATTTGTCTCTCAGTAGATTACTAGCTAGACAATCTGTGAACAATTTCAAATATTCTGCTCTTTTATGAGCAGAGCCTGTGATTTTCTATTGAGGTAGCAGTAATTCAGTGACTGAAGTAAATAAAAATTTTGCCAGATAAGATGCTCAAATATAATCTAGGAAAACTCACTGGCTGGATCACTCCAGCTGATTTTGCAAGACGAAAACAAAACAAGACAAAACATAGAGTGTAACCGAGTGAGGCTTGAATGAAATCAGATGGCCATTGTGGAGCTGATACTAAAACAATAATTTCTCCCTCCTTCCCCACCAGTGCTAAAATTCATTAACATTATGTGTGTGTCTTTGTGCGTATGTGTGTGCACCTTCAAGTTGCCTGCTGACCGACGGCAACCCCATACATTTTGTAGGGTTTTCTTAGGCAAGGAATACCCAGAGGCGGTTTTGCCAATTCCTTCCTCTGAAATAAAGCCTACAGCACCTGGTATTCATTAACTTAAGAATACTAGAATCCCAGTTGGCAGGAATAGCATTTAATCCACCTTTAACCCCATGTGCACAATGGAGCTGTAATTTTTTTTTTTTAAAAAATGATGATGGAGTTTTACATCTCTTCTATTCAGATCAGGACTACATGAATTTAAAGTTTGTTTTTTTAAAAAATACATGTGGCTACATGAATCGTGTTTGCCATGTCTTGTAGCTGCATAGTGTAGTGGTCTCAGCTACACTCCTGGAGACCTGGGGTTCAAGTCCCCACACAGCCATGGACCCACTGTGTGACCTCGGGCACATCACACACTCTCATCCCCAGAAAAGCCCATGAAAGGTTAGCCTTAGGGTCACCATAAGTTGGAAACGACTTGAAGGTACGCAAGAACAACAATTCCTGGTGAGCTCCTGCTGCAAACTGATCGTGTGGCCAAAGATAAGCTGTGACTCAGTTGCCTGTTGATGGCTGGCATTTGCCTATGTTTCCTGTCTTGTCAGTGGCATGATTTTTCCATAGTTTCTAGTATACTCATTTTATCACCCTATTTTGTTTTGCCTTTTTTATGATGTATACCTTGGTTTTTATGATTCTCTGTCCTAGACAAATAGGGAGAGTGGTTGAGAAGTACTGTCAATATATAAATGCATTTAGGTTGGAGTAAGGTCAGCTGAATTTCCACTTGCTTCAAGGTATGCTGATAGGCTATTACTTTCGCTCACTTCTTTACAATAGATCTGACGGTGACAGAAAAGTTTCTCAAGGTTAAGAGTTGGGGGGTTTTTGCCTTTTTTTTTTTTAATAAAGAAGAAATGTAATCTTTTTTTTTTTTTTGGCCCCCTAATAAACCTCCAGCAATTTAGGTTTTTGAATCAATCCCTCAAAATGGCTCTTGAGAACGATCAATGCTTTTGCCATCAAGGAAAAATTATTGTGATTTATTCTACCCGAGGCCAACAAGAGCCTGGTTCCTCACAAAGAGTAGTGCAATGTAAACATCCCACTGAGTACACATTTTTTAAAAAATATATTCTTGTTAAAATATTTTTCCAAGGAAGTCTTTTTTCCCCCTCCTTTGCACAAGAAAAACATGGAAGAATTGCCACTGAAGGTAAGTCCTTATGTACATTTTATTGTTTCTCCCCCTTTCAACTTTAGTGGTTTTGAGCAGCATTATTGGATGTAGGAAATGCAACATATCTTAGCATTGTTTTATATCTTATTTTTGGGAATATAGTCAGTAAAGCCCAAATACAAATCTTTTCTTAGCACGTCTCTTCTTACATATTTGCCTCTTTTCCCCTTCCTTTTCTCTGCTCCATTATCTCCTTCATTCCACTTTATGTTTTCTTCTTTCTGTTGGGGCTGCCTTAGGAGATAAAAACTGATAACAGAGGAGAGCTGTAAAGATATACCCCTGCTCACCCTGAGGGCTTGTGTACACAATCAACTTATACAACTTTCTTCTTGGTTACAAACTACGGGGCAAGGTAATATTCATTTACCAGTGTCTCTTCTTATTTTTGAAGTGTCAGGGCAAGGACAAAATAAACTTGGACAGCTATCAGACCCGTAGGAATCTAGACTATTGTTTAAGTGAGAATGGGTAATAGACCAGTAGATAGGCTTCCAACTTTTCCTCTTACTGAATTCTTCTCACCCTTGCAAAAGCTACTGTGAATGTTCTAGTAATTATCTCCGTATATGTGTCTACCAGACTATAGGTTTAAGACACACTTATATAATGTAGACCAATGGAATTAATCTCCACATTATAGTCAGGAGTGATCTCTCAGAAAAACAATTATTTTAAAAAAGGAACTTGAATTGTAATTCATTTTTTAATTTGTCCGGGGTTTGTCCCCGACAACCATTATGAGATGAGGCTGAGGTAGATTCACGTATGACATTAGCCCTGTTCAAGTATTCCTAATCAATATGTGAAGCAGGTGGAATGTACTAACCTTAGTCTGTCCCTTGTTCCTTTCCCTGCAGAGGCTCTCCATGCAACTAGGAACCTTCCTTTCTTCAAGTTTCAACTTGTTTGGAGAGTTTCCATGTTTAGTAGAGGCTTTCTTCTTCAGATTGTTGCTTCCTACTTGAGGATAATGGAAGAATGGGGCTAACATGCTCTCCCTTCTCATGTACATGGATGGTGCTATATAAATAAAGCATGATGATGATGATGATGATGGTAATAATAATAATAATAATAATAATAATAATAATAATAATAATAATAATAATAATAATGTGTTCATTATGAATGTCTGAATAGGACTATGGTGTCCTCAGTGTAGAGGAGGCTTTTATTTTTGTGATGGTTTAAAACTATGGATGGCTGAACCAGTTTACTTCAGGTCAATGTCATTTCTCTATGTGATTACTCATAAATCTACTCCATCTCATTCCTATACTGATCAGGAATGCAGGGGTAGTATTTGCATATATATTTGAATAAGTATTTTTCAATGCCCATTGCTAAATCCTGACCACATTCAATGTCACTTTGTGGCACCTCTGGCCAGCTATCAATCCAACTCATCCAATCCAGCCAGTCTCACTCATGGTGCCCGCCCAACTATGAACCTCCCTCAGGAATATTGTGTTGGGGGATGATAGGAGCTTCAGCCCCACAGAAATGCAGCAGAAAAGCCAGAGGACAGCGAGCCAACAGCAGCAGCCTTGTTCCCCAGTAAGGATACTCACACGCGGAGGAGTTTCTTCCAAACAGGAGGCGCTTTATCTTGCAGCAACGTTCCGTTATATACACAACATGGAACAGATGGACAAAGGCTTGCGCCAGGCACCAGGTTTGGTCAACAGACAAATACATACTGGGGATTGCTTTCTTATATGCATATTTACAACCAATCAGGTAGAGGTTTGCACACCTCCCTCTACCATCTGCACACGACCCCAGTTTCTTATGCAACCTTGCAATTACCCACAGCTGGGGCATGATGCAACATCTTTGCAGTGGGCTGATCATTTTCCCAGGGTTCCCTGCCTGGAATCCCTGACATATTGAACCCTGTCATCTGCTAGCCATCTGTAGTTGCTCTGGCAAGATTTTTAATTCGGGGGGGGGGGGTCAACTGGGGAATCAAAACGGAAACCACCAAGAAGCTGCTACTCAGAAGTACTTCCCTGTTCCTTACAGTTAAAACAACATATGGCAGCAGGGAGGTTGGGGAGCTACTTTGCTATAAAAAAAATAGGCTTCCCATGTACTGTGGGGAAACAAACCCACATAGGAGAGGCCACTTAGGATACTTTACTGAGAACCTCCACAAATCAAGATGGCCAAGACATAGAGCCTTTTTAAATCTAACTCAGTTTGATAACTTGCATTGCAAAATGAAGGGGAAACATTTACCTTCCAGGCACTGGAGCAGCAATGTTCATTAGCTTATAATGGCAATTGCAGTGATTCTACATTGTGTCTAATCATCCAGTGACTATATTTTATTTTTATTTTATTCTTCACTGTGATCTGTTAGAAGTTGAATGAACATCTCTTGTGGATTGGTTTTAAGAAAGCTAATTCAAAAGCAACAAATCAAAAGTCTTGGTTTTCTCACTTCAAAGTGAATTTGCAATGAGAATAATTCTTGAGCAGAATACTGAGCAATTATCTTTCTTTTTATTGCTGAGTTATATTCATCAGCCACCACATCTCCATTCATAATACGCATACAATAATTATAAATCTCTCTTTCTCTTTCTCACTCGCTATAGATGGATGGATGGATAGATAGATGGATACATTCTAAAGAAAAACTGGCTAACCTTTCTGTCTTCTTGTAGTTTCTAATTTGTACCAGTTTGGGTACATATACCATACTCTTTGAAAAAGCTACTTTAAAATAATTTCAAAGCACCTGTATTATCTCATCTGTGGGTTGTGCAAGTATGTTCAAAGGCCTTGCTCATTAGTGAGAAATTGATTTCATCCATGTCTGCAAAAATCTGTTTTAATGTCAAAATGGAAGAAGGATTGGACCATTATGGACCTGATTGGTTAACCAAGTTCACTAGAAGTATATAACCAGTTTAAAACCCTGTGTAGTTTATAAAAATAAGTAAATATTTGTTTCTCCTTCTCCTTGATCGTTCCTTTTATCTGTGCTGATACTATGGTCTGCCAAGTCCAGATCCCACTGCAAAATCTTTTCAGGTGTACATTGTCGGGTGGGGGGGCAGCCCAGCCTTTGTCTGGCACAAAGTAGTGTGATAGTACTACCTGCAAGATACTGTGGAGATAACCCCTCATAATGAGAAAAATGTCCTCACTTGTCCAACAAAATATTATAGCATCGACTTTGGAGTGTGGGCATTGCTATTTGCTATATACAGGTGGGGACATATGATGTGCTCCTCCCTGTGGGAAAGGTGGTACAAAGAACACTGGTAGAGACAGCAGAAACACCTTAGAACAGTGCCAAAAGCCAAATTGGGTACTTTGAAAAATTTATAGGGCTATCAGTGAAGAAACTAGCTTCCTAGAGCATGGACAGAGATTCTCTTGGGGCTAGAGAGGCCAGAATTTCCCCTGTCCAGTTACCTTCCCATCTACCTCCTGTCAATACTTACTTTAGTCCTTAAGTAGTTTCAATTCAGCTGCTAACTAGTCCACTTCCTGTCAATACTTACTGTCTTTCAAGACCAGAACCTCTGCAAAAACAAATCTCCCAGGGAGACCCCATACACAATGCAGTTTATTATTTGCCTTGAAGTGGCATGATGCTGCAGCCCACAGAGCAATGGTGGAATTAACTTTTTGTGATGGAAAAAAAAATCCTCATTTGCCTAATAAATCACTATATACAAAACACAAGGAACAACGGACTGATGGTGGGTGCTGCTGCCAGGAAATTCCACAGGACTAGGGCTATGCTGCTTGATGCTGCAGTAAGATCTAAGCAGCTGATTCTAAACAGCTGTCCCTCCCTACCCAAGCCTTAATCCTCTTGGATGGGAAGGATATACTAAAGCAGAGACAACTGCTGGTGGCAGGGCAGCAACAGTGTGTTGTTTCCTATGGGGACAACCCAGAAGGGGCAACACCAAAGGAGCACATAATGGCAGGGGCACAACCTCTTCTTGAATGATTGTTATAGAAACCAATCTTGGGTGAGAATAAAGATTTTGAAATAATATTACTCAAAGTGAGAGTGTGGGTTAAATGTCTTAAGGGACCTCCAGGGCTATCAGTACAATTGCTCCTAAGTGCCCAGTCCAGTGTTTGTGGAGCCTTTAATTCACCTTGGTTTACAGAAGATCCGCAGGCAATGAAGCAGGTTGGCTAATTACTAGAGTGCAGGTGGTGTAGATCTTGGAGTGAATGCATTTGGAGATCAGCAAAGACTCCTCATTGTTCCTACTATGCAGCAGTAAGGCAGGCCAAAAGAAATCACATTACATCTCCAAGTGTACACATTACATCTCTGCAACCTCCCACCCCATAGGATTATTCCAAATGATGACGAGTCTTTTGGGTACAGGCCCAGAGAACTCAGGTATACAGGCCATGGTTACCTGCTGTAAAAGAAGGGGAAGGGGAAGGAAGAAAGGAGAAAAAGAAAGAAAGAAGGAAAGCAAGCAAGCAAAGCGAGGCACTTGGAGGAAGAATTTGCTTGCATTCTCTCAGAACTTGGCACCACACTGGTAACAGAGCCCAGGGAGGTGCCCAGTACACTGTCTGGTCAGTTTTTATGGAACCAGTTTGTGCTATTGAGGCTTGATAATGGGGACAAGATTCCTGAAGCAGTTCGGCCTAAAACATGTAAGCCTGACACTTGCCTTTCTTGGCTGATAAAATCTAGCAGTGATAGATTGACCAAGTGGGTCCAAGGGGTGGTTAATTCCTCCCTATGTCAGGGGAAGATACCTGCTGCCTTGAAGGAGGCAGTGGTGTGCCCTCTCCTGAAGAGGGCCTCCCTGGACCCAGAGATATATGCAAATCACAGCTTGATTGCAAATATCTCATTTTGGGGCAAGGTGCTTGACTGTGTGGTGGCTAAGCAACTTCAGGTATTCTTGGAGGAAACAGTTTAACTGGATCCATTTCAGTCTGGTTTTAGGCCAGGCTATGGCTTTGATTGATGACCTACCTCAAGGGAAAGAAGAGGCATGCCAACCTGTTATCCTCCTGGATCTCTCAGAGGCTTTTGATACCATTGATGTTGGCATATTATTGGACTGGGAATAGGAGACACTGTTCTACAGTGTTCCCACTCCTACCTTGAGGGGTGGTTCCAGAGAATAGTATTGGGGTATTCCTGTTTAGCCCTATGATGATTCAGCTATGAGGGGACACGGGGTTTCATCTTATCCCCCATGCTGTTCAATATCTCTATTAAGCTACTGAAGGTGATCATAAGGGGGTGGGGTTTAAAGTGGATACCATCAGTATGCAGATGACACTTAGTTCTACTTCTTCTTGTCATCACAGTTGGCTGGAGCAGTGCCCTGATAAGATGGAAGCTCTGTGGATTGGCAGTTCTGAAGTCTGGGAACTGGGTAAACAGTCTGTTTTGGATGGGGTTGAATTTCCCCTGAAGCAGCAGGTATGTAGTTTAGGAGTGCTTCTAGATCCATCTTTGTTCCTGGAGCCCCAAGGTGTCTCTGTGGCTTGGCACCAGCTTCAACTAGTTTGCCAGTTATGGCCTTTCTTGGACAGAGACAACCTAGCCATATTAGTCCATGAACAGGTAACCTCCCAACTAGACTACTGTAATACACTCTATATGGGACTGCCCTTGAAGAAGACTCTTCAAGACTGTGCATGAAGCAAATGCAGCTAGTGCAAGATGCAGCAGCTTGACTGCTGACTGGAATATCATATAGACAGCATGTCATGCTAATCTTAAAAGAAATGTCCTGGCTGCCAATATTTTTCCAGTCTGAATTCATGGTGCTTAGGATGACATTTAAAGTAGTAAATGGCTTAGGACCTTGATACGTGAGGAAGTACCTTTCCCTATATATGCCTGCCCAAGGATTCAGATTTTCTGGCAGGACTCTCCTCCATATTCCACCAGTGAGGTCAATACATTGTTTTGGAACATGGAAGAAGGCCTTCTTAGCTATGGCACCCCAACTGTGGAATGCTCTCCCCTTGGAGGCCCTACTGGAACCAGCACACTTATAATTTAGGTGCCAAGTTAAGACTTTTTTATGCAACAAAGCCTGTGGACTCCATTAATTCAACACAGAGACTGTTATTTCTAGCTTTAAAAACTTTTGAATTTTTTAAGTCTGTTTTTAACTCATATTGTTAATATATATTTAGCTTTTTTAAAACTATCTTACTGTTTTTAGCCTGTTTAATCTGTTTTAATGCTATTGCAAGCCGCTCTGAGCTCTGAAATATGGCAGGGTACAATTAATTATTTAATTAATTAAAGCGTCAACCTTGGGTTGTTGCCATTTTTCTTTATCATATATAGGTGTAGAAGTCTGGTATGTCCCCTCCCAATATTCCTAAAATGAAAATTTGGCAAAGATCCAATGACTGATTATTACAGAAAAGCTCTCAGAAATCTACAGAATCTGAAAACAATCATCTGTGCATTTTTGTGTATTGTATGTCTTAATATTGTATCTTAGCTCAACTATTTCAAATTCCTATTGTACTATCCCCCCAGCACCATGAAAAAAATATTTTTATTCTTTGCTATATCCTTCTTTCCATAATAATAGAGTAATGCAAGTTCTTCTCTATTGTGAAAATGCAGCATGGTCCATCAAGAATAAAAGAGAGCTAGGAATCTGCTGAATTCCCTTGAGAAATTTCAAAGATCTCTTTGGTACCCTTGAAATTCCTCACAAGTTTCTTTTCCCTAAGCAAAAACCTCCAAATTCTCCTTGAAATGTAGCTCTGGGGAAAATAAATAAATAAACAAGTGGTGACTCCAATCCTGGGTCTTATTAACTTTGCCACTGTAACAGAGAGTTTCTTCACCAGCACTTCATACAGTGAATAGGTGAGAGAAAGGTGGCTTTGCACTATAGAGGTTAAAGAATGTCCAGTCCACGATGTATGTTATGTGCTCAACCATCCTATTACTGCAAAGCCATGAAATTGTAAATTTAATGTACATTTAATATTAAATTTTAAATTTGAATAGGTAGTTTTAATAACACATTTGAAAATTGGTTTTATGTATGTATGTATGTATGTATTTATTTATTTAGAGCTACAAACTGTGTTGAAATATTTGGGGCAAACCATGAAATCTATGAGATGGGCTGCATTAATTTCCGCTAGCAGATTAAGTTTGTATTAAAAAAATGATTAAAAATGATTAAAAAAAAAAGTGGACACGAATTCTTCTTCACTGGCTGCATTATTAAGTCTTGTGTGGGATCTTGTGGAGCTTTGTGACTGTACTATAAGAACGATTACATTATTTTTTCTGAAAAGAATTTTTTGCTTCTTGCAACTTCTTGCCAAGCAATCCATTCCATTTGCTATCTTCCACTCTTGGAAAAGAAAAGCAGGAAGACAGACTGTGGGCAGAAAAACCACATCTCCTCCCAGTCAGCCACTTCTGTCACTGTCTTTCCTCCAAGGAGCATTGGAGAGTGTGCACAGATCTTTGCTTATGTCATTTTCACGTGCAAGAATGAATAATTTCAGAAATTTTCTCCCTACTTCATGAGAGTTTGAGAGTATCTGCAGAGTTTTTAAATACACACTTGCCCAAAATTTGTTGTCTGAGACTTTGCTGGGAAAAATCCATTTGTCCAAAAACACACATGCTTTTCACAATGAGAAAACGTGCTTGGGGGAAAGCGTGTCTTTTGTGCAAAATGTGCTCACTCCTACAAAATAACTGTTTTTTGTGTGCATGCATGCACACAGAAATACATGAGGAAAAAGTACATGACTTTTTCCTTTACGCTGATCTATGCAAAATGTATATATTTTTCAAAATTTACCCTTTTTTCTCCATTGAGGATGTGAATATTAATAAGTATTCTTCATGCCCCTAGTGTGTGTGTAACATATTTATTTGGTTTGGAATGAACCTGTTTAACTCATGCACCCTGAGCCAATACAAAAATGAAATGCAGTTATGCTTCTGCTTTTGCACTTCTCTGGATTTTGCAATGCAATTCTCCCTTCAGAAAAATTGTGCATAAATGTGCACAAAAATTCATATATTAATGAAAATAAGTATATAGGAGAAAGGTACATGGAAATTCCCCTGAATTTTTATACATTCCTTTAAAAAAGAAAATTTGTTGTGGAACTGGAATAAAGTTAAGATGAAGGAAATGAATAAAATCATAATGGGCAGATTTGTACATCCCCAATTATAATGGGGTAGATAATTATACTTAGTTCATATATATTATGATAGCTATAATATCAACAAAAGGTATGGTCTGGTTTTGTATTTGTTGTAACACATCACATCCTGGGACTGTGGTAATCTCTCTCTTTTTCCCATTTTACCTTGTCAACATCTTCACAACAGGGAAACATGTTGTTTTTTTCCCCTACAGTTATTACAACATGGTTTGCTTTCTTTTGCTCTGACTCTGCTGGCTGAGACTGAGGAAACCACATGGTGGGTACCAAGGGAAGTTTACTTCTCTATTTGTCCTCTAAGGCTGTAGCAAGTCTTCACTCACAGATGTCCTTATCTCTTCTCTCTGTCATCTTTTTCATGGAGAACCCACCCTGCATTCACATCTCTCTCCCTCTCTCTCTCTCTCTCTCTCTCTCTCTCTCTCTCTCTCTCTCTCTCACACACACACACACACACACACACACACACGCACACACACAAAGGCGGGCAGATTGTGTAGACTGTGATGGAATCTTGCCTCAAAATTTAGTGGTAAATGATTCCCCACTTTCTTAAAGCATGAACTGCCACCACAGTGACCTCATAACTGGTGGACAAGTACTTAGCTTGGTTTTTAGTACAACCTTGTTGGGTGTTGTTTTCAGTTTCTGCTTGAGATAAATCACTCTGCTAAATGGAAGCAGACCCATGAGAATCTCACAGAACTTAGGCATTTGTAGCAGTGACACAGACCATACTGACAGGTTCAGTATTTTGCAAGCGCACAGGTAATCAGAAGATGTACAGTGAGATTTAGCCACGGTTTATAGGTTAAGATGTGTGCATGGCACAGCATTGTCTCCCCACCACCAATCAGCCTAGTCCATCTTTTCCTTATCTAAGAAGACAGTTCCCTTTGGGCACTTGGCTAGGAGGAACTGTTTGAGATTTGAACATGGAATCAGGTAGTATGGCAATTAAGAGTGTTTGATCTTCCACCATAACTGCTTTGGACAGTCTATCTTCCCCCCCCCACCCCCGCTTAGGGAGATAGCTGGGTATTTACCTATCTCTTGACCTGATGCTGTTTATCTCAAATCAAAGACAAAACTAATGACCAAACTGATCACATATCTGGGAAAAACAATTTTGCATGCAAAGGAAACACCATAAATGATTCATCACGCCCTTATTTTTCATACTTATTTCCTGTGGGTGTAGAGAAGCAGGGATTAGAAATGAAAGACAATGTTCACTATGCACAAGGGGTTTTCCTCAAGCCGAATGTATTGCTTCAGGTTTTCACATTAACTGTCTGAGTGCCAAGTTCAGACATTGATGTGTGGTAGTGGAGTATGTTTCAGTCACACAACCTGTGAGTAGGGGTTGGAGGAGATATGGAGAAAGCTCCTTGTAGTGATTGCTTGAGACATATTACAGCATATTCCGTTATTTCAACAACCCATTATTTCAAATCATCAAAACCACAAATTGCAAAAAGTCAATAAGCATTTTCACACCCTCTAAGAATTCTCACAAACAACTTTTCTCTACTCAGACAGAACAGCTTGTTTCTTTCTGCTAAATCCATCAACTTCAACAGCCATTCCCCCTTCATGGGTAGCATTGAACTATTCTGTTACAATGCCATACACCCCCACTCCATGACATGGTTGGCAATGAACATTATTTAACTGGCACTAAATATAAATCATACACTGTTAAGGCTGAAAAGCCATGCTGGCAAAGAGGACTGGCTGCACATATGCCAAAGTAGGTCAGATGGGACCTCAGGGCACCACCAGGTCATAAGTTCAAGAGAACAGTCAGGAAGCTCCAGTGTTGATTAGCTTGTGATAATCCCCTCAATGACCCAAACTTCAAACATAATAGTATACAATGCTGTGTCAGTAGAGCAACTGATGGTCATTAACCTGTTCCCTCTTCCCACTGAAATCCTCCTTTGTTTCTTCACCCACCCTAATATTAAGGAGTTATCATGATTTCCATCAGTGCTTTGCCATCTAATACTAACACCATTAGCCTGTCTCGAAGAACCCCATTGTTTGGTCTGCCAGAGAGCAACTAGGGCAGAAAAAGGGGTATTTAAACCCTGGCTCTTAGCCAGACAACTCTGGACATGGGCTTTTACTGGGCTGCTCAGATTCCCGTTCTTGTGCTACCCCTGGACACCAGTCTGAGCCACATTGCTTCATCTCTTCTCTTCAGGATAGGTAAATATTGCCACTTCACCCCAACTTCTCACTATCCAATTTTTCCTTCTTCTTTCAGTTAGCCTTGTATGGTTGTGAGATTCTTTGAATCTTATGTGTGTTTGTGATTTTCCCCCAGTATCTCCAACTGGTGTCCCTACATTAGTACCAGTATACAAAGGTGGAAACAACCTGAAAGGTTACCCCTCTCTCACAGGTCTCCCTTTTGAGCTAATAATTCTCCACAGTTCCACAGACGTGTTGGCACCATGGGTGGTCCTCTGAGTCACCCACGTTTTGAGTTAACACTTCAGTCATGCTACCATATTCATACATTATCATAATACAAATAAACTTACTACCAAAACTTCTCAATTTATTCATTACCATTCATCCTTTCAGAAGGATCTACTGTGACTGCAAATTTCAGCCTATAGTGTTAAAGACGGAAAATTGGTTCTATAATACAAAGTCAACTTTGTGTTGTTTCTGATGCTAGTAGTGGTGGTTGTCATCAATTTTTGTCCTCCTTGTTTGACTCTGCTATTTTTTTTTCAAAAATTATTTTTAAAATCATTTAAAACAAACAAACAAACAAACAAACAAAAGGAAAGCCAAAATAAAGTACAATATTAGATCTATTTGACAGTTTCTGATGGCAATCAGTTGAAGGGAGAGCACGGTGTCTCAGGTTGCCCAATCCTGCCTGATTAGGTGTAAATCTTAGTCAGATGAGGAAGCCCCTTGAATTAGATTCAAAGTAGGACCTTATCTTAAGTGCCAAACTGAAATCCAAACCAAATCTGTGGTCAGTGCACATTCCTAATATTCAACCAGAATTAACTTTTAAAGGTCAGCTATCTGAAAATAAAGCATATGAGATTGCTTAAAAGCAAGCTCAGAGGCACTATTAAGGAGACCAATTCCCACAAGAATCATGGAAATTAATTCAAACAACTGTGGGCATATCCACACCACACTACTGTAGTGCTTTGATGCCACTTTAATAGACACGGTTCTACACTATGGAAACCCATGATTTCTGTTTTGGAGAGGGTTTTAGTATTACATGCTAGAGAATTCTAGTGCTTTAGTTCAGAGTAACAAGGCAAAGAATTTGAAGTCTCTCATCAAACTATAAAACCTAGAATTCTGTAGTATGGAGTCATAGCAGTTAAAATGGTATCAAGCCACTATAATTGTGCAGGGTGGATACACCCTGTGATTATTTCCAAAGGAGCATGTCTTCTGCTTCTAAGAAGATCTGAGCACACCAACTTGATTGTTTTGCCAGATTCCCTACTGAGCATCAGATATTCCTTCTACACAATGTGATTCATTTTTCTTGTTGCTGGTCCCAGTGCCAAACTGGATGGGCTTTCAAGCCAGCTGTATTGTATTCTGTAGCCAAGTTGGAATATCTGCCCTTACACAACATATAAACCTACTTTTACAGACTGCCATCACATTCTAGACATAACACACAGCAGTGGGAATGAGGTTATTTACCTATGTGTAATAGGCATTTTTTTAAAATTTTGGTACTTTTTAAATGTGTTTTGAGCTGAATTTTTCGGGTCTTATGACATTATATTTATAAATGCAAGGTTTTCCCTTTTTATATACGAAAAAAAATAATATAATAAGTTACTCTGGAATGCTTACTTTTTGTAGAGTTGTAGGGAAAAAAAACTTGTTTAAAAAAGGAAACTTTCCAGGCTTGGCTCACACTTAAACACACATTCCAATGAAGCAAAACACTCTTCTAGAGAGATTTAGTGAGCTGCAGGTTTATTCCAAACCAACCCCATAAATAATATAGGGAATGTGAACATTTTAAATCTCCTTTGACCAACAGTCTGCTCCGTGGGATGGAAGGTACAAACTGACATTTCCCTAATCAAAATTGCACACACACAAAAAGTAATTACATGCATACATAACATAGTGTCTGATGATAGCTACAGTCACATAATTGCTTGGCTGACTTAATGGCCACTAAAGCTGGCCGCTAGTGAGTGTATCTTGAAAAATGCAGGACCACCTGCTATGTTACTTAACACATTTCCTGTTAGGTAAAATATTCTGAATGTGTTTACGATTCCACAGCTTTCAATCAATGTCACCAGTCATTCTGAACACATCCATGGCCTCTGCTGGTGGCGGGCATGATCCGATTCTTGTTTAATTGCCTGCTTGGCAGAATGGTAGCAACAAATCTCTCCTCCTGCCCCCCATACATGGTCGCTGTCACTGCTGAAGCTATACTACAGTTGACAAATGTAAACATATAACAACGGATGTTTGCAAAAAGCTAGTTCCATATTATGTGCATATAATATGTACAGACAAAATTGCTAGGGAGCCAAGAAAGCACAACCCAGGAATAGAGAATGCAAGTGGGCTCAAATATGCAGCCTTTTCAAATAGGTTGCTGTTCAGGAAGGTCACTTAGGTTAGTGGCAAAACACATGCCTGCTTACATAAGGTCCCATCATCTCTAGCCCTTACTATTCAGGTAAAAGTACTAAGGAAGAGCCGTTACCTGAAAACTGGAAGAATTTGAGAAGGGCCATTATGAAGAGAGCTGTACACTGGGTTTACTGGTTTAGGGAAAAGCTCTCCCAGTAGTCTCTCTCTCTGTCTGAAAAACCTTATAGTCTATACATTTAAAAAGAGACAATTAACCAGACTAGCTCTAAAAACAACGAAAGAAAAAGAAATCAGGTTGAAGACATACTGATTTTAAAACACAAACAATTATTTCTTTATGGAAAGTCAGAAAAACATAGCAGCAGGACCTGACAGAACAATCTGTGTTCAAATTTAAGCTGTTTCTCAAAAGAAAAGAGGGGGAGAATAGCACAGGTACTAAAAACTCTGCTCCTGACCAAACCAAGCATAACTCATAACACCATACTTGGCCAAACCAGAGGCCTATCTCAGGGTGGGAACAGTGGGGACCATGAAGTGTTGTTGGACTGCAACTCCTAGCAATATTTTTTTCCCATTCTTTGTTTCCCAGCCTTGGGCTTACTGAGAAACATGTGAGGCTGTTTTCAAAGGCTCTGTGGCTTCAAAGAGGAGCCCTCTATAAGCTGAAGCTGGGTCAGCTACCACAAGAGATGACATTCACATTTTTTTCCCTTCTGTTTCAGCCATTTATTCTTCTACAGTTTTCCTGTGTTTCACTCCTCTTGATTCTAAATTTCAATAGAATTTCAGGAATTTTTTTTTAAAAAAATTCATATTTTGAGTATGGGTTACTTGCGACAGGGCCCATCTATAGGGTTGCCATAGGTTGAGGTTGACCTGATGACATTAAGAAGAACAACTTGTCACAATGCATATGTTTACATGAACACCCACAGTGTATACAAATGTGTGTGTGTGTGTGTCTGTGTGTGCACACGTGCGTGGGTGTGCACACATGCTAAAGACGGGAGGATTTACGTTATTCATTCCTGCTGAGGATAACAAATAATTTAATAAATTTGCTCCTATTGTGTTTATCCTTCATAAACACCATCTCTGTTTATGAATGATATGGGTAAGCTGGAAGAAGTCCAAAGGAGGGCCACTCATGATGGTAAAGGTGCTGAACACCATCCTCTATGAGGAATGCTTGAGGAAACTAGATATTTTAGTGTGGAGAGGAGAAGAATAAGAGGTGACATCATAGCCACCTCCAACTATCTTTGTTTTCTACTGCCCCAGAAGGTAGGATACAAACCAATGGATTGAAATTATAAGAAAGGAGGTTCTAACTAAACATTACGAGGAACTTCCTGATGGCAAAATCAGTTCCACAGTGGAGCATTCTCCCTTAGAAGGTGGTGAACTCTAATTTGTGGAAGGTTTTTAAATAGAGTTTGGAGGGTACTTTAGCAGGGGATTCCTGTACAGACAGTGGGATGGATTAGATGGAATCCTCCCCACTCTATGGTTCCAGATATTTTATCCCATCTCACCCAATATTACTATCTATAATAACCAGAATATGTCACTGCAGTTTCTTGGCATGATGGGTCACAAAAAAAAGGGCATTGGATACTCCCCCCCCCCGCTACGCGTTATATAGATTGGAGCAAAATGCTACGCAAATGGCAAAACGAAACAGCTATGTTGGGATATTTTTTTTTAACCATCTTTCTGCAAATGGCTGAAACCTTGGAACACTGTTTAAAATTGAATGAAAATATTGTTTAAAGCCTACCTTATAAGCTTACTAATTTGTGGGACATCCCAGCTGACTGGCCATGGAGGAAAACGTTACCTTTTTTGTTTCCATTATGGATTTCAGAGGCAACATTCATAGGGCTAAATCCAGTTCTTAGACCTAACTGAAGTAGAAACCTAATAAATCAAAACTTACCTTAGTTACAGTGACTCAGTGGGTCTACTCTAGTTGGGATTAGTAACTAGATTTAGGCCTCAGTGCTACCAAGCAATCTTCCATTTTGCCTAGTTCCAGTTTCTGTATCATCCGTGTTCAGATAGGAGTGGTTTATAGTCCAGACAATGGAGAATGATCAACCCAGTATTTCAGGCTGAAGAGCCCATCATGTTCAGATCAGAAGCTGGCTCAGCCTTCAGACTAAGGCCATTTCTGCACTACACTGTTATAGCGCTGTTATTCCACTTTCCATACCCTGTGGAATCCTGGGATTTGCAGTGTAGGGAGAGGCCCATAGAATTCTCAGCCAGAGAGCTCTTTGGCCTCAGTAAACTATAAACCCCAGAATTCCACAGGATGTTGAAAGTGGAATAATGGCACTGTAACAGTGTAGTGCAGAAATGGCCTAACCTGTGGGGATGAGAAGATGGCTTTTATTTCATTATTAGATTAATATCCTATATTTCCATTAGAGAGTCATGGCACATGATTACTACAGCCCTGTTTTATCTGCAAAAACAACTGTGAGTATTATTATTATTATTATTGCCATTTTTCTCCCAAATAGGGACTCAAGACACCTTACAATTTTAAAAAAGAATAATATAGCTAAAAAATACAAAAAGTGAACATTAAAATAGAATTAAACTATTAACAATATTAAAATGATTTCAACCTACACTTAAAAAAAATGATATTAACAGGCAAAAAGCCATTTAAATAGTTCAGTTTAAAATAAAACATGTTTTCTGGTAAGCCTGGACAAAGAGCAACTGGCCCAAGGCTACTCAGAGAACTCAATTTGAATCTGAGCCTCAACATTCCAGCCAAGTTGGTGTCATAGTACCTAAAAGTATTTGCTTGGACTAAGTTTCTGGCTGGGTCAACTGGTCTGGTATCTCATAGGGATGTAATTCTTCATTGAGTTTCTTCTCAATGGTACTGCTAAGTAATTTCAGCAGTTTTCTTTCCCCAGAGAGAAAGTCTTCGAAAACCACATGGTTTTTTGAAAGCTATTCACAGTTTTGGACTTACTCTGCACACAATTCACATGTAGTTGTCTTGCACTAAAAACAGCACTTGCTGCATGGAAAATAATATTTCATAATAATAATATGGAAATCTTAATTTCTACACAGAAAATGCTGTTTTATCTGCAAATCAAACATGCACAAATTCTATACAGAATAAATTACCAATTATGGCATTTTCTGTACAGAAAATAGTATTTTCTACATGGAAAATAATATTTTGGTGCAGAAGTATTAATTCTTGCATAGAGAATGCTGGGGGTGGGGTTAGCAGAAAATGCTATTTTTTTTTTAATGGAAATCAACTATGTGGGAATTTATGCAGAATAAATCCCCAACTGCAACATTTTCTACAAAGAAAACAGCATGTTCTGTGCAAGAATTAATATTTATGCATTGAGATATTATTTTCCATGCAGAAAATTCTGCTTCCGGTGTAGAAAATGCTGTTTTCTACACAAAACAACAATTTCAGAAATTTGTGTAGAATAAGTCCTGAACTGCAAAGATTCTTGTCAGTGCAGGGTTGTTCTCATCAAGATTATTCAACACTAAAAAAAAAAGGGAAAAAAGTTTTTCAACTATTTTCTGAATATTTTCCAATATTCTTTTCACCCTCAGTACCTCATAATTGTCAATGCATTCAGAAAGGCAATGCTGACTGCTGAACTGCTCTGCATTGAAAAGTGAATAGTGGTTCTTGTTGTTTAAAAGTTTTGTGTATATAGGTGTGTTCAATAGGCTGTAATAATTTTTGGCATAATTATTATTTATCAGCTAATGAATCCTAATGGACAGACTCATGCTGAGCTTCTACTATCTTTCCTGTGTGTAAAGAATTCACGTATTGAATATGTTTGGGTGAAGAGATCCAAAGAAGAGATATTCCACCCTGAATTGTTTTAATTTTTATCACTATGCCTTTGCCAATATTCATGTTCTAGGGAAATAAAGACAAGTAATAAAGCTTCTCCTTAAAAAGTTTTTGCTTGTAAATTTAAATACCAAAGATAATAAAAGAAAACATTTAGCAAACAACAGAATCATTTGCGACAATGCATTTCTCTGGAGGGAGTGAAGAAGAACCTAGGGGGATAGGAAGGAAAAGCTCAGTTCTTTTCTAGAATTACCTAACTTGCAGCCTAGAAACTTTTACTCTGACATTAAATGTATAGCAAGGTACATCTTTAACATTATGACAACTAAATGAAAAGTCAGCTTTCTGAGCATTGATGAAGATATCTGTCTTGAGGTAATCTTTCCAGCTTTCATGGCAAGCTACAAGTCACACCATCAAGTTACAAGTCACACATCAAGCCATTGTAAATTTCCATTGTCTACCTCCTCTGTAGATCTTTTATTAAAAACAGCATGGCCCTGGTTACCGAGCTTGTGCGTCTGCCTCTTTCTCCAGAGTGGGTATGTCATTCTCTGCAGCTGTATTTTATTATTGTATTTGGAGTTTATGCATTTTCCTGTAGGATAAAAACAGTCATTTTCATAAAAACTACTGGAGATTTTTTGAGTGGGCAGATGGAAAGACAATCTTAGTACATGGACACCCTTTCACATTACACAACTGTAGCACTGTAATTCCACTTTAACTGACATGGATATGTCCTATGCCATGGAATGTTGAGATTTGTTGTTTGGTCAGATGCACTAGAGGAACTCTCTGGCTAAGATTTCTAAGGCCCTTTTTGCACCTTATCCCCCTCCACGATAGCTGCCTCCAGGATCCAGGAAGCATGATGGCCATGCCTCTTCTTGCCGCAGTGCAGCTGGGTACTATCCCAGGCTGTGCTGGGGCAAGAAGTGCAGCCACTGTGCTTCCAGGGCCTCCAAAGGGAAGGTAAGTGCGGGTGTGCAATGGGATGGTGGTGCAATCGCTGGTAATTGATGGGGAAACCCGTCAATGATTTCAAGCATGAGCGCACCACCTGAGTAGAGGAGAAGGACGGGGACCTGACAACATCATGCATAAGCATCATTGCAGTCCCATCCTTCTCCCATCCCTATGGCGGGTTGGGAGGGTGGAGTTGAAAGGACCTAAATACCCTTTCCTAAACTGTGTACCTCAGGATGCCATGGGTTGGAACATGGCAGTTAAAATGGAACCATAGTACTATGATCATGTAGTATGAAAGGGCCGATGGAATTTGAAATTTGAATTTTAGTTGTTTACCAACATTTTCCTTTTAGTACGACTGTAAAATAAACAGTGATGGTAATAAGGTAAGGCAAATATCATAAACACACAATGTAAAAGTATACACAGTGGTTGAGCACTGACTATGAAATTACAAGATGAACCATAGGAATCTGGGTTACCATTATTGTTTAGTAAAATTATCTGTATCAGTGTTGGCTCTATTTAACACCTTTCTCACATTCATTGTGAATTCAGTTTTGAGACAAATGTATGGAAGCTTTTTCTTCCCATTTTGTTTCCATAGTTCTGGGTGGTCTGACCCTGTATCAGAAATCCAGGTGTAATTACAGGTCACTGCTACTGCTTCTGCTTCACTACCTGCACATTTACTGGTCTTTGAGTGAGGCCAGGCTGAGTCACTATCCTGGGTCTATTGTCTTTGAGGTACATAGGCCATGAAGGGGATCTGTCCCTTGTTTCCTCTGAGGTCAGTACACCTCAGAGACAACTCTGTACAAAATGTCCTTCACTGAGTATCTTAATAATTACCAACATTCCTAATCTTATTTGCAACCAGTGGCGACCTGAAAAGGATCACTGACGCTTTACCTAATCAAATGCATTTTTCCCTCTGCCAAGGATGTAAAAACACATGCATTGGCTCATCCTTGATGAGCAAATTATCTCAACATCACATTTATAAATTTACAATTTAGAACTTCGTTGTGAACATGCTGATTGCAGAAAATCATAGTTTTCTCTACAAAACTCAATATTTTGGGGGGTAGGGTTTTGTTTTTGCTTTTGTTTTTTGCGGAAATGGATAGTTAATGCTCATTATAAACATGCACTGTCAATCTTAAAATAAATAAAATTTCACTATAAGCCCCCTCCCCCCTTGCCATTGGGAAGGCAAGATTCAGGCTCAGAAAATGATATTTAAACCATCAGAGAAAGAGAGAGGGAGAAGAGGGAAGGAAAAAATGGAAAATATATGTCAAGGTGATCACAAATTGTGTGTTATTGGAGCTTTGCCTGCAGAACAAATAGAAGTGTCAATCATGGAAGAGTGCACAAGGAGAATTAAGGTACTAAGGTACTAAGCCAAGAGAGACCCTTTCTTTAGTTTGAGTTGCTTGTTTGTGATCATCAGTTTATTTGTGTAGCTCAGTTTCTGATGCATCTCAAGAGACAGATCAAATGGTCATCTGTAAATGGAACAGATTTTATGAGACTCTGACCTCAGATTCTGCCTCAAGGCAAACAATGAATCTGGCCTTTATCTAATCTATATTGAAACCCTGCAGCTAAGCAGGGATGTACTATTCACTAATGTCCTTCTCAAAGGAAGCAATGAGCAATTTGAACAATTTTCTTCTTGTTTCAAGAAGGTCATTCAAAAATGTGCTGCTTTTGAAGACTATTTACAATTGAGGACTTACTCTGTGCAAAATGTGCCTGTGGTTGTTTTGCGTAGAAAACAACATTTTCTGTACAGGAAACAGCTGGAGACTTATTCTGTGCAGAATTCCAGTTAGCTGAGGCATTTTTTGCACAGAAAAGGTTTCTGCATGGTAATTATGGTCCTTTCCACAGCCTATCTTATTCCAGCAACAGCTGGTGCAGGTCCCAGCATTGTCTCTGCCAGGAGGGGAGCAGGACAGGAGTGCTCCCCTCTGCATCAACTGCCTCCGTGACTGGAGGAAACACAATGGCACCATCTCTTGCTTCCACAATCCAGCTGGGTACTGTCCCAGGGTGCACTGGGGCAGGAAGCACAGTCGTTGTGTTTTGAGGACCTCCACACCTAAGGTAAGTGTGGGTGTGTGGCGGGATGGTGGTGCAATTGCTGGTCATTGATGGGTAAAACCCGTCAATGATTTACTGCGTGATCACACTGCCTGGGGATGGGAGAAGGATGGGACCCGGACAACATCATGCAGAACCATCATCCAGGTCCTCTCCTTCTCCAGTCCCCAGTGCACGATGATGATGTCCTGCAGAAAGGGCCTGTGTTTCCCACAGAGACTTCCAATTTCGTGCACTAAAAATACTGTTTTCTGTGCAAAGTTTTGTGCAGAATAAGCCCCGAACTGCAAAGATTCTTGTCAGTCCAGAATTTTTGTCATCAGGGTTTCTCAACACCCAAGGAGCAATTTTTTAGACAATTTTACAAATATTTTCAAATATTCTTTCCTTCTCTGTAGCCAAATAACTTAGTTAGTTAGATTAAATCAATATGTGAAATTCACCCCAATTGTTAGTTTTCATCCTGCAGTCATGCAGAGACTGTCTTGTTCCTAGGTCATGCATAATGTCTTTCTCCTATTTTTCTGCACCCATTCTCTCAGTTCCTATATCTCTTCCATAATTCTTTTTTCAACCATTAATCTATTAAATTTCTCTTTCATAGGGTTAATTTATAGGCTATTTGAAATGCATACCATACACCTGATAGATCCTTTTTTTCATAAATAAGTTCCGAGTGTAAACCTTTCTCTACAGTTGATTTGCTCCTAAATTAGCATTGTGTCAGAAGCAGGGAGACAAAAGCTCTGCTCACACCAAATACTAAGGTTGAAAATCCTCCACTGTTTCTTCCTTGCAGGCCAGGATGAATGATTACAGTAGTTCTCTATCTGCTGTCAGAGAAAGTATTCTGCCACATATATTCTTCTCCTATTCAGATGTCTCAAAGTATTGCAGATGAATTATTCTTCAGAGAAGAATACATGGGTTTTTTTTCCCACCCCCCCTCCTGTTTTCTAAACTATTTTCTATGCAAGAAACCCATTTTCCACACAAAGATTTTTTTTCCACAAAATGTGTATTTTTCTCTGCAGATCATTTCACTCTCCAGTTTGGGACAACGTTCTATCTCATCTCTTATTCCTTCCAACTGGGTATTCCAACTTGGGAATGAATAATTATGTATTTTCTCTCCAACTCTACCAGTTACCTTGCCTCAGAGCCAATTACACAATTGTAATGGGAAGGAGATGAACAACTGTAACTCAAAAAGAAGATCAGACAAAATATAATCAAGGCAACCCAGAGACAATGAAAAATAGATTAGAGCAAATGTGTTGGAAATAACTGGAAGAATCTCGAGGAGGTATAGGAATGTCCTGAGCCCAGTTTGTTCTTCCATACCCTGATTTTCCATATGGTTGCTAAGAAAGGTCTAGAATGGCCTTCTGGTATTCTTCCATGCTTTAAGTTTCTGTCTGCTACTGCTAAGAATTCTGGGTAGTTAAGTGCACTATCTGTTGATTTGATTTCTGTCTTTTGCCTTGCCCTCTCAAGGTCAAGGACTTTGTATTCTTGCTAGCTTAAAATGTAGACAAAACAAAGTTGCAGATGAGACTTGCAAAATGGCACCAGCTCTTGGCTTGAGACCAATAGCCAAGTAGCACCAGACAGTGGACATGGGGAAGAAGTTGTGTGAGGACTCTCCAAAATTCTATGGAAGACAGCCTAGTCTCTTAGGCCAGTAGGTATAAATACACCCTGGACTGTGCTCCAAGCTGGGAGATTAGCATGGGCTGACAGCTGCAGTGCCGTGCATATTGGCTACCGGGATGGGGTCTCCTTCCCTGCTTTCTGTATGGGCTCCTCCCAGTGGCTGAATGAAGGAACTTGCTTGGATGAGAATATCCATCTTTATGTTATCTAGGCAGGATAGGCTAAAGTGGATTTCATCTGTAACTGTATTGTAATGCTGTTTAAACTGCTTGCTGTTGAATAAATCTGAGACTTTTTCACCTACAACTGGTATCTTTTGCTGCCTTCAGGTCCTCTAAAAAGAACCTCCTTGCCTTTGGTGAACTGGCCAATCAGCTTTGGCAAGACAGCATGTAAGTAAGTAAAAAATTGCACTCACCTAGAGCAGCCTAAAATCATCAAACTTAAATATAAAGTGTTGGCACAGCCCCGCATTTTTAAAAAAATCCTATGTAGAAAATTAGCACTTCAGCAGAAATAATTTAGCATGGTACATCTCTCCTCCAAATATGCTAGTTTAATATGGGCAAGGACATTTGTGGGTCTTCAAAAATGATATGCCAACCTCCCATACTCACATACCTGCAGTCTGAATTAACACATTCTGGAGTCCTTTCTCATTAGACCAGAGGCACCAGGCTTGGACCGTTACCCCACAAATGGCTCCCAACCCTACTGCTGGGCTGGAGAAAGTGTGGCCCATGGGCCACCTGTGGGTCCTGGACCCCCAAATCCCCAAGTAGTTCCCATACACACACAGTTTCACATCTGCACTGTAGTGCTTGAGAACTGTTGTGTTTTATCTCTATGCTCCAGAAATAGCAGTTCATTTTTCTCCCACTCTTCTTTCTCTGTAACCCCAGGAGCCTTTTGGGGATGCTCACTGAGTATATATGCCCCAAACAATCATCTTAATCTTCATTCATTACATTTGACAGACTAGGCCTACAATCTGGTTGTTGGGAGGAGGAAATATAGGGGAAAAAAGAATGACTTCATACACATAGGTGTGTACTTTGTCTGTTTTTCAGTGAGCAATCATTCAATGAACTTCTCAAAGGCCAAGTGGAAAAGGAGGAGAGCTGGGGTTCCCCCAAGTTGTTCTCATCCCATTATCAGATTTCTTCAAGGCCTGATGTCATCAAGTAAAAGCAGGAGAATCTCATGCCTCCTCATCTATTGCTGAAGCAGCCAGCCATGGTGGAGAATTCACTAGAATATGAAATGAAGATTTCAGGCAATATGTAATCCTCCAGAGGAGAAAAGTCAATCCAACCATGTGCCTCTTCTAGCTGAGAGGATTGCACAAACTGTTGATTATTCTTTCGTGAAAACACTAGTGCGACCTAAGGCTTTTTTAAAAACCTGAACTTTACAGTTCACTGCACCTGGGCTCATGAGGAAATAAAGGGCAATTCATCATTCTGTGAAAAATGAGTGTAACATCCCTAGTACAGCTTGTCTGCTCTCTCTTACTAGCTCTTACATGTGGTTTACTTCTCCCCATGCAGAGGACAGGACAGATGGACTCGGTAAACAAAAGCAACTCTGTAATAGCCAGAGGTTTCTCGCCTATGTAATTTTTTACCCCTTTTTATATTTCATAACATGCCATTTCAGTTGCTATAGAAGGCAAGGTCAATGTAGCGGCTTCTCTGATGCCAGAATATCTAAGGACATGTGACGGAAAGAATAATGACTGCTTGTCATTTTTAATCATTACTGGGGGGGGGGGGGAGATAATGCTTTGGGGGAATTTTTAGGTCTCCCGCCCCAATTTTAAGCCATTTTCTTACTGTTTTAAGCAATTTTTTTCCCCAAAACCAGCAGCGACAATGATGAGCAATACAACAGTCAGTTTATTGAGTTATTTTAAAAGTTGTAACAGTACTAAATTACTTTTTTCACATTTCAATGAGTATCATCAACATTTTTTTAAAAAAAGTAATTCACCAAGCTGTCAGTAGTTGCCAGTGGAAATTGGAAGGATGCCCTTTCCCTGTGGCATTAAGTATAATAATACATGGCACTTTCCATTTTTATCTTTGACTTGATACTCTGGATTCTGTCCTTGTAACATTCTTACAGACATCTGTGGAATTATTCAATGGAATAGTCTGTGAAGGATGCCTTTTGCCCATGGTTTTGTCTCTACCTCTTTGTTGTTAGTAGTAGTGTTCTGATAGACATCAGTACATTCATGATCAGATCATAAGTTGCTGGAAGTCTTTTCCTTGTGATAAGGGAGCCAGGCTAAATCTTATTCATGAAGTCTTACACAGTGTGCTTATTTTAATCCCAAATTCAAAGAGTAGCAATTGTGCAGCATTGCTATTACCCATCTAATTAAATAAACTTTTCTCTCAAATTTTCTGAGTACATTCAGAGTAATTTAAAACTGGTGAGCATGATGATATTGCCAAATGTTAATTAGACTGACAAGCTTTGTGCAAGCGCCATTCTAATTGCTTAAGTTAAGCTAGGCAGACAGTGGTGTTATTTTCCATGCAAAAGATTTATTCTTTCCTACGATCACTGGAAACATCAGAATAATTTGCCTGAAAAACCTGGCCGATTAAGCATTAGAGTCTCTCACTTTCATTGTGCTGTGAGTAATGAGCAAAAAGGCTGTGTTACCAAATTGCTTGAACTTCAAACTTTGGAGAAGAGTGATATATATGAGTAATACTCATCAATTAAAAAAAAAATCTGGTGCAACTGTGTTGTCATGCCTACTGCATTCTAAGAGCCAGTTAACAAATATGTATGCTGCCTTCATTCCTGTGTACTTAATAATACTTAAGTAGTGTACAAATGATCAAAATCCAACCCAGAGAAGAATTTGCAGCTTCCCCAGCTTTTCTCTAACAGCTCTGCCTTTCCTTAAAAACCATACCCTCAATTTCTTCTTCCTAATAGCTTTGATGGAAAGGGCAAGATGAAAGGAAGGTTTGGCAGGGTTGGCAGGATTTGGCTCCTCTAAGCATGAGCAGAGTGCTATCTGTGAAGCAAGTCTTCACTGCAGCAGAGAGTCCCAGTGAAGCAGAAAAAATTCCAGAGGCTCATTAAATAAGACTTAGAGTACTGATTTATTGACACACTCTAAAATAAGTCTTAGCAAAAACATGCTTGCTTTCCAGCAATTAGACAAAGAGGAAAAACAGAAGATAACGGAGAAAAATCAGGCAGTTTTCCCCTTACAAACAGTATACTGCCAATGGCATGGCAGTTCCAGCTAGGGAGTCTAACTGGCAGCTGGTCAAGGCAAACACCAGCCTTTTCACGCTACCTTGTCACCCTCTTCCTTCTGCCGTCCACTCATAGGAAAACGTTGCCTGCCCGGCAACAACCTTGACATTGTGCACCTTGCTTTCTCTTCCTTTCTTGATCACTTTGACCTACTCGATGCACACTAGCATACAAAGCCAGGCAGATCATAGAAGTGGTCCTTTTTCCAAGGGGTGCTGAAATTTAACCTATGGCATCACATTTAAACTGAACTTCTCTAGGGAGGCCCTGGGAAACTTGTATGGAAGCCAAGAGCTCCCTAAAACATATTTTAAAGTGTGGTTGTGATGCAAAGGCAGACGTATGAAAATATTGCTAAGATGAAAGAAAGCACTCATGCTCACCCACTATCCTACCTCCAGTGGTGAATTATCAGAGCATTTCTAGTACTTGCGTTTCCTAGTGATCATTATGCTTTTGTCCATAACCTTTCTATTTTCCCCAAACTTTTCAAGTAACAAATGGATGCTTCTTTTCAACTAAATTAATCTCTCAAGACCTTTGGGTGTGAAACATTTCCTCATTTTGAGAATTTCAAATTCATCATCTTCAACTTTCTTCAGCCAATATCAGTAGGGATCATTTATCATCTTCCCACTGATGATAAGTCAGAAAACAAAAGCCAATCATGTTTTTTTCTTGTCTGCCAGGTGTCACTTTCAACCAGTTCTTATTTTCCTACAGGAAAACATTACACCAGCAGTGTCTAGTGTTCTACATAGGTAACACAGTTTGCATGATATAATAGCCATCTCACTTCAGGGCAGGATTTAGAGCCAAAGCAAGCCAAGTAATTGCCCTAAGTGCCAGCCTGGGAAGAAGGGGAAATATCTATTTATGGGATTGCTTGTGTGTTTTATCTACCTATTTGCTGAACAGATTGTGTCCATTCAACTGTCTACACAACAGGCAATAGTAAGCTACATGGCTACTGTGGCTTTAACACCTATTTGTGTAATTCAACACAAAAATTATAACAGTGCCCCTTGTATGTGAGTGGTTATGATAAAGCCATGTGTCCTAATGTAGCATCCTATATGAGAGTAACAGGCTATGTCTTGAAATCACACATCAGGCTCATTAGCTAAATGCAATAAAAAGTAACAAACAGTGAACAAACAAACAGTTTGAACAAAAAGTTCAAACAGTGAACAAATTAAGGGGCTGCCAAAGACTCCCTTCACATGGAGCACCACTGAGACAAGGGCTCGTGTGACATCATCTCTGGTGTGACATCATCATATTTCTGTATTCATTTGGCTGATGTTGCAGCATCCATGGGGAGATGTACATCAGGCACTCCAGCTTGCATGCCCTTTCAGTCAAGCTCAGTATCAAGTACTGATGCAGAAAAGCCTTTATTTAAGGTTTATCAAGCAGACATCTGATTGAGGGGCTTGCACAAGTGGCTGCAGGATGAGCATGAGAGTGGAGTGATTGAATGATTTCAGGGTCAGGACCTTGGTAGGAACTTGATAGGTGTTTCCAAAATCAGTCTTGGTCAGAAACTGAAACATGGTTGCAGGATGCTTTCCTTGACAGGAAAGTTACCCCAAAATGGAGGTGACTCAGGGGTCTATGCGTGATGCCAGTACAGTTCTCATTTGGGAATCTGGGTGACAGCACGGCATTAGCAAGGTGAGAGACTGTGCTGAACCACTCAAAACTGAGTGTTTTTATATCCCAAAACTACCCTGCAGGTATGGGTGTAAAGTTAGGGAGTAATTTCCTGGGCAACCACATGCGAAGCCCTGGCATTCTGCCATGGCTCACAGAAAACTCATGTGGCCAGATAGGTATGGCTGCCAGCCACAGACCAAGATAGAAAAGGAGACAGATTCCCACCCCAATAGTAGCCCTTTGGCTCAAGCACACAGAGACACATATGTGTTCATGACCAGATTTGTCTGGGATTCCTACAGTTCCCTACATCTGTTTCCTGCACCATGTGTTTCAACTCACAGGACAGAAAAGCGGGGTGTTGCATGCATCTCCACCAATCTTGTTAACTCAAAATGTTGGTGATCCCACCCATAAGACCAGCACCTCCATATGATAATGGAGAATTAATTAGCTCAAAATTAGGAGGTCTGCAAGAAGCGGGGTAACTTAACGAGATCTTTCCATCAATGTTTATAGGGTCTTGCAGGAAAGAATCAGTTTTATTGGACGATTCACACACACAAGAAAAAGGTCTAATTCACACACTCGCACAAGGACTCATTGAATGAAAAGGGAGAGAAATTGTGGATAGAGGAATTTTTAGAGTTTGGGTGGTAATTACCCGTCCAGAGAGAAGTGAGGAAAAGTGGTGATGTGGCTTAGGTAAGCACCTAAGGACAGTTCTCTTTCAGGGATCTAGGCATTAGCAAGGTGACAGACAGTCCTCAACCACTCAAACCTGAGGGTTTTTATACCTGAAAACTATGACAAGGGGATTTGCAACACAAGCAATGAGGTCTGGATGGTGTTAATGGTCTTAAGTGTTTAAGTGACAAAGGGTAATCGTTGTCGTAATAGCCCTGTACTTGAGAAGAGGTTGGAAAAACAAAGCAGGGAAACTTCCAGGTGTGAGGGAACAGGGTCACAGTTTGGTGGGAACTTCCCTTTTCTGCACAAAGATGTCCAGCTTCAGTGTAAGCCTATTGTCTCCAGACTTGCCTCATAATATGCCTGACAATCACGTCGGTTGTTCCTAGAGGGATGTGGGCTGCCCTGCCTTGCAATCTCACATTTACAGTCAGTAATTTTCCTCTTTCCAGCTTGACCTTCTAGTCACCTCAGGTTCCATTTTATATCAATGCCAATTAATATAGTACCAATTAAGTAAGATTTGCTGATCAAACCATATCAATCTTGGGGGTTGCTTGGGGCTGTAACAGGTAAATGGGTAGAAGGTGAGAAACTAATTCAGAGAATAGCCTGAAATAGAGTTCTAGGGAACAAGTGAGCAGACAAACCAATAAGATGAAAAGTGACTGACAAGATGAAAGACAGACAAGGTTTCAAGCAAGCTGATGTGCAAGACCTGGGCAACAGCCCTGTGTTTTTTCCTGACTCAGGTCTAGAGGAAGCTGCACCTCTTGCAACTTCTACCTTCCAGGGCCTCTCTTTGAAACTGGTCTCCAGTCCTTTATTGGCTCTTTGCTTCTCCCCCTGTAGCATATCTCCACCAGGGGCTTTAAGTGAGCCAAACAGCTGGTTTTCATCCACTACTGAGGCCAGAGAACAGTGACTGGGCAGGATAGTGCCTCTGGTGAACTGTACTTTTTCACAATGTGTAATACACTCAAACAATCCATAGGTATTTTTTTTCCTTAAATCCTGCCATTTTTTGGTACAGAGGTACCTTTTTCTGATGATCAGTCAAATTTTTGGTTGAAGTTTTTTGGTTGTTAGATTTCATTAAACTGGCCACACTGAAACAGTTCAGATGATGTAATATTTCCTGATGGTCCAGCCATGAAAATCTTGTATCTATCAATATTCATCCCTCAAATCACCCACCACTTTCTGCATGTGGTATGAGGCTGCATTCCTAAATGACACTGTTTTGAGAAAAGCCTGTTCAGATACTTGGCAGTATAGAATAACTAAATCCTAATCAAGGTGAACACAAGAAAGGGAACGTGGTGACTCTGGTTCCATCATTGCTTTCTATGTGTGAAGTGTAATAGTTAAGAGGAGAGCCTGAATGGAGACACTGCCCAAGTGTAGGGATACTTTAAAAAAAACACCACATCACTGGTCTTTCAAACCACTACAGATTTCACTTAAAAAAATAAAATAAAAATAAAACAGTGATAGTCTTTCCCTTTTTGATTCTGTGACTTATTTGAGTGCTAAGTAACACATGGAACAGAATATAATTCTTCTTCAAAGAATTTAGATTTAGCTTCTTTACGTTTGGATGGAGTTATGAAATCAGGTAGAAAGTCTAGGCTACCTTTTTTGAGCACGTTAACAAAATTGTTATTCTGACGGAAGAAGGAATTTATTTATTACTTTGTAAGTATTTCTGCATCGCCTTTCAACCCACAAGGACTTTCTGAGGTGATTAACAAATAAACAACAATTAAAACAATATGAAGATTAAAAACTTTTTAAAAATAAATTAAAATGCTTTTTTAAAAACTTCTGAAAGAGGTCTACAAACAATCCTAGAAAACAGTTTTGAAACAGTTTAAAACAGCAGTTTCAAACACTGAATGCCATGCAAAATAGCACTGTTTTGGCTACCCACTGGAAGCTCAAAAGAGATGGGGCCAACCTATCTTCCTCGGGTAGGAAGTTTCACAGTTGAGTCACTGCTATAGAGAAAGCCCCTGTTACATGTACCCACCAACCAAAGTTCACAAGATGTTGGGGCACACCACAGTGCCTCTTCTGAAGGTCTCAGATTTCTAGCAGGCTCATATGGGAGGAGGTAGTCTTTAAGATATCTTGGCCCCAAATCTACTGCCTACTGCCTTGAGTTGTAATGTTATCATATTTTAATATTGTGTCCAATATTAAAATGTAAAAAGTCATATTGATCATGTAAAAAGTAATATTGATAATCAAAACAGAAATTGCTTCGAAGGTTACAAGGGAACATACAAGAAAGCTGTCTTGAAGAAACACAATATAACCCTTTGAAACTGTAGCTACTGAGCCGCAAAGATTTTTATCCCAGCAAATTTTCATCTGATTACAGTCCCTATTTCTACATTATAACTTTGAGTTAATATTTTCTTTGTAATATGAGGACTTCCTTATTTTAGAGATATGGAAAATCTTTGCCACCTCGAACACAGAAGGAATTTATTAATTTTATTAACCTTTTATTATAATATGAAAACTGCAATTCCACATATATGTTAAGGCAAAGATCCTATGCACTTTTAGTTTAGCATACAAATTTGCTAGCATGTTTACACTGGATTTCATAGTTATGTGATTTATGGCACAAAGGGTACTAAGATCTTGAGCTCTCTCAATGCAGAACAGTCAATTAGCTCCCTAACCACCAAGTTAAAAGGCGAAGGGGCTCTGTGTGTGCTTGCATAATGATTGAAAATGTCCAACTATTTTTACACTAGTGTAGTGCCCTGGCCTCTGTCTCATCAGATTCAGCGGAAGTAGATACTCAGATAGTTCTGCATAGATATTTGTAGATACATGCTGTAAGTTGTTTATGCATAAATGAACATCCAATTGCATCTTTATGAAAATTAAAATAGCAATGATGTAAATTGTACAGATAAACAAGGAGAACCTCAAGGATTGACATGACTCTGGCCATTTCCACACTAGACTGTTATAGTTCTATTATTCCACTTTCAACATCCTATAGAAGCCCCTTCCTAATCTGCAAACCCCAAGATTCCATAGGATGTTGAAAGTGGAATAATAGCACTTTAACAGCCTAGTGCAGAAATGGCCTCTATGTTCTTTCTCATTCCACCCTCTACAACCATGTAACCTTTACTGAAACTTAAAATGCAACAAGTCGTGTACTCTTTCAACTACACCCAAGGCCCAAAAGTTTTAACATAGTAACATGGGCATCATGTCCCACAAGACTGTGTATAGCAATTGCCCTAGGCTTCACATGGGCACTCATGGCTTTCCATTTGAAGATCAGCTTTAGGGATTGGATGAGTACTCAAAATGAGGGGAGGGCTGAACATAGGGTGAGGAAACACACTTGGTAGAGAAAGCCTGAATGAGCATTCTCTCCTGTTAGCAGATTGTGATTTGCTGTGGAGGGGAGGGATTTACCTTCTGTCTCTATCACCACTTTGACTCTCAGTTGGCTGACCATTCTCAAGGAGAAAAAGACTTCATGTTGGGGAAAGTGGTAGCAGAAAATAGAATGCTTTCACAGGCATTGATTATGGAACATCTCCACTGTGACAAAGGATGCATCCCCCTTTTCCCAAGATAACACTTATTGAGTTGGTTGCTTGAACATGGTCTGCATTAGAATGTCTATCTGCATCAATGCCTGTGTAAATACAAAAAGAGGAGAACAAACAGTAGAAGTTACCAATCAAGCATGTTATCTGTCTGTCTGTTTAATTGATAGTCCACCTTCCTCCATGGAGAGGATGCATTAGCTCCAGGAGAGCAGTGCAAGCAGGCATGCCAGTCACTCTTCCCCACTAGGGATAAGAAATATGGCAATTCTGTTTAAATTATAGTCATTATTTCTAAATCAGCTTTTATAAATTTAAATAAACATACTTAATGCAAATGTATTTAGCACTCCCTTTTGCCAATATGCTCATTATGGCAATGTGCAAGCAGCCACCCTCTTACTGAACAGTCTATAAACTCCCTGTGATGATTTTTCAACACAGTACATTTTCAGTATTTTTCAGAACAAGCAGCAGGATGTTTCTGCATCCACGGTCAAATAAAGAATACCAACGAGAGATTAGGTGGCAGTTTCTATAAGTTGAGAATGCCCAAGTAAATATGTTCTGAAGCACCGTAGTGCTAAAGTATTATTAGGTGGTGGGTGTTTCTTCCTCTTCCGCTCCTCCTCCTCCTCCTTCTGATCAGCCAGAAAGGCCTTCCGTTTCCACTCACGTATCCTGTGTCTAGGATCTTCCTTCAGTGCTAGACACTTGAGTGCACAGAGTAGAAGTTCAATACCTGCAGTCCCAGATGGGAGTGCCTATTAAAACAGACATCCATCCTGGCAGTTTATTCATCATAAACCCCATGCTGACATGTTGTGCTGACAAAATGGAAGTGGAGACAGTTTGGATTTGTAATGCCAGCTGCTTTAAGCAATTTAAGCGTTTTGCAATAACAATAAACAGATTCCTCAAAAGGCTGTTTCTCAGCTGCTACAAAAAGAATAGGATCCCACTGGGGACATTAATATGGAGTCTATAGGGTCTGTGGTGCTTGGGCTTCCCATGTAAGGGACCTCTGCTTGGTTGTGCTCATGAAATTCAGCAGGTCAAACCTGATGACACTGTTTGCACATAAGATTGTGTCTGACTGCAGGTTTCTTTGGAGAGCCCATGTACACAATCCATGCATTCAGTTCTTCAAGTCCCACATACTGACACATTTTGAGTACAGGCAGGTAGCAGTAAAGACATGATTTGGTTGTGCCCCTCCCCTTTGATGTCCTGGTGGGAGGGTGAATTTGACTTGCACTGCTTTGGAAGTCTCCCACATGGCTTCCCCTCAGCTGCCAATGAGAGCTGCACTTTAGACAATCCAACGCTTCATTTCTTCCCTTGAATTACCATAGGGAATACGCCCCATTCATCATTCCACCTTTTGACAGAACAAGAGGGAATTTCCAAGCACAGTAGCCTCTCCCAAGAAGATGAAGCCAGCCCAATTTCAGATCAATACATGGAAGCTTTTGTAGTTGTTGAAAGCATTTTGGGGATTTTTGCATGTGTTTTTAATGGAATTGTTTTTTTCCCCCCCCTAAACAGAAGCAGATAATATTCCAGGCATATTGCACAGAATGAAGTATGCAGGTTTCAGATAGATGGAAGGATGCATGTGCAACATTGGAATCTTTATCTTTTGTGGGATGTTCATATCCTTCTGCTATTCTTTGGGAGAAAATTTATGAAAGATGCATGCATTGTAGAAGTATACAGAGGCAAACAAAGTTTGAAATTTCTACATTATAATACATGGATGGAGTTAAACCATAATGCTTGGAGTTTTAGTGTCTTGTATTGTTTTATGTTCAGCTGATGTATCAAAGTCACAGAGACTATGCTTTATCCATGATGGAATGAAGGGAAGAGAATGAGAAAATATAAGAAAGTATATAGTGAGCTGCTTGTGCATGCTATATAGTTCAAAGGAAGTCTTTCATCTAGATTGGGGTATTTTTAAAATAGTGCACTTTCTTCCCTTTTGTAAGCAATATACCCTGTTCTTTGTTTTACAGAGAGAGAGAATGTAACAATGTTCAGCCATCAGAGAAATGAAGAGGCAATGGAGATGTCAGAGTTGTAATTCAATTTTTCTTTAAATATCAGTATGCCGATTTGATTGTCCATTTGTACTGTTTGCTTTTATTGCCTTTTATGAAAACAATATTCTGCAGTCACATTTCTATAATATAGTCTCTGTGTGTGTATGTTTGTCTTAAAAAAATAAGTATTCTATTATGCTCCTTAAGAAGGTATTTGGAATGTATTAGGCCCAATGAACATCTTTATGAGCACCTGGAGACTTCCTCTAGATTTTCTACTGTAAGAAACATGAGCCAGCCCTCCATCTAAGTTTATTTTTCAATACTTCCTGTGAACATGTTTGCTTGCTTGTGTAAATTGTTCTCAGTTCCTCGTTGCCTTAAATTAAGAGGTGTTGTTATGTAGCCATACCCAATAACAGCCAGTTTTTTCATACCTCCATAATGTATAACTTTCTCAGAGTTTCTTGCCAGCAACACTTACCAGCTTCCCATTAACAGTTATGCTTTTGCTCACTTCAGATCTGAAGCACTCCTTCAGATGCTGTGTTTCTAACAAGACCCATTCAGCGTGACAGTCATGAACAGATTTGGCTTTATATCTCTCTGAGTTTAGAAAGTTTGTTTAAACAATACAACTTGGGGTATGCCCAAAAATGGATTGCCACTCCATATGTAAAAGTAACTTATACTTGTGACAGAATATCCCTCAGTATTCATTTCAGAAACAGAGACAGATATGCCCCCCACACACACATACCACAGAAAGAAGGGGAAAGAGAGAGAGAGAGAGAGAGAGAGAGAGAGAGAGAGAGAGAGATTTCACACATGGGGAGCAGGAGGAGGAGGAAAGAATGGTCTAAACCGTATTGTTACTTTAGAATAAAGAAAAACCCAATGAATCAGTTGCATTTATGTATGTGTTTACTCACTATTCAGCCATTGACTTAAAGGGTCTACTCTTATTGGGACTAATCAAAAGGATATCAAACAATACCATAAGATAACTATCTAAGAATGTGATGAAAATGCTGTAAAATAACAATAAAATAAAAGATGTGTGGAAACCCTCTGCTGCATTTTCCTTTTTTAAAATCAAAATTTCTTTTGCCTTTCTCAGGATACCCTAAGTGTTCCCATCCTCTAAATTATTTAGGTAACTGTAATTAAAAGTAAAGATTATTAGGCAAATGTCTCCCAGTTTCAAATTAGTTCAACTTTCTCAGAACGATTTTGGAATAAATGTGCCCATTTCCCCAGAATTCTTTTTTAGCTTATACTGCTGGCACATACCCACTGACAGTGGATATATATGTGCCTTATTACATTACCCATTTAAAATGGAACTTCCCTACACAAGTAGATGCTTCAAGTGCACTGGAGAGTCAGTGCCTCACAAACACTCCCAGGAAAAAGAAAGAGATCTCAGTGTGGACACAGATGACAGCAACTACATGAATAAAACATTCTCAAGAAACAGTTAAGAGAATTGGACTAAACAGAGAAGATAGCATTTCATGAGAATTTTAGTGAAGTAAAGGAAGGGATATTAGGAATATTTATGCATGCATTTACAAGGCAGCTAGCTGTGGAGACTATGTTTTTCTATCTCACAGAGTGTCTCTTCATATTTACAGTTACAGACACTTATTTACAGTTAATACTAATCTTCAACAACATTTGCTTCAGAGTTCTTGTGTCCATGCTGCCTACATTCCCAGCTGCTGTTGCTTTCTCTTTGACTGGTGCTCCTTTTTCCCCACTGCCCTAAATGGACTTCCCAGAATCCTTTATTCAAGATGCAATAATCCATTAAAAGGATTTCACCACATGTGATCGACGACATCCTGAGTACCATATGCGAAATCCCCACAAAATCTCACTTTTTGCATTTTAAGCTAGAGAACAGCATATGGAGGAAATGACTTTTGATGCCTAGTACATCAGGTCTTCGTGGATGGACATTTTTTTTTAATTCTGAAATAGGAAATTATGAACACCCGTAACACCACTGAAAAGTAACATTAAACAAAAACAATTGTGCCAGTCTTTTAATCCATGTATGATGTATGGTGGACCTGGTCAGCCAGTTTGGTATCGTCCTTTGGGCTACAATCCCGGAGAGCATGGTTTGATTCCCCATTTGGCCATGGAAATCCACTGGGTGACTTTGGGTGCATCACATACACTCAGCCCAGAAAACCCTGTGATAGGTTCACCTTAGGGTTGCCATAAATCAAAAACAACAACAACAACGACAACAACAACAACGGAGCTGGCAAGAGTTTCTGGGGAGACAACTGCAAAAGGTAAAGAATCATCATTAAACATGAAGAAGGATCTTTTGGCTTGAGAGCTCAGTTTTCTGTATTGCCCTTCCAAGAACTCATGAGGACTCATTAAGTACAGATATTCATCTCATGAAGCAGAACCAGTTTACAGAAGTATATGCTGAAAACATCTCTATAGTCTCAAAGGTACAAGATCTCTTTGCATCAGGTACACATAGGTGCTAAAATGATCTTCAGAATCTCTCATTGGAAGTCCCTGCTATTTGTGGGCCATTCAGTTGCCCCTAATATCAAAGGTACTGGAAGCAAAGGTACTGGAAGCAAGGCTTTACTTGCACACCTTAACGCACAGAGTCATATGGGAAGAGGTAATCCCTTATACCAGGACTAGTTATTGAAAGTAGAGAGCCACTGTGGTGTAGTGGTGTGAATGTTGTACTAGGGTTCTAGGAGACCAGGGTTTGAATCCTCCTTGCTTAGGCAGGGAAACACACTGAGTGACCTTGAGCAAGTCACACCCTCTCAGTCTCAGAGGAAGTCAATGGACAACCCCTCTGGACAAATCTTACTGAGAAAACACCATACGAGGTTCCATAATACAGCATAATAGCCTCATGCTAGGGTTGATGTAAGTTAGACATGACTTGAAGGTACATAAAACACTAAGGTATAGAAAATTTTTTGAAAATGGTGACTTTCCTTCTTCAAGCCATCAACACCTGACACCTAGAAAGCAGCTCTGAATCAGTGGTATCAACTTTTATGAGAACTAGCTTTGTTTGATAAGTTTTTGTCTCAGTTTTCCCCCTTTTGTATATGAAACATGACTGGCCTGATTCCTGTTGGTTACTCCAAACCAGAATAGACCCACTGACTCAACTGTTTTACACATAGGTAAATCCTCATGGTCCAATGGTCTATTTTTATCAGGTCTAACAACTGGATTCAGATATCTATGTATCATGTGTCTGTGTCAAAAATATACAAACCCTAATTTTAATGTTTATGTTTTGAAATATATATTTCAATGAAAAATGAGATTAAAATGTCAGCACTGATATCCTGACATCAAAGCCCAAAATGACACAGTCTGACTCTCTCATTAATAAATCAGAGTTTCATTGCATAAGTTTCAAAACATAAACACTGGAATTTTATAACACTTAAATATTATTATTTAGTAGTTAGGTCACACTGAATAAGAACAAATCAGAAAGACGGCTAGCAGTATAAATGTTCTGAAAATTTCTATGATGATTATTATGTTTATTGTTAAAAACATTTCTGCACAGCAATGCCATAGTGGAATGCTCCATATTTAAAGCTATGGGCTTTCTGTAAATTGAAAATGAAAACAGATGTCATGATGGGTTATTTTCAGGACATTTCAGGACTCAGCATGCCATTTGACTTGGGAACTTATCCATGGAGACTTCATTGGCAACTCATTTCCACTGCTCTGAATAATTTATATACTGCTAGGCTGTAGTATATTATAGGAATAGACTATATGGGCTCCTACGGTAATGCACTGTATCAATTCAATATCCAGCATCTCCTCATTAGACTTCCATCAGCATTGCACAAAGACCATTCATTCACATAATATGCTGGCTACATAATTGCACTACACAATAGATTTAGACTAAATTATAGTTTCCTACAATGTCTTGTTTTAGGTTTTATGACAGCATTGCAACAAAGCTGACAGGGTGGGGAGGGGAAGAGAGAAGGTTGTCACATTGTAAAATGCAAATTGAGCAGTTTGTATCTTACTGTCAGGCTATATGTAAAGTATAGTATTCTGACTCTGATAAAAAGATACATGATGCATGGTTATTCAGATTCATAGGCCTCAGTATCTTGACATTGCTATGGAGCAGACCAAAGACAGAAGCTAGCACAGCCAGTGGAAGCTGGGTGGTCTTCTCCGTTTTTCTCTACTCCAAGTGCTCATTTACTATTTATAGCAGGCATGGATCATGCCTAGACACTAGGGAATTGGTCTTGCTGGCACAATACAACATCCCATTGTCAATGTTACCTATAAACTTTGCATAAAGAATCACTGATCTTCTATTGCATTAGTGCTGACACTCATTTGAGTGAAATGGCTTAGATTTTCTTTGGAAAATGATCAAAATGATATTAAACATCTCAGGTAAAGGAAGATCACTTAGATTCCCAAGAGAATTATATGTTTAACATTTAATAAAGGTTAAAAGGGAAGTCAGATTTCCTTCTCTAATCACCAGTTTTGTCACACACAGGACACCAGTTGCTCATAAGATTAGGCATCTTAAAGTCTTATTCAACTAGAAGACTTTTCCAGTCTTACACCAGACGTCTGTGTCTTCAGGGTGGATGCCAGAGCTAGCATGGAAGACTGTGTATATGGAGATCTATAAAGATAGGCTTCCCTTTCTCTTCTAATGTCTTGACATTCGGGGGTCTGTCAGTACTGTTGCTCCACGCTATCCGATGTACTGGAAGAGTCCTTTGGTCTAATGCAAGAGTAGGGAAACTCTTTCAGTCTGAGGGTCAAATTAAATTTCAGAGAAGTTCTTACGACCTTATTGCTCTGACGGGGCCAACAACAAAAGGATAAGACCAAAAATACCTGCATAATTTAGCTTAAAATTCTCACATCCAGTGGGTATGTCTCAAGAAAAGCATGTTGTCCTTTTGGAAGGCAGGAATCTACAAAAGCTGGGAAGCTATGAAATGACAGTGTTATGGAAAAGAGGTTTGGTCTTCTGGACAAAGTCCAGATTGGGACACCAGGATGGCTGGACTTGACTGTAGGGCCTGAGGTTCCTTACCTCTTGTCTATTTCATATTAGGCATAATTCAACAGCTTTTCTCCAAAACAAAAAGAAACAAAGACACAAGATGCTGTTACTGCCGTGGCTAGCCCGAGCTTGTGGGATATAAAGATATCTCTTGATATCAAAAATTCGGCCTCACGTACCCATTCCCCTCCAAGTGCAGGCTCGGCTTATAATCGCCGTAATATTCCAACACAATACAGGCAGGCCAGAAATAGCCGACTCGCAGCTTTAGGAGACCTCAAGGGAAGTACCTCAATTAGGTATGCACACAACTTTCAAAAGATCCCCTGCCCCGCGCTGGCAGCTTGATGATCTGACTATACAATGCTCAAGTACTCCGCGTTTGCGTACTGGCTATCCTATTGACAATTTGGCTATAACTCAATCATTCAAATTCTGACCTTTCGGAGGCTTTGTCTCCAGCCCCAAAGCCATTGTTTTCCCAAGTACAAACTAGCCTGTGGTCACAATTCTCCTTATAGAAACCCCTGACTTTGAGCGCTCCCTTGGATCGCTCTTGGCTTCCATCCCGCCTTGCTGTCGCTTGGTCCAGTGAGCCTTCCCCTCAGCTCCATGTGCTGAGATCCATGCTCCCCAGCTTCTCCACTTCTAAATGGGCTTCAGGACAGGTGAAGTATCACCCAAACCAACAACTTCTCTAAAAATTCCTCTATCCCACTCCAACCTTTATTTCTTTAGTTATCTGTGTGAGTGTGCTGCATACACTGTTTGATTGTGTTTTTAATAAAACAAAATTTATTATTTCAACTTCTTTGTGCTCCTTGACTCGGCCTGACCCCGTAAACATAGGGTTCAAGATCTCGCTACGTTACCCTGCGTCTAGTATTGCTAGCCTGTGCTCTTGACTAATTTCCCCAACTTATAAACTTGAGAGCGCATTTAGGTGTTCCTCCCGGGACCCCCAGGAATCAGGGTAACAATGCAGCCATTACAGTTATAAGCAAAAGCATAGTACCCCCGTTCTTAAACATGTAGTAAATTCTGTTTCCAAGTTTATTATAAGGAAGCATCTAGGAATTGTTGAAGTTTTCCCACCTCCAAGGAAAGCAGGGAAGATATGATCAAGATCTTTGCCTTGACATCCATGCTCTCAGACTCCTTCTTCAGTTTGCCACTGCCTTTCAGACAGAACAGATTCCTTTTCTCGTTGTAGTCATTCTACACCTATGCCCTTAGCTCTTGATCACTGCCTTCTGTTACCCTGTGAACTGGGGGTCCTGGGAGGGACACCAAAATGTGCTCAACTAAAGTTGGGGAAAATCAGCTCAGAGCACTGCTTAGCGTTACGAGAGGCAGGGTAACTTAGTGAGATCTTGAACCCTATGTCTATGGGGTCGAGTCGAGTCAAGGAGAACACAGAAGTTGAAATAATAAATGAGGTTTATTAAATACAAGCAGAACAGTGTATGCAACACACTCATACAAGATAACTAAAGAAAATAAAGGTTGGAGTGGTATAGAGGGATTGTTAGAGGCATTGTTGGTTTGGGTGATACTTCACCTGTCCTGAAGCCCAGAAAAATAGAGAGCGAAGCTGGGGTGCGATGTAGCTCAGCACGTGGAGCTGAGGGGAGGCTCGCCAAGCAAAGCGGCAGCAAGGTAGGATGAAACTCGGGAGCGTTCCGAGGAAGGTCTCGGAATCAAGGATTTTTATAAGGAGAATGGTGACTGCAGGCTATGCCGTACTTGGGGGAAAACAATAGATTTGGAGTTGGAGACAAAGCCTCCGAAAGGTCAGAATCTGAATGATTGAGTTATCATAGCAGTTCTCAATAGAGTAGCCAGTATGCAAACGCAGAGTACTTGGGTATTGCATAGTTTAGCCATCAAGCTGCCATTGCGGGGCAGAGGCTCTTTTGTAAGTGGTGTGCATACTTAATTAGAGTACTTGCCTGGAGGTCTCCTAAAGCAGTGAATCAGCTATTTCTGGCCTGCCTGTATTGTAGTTCGAATCTTACGGCTATTAATGGCTGAGCTTGTTTACGTGCTTGTCCGGTGGCCTCACAAGCATGTGGAAAGGAATAGAGAAGTGAAGCCAAATTATAATATCAAGAGGATATCTTTAATCTCCCCAAAGCTCGGACTAGCCAGGGCAGTAACACTTCCACCACTGATGTTGCTTCCTGAGAATGGTACCGTTCACTTTTGTGTTCTCCACTCTCCTTTGTCTTCAGTGTACTTCTAGCTCCAGTGCAGTACACTGCAGGAGTCGGGAAAATTCACAGGACTATTTATCTCCTCCCTCCTTTTCCCCAAGTCACCCAGCTGAGGTACCTTTGGTGTTATCCTGGATTTCAGTACCTGAAAGGATTGATTTATTCACCCATTTATTATTTAATTTATGTCCTTTCTTTCTCCTGAATGGGCCCCACAGTGACTCACACATGAGTTAAAACAAAATGAATTAAAAATTAATAATTTTTTAAAAAAAACACAATTAAGAAAAAGTCGTCAATACTTTAAAACAACATAAAATCATTTACAACCATGACAGAACAATTAAAGAACATTGGAGGACATGTACTTCCACATAGCCACTTAGGCCGTTTCCACACCCCACCTTTTTTGTGGTGGCATCCAGTGGGGATTCCAGCATCGGCACTGCCAGGAGGGGAGCGCTCACCTCTGCACCAGCTGGCTCCGCAATGAAGAAAGTGTGATGGCCCCCCTCTTCCTTCCACAGTGTGGCTGGTTACTTCCCAGGCTGTGCTGGGGCAGGATATGCAGCCATTGTGCTTCCAGGCCTTCCAAAGACCAGGTAAGTCCAAGATGATGGTGCGATTGTGGGTCACTGATGGGAAAAACTGTCAATGAGTTAATCTGTGATTGTGCAATCTGGGGACGGGAGGGTGGTGTGGAAAGCACCTTAGTCACCAAATGCTTGTTCAAATAATAAAAAAAAGTATTTGCTTGCCAATGAAAGGAGAGCAGGAAGAGGACCACCCTGGTTCCTTGTGGCAGAGAGTTCCATAGCTTGGGAGCAGCCACCAAGAAGTCTACCTCCCATGGCCTCACCAAAGGTACTGATTGAAGGATGGAGAGATACCTCTGTCTTGAAGATCTTAGAATGTGATCATGGTCATATTTACATCTCTGAGGAAACATTATCCAGAGAATTCAGAGTGTGTAAAAATATGGCCTAGTTATGCGGCATACGCTGGAATGAAAGGATTTTGAAGATTCCATAGTTTTTCATTTCCCTGCCAGTCTTTAAATTGTGTGACTTTTACCATATATAGAAGAAGATATGCCAGAAGCCCAAGCTAGGATCAGAAGAGAAAGTGGTGCAAGGAATCATATTGCAAACATATGATAGAAAATGGAGTGCATCAAAAAAATTCAGAAGAAAATCAGCCTATACTTTATAGATTATAGCAAAGCCATTGATTGTGTAGATGTACATGAAAAACTTCAGATCATTCTTAAATAACTGTGTGTACCACAACGTTTGATTGTCCTTATAAATAACCTATACTCAGGATGGGAGTCTACCATAAGGACAGAATATGGAGAAATGGAATGGTTTCCAATTGGCAAGGGAGTCAGGCAAGGCTGCATTTTATCACCCCCTCTGTTTAACTGGTATGTTGAACATATCATACATAAAACAGAATTGGATTTGGAGGAAGGAGGTATGAAAATTGGAGGAAAGAACAACAGCAATTTAAGATATATAGATGATACCGTAGACAAGGAAGATATTGACATAATGAAAAAAAATTCATATACCTTGGCTCTGTTATTAATCAAATGGAGACTGCAATCAAGAAATCAGAAGACTAGGACTTGGAAGAGCAGCCATGAAGGAACTAGACAAGATTTTCAAGTTTAAAAATATTATTGAATACCAAAGTAAGGATTGTTGTGTCATTGTATTTCCAGATTCTATGTATGGTTGTGAAACCTGGTCAGTGAAGAAAGGTAATATGAAGAGATTTTACTCATTTGAAATGAGATGCTGGAAGAGTGTTCTACGGATACCCTGGACTACTAAAAAGACAAATGGGTCCCAAGGGCAAATCAAGGCTGAACTCTTCCCAGAAGCAAAGATGACTAAACTGAGGCCCTTTCCGCACAAGGCGAGTGAATTGCTCCGTGCCGTTACTCACTGCTTCTTCTTAGCTCGAAGCAACGCGGACTCTGCCTTAAGCCCTTCTGCAGGGCTCCTCCGTTTGGTCCAGGGAGAATCGGAGCAGTGCGAGGTCTGTAGATCCGCACTGCTCCGGCTGAAAATGACAGCTTCCTGTTCTTTGTGGGTCTGGACCAACCACTGATGCTGGCCACGCCCACAGCCCACCCTCCGCTGAATGCAGGCTCGCATTGGTGCAAGCCTGCGCATCTGCACAAGTGAGGAGGAACGCAATGGCATGCTCCAGAAGATTGAAAGACCGGATTTTTCCTGTCTTCACTTAGCACGCTGGAAGACCACTTGGGGGAGTCTTGGATCGGACTAAGGTGTGGAACTAAGGTAAATAGTCCAAACCTAGTCCGATCCAAGGTGCAGACGACCTCCGTGATAGGATGCCTTGGCCCGTTTTAACTTCCTGGTGTGGAAAGGGCCTGAGACTGTGGTAAGCTCAACATATCATGAGAAGACATACCTCACTAGAAAAGACACTGATGCTTGGTAAGGTGGAAGGCAGTAGGAAAAGAGGAAGATCACATTACAGATGGATAGACCCAATCAAGAAAGCTACGTGTTACCCTGCTTGCTGGGGGTCCCTTAGGGGGATTCCCAAAGCCTGTCAAAATGATCAGTTGTGGTGAAAATTAGCTATGAACACTGCTATAGCAATGCAAAGAGGCCAGGGTAATTAGGAATCTTGAGCCCAGTTTTATGGAGTTGGATCACAGAGAATCAGGCTAGCTGTTCAAATTTAAGTATTTTGTTGAAATAGATGTTAAAATCCATACAATCACTCAGCTGCACTCACTCCCACAAGCATACAAGAGGCTACGGAAATTAGAAAGAGGTTAAAATTAAGAGAGCGAGAGAGAGCGAGAGAGAGAGAGAGAGAGAGATGAGGGTTTTGGGGTAATACTATATCAATCCAGAATTCTTTGGCTGGGAAAAGACAATCAAAAAGCCCAACTCAGCCTCCGGAGGCGAGGCTGAGGGGAGCTTTTCCACTGGCAGAAGCATTGTTTGCAAGTCTGGGAGAACTCCTCCAAAAGGAGGAGAAAAAGGGGTCCTAATTACAATGGTGAACAGAGCTAAAAAAAATGTCCTGGGGATCAGATGGCTACATTTTTATGAAGATGGATCTCAGCTTTGTAGTTCAAAGAAAATACAGCCAGGCATCCTTGTAGTTTCCTGCAAGATGAGTTTCTCATCCAGGGATGCATGCCTCCAAAGTGTAACATTCCTGGCTGTTTGAAATGTTAATTTGATCCCACAGATTTCTTGTCTCCTGTTGATTGCTATTATTGCTGAAAATCCATTCAAATGTTCTGTGTGAACCATTTGCAAGATTCACCTAGGATACGTGACAGAAAACAGGGCTACCCTTTGATCTATCCATAGCTCTACTGCCTACGTGTCCTTCCAGTAGATCTCTATGGCTCACTATGCTTGATATAAAATAATTGTGATCCTCAGGACATAGTATATAGGTGGGTTAGGTGAGGTAACACACGACCCTGAGTCTGCAAGACCTGAGCAGGGCTATTGATGACACAGTGAGTTGGGAGTCTCTCATCCAAAGGGTTGCCATAAGTTGAAGTCAACTTGATGGCAGTTAGCCACAAATATTTTTAAAAAAGGCCTAACTACCCTAAAGGAACCAGATCCCTCCTGAGCTTAGATAGTACTTGGATGAGAGACCACTAACATATACCAAGTGCTATATTTCAGAGGAAGGATCTGACAAAAACAGCTCTGAGTATTCCTTGCTTAAGAAAAGACTATGAAATTCAGGGGGTCTCCATAAGTGAGCAGGTAAATCAAAGATACATATATACGTACATACATCAAAAACCTTTTTCCCCCTCCTCATTTGCTAAAGAAAAACAACTCACACCAGAAGTCAAAATCAAAAGAACCATTTTGGTTCAGTCGTATCTGAATCACTGTTTTCAATCACCCTCATTTTGAGTTTGACAGAAGTGCTTGTTCCATTCTTGATCAGTGTGTTGAGGCATGTTTTCTTTGTCAGAAAGCCTGGGGAAGCTAGTCAGAAATTGCTAACTCACCTTTTTCCAAGAAAATAAAATATTTTTAATATTTTAAGAAAACTGAAAATGGAAAATACTGAAAAACATAATTAACACTTTGGAAATGTAAATATGTAAAAACAGTAATTGTATTAAAGTCATGGCACACAAAGGTTTAAGCAGGTCCACAATAAATACTGGATAGTAGATGTCCCAAACTATGGGGGAAAGTGGTTTGGATAATATCTAAGTATGAATATTGAATTAATGGATATTCTTAAGGGCAAGTGTTATTTGAGAAATGTTTGATGTTAAAGATCATCAGAAAAGAGCTAGGTTGTAAAACTTTATTATTAGTGTCAGGGTCAAACATGTACTTTATAGTGTTGCTTATCATTTAAAGGTTGGAAATTAATGGACAATGAATATTGCATAAGGTATAAAATAACTATTTAATATATGAATGTTTTATTTTGGATTGCCTCATCATAAGAGTCCAGTGGTAAAAGATATTCCCAGAAGTGGTTTATCAGTGTCTCCTTCTGTGCAACACTAACAAGTTTTGTGGTGACCTGGAGGTTTTCTTCCCCTGTATACAACTCAAGGAATATTTCAGAGAGTATGACACCAGGCAGGACAATAGCTCACAAGCATCACCTTGGTCTCCACAATATGACAATGGACATTGCACCAACATGCAAGAAAATGTTTCCTAGTGCTACAAAATATAGAATCCTGCATGGACCTCTGCAGAAGATGAGAAAATGAAATTGGATTTCTACATAGAAATCTCCAAACCTTAACAATTGCTCACTTAAATAGGATTCATAATATGGATGATAATACAGCGACAAGACCCTGCCACAAACTCAGATGCTAACTCTGCCCCACATCTACTCTGAAAGCTATATTACAAGGGCCAGTAATATCACCCACAACAGCAGAGGTACATTCACCTGTTCTTCCTACAATGTGATGTATGACACTCTGTGGCAGCAATTGACTACTACACTCTATATTGGACAAAGAGGACAGTTCTACACAAGATGATAAATAGACACAGATCATACATATACTTGAAGACCAGTTGCAGCAGATTTCAACCTTCTGGACAATTTAAAGGTCACTGTTCTTGAAAATTACAAAGGAAGAGTAGAAAGAGAAACAACTGACTTGAATTATATTTACAAATTTTCAATCCATTAGCAGAGATATGAACAAAGACAATGGCTTCATGACACACTACATGTATCAATAAGAGTCCTCACTACTGCCTGTGTAATGAAAGGAATCTTCTCAGAGAAGTTTTTGAACACAAGGAAACTAACATTTGCTAAGCAGATTTATTTCTTTCACACATCTACACTAACTGACCCCTGTAAAGATCTGAAAGACTTGAATCGCCTTTTACAGACCTTTGAAAATTTAGGGCAAGGGTCATGATTTGTATCCTTCTGAATCCTATTGCAACCCCCTAGTCCTACTCCTATGTAAATGTATTTTATATCCTAATGCCTGTATATCACTCTGTACTGCATCTGGAAGTAGGTTATCTCAATGAAAGCTCAAATAAAATAACAACCAGTTAGTCTTAAAGGTCGTGCTACATTCCTTCTTTTTCCTCGCCCCCTCTTTTCCATAGTACTAACAAGTATTAGCGATGGTGCCATTGTCTCTGAGAGATCCTCCATCAGTGTCACCCCCCACCCTCACTACTGCTGCTGCCCAGTAGCTGTTTGGCACATTTAGTCTGGCTCCTCAGCAAAAGTTTGCCTGACGTGAGAGACCCTAACAGCAGCTTTGCAGTTATGCTGCTGTCATGCTGCTGTCAGCATAACCTCTTACTTTTCAGAAGAACCAGTCCCCTCACCATGGAAGGATAGTACCATGTTCCATGCTTAGGCTATATCAAGAGCCAATATGACTCATTAGAGAAAACAGAAAGCACTAGGAAAAGAGGAAGATTGTATTACAGGTGGATAGACTCATGTTACCTCTGTTTCTAGCCCGAGCTTGTGGGATATTAAGATATGATTTGATATCAATAACTTGGCCTTCTGAACCCATTCCTCTCTACGTGCTTGCGAGGCCCCTGGACAAGCATGCACACAGGTGCGGCCGACAATAGCCGAACCATTCACATCCTGATCTAGGCAGGCCAGTCATTGCTGAATGCAGCTTCAGGAGACCTCAAGGCAAGTAACACATTATGTATGCACGTAACTTACAAAAAGATCCCCTGCCTCGCGCAGGCAGCTTGATGAGTGGACTATACAACTCTCAAGCACTCCACATTTGCATACTGGCTACTCTATTGACAATCCGGCTATAACTCAATCATCTAAAGTACTGACCTTTCGGAGGCTTTGTCTCCAGCCCAAAACTCATTGTTATGCCCGAGAACGGACTAGCCTGAGGCCACAATTTTCCCTATAAGAACCCCTGACTTTGAGCACTTCCTCGGATCGCTCTTGGCTTCCATTCCACCTTGCTGTCGCTTTGTCCAGCGAGCCTTCCCCTCAGCCCCACATGCTGAGAATCCACGCTTCCCAGCTTCTTTGCTGTTAACCGGGCTTCAGGAAAAGTATAGTATTTCCCATACCAAACCTCCTCTAAAAATCCCTCTATCCCACTCCAACCTTTATTTCTATAGTTCCTTGTGTGAGTGTGTTGCATACACATGTTTGATTGTATTTCAATAAAACAATTATTATTATTTCAACATCTGCCTTATCATTGACTCGGCCTGACCCCATAAACATAGGGTTCAAGATCTCGCTACGTTACCCTGCCTCTCGCATTGCAAACTTGTGCTCTGTGCTAATTCCCTCCCCATTGTTTGAGCACATTTAGGTATCCCTCCCGGGACCCCCAGAAATCAGGGTAACACTCAATCAAGGAAGCCACAGCTCTGGTTTTGCAAGACCTTAGCAGGACTGTTGATTGCTGGGGCTCTTAGAAGTCCCACATTCACAGAATCACCATAAGTTGAAGCCAACTTCATTGCACTTCACAACATAATATGTGTTACCCTGTGAACTGGGGGTCCTGGGAGGGACACCAAAATGTGCTCAACTAAAGTTGGGAAAAATTAGCTCGGAGCACTGCTTAGCGTTATGAGAGGCAGGGTAACGTAGCGAGATCTTGAACTCTATGTCTACAGGGTCGGGTCGAGTCAAGGAGAACACAGAAGTTAAAATAATTAATGATGTTTATTAAATACAAGCAAAACAGTGTATGCGACACACTCATACAAGATAACTAAAGAAAATAAAGGTTGGAGTGGTATAGAGGGATTTTTAGAGGGATTGCTGGTTTGGGTGATACTTCACCTGTCCTGAAGCCCAGAAAAATAGAGAGCGAAGCTGGGGTGCGATGTAGCTCAGCACATGGAGCTGAGGGGAGGCTCGCCAAGCAAAGCGGCAGCAAGGCGGGATGAAACTCGGGAGCGATCCGAGGAAGGTCTCGGAATCAAGGGTTTTTATAAGGAGAATGGTGACTGCAGGCTATGCCGTACTTGGGGGAAACAATAGATTTGGAGTAGGAGACAAAGCCTCCGAAAGGTCAGAATCTGAATGATTGAGTTATCATAGCAGTTCTCAATAGAGTAGCCAGTATGCAAACGCAGAGTACTTGGGTATTGCATAGTTTAGCCATCAAGCTGCCATCGCGGGGCACAGGCTCTTTTGTAAGTGGCGTGCATACTTAATTAGAGTACTTGCCTGGAGGTCTCCTAAAGCAGCGAGTCAGCTATTTCTGGCCTGCCTGTATTGTAGTTCGAATCTTACAGCTATTAACGGCTGAGCTTGTTTACGTGCTTGTCCGGTGACCTCGCAAGCACATGGAAAGGAATACAGAAGTGCAGCTGAATTGATATATCAAGGGTATCTTTAATATCCCCAAAGCTCGGACTAGCCAGGGCAGTAACATATGGCTATTTAAGAATTACATACATATCTCATATCAGGATTTATATGGCAAGTTTGGAGTAACAAGTTGTTTCCTCAAAAATAAAAGATGAGAAGTAATCTCATCTGGCCAGGAAAATACATGACACGTTTGTATGTTTTGCTGTCATTTGAATGTGTTAAAACTGAACTCAAACTACCAGAAGAATGAAAAGTTATTACACAAGGCAATCTTGTAGAGAAGTATAGATTGATCCTGATCATATGAGGCTATTAGCTTCTTTTACTACCTCAAAGGTTCACCAGAACCCTGACCAGCTATTCAGAGTGGAATATAAATCTGGCATATGGATTATCTATCTATCTATCTATCTATCTATCTATCTATCTATCTATCTATCTATCTATTTGTTGTATTCCTAAAGCTACCCTGATAGAAACAGACTTCCTTGGGTGGTTTTCAGTCTGCTTTTTTTAGACTATTAAGACTATACACTTTAATAATAGTTATTCAAATTGTAAAAGCAAATTATAAAAGCTTAAATATTTTACATTGATAGATTTTTATCCTAAATATCACAGAAATGTAGAGTTAGAATGCTCTCCAAAGCTCTTACAGTTCAATCCCACCAATGTAGGAATACACAACTGAAGCATCCCCAACAGCTGGCCATTCACCCCACATTTAAAAACTTCAAGTGGAGTCAACTTCCAAAGTAGTCTGCTCACAGCTCATATCATTAAGAAGTTCTTCCAGATGCTTAGTTGGAAGCTCTTTTCTTGTAATTGGAATCCTTTCGTGTGTTTCATACTCTCTGGAGTCACCAGAAACAAGCTTATCCATCTTCCAAGACAGCATATTCCATTATCACTTCTTCTACCTTCTGTATGATGAAACTGTCAACCAGACAAATCAGGAATATTCTACTTTACATTCCTGGCAGAAAGGCAAACACACATCACAGTAGTTGGAGTCTCCTGTTACTACCACGTCTCTGCTTTTTTAAATGTCTGGAAATCTTGCCTAGAAGGGCACCACCCAAGTCTTCACTCCAGTTTAGGGGGAGTGATGCAAATCTCAAAATGCAAGAATAAATAATTTTCTCTCCATTGTGTGAGGTTATGAGAATTTTTGCATGTTCTCACGATTTCTTTTTGTTCTTCTGAGAAAAAAGATATTTGTGCAAAAAAACTTTTTTGTGTTAAAAGTGTGTCTTGCACAAAGAAACCCAGGGTTTTCTATATGCACATGTCAAAACAAAAACAAAGAAGTCCAAAAATATATTTTAATAATATCAGAATGGTTCACAGTTTTCTGGATAGAGTGGTTCAGTATGTTATGACACCGTTGCTCATCAAGGACAAGTAAATTTGCAAGAATTTTTGTATCCATATAAAGAAGTCTATAGCAAACCCTCACTGTAAGGTCTGTAAGGTCTTTCAACCCTTCTCCTATGGACCAAGCCATAGATCTTCTTGCAGGTATACACATCCTTAATCTATTTTAGTACTACTACTCCCTGCCTGTTTTGCCTATTCTTGTTTTGCCTATTTTGAACAGGCCGTATCCCGTAATTGCCACACTCCAATCATGAGTCTTACCCCACCAGGATATATCGATGTTTATTAAATTTGCATTTTTATTGGTGGCTTCAAAGTTCAAGTTCTTCTTGTTTAATTTCCATTCCCACACTATGCGCATTTGAACTATATGCACTATTTGACTGCTTTGTGCATTAATACAAGACGTATGAATCCATAACTTCACTTTTTTTTCATGCTCAGGATTCTTTACCACCACTTCACCTTATCATGCATAGTGATACTAGTGTGCCCAGAAATTGGTAATCCCCATCATCTATAATACTGCTTCCCTTCTTTGCCGGATTTTGGCCATTTTCACACAGTGAGGCTGTGCTGCTTCTGGGACAGGATGGCAGCGATTGGCAGGTTGTGCTTCCACATTACGTCATCACTGGCCCACTGCCATTCCATCCTCAAGAATCACACTTGCACAGTTTTAAAAAAATGGGGAAAAATCCATTTTGTGTCTGTCATCACCAGCGCTCCAGCAACTCCCAGCCATACAGAAGCCGACAAAGCACAATGGTGATAATTCCTTCTGTGGAGCAGCAATGGAAATACCTGGCTGCACTGTGGAAGGAAGAGGTGGCACCATTTCACTCCCTTCTGCATGGAGCAAGCAGGTGTGGAAGGAAGCGTTGCTGCTGCACTCTCTTCTGAACCTGGGATTGCAGCGCAACAACGTGGAAGAGTGTCTTCATGTAGAAATGGCTTTAGTTTCCAGCCTTCCTGATCAGATGTATAAGATGACTAGTTAATACTTTGCCCAATACACTGTGTGATATGACACTTGTCTTGCCAGAAGTCTCCTTTCATAGAATTATAGACCATAGTTCAAGAATCCAACATTTTCATGATGACTCAATCCCACAGCCAGCTGTTTTCTTCCAGTTTTTTCCTCTCTGAGTCATGACCTTCAACAGGAAAGATCAATAAAATAGCCATGCACATTCTAAGATTCTTCACCTTCCTAACCAGAGCCTCACAGTCCCTGGCAACACATTAAAAGCTATGTAGCAGTGCAATTATTCCAACATGGATCAGAAGGAAGGATTTATGATCAGTGGGTTTAATGAGTTTTGGTAGCATCTCTGTAATGTCTTGGATCAGGAAGATAGCACATCACTTGAGACATCCCACACACTGCTGCCTCTGTCCCCCTCTGTAGGGAATTGCCTACTACCCCACTTCTTGGTAATCCAGTCAAACTTCTGACCTTTTCTTTTCGGTGGATTATGCTGAGGTTATTGTTTTTGTTGTTCTTGTGTGTCTTGAAGTCATTCCTAATTTATGACAACCCCAAACTCAACCTTTCACAGATTTTCTTGGCAAGAATTATTTAGAGGGGCTTTGTTTTGCCTTCCTCCGAGGCTAAGAGGGTGTGACTTCCCCAAGCTCACCCAGTGGACTTCCATGGCCAAGCAGGGATTCAAACCCTGGTCTCTAGAGTTATAGTCCAATGCTCAAGCCACTGCTCCACTTTGGCTCTTGATGTTATGATAGCCAGCATCAGCTTTCAAATATCTTGGCAACATCTCCTGTCCAAGCACACAGAATGCAGGCATGCTGGGTCAGATGTTACTGACCCTGTATAGAGTCAATTGATTGTTTAATTCCCTCCCCTTTAGGTCACAGAACTATGATCTGAGCACTGCATGTCTAAATGTGTGAGGTCTCTACTACCATTGTTAATTAAATTGTTGGGTCACTGACATCGGAAATGTAGCCTTGCCATCTGATGCCCATTAAGACTGGCCTCCCTCTGTTTAGACCTTTTAGGCAGCTTTTCCTCTTACATTCATTTGACCTACATTTTGAACTTTAGATTCAGTCATGAATTGGTGGTCCAGCTTTGACAACAGCTTCAATAACAAGGTTCAATTAAAAAGTCCGAGCTCTCTTATGAAGCACACAGCTACCTGAGCTTGCTGTTTCCAAATCAATAATATTCTTTCTGGGAATCCACAGCAAGGGAATGAAAATTGCTGGACATTCCTTGTTATTCCAGCTTGATGGACTTGCAGAATCCCCCACCCCTCACTTCACAATTCATTCATTTATTTTAACACAAACACACATATAAATCAAAGGGAATGCTCATGGTCATGGTCAACCCGCATTCATTTCCCGTGCTTTCCCATTAAGCCTTCTTGTCATGATTATCTTGCTGGATTGCACAAAAAGCTAGAGAAGCATTCAGGGGCTTTCCTTTTGTACCTCTGCAAATCTCTTTTAAGAGATTCCAAATAGAATTCTTTGAAAAAATATAAAAGCATTAGATTCCAGGAACCATGACACATAGTAAGCAAGTGTGGCTGCAGTGAATATTCACCAGTTTCCATCTCCAGGTTGAAACTAGTATTGAGGTGTGAATGTTACTTTAGCAGAACTCAGAAGATGAATTCAGGTAGGTTTGTAACATGCAAAGCAAGCAGCAGAAACCTGAAAGTTCCTTTTAGACTTGGATTTAAATCCAAGACAGCATGGTTTAAGATAATTTATGAGGGGGCTACTGGATATGTATCCTGAAGCTGGAATATGGAGATGGAAAAGCAAGAACCAACGAGTAATATTAGCAGTAAAATGTAGTACATTAATATAAGCATGTTGAGAGGCATTGAAAATGAAATCTAGATCAGTGTGGAAGATCAAACATATTTCATTTAAGTTTACAGTAATAATCGTTTGTTTTATATTTGAATCTGAATAAAATGATTATAAAAAAAATAAAATAAATCCAAGACAGAAAGGAAGGTGAAGCTTTCCCTCACCCTAGTGCCTATCTGTCTCCTCTCCCCTCCCCCACACTCCTTTCAATTTGTTACCCTGTTTTCTGGGGGTCCCGGGAGAGACACTTTAATGTGCTCAAAATAATGGGGAATGGGAATTAGCTAGAGCAACAGTTAGCAATGCGAGAGGCAGGGCAACATAGCGAGATCTTGAACCCAGTGTCTACAGGGTCAGGCCGAGCCAATGAGCAAACAGAAGTAAATAATAATGAATGTTTTACTGAGATAGAGTCAAATACGTGTATGCAACACACTCACACAAAGGACTATAGAAATAAAAGGTAAGAGTTGGATAGAGGGATTTTGAGAGGAGGTTTGGTATGGGAAATACTACACCGGTCCTGAAGCCCGGGTAGTCTGAAGACGAAGTCCGTGGAATTGAGGATTCTCAGCACAAGGAGCTGAGGGGAAGGCTCACTGGACAAAGCGACAGCAAGGCGGGATGGAAGCCAAGAGTGATCCAACGAGACGCTCAAAGTCAGGGGTTCTTATAGGGAAAATTGTGGCCGCAGGCTAGTCCATTCTCGGGGATAACAATGAGTTTCGGGCTGGAGACAAAGCCTCCGAAAGGTCAGTACTTTAGATGATTGAATTATGACAGAGTTGTCAATAGAGTAGCCAGTATGCAAACGCAGAGTGCTTGAGAGTTGTATAGTCCGCTCATCAAGCTGCCTGCTCAGGGCAGGGGATCTATTGTAACTAGCGTGCATACATAATATGATCTTAAAGCTACTTGCCTTGAGGTCTCCTAAAGCTGCATTCAGCAGTGACTGGCCTGCCTGGATTGGGATTTGAATGGTTCGGCTATTTTCGGCCATGTCTCTGTGTGTGCTTGTCCGGGGGCCTCGCAAGCACATGGAGAGGAATGGGTAAAGAAGGCCAAATTGTTGATATCAAATGATATCTAATATCCCACAAGCTTGGGCTAGAAACAGCGGTAACAAATTACTTACCCACTTATCATTTTTGGTGCTCCGGAAGGGGGTGAAGGGAAGCATCTTTTTCCCCTCTCTTCTCTGTGGCTGCATGCCAGGTGCAAAAAGGCTTAGATATATAGTTAACTCCACCCCCCTCCAAATAAAGCATGGAAATAACACATTACAAATAATGATGTCACCTGGAACACCTTGTTTTGTGGGACAAAAAGTATATGAAGATCTCTCATGTGTGTGTGTGTGTGTGTGTGTGTGTGTGTTCATGCATTTTTTAAAGTTGTTTCAGAACCTGTGGCTCTAGTGATGGTGTATGACCTCCTTAATCAGTTTGGGTTGTCTAGGCTGCATGGAACAATGTTTTCAGTATGTTCCTATGCCTCCATGCCTCTCTCATGAAAGAACCTACAGAATATCACAGTGTCTGCTTTGTACCCACTTGTTTCTTACACAAATCAAATTTGTCTTGTTATGGCTATAGCCTGTCACATACCATGACTTGTTAAATTGATCTAATTATAGCTTTCATGAATTTTCACACATCTTTTCCTCTCCGAGGCCATTTCTGTACCCTATCTGATCCCGTCAGCCTCCTGCCTCAATCCTGGCATCACTTTTTCTGGGAAGGGAGTGTGATGGGAACGTTCCCGTCTGCACCTGGTTGGCTCCCTGCAGAACAGAGTGTGATGGACATGCACCTGCCTTGTGCAGCACAACTGGGCTCTTTCTCATGATGCACTGGGGAAGGAAATGCCCCCATCATGCTTTCTGCCCTTCTGCACTGCAGGTGAGGACAGGAGCATTGCATGGTTGCAGACGTTTAATGGGTTTATTCCAGAAACACAGTCTGTGGACTACTGCCATCCTGTCCTCATAGCGGGACTGTGAAGCCATGTGGGAATGGCCTGATACTTTTGTAAAGTATCATTGCATCTTCTGTTACATACATGAAAATCCATGTAGATTTTTTACTAAATAGGCAACTGAGAGATAACATTAGAAATATATTGCATATATGGAAATCTGAACTGGACTTTTTTATTTAGAGTTCTGGAAGATATGACCTTTGGCAACAACTTTATCAAAATGGGTTTGAGTGATATATTTTAATCAGATAATGTAAATAATAATTAATGAAGAGGAATCTAACTCATGTGAAATACAGAAAGGAATGAGATATGGGTGTTATCACCCCTTCTGTTTATTCTAGCACTTGAGGTCTTGAATAGAGTCATAAGGCAGGATGAGAGGATTAGGCACATAATGACAATGAAGGAATCTTGCAAACTACAATCTTTCACTGATGATTTGGTGATTGTTTTGGAAGATCCACTGGAATCTGCAAAACGATTAATGGAAAAACTGAAAATATCTGGAGACTTGGCTGGATTTAAGATCAACAAGCAAAAGATGACAATGCTGGTTAAAAATATGTATATGACATAGCGACAGGGAATGTCTAAGATACCAAGACTGTCTGGAGAATCAGCAAGGAGAATATAGCGTGAAAACAAAAGAGAAGTTATTAAAGAAAATTATGTCTCTCAATGGTTTTCCTATTTACAGTTGTCTGAAATATTTGAAATGGATTTAAAAATGTATAGTTCTGAACAAACTAAGACAGAGTTTGAATTGCAATTGTATACTAATTATGAACAGATAATTAGTAAAATGTATAAATTCCTGTTAAATTGGATATGGAAGATGAATAAGTTAAAGTTTGTATGATAAAATGGGCCCAGAATTTGGGATATAATATTCAAATGGAACAATGGGAAGGGGTGTGGTCAAAAAGTTTAAAATTTACATTATGTTAGAATCTTAATGTTACCATATGTGGTAGACTTGTGAAAAGGCCAAAAAATACTGCGGGCAAGTACATGTGTTGATTCAGAGAATTTTGAAGATTAAGTTACAATTAAAACTGGAAGTGTTTCTTGTGGGACTACTGGATGCATATTTTGACCAATGCTATTAGAGGGTACTCCAATATATGATTACAGCAGCAAGACTACTGTATGCCCAGGGATGGAAGAATAATACTCTACTGTCTAAGGAAGATTGGATGTTAAAAGTGGATGTGTTAGCAGAAATGGGTAAACTGCCTACTTTAATTAGAAAAAAGTTAATAGCAGCTTTTGTGAAAGATTAGAAACCCTGATAAACTTTTGGGAAAAAAGGAAAGGTAAAATGAAAACTATCCATTCTGAATATTAGTTTGGGTTATCTATTAGAAGAGGTGTAATATCCAGTTTGGAAAGAGTGAAGTGGAACTGTAGGATATAAGTGCAGAAAAGACAATTGGAAGTTACTTTTAGAATGATGTATGGTTTATGCAGTAGTAGTTTTTTTTGTTGTGGTGGTTTGTTTTGTGTATTTCTTTTTTTTATTGTCTATGTTCTTGGATTCAAACTGTGAGTTAGTATTTAGTTGGGTAGTTATTATTCTGTTAGGGTTTTTTTGTTTGTAGTTTGTTAATGGCTTATTAGTTTGTTTTTGATAAGAGTGTGTTGTGTAATTTTAATATATGTAATCTTTAAAATTATTTTTAAAAATAAGAAGAGAAAGAAAGGAATATCTCACCATGGAGAATTTCAAGTTATCAGCAATTGCTTGGCAACAGCAGCAGAAGCATACCAGTTTTTCTGAAAGGAACATTTGGTGCTTTGCTGTTCAAAAGACCTTGGCCATTTCCGCCTTACACTGTTATAGTACTATTATTCCACTTTCAACATCCTGTGGAATTCTGGGATTTGTAGTTACTGAGGCCAAAGAGCTCATTGGCTGAGAAATCTAAATGTCTCTCCCTAAACTGCAAATCCCAGGACTCCACAGGATGTTGAAAGTGGAATAAAAGCACTGCCAGTGTAGTATGGAAATGTTATTTTATTTGATACCCTTATCAGACTTCTTTCAGCCAATCAGCTGGAAAATCCACACCCCTCCTCTGCTCTCTCATCTATCAAAATGGGGATTTGAAATAAGGAAGATTTCATTATTATTGCACCTGTTTCAGCAGGTGTACATACCGATGTTTCATTTCTCTCCCATTCTATTGGTGTCTCCTTTCCTTATGTACAGGTGCGAAGGTGTTTTCCTGACATTAGGCCAGTAACCTTGTACTGTCTTGATTGTTATTATTATAATGTGATTACTACCTTATCTTCTCTTTGTTCATACTTTGGCGAGCTCTCCGTCCAGAGCTAACATCCATTTATTTTTACAATACATCTCTACAGATCCAGAAGCTTAAATGAGGCAAACAGAAATCTAAAAAATAGCCCAGTCTGTCACAAGATTTTCCTGTGTTGGTGTGGGACATAGAGAAAGGCCTCCCCAGAAGATCTGATAGACAGCTAGGTAGGTTCATAATGGAAGAAAAATAACAATAGCAATTTTATTTAAGGACATTTTAATACTGTTTTTCATTTTAAAAAAATTTGAAAGCAGTTTCCAACTAACCAACCATAATTAACTGTTCTATTGATCTGTATCGTCTAGAACAAACAAACAAAACACAAAGCAATCATTATAGGAGAAATGTCTGTGAAAACTAATGATCACCAAGCATTTTAGGCCTAACATCAGTTTCAATATTTAAAAATTTGCCAATCTGAATGATTTCTAGAGGATTGTTTACCATTTGAACTTACTTTCAAAAAGGTGGCATCATATCTATCAGGGACTTGATCCAGAATAAGGTGCCAAAATCTATCCCTTGAATCCTTATAAAAATGGCAATTCAAAGACATGTGTGCTATGTTCTCAATAACTTCTGATCTGCATAGAGAAAATCTCCAGACACACAGTATCTTGAAAAATACCTGTTAACCATTATTGAGGGCATATATTGAAAAACAAGGTACAATAAAATATTCAGCTAAAAATAATAACACTGATAAAGCAATCAAAAATGATTTTTTTAAAAAATCATAAAAAGGGATAATTGGCAGTATTAACACTCATGAAAATAATCAGAAAAACACTCAAGACCCTCTAACTCTCTAGATTTGGCAGGGACAGTCCCAAATAATCCTCTGTTGTCCCACTTTTTCAGCTGCTTTAAAAATTTCCCGGTTTCTTTTCCATCTTCCACCTTCCCCTTCCCCCTTTCTCCCTTTTCCCTCAGTTTACTGCAGTTGCTGCAAACTGAGCTCAAAGTACAAAAGTACGCTGGAATTCTATATATGACCTGGTATGTAAAGTAACTTTACTTATACCTGGCTACGTAGCCAAGAGGCTAAGCATCCCCTTTACTGAATTGCAAAGATGAGTAACAGGACACCAACAAGACTGCCCAATATGCATTGGTGCTCAGCACACATCAGGACCAATGCAATGTGTACCTGGACCAACGAACATTGGTCCCATTGTGCATCAGGCACAAATGTGCATTGGGCACCAATGTGCCTCAACCAATTTGCCAGTTCTGCTATGTAGTAATCTAACAGCAGCCCTTTATTGGATATGGATATTTCTCAACTGCACAAATCTAATTCCGATATATGGAAGTCCTCTGGTTGCTGTTGTTGTGTGCCTTCTGACTTATGGCAACCCTAAGGCAAACCTATCACGGGGGTTTCTGGGACTGAGGGTCTTTGAAGTGCTCTGGATCACCCACTGGATCTCCATGGCCAAGTGGGGAATTGAACCCTGGAATAGCTTTTGTGTTCTTCCTTATTAACAACTTCTGCCATCTTGATCAGGCACTGATATTTCTTGGCCATGTGTGTCGTTGTTTTCATCTATAAAATGTTGGAAGGCACAAATGCTTGTGCAAATAAGAAAAAAGAGGCGGAGGAGAATGGGGAATGAGGAAGAGGAAAAAAAGTATACATGGAATTCAACTTCAGCATGCTGTATAGGTTGATTCTTTTAGTCAAACTCCTAGTGCTCAGTTTAGTACTTTTAAATATTTTCTGGATAATGAATGTTACCTATCTTCAGACAGTTGGGTTAACACACAGCCTTGCAGGGCACAAATTAGTATCAAAATAGATTGTAGTCTCTTGGGACACACTACACAAGTCCTCTTAATTCATTCTTTCCCTTTTAGGTTCAGCTTCTGTTTGCCAGGTAGTTCAACTCTAGTGGAAACAGTTGGGGTTTTTTAGCATATTAGCTGGGTGCTTGCATACCAAGCAATTATCTGTACATTTCTGGCACGTACTCTGAAATATTTCCTCTTTCAACTTAAAAGCAATGAGTCCGAGAGAGGCAACGTGTACCTTCGTCAGAAGCTGTGGCTAATGAATGCAAATGAGGAAAGTCATTCTCCACTTGGCTGATAATGATAGTTTTATAGGTGGAATATTTGCTTCCTTAAATGAGAGTGACTTGAAAGATCTGCCTAGCGTGCCTGTGGTGGAGGAGTCAGGCAGAAGGGAGGTTATTGCTGTAATTGGTAGATTAGTTGGTTTTCTCCCTGCATTTAATCCCAGCTGCCCACAGAGCAAGGGAGTTGTACAGAACGTGCCTGCAGGGAGAACCAAGACAAAAAAAGAAGGAGGGGAAAATGTAATAAGAGGGATGAAAAGGCAGAGTTTAGTTGGCCGGTGAATATAGTAAACAGGCTGGGAACATGGTTGTGATCATTCACAACTGAATGCAGGCTCCTGAGGGGTGGTATATCCTTTCCCTGCACATTTCAAGAAATTAATTTCACCTTGAGTCTTTTAGCTTTTTCTCTCTTGGGTACATCTTTTGATGCTGATGCAGCTCCCAAGAGCCTATACACCAATTTTTCAATGTTTACAATCCTTGATTTTATTAAGATTTGGCCACCTTTGCCATGAAATTCTTACTCCATTGTTACCCTGATTTCTTGGGTCTCTTGAGGGACACCTCAATGTGCTCTACGTGATGGGGAATGGAAACTAGCCAGCGCACGAGCAATAGCAATGAGAGGCAGGGTAACCTAGCGGGGTCTTTTTACCCAGTTTTTATGGGGTCAGGCCAAGCCAAAAACCAAACAAAAATGTCCAATAAATGATTTTATTGAAGGAAAGTCTCACGGACCAATGCAATCACTCACATACTCACTCAAGAGCTATTAAGAAGCAAACGAGAGGAAATTGGATAGGGAAGTATTAAAGGGGTTGCAGCTGGGGTAATACTTCACCTTTTCCTGAAGTCCTGGGTCCGGGAAGACAGCAGAGAAGCGGGGCTCAGCACGGAGAGGGCTGAGAAATTACTCAACGGACAGAGAAATGGTCTGCTGGGATGACCGGGAGCAATCCAAAGAAATGCTCAAAAACTGGGACTATTTGTAGGGGAAAAAGTACCTGAAAGACTAATCCTTTCTCAGGGAGAACAATGGGTGTAGCAGTGAGAGTGAAGCTCCATAATGGTAATTTCCATTGTGTGATGGGATTGCAAGGTGTTGCTAAAGTCTCAGGATCTTTGGCTGTGTTTGGTTGTGGTGTGACTTAATGTAAATGGTCCTTGCTTAATAGGATATTTGCTTAACTTGGGGCAAACACTCTAATCCCCTCAAGTCGGCTTCTCAGGGGCTGAGGACCCTTTGTTTATTGTGGGTTTGCACATCTTGAGGTCTCCTGGGGCTACGTGACTGGGGATTTTACTGGCCTGACCTGGTTTTCGATCATTCGACCGTGGCTGCCTACGTGCCCATCCGGGCGACCTCTCAGGCACACAGAATCATATTTAATATCAAATCGTAGACCCCACGATAGGGTTTTTCCAGTGGAGTAACACCATTCTTCAATTGCAACACGTGTATCAAACCGATCAGTTCTGGAAGCCAGAAAGCATCATCCAACCACTGCTCAATTATGGATGGCTTCATCATATGTTAGAGTCATTCTTCTTAAAAACAACTTTCCAAGCTCTGTTTCACAGTCATTATTATGACTGCAGTTCAAGGTCATTGTGCTTATGTTTGTTTCAAGGCAGTTTAAGGTAACTGCTCCATTTTCCGTAAATTAGTGAATCCACTCTGAGTTTTAGTCCAAACTTTAATAGACCAGTCCAAAGTTTGGAATCCCATCCTCCAAGTAGGTTAATCACCTGCTTCACAAACACTGGAGTCACCAGTGTTCTCTTGGGACATAAAAGAATGCTTGAAAAAAAAAGTTGACTCTTCAACCCTGTGAGAGGCCTCACTGACAAGTGCTGTGCCTCCTTGAAAGCTCCCACTACAGCGAATAGTGGTAAAGAAGCCTGGAAGTCTGAGAACGATGGGACTTAGAGTATCATAGAATAGTATAAAGGACTCAAGACCAGACCTCTGCAGAGTTCCCTCCAGTGCCCTTTGAGCTACCAGCCTGCTTTGTTATTAACAAAGGCACCTGGAAATTATATCAGCCTTCAGAAGCAGCAGCTTGACCTGGGAGACATGTAGGCATTGGAAGGGGAATGCATATTACAGGTAACAAATGAGACAACAGTGCCAGGCTCCCAGAGTACGGAACGTAAGCAGGCCCCACTTTGGATAAATAACAGATAGGTGCTGAATGACTGATGCGTGGAGGGTGGCAGGGCCAAAGAGCATGCTCTGATACCTAAAACCCACCAGAGTTTACACAGAAGTGATGTAACTTAGTGTGCTAATTCTTTTTCTTGTGGAAAGTATAAATGTGTATGCCTTTCTTTGTTCTGGCATGTCTGATTTGTGGGAATCTCCGGGAGTCTCTTGATACCAGCATGGGCTGAATAAAATATCATTTTTTAAAATCTTAAATCTCCTGCTGGTATGTGACTTATTGGCTTTGTTGAGATCCAGGGAAAACCTGCCCATCGTTGCTATCACTAGGGTCCCATCCCACCCGCCAAAAACCCAACCCTTTTCCACAATCTGTATGGTCTTAGGGTAAGACTTCACAGAGGCCCTTGTCGCACGGCATTTTCCATGCGAAAGAAGGCCTGGAGTGTCGTGTGATTGTGAGGAGCAATCCACACGACGCACTCACGATCGCGTGATGCTCCAGGGGCCGGCAGGCTCCAATCGCACACCTTTTCATTTTCAGCTAGAAGCTGAAAATGGTGCGCGACCACGCATTGCTCCCGGGCCCCGTGCACACTTACCTGGCGTGCGGAGCCTCTGGAGCAGGGCCAGTCGCGCTTCCTGCCCCAGTGCAGTCTGGGAAACTCCCAGGCTGTGCTGCAGAAGGAAGAGGCGGGGCTCTCATGTGAGACCTCTCTCGCCGGAGGCTGCTTGCGTGATCCCTGCACCCCAGCACCAGAAGACGGTAAGGTGCAGAAAGGGCCAGAGTCTAACAAATCCTATGTGAATGCCTAAATAACTTGTGCTAATTTAAAACACTTTCTATTGCTTGTGCTGCAGTGTCTTCATCAAGTTTGCACAAGAGTAAAAATATGATGCAGACCTCCCCACAGACCTTTTTCAGATCAGGTAGGGGAGGCTGCAGAATGTCAAGAAGGACGTAATGGGAAAAGCAGCATCCCGGGTCACCTTGCAATGATAAAGCAAGCTCAAAACACTACCCAACAGAAATTAAAAAAAAACTTCAATCCCCACCACATTTTCAAGAATCAAAAACCAAGGTCATAATAGCATCAAAGGGACGAATTGTTAGGCTTGAAATTTGGTTTTTGTAACTTGCTATAGAATTGATACCTGATAATCATTAACTGTGACAATTGGCATTTTAGACACTCAGAGCTCATCAAATGACCTTTGCCTTTCACTTACTTATTATGCTTAACTCCTATTTATAGTTAACATGTTACCTAAAAGAATGTTGTTTTGTTTCACTGATGCCTTTGCAGATGACTTGGTGGAAATAAACTCGGATGTTGACTGGGACATTTAGATCCTGGAAGTAATGTTCACGATCAGATAGAATGTAGCACGTGTACAAGCTGTAACTTTGCTAAATGCTGATGCATGAATCTTTTCTTCCTGTAAGTACTCTTTAATATAAACATGAAAATAGTATAGGAGGGGAAGCCTGAAAGAATAAATCATCCCATTACCTGGGATCCTTTGATCAAAATACTTGCATGCACGTGCGTGTGTGTGTGTGTGTGCCTGTCTTTCTCCTTTTTTACCTTTCTACCTTGGTTTTGGGGGTTCATATCAGCTCCGTGTCTCTCTGGGGGTACAAAAAAGGTGTGATTAATTTATCCACCCTAACAAAGTGACACTGCCTCCAACGTCTTTTTGATGGAGAAGCATATTGGAGGAACTTGGGAACAGATGTTGCCATAAGAATGGCTGCACCCTTACTCCAGAGCTGGCCACAACACTGTCCTTCCCATCTCAACCCATAGCAACAACAACCTTCAAGCTCTAGACCTAGATGCTCCTGTAAACATCACGTTGGCATCCAAGTATACTAAGAAACATGGGAAAAGCTAATTTCCATGTTTTGAAACATGTGTGTATATTTCCTGCCTTGCCCCCACTGAGGTCACTTTAGAAAAAGGGAGATGGGAAGGGAACGTATACCATGTGGCTGATGGAGTTGGAGTGCCCATTTGTCATACTTTACGGTCTTTTAGTTTTCAGATAGCAGACCTCTATTTGAAAGACTTTCCAATACCACTCTAGTTTAAAAATAATGATCTAACAGAAGGATCAGCAGAAGGGCTGGAAGTTGCTGATTAATAGTGAGCATCTGGACAGTGGACAGAGATCCTTTCCTCATGACACTCCCAACCCACCATAGGGACAAGAAAAGGACGGGGCTGGGACAACACTTATGTATGACATCGTCCTGGACCCATCTTTCCCTTATTCCGAGGTGGTGCGCTTGCACTGCAGATCGAAGTATTTTCCCTTGCTGCTGTGCTCCTGCACTTACCTTTGCTGTGGAGGTCCCAGAAGCATAATGGCTGTGCTTCCTGCCCCAGAGCAGCCTGGAAAAATACCCAGCTGTGCTGTGGAAGGAAGAGGCATGGCCATCCCACTTCCTCGTTCCCGCAGGCAGCTGGTGCAGAGGGGAGCATCCCACCACACTCCTCTCCTGGAAGAGCCACTGCCACCATCATCACCGGATGCCGCTGGGACAGAGGTAAGCTGCAGAAAGGGCCTAAACTAGAAGTATCTTCTCCACTATGGTAGGATATATTGGCCAAGATCTTATTCAATGCAGACACAGAAAAAAAAATGGGACTGGGAGCAGAAGGGGGAAAGGAGGTCTCCAGTAGGCATGACAGGCATTGCCAGCATTTGACAACAGTTTTTTGGAGAGGATGCAGCTCTGGTTAGATGTCTAACCCACCCAACTAGCCCATTAACTGGCCCTATTGTGTCACTTTACAATAGCCAGCAATCGCTAGGAACCACTCATACCACAAGGTCTGTTAAGACTTTTTGAGAATTTGCAAGCTCTTGGAACCAGGGGCTGCCCAAATATTGTATCTGAACATTTCTATTTGAACTATAGTAAATATTCCAAATGGAATAATTAGATGTACTTTGAAAAGATTTAGAAAGTTATGTGTAACTGTACATGTAAATTGCCATATGTTAAAAAAAGAAAGAAAACATCCTCTTTTGTAGTGAAATATCTCCTTTTTTTTTTTGGCAAGTTGTTAGTGGCCATCCTAATGAGAATGCAGCAAAGCTTTGATCTGCAGTGGGACTGAGATAAAAAGAACTATTTTCAAATGTCAGGCATATTCCAAAAATCAATCTTTTTAACTGGTCCTTTTCTGAATCAGATTATGAGGAATTTACTCACCATTAATTCATCCACAACCCTGGAAACTTTCCACATCAGGATAAACAATTATTTGATGGCTAACACTACAGCTTGCTATGGCAGTAGTAAATCATAATGTCAGAATCATTTCCAGCAGCCTCCATATGGTACTAGGAAAGTGTGCTATTCCTAATACTAAGATGGACCAACAGTTTCAGTCATTTAAAAGGCAGCTCCTATATATCCTTAGGAGAAGCTTCTCTCATTTCAAAGAACCAGAATGCTCCATGACCATGAGTTTTTAAAAGATTAATTTAAAAAGTGGCTTCTGAGTCCTCTGTCTATATGCATTATACTTTTAGATTGTTCCAAGAGGACTTGAGGGTGTCTGGCATCTCATACTTTTCAATAGCTGTCATAATATGGAGAGAATTTGATGATAGATGCAGGATCAATAGCACTTCCACCTCGCCTTACCTGATTTATTCTGCAATCATCAGAGAGAAATCATTTTAGCGGATTTGACTCAGCAGACATCAAGATGGAAGCCTCTCTTTCACACACAGGCAAAAGATTTGAAGGCTAAACTCAACTTGCACACTCAGCAAAACTGGGAAAAAAGAAAGAAAGGGAAAGGTTGGGGCAGGGAGACTATCTGTTCAAGGAGAAGGAGGCATAGATCAGGCAACAGGATAAAAAAACCATTTGAATTTGAGGCCCATGGTATAAATAATTCTCAATGATATAGGTTTGGCAGCTCAGATTTATAAGAAAATTAGAACAGAACCTATATTTGGAAAGTTTTAATTTTTGTGTTGAACTCTGATATCTCAGAAGATAAATTGTTATCAGACTGCTTAGCAAGCCTGCCCACATTCCAAAGAGTTACAAACATTTCAGGACTAGTAGTGTGTGGAAGTGGGATGAAGTTCACACTCTTACTGTTGTCTTCTTTCTCTCTCTCTTCCTTCCTTCCTTCCTTCCTTCCTTCCTTCCTTCCTTCCTTCCTTCCTTCCTTCCTTCCTTCCTTCCTTCCTTCCTTCCTTCTTCTTCCTCTTCCTCTTCCTCTTCCTCTTCCTCTTCTTCTTCTTCTTCTTCAGCTTATGATGGAAATCTTCTCTTTTCTCACCCTTGAACATGAAAATAATAAGACATAGCAAATGTTTCCTCCTGACTTATGTGACAAAGAGGATTTAAAAAAACAGTCTTGATGAGCATTTGCACATCACTGTTCACAGAGACAATTCTGAATAAAATGCTGGGGACCAAGCCCACACTAGTGGTCTCATTTTCGTTCTGGAAATGAGAAATCTCACTGAAATTAGTAAATTCTGAAAGGGCTGTCTCAACATGTCAAGATGATCCATGTCAACAATAATGAGATGATGAATGAGATTTTGTCGCATTGCAGCATGCAGCTATTCCAAACACCATCAGTAGTATGCAAAGAACCACTTAAAAACACTTCACTCTTGCTTTCCTTAAACAGGTCCTGCCACCCCAGAAAGCCAGGCTCGTAGCATCACCAAGAGATCTCTATCTTGACAAAGAAACAAAGCTGACTGAAAAATTGATATTACCAACAGAGAGGAACTGAGAGATTTCAGCCCTTTCCACATGATAACTGTGTCCCACCATGGAGAAAAAGCAAGAGTGACTTCTTATCTGATGATAAGCCCCATCGCTGTTCTACCGCCACCCATACACATACACTACACATGCTTGTGCAGTCATGCATGTATACAACAAACTCAGAGGCTCCCCTCTTGTAGTTCATTTCCCAAATAAAATCCAGGAACAGGATGGTAAAATGACCACTGGAACATTCTGTTCTGACCAAAACGGTTGATGATGCGGGACATGCATACCGGGTGTGTGGGTGGGCTAATGTGGTGCAGTACCATTGCTGCTTTCCTCTGTTTCTTGATGGCTGGTCAGAGAAAAATAATCTTATATGGCTCATAGGCAAAACCTGAAGATATTTATAATGAATATTCAGCCTGGGTTCTACAATTTTGCTCTGTGCAAAAGAAATATGGCAAGAGGTATGTGTGTAACTCATCTTCATGATTAAAGACCTTGTTTTGCTCACCCTCGCTCAAAAAAAATTATAAGTTTAGATCATTTAGTCAACAAACATTTGCAGTAGAAAGACATCCTACTGACATTCACAGAATGCATGCATGTAGGCCCCAAGCACACAGCTGAACTCATGGACTGCTCTGTCACTACAAGCAGTTGGTGGCAGGGCTACTACTTGTATGGGCAAACTGACCTCTCTGTGAATACCGCTTGTCAAACAGAGTTTTATTCAGGAGTTTGAAAAATGTAGGTAGAGAGAAGTTTGGGGCCTTCTATCCAGTATCTCCTCTGTGTGTTCAGTGAACACATGATCTAAATGTCTGAATGGAGTTTGCATTAACTGATAATTTTATTTGTAGGAGCAACTTCGAGCAAGATAGTTGATCATTTCTGGTTGAGAAGTTTGTGCGTGAGGTGGGGTTTCTAATACGCAATTTTGCCAGATAATCAGGATATAAAGAGCTGTTTGTTCAGTTGTTTGTTTAAAAGTTGTGTAATCCTCTGTATGTTGCTAGCCTTCAGCACTCATAAACTTTCAACAGTGATCTTGCTGGCTAGTGATGACAAGAGTTTCTATCTAACAAGATCTGGAGGGCAGCACTTTCCAAACCCCAGATTAAAAAATATTTTAAGGCTGCTCTTCATAAAATCAATTCCAGAGTAATTTGCTTGTGTCAATCCATATACCAAATACTATAGCAACATGATTTATTGGTCCTTGTAAGATGATATGTTCAACATTAGCTTTAGCAGATGACCGTTCTGAGAATGCTGGAAAGCAACATTATTCAGCTCTGCTGAATGCTAGACACAGGTCTGGTGTCAGCTGGGGACATCCTTGAGCGTCTGTTAGAGTGCCAATTCCTTGGCAAAGCTGTGAAGAACTGCTGCCTGCCGCCCTATATGGAGAATCATGGACCTGCAGCCTTTCAGGGAAAATGCTTTCACTTCTCCTAGACATGAAGCAGAGCCTTGCCTGCAGAAAAATTCTGCCAATCTTCTCCCACCCAGGCTTTGGGTTTGCCCTCACTTTCTGACTGCTCTTTGATCTTTGATATCAGTTTGTGGTTCCTGATTCTTTTACTACAGTCTTCCCTCCACATTTGCAGGTTTGACGTTTGTGAATTTGATTATTTGTGAGGCATGTGCTTGCCTCCCCCCACCATAATTTTCCTTCTCCCATCCCTTGCATTCCTCACCCCAGGCTTGTGAGGCTTGTGTTTAAAATTGAGGGTTTTTTTTTCCTTTTTGGGTAAGCAAAGCCCCCACACACACTACTGAAGGTGTGGCCTCTCTGCCATGTGGTTGCACATTCTGCTGTATATTGGCTGCTGATTGGTCAGGTGTTCCTCTCTCAAGATAGCCACCAGAAGTAATTAGAAGTCCAGAACTCCCCTCTTCTCAGTCAGAGGGGAAAGTGCAAGTAAGCCTTTTAGGCTGTCTTTTTTTCTCCCGCCTCCCAACACTGGGCCAGAGGCAAAGGAATGGAATGGGGAGAGCTCCAGAGGGGAATGAGAGAGGAATCATGTGGACAGAGGAATTATTCATGGTTTTTCCACTTTCACGAGGGTCCTGTGTCCCTAACCCTCACAAATGTGGAAGGGCTACAGTACTATCTCCAATGGTCCAGTGACCACAATACCTGCCTCAAATTATCCTCTATACTCCACTCACCTTTTATTCTAATGAACATCAGATGGCTGGGACTGAGACCTGGTATTTTAACTACTTGCTACATTGTAAATGGTGATGATGGAGGCTGTCAGATTCAACCAGTTTGTTCGGAGGGGGGGGGGGTCTATCTCTTTCTTCCACCACTACAATCTTGAGAGCCAAAGGATCCAACTAGCTTAGAAAGCAACTCCTGAGAAACCCCTCTGATGAGGTCCTTCTCAAACCTGGAGCTAGTCTTTTCAACTTCTTCATGACTTGAAGGAATTCTGTTATGATGAAACTGTTTGACTGATGTCGAAACATAGGAGTTCCAGATGGCATTGGGCTATGGTTACTCAGTCATGTACAGCTGGGGAGGTAGCTAGTGTGTGTGAATTTCACACTAGTTAAGCCTCACTGCAGAATCTAGGTTGTTACATTAATAAAATTTCCATTTTAGTCTACTCCATTATTGTCATTACCTCTTTATTTCTGGATGAGAGTACAAATTCCTGAATACAAGAAATAATCTTTTCCTGGACAGGGTATCTTAATTTGTTGCCATATCCCTTTTTGTGGAGGGTGGGAATTTGTGAGTATTCTTTACCTTCCTGTGTCACAATAACAATTTTCTGCAGAAACATAAAACAGTCTAGAACTAAAGAAATGCTATTCCTACAGTGCTTTGCTGGCTGAATTTATGAAGCTGCACCAGCTTGGTCCCTAATATTGTGAAGATCGTTCTCATTCAAACTGTCATATACAAATAACTTAACACCACTGACCCAACAAATCATTCATCCATGTGAGCTCATTTGTCAATCCAGGTAGAGAAGTCATTGCAGAGCTTCTAATTTTTTTTTTTTTTTGGCATCTTGCCAGTAAATCAAGGCTGAACATCAGAAAGGTAAGCAGAAGTTATGCCCATAGGGATTTGAAAATGTCTTTTGAAATGCCTTTCTCCATTTCCCATTCTTTGATTTGGAGCTCACAGTCAAACTGTTTTCTGGGCTTTACAAATTATGGCCCTTTTGCATGGCATTTGCCATGCAAAAGGGCACCTGGAGCGTCACGCGATTGTGAGGAGCAATCTGCACGACGCACCCACAATTGTGCAATGCTCCAGGGTAGGCCAGACGGCGCTCACGCACTTTTTCATTTTCAGCTTTCTGCCAAAAATGGTATGTGATGTCGCATTGCTCCAGGGCCCCGCGCACACTTGCTGTGTTTGTGGATCCTCCAGAGCCGTGGCGGTTGCGCTTCCTGCCCCAGCGCAGCCTGGGAAACTCCCAGGCTGCGCTGCCAAAGGAAGAGGCGGAGCTCTCATGCTGCCTGCTTGGGAGCAGGCAGCTCGTGCAGAGCTGAAGCAGCAGAGACGTAAGACCCTCTGGCTGGAGGCTGCTCGCACGATTCCTGCACCCCAGCACTGAGAAAAGGTGAGTTGCGGAAAGGGCCTATGATTTGGCAGTTGCCCCCCCCCGCCCTGTAAAAAGGAACCATAATAATTTCCAATGATGTATTTTACTAAAGGAGTAGAACCTTGTAGTGTTTTCCAGCAGCTACTCCACATATTTGTAGGATTTAGTGGCATTTAATTAACAGCTGCTTCAAGCTTGCTGTACAGTGTCTTTACCTCTGTAAAATAGGAACTAGTCTCTAGCCTTCAACCATGTGGTTAAATCTAAATAGGTAGCAAGACCAGCTCTACCATTAGTCAAAGTAGAGCAATTGCTTCTAATAAAAGATTTTGGTGCCATAAAGGGGAAACAAATGATATTTGTAATGTTCACTCCCACCCAGCAAGACGTACTTCTAGTTTTATTTTTTATTATTCTTTTATTATTGTACTCTTATTGCCAATGAGAAGGAGAAGCATTTGCGGCCAGCCTTGTCTTGAAGGAGCAGGATGGTCTAGAGAAATTCTAACCCACCTGTACTGGCCAAATTCAAGTGGTACAGGTATTCAGAACACAGAAAGGCAAGAGCTCTACATGCTGGCTATGTAAATGTTGACGACGAGAAGCCTATGAGAAGAATGAAATGGCAACTCCAGTTCTGCACCACAAACATGGCTAGATACACAGTTGTTCACATCCAGACCTCAAAGAACCTCAAAGCATTCAAACTCCTCTGTCTAGATGGACAGTTCTATGAATTAAATTTATTCTTACAATCCCATTTAAAGAAAAGAAAAAAGAAACAAATTTTAAGTTATTTTTATCCTGTTTATAAGGAGTGTGCATTGTCAATGAGTTCTTATTTAAAATTGACCAAAATGAAATTCTCTCCCGTCTCTAAGTACAGACATGGCATACATGGATGTAAAGGCCTGTCTGTCCAATGCAGCCTATGGAAGAAGTAAAACTTCTGAAACAGTATCCTGTAGGTCAAATTTGATTTTTCAGGCATACTTCATGTATTCTGCTCACATTGCCCAGTGGCCTACTTAAACACTATAATAAAAAGTTAATTAAGCATAGTATGCAGTATATATCAGTAGTATAAAAATTAAAGAGCTAAAATAAATAGTGCAAGAAGTATGAGATTCATTCATTTTTGACTTAATGACTCTTACATGATATCATGCATTAAACCATAGACTCAGCTGAGGACTGAAGGAGAATAAAATTTTTATCAGGACTTAATTTTGTTTAATTTAGATCCAGGTTCCATCATGCCTTATTCAAATAAGGTTAATTATGTGTACCAGATTGGTACATAAATCTTTTTTTTCCCTTTCAAATTGACTAGAGATACAAGGTATGTAGTGTTCTATATTTGCTTGCAGGTTGCTTCCTATAACAACACTTTTATTAAAAACCTTTGCGTTCTTAATACCATTGAATTCCATTGCTGAAATCCTGCCGGACATGAGCAGCTTACCAACGACATAATTTTCAGAGAGATTTTTCTTTAAAAGCTTCTACTGCAGCTCCTCTTTTTAAATTCTTATGTGTTATTTATTTATGTACTTATTTATTACTATATCAGTGAACACCCATTTGAGAACAGAAATTGTTCTGGTAGTATCTCCCATTAATTTCTATTAACTCATCTGAATTCATCTTCAAACCATGGCCATTTCCATACCGGGCTTCTAAAACGGTGTAGAGCGACGTCTAACGGAGGTCTTCTACACCGTAGAGTGGACTGGCGTGGACTACTTTTTGTAGTTCCACACCAGAATCTACTCAGGAGCAGCGGGAACTAGCCGGGCTGTGTGTTTTTTGAAAACCTCTTTTTAGAGGTTTTTAAAAAGCACGGAGTGCGCAGCCCCGTGCCGCTCCATCGCCCGGCTCTAAAGTGGATTTGCAGGCACGCGCAAGTGTGTGCCTGCAGATCTGCTGGGGGCAGGCTTCCGGCTGGCAAGCCTCCACCAACCGGAAGCTGCCATTTGGGACACCGGAGGAGTGTGGAGCAGCGAACTCGCGCTGCTCCGTGGGGCGACGGACTTACCCGGCTGCGGGTAAGCTCCATTTTAGTGTGTTTTAGCCCGTTTCCCCCCCACACATGTGAAAAGGGCCCATGAAGAACTGTGGGAGAGGAGAAGAGAAATAATCTTAACGCTTCTCAAAATTGTCTCAAGAAGACTGCTCCCACTATTTTGGATGTATTCTTTGTTTGTCTACCTCACATGACACTAGAGTTGGAGAGTATTACTTGGAGTAATGCACTTGGAGTAATCTTTGAACATTTAATAACTTCATACACATGTCTCATCCTTATGGGCGTATATTTGATACAATTTGCAAGAAATATTGAGAATACACGCTGCTATTTCATGCAAAAGGATGGAGAATGGGTGACTCTCTGAATCTTGTTGGAATGTAGCTCTTCTTTTCTTTCAGTATTGGCTGTGCTGATTGGGCTGATGGCAGATGGAATCTTGTGACATCTGGAAGGTCACTCATTTCTCACTGCAAGATAAAGCACGAACCATTTAACAAACATTCCCTGTTTCTTTTCCCACCCACTCCATCCCTGGATTAATTTATACACAATTCATGAAACATGCTCAGAACAAACTTGAGGCATGGAGACTAGTTGTGTAGGGATGGGGGGTGATGGGGGCAGTTTGCCCCACGTGACAATTTTTGGGGGCACATCCCAGCTTTTAGCCCTGCCACCATGCCATAGCCCTGGCCATGCACTGTGGCCATGCCCCCATGCACCGTAACCCCACCCCATGCACTGTAGCCATGCCTCCAAGTGCCATGGCCATGCCCCCTCCCCATCCCCCTCCATGCGCTCCAAGCTCCGTCACTGATGGAGACCAAACTATATGAGGAATAGTTGAAGGAGCTAGACACGTTCAGCATGGTGAAGAGAAGACTGAGGGGGTGACATGATGGTTCTCTTTAAATACCTCAAGGGTTATCACAGAGAGGAGGGGGCAGTCTTGTTCTCTGCTGCCCCAAAGCAGTGTAATAGTTTTAAGTTACAGGAGGGTGGGTTTCGCTTGAACATTAGAAGAAACTTCTCGACAGTAAGAGCGGTTTGGCAATGGAACCAATCGCCTGGACAGGTGGTGGGTTTCCTTCTCTTCAAAAGAGGCTGGACATCCTCCTGAGGGAGATGCTTTAGCTGGAGATGCTGCACTGAGTAGGGTGTTGGACACAATGGCCCATGAGGCCCCTTCCAATCCTATGATTCTATGGACTTGTGGGTTTTAAGATAAATTTTGCCTGTAATGCATTTGGACAGCAGCAGCCACTACCTCAGTGGCACGTGAAAGTGACCTAGATGCCAGAATCCCAGTTGTAGCCCTCTGTAGCAGTGGGCACTGGTAACTGCTCTGCAGTTGGTGTGGAACATCTCACCACCAGCTTTCCTATGGAACCCAGCCTGGTGTAAACATTCCTTCTGGGAAAAACTCTGCTTACCTGGACCTGTGCATCCTGCCACAGTGCGGAAAGTGGGATTTGATGCCCTCCCCAGGAGAAACCATCATCCTTAGTGGCTGGTGCACATACACCAGGCCAGGTCATATAACGGGGTGGGGAGCATGGCTATTAAAGCCTGGCTCACCCTACATGTGGCCAGTTTTCTCAGAACAGCATGACCCATCTGCTCACCCTTGGTACAATGTGTGAATCCAGGTGGCTTTGAGGCTGGGTAGGAATTTTACCCCCCTTGTTATCAGGACAAATAGAATTAGGGGAATTGGCTTCAGGTGGTGTCAACAAATTTGTACCGATTTGGCCGGTAGTGGGGAGAAGACAAGCCTCTGGTGTACACCATTGGCACCGATTTGGGTGTAGGGTATAGTTCCCAAACTCTTCTTTAAGGTCCTGAGATTCAGAGGAAGGGGAAGGTGACTGCCCTTGAGGATAATCTGGGCTTTGGGGCTTCTCATTTGCAGGGTCCTGGGACTTTGCTGGGAATCCAACTGGTTTGCCTTCCAACTAAGGACAGCCACAGAGCAACCCAAAAAGTTTGGGCTGCCCATGGGGCCCAAGGGGGGCTGAGGAGGTAAGTTGAGAGAATGATGCCTGGCCTCAGCTTCACCTGCAGCAGGTGCCTCCCGCGCTTGTCACCTTCCAGGACAACATTCTGTAAATAGTTTTGGTCAAATGAAGAGCCTCCTGCCTTTTTTTATTTCCATGTAATGTGTGTGGTCTCATTATTCCCAATGACATGAACAGGAAGAAAAAGGAAGAATTAAATTACAGAATCTGATTTTTCTAGCCACAGGGATGCTATTTGTATACTAGTCCTTTTCAGGGCTATGTTTGCATGCATACAAGCTGGACTGATGATTTCCTTTAGTATTTTCATGCAGTTAAGGATTTTATCTTTTAAATAAACTTTTTAAAAATTACTATGCATATCGTTTTAGAATCACAGAATCTTAGAAAGAACCACAAGGGATATCTAGTACAACCCACTGCCGTGCAGAAATATACAGCTAAAGCTCTCCTGCAGTACTCTTATTATTTGTATATGAAAATTCATATGAATTTTCAAATGAAAAAAAAATCATACTTAGTTCCATTCAAATGGTAGAACAATAGTATTTGTTTTATTAGAAATATGTATATACAGATCACTTATTATTTTATTAATGTTAGTAATTCTTTATCTGCAATGATAATAATGATAATGATGATAATAACAACAACAACTACAGCAGCAGCAGCAGCAGCATTTATAATGCCCTTTTTACCATTTAAATCTTATTTGATTCTAATCTAGTGTAGTCAAACAACTAATGCAATAAACATTGGCATGAATTCCCCTCTCCAGTGTCAATAATAGGATATAAAATTTGTAAATGTTCCTAAATCTCTGTGAATTGGCTTTTGGGGCATTTTATTATCAACACAGGCTCTGTTCAGACATCAGCCGTAGGTGAGTAGAGGCATGGGGCTGTATAGACTGAGCTGTCCCCTGCCACCTTAAGAGTACACACAGTACACAGGCCAGTCTATACAGTATGCACATTCCATTCCATTCCAACTCAGAATGTCCTAAATTGATACATTAAGGTAAGAAAGTTGAATGATCATATGAAAAAATACTGCGTATTTATTTTCAGATAATAATACAGACTAGGAGATTTCATGAACATAGTATTGACTTCAAGGGGCAAAAAAACAACAACATTTAACCATACTGAAAAATGCTTTCTCATACTTCAGGAGTAGTTTTCTCTCTTTTTGCAGGCTACAAAGGGAAATCTTTTAGGTTGCCAGTTTGCTTATTATTGATATAGTTGTAAGGCCAACAGTGTGAGTGCATTGCATTCATTGATCTACCAATGCGCTCTTTAAAAGAAAATGGTTTCTTTGGTCACTGATGTGGAAAAAGAAGAAATTTGCTTGTAAATTGAAACCATCCGTGGTCACATTATATAACTTAATTTAAAAAGCTGGAGGGCTAGTAAGCAACTGTGCATAAACATATGCTTCCTCTTATGCACACTTTGCATGTCGTGGCCAAAACAAGGGACACCATTGATTAAATAAATGAATTTGTTAATGGGGGCTCTTGTGTCTGGCTAAGATATGGCTGCAGCACTGAACTGGATTCTGGTGCGGATATTCAGTGAATGTGATCCTCATGGCAATGCCTGAGGCTGCCATCGAATTTACAGATCACCTGCAAGGATCTGCTTGAATTTAAAGATAGATAGATAGTACTGATACCAGTACAGATACGGACAATCAAGATACACACAGAGAGAATAAGATACGGGTGTGGCATCATCAGTAACCAGCAAAGTTAATGGCAAAAGGTGGAAGCTGCAGTCGATCATTACCTGACAGCCCAAGGTTGCTCAATCCTGAAGTAGGGAAACACATTGAGGTTCTTGCTTGCTAGCCATGGCACTGTCCCCATCATCTATCAAGAGGTGAAGCTTGTTCCTCTCTATGTTGTCCTGCCAGCTGGCAAAGCCCTTGGTATTCAGGGAGGCCTTTGGCAACTGACTAGATTCTGAGAAAGGGCTTTGATACAGAGATGCTGTACTTCTCTCTCATGTGTTTTCAATCTATCTATCAATCATCTATCTATCTCTCCCTCCATTTTGTATTTAAACATTGATAATTTGTGTTTAATGTCTTCCTTTTTCTATTGAATCATGTCAACAGTCACCTTGGATCTCAGTACTAGGAAAAAAGGTAGGAAACAAAGGTAGGAAACAAAGAAACACCTTATTCACAAGGCTCTTGACTGACTCTGGAAATAACATCCGAGGCATGTGCAATGTTTGTTTCCTCTAGTCTGTGGTGAGCTTGAATGAGATCCCCTTAGTAGCCCATTCTTCTTTGCTGAACATCTTTCTAGTCATGGACTCCTTAGTTTTGCTGTTAGCTTTTCAACACTTTCTCCTTTTTCAAGGTCTCCTTCAGACTTTGCATACCTAAACCCATAATAGGTCACTGCTGTTCATTTTTCCATGTTTTCTGCCCAGATTTATGCTTTTAATTTTCCTATTTACCACATAATGGTATGTGTTTAATTTTAGATGGGCTTGCTTTTGGAGACCCAAAATGTGGTCTCTGAAATGTTGTTGTTTTTTAAAGCATATCCTCGTTCATGGGAACAACCAGGGAGAAGTATAAAATACTTTAGACAATTAGAAATTTTGATAAATGGAAGAGCTATTTTCAGAGATTTATGTTGACAAGAGAGACACCCAGTGGATTTGGATAATGAGCAGCTTCAGATATTAGTATTTTTATAGCATTTCAAATGTGCCAAGTACTTCATAGTCTTTAGCCAAACTGACTCAAGTTACAGTAGGATATGGCCAGAAATGGGGGTGATGTTAACATTTGGCATCCTCAGTGTCTAACCACTAAAATTCTTATCACAATAGTTGCTATGGGCCCTTGAGGATTGGCTACAATGCACTGCAAAGCTGGTGGCCAACTTTGCTTGACCCAGGTCCCATTTACACAGCCTTTTTGCTGGTAGTAGCAGGCATATTAAATCTCTGCCAGACCATGATGGGCAGCTACTGCCACATGCAGGACCAAGTTTTCCTTGCATGTTCATTTCATTTTATTATTGCTATGTATACCCAGAAGACAGCTCATAGAACAGTGAATTGATTGCTTCCAAACTGTCTCCCAGTTCACTGAGCTTGCTTTGCCTTAGAAACAGTCTTCCTGGGTTGAAAGTACTGCTGCTGGATGATAGGTTGGTGAGGAAGGGAATAACAGCCATCCAGGTCTTGACCCTGGATAAACATGCTGACCTGATTTGTATCACAGAGAGCTGGCTGCACGAAAGAGTGTGTTGGGTCAGTCTTTACCAGCTTTGCCCATCTAGGGTCTCTCTACAGTAGCTGATGGATCCCAGTGGTGGAGAGGTGGAATTGTTATGGTCTAGTGTGAGTCTACTCACACTGACTAGATCTGGAGTCTTCCAGTTCTGAAGGATTTTTTTTTTTAAGAAAAATCTGTATTTGGACAAAACTGAGATTCCCTTGGTGTACTACCCACCCTTTAGAGAGCAGTGGTGTGGTGGTTTTGGATCAGAGTGTTCAGTGTTGGACCAGAGATCAGGGTTCAAATGTCTGCTCAGCCACAGAAATCCACTGGGTGACCTTGGGCAAGTCACACACTCTCAGCTTCAGATGAAAGCAATGGCAAATCTCTTCTGAATAAATCTGGCCAAGAAAACCTCATGATTGGCTTGTCTTGAGGTTAGCATAAATCAGAAATGCCTTCAAGGCACACAAGTTAGCAGCAGCAACAGAAGGAGCAACAACAACATTTCCAGAGACAGAACAGTCTATGGGCTGTGTTGGAATCTCCTTGGCTTCTTTTGCTGGGAAGTGTGTATGCGGAGACTGCATGGTCAGGCATGGCTCAGCACTTCATGGACTCCATAACAACCATTGGTCCATCCCATCAGCCCATGGGTCACACTCATTCTGCAGGGCACACTCTGGATCTGGTTTTCTGTGCTGGATAGTATAGTGAAGATCTGAGACTGAGGAAACTTTTTCTTGTTCTGCCGCCACTGACAAATCACTACCTGGTGGGGTTTAGCATTAACTGAGACTTATAATTTCTTCAGGAACAGGGTACCGGGTAAAATAATGTGCATCAGGAGACTGATGAACCCAGATGGATTTTTGATGGCACCGAGGGGTTTCTTATTAACTTGGCAGGTGATACGATTTGCTTGTAACATGTAGCATGGGGGAATGGCTGGGATAATTAACATATTCAATTGTGGATATCAACTTCATTGACCACTGGGTCTGTCTCCAAGCACATATGCTGGTTGATACGCACACACAGATACAAACACACACACACACACACACACACATATATGGAAAAACAAGAACAATAAAAAGAAGATATAAATATTTACATCAATGCTGAGAATAGAAATTTATCAAATTTACAAAGATGTTGGTAACGAGGAGTTTCAAAGTATACAATAACACAGAACAATGACAATATTACATATGTTGGAAAAAGGGTGCTGTGATCTTTGTTCCAATTAAAATAGTGTAATGTGCATGTGGGAATGACTGGGAATGACTGTGTGAGTATGAGGTAATTCCCATGTGACCATAAGGCTGAGTCATAGTGATATGAAACCTGGGCAAGGGGTTTCATCGCCATGGTGACATGTAATCCAGGCTGAGGTTACATCAGCTAGTCCCTGTGTGTATAATGAGGTGAGCTCTGGCAGGTTCTCTCTCTTGGTCTCACTGATTCTGGCCGGAGGCTTTGCCAGAGCATATATCTACCTGATATGGTGATGGAATGCTGAACCTGTGTTGAAGGATCTGTAAACCTGTACAGATGTATATATTGGAACTGAAGAATATAAAGCCTCCAGGTATATTTTTGGATGACAACACTGTGTGCTAGTGTTCTTAGTGGGCAGCTTTTGGGATCATGTGATAACTGAAGCTCCTGTCAGTGCTGCTGATGACAAGCAGCAGCTGTTGGTCCCTGTTCCTCAGGGTGGAGATGATGCGCAGCAGCTGCTGGTCCCTGTTGCTCTGGCTGGAGATGAGTCCTGCAGCTCAAGAGCTCCCCCTGCTGCCATGGACCAAGCAGGCTCGGACGTTACTCTGCCTGCTCCTTTAGAGCAACAGGGAGCCAGCTGTGATCCTGAGGATGCCTTGGAGCCTACTGAAATCAGCCCACAAACAAGGCCGAGACTCAAGATAGCTAAGCAAAGGGAGGCTTCTTTGATTAAGTTCAAGAAGCGGCGACCGGCCAGACCTGTGCCTGAGCTATATAACTGCCTACCTGGAAGCTTTCCTATGCTTGTGGCAAACTTTCTACAAGCCCTCTCTTTGTCTGTTCCTTGCTTCCAGCACCTGGCTCCTGATACCTTGGATTGATCTCCTGGCTCCTGATCCCTGGATTTTGGACTCTGACTATGGCTTTCGCTTGTCGCTCAGGCTTAGGTAAATGGACTGCCTATGGGTAATTGTTTGCTTTGACTCCTCCTGGCGGGACTCTGCTATCTCTCCCTCTCCCTTCTCCGGGCTGGCTCACCGCCCGGGTCTCTAACCTTCACAGGTCAGAGCAGTGCTGCATGATATACTCTGCTACACATGCTTCTTGTTGCTGTGTTTTCAACTTTGCTGTATGTTTGTTTTGCTTGCCTCTGAGCCACGGTGGTCAGAGTGCAGCGTTATGAGGGAGGATTTAGTGTGGTCTGCCTAAGTCCCATCATCCACCTTCCCTGCACAACATATTCAATTTTTAACTATTTAGAATTAAACTATTATACTGCAATCAAGTGTAAGGTAACAACATTTTGATTATTAACATTGTATACATATGAATCTTTAAATAGGACTTTTGGTACTCTTTATCCAACCAGTAAAACATTTTAAATGATTGCCAATTATTTGTTTTTAAACTCTTTTGCCTCGTCTTCAAATTTCTTCATCCACCCCCCCCCCCAATTTCCTTTTCTAAAATTATGGGTGATGTGATATCTTTTCTTGTCCCTCTGATAAATATGTGTGTGTGTGTGTGTGTGTGTGCACGTGCATGTGTGTGTGTGTTTTCCAAGTTTCCTTACTGTATCCAAGTAAGAATATTAAGTGCATAACATACATCAAATACATATACATATTCCTTCCATCATTGACATAATTGTTTTAATTATTGGATAGTCTCAAAATATTTATAAGATTTAAACTTTTTGAAGGTAAAAAGAACAATAAAAGATTTTATAGCCTTTATGATTTAATCAGCCACTCCAGTTGGCTGATACTTTTAACATGGATTGGACCCAGATTATTTTGAAAGCTTCATTCTCCCTTAGAAGTCCAATGAGTCTTAAGATCTCTGGGTAATTTTTTTTTTAAATTCAGCCACCCTGAGCATGATTAAGATTCTGAAACTTGCCGAAAGAAAGGGGGGAATATAAATAATTTATAAAAAATAAAGTGTCAACTCCACCTTCCTCCTGCCAGTTTCTGGGTCTTTTCTTGATTCCGGCCAGAAGAATTTTTCACCTGGGAAAAAAAAATAACTAGATCCTGCATTGAGCAAGAGCTAAAAAGACCACATAGAAGAGGAATGGGAATCATGTGCCCACAGGCTCCACATAACCACCAGGTCATATTTACAGAGGATCTCCTGTTTCTTTCAAAACCTGCATACCCCACACCTCCTCCATTTTTGGTGAGGGAAAAAAACTGCACGAAATGTTTTCAGAAAGTCTTGAAAAGGAGAAAAAAGTGAAAAATGTACAACAACCTCTTGATCTTGCCCCAGGGCAAGGGGAAAATTATGAAGGATGAGATAAACCAAGATGTATCTCTCTCTATTGAGCATCAAGGACTGAACGGAACATCTTAGTGATACTACCTGATTACAGAGGGTATTGTTGTTGTTGTTGCTGCTGTTGTTGTTGTATGCCTTCAAGTTGTTTCTGACTTATGGAAACCCTAAGGTGAACAAGGGGTTTCCTGGGGCTAAGAGTGTGTGATGCATCTGAGGTCATCCAGTGAGTTTCCATGGCTGAACCAGTAGTCCAGGCCTGGTCTCCAGGGCCTGTAGACTGTCCAAGGCTCAAAGCACCACACAATGCTAGCTGAGGACTAAACAAACAATCTTCACGAAGCATCGTCCTTACTCTCAGGGGACTGATGTTTCTACATCGTCTTTTAACTCAGTGCTCCTGAAAAAGTGAGCCGCTCAGAATCCTATATTGGGAGAAAGACGGAATATAAAATAAATAAATAAGCAAACAATAAATTGCCAAAAGAGAGACAGTGTTTGACATTGTTCGTATCGCTCAAAGAAGCACACCTTTCTCCTCATTCTAATGTATTTCTAAATATATATTTGTTCCCTTATCCGGTAGTAATTTAATTTTAAAGCAGTCGTTATTGTCTGTCCCCACATGATGTCAAAGGTAAATGGTAAGAGCATTGCTGTTATGTACCTTTAAGTCAACTCCAGCCTATGGCAACCTTGTAGCATTATCTTGGCAAGATTTGTTCAGAGGAGGTTAGCCATTGCTTCCCTCTATGGCTGAGAGAATATGATTGGCCATTAGGTCACCCAGTATGTTTTGATGGCTGAGCATGAATTTGAACCCTGTTCTCCCAGAGTTCCAAAACATACTGCTATGCTGGCTCTCAGGGAAGAGAGAAAATACCATGCCAGGAAGATATTCTTTACTGTAGCATTGTCTGTTACAAGAAATAGGCTTTCCTCTCACTTCCAGGTGATATGAAATTAGGGATGGGACGAATCCAGAATTTTCCAAATCCAAATCTGAATCACTGGAAGGTTCTGGGAATCCATGAATCTCATGAATCTCAAATCTTTTGAATCCTTTTTTAAAAAAGGGTTTAAAAAGCAAGGGAAATAAGAATAATCTTGGGCAGGACACACACTCTCAGCCTTAGCAAAAGCCTAGGCAAAGGGAAACCTGTCTCTGAAGAAATCTGGCCAGGACAATTCTCGTAGTTTTGCCTCAGGATCTCCCCAGATTGAAAAGGACATGAAGGCCCTTTCTACATGGGCAGGAAAATGTGGATTAATCCCACATTTTCCTGCCTGTTTGAACAGGACCACATACTACAGCACAGAGATAATCCAGGTCAAAACTGGATTTTCTTTGCATAGCTCCTTATGGCATGCTGGGGTTTGTAGTTTGATGATGCACCAGCACACTTTGGCAGAAAAGGCTGTGAAACCTTGTAAAACCAGAAACCCCAGAATTGTGTCTGAAAGAGGTTTGCGAGGGAGCTATGCAAAGGAATGTTTCAGCTGTCCTTGAAATCTCAAGAAGACTGTACCTTCCAGCCAATCAGACCTTTGGTGGGCCCCAGAGGCACCCATTTTTAAAAACAATTTTTCCTTCCTGCTACGTGTGGTTTGTCATGTGCTCATGAGAAACCATGACAGACATTTCACTTCTCATCCTATTCTAGCTATAGGTTTAGAACCAGACACTGGTCTTGTGGAAGGAGGTACACTGGTTTACTTGTGGCAATGACTGGATGAGATTGTGTGACTTTGCCATCTGCCCCACTACTTTTGATAGGCATCAGACCCACTCACCCCAGCATTTATACATGCCATTGATTTTCAGCAGAGAAAATAGTGCTGAACTTAAATAATAAATGCTTAATTTAAATATATTAGAATATAACCCCAGATGTAATTTCTGAAATTGTCAGCAAAGGCCATTATTACTTCAAGGGAAAACCTCCCCTACTTGCCATCTTCTCTTGTGTGTCTGGTCTCCCAGCTTTTCAGGCGTCCCGGTCTCCCATAAACTATTTGGTTGGTGGATTTGAAAGATTCGGTTTGCCTATTTTACCACGGAGATTTGGATTTGCGAATCTCGAATCCTTGCTGAGGATTTGAGGATTTGCAGATTTGTTTGGCCCATCCCATATGAAATACAACCCTCACCTTATTTCTCAATAGTGGTTATGTTTCTCTAGTAGAATCAGAGAGGCCTATATTTAAGTGTAACTGGCATTTCAATTTGTAGAGAGTGCCATTATAATAATGGTGAGGGAACAGTTGTTCCCATAGTCCCTTCCCCAATGATAATCCACTTCTTTCCTTTGGTGATTTCTGTCAGCCGTCCACAAACCACAATATAGGCTGAAGTGAAGCACATTGCAAACTGTGGAGCTCTGATCCACATCAGTGCTCCTCTAATGTAGATCTGAGTGCAACAATGGAAAACTTGCAAAAAAAAAAAAAACTTATTTCCCCTAAAAGAGTTTGAAGTAAGTTCTCAGAATGAATATTCTCTAGATATGGGACAATTTGACAAATAATTGATATCCGACATCAGCCTTTGGTCTCCAATGATTCTGCAGCAATAATCAACGTTTGACTGCTGGCATGCTGTTAACAGTATGAATAGGAAAGTTAGACAATGTTTACAAGCTACTGTTTGATAACTCATGTGCCATAGAGGTCAATATTTAATCTGAATAGTATCAAATATGGAACAATTAAAATTTAGATATATTAGACAACAGTCAGTATGTGATAGTATATGGCAGTGGCTTTGCAAAAGAATTGAATAAATCACATTAATTTAATTCCTTCATTAAGCCACTACAAAGAGGCAATTTTCATGCTTTACCTTTACTTTCTTATGATGAAACTTGAAAGAAAACTAAGATTTAGCGACAGAAATAAGGGACAAAGTACGACGTTGCCTCTTTTAAACAGTTTACTCTAAGAAAAGAGGTAATAACAACCAGTTTTAAAATGCATGTATGTGTATTTCACTGCCTTCCGAAATTTTGTGTAGTTTGATTTTAGCTCTTTGAAAACTGATTTCAACTTTGGACTGAAGTCTGCAAAAGTCCCCTTCAATATGCAAGCCTTGGTGTTCAATTAGGCATTGCTACCTCTCCAGAAGGACTTTTAAAGGGCTACTTTTCTTCGTCTGTGTCTGCTTGCTGCTCTTTGTCTAGCAGTCATAGGTTCTGTTCTGATTTCTTAAACAAGCACAACAAAAAGTTATGCTAATTGATCTGGTGGTTTAGCTAGCTGTGTTACCTTCGAATGCACTCAGTGTTGCTGCTACAAACCAATGTGGAAATAGGCCTGAGGGTCTGGGGCTCTTCCTAGATGAAATTCCTGAGGTAAAACAGCATGTTCTACAACAGCATTGTGTAAGTACATTTTCCTTTCATCCTTTGGAAGTCATAGATATTCTTCTGTTCGTGTAACCACAGTGCACTGCTTCCCATTCCATTATCTACTTAAAATAAGAATTTAGTTCACAAGCTCGCAAATGAGGCGATAATTGGGGAATTATTTTTGAATCAAAAAATGAAATGAAGGCATAAAGGCTTTTTAGAGGTCCTTGTTAAGCCCATTAATTGGAAGTTATAAAACCAGCATTGCAATTAGGAATAAGACATAATAGACTGGAATGGCCAGAGTGCCCATTAATATGGGACTTTTCACTACTGTGTAATAATTGAGAAGTCACTCTTTCAAAAGGCTCTATTGTATTAATCTCCCTTTGGCTGTCTAATGCCTTTTGAAAATGCAAGGATAATACTGGGTTCAAGCGAATCTTCCATAGGGTACTATTACTTTGCTTTATAAATTTCATTGTACCCCTTTGGCACAGTATATGGGTGTGATGGAAATCAAAGAAAACTATTGATTTCAGCCTTGCTGAATACTATAAACTTTACTTTACTTAAGAACTGAAGTGGAGAAAATGGCATGGCCATATTTAAATCATTTGTTAAACCTGTTCAGGGTACTTTATCCTAGTGTAAGAAACTCCAAAGAAAATTGGAAATTGCACTTCAGTAGAAAAATTGAGGAAATTCCAAGAGACAGTCTCTCCAGAATAATTTCGTGCAACAATCCAGAAATACACACAGGAAGATCGGTAGTGAAATAATGTTACCCTGATTTCTGGGGGTCCCGGGAGGGACACCTAAATGTGCTCAAACAATGGGGAGGGAATTAGCACAGAGCACAAGTTGACAATGCGAGAGGCAGGGTAATGTAGTGAGATCTTGAACCCTATGTTTACGGGGTCAGGCCGAGTCAAGGAGCAAACAGATGTGAAATAATAATTGTTGTTTTATTAAAATACAATCAACAGAGTATGCAGCACACTCACACAGATAACTAAAGAAATAAAGGTTGGAGTGGGATAGAGGGATTTTTAGAGGAGTTGTTGTTTTGGGTAATACTACACCTGTCCTGAAGCCCGGTTAGAAGCGGAGAAGCTGGGGAGCATGGATCTCAGCATGTGGAGCTGAGGGGAAGGCTCACTGGACCAAGTGACAGCAAGGCGGGATGAAAGCCAAGAGCGATCCGAAGAAACGCTCAAAGTCAGGGGTTCTTATAGGGAAAATTGTGACCACAGGCTAGTTCATACTTGGAGAAAACAATGAGTTTGGAGCTGGAGACAAAGCCACTGAAAGGTCAGAATTTGAATGATTGAATTATAGCCAAATTGTCAGCAGAGTAGCCAGTATGCAAACACGGAGTGCTTGAGCATTGTATAGTCCGATCATCAAGCTGCCAGTGCGGGGCAGAGGATCTTTTGAAAGTTGCGTGCATACATAATTGAGGTACTTGCCTTTGAGGTGTCCAGAAGCTGCGAGTCGGCTATTTCTGGCCTGCCTGTATTTATTTGGAATATTACAGCGATTATCGGCCGAGCCTGTGTGCGTGCTTGTCCGGGGGCCTCGCAAGCATGTGGAGAGGAATGGGTATAGAAGGCCGAATTATTGATATCAAAAGATATTTTTAATATCCCACAAGCTCAGGCTAGCAATGGTGGTGACAATAATCTATCCAGTGAAATTTATTACACACTGTTCCTTCCATCAACATCAAAGTTAGTGAAGTTCTACATTCAGGAAAGGTAAGGGTCACTCATTCTGAAACAGTAACCTCATGCTCAGTGTTGTTGTTGTTGTGTACATTCAAGTCATTTCCAACTTATGCAAACCTTAAGGTGAACCTATCATAGAGCTTTCTGGGGCTCAGGGTGTGTGATGTACCCAATGTCATTCAGTGGGTTTCCATGGCTGAGCAAGAACTCAAACCTTGGTCTCCAGGGTCATAGTCCAATACTGAAACCACTATGCCACATTGCTGTCCGAAGTGTAACACATCAACCTATCTCCCTGAACACACTCAATCTTGTTCAATTTCAGAAGCTGAGCAGGTTTGACCCTCGTTAACAATCAGATGGAAAGTCACCTGGAACTACCAGGCATTTCCAGGCAAGAGTAGGAAAGAATTCTTCTTGAAACCATAGAGAGTTGGCGCAACCATGGGATAGATGGACCAATAGCCTCACTCAAAGTGTTTTCCTATGTTCCTATTGTACTCTGCAAACTGGTGCCCTCCTGAAAGGCCAGACTTCATTATAAAGTTAGCACCACATGGCAGTCATAGCTTTATAGACAAAGACAGCATGCTCTTGAGCATTGTGTTTGGTACAGAAAGTAATACATATTTACACATTATAGATCACACACACAGACAAACAAGCAAATGGAGCTGCAGTACATTAAACCTCAATTTGTTCAACATCTCCTTTTTAAGATTAACACTTGGCAAATGCTTTTCCTACACCTTGATTAATATCTGGCATAGTTGCCAGAAACCAGAAACATTGACTTCGGGTTGGGGAGGGGAAGAATCCCCACCTGGCAGTTTCCACAGAACATCTAAGTCCTGACCCCGTCTTGAATGTAGAAAAAGTTCAGTCACCTCAGCACTAGAACTAACAGACCCAATTATACTCTGCACTGTCTCTTTGTTTGGGGCCTTTAAAGGAGGCTTAGGTCAGATTTGATTGTCCTTAGGCAAGGTACTCCTCTGTCCCAGAAGCTCAGCTTCTCATGCTGGTGTTCTCTCTCAGTACCTGCCTCCTATGACTTTGCTTTTTAGCTGCCTGTTGCTCATGACTCAGAAGGAGGTAAGGTTTGCTTTGGGCACTCTGCATCCAGCCATCAATGATGGCCCCCTCCATGTTCCCTTCTGGTAGAGTCAATCACTGCCTGATGTTGCTGTGCTTTGTCTCCTGCCAATTGCTCCATGGGTCACATCTAGGCTGTGGGCTCCAACAGGCCACCCTAGTCTATAAATGATTGATCCAACTAGTTTCATCAAGTTGCAAAGTTTGACTTTGATGCACCACAAAATTTCCTTGGAAAGTATCTATCAGTAAATTAGATTTCGTTCCTTCAGAAACTTTATATCTAGCTTTTTTTTTTTCAGATTCTGTATTGTAAAATGTCCTTCAAGAGAGAACTAATGGAATGTTATATTCTGGAGAGCTAAAACTTCTCAGGGGAGGGCCCCAACTGATATGTCTGACTGAATGACAGCATGAAACTCATTTGTTCTTCACTTGCTTCCTAGTAAAATGGGTAGAGGAGCAACATACTAGCCTGGATGGTTTGTTCTTGCCTAAGGAGGGCCTTTGCTACTAGACCTGAGACAGAAGAGAGGAGGAAGTGGCTTGTAGGTAGAAAACTCTTAAACATTTTAATTTTAAAAATACTTTAACATTGTCATGCAGATTAGAAGTACATTTCCAAACTACAGGTTTCTTGTGCTATAGATCAGAAGATGCTGTGTAGCCATTTTGCCTTTCCTTGCTAAATGAGTTTCCTGAAGAAAGAGGAATATGGAAGAAGTGTAAGGAGAACAAGGGAGGGTTGTGAATGGAAAACTACATCTTCCAAAATCCCTGTAAAACTAAGTAAATTGTTCAGGGCAGTGGCATGATTGGTGATTGGTGGTCATAGCTTTGTTTATTGTCCATAGCACCAGGCTCACACAGGCCCTTTCCTGGGATTGGGCAATCTGGCCATGGTCAAGTTGCTAGGCAGGAGGGACTTCTGGTGACATGGCTTCCTGCCTTTATTCTTTGGGGAGTTCCAGGGACTTCTGCCACATGCACTCATCATCTACCTCACTGGTAATGATCTGGAGTTGTAAAGAGCAAAGCCTTCATCATCCAAGCTATCCACAATTTAAAGATTATTAAATCACACTGGACCAAGGTGTCAATTTTATGGTCTGACATCTTGCTCAGATAGGTTTGCCCTGGAAAGGGAAATCCAAAACATAATTAATGTGATCCAGCACAGATTTAGTAGAGAACTCCATGATGGCCAAGAGATTAGACCATTTCATGCCGCACCCCCAAATTATATATCAGCAACCTGAACTCTACAGGGCTGATGGGGTCCATCTTTCTGAAGCGGGTAATCAGAGGCAAGGCCACATTCCCTTGATGGCATCTGGCCTGCATGTGATTGAAAGCAGTGGGAATCTTGCCTGGCACGTGGAATGAGCTTGCACTCCTGATATAAATGAATAGATTAATGAATTAAAGAAATGCCCTTTTATGTTTAAGTGCCTTGCAGGATTGAAACTATCTTCTAGACTAAATGTATGTATAAAACCGTTATTTCCCACCTGAGAAGATAACTGGTGGTGATAAAGAGCCTTTAGTTTGTAAAAGAAGTCAGTACATTCTTTATGAGAAGATCTTCCCCATCTACAAGCCTCATGAAAGCTTAATGGCATTAGATATTAAATAATGCATGTTGATTGAAAAGGCACCAAACAGAGGTAGAATTCTTCCCATAACCATGTTTTGTGGGGCTCAACTTTCAGCATATCTGTTAAGTGACAAACTAAAAGCAGAAACACCCTAGGATGAGGGAAATGTCTTGGTATTGGCTCTCCTTTTGTGTATAAGAAAATGACACATGATCTGGAGGCAGGTGACAGTGGAAATAACTACATAAATCAGGGCTGCAATTCCAAGCACAAATAGATATTGGTGAAAATGTGCTTGGTTATTTTCTGAAGTGACATAGTTTTCTTCACAAGATTGCAGATTCATCAGTTGTTAAGAATTACGCTAGTCCTCTATGTTCTTTCTTTAAAGAGGGGCTGAAAAATGTTATATGCCAACTGAAATATATGTGGAGTTGGTCTTTATGACACCTCCTGCCAGTAGCTTATTTGAAAGATTTACAAGAGAAGTGTTCTCCGTTATTCAGGTGGAAATCTTAGTGATTTTGCTTCAAGGTTGCAGTCATCAACAAGGCAGGCCTGTAGACAGTGAGGCAAATGTAGTTTATAGGTCTTCAGCTGGGGTAAGGAATTTAGAAAGTCATACAAAATTGCCCAAGAATAGCTGTCTAAGCGGATAGCTTAAATCCTGTAAAATGTGCAATGGAGGAACAAATGGAAATATGAGATAAGCCCGTGCTGAAAGAAACAAATCAGTAAGTTAAAATATTGCACTCTGTTCTTCCTTTTTTTGTTTTTCAAATATATTATTTCTGAATATCATTATCAACAGGCAGCAATAATTTAGCAACTCCCATGCAACAAGAGGTTTAAATATTTCTGAAAGTCAGAGGGTATTGTGGTTTCATATTCTCCTTGGTCCACTGCTGGAAGAAACAGGAATTTGTTCTTTTTGCAAAGCAATGGGGGCCTGCAGCTACATCAGAGTTTTTTTTTCTTTCACTCAGAAATAAATAGGATCTGATCTGAACCCCATTCAGATTCACACTCTAACATGAGGCTTTAGATTTTTGCTTCACTACTATGGATCCCTACTATGGATTCCCTACTATGGATCCAACCCAGATCACCTCCTCCTTGGGTACCAAACATTTAACATTGGGGAAAAGAACATTCCCTCTGAAGCAGAAATCTTGTTTTTTTTTCCTTACAGAAATCTCAGGTATACCCCTGCCCAAACAGAATCAGGACTATAGCATAGAAGAAAGCAGGGATAGGCAAAGTGTGGCCTATGGGTGACATACAGCTCACAGGGCCATTTTGTGGCCCCCAAAGCTCCCCAGGGCCAAAAATATCCTGTTTGTTTTGTTCCTAAAATCCCTGTGGGGGTTGTCAAAATGTGGAGATCTGGGCCAAGCCAGGGCTATGACAATCAGGTTTGCTTTAAATTCTCTCTTCCTAGAGAAGTAGCAGCCTTCTATATTTTTGCCGCCTCTTGACTACCTCTCCACATTTATATCTACTGCTTTTCCTAAATCCACACCATTGTAGATACAGGGCAAAGTGTGTCTTAGCTTATCCCAATGAGTGTGTCACTGGTGGTAGCATGTGTAACTGATCCAGATTCAAAAGACATTCGATGGAGACTGCTCTTTACAAAATTATAATAAAATCTTTATTGAATAAATTGACAAGGGAAAAGGTGGTTGACAAATTAAAGATTAGCAAACAGCAAAACAGTTGTAGCTCTAACCCAGGAAACACTTCCTCAACTTTTTCACACACTCTCTCTCTCCTCAACCTCCCAGATGGATCTCTCTCTCTCTCCCCCCCCCCTCTCTCTCTGTCTCCCTCTCCCTCCCCCCTCCCCCTCTCTCCAAACTCTCCCTTCCAAACTCTGTTTCTGTCATTTTTCTGTTAGGCTGACTCCCCCAACCTAGCCTCTCCCTCTGGCTAGCCTGGCTTCCATAGTCAACAACCAATCAATTTAAATCTATGTGCTTGCTAGGGAGTTTCTGTTACTATGTGCACCCCTCAGAGTTTGTCACAGAGGTATTAAGGGCTTTTCCACCATGTTTGGAGGCTCCTGACAAAAAAAAATTGCATTTTTTAAAGAAAAACTTTTTTGACCCAAAATATACTCTGGGGGCCATGCAGGCCACCTTATCCATTAGGCATTTTAGGCATAATGTGTATGGCCTATGAAAATGTTAGGGCCTATGAAAACAGGATTTTAGGGCCTATGAAAACATCCCTACTGGTACATTGAGGTGAGATAGGGAGTCAAATACAAGAGTGCCTAGGGGCCATGAAAACCTTAGTGCAGCCCTGGGGGTATGTGGGCTGTCACGAGCCAGGCTGATCTCGCTTCCAATTCAGACTTGGACTCCAAGCCCGGGGTAAGTCCCGGGGAGGGAACTTCTGGAGGGGGGTCTGCTTCAGAGTCTAGAGAGGAGCCTGCCTGCGACTCCCCAGCTGTCCCTGGCACGGAGCCCGGGCCAGCACCTGCAGCAGACGTTTGCACTCCAGAGGCAGAGGCCAGGGTCTCTGGCTCCAGCCCAGAGTTTGCAGCAGACGTTTGCACTCCAGAGGCAGAGCCCGGGGTTTCTGACTCCGGTCCAGAGTTTGCAGGTGACCCTCCCCTCCACGTTCCTCCAGAGGCGACTGGAGAAGGGGGCGGTCCAGAGGTCTCAGCGACTGTGAGAGAAGCACTTGATGAAGCAGCTCTCAACTCTTGAGAGGCTCCAGCTGTGAGTGGGGCCAATGGACAGTTGGCCGGCCTCAGCTGGGCTGAAAACTGAGTACTTAAGTCAGACGCTGTTGGGGGGGTGGGCATGGGGGCAACAACTGTCTACCAACTGTGAATCTGTGTCCCATGTTGTGAGCTCTCTGCCTTAGTCAGACCTTGCTGCCTGAGTCTGCTGCTCCTGGGATTTTGTCACTTGTGTATACTTTCTTTTGGTGATGTAACTGCTTTGCTTTATTTACGACTAAAGCCATAAAACTCAGCTCCTGCCTCTGTGTCTGCTTAGCTGCCGGCTGGACATTGACATGGGCATCTTCACCACTATTGCTCCCTCAGACCAATTTAGTCCCTACAGGAGACTTATTAGACACAGGAACTGAGCAGGAAGGGACTGCTACTAAATTCCTGTTGTTAAAAAGTCTCTCCTGAGCCTAAAATGATGCAAATACCCCCCATGTCCTCAGAGGGAATTTTTTATTATTTATTTATGTATTTATTTATTTATTTACGGAAGTGTGTGCAGTTGGGGAGTGTCAGCCTCCAAGGTCTCCTGCGAGGCCGCCATGGTCCTTTAGGTGTCCACACTTGCCCACCTGGTGTAAAGGGTTACATTTACTCCTTCACACCAGCATCCTGATTTAGATGTGATTCCAACCTTTTCCTGCTTAATTAACTGGCTAGTTTGCATGTTTATTGTACACATAGAAGGACTTCCTAGACTAAGCTTCCTGTTCTTTGGTCAACACCTACTTTCCCTTGCACATACTCATTCCTTTGTTCTTAAAAGCCCTTCCATGGTGTTTACAACTTTCTTCTTTTGTTCTACCTTCTTGCCTGAGCATGTGGTCTCTGATCCTCTAGCAAGGATGCTTCCTTGTAAGCATGTGATTCCTTATTTTTTTCTTACCTTTCTTCAAGAATATGAACCTGTGTGAACTATGCACAAGATTCTCTGAGTAAATCTTTTTACATACTTTTAACCAAACTGTTTTGTGTTTATTTTGAGCTAGATTAAGTGTGTCTGGGGTGGAGTGATAGAGGTAGAACAGGTGATCTGTTTAGCTTCTGTTATGTGCAATCCTAAATGCTCTGCTACTTGGGAGACCTACGAAATCTCTCAATTTTAATATTACCCAACAGATTCTCCAGCAGTCATTTTTCTGTAATAAAAACACTCGTGAATGCTATGTAACAGTAAAAGGAAACATACAGTTTGTGGATGGATAGGAAAAAGAGGAACTAAGTCCTTGCTAACACATTTTCTTCCTCTTTTCCTGAAGCTATAGAAAATAAAATCCAGGAGAAGAAACTAGGGGCCCTTTTGCATTGCACAGTTAAAGCACTTTGATTCCACTTGAACTGCCATGGCTGCATCCTATACAAATCCTGAGATCTGTAGTTTTGTGATAAGCACCAAAGGATCTCTCTGATAATTCCAAAGGCCACTCCCTTAACAGAAGATCCCATGGTTCCACAGAACAGAACTATGACAGTTTCATCAAGTAGAGTCGTAGTGCTATAATCATGTGATATGAAAGAGTTCCAGAATGTGAGCTATGTTTAAGTTTCTTGCCACAGCTGCAGTAACTCCAGTACCACTGCGAGGAGCTTAGGGGCAAGAGTTATTTGAATCTACCTAAACAATTTCCCTCTTTTGCTATTGCCTTCACTTTACCAAGTATTATCACTTTTTCAAATGTGTCAGGTCATCTCATGATACTTCTGAGTAAATAAGCTGCTCGATCCTTCATGCTGCTAGAGCTGTTAAGAAAATAAACAGACTTCATTAATACATTAAACCAGAAATGGACAACTTGTGCCTCTCTAGTAGGTTTGGGACTGAACCTCCCATCTTGTCTAAACATTTGCTATATGGGTTAGGACTGATGGGGGCTGCAATCCAACAGCATCTGAAGGGTCCTGCCCCTGCATTAATCACTTCCCTGAATGCTGTTATTTCCCCTACCTGCCTTTGGTTCCTTGAAAAATAAAGCCAAGTACTATGTTTGGCAGTGTCAGTGAGACTAGGAAGGTTATGTTGCAAGAAAATGGAAGATGGAGAAAGAAGGTTTATGGCATGTCAAGGAAGCTTTTAAAAATGTAATCTGATTTGTGGTTTGAGTGTTGAAAAGCACAGGAAAAAAAATTAAATCAGAAGTAAATAAAAAAACAGCATGATTCATGCCATTCAATAAATTGAAAAGCAAGGTCAATTAATCTTGTAAACTGCAAGACACATTTATACACATTAAAGCATTGTCTAAATAGTCAGCAAGGTGTGTGAGGAGAGGGGGAAGGCAAATCTGCAACACATTTTTAAACCAAATTTAAGTTTCCTGTGAACTAGGTTGTGAGCCGAAATACCATTAAAAATTGCATGTAGGAAAGGAAAAGAAATTCACTGGGTTTCCTTGAATTCACATTTGCCTGTGAAAATAGCTATTTCATAACTCCCAATACTAGCAGAAGGACAAAGTGCATTTTGCCTTGAAAGTTCATACATTCTTAATGTTTGCAATGTGTTTTGATGAGAAATGAGCAAAATAAAAAAATACATATTTGAAAAATGCATTCAAGTTAAAATGTGCATATTCAAAAATGCATACAAACATGTTTGAGTTGATAAAATGTATTAGTATGTACCTCAATAAAGTGTGCACAAAATATACATGCTTTGAAAAAAAATACATAAAATATGCATATGTTTCCATTCCAAAATATACACAGATGGAATCTCACAACCTGATACAGAACTGGAATGAAATGAGAATGATGCTAGAATTCTCAGAAATACAATGACAATGACATAGAGAGATTTTTACATCCTTATTGAGAGAGGCAGCATGATATACTGGTTTGAGCATAGGAATCCAGGAGACCTGGATTCAGATCCTCATTTGGCCAATGAAACCCAATGGGTGACCTTGGACAGGTCACATTCTCTAAGCCTCAGATGGGTGCAAAGGCAAACCTCTCTCTGAACAAATCTTGCCAAGAAAACCCAGTGATAGCTTCACCTTTTTGGAAATGACTTGGAGGCACACAACAACATGAATGTGGAGAGCCAAATAAGGCAGAGCTTTCCAAACTTTTCATGTTGGTGACCACACTTTTCAGATATGCATCATTTCGCAACACAGTAATTCAGTTTTACTAGCCAACCAGAGGTTAAAGTAACCCCTTACAAGAGATATAGACACATACATAAATTGTAATAACAAAGTATATGACGACACAACATATCACATGAAAACCTTTCCTGTATTTTTAAAAATATATGATTTATAAATAATAACTTATATTTCCAGATTGCAGGTGACTCACCAACAAACTTCTGGCAACACACTAATGTGCCGCAGCATACTGTTTGGAAAGCCCTGAAATAAGGGATTATTCCTTTAGGAAAATTAGCTGAGAAATGTCAAAGAAAGCCAGAAATATTGAGACAGCATAGAAATACTTTAGAGTTTTTGGCACGTCCCAACTTCTAAATCAAGTTGGCATTGAAATATAAACTAAAATGAAAACTGAGGTACAATTGCATCCCTTCTGAGGTGGGATGCCCCGTAGCTTCTGTAAAATCTACCTACCATTCCAGGGGAGCTCTGAATATTTGTTACTTGTCATTGGATTGCACTGAAATTGAAATTCAGATGGAATCAAGATGTTGCTTCTTAAACTAAATCTAAACAATTTGGAGAAAAGCCAAAAGAGGTTTGAAGGAGACTACTAGGAGGGTACTACATTAGATATTGATTCTTCTAGAACCAGAACAGGAAGCGTTCGTTCGTTCATTCGTTCATTCATTCATTCATTCATTCATTCATTAAAATATTTTTATCTTGTTCTCTATCAAAAAATGGTGGGACTGTGTAAAATAAGGGCCATTTCCGCACTGCACTGTTACAGTGCTATTATTCTACTTTCAACATCTTATGGAATCCTGGGGTTTGCAGTTGACTGAGGCCCTCTAAATGCCCTTCCTTGAACTGCAAATCTCTAGATTCCATAGGATGTTGAAAGTGGAATAATAGCACTATAACAATCTATTGTGGAAATGGCCAAAACCTACTTGACCATTTAAAAAAAAAGCAAGAAAAATATTTTTAAAAGACTCAAAACATATTAAACTGTTTAAGAAGTTCAAAGATAGACTAAAACCAGTTAGAATAATATTTTAAAAAATTAACAATCATGTGCATATGCAGATTTGTATAAAAACAGTTAGGCACTGAAGGCTTTAGTAAGCAACCATGCTGTTGCTGCTGGCATGACAGCAACATTGGAAACATTTAGGTTTCTAAGGAAAGGGTGCTCCATAACTGGGGCACCTCAGCAGAGAATGTCCTCTCCCTGATCCTCCCACATCATATTGCCCTGACCGAAGGGACACAGTCTAGCAAAACTTAAATTAATCCAGGCTTACACAGGTTTCAAATCCAGAAAATTATGGGCAATCAACCAAAAATCTTGACCATGTCCTAAATGTCACTGCTGCTTAAAGGATCTCCTAAGCCTTGGTGGTGGCAGTTTTTTTGGCTGTTTGTCAACACTATTTAAACCTTCAGTGCCTACATAGTTCTGAGTCTTTTGTCAGCTGCCACAGCTGGCAAACCTGGACCACAGCCTAGCCTGTGCTTTCTTGGTTCTTGCACATTTTTGCTTGCCCCTTGCTTCACTGCCCAAATTGCTTCCTTGGACTTTAACACCACTTTACACTTGACCTAACCTTGAATGTCATGCCTCACTGAGGGAATACCCAGCTTCAGCATCCAGAATGATCAAGTTTGCATTGTTTCTTACAAAGGCTTTAGCATCAAGTTTTCTTTAACAGTATAAAGTACGCAGTTTTTTGCAATGGCTGTGGGTTTTTTGTGGAAGTTTTTGTTTTTCAAGAAAAATACACAAATGGTACAAAATATATGTTGAGCTGACACACATGTCTAAGCAAAAATTGATCTGAGTACAGTATATAGGTCTGCTATACCTGCTAAGTTTTGACTTTTATTTTTAGTTTATTTTTGATTGCATTCTAATTTTTAAGAGCATAGGGTATTTTAGCTGGCCCTGTCACTGCCAGGAAATTGATTTGGAGCTGGTCTTTGTATCACAGAATGACCATGAGCTCCATTTGATTGAGACAGTCCTCGATCTGAAGGGCTATATGATCTGAGTCTAGTTCACCAAGGGGGAGCAGAAACTTGTCAAACATCAGCTAGCACGTGGAAAACAGTAAGAGCAGCCACACACATCATCTGTTCATAGTTTTCCCACCTGCATCCCTGATGAGATGTTCTGATCTGTTTGACTCTAGGGCCATTTCCACACTACGTTGTTACAGTGCTATTGTTCCACTTTCAACATCCTATGGAATCCTGGGGTTTCCAATATATGATGGGGCATTTAGAATTCTCAGCCAGAGAGCTCTTGGGCCTCAGTAAACTACAAACCCCAAAATTCCACAGGATTTTGAAAGTTCACAATAGCACTATAACAGTGTAGTGCGGAAATGGCCTAGGTAGTATTGGTGGTGGTGGTGGTGGTGAACTTTATATTCCCCCTTTTCCTTATGTCAAAAACACACAAAAAGACAACAGTAAAGTAGAACTAAACGATTCACAATATTAAAACAATTTACAACATACACTTAAAAATGATTTTAAAAAAGGTCCTGAAACAGTACAAATGAAAACAATATAGCATCATTTTAAAAGCCCTTTCCTTAAATATCTTTAAAATCTTGTCAAACTAAAAACAAAAATAAAAAAAAGTGTCTCCAGCTACTGACAGAAGGTCAGCAAGGAAGTAATTCTAGAAGTAGGGAATTCAAAAATCTTGGGGCAGCCACTGAGACCCTTTTTGCACCTCACCTGGTGCCACTGGGATCATGTGGGGATTGTGCAAAAAGCTTCATCTGGGAGGCACTCATGTCCCCTCCACTTCTTCTCTGCACCAGCTCCATGCTGGCCGGAGGGAAGCGTTAGCATTCCACCTCTTCCTTCTGCAGCGCAGCCGGGTACTTTCCCAGGCTGTGCTGGGGGAGGAAGCGCAATGGCCACACCTCCGAGCCTCTGCACACAAGCTAAGTACATGTGGGACACAGGAGCAACACGTGATCATGCATCATTTTTGGCAATGAGCCGAAAATGATATAATGCGCTATCACCCCCTAATGGCCTCGGAAGTATCATGCAATTGTGAGGACATGATGTGGAATGGTCCTCGCAACCGCGCAATGCTCCCGAGGCCATTTCGCAACAGGACTGGCGTCCGAAAAGGGCCTGAGATGACCCTCTCTAGTCACCCCATTAACTATAGTCTGAAGATTTTGCTGTGCCCAGAAATGATCCTGAAAAGATGATCACTTGCACTGACTTAAAATCAGGTTTGAATGATACAAACAAGCAAAAAACTTGTATTAATAGTTGAGTTTCCCTCACTAGGTCTTTCAATTTATTAGTCCAAATGTTGGGTGCTATTTCTATGCCGGTCATTACTAAGAATGTCCGGTACTGGCATTGGACACCTGAACGTGGTTGGTTAGACTCAAGGGAAAAGAAGGTTTTCAACATTACACCTACCATGTGAAGTACTATTACGCATGAAATGTCTCTACTGTGAGTACTGCAGCATTTCAATTGGTTCAAGGTGGATCTGGTTCCTTGAAGACAGAAACAACTTCCCGATGTTATTGTATACAGTTATACTTTAACCTTCAAAATTCTTGGTAGTATAGGAGCTTTTAAAATTTACCTATGTTTAATTGTACAGATGGAACAATAACAATAATGGGTATGTGCCCCCAGAAACATATAAAAATGAAACACATAAACAACTCACCAGAAAAGTATTTTTTTTTTTAAAAAAAGAAAAGAACAAAGCAATTTTCCCATAAAAAGGAGAAGACATTCATCCTCTTTCAAAAGCCTAAAATGTTTAGTGATTAGTCCAATTTGGAAGCAACTAAAAGAAGGAACATAACTTGATTCTGAAGTAAATGGTGCAGCTGAGAACCATAATGTGTGTTAAGTGAACACAGCCCTATTGAGACAAGTTTAATACATAGTCAAAATACCAGAACAAGGATTATCTCCTTGTACAAAGACAATCCCCTTAACACTTATTAACTCTTTTTCATGTCCTGTCTTTTCCTGGCTTTCTTAGTTGTTCGATGTGACATTGCAGATCTAAGTGGAGCAGTAGCGAAAAGATAAGAAGTGAACTGCTCAGATTATTCTGTTCCGTGCTGTGAATACTTTGTTATAATAATGTTGTTTGTTGTTTGTCTAGATACACCTTTCTTCACATGTATACTATGTATAACACTAAGTAAAAAAGTAATAGTTTCAGTTCATTTTTAAATCAGAGTTTGCCAAACTTCCCAGAGTCGAGGGAGGAGAAAGAATTTAATGGGAGCCTAACATGTGAGATTAAGCTTTTTTCCTGGGGTGGTGTAAGGCAGTGAGAGTGTAGCCTGCTAAATTTACTAAAACATCATCATCATCATCAATTTATATAGACCATCACTGTGCAGCAGATACTGCCTCTTCTTCTTTCCCTCCAAGGCCAGGACAGTGGCAGCTGGGATGGAGATAGGCCTTTCATCTGCTTCTGGGCCTAGACATGATAGAGCTGTGCCTAAAGCTAACACTGATAAAGCAGTCAGATACTACCCAAGTGCCATCAGCTTAATTGGCAAAACACCAGTAAGGAGGGTGGGTGGGACAGTGACCCAGTCACCTCACTGCCTCATTCTCTGCCTATGGGGCATTTTTAAGCCAATCGATTGTGGAAAAGATAAAATTCTTAAAAGTTTAAAAGCTTTTTTTTTTTTTTTTTTTTGTTATCCACCCTCTGCTATCTTCTTGTCTTCAGTGCACCCAGCAGCACTGTTGCTTTAAATGAACGTCCTTGCTCTCAAAGTTTGTTGTCCCTCACCGTTCTCATGCGAGGAGGAAAATTCCTATGACAATTTCTCTATGTGGACTCACTGAGAGCAACACAGAGAAAAAAGCTGAGTGTGGGGGTAAGAATGTGAAAATATAGGAAGGGGAACAGAGACAAGAGAAGGCAGAGGCAGCAGCAATAATGGGCCAAAAGGAAATTAGTGGATCAACAATGACATGATCAGATCAAAATCTTAGATCAGACTTGATAGGTGTGCTAAAAGCATAGCAAACCTAGTACTCAGTGTTTTAAAAATCCCAGACCACATGGAAGGACTGCCACATAGAGTGACTGCAGAATATCAGTGTGTCTCACATCTATTTCATGACTGCATCTTTAGCCTTGATGACATAAAATGAAAATTAAAATGTGATTAAATGTAAAACCAAACTTCCTGGAAAAAAAAGAAATTGTGTCAAATCATTTCCTTTGCTTAAAAAAACCCAATGCATTTCAAGCTTCTATTATGCTCTCTCCTTCTGGGAAGATAGTTTTTAAAAGATTGCTTTCTCCAAGGAGTGTGATCCTTTCCTGATTGTTTCCAGATGAAGTTCACCTTCCCACTGCATGATGTATGTCTGTGCTTTCAAAGGCTGGAACTGGTTTTGTTTTGCTTTGTGTTTGGAAAGGCTTAACAAGGGACTGAGTGGGTTTTTGATTTACCGAGTATGTGTTATTAGGCAAAATTAGAATGGTGGCTCATGTAACTAGAGGAGCAAAATTGTAAAAAATAAACACATCTACTCAGAACTATAAGTCCTGTTCATTTCAATAGGGCTTGAACATGGGTGTCTATATGATTATAGTCTCAGATATGTAATGGTATGTCCAAAAGGCCTTCCTTTTTTGGGCCACAACTCCCCAAATCAACAAGTCAGTATGTCCCATGGCTGCAGTCTTCTGGGAGACACTTCTGGAAGTTGTAATCAAAAAGTAACTTTTCCAAGTTTTGCATTGTCTGCTTTGTATCACTTCTGTTCTGGGACCACAAAGTGGAATGATTGTGGAATGCAAATTTGTGTGTTTGGAGGCAGTGCATCTCTAAGTATTCAGGGGAAATTGTTGAATTTTTGGTGGGCTTTCTCAAATGATTCCTTTCTGTGATTCCAGATGGTAAAGCTGAGATCAACTTATGCCAGGTAAAGTAAAGCTTTGGAGGTACAGGAACTGAGGAATATTGTTCCAGCTCAGCCATGAATATATTTGTATTCTGTGGATCCATGCTCCCAGTGCTCCCAGCATTGCTGTTCATTTGAAAGCATTCCAAAAGATGAATTAACTGAGAGTCACTAGCCAGTGATGGTGTTTGTGGCTAGATCAGCTGTAGACCCACTCAGAATGATATCCTTGATGGTTGGCATATGGTGTTGCATAGAGAGCTTGCATATCCATTGTAAGTGGATGGTATTTTCTGGGAGGTGTTTTCAAATCAGTACATACACTTACACTTACCCAGAACAAGTAGAAAACATTGCTTTCACACTTCAGAGGCAGTTCAGCCTTCCAGACTTGAGTACTAGTTTACAGATGCCAGGATGTTTACATCAACCAGTTTAGGAACAGTATTAATAATACAATTGTCATTCTTCTGTGTCTCATTCCACTCTGATTCCAGCCCCACAATCAGGTAACTATACAAAAATACTGGGGCTTAGATATTGTACTCCAGTGGGAGCCAGAGGCTTCCATGTTAGGAGTGCTGCAAACTTTTTCTAGATTTGCCACCCACAGTTATGAAGCCAATCCCCAGGGCAGACTCAGCACTTTGGACAGCTCCTTTAAAGTTCCAGTTAATCCCTGTTATTATTTAAAAGAGTAATTTTAATGCCAAATCAGAGTGTGCTTCCTAAGCCCTGTCAGCCTCTCCCTCGCAAGTGAAAAGTAAGGGAGCAGCTGCATTCATTTCTGACCTTGACATTCCACACCTCATCCTATTTTACTACTTTTCTTCCTTTGCTAGCAATGATGGGAATAATTTAGGCCACTTGACAAATAACGCATCTAGGAAGTGCTTAGACTTTAGTTCCTGCACAGCAGAAGGCCTCTTCAGAAAACTGGCACAATAATTTGAATTACCACTGTTAGTAAATAACTTGTATCATTGTTTGAGCTCACAAAAACCCATCACAAGAAAGATTCAGAAGAACAAAAGGGGGAAAGGAGAAGGCTAGCAGCATTATGGGAATTCAAGGACTTCTCTGTTTATTCTCCAAGCAGCTCAGCTCTTAGGGCAAAGCAGCACACTAGAAAAGGTATAGAAAAGGCCTGCAAAAGAGCAGAGGAAGGCAGGGGGAGCTCAAGTGTGCCTGAGTTTGTTGTCATTGTTGTATGCCTTCAAGTACTTTCTGACTTATGGTGACCTCAAGGTGAGCCTATCATGGGAATTTCTGGGGCTGGGAGTGTGTAATGTGTCCAAGGTCACCTAGTGGATTTTCATGGCTAGGCAGAGAATTGAAGCCTGGTCCCCAGCATCATACTACAACTTTCAGACCATTACACCATGCTGGCTCTCATGCCTGAACTATTGCTGCCTTTTTCAACCCCCATGAATGAGCCCTGGCAGAGAGGAAAAGACGAAGACAAAGGAACAACTTCCCTCTTCCCAAGCCTTTGCTTTCCAGACACCTGGCATCACTTAGGACAGGGCAAGAGGAAAAGAAAAGCCTTTGCTACCAGTCTGGACATTCTAGAAAAGAGTGAGAGAGCTCAGCTGTACTTGTACCATGGTTGCCTACATCCCCTCCCTTTATTGGGCCAGGCTTTGGAAATGTTGTGGAGTATAATTCAGTGGGTGGACTTCACTTCAATAATAGCCCATTGCATGGGTAGTTGCATTTTTTCCATTGTCACCTAACTGCAGTGAGGAATAAAAAAGACAAAATCATTGTGCAGTTGTCATGAGGAAACAAAGATTGCTGGCTTTCAGCAAGCTACTTCTCCAGTTTGTGGCTTCTGGTAAAGTCCTTGGAGCCCGGCTCTCTTGGAAGACTGGCTTGGAGGTTAACCTTTTTCATGGCACAGGCAATTGTCCAAGCCAGCCTTTCCAAAGTCATTTTCAGATGACCCTCTGCCATCCACAAACCATACATTGGAGACATTGGCTGCTTGGAGCTGAGAGCCTTCTCCTCCCAGTGACAGCAGTGATGGCAATGACAATAACTTTGTTCTTTTACTGAAGTTGTGTTTGAAGCCCTTTTCTTCCTGGTACAACCATTCCACACCACCATTTACAACAAAGTAGTTACGGCAGTGTAGACAGACAGTGTGGAGTAGTGGTTTGAGTACTGCACTACAAATCCGGAGAACAAGGTTTGAATCCCCAATCAGCCACTGAAACCCACAGGGTGACCTCAGGCTAGTCACACTGTCTCAGCCTCAGAGGAAGGCACCGATAAACCCCCTCTGAACAAATCTTGGCAAGAAAACCGTGATAGGTTTGCCTTAGGATTGCCAAAGGTTAGTAACGACTTGAAGGCACACAACTACAACAGGGATGGCAACGTAGATATCCAATAGGATCTTGGCCTTGGACTGGCCATGCTAACCTGCTGAATGGGGGAGTGTGGAATTTTCAAACCAAAAAGAAATTTTCCAAAGCTGTGTGCATGACCAACTATTCTTTGAAGTGTTTGTGTCTGGTTACTGGTTTCTCTACCTGAGAGTCTTTATTGCTGCACTACATTTGTACTTTAATTCTCCCAACCTCTTTAGGCGGTTGCCGGCAGCAACTTTGGCAAACAGAGAGGAGGGTGTTCTATGCTGAATGCCAACTGGCTTCCAGGGGTGTCAACGAAGAGTGGACTCCTGACAGCAGCAAAAAGAGTAGAGGCTCATCCCTTTGTTCCCCCACTCTGCCATCTGAGACAAATGATTGTCTCTTGGTAGGGCTTCCCTTGGTTATTATTGCTTTTATTGACTTGAAATGATGAACTGTAGAGTCAGCATGTTTCTAGCATAGGTTTTGTATATAACTGATATTTAGAAAGTTGACAGGAGGAGGAGTAAAAGGAATCTGTCTTCTGTAACTACTGTTTTGTTGCACATTGTATTCCTGAATATTTGAACATTTTGACATGAACACCGCACATGTGGGTGATCATTGCTAGGAGGTGTGAAAATCTTTCCAGTCTTGATTTCATTGCTCTTCTCTGGACCCACCTACATTTTCTTCCTGTTCTTTTTTGGTTCCCCCACAGACATTTTCATGCCTTTTAATGCTTTTTTTTTTCTCTTGAACATCCAATTTTTTTAACACTCTCTGCATAATGAAAACCTTGTCACCCACTGACTGAAGTGTGTTTGTACCTTTTTTCCCTAATTGTATGCATTTCAGCCATTCGCATTTTAAAATATGTACATTATTTTGTGTATAGTCTGTTTCTCCAAAATGCCCCATAAGCCCAACAAAGAGAAGAACGTCTGATTATTGCAACCAATCTGGTAGGCTACCTTTGTTGAGACTAATCAGATCCAGTGAAATTCTTCTCCATCTCTAAACATCATCAATCAGATCAAGGGATGTTCGAAGAGTATGACCTGTGCAAATTCTGATATGAACTGACTGGCATGTGTCTAGCAAACTAATGTACAAATTGCAGTGCTTTTGTACTTTTATATAGTTTGAAATAAAACACACATAGATGTGTACATTTGGAGAGCAAAGGCATTTGGAAAAGTTTGTTTTCTGTAAAACTCATTCAGACATATATATTTATATAAAAGTATACTTGCAGTTTCTTTTTAAAAAATAGGTAATTGCAGAAATGACATGGAATGGACTTAAGGTGAAAAAAAACCTCATGTGAAATTGATGAAACTCAGAAATAGGCTGATCCATCCATGCCTAATCAAATCATAAACTCTGAAACATCTGTCTGCCCAAACGATTTCTGTGTGTTATAATTTACAACATTTTAATTGATTGGATGTGGCATATCACCTACTCATAATCTTGTTGTTCAATTATCTTATATTAGGAACCCAATGAAGGATATTTTGCACCAGGTCTCCCCTGTATAAAGATCTTTATTCAAGGCACAGAACTGAAAACAACAACAACAGGAAGCTTGTGATGTTCTTGGCAGGAAATAAGACATGCATGCTTTGAGGGCTGGGTTCTGATTGGTGGGTCAGAAGTTGTGGAGGCCTAGGCCATTTGCGCACTAGACTGTTATAGCGCTATTATTCCACTTGCAACATCCTATGGAATCCTGGGGTTTGCAGTTTCAGGAGGGGCTGGCCAGCCCCTTCCAAAACTGCAAACTCCAGGATTCCATAGGATGTCGCAAGTGGAATAATAGCGCTATAACAGTCTAGTGCGCAAATGGCCCTAGTCTTGGGCCATTTCCATACTAGACTGTTACAGAGCTATTATTCCACTTTCAACATCCTATGGAATCCTGGGGTGTGCACTTTAGGGAGGGGCCTTGAGGTAGTCAGGATTCCATAGGATGTTGAAAGTGGAATAATAGCGCTATAACAGTTAGTGTGGAAATGGCCTTAGTCTAGTCTAGTCCATAGTATTTGTGCTAAACAAGAGCATAATCTTTCATATTATTGCACTAAAGAAGTTATTCAGTCTAAAGCTCCCAGCATTGACTTCTGGTTCCCTATCAAGGCTAACATGACTGGCTATAGCTCATAGGGATTGTTCATTTATTGGTTTTAAATCATATCCTTTAGCCTAATTGAACATAGTGTGCTGTCACTTTAAATGTGAGCCCAGCTTAATTGCCAACTAATTGTCTGAAAAAGTACACGATCAATCAAATATCAAAGTTGCACTCTTTGTTACATTCAGTGTCAGCCTGGTAGGAAATGACGCTTGCATTTAATTGACATTTAACAAAATAATTATGAATGCTTCAGGATAATTGGAGTATGTACTGTATCAGCAAAGTGCTTAAAATACTTGTTGACCTTTCGTAAGTGTGTTAATCAATAGCAAACATAAAATTGCTATTATGTCAATTAGTATGTCGGTGTGTCACTTTCAGATACTTAACAGAGGAAGATAAATGACTGAACTCTCAGAATGGGGCTTGGAAAGAGAGTTGCTCACATTGATCTCAGGGCATGTCAGATCTAAGCAGAAACAAGCAGCTCATAATGGTCAGTTTTTGCAGGCAAAAGAGCTTTTAACTCATCTCTTGGAAATGTTCCTTTTTAAAGACTACATGCACACCAATCTGTTTTTGTGTCCCCCAGATCTCACAAAATGTTAACTGAGGATGAAACATAGCCCCCAAATGTCATCAGAAGTCATAGCTTCTCTCTAAATACCCCTCAACCTCCTTGAACCAAACCCTCACTTTGAAAACCAGGCAAACAATTGTCTCCCCCTCAAAAAAAGGGGGGGGGTAAACATGTAAGCAGATTTCTGGTCGTGCTTAGGACCAATTTTAGGGCCCAAATCTAGAAAGTCTAGAGGCGTATGTGGGAAAACTGGTTCCCTACAGAGTTGCCCAAGTGTGGGTTAGAGCATAGGACTGGGATTTGGGCGAAACAGGCTTTGTGACTCCATTTAGCCATGAAATCCTGATGACCTTAATTCAGTCCCTCTACTTTCAAACTGGCCAACCTCATAGGGTTGTTGGAAAGATAAAATAGGAGAGAAAGAGAGTCATGTTCATTACCTGGAGTTCAATGGCGATGAGAGATATAAATATAACTGGTTGATAATAAAGTATTATTAATAAATGAATAAAAATATCAATGTGAAGTACTTTATAGAGCAATTCTGTCAATTTCAGATGAGGGGAAAGAGAAATCTGGAGGCCAAGGAACCATTTTTCCTGAAAAACAAAGTCCTGGTTTCCCTCTACCAGAGCAAAAGGGTGGTGCTTTCTCCCTGTCTCCACCACTTCTTATTTTTAATGCCATGATTGGTTGCAGCACGAGTGATAATATGTATGCCATACAGTTGGCTCTCCACATTCACTAGGGTTAGGGGCATAAGACACTCACAAAAATGGAATAATCACAAATATCAAAAGTTGTGTGTGTATCTATGGGAAGGGATCCAAGGCACGGGGGGGCAGAAACAGGCACGTAGGATCCAAACCAGGTCAGGGAAAGGAGAAGAAAGGGAAGAAGGATTGGCATGGCGGCCTTGTACTTCCTCTCTCTTGCCAATCTTCTTCCTTGGGCATGGAGTGGCATTGGGAGAGGGTTTGTGGTGCTGATAAATCAGGCTGTGAATTGTCCTTAGCTGGCCAGGCTGGAGCTAGTGGACGTGGAGGTGGAGGACTTTTAAAGAGCTGCATTGGAGCTGATGGGACCTGGCAAGAGGAAAGGTTCTTCTAGAAAAGGACAGCCTGAAGTGGAGCGGGGGGGGGGGGGCAGCAGTTGAAGAAACTTGCAGATAGTCAAATCCATGTGAGTCAAATCTGCAAATGTGGAGGGCCGACTATATTTGTATACCAGTAAGGGCAAATCTATCAGTTCTATTTTCTTCCACATTTGATTTTTTGTAATTTATTTGGATCAAAATGAATTGAATTCTGCTGCTGATCTCAGGCCCTTTCCGCACTTAACCTTCTTCCGGCGCTGGGGTGCGGGGTTCGCGCGAGCAGCCTCTGGCGAGAGGCTCTCACATCCAGGGTCCTTCGGCTCCACACAAGCTGCCTGCTCACGCAAGCGCCCCACCTCTTCCTTCCTTTTTAAAAAAACGATTTGAAAAATTCAAGATTCGTGAGATTTGTGGATTCCCAGAACGTTCCAAGGATTCGGATCCGGATTCAGATTTGGAAATTCTGCATTCATCCCATCCCTAGTTCTTTGGCCTCAGTAAACTGCAAAATGCAGAATTCCAGGATGTTAAAGTGGAATAATAGCATTACAACAGTGTAGTGTGGAAATGGCCAGAGGACAGGCTGAGGACCACATGTGGCTTAGAGGATGCACTTTCCCCACTGATGTTCTAGCTGTATCTGTCAGGAACTGAATCCACACACTCAAATACTACAGTGCATAAACACTATTTATTTGGAGTGAGCTACATTGTACAAGACGTTAATGTGGAGACTACCGTTCAAAAGGAAGTACAAGAGCTTAAGATTCCCCAGTGTTCCCTCCCTTTTGCTTAGAGACCTTGAAGCCGTGAGAGCCAAGCAGTACTTATGAGCACATGCCTAGCAAGTGTTTAGCTAACGGTCTCTGTTACCTAGGCTTCTCTGGTTACAAGCAGGTTGTTACTTATGCTGGACTACATATCCCATTACTTAATATGGAGGGCATCCCGACAGTATCTGCTGGAGATGTCCCCACAGCTTCTCTGGCACAGAGGCAAGACTCAACTGGAATTAAATGCCATGAAAACAGAATTTTAAAGAAAGCTTCTTTCATTTGCAGAAACATTATTTTCATTGAAAAGAAGATCCAGGCTTCATCTAACTGTGCAGCAGGAAAGCTGCTCCCAGATTGGTTCCCAAATTTCTCTTCAATTGGTGGAGAAAGGGTTTTTATTAACTCGGAAGACTTCCAAACTCTCTTCAAAATGGTCTTGCAAAAATTAGAGAGCATCTCTGAGGCAAAACAAGCAAGAGCACAAATGGAAGTTTTTTTTCCAAATGGTAGACTATTGGTAAAATAAGCAGCCTGGTTGTGTTTTGTAAAAAGTACATAAACCAGAAAAGTTTCAAGCCACTGCTCTTCATATGGTGACCTGGATAAGTGAAAACATGACTCATATGAATTAGTCGGCCTCCTGCATCCAATCAGTAGATTAATCAACCAAAGTTTTGGTTTAATGGAATTCAATTTTAATCAAAGGACTTTAAATTAACGTGGCTTAATTCAGAAGGTCGCTTTTATACTAGGAAATAATAAAGAGAAATACATTTAAAAACTGGCCTTTTCTTCTACCAGATGATAGCATTTGTGAATTAAAATTGTACATTCTGACTCTGAAAACTGAACCCATATTGAGGTTTGGGTACTATGCAAATATATTCTAATGTAATCAGTTAGGCTATTGGTTAAAAGAAATATGGTATATCAATGAAAAGCCCTTTGAAAAGGCCTTTAATCAGTTGAAAACCTTAGTTGCTAACATTTACAATGTAATACTACAAAAGGAAATTTTAAAGGTAATACCAATAACAACAAGACAAAAAGGTTATCCGTTTTAGATACTTCCTCATCTATACTATAATCAGTTTATTTTGCTTATTTTTTTAAAAAAATGCATAGTGGGGCATGGTTCTGTTTAAAATCATGTGTTGCTGGAAGTAATTACAAAATCTTTTGTACAATATAGCTAGTGGTAGTGAAGATGATGGTGATGATGATGATGATGATGATGATGATGATGATGATGATAAAAGAAAATATAAGGTACATGATTCAGCACCTCTTTCTTCCCGCTCTAATCCAGTTTCTTATCTATTCTCTATAGCAGTGGTTCTTAACCTTTTCTTTACTGGGGACCCCCTCCAAATACTGGGGAACCCCAAAACTTAACTCAAGATTTAAATATTTAAATATAGATTTAAATATCCAAACATTTATTTAAACTGTCAAATGTTATTTATTTATTTAAGGCTTTTGGAGACTAGGATTCAAAGACCCACCCAGACACTGAGTGACCTTGAGCAAGTCACATTCTCTCAGCTTCAGAGGAAAGGAAAGGCAAATCCCCTCTGAACAAATCTTGCAAAAAAAGAAAGGTGATAGGTTCACTTTAGGAGTGCCACAAATCAGAAGTGACTTGACGACACACAACAACAAAGTGGTGCTGACAAGGAGAGGTTCCTCTCTCTCCTTTGAAAACTGATTTATGGTGACCCTAAGGTGAAACTATCATGATAGCTTTCTTAGCAAGATTTGTTTCCTTTGCCCTTTTCTGATTCTGAGATAATGTGACTTGCCTGAGCTCAGTAGATTTCCATGGCCAAGTGGGGATTCAGACCCTGATCTCCACAGTCATAATTTGGGTGCATGCACAGGCCTGCTGCCATGTCCCTTTCATCAGGGATACAGCAGTGGGGGCATATCTGCACACGCCCAAATTGCTTCCTCATTTACAAATGAAGGAGCGATATCAGCACCCACAAGTCCCCCTGCTGACACATTCCTATTGCCCTGCTGCTGCTGCTGTTGGTGTCCAGCAGCAGAGCTTCATAGATCCCCTGTGCGGCTCCGTAGACTTAATTCCTTGCATTTTCTATCTCCTGCTTTTGTTATGGAGCCATCTGTAGCCACCAGGAGTGTACGCATGCTTGCTGGATTCATTAGCTTTTAAAATGTAATAGAAGATCAAAGTTGCAATGGTCCATTATGTTTCATCCCACACATTATTCACACATTTTGCTTCTAGAGTCCTGTGGTTCTTTTGCTTATCTCTTGTCCTTTTGTGTCAGAATCTTTATACAGTGTTACATCAACATGCTCCCCTCCCCAAAGCTCATGGCAGAAGCAGTCTTCCTTAGATTTACTGAACTAATTCCTGAAGGTAATACTCTTGCATGTTACTCTTGATGTGCTTTAAAATATTTTGATCACATATTTCATTGATTCTTCAGTATCTGAGGGAATAAGCAGAAATAGATGTTGGTGTTTGTTTGTTCTCTAATGGTCTTGCAGGCAATTCTTCCTTCTGCTCTTTCCCTATCCTATTTGAATACCCCATTGATTTTCTGGACGCTCATCATATTATTTAGTTGTTCTTTTCTCCTGCTGTACATGATGTTGCACACATTGCCTTATTGATTTTTTTAAACAGGGTATATTACTTTCAAACTATAAATGACTCAAGGTAGAAAGCATGTTACTTGCTTCAGGGAAATGCTAACACCCCCAGTCTGGCTGCTATAGTTCTCTAGTGCTCTGAGACTTTGGTATACTCTTATTACCAGCTAGGGATATAATTCTTCACTGTGTTTCTTCTTCAATGAAGCAATGAGTAATTCTGGCAATTTTCTTCTCTCTATGAGAAAGTCTTCAAAAATGTGTAGTTTTTGAAGTCTATTCACCTATTTTATGTAAAATTTGAATGTGATTGTTTGGACAGAAAAACCACTTTCTGCACAGAAAATATTTCTATACAAAAATATTATCTTGAGTGCCATTTTTTTTTTTTTGCTGTTTTCTGCATAAAACAGATGTATGTGAATTTTGTGCCAAAAAATATATATCCCAAACTGCAAAGATTATCATCAGTTCAGGATTTTTTTTTTTACTGGTTTTTTTTTTTACTGTTCTACAAATATTTTCAAAAAATCTTTCCACCCTGCTAGTAGCAGCAAAGTAGTAGTAATACCAGTAGCTGCTGCAACAACGGTGGACGTTACTATGATCGCCAATATAATATGTTTCAATTGTGCAAGGGATATTATTCAATAATCATTCTTTGCAACAATCCTTATAATGAAGATCTGTAGCAGGCCTGCGGACAGGGGTGGCTAGTAAAGTGGTAACTCCACAGCAGATTTTAATACTAAGTTTTAAATTACTACTTAAAATGCAAAGCCCTATTCTCAAAATAAGTTCATCACCTTAGATAGCTCCTTAACAGTGTAGACTGAAGCCTGAGATGGATTCACTGAGCCCATGGGCATCAATGTATGGTGGAGAATTTTGTACAGTTGACATTTTTAAGCCAACCCAATTTGATCACACTTGGACTAATATATAGCTTAGAACAAAGTAGACTTTGTAATTTTCAGTATTTTGTGATGTCATTCTTAGGACACATGTTTTTAGCTCTAGATCTGCACTACCAGTTTCTGCTCCACCCATCCCAGCAAGCAGCCCCAACAGAAAATGCATTCCCCCAATGGAACGCAGCCCTCAACAGAAATACACACACACACACACACACTCATGTACACACACCCACACACACCAACCTGCTATAAACAATTAACTATGTCAGCAGGAGAAGCCCTTTAGCTCACAAAGAAAAGAGAGAGGTGTTTATTTGGCCAAAGCTGATAGTATTTTTTTGGTAGAAGTTATGATGATTTCATTTGTATGTTCATTCATCCAGTCCTTCCATGGTTAGACAGGTGTTACCGGATTCCTTTCTTCTTTGCAACAAAACATTTCAGCCTTTCTGTCTTATCACTGTCACACACTGTTTGAAAATAGGATGACTCAGGAACTTGACAGTTTGAAGAAGGAAGGTTATTGCTAAGTCAAAGCCTGTCAAAGCCTGATTTCCTGGCATTGGTTCTGGAGGATTGGAGGTGGTGGAAACAAGTTATCTTTAGGGATGACTGAATCTTGAGAACCAGAAATCAAAGTCTGATTTGGTTTTTACATCAGGATAATCTAATTGAATTCTGTCTGCTCTGTAGGTAGTCTTGGCATCACAGAATATCCATCATCCATCTTTTTCTTTCCCTTTCTTTTCTATTCCATTCCTTGCCTTGCCTTGTCAAGTTATACCTATTATACCTGTGATTGATTCCTCATCAAAAAGTAAATGTCAACATCAAAACAAGCCTTCCCAGCTAAAGAAGAGAGGTATTTGTAGCATCATATCAAGATAGCATATAAGATAAGGATGATAGATTTTTAGTATAAAATATTCTCCCATTATAGAGTACTTCACAGAGGATTTTAAATAGAGGACTATGCCATTTTCCCTGTTTCTCATTGTGTAGATTGGATCTCTGTTGGCTTCAGTAAAATAAACAGGATATTTTGGTATGTGAACACCCATCCTTATGCTTCCACATGAAATACATTATTCAAGAATACTTGCAGCAAAAGTGCTCAGATTTACGTATTTAAACATTAAGATAACAGAATAATGGCTCCCAGTTTCAGATTGCTATCTTGGGTCCTTCCTTACAAAAGAAATATTTGCTATATGGAAAAGAGTGTGCTGGACAAATTGTACTGAACAAGAGGAAGGATGGTAATTGCTGTGTTTTTGTTGCAATTTGTGCAAGGTCCATCCTGAGGAAGTTCAGAAGATGGTAGTTATGTAGGACAATTTGTCATCGTCCAGCTTTCTTATCCAAGAAAAGATATATTAGTATGTCTTTGTTATAATGCACTATTTGAAATAAATGTTAAACCACCATAGAAGATGTAAAGGAACAGAAAAATCTTCCATTAAGTCAGGTGTGGGTACCTGCCTGAGATCTAGGGGCTACCCCTACCCCTCAACAGATCCCAAAGGGCTGCAGTCCTGGCCACCCTTCACTGACAGAAAGTATTTCAGCCCAGAATAGGTCTTTTTCTGAATCAAAAGCCATTAAAAAATTTTGGAAAGAGGCCTTTCTAAGCCTCAAAGAGGCAATAGGAACTCTAGGATGTGGTGATATTTTCTCTTACACCATCTGATGGGGATATGGGGCATTTGTGAGTATTTTTTTTTTCTCATTTAAGTGGAGGAGTATGGCTGCAAAAGTGGCTTTGATTTCTGTTCCTCTTCCCCCCCCCCCAAATTAGACTTAAACTCCCACTTCATGTTTCTTTCAACAAAAAGTTTGATACTGTAGAAGTCAAAAAAAACAACAACACTCAAGCTGACTGGGAGTAACCTATAGCACAAGAGGTAGTCATGGGGCAGGTGGTAGGTATGAGTAAAGCCAGCACAAGGATTGAAAAGGGCAGCCATGTGTAGCAGAAGAACAGCTTTAAAGGGCAGTGAAGTTGTACAAAAGGCCCCTGTTTGTTTGTTTTTTCCACTGATGCACTTGTCAGTTCTGGAAAAGAATGCCAGTCAATGTAGACCAATAGCCTTTTCGCAATCACGCAAAGCTCCAGGGGCTGGCAGGCAATGATCCTGCACCTTTGCATTTTTGGCTTTCAGCCGAAAATGTTGCATGATCACGCATTGCTCCTGGGGCCCGTGCACACTTACCTGGCATGCAGAGCCTCGGGAGCCGGGCCGGTCATGCTCCCTGTCTCCGTGCAGCCTGTGAAGGTCCCAGGCTGCACTGCGAAAGGAAGAGGCGGAGTTTTTGCTCAAGCAGGAAGCTTGTGCGGAGCTGAAACAGCAGGGAAGCGAGAGCCTCTCATAAGAGGCTGCTCGCGTGATCACCGCACCCCAGTGCCGAGAAAAGGTAGGATGCGGAAAGGGCCCAAGAACGATGAACCATATTTGGTTGGGTGGGGACCACTCCTTTCATCATTCCTTGGTGAACCAGGTGATATCAATGGCACGGTCATATCTCCCAATGTCATTAGGTCCTGCCTGACAATAATAAGCTGGATAGACCAGCGCTGTGTGGCTCATTATAAGACAGCTTCCTGTATTCTGCTACCTCATGTACTCACATGTGTATGATCAACTATATATGCTTAATCAGGTAAAGCTTCCATTGTGCCCTCTCCAAACATTTTTGAACCCCAATCTCCCTTTTGTCATGCAAGTATCTTTTTGTTTGATGGGAAACAGGGAAGAAGCAAGCCCCCCATACACATATACTTACTATCAGTGCAGCACGGGTTGAAGCTGTAGTGTCCAGAGAAGGGTGGCAGGAATTGTCATCCTTTCCTGCAGCATTTGTATTATTCCTGCTGCCACAAGAAAAAGACGGAGGGCAGCATATCCTTGTTTCTTCGGCCGTTTCTGCACTACGCTGTTATAGTGCTATTGTTCCACTATGCCCCTCCCTAAACTGCAAACCCCAGGATTTCATAGGATGCTGAAAGTGGAATAATCACATTATAACAGTGTAGTGTGGAAATGGCCTTCCTCTAATTGTTGCTGCTTTGCTAATGATAGCATACCCCAGAACTCAGGGAGAATGTGAGCTCTTTGTTTGTATCTGGGAGACCTTGGTGTTGTTGTTTTTTTCTAGTAACAATCTAGTATTATAATATGTAATATTTTTTCACACATTGGAACACTTATACGCATATTTAATAACTTTTCTTTAGATTTTTTTAAAAAATCTCTTCCTTTGCCCTTGAAAACTCTGTGCTGCTGTTTTATTGAGTGTTTATGTTATTCTAATTTGTACAGACAAGTGATAGTGGCCTTCAAATGAAGCAGCAGCAATTTCATTGTGTACATATTTTATTTTATAACTCAAATCTCATTTATCTGTCTAAAAGGTGTATATGCCACGCAACTGTAAAAAGCCCTCATGTTGATTTACATTTTTTTTCAAAAAGACTTTCATTCTTTTACTGGTACAGTGTGGTAAATATTTATTTGAATTACATGTTGTTTAAATATATATTCAGTCTTTCCATACAATAGTGCCCCCAGTATACAAGTCTGTGCTTCTTATGTTTTTCCAGATACTGATTTAATGGAAGACTGAGGCACTGAAGGGGAAACTAACATGGGTTCACATGGGCTAACTCAGCAAAATGCTTTTGTATTACCTTGGTCTTCCTCCAGAAGAACAAGCTGACATAGTGAAGGTTGCACGATACGTTTCATTCCCTAGGAGGCCAAAGGATTGAGGAATGAGTTATGTAGCAAGGACTAGGGAAAGATTGTTTACCTTAACGGAGGATGAACATGGCCAACTGATGCCTAGGCTATAGTCAATACTTCTCTAGAATTTGTTAGCTTGATAGAATTTTCGAGCATATGTGCTTTTCAGTAGTGACTTGGCAGCCTTGACAAACTATGTTAGAGTACATTAGAACATGGCATTTTGTACCCTAAATGAAGTTGGATCTTTGATTCACCAGATCTAGTCTTCTACTTTCTCCTAGAAATTAAAAATCAGCACTCTTTCCCACTAAGTTTGATACAATGGCATGTACAAAGCAAGAAGCATGTGGACGCCCACATGGGTGACTTCCTGATTTATGCAATCCATCCCACTCTCAGCAAAGAGCATCATGTGTGGTCTGGAATGGAGGGCCTTCTGCCACTTTCCCAAATGGGCTAGATAGTTGAAGCAATTAATGCAAAGACTGTGCATTATTTATCTCATATTGCTTGATGATCTGGTATTCAGCAGGAGGGAGGTATTAAGAGGGAGTCTGTGTGAGTGTGCTGGGGAAAGTAAATGACACAATGCACACTTTTATCACTTTTGGAGACATTCTGGTAAGCATTCAGGATGGATGGACAGAATGTATGAAGAACAGATGGTTTATCTGCTTCTGTGGTTACTTTCTGAATGATGTCAGTATATATTTGAATGTATCTTTCTTTGCTTGCATGGCACCTAGCTTTGCCAGGTGCCCCTTACTATAGGGATGACCCTTATTTGAAAGCCAGGAAGCTTGTCACTTATAGGGCTGGCAGGTGTCCCATATTATAAGGAAAGCTTTTCCTTTTATATAGATTGAATGAAATTCCAAAAAATCCCGTATTTTCAGATATAGGCCCTTCACAAAAACACAAAGGTGTGCATCATACAATTTATGAGTGTGGGTAATAGTTTTATAGAAAAAGATAAGGCTCAGTTGACTGAAATCAATACTTTCATTTTGTATTTAGATCGAAGACAAAATTATTAACCGCTACTTCCTGATTGTTGATCCTGCATGTCAGGAATTTCAGCTGTCGCCTGTTGCTATTTTGAAAAGCTGACAACATTAATGAGGCCGTTTGTGTTACAGAGACTTGTGAATGGAAACTTGAAGACTAAAAGATGTTGAGGGATCATTCCCCATTGTCGAGCAACATTTTCATACTGTATAGATTTGGAGTTTAATCCAAAGGAATGCCAATACAAACCAGAGATTATGTGACATTTGAAGTGAAGAAAGAATTAGGCCAGGAACGGATGAGGTTTTTGGAGATAAGTCATTGCCATCTATATCACAGTCCTCAGGGGTGATGACATGAAGGAAGCATATTGTTGTGACTTCCTCCCTCTCATTGTCCATATTTGTATGAGAGGAGTCAGGGGGTGCTTCTGGGACAAGATTGCCTCTAATCTCATCTACAGACATGAAGTCTGGACAAGATAGGTTTACCAGTGTGGGCATGGTACCATGCATGCTGGACCCTCCTTTCTGTGTTTCTGTAGGTCTCAGCCTCTCTTCTTTAGCTCCCAATCTTGTCACACTGAGTAGTAAATTTTGCAGAGAAAAGTTCAAGTTAGAGACGTTTATTCCACTTAATTTTATTACCTGATTTCAATCTTTTGAACTAAAATGTGAGCTGAAATACAGTTATCCTCTGAAACTCACAATTACCCTGTTTTTGCAAGAGATTCCCAAAGTTATGAGATATTTTGAGAGGAAATGCACTCAAAATGAGTAAATTTGAACTAAAACGTGAGCTGAAATACAGATATCTTCTGAAATTCACAAGTACCCTACTTGTTTTCAGTGTTCCAAAGTTAAGAGATATTTTGGAAGGAACTGTACTCAAAATGTGTGTATTGGCAGAAGTAACACTAAAATATATTACCTTTGAAAAACAGCTTGTGCCTGTGTATCTATTAGGCAAAATTGCATACAAAACTACATATATTAGGACAAATGCAAGGTAAAATATGTAAAATTTTTCATGAGAACAAAAATCTCAAAATTTAGCATGTACCAAAGTCCTCAAAGTTTGGTTTGGGCTGAACCTAAGAATGGTAAAATGAAAAACTGAGAGGAAACTGAAAGTGTTGTATTCAGCCATCTACAGTTCTACTCCTGTTTCCATGAAGGCACGAATTCTCATTACAAATGGAAACATCAATAAAGACTTGTCCATCACTGCATGGAAAGTTCTAGTCATATTCAAGCGAATGAATAGGAGACTCCTTCAGTCATTCCCAACGCAGCAAGACTGAGGAAAGGGGAGGGGGCTGAGACACTTGAGCAGGTAGGAATGGGTTCAGCATGAACTGCCTTTCCCCCTTAGTCAGGCATACCCTTCACAGGGAACACCTGGACAGAGTTTCAGCATCCTTCACAACCCTGAAATGAAGACCTAATTGAGTTTTGAGATGGAAAGTGTTGTGAAGCTCACTTTTTCACCAGTGCAATCAAGTAAAACAGGACAACACTCCAGCTGATTAAACCAATCTAGGAAAATGTTCTTAATCTCAGCTAAATTGTCTTAATTTCCCTTGCTCTTTTTATAGGGTGAGAGTGGAAATAAAACTAGAAGGAACTGTCTTCTTCAACCACTAGACACAGTTTCATCTATCATTGGTCATCACCACTGGCTTCACCTCCACCTACATCTGGCTTCTCTGCTCTCTGCCCTACTAGCTCCAAAAAGCACTACCTGCAATGATTTGATAGCCAAGAACTTTGACAAAGAAGCATACCCAGATCCAAACACTGACATAGAAGGGAAAGTGCAGTAGATGATTTGATTGTCCTGCATCTATTCCTTAAACACCTCCCTGTGTCCATCTGTCAGATACATTGTGTTGCCTTCTTCTGCATTTTTTTAAAAAGATGAAAACATTTTAACCCAATCTTGATGCAATGTTTCTTGAAATGAGTGGAGCAGGAATTCATCTCTGTTCGTTTCCAAGCACCGAAACTATTGTTCAGTGTTCTTTTTCATCACTGAGCAGAAATTTTATGTTCTAAGAAGCTTGCCTTCTGGCTAGTCATATGAATGAACTGATAAGTGTATCTGTTGATGGACTGGAACTATTGGACATGAGAAATGGCTGAAAATGAAAACACTGCATTTAAGAAGTTCATTTAAAGGATTCAGTAAAACCGTGTTTAAAAACCCCTCTGGGGATGTAAATGGAGCTAATTTTAATTAGAAATTAAGCTCAATGTGATGAAATTATCAAAATGCTGACATTATTTACTGTGGGTTGTGATGTCTCAGACAGAATGAAAGATTTCAGTCCTTAGTTTTCCTATCTTCCTGGTTATTTCAAACTTCCCCTCTTCAATTTATAAGCAGATCTTTACTTTCTTAAAAGTAACTGAATTAGTTACTTTTTAGTTGTTTTTAAAACAACAACAGAACGCAGTTAGTTCTTTTCTAGTTCTTTATTCCCTTAGCCACAACCAAGCGTATGGCAGTAACATAAAACATTAACAAGAGCCAGCACTTAAACCATGTGATATTCCTCTTTCAATGTTGGCAAGGCTCCCCACTCACTGCTCTAAAAATATTTCAAAAAGTTACAGGTTGCTTCACAAAAGGGGTGAAGATATTCCTTTTTAAAGCTACAATATTACTGTAATATATTCGTACCTTTGTTATTGGGAAAAGGAATTTATTCAATCATGTGGGGAAAAAATGGCTTGACCAGAGGAGCTGGGTAAAAATTATCTATGCAAAGTATTTTTAACTATTTTGAGAGGAGGCAATTATAATATCTCTTACAGCAGCACCAACAACAAAGAGTTTTCTGCCAGATTAAAGACTAGCACATTTTATTTGGTATAAATTTTTGTGGGATTCCGCTCCAGCCCACTTTATCAGAGGTGGCTGATGATGTGGCCATATTCCACAAAGGGTTATGAAAAATGATATGTGTTTGTATTTAAGGTGCCACAAGCCCCCTGCCTATTTTTATTTACATATCTATATATTTGCCTATTTATTTAACTATTCTTATAAGATCTGCAGAGAGGCCAGACACTTTGTGGGCTTCATCTGAGGCCAAAATCTCTCCAGGTTTTCCCCTCTGTCATGCCATGCCACGAATCAGCTGTCTCTGACCCCAGTTAACAGGCTATATCAAAGAGCTTGCAATGCTCATTCCCAGGGTATTTCTGGACCAGGACTCAAAGAGTAGAAATGCCCAAGGCCCATCTCAAGAGTTGTGTTACCTCGAAATGTAGGTGACTTATGGATCCACCCATGATGCCAGGGCTCCCATTCAAAAGATATGGAATTAATTAGCTCAAATTTAGGAGACCTGCAAGAGAGGGGGTAACTTAACAAGATCTTTCCACAAATTTACGGAGTCATGCAGGAAAGAACCAGCCAGAGATTCCAAAATAAGCTAAATGTGGTTTATTGAAAGATTTGCGCGTGCACACACAAAAGACCCAAACACTCACACGAGAGCTAGTCAAAGGGAAAAGGAGGAGAGTTGTAAATAGAGGAGTTTTAGGGATTCTGGGGATAATTAGCAATCCAGAGAGCAGAGAAGAAATCAGTGATACGGCTTAGATTGAAGCATAAGAACAGCTGTCATCTGAGAATTGAGTGACAGCATAGCATTCAGCAAGGTGAGATATTGTACTTAATTGCTCAAAACTGAGGGTTTTTATCCCCCAAAATTATCCTGCATGAATGAGTGTGAATTGTTCTCCCAGCCCTGTGGACTATGGGAGTTGCAAGACAAACAATGGAGTCTGGATGGTGCTGATAGTCTCAGTGCTTAGGTAACAAAGAGGCAATGGCTGTCGTAATAGCCCTGTACTTCAGGAGAGGTTCAGGACAATGTAGGGAGACATCCAGGTGTGAGGTAACAGGGCTGAGAAAATCACTGTTTGGTGGAAATGTTGCCTTAACCATTGCACTTCATTGGAAAGGTTCAGTTTTTGCATAAGCCTTTTATGTCCAAGGTTGCCTTGTAATCTGCCTGACAATGACTTTGGTTACACCTGGAGGGGGTGTGGGCTCACCTTGCTTGTAATCACACATTTTCAGTCAGTAACGTTTTCTCTGTCCCTTTTGACTGTCCAGTCACCTCAGGTTCCATTTTACATCAATGCCAATTAATGTATCTTGCCAATTAAATAATATTTACACAATTAAACCATACCAATATTGGAGGCTGTGCAGGGTCATAACAGTTGCCCCCCTCTGCCTCCTGGCCTCTAAAACCCAAAGGCAAGTTTGCTGACCACCACCACCCCATCCATTTGTTCACTAGTACTTACAGGTTTACCAACCACTACCACCACCACTTCCACTGTCTCTCAAGTGACCAGCTATTTAGATAGCACCCACCATATCCTGAATAGCTAGCATAGTATAGTGGTTTGGTTATTGGACCAGGAGTCCGCAACACTCTGTTAAATCAGGGTTTAAATCCCTAGTCTGTCATGGTAAACCACTGCCTAAACCTGGGCAAGTCACACTTACTCAGCCTGAGAGGAATGCAAAGGCAAGCCTCCTTTGAATAAATCTTGCCAAGAAACCCCTATGAATGATAGGCTTGCCTTAAGCTGGAGTCAACTTGAAAGCACATAAGAACACCAATCAAATCCTGTCCTACTAGATCTACCTCTGAATCAATGCATGGAAGGATGAAAATATCTCTCCTTCAGAACAAGCTAGAGGAGAAGCATGAATTCAAAAGCAGCTAGCTGCAGTCTGCTCTCCCTGAAAAGACAAATGGAGTATGATGATGAACTGAAAAATGACATGATAGGGACGGAGTCAGTTCAGCCTTCCCCTGCATCTTTGTGCTGTGATGCAGTAACATCATAACACAGTTCTTGATGGCCACTTTCTCCTCAGAAAGAACAAGTGGCTGCATTCACCATCTACCTTGGGAATACCACCAACACGGGCCCAAATAATTACAAGTAGCAGGTTACTTCCAAGCTCCTGCCAGTGATCAATTAGTAAAATGCAAACAAAAGGAAAGAATGGTGGAAAATTAAAAGTAACAGTTGGCAGACTTGTACAAATTCCTTTGAAATAGGGCTCTGCTCTGTCCCAAAGTACCTTAGACACAATCATTTTCCAGCAGTCATCTTGCTGTATCTACACAATTAGATTCCCCCCCGCCCCCGCTTTCGATAGGCACGGGTTGTTCCAAACTATGTGGCTGAGAGATTGCTCTGTGATTTATTCCACTCACCTAATAAACTTGATATATTGACCATTTGTCCTTAGCACTGGATAAGATGCTAGGCTGCAGAGCCGGAGGCTGTTTGTATAGTCCTGGTTACAGATCTCTAAATAATGTGGACTTTAAAAACAGCACTGGCCCTGTCATCCCAAATAACATGTAATCAGCACTGGAAATGAAAAATGAAAGTTCTGGACTTGCATGCATATAAAAGGAGATCACTACTGCAGGACAGCAAGGTTTCAATGGAGATAAATTTATGAATAATGAAACCATAAAGGGGTTGATTTATAAGCTGGCTATACTGGGGAGAGCCCTTGCAAGCTGTTAGTCAGAAATATGACCAGTGGTGAGCAAGGCCATTTCTTTTTATTGGAGGGCACCCTCTAGGCTTTAATTCATTGGGTAACAATAAAACGCAAGCAACAAAGCCACTGTTATTGATACTTGTTAGCTGCCAGGTTACTGAGGGAAAGGCAAGATCAATACTGCCTCCACATCTTCTTTTTGTACAGTTTTTTTTTCTCCTTTCCTGGAGAAAATGGGAGGCATTTTGTAGAGCTCAGAAATAAAGCACTGCAAGTAACACATTACTTTTGGGAAGTAACAGGGCCAAATCAGAGTTATTTTTTCAAACCTCATGATGATTAACATTGTTAATTTTTAATGTAACTGATAATGTCTGTTTTTAATTCCTGAAATGTTGCATTTGGGGAAGTTGAGCCACTTTAAAAAAAAATTAGTGTGTTTTTGAAACTAATACCTCAGAAGAAACTCAAAGAGGCATGTTAATAACTTAGCACTCTTCAGATAATAGAGATCTTGACTTCTCAAAATAGTTATTTTAAAAAAAACGTTCAAGTCTCTTCAACTGGGAGAAGGATCCTTTTTATGAATTCCTTTGTCTGCTACAAGTAGGAAGTTTTAGACTTCCCTGGGGAGAGTTTTGTGGGCTGTGGCATGGGTGTGGGTGAGACGGAGTTGTCATCTTCTCTCTCTGGCTGGACCCCTTTGAGATTTTCATGGGCCTAGAAAGAAGCAGCCAATCAGCTGGTAAAGGGGAGGGTGCTTTCTGGCCACTGGAACACTCGACTCTGCAATGCATTCAGGTTTCAATTGCCCTTCCATGAACCCATCCTAAATTGCTTGGTTTACTTAGATGTGATTATTAATCCATGGCCCTTTTTGCACGCATTTTCCATGCAAAAGAGGGCCTGGAGCATCGCGCTATTGAGAGGAATGATCTGCATGACACACTCACAATTGTGCTCCAGGGGTGGGCAGGGGCCGATCAGCACCTTTTCATTTTCGGCTTGAAGCTGAACATGGTGCACAATTGCGCATTGCTCCTGGGCTCCGTGTGCGCTTACCTGGCATGCAGAGCCTCTGGAGCCGGGCCAGTCTCGCTTCCTGCCCCAGTGCAGCCTGGGAAGGTCGCAGGCTGCACTGCAGAAGGAAGAGGCAGGGCTCTCACATGAGCAGGCAGCTCGTGCAGAGCTGAAGCAGCAGGGAAGGGAGAGCCTCTCGGCAGAGACTGCTCACGCGATTCCCGCACCCCAGCGCCAGAACAAGGTAAGGTGCGGAAAGGGCCCATGTCTTATTTCCTATGTTACTCTGATCCATTCTTTGTTTCACTTTGCCACAACTTCTGGCACTCACTCTGAATTGGCTTTACACGCTCTCAATGATACAATGTTACTTTCAGATCTGATGATGGCGATGATGATATTTATTTGTATCTCACTTTTCTCCCAAAACTGGGACTCAAAGAGGCTTACAATTCAAAAACACATGCTGCTAAAAACATACAAAAATGAGCATTAAAATGGGATTAAATTATTGAAAATATTTTAAAATGACAATTAACATGATAATGTCACTATGCCGCACACCACCACTACATGGTATAGTGTAATTGGTGATGAACATTATTTAACTGTCACAGAGAATATAAATGACACACTTAGCATGGCCAGGGCAATCTTAGCATGGATGTTGAAGTGGCCCAGAATTACAGTCCTGGGGTTCCTCAACACTACCTGCATATGTTTGGGGGCTTTGTTTTCCCCACTGTGTACACATTTTAGAAATCTTTGCAGCTGGTTTCCCATTTATCTGAGAGAAAAAGCCTGTATTTATGTATGTGAACCTGCCTGCATTTTAAACTCTCTGCTGGAGATCTTTAATTTGGCCCCATCACTGTCATAGGCATATTTGGTGGGGAAAAGCAAGAGGGCCCTTTTCAGCCTACTCCCAAACTGTAGAACTCTCCCAAAATGCTCACTTCCTCTTTATTCTCCTTTTGTTATCAATGCCCTTTTTATTTAGACAGGCCTTTGTTTTTTGACTAGTGTTGCTGAAAGGTCTTTTAATGGTCTATGTTTGCTTCATTTTATTCTTGTGTTTTAAATGCTTTTAAACCATGTTAAATTAGTCTTGTTTTTAATATAATAGTCTATTTATTTGTGTTTATTTTTCTCTCACTACTCTTTTTCAGCCATATTTTAGCCATATCAGAAGGAAGGAAGGAAGGAAGGAAGGAAGGAAGGAAAGAAAGAAAGAAAGAAAGAAAGAAAGAAAGAAAGAAAGAAAGAAAGAAAGTTACCCCTCTGAATTTGCCATATGTGATATGGATTTCATATTGATTTGGGAAAGTAATCAGACTCACAACCCTGGCCAATCTGTTTGTACAGAATCTGGAATGAGTACTGGAATGATTAACAGAGTCTTCAGTAGAAATGGAGAAGGGTTTGAGTAGATAGTCATTTCTCCCATTTCTTCCCCATATGTAGGAAACACAGGTGCTGACACCCATAGTACAGCTGGGGGCTGCAGAGTCTGACCACCTCTGGGATGCTGCAGAAGCTTCTGTCTCTTTTTCCTTGGATACAGAAACTTCAGAAAGTCAAGAAAAGATTAGCATTGCAGTCACATAATTTTTCTTCAGCTTGGATTTTTTAAGCGAATTCAAGTCCTTATTCTTCCCAGACAAACTCTGCTTCAACAGCTGGGGTCCTGACTCTTGCGCTTCCTCCCCGACTCTGAGAAGAATCACTAGTGTGATCAGCATGGAACTTCACTGCTCTCCTCCCCCACCATGCCACCCTTTCTCCAATATTGAGAGAAACCACATATTTCTTTAAAGAAAAAAAGGTTCCCTCCCGAGTCTTCTAGCCAGCTCTATTTTTTATGAAGGTGAGTCATAATAACCAATTTCTGAAACACATCTAACCATCTCTAAAGGGGGTGTTCAGAGTAAGGAATGTTGTGTGATCCACTACAGAGCAAGATAAAAGTCATAGAGTAGAGTTGTCTTCTATTTTAGGCTTAGAGCTAGATAGTATCTAGTTGTTTTTTTAAAAAAATAATTAAAATGTTATGATCAGTTCTAAATATATCTAAGGAGTTGGTTTTGGGGTCAGTGGTAGTTGGTAGATTCCATGCCAGTGGGGCAATGAATCCACTCATGGTTTTAGTCTGAAATTTAAAAGAGCTATTTACAGTGTTGATCCCTATCCCCAAAACTGGTTCAACATCTTGAATAGTCCCTTTCAAGTACAGACTGAAATCCAAAATGGAGTTGCCAACTCCCTCATCTGGAGGCCGCCAGCCAGAATTTTGACGTCTAGATAACTCATTTGGATGCACACTTGTTTCTCTGAGTTGTGTGGTTGCCCAGCCAATGAACATATCTTTTGTGTATCTATTATTCCTTCATGGCTCAGTTTGTATCTTGCCTCAGTGGATTTGCTCCCATTAAACATTGGGCCAAGAATTATGCTACCTAAAGCAGAAGCAAAAACATCCCTGACTTGTAGTTTAGTGAGGTACTTAGGATCTGTTAGAGTGTTGTGATGAACTCCCCTGAGCCATAACACGAGAGCTTACTAGAAGATAATTGTAAATCTCTCCTAGGGTTTCATTTTATAGAGTTGTGGAAGTTAAAGTGGTATCAAACTACTATAAATTGTATAATATTGGAATAAACAGAGGTATATACTTTGGCCAGAATCCTCAATCACAGTCTATGTTACCTAACTTTATATGTACTTAGCTACATGGCAGAGATGTTTGGGAAACCTCAGGAAACCCCATTAGTGAATTATGAAATGATAAAGAGTGCCAGCCATGGTTTGAGTATTAGACTACAAGCTTGGAGACCAGGGTTTGATTCCCTGCTCAGCCATGGAAATGCATTGGGTGACCTTAGGTGCTTCACATACTCTCAGGCCCAGAAAACCCCATGTGATAGGTTTACCTTAGGGTCACCATCAGTCAGAAATGACTTGGGGGCACACAACTACAACAGCTACTACTACTGCTACATAATAGGACACTGACAGGTGTCCCGACGTGCACTGGGCTCTACTAATGCACACCAGCACTCCCTAGCTGGTGTCCAAATGTACACTGGTCACTTTGACAGCTCCCCTGTGTAGCAACATAACAGCAGCCCTTTACTAGATATGGACATTATGGAACTGCCCAGTTCTAATTCCTGCAGACAGAAGTCCACTTATGAAGATGTAAGTCCCCAACAGGATCCCGGCCTACTGTCTCAAATGAGTCCCCCCATTTCCCATGAGACCATTACATCCAGTCTAACATTATCTAACTATGTCACTGAAATGCCTAGTTAACCAAGAGAGCTTGCCAGCGCATTAGGCACACACTTTTCTTTTCACTATACATGGGAGAAATGCCCTAGAGCAGGGAGTCTGTCTTCATACAACTGATCAGCACTGAAGAGACTGACCTTCTCCAGGACATGGCCCATTAAGTGTCAGATCCCTTGTGAAAGGTAGAACTTCAGTGCTTAAGCAGCGAACTCTGAAGAGTCCTCTTCCTCAGTGATGCTCCAGAAAGCTTCTTTTGTAGAGGAAAAGGGCAGAGGAACCAAAAGCAGTTAACAGCAGGTGCTTGCAGCTACAAAACGCTTAAACGCCATGCATAAAATTGCATTTGACATGCCAAGGGTATGAATAATTTCCCTAGCTGAAAATCAAACCACTTAATGTTTTGGGTGTTTTCTTTTGTGGTATAGATTGGCCACAGGGTTAGAAACCCAGGAAATGAAATTCACACATATGACTAATACATGGCTGAAGTGTATGTGCACTGTATATCTGGGTGCAAATCCACACTGAACTTTTGCTAAGTTACCCTCAAAATTCATGTGCTTCTTAATTATTGAGGCACAAATGTATACCACATTAAGATCTTAGAGGGAAGAGCCATATGTGTATTTTGGGCCATTTCCACCCTACACTGTCATAGTGCTATTATTGCACTTTCAACCTCCTATGGAATCCTGGGGTTTGCAGTTTAGGGAGGGGCCCTTAGAATTCTCAGCCAGAGAGCTCTTGGGCCTCTGTAAACTACAAACCCCAGAATTCCACAAGATGTTGAAAGTAGAATAATAGCACTACAACAATGTAGGGCGGACATGGCTTCAGTCTCTGCTATTTCTACCTGTCTCATCATAGGGTTTACAAGGTACAAGACATTCAGAAGTGGATTATCAGTGCCTCCTTCTGTACAGCACTAACAAGAGTTAGGTAAATTGCCACTGCTGCTGTCTCTAGGAAAACCTTTGCCGATGTCAGATCACACAACTCTGCTCCTGCCCAGTAGCTTCCCTTCTGGACCTTTTCTGCCACCCTTACCATTGGAATAATCACTTATCTTACACTGATGCAACTGTTACTCCCTGGAGAGGATAGATGCGCCTTGATCTGGTGTCTCCACTTTGAGCATTCTGCCTTGGGTGACCCTACCAGGAGTCCAGAATCTGGACACTATGGACTGCCAAAACTCCCATTTATGTGTGTGTTTTGGCAGTGCATAATATCGAGTTTAGATTTCTGGCAGGAAGCAAATCAAACCTAAACTCTTATTGGAAGTCAAAATATGCACCTTGAGGCTATTGTACTTTGTACATAGAGTGAGACAATACAACTCATTGGAAAGGATGGTGACAATCAGTAAAGTGGAATGCAGCAGGAAAAGAGGAAGACAACATTGTAACTGAATTGATTCCATCAAGGAAACCACAGCCCTGAGTTTGTAAGACCTTAGCAGGGCTGTTGATGATCAGTGCTCTTGCAAGTGTCTCATTTATAGAGCTACCATAAGTTGAAATCAATCTGATGGCATATAACAACAACAACAACAACAACTCACATTTGGGGTGGAAAAAAACTTGAATGGAGGAGAAAGTGAAGCTGACAGATGTTATCATCCCTAAGGTAAAGGATTTGTGGTGCAACGTGCACTCTTCATGTTACTTCTGTGGCTTTTTCTTGCCTTCCCAGTTTGCTTTTGACTCTAGTGAGAGCTGATGAACATGAAAAAGTGAGTGCTTGGTAGTGATCTACTTTATATATTCACAAGTTCCAATCCATTAAAAAAGATATGAACAAACGCAACGGCTTCATGGCACACTACATGCTGTAATGCAACGGTCCTCACTACTGTACGTGTAACAGGAGTTTTCTCAGAGAGAGTTTTGAACTCTGGGAAACTGACTTTTGGTAAGAAGATTTATTGCTTCCATATATCAACCCTAACTGACCACTGGAACAATCTAAAAGACCTGTGTCACCTTACATAGCCATGTGAAAAATTAGGGCAAGGGTCGTGATTTGCACCTTTCTGGATCACATTACATTCTATCCCACTCCCACAACTCTGTAAGCTTGCTTTATACCTGAGCATTTATTATCACTTGGTACTACATCTGAAGAAGTGGGTTTATATCCCCAAAAGTTCATACTAGAATTAAAGCCAGTTGGTTTTAAAGGTGCTGCCATATTTTCCCTTCTCTCTTCCTTCATCCTTTTTACGCTGCAAGAGACTAAGGCCATTTCTGTACTTTAGTGCACTGTACCATTACAATCCCAGCATTGCCACTCTTGCAATGGTAGCAGGTTAGGAACACTATTTTCTGCTACTCAGTGGATGAGTAGCAGTATTGTCACGGTGTTCCTTCTGCACTCTAGTGCCCTTGGCCCCTCCCTTTCCCCACCTTCGCCCTGCCCCACTGCCCCTGATTGGGCAGTGTTTTGTTTGTATGTTTGTTTGTTTGTTTGTTTATTCATTTTTCTTTGGAAGCTGTGCTAGCATAACACTGTTGTAGTCACACTAGAAGCCAGTATACTATTGCATTTTCATGCTAGGATGCTTTAAAATGTACTTTAAAAAAAGTTTTAACACAAAGGAGAACTTTAAAATAAACATGGAGACGTGACAGATTTCAAAGTTACCATGCGATGGGAGGCAGGGAGGGAGGGGCAAGATGGGCATGCCCACACCCTGCCCACCTCTGGGTCCATGATAACAAGAAGCATTATCAAGCGCTATTACAGTACCACACAAAACCAGATGATGGGATTGAAAGGAGACACTTAACACATTTTTTCTGGAAATAGTATAAGGTACTTCAGCAATGCTTGGGGACAGGATAGCAGCTGTATAGCAACAACATTGTGTGGTAGCACAGCTCCTGGACCGGTAACAACCTGTAGCGCTATAGTGACATTGTGCGGAAATAGCCTAACACTGCTGCTTCTTTGAAAACTACCCCAGTAGAGATCTGAAGATCCGCCAAGTCTGTTTCTATGGCCGTCACCTTTTTCCTCCTTTCCCCATTGGGCCGAGTTCTGTGCAGGTTACTATTTTTAATGGAAAATAATCCGTACATATTTTAATGCATATTTTTCAAACAAATTTGTTGCTGGACTTGGACTCCCATTAACAAAACTGTTGTGCGCATTTTAGAAAGATACAGGATTTTCACATATTTTTCAAATATATGTGTGTTGTCAAACACATTTGTCTCTCTGTGTGAAATGTATTGCAAGACCAGAAATACATGGATTTGCAACTACAAATTGAAGCAATTTCCCTTGTTGAATCAGTAAATCCATGCTTAAAAAATATCTGGACAGAACAATATTTTTAACCCATTCCAAGAATTCACTTTTTTGAAGTCAGGAAGAGAAATTGAACAAGATATTTTTAGAGGGGAGAGTATTCAGTCCAGGCAGACCTTTTGTTCTATTTCTATGCCTAAAAGGACAGAATGAATTTCCACAGTTCAGCAATTAATACATATTAAGTTTAATTGCATAATGTAGTCAGTTTTTAGAGTTTCCGTAGTGCAGAATATTTAGTATTATTTTTTTCATCGCAATACCTAGAGAATTGTTTGAGCAATAGCCAGTACATTTTTATATATGTACTGTACACTTTTTAAAAATCAATTGCTTTAGCAATTACTTTTGCTCTGTGTATATATTTCAATGAAGTGAGACACTTCATCAATATGTTTATCTAATTTCTGGATCTGTTTTCAGAATCCATCTCAGGGCCAAATGAGATAAAATTCTGGAAAACCAGTTATCAATCTCTTGTTTGATTTTTGTAAATGCAGTTCAGATTGAGGGAGCTTTAAATTTCATCCTTACAATGTTGAGGGGGTGCTTAAATCTTGAGCCATCTTCCTGGTCAGAATCAGTCTCCTTTCATCTATTTTTCTGCTCAAGTTCCCATATCTTCCCCCACTTTGGGTGGGAAATAATAAGGATTGAGTCATTTTGAATGCAAAAATACTCCAAGGGGAGAGGTTATGCACATCATTGTTCTTTGTGTTTTGATAAGATTTGCAATTCCTCCCCTCCCACCAGCTATATGTTGCTCATCAGATCTGGACTTCAGATTATTGAATTGCTATTTCAGGCTTCATATTTTAGCTATTTAGTAATCACCTGAAAATAAACTCAACAGATCTCAATGGAACTTATTGCTCTGAGATATTTACAGCATTGTACTTTCTGCTTTGGAAAGGCATGACTTATCCATGGGAAGTGCTGAATGATATCCTGAAATTTTTGACCTATCCTTTTGCAGTAAGACCTAATCAGTCAGTCAGTTAAGTCAGTCTATCAGTCAAGCAAGCACTTTATTTATATTCTTTTCTGCAAAAGAAGGATCAGACCTAAACAGCATGGGAATTTTCTAAACCTGTGAAACTGCAAAATCTCACTAATTCTCTAGAGAAGTTTGGCTGATAATCTACAGCTGAATACACCACGATATTCCAGTGAGAGCAGAATTAAGGAGCAATACTACAGGTGAAGAAATCTTCATAGAAAGCTTAAACAAGGATCAATGGCCCTTTTTGCATCATACTTCAATTGCGCAATTTTCCAACGTCATCGCCGGATTGCCAATGGCAGATTGGTCCTGATAAGCAGGCTCTTTTCTTCCACAGGCCCCTGAGCATTTGCGGGACAGCATTGGATTACATCTGGTGCGTGTTTGCAGCTCTGTGTCCTAGGCCACTCCCAGGTCCTGCCCTGTCCCTGCCCCTGGTTGGTTGGTGGTTTTTTGTTTCTTTGCCAGCACACATGCTAATATTAGCACAATAGATGGTGGCCATCTATCAATAGATGGTGACAGCAGGTGCTAATGGTGGTGCCAACTTTTTAAAAAATTGGAATTTGGCTGGACCCTGGGGGCTGATGTCATCACAGAGGTCAGCAGCAATGTCACCCCCAGGTGGCCTTCCTGGTGGATGTCCCTCATGTGTTTTTCAGTGCAATGAGGGCAGCAGCTGGCCTGCTGCTAGGTAGAGCTTCCCCTGGGAGTTGCTTAGGGAGGGACAGGCAGGGACTGCCCACACCCCACCCACTCCCAGTTCGTTTAGGGAAGGACACCAGATGGAGGCTCCGCATGGGCTCAGCTCTCACCATTGCTGTGGGAAAGGCCAGTTATTTTCAGGTTTTCCCCCAATATGAAAAATAGTGGGATTAGCACTGCCTGCAGCCGGGATAGCACCTGATTGGCAACCACATTATGTGGTAAGACGGCTCCTCAAGCAGGAGCAAAGGGTGGTTGATGCAGATTTGAGGTGCTATGCAAAAAGGGAAAATATCTGCAGTGCTATCCTCAGACTGTGTGAACAACTTGTTCAGGGTTGTATGTAATTTATCCACGTGTGCCATAGGCCATTTCTGCTCTACACTGTTATCGTGCTATTATTCCACTTCCAACATCCTGTGGGATGCTGGGGTTGTAGTTTACTGAGTCCCAAGAGCTCTCTGGCTTAGAATTCTAAATGCCCCTCACTAAATTGCAAACCCCAGGATTCCATAGGACATTGAAAGTAGAATAATAGCATGAGAACAGTGTAGTGTGGAAAGGCCTGTAGTCAACAATTGTGGTGGATCTAAGGGCTAATTTTTTGGCCTCAGGACTATCACCCAGACATGTTCCCCAAAAACTCAAAAAAAACTCAAAAAACAAAACAAAAACAGAAAGTATCTGGAACTTCACCACTGATTTTGAGAAAATGGTATTTCTAATATTAAACTGTGGAGGGGGGGGCTATATAAAAGGTGAATTGCCACTCCAGAAGCCCTTTTCACACTACATAATTACAACAACATGATTCCACTTTAGCTGTCATGACAACATCCTATGGACTCCTGGTGTCTGTAGTCTGGTGAGGTAATAAAGCTCTCTAGCTTAATTAGCTTCAAGAAAGAATAGGGTTCAGTTATATCACATTTGAAGGGACATTGGCGAATAATGTCAACAACTGGTTTTGTGTAATACTAGGGATGGGCCAACCGAATCCTCGAATCCTAGGTAAGGATTCGAGATTCCCGAATCTGAATCCCTGTGCCAAAATAGGCAAACGGAATCTTTTGAATCCACCAACCAAATAGATTGTTGGAGACCAGGATGTCTGAAAACCAGGGAGATTGGGACTCCTGAAAACCTAGGAGACGGGGACGCCTGAAAACCTGAGGGACTGGGATTCCTGAAAATCTGGGAGACCACACATACAAGGGAAGATAGTAAGTAGGTGAGCTTTTTTCCCTTGGAGTAATAATGGCCTTTGCTAACGATTTCACAAATTACATCTAGGGTTGTATTCTAAGATATTTAAATTGAACATTTCATATTTAAGTTCAGTACTTGACTGGAAGCTACAGGCTTGAGATTTCAAGGACAGCTGAAAGATTCCTTTGCATAGCTCCCTTGCAAACCTCTTTCAGACACAATTCTGGGGTTTGGAGTTTTACAAGGTGTCACAGCCTTCTCTGCCAAAGTGCACTGGTGCATCAGCAAACTACAAACCCCAAGATGCCAGAAGGAGCTATGCAAAGAAAAGCCAGTTTTGACCTGGATTATCTCTGGACTGTAGTATGTGGCCCTGTTTACACAGGCAGGAAAATGTGGGATTAATCCACATTTTTCTGCCTATATAGAAAGGGCCTTCATGTCCTTTTCAATCTGAGGAGATCCTGAGGCAAAACTATGACAGTTGTCTTGGCCAGATTTCTTCAAAGGGAGGTTTGCCTTTGCCTAGACTTTTGCTAAGGCTGAGAGGGTGTGTCTTGCCCAAGATTATCCCTCTTTCCCTTGCTTTTTAAACCCCTTTTTAAAAAGGGATTCGGAAGATTCAAGATTTGTGAGATTTGTGGATTTGCAGAATCTTCCAGGGATTCGGATCTGGATTCGGATTCGGAAAATTCTGGATTTGTCCCATCCCTAAATAATACAGTACTCAATTACAGTAAAAATACAAAAATACAATAATCAATTGTGAGTAAAAAGCAGTATAAGCAATAATAATCTTTTGTGAATAAACTAGATGAAGTAGCCCTTATATTAGAGAAAACTATATCCATTTGAGGAAGCATCAGAAATCACTTCGTAGAGATCCACCATTGCACTTGTTTAATTTTCTCTAGCCTGTTTTTAGTTTAAGTAGATATAGCTAGAGTACGTTAGTTGTAAACTGCAAGCTTTTTTAAAAGTCGTGTCAGTAGTACATATGTATTTTACATTATTCCTTATATGTAGTTTTAGGTGCTAAAAGCAAGCAAGCAAGCAAGCTTGCTAGTTGAGAATTATTCTTAGTACTCCACCCTAAACTGCAAATCCTAGGATTCCATGAGATGTTGCAGTGGCAGGTAACATGGCATCATAGCACTGTAACTGCATAGTATGAAAGGCCTCCTGGAGGCTTCCAGACAAGACAATTAACCTTTTCTCTTTTCCCACCCCATTGTATATGTTCATCCCATGAAGGGAAAAATGTCGCTAGCAAAGCTTCTCCAGAGCAGTGCAGAAAGTGGGTCTTTCTACACTACACTGTTATAGTGATACCATTCTGCTTTCAACATCCTGTGGAATTCTGGGGTTTGTAGTTTACTGAGGCCAAAGAGCTCCATGGCTGAGAATTCTAAAGGCCCCTCCCTAAACTGCAAACCCCAGGATTCCTAGGAGGTTGAAAGTGGAATAAGAGCACTGTGACAGTATAGTGTGGAAAGGCCCAGTATTTTCATGATGTCAAAAATGCTACCCAGCTGGTACTGTCTGTGGTCAGTTTTCATAGAAAACTTGTAAAAATAGCCCTCCCCATCCCCATTTCTATCATTTCAATATGGACAGGGAAAAGAACTTGTATTGAATGTAGAGAAAATACCTCCAAACCAGGCCTCACCTCACACTTTCCATTTAGGTGACATCTTATTTTGATTCTAAGTTTTTATGTTAAGGGAAACCGTTATTTTGAATTCCAAGTATATTGCTTAATGCTGTATGCAGGTCAATGTCATTCACTCCATCCTGGTTGCATTAGCTAGCTATGAACAAATTACTAACATCTGAAGTGTCATGCTACTAATTTTAGAGCTGGATTTCTATGAGATTATTTGTCTTGCATAAGAAAGCCTCACTTCTGTTCTTTCTCTCTCTCTCTTTCTCTGAGCCAGGAGATAGGAGGAATTTAAAATGAAAGATGGGAAAGGAAGAAAAACATATTTTAATTTTTTTTTTCAAAAAAAGGCATTGAGAGGAGCAAGAAAGAAAGCCGGGAAGTGAATCTGATCTGCTCAGCAGGCAAAGACATTGAGTTCATTTAAACAGAAATGCTGTCTGTCCTTGTTGCGATGTAAGTGAAATGAATAAACTTTCCTGCCTGCTTTAAAAACAGGGCTTCTCTAGTCCAGTGGCTTTGTCAGGTCTGGACCTCTAAATGCAGCAGCTTCCAAATTCCTGAAGCTTGATTTTTTTGACAGTCAAAAAGCTCCTTCTCCTGTTAAGCAAGGCAGGTCTATGACCTGAGAAAATCTGTAATCCTTATGGGTGACAGTTCCCTTCAGCTTGCTGGGTCAGACTAAAATAGCATGTCTGAAAGAGAGGGAGTCTGACAGATGAACAGCTAGATGGCTCCTCACCTTATTGTGCCTGGCAAAGAGTTATTTTATTGCAGAAGAAAGAGGTGGAGAGAGAGAGGGAGAAACAGAGAGAACCAGAGAGAGTAAGAGAATGAACAGGAGAGGAAGAGAAGAGAGGGAGAGAAAACTGTCCTACTGAAACACTTTGTTTCTCCAGAATGAACCTTCCTGGGAATCAAAGGCCAGTGTAACTACACTGTCGGCAAGTCAGGGACAAGGGTAGAATCATAGAATCTTAGAGTAAATCTTAGGGTGAAATGGCTGAAGGCCTTGTGACTATGGTGGAAGCCAGCAGGACACTTTTCTCCAGTGATAGAGATGTCTTTTTCTCATGTGTCCCTATCACCTCCGTGCAAGGCTCCAAAAAGTGTCTTATGCCAGCAAAATTGCCTACTATGCTGGCATAGAAACCATCAGGCTTCTAGTGAATGGTGACAACGATGATTGGAAATGATGGTGATGGTGGTATTAGCAATCACACTGACTTTTTTTTTCTCAGCATATATCTCCCTACAATGATTCCCAGTGTTCCCAGTGTTCCCAGTTCAGGTTTTAATTCCTACAACTGTTTTGGAAGGCAGATTAGTAGCACTAAAGCAAAGAGATGGAAAGAGCATTAGTTTGGATCTGACAGTCTCAATGAAAGTAGCATTTTGGCAGCTTCCCTTACTTGTTGGAAGAATGTGCTTCATCTCAGGAATGTGCACCTGGGTGACACCTGCAGGGCATTGTGGAGAAGATAAGCATGGACAAAGCAAAAATGCATGTATTTTGAAAGGAAATGGCTAAAAATATTTACAGGCAGGAAAATAGGCCCAAGCATGCTTGCGTCAATAGGGAAAATGCACACCTTATGTAAAATGTGTAAATAACATTGATGTATTTAAGTCTGTTACTCAAAGTCTCAAATCAAGTTTCAAGTCTCTACCTTCAAGTCTCAAGTCCTTGCAAGAAACTTTCAAATCAAGTCTCAAGTCTGGGGGGCAGTTCCTGAAGAGGAGAATAGGATCCTTCTTACTCCCCATTACTGAAGCTTTAAAAGCTTTAGAAAGAAGTTTTTGAAGGTGAGTCTTGCCTTCTGCTTTAAGGAAAAGTTTTAGAAGGCTCCTCCGATATACAGTGAGGATAGCAGACCTCAGCCCTGCCTTAAGCCCATTGCCTAACACATTTGCTGTTCCCCTCCAAGAAATGGTCCAAGCTTTGGCCTTGAGACAGATTATCACATGACAGTGGGCAAAAAGAGATGGAAGTGTTATTCAGAGTTGTAAGGTTTCTGGGTGAATGCTTTGTGTTACTGAACCAAGGGCAGCAAGTTGGTCTCTAAAAATATAAAAGCCACGAGTTGAGTCAAGTTAGTGCATCATTTATTGCCAAGCTGAGTCCAAGTCAAGTCACTGAAGTGATCTGAGTCCGAGTTGAGTCTGAGTCAATTGTTTAGAGTCTCCATCACTAGTAAATAATTAGGGAAAATAGAATAAAATGTGTGCATATTTTTAAGTGCAAGAAGAAAAGAAGGTCTTGGGATCTGATACAAAACAATTACAGGAAGAAAATGAAGGTAGGAGAAATGCAATGGAACTGAGATTGAATGATTTTTCATTCCTACTAAATCCCATACTGTAGATGAGACAATGAAGCTTGGAGACCGTGGCTCAGGGGACTTAGCATTTTTGTGACAAAGACGAGACTTTGAACAAACGACTCGAGGTGTATCAACACTGCAACGTTACCACTGTCTGATATCACTTTAATTGCCATGGTTCCATCTGAAAGACTCCAAGGATTTGTAATCTGATGTATTCTAATTCTGTAACATGAGAACTTACTAAGAATGAATCCATTTTTTAAAAAAAATATGAATACAAAAAAAAAAAGGCAGGAAAAAGATAAAACAAGAAAACTAAAAAGGAAGAGGAATTTCACAGGCTATGAACAAAGCATATACCTAGATATAAGCTGACCATGATATGAATTAGGCATATATCATGATACAAATGGACCATATTTCTAAAAATAATTTTCTTGACATTGACAGCTATAAACACACTGTGTGTAGCTTAAAGCAGTGAGATCTTGTGACCATTGAATGATGGATAGTAATATTTCTTAGATGTGTGATTTTGGAGGCTAGGCCCATTTCTGCACTACATTGTTATAGTGCTATAATTCCACTTTCAACATCCTGTGCAATCTTGGAGTTTGCAGTTTAGGGAGGGGCATTTAGAATTCTCAGCCAGAGAGCTCTTTGGCTTAGGAAACTACAAACCCCAGAATTCTACAGGATGTTAAAAATGGAATAATAGCACTATAACAGGGTAACGTGGAAATGGCCTTAAGTCTTTTTGTAACAATAGAACCACTCAGGAACCAACATAATTTCAAAGAACATGTGCATCTCAAAAGATTTTTCTAGTACTAAATTTTCACTGATTTCCTCTCTCCTTGCAGACATCAACATCACCTAGATTTCTAGGGAACACAGGGATAGTTCATAACTGGGAGAATCAAACAGACAATTTCTTCCCCTCCTTCAGCCATTGGGAAAGGCTTTTCACCTGCAGAAGCCTTTTTTTTTTCTGGATCCAACCCATTGACGGATCACAAACAATTATTGATCAGAGACACAAATATAATCATTCAGATATTATTTAGCTGAGATACCTCAACCAATGAGCTCATTTTCAAACAATTATATTGTGGAGACTTTCAGTCAATGAGATGTTAGTTTCACCTGAATAACAGGTGAATAAATTTTGCCACAGGTTCAGCATTAGCTCACAGTGTCTGCTTCCTTCACTTACATCCAACTGTTGAAAGCTTCTAGACTAACAAATGTCCTAGCAGTGTAGGATTTGTGTACTAGAGTTCACTTCTTCAGATTTATGTAATGTTTCCCTCAATTGATACACACACACACACACACACACACACACACACACAAACAGATACAAATATACATGAGGAGTGAAAGGGGCAAAGAATCAAAACAGTACCTGCCAATCCAAGTCCACTCTTCTGATGCATTGGACTCTAATCCACAAAAAACTGTGTCATCATAAATATGTTGGCATGTAAGGTGTCACACAAGTGTTGTTACCAAGTCATGGCAGACAGGGAAGGTCTACTGTGAAATAAGCCCATTCTGCCTTGTGCAGTAGACAGCCCTCTTCCACATATATGCATCCTCTTGTTCCTTTTCATTTCAGATAAAAAGGGATGGATGAATATCATTTTCAGCTGTGCCCAGTTCCTCCTTTTCAGCTCTTTTTTTTCCATTCCTGTTGTGATTTAAAATAAGCAGCTACTAATGAAATTCAGACACTTATTTGTATACATTGCTTCTAATATCTTAAATACAATCAGCTCTCCATATCTGCAGGTTCTGTATCCAAGGATTCAACCAACACATCTTGAAAATATTTTTTAAAAAATCCAAAAAAGCAAACTTTGATTTTACCATTTTATACAAGGGATACCATTCTACTACACCATTGAACATAATGGGGCTGCAGCATCCACCAGTTATGATATCCACTGGAGGCCTTTAGAATTCTCAGCCAAAGAGTTCTTTGGCCTTGGTAAAAATACAAACTCCAGAATTCCACAGGATGTTGAAAGTGGAATAATAATACTACAACAGTGTAATGTGGAAATGGCCTATGTTTCAGTTTGTGTATTCATTTGAGAAATACAAAGGAAATAACTGTGTATTAACCTGGGAATCAAACAAGGATTCAAATGGGGGTAAGAGAAGTGTTGTCACTGCAGCAACTGGCATGGAGAATGCTTGTTGGGCTCCAGCACCCAGGAACTCTAAATTGCATAGCCAATAGTTATGAATGCTGGAGGTTGCAGTCCACCAGTACAGGGAGGGCCGCACAATTCTCATTCCTGCTTTAGGTTAGGGGAAATGGCTCTTTTATCACCACTGTTATTACAGCAGCATGTAGTTCAAGACAATTTTCTTGCTGTCTATGTGACTTACTACCCTGAAACAATCAGAGGTCATTCTTTTTACTGTAATCCAATTTTTATCCATCTCCATTCAATTCACTCAACATTAGACAGAGGTCATAATTTCTAATCAAGGGAAAATGTTGATTCTGGCCACTGTAAACTGATCGCACTAATATATGGAATAAAGTAAGGAGGAGAACTGTATGCCTCTCCAGATGTTCTTAGATCAGTCTTCCCATCAGCCCTAGTCAAAATAGCCTTAAGAATAATGACAGCTGCACACCAACACATTTAAAGGACCACATGTTCCCCTTCCCTGGAATAAAAGGTCTATTTACCAAGACCCTAGACCTAAACCATTACCCAGCATCTCTGCTTCAGTATTGCAGGCCAAAATACATGCTAAGTAAATGCACTTTCTGCAGCTGGGTGGGTGGGAGAGATTTGATTAAATGGGAAGCCAAAGGAGGCTGGTCTATGAATAGCAGCAGTAGCAGCTTCACACCAAGAAGAGCTTGAAGAGTGGCAAAGGTTTTCATTCAGGCCATGGTACAAGGATAAATGGCTCTTGCCATTTGTCCCAGTCTAGAGTGAGAGGTCCACCAGCTGCTATTTTTAAAAGGAAATATATTAATAAGATGTTGCATATAAGATGATGTGTAGTTTGGCTCTAACTGTAATTGGAAAATGTTTTTTGTGCTCAGTGATTATAGCACTGAATATGGCACAAGTATGCTTTGAAGTAGTTTGAGTTATGGACCAGTGATGTACATGGAGGTTTATAGCATGCACAACTAGGAATGTAAGTCTTCACTAAGTTTCTTCCTGAATGTAGCAACAAGTAATTTCTCCTATTTTTTCCCCACTGTGAGAATTTTTTTGAAAACCACACAGTTTGCAAAAGCTATTCACAGTCAGAACGTATTCTGCCCAAAATTCACACTTGATGGATTTACATAGAAAACAATACATCTTGCATAGGACACAGCATTTTATACAAGAAAAAATAATGTTTGAATGTAGAAATATTAATTCCTGTTCAGAAAATGTTGTTTTCTGCACAGGGAAAAAAAAACCCTATAATTGAAAATTTGGTCTGTGTAAAATTAGAACATAGCTAATTTGCATGGAAAGTAGCATTTTCTGCAAAGGATACTGCTTTTTCTACATGGAAAATAATATTTCAGTGATGATATATTAATTCCAATGCAGACTAGTTGTATATAATTAGTTCTACATAACAACTGACTGAGGCCATTGTATCCATGGGCTGGTAGATTTGAAATAACTGAGTTCCTTCCTCACTCTTCTCCTTACCTGTCTTTTTTATTCTTTTTTCATTTTGGGGGGGGATAGAGGAAAATCTTCCATTGGACAATTACAAGACAAATCTCAGCCATCAGAGTAGTTGTGCTGGTAGAACAATCTGCCAACTGATCTCTGTAACCTACCAGCAGAAGAAGGTTATGCCTGCATAAAGGCAGACAAACTGATTGAAGACCAATTGAGCCCACAGGATCTAATCTACAACAAGTGGCACATTGTTGAGTAATGATTCCACTGTTAATCAGGAGCCCTTACAATTATATTAGTCCTTTTATTTAAAAAAAAATTAAGAAAGAAAGAAAATAATCTAATGAAAGCCCTTCTACTAGCTCATATATTTGCACCCAAATGTTCCATTGTGGGCCAGACCACAATTCAGGGTACCACAGTTAATTTGCATCTGTGATAGAAAGCCTCAATTGCCTATTTCTCTCTTTTTTTTTTTTCCTGTTTTTTTCTCCTTTCGTTGGTCCAGGGGAGGGACCAAGAAGAATGATACGGTGACCATCAGAACAAAGAAGTTTAGAAACCAAGAATGTGTACAGCAGAAGAATTAAAAGAAAAAGGACGTGAGCTAAATTGGTTCCCATGGCGTCAACTTAGAGAAAGATTTAAAAAGGATCAAAAATTATATGGATTTGAGAGAAGAGAAAATGAACTAGATTTATTGATGAAGGGAGACCAAAAGAAGAGAATCTCTAAGCTCTATAAATTATTATTGAAAAGAGAAATTGAATCAGAGGTAGTCAAAGACTCAATGGCCAAATGGGCCCAGAATGTGGGACATCCAATTGAACTAGAAGTTTGGGAGAGAACGTGGAAAATGGATATAAAATTTACCCCAAATTTAAATTTAAGAGAAAATTTTTATAAAATGCTCCATAGGTGGTATATGACTCCAATGAGATTACAGAAGATAACTAAATCTGGGACTGGGAAGTGTTGGAAATGTGATGAAAAGATTGGAACTTTTTTTCATATGTGATGGACTTGTAGAAGAGCAAGGAAATTCTGGAAGGGGGTACATGATGAAATCCAAAGAATTTGTCATTTGAATTTTGAAATGATACCGGAGTTTTATCTGTTAAATATGTTAGAACAACACATACAGATAAGAAGTCATCAGAAGATATTGTTATATTTGATAACAGCAGCAAGGTTTTTGTATGCACAACATTGGAAAGAAAACAAAGATATAAATCTAGAAGAGTGAAAGTCAAAAGTTTTAGAGATGGTAGAAACAGAAAAATTAGCATTTTCTTTGAAAAATAAACCAATACAGAATTTTGAAAGGGAATGAAAAAGAGTACTGGATTGGGTAAAGATATAAATTTATAAGATGTAAAAGACATGGAAATAAGATATACATGTAATTGCTTTTTTATTGTTAATAGAAATGTAACTGCTCTTCTTTTGCGTAAACAGAAACAATGTAGTTTCAACTGGAGATTATAAGCAGAAGTGGGGGTGGGTGGGACACACTTAAAGATGATGTAACCCGCTCTTTTTTATTATTTTGTAATTAAATTTTAATAAAAATATTTTTTTAAAAAAAAGAACAAAGAAGTTCATGACAAACAGGCTGCTTCAGCACAAACAGATGGTGATTGATGTTCTACATCCTGGAACGGCCACTGTCCCCAAAACTGAAATCCGTGAAAAGTTGGCAAAAACGTACAAGACAATACTGGATGTCCTTTTCGTATTTGGCTTCAGAATCCATTTTAGGGGTGGGAAGACAACAGGCTTTGGCATGATCTATGATTCCCTGGACTATACAAATTAAAAATGAACCAAAGCACAAATTAGCCAGGCATGGCTTGTATGAAAAGAAAAAGACTTCAAGGAAACAACATAGAGAATGTAAGAATAGGATGAAGAAGATCAGGGGAATGGCTAAAGCAAACGTTGGGGCTGGCGAGAACTGAGCCAACCAGGGGACATAGCAGAAAAACTAAATTATACCAGCAGAGAACCTCTGGAGTCAATACTGTGGTACACCATAGCTCTTCAAATAAATTTGTAAAAATGAAAAAAGAATTGCCTGTTTCTCCACAGGCATGCCGTGATGTAGACAGAGGTGGAAAATGTCAGTTTGGGGGGAAGAAATAGGGGGAGGAAATGTAGTCACACAATATGAGATATTCCTTAGAGTTTTATAAATAGTCTCATTTGACTATCTCAGGTTGCTTTCAAAATGCAATGAAAAGCTTATTACAGGAGCCAGCTGACTAAACAGAATCAGGACGATTCAGTGAGAGGGTAGGAATGTGCAGATTAGCACAGAATGTTCTACTGTTCCCCTCCATGGGCTGGCTATCAATAGAAACTCTGCAGATTGTTTTGATATCTCAAGAGTTTTCACACAATTTCCACACATGCCAGCCCACTCCTGTCTCCCCGCTTACTCCAACCATTTGTACATGTAGCTGTTCATTGGAGATGGGCTGATCTGTCAGTCTCAGTCTTGCAGAGATTGTCAGGTTTTTTAAGGTCAAGTTTGTTCAGTCCTGTTTCTGCAAAAAGCTTCTGTGTGTGTGTGCGTGCACGTGCATGTATGTGTGTGTAGCTTTTCCAAACAGCAATATATGAGGAAATCTCTTCTTTTCTTCTGGTCTACAGTAATCTCTTTTTCATTTGCAATTTTGTGAACGTTGTTGAATATACAGATTTCCCCATGTAGGCTATGATGCAATTTTGACTGCACTTGTCTAAAATGTACACATTTCATGCACATTTTCTTCAAACCCATGCATCTGAGTGTTCAGGTTTTTGTAGATAGATTGTATCACACAGATCTACAGATTCTGATAATGTAGTTCTTTCTGGTCTTCTTAGATAGTGCAAATTTGGGAAATCTAGGACAAACAAACAAAAACAGCACAGCTGTTGACTTCCATGTAAATTGGGTGGTGAATGCATTCTGAGTTTTAGTCTGATCTTTAAAATTCAGCATTTCTATCAAAGGGGGCATAATGGATTTAAATTACAGGTGAAAACTCGAAGCAGATTCACTTCCCCACTGACATGGCAGCTGCCAGCTTCTACTGGGGGGAAAAGCTGTGAAGGAATTAATTATTCACCCTTCCCCATCCTTCATCCTGCAGAGTTAAGTGTCTTGCAAGGTGTTGCAAAAAGGAGTAGCGAAACCACACCAACTGAAGCCCTACAATCATGGCTTTCTAAGGGCATGTCCAGAGAAGAAGGTAGAGTTTGCTTTTGATTTTGAGCATTTAAATCTATTATGTCCGAACTCTGGTTTCTTGTTTATTCTTTTTCCCCTTTAGCTAGAGTGTATGGTATGGTCTGTCAACCTGTGAATCTTTAAAATATGATTCCAGTATTATTCTTTGTTGTGCAATAAAAAAAAAACATTTAACTCAAGAGAAAGCATTTTTTAGAAAAATTTCCAGAGAAGACCATTTTTTTGAACAGGTGAATGGGAAAAGAGTTTTTGTTTTCAAATCTTCTCTACTTTACTTTCAGAGAAAAAAGGCCTTTTCCCAGACAACTCTGTTGCTATTTCAGGGCTGTTCATTCTAGCCTTTGCACAAGTTGGGGGAACTGTGTTTTTAAAGGTCTGCAGAGAAAAAATCAGGTCAACAGGTTTCCTCCTGCCTCTTTTAGCCGGGCAAGAGATACCCCTTCATCTTAATGGTGAAACGGACAAGAGCATTCAAGCCGCTTGTCAACTGTAGTTCTGCAGTGAAGGATTTTCCTCTTTGTGACAGGTGCTATGTGTGCGTCTGCAAGCCTGACTTAAATGGGTCAGCACTGCTGCTCTTTGCATTAGATCAAGAGTGGGCCAAGTGCAGTGTTGGTACCACATGGTGCCTCCAAAACTGTCCTGTGACCCTCAGTCTTTCCAGACACCCTGGACTACTCTTTTATTCTGGCCAAAAAAGGAGAGGGTGCCTCCAGAAGTGGCTATTGCCTTTTACAAAGCTCACCTCCTTCCAAAACTCACTCTTTCGAATCTGAGGAATCTGACACAGGGGAGCTGGATTGCAGTTGCTGGCTGAATATGAGAAGCTTTTCTTTTTTTCTTAAAATACTTTATTAAATTGTAAAGTATAAGATCGAGTAAACTAACAATAATTCATTCCCTTATTATCCATTCCCCCTCATCAATTAATTGTACAACAACGAAAAGTGAAAGCTAATTGACATACTACACTGTTCTAGTGCCCTTTTTCCACTTTCAACATCCTGTGGAATTCTGGGGTTTGCAGCTGACTGAGGCCAAAGAGCTCTTTGGGTGAGAATTCTAAATGTTCCTCCTAAACTGTAAAGCCCAGGATTCCATAGGATGCCCTTATTTTTGCCACTCTACTTTGTATTTATCTGGTATATTAGTATCTGTGCTTTCATCATTAGCATATTGAATAAATGGGTACTTTTTTAAAAAAGAATGCATCTGGTTTAACTTTTACTTTACTCAATAAGATACTATGGGACAATTTTTCCATGCTATAAACCATATATTTTTATAGCATAAAGAGAGTAAATAATTATGACTATTTTTCCATCCTTGAGCTATTACCATTCAAGTAGTCACAAAGCAAAATATCACAAGGACTTCATAGGAAAAACTATTATCTCTTTTGAAAAGACATTGTAGCCATAGCTTAGAATCCTTCACAACTGGCATCTTCAGAATAAAAGATTGTTGATTAATAATTAAATCCCAGAAAGGACTGACAAGTGGGCAGTCCACCACATATGCCAGTGGTTGCCCCTAGAACACAACCCCTCCAGCAAAGCCCTGACCTGACACTTTTATTTCTGTAGATCGGGAGTGATGTTCTATAAATATTGTGTAGTAATTTTAAAGTGTTTTTTTCTCCCTGAATATGGGCTGAAAATGTTCAAGATGGTTTGGGGGACCAAATTTTGGCCCAGGTCCTGTCCGGTATGGGTTTCTGCAAGTCTGATTCCCAGCTCGTTTTAAGTTCTTTTTTGTTAACTGTTATTTTATCGAGAAGGTCATGCAATCAGGGTACTATTTCCATGGAGCTGACATCCATATCCAGACCCAATTATCAAAATCTGTCAATTTGTTAATAGCTACCCATTTCATTTGTACTTGCTTTATCAAGCTTGAAATGTAAATCAATTAACCCTGTGTGGATGAAAAACTCTTCTATCTGCACAAAAGATAAAAGCTTCTTCTCCTGATAAAAATCCATAAGTTTGCATAGATCACACTTTCTCCAAATTGCCCAGTTTATTGATTGAAAATTGGGAAATGATAAAAGATATCTTACTTGTGTCAGTGGAATTATAACTGGTGACATCTGCTACTGCTATCTCCTCCAGATATCCAATGTTGATCCAGTACAAGCATTCAATAGGGATTGTGAATTGGGATTTTTCTTTTCTTTTCCTTTCCTATCTTTTTTTCTTTCTTTTTTTCTTTCTTCATTCTAGGAAGAACTAATTACTTCTGTCATCTTTCAACATAACTGCAAAAGATGTTTTAATTGTATGGTATCAATATAAACCTGCAGATTAGGGACAGCTCAACCTCCATGTTGCACTTTAGTATATATTAAACTCATTCATAACCTTGATCATGTTTTATTTAATATAAATGTATTTACCATTGCTTGCCAGTTGTTCAGGACCTTATCATAGGAGGTTAGTTGTATTCCACCTAGGAGTGACAAGTTTAATTTATATCACTTAATTATTTCACATTTAATCTTCTTCATTATCAAATTACAATTGCAGAGTAAAATATTATTCAAATTCTTATAAATTTGAACTCCCAATAAATACATTTTAACCATGTTTTATTATGGAAATTCAGATTAATTATTCTTTGCATCAATGAGCTATTATTTATATGAAGAGGCTCAGTCTTCTTAGTATTTATAGTTAATCCAGCTAATTCACCATGGTAACTAATTTCCTGAAATACTGTAACCAGATCTTTACTTGGGCTAGCTGGATCTGGGAAGCTGATGGCTGAAGTAGCTGAGAAGGACTTGACGGGGATTGAAGAGACACTCCTATCCTTTGAAGTCCCAGCAAAGAGAGAAAGAACAGCTTCACAGGAGTCAAACCGTGTTAAAGCAAACACTGACTAATCATGTATGGGTGTCCAAAGTTGGACACCTATAAATCTCCCAGCAACCTTCAGTCTTCTTGATTGTCAGTGCTCTTCCTGCTCATGTATTTCTTGGGATTCTTAACCTCTGGACTGGCTACATTTAATAATTACATGTCTTACCCTTTCTGGCTTTGGTTATCTTGACTCCTGGTTTTGTGTAACAACTTCTGGACAGTCTAAGGTCATTTCTGCATGATGGGGCTCAGTGAAGTCCTTTTGTTGCAGCCCTGTTGGGGAGGGAAAGTACACCAGGAATGCTCCCCTCCATACCTTGCCCAGTTGCTGAGGAGGGGAGTGCTCTGCCCTTCCTTTCCCTTCTGCAGCACAGCCAGGCACTTGCCATTGCTGCACTGGGGGGGGGAGGGAGGCATCGCCAGCATGCTTCCACCCTTCCACATGGCCAAGAAAGGCAGCAGCACAGCATGATGGTAAGTGTAAAATGGGATTTTTTCCATTTTACAAATACTGTGCTTGCATGACATGTGGGGACAAGGTGGTGGCAGGACTACAATGATGTCATGCAGAAGCACACCCACGGAGCGCTCCCATCATGTCCCAGCTGCGGGGCAGCCACACCATGCGGAAAGGGCCTAAGTCCTTGCCCTTGAGCCTCCCCTTATCTTTCATTAACTTCCTGATTTACTCAGGCATTAGTTCAATTGGATTGACTTATGTAGCCGCTCCCCATATGACAATCTGACTCTCCAGACACTTGGTGCCTGTATACATAAGATCTTCCCCCTGCCATATATACAAAACAAACTACTTAGTCTCAGAGGTGCCATTTGAAGTTGTCTTCCCACCATGCCCATATTCCTTCCCCCACAACACTTCTTGGCTGTAATTCTGTGTTGGGTCATTATAGCTAACTTGGAGCTTCAAGGAAGGACATTAGTGCATGCTTCTTTACCCAATCCATCAATACACAATCTCCTTTTTCACCTAATATATCAAGAAAGACTTGTACTTTTGGACAATAACAGATGGGAGATGACCGTTAAGGGATCAGTGGAGCTCTGGGGTGGAAAATAAGGCAGCTACTTCCTATCTTGGTGTTTCAGAGACTTTAAAGAGATGACACTATCTCTGTCCTGTCCAGAAAGCCAGTCACAACTCACAGCCCCCCAGTAGAGCAGCAGCCACAGGCAAGGCCCCACCCGAAGCTGCAAACCCCGGGATTCCATAGGATGTTGAAAGTCGAATCATAGCGCTAGAACAGGCTAGTGCGGAAATGGGCAAGGTTCTGAGTCTCGTGGGTTCTCCCTTTCTCATCTAAGATGGGCTGCAATAAGCGTTCTCCTGTTCATGTATGTGTGTTGTGGCTGTTGGGGAGGATCCTATCTGTGTTTGCACCTGAGTCCTGGGACTGGGGCATGACAATCTCTAGAAAACACTGGAATTGGACCAGGGTTATTCACAGCATGCTATTAAATATAGTGATGTACACTTTCCTCTGTTTTCCTCTGTTAATTCTTTTCTGCTCACCCCATCAGGTCTGGGGAGCACCCAATACCTGTTTGGGAATGGAACATGTGGGCAACACTGTGCAGATCCAGACCATGTTTGGGGCACGCTAACACTGGGCTATGGAAGCCTACACCATCTCTAACTAGCCCCTTTTCAGATTGTACTACAGGCTGTACTATACTCAGGACTGTTCAGGTTATACCATACTCTGCCAGGGTACCATTCAATATCCATATCATACAGCAAACATAAGTGAAAATAAACATATGAAAGGCCTACTTTGTCCTCTGCTGTCTAGCAAAGGAGGCATCAGTGCATATTCAACAAGTTTGCCTTTTAAATAAATATTCTGATTCCATAAGCATTCTGGAACACACTACATGAATCCATGGAACACCATGAAGTTATGCCACTTCATACAGCTGTCTTATTATGACCCTTTGCAAAAGCATGTCACTTTTTCTCATGGCTATATGCTTTAACAGGAGAGAGGAAAGAGCCTAAGATATTGAGCTGCTTTGCTAGCAAAGACACTATCATATATCATCTTTCTCTTAGCATTTGAGATGAACACAATCATCCATATTTATGATTCCCACTATGTCACTGAAGTAGCTTCTGAGTAAATTACATCAAAAATGTCATAAAAAGCTGGGGGAGAGAGAGAAGCCTGTATGAACTCTCTTCAGTCACTTGTACTTTCACGCATACACTACAATTTGTGAAAGAATAATTGAAGCATGAATCATACTAGATGCTTAAGGGCATGTGGTTGCCCAATTTGTTTCAAAATGAACCCTGTTTAGTGCTTCTTTGGCTTGAGGAGAGGAAAAAGTGGGTTTTTTCAAAAATCAGATTCATCATAATATGGTGACATCATTTTAAAAACCTGATGATTTTGGAGTTGTGATTTCTAACTAGAAACACGCCAAAGTTAATTCTCACCCATCTGTACTGGCCACATTCAGTTGGTGCAGCTATTCCCAGCACAAAAAAAATAGCATGGTGTACCTCCATTCTGTGCATCTGTTAAAGTGGCAACCTTAATTCAGCACCAGGAACATGGCTGAATATATACCAGCGGTATAGGGGACCCATGTCTCACAGGGTCAGAGTACCAGAGAATTTTCATTAGCAGTGTTCATGACATCATGTGCCACTCCCCACGTTTTACTCTTCCCCTACCACTTAGTTGCCATCTTCTCAGTAGCTGGGAATGGAACAAGGGCTTATCTTTATGAGCTGCCCCTGCTGTTATGCAGAGTATTCTGATATGGCTTGGTTTTGCATGAGCAGTTAAAACAGGTTTCAAAAAACCTGCTCATAACAGAAGTGAAAATTAACATCCAACCCCCAAATATCAGAATAGGGGTGTGTGTCTGTTGATTATGACATTTATGTCCTTTATAGAAAAAGCCTCAGAAAACTGGCCCTAGTATATCTTTTCCGCTATCGTTGGAAAAAGGGACATCTGGATTTTAAAAGTAAGCATTCAGTGAAACAGGTACAGTGGTCCATCTAGCATGAGGATTGGAAGAATATTTGAAAATATTTGATAAGTGGTCAGAAACCATGTTGCTTGAGCATCAAGAAACCTTGATGGGAAGACCCCTGGATTGACAGGAATCTTCAGAATTTAGGAGTTATTTTGTGCAAAATTTGCACTTTTTCCCCCTGAAAACAGCATTTTCTGTGCAGGACACAGAATTTTCAATGCAGAAAATAGTTTTTCTTTTTTAAAAAAATTCTTACGTGGTTGTTTTGAGGAGAAAGGGTTGCCTTCTGTGCCAAAGAACCATGTGTTCATTTTGTTCAAAACATATCTGATACTGGAAAAAAAAAGACTTTGAAAACTCCATGGTGCAGTCCAGTAAGAAACAAATTGCTAAAATTATTCATTGCTTCCTTCAAGAAGAAAATTAAGAACTACATCCTTAACCAGGCATCTTTCTGCTTCCTTCCACTCCTCCACTGATGATTTTTCTACATAAACTGGAAAAGAAGTATGTGCTTCTGATATGAATACTGTTCGTATCTACAGTATTCTGTGCACTGCATTGCCCTGGATGACATAAATCCAAATATATGCTAGACATCAGTTTTTTAAGTCATTCAGATTTCCATTTGTTAAATCAACATAATTTAATAAATTGCATTGCAATACAAGAAGTAACTCCATTAGCAATGCCAAGTGAAAATGTGTAAAATTTAAATGTCATAAATTGAATTATTGTCCTAAACATCTTTTAAAAACATTAAAATACACAATCTTTTTATGGAAATATTCTAATAACACTGATTGTATTTATCTCTAAAAGTATTAGCCGGAATATTTTCTATTGCTTTTCCACTACATTTTATTATGTTATGTGAGACTTTGCTATTTTTGGACTAAGAAGAGAAAATAAAACATGTAAAAGAACCCTGGGTTTGTTTGAATGTAGCATAAAATGAACTAAATCAAATAATTAAAGCTTGCTATTATTTTATCTGATTGCAGTCCCCACCACCACCATTCTTAAAAATTTACTCCATATTATTTTGATTTCCATGAGGTCCCAATCTTATGTAGACATGCTTATGAGTAAAACCCATGTAACAATGTAGGAATGTGTTCTGAGTAAATATACTTTGGATTGCATTGCAAGTCACCAGCATCTGTTTGTTTAGCCACACCCAAGGTGTGTAGCTCCCCCTACTTACAATGAAAACTCGCCACCATCAGCACTTTTGGGGAGAATGTGATCCTTTAGTTGGACTTCAGACTAAAGGTCCATAGAGTGGGTCCTAATTTAGAAATCTTAAGTAGATCTCTTTAATGGGAGACAAACAATTTTGTGACCATATCAATATCCATAATGTTAGATGTGCATGTTAGTGGAGATGCACGGTGATGCACTGCTCCCATTGAAAGACACCAATGATATCCATAGATAATGTACACAGATCCAGACTTTTTCTTCTTGTTCTTATGTGCTTTCAAGCCATCTCCAATTGATGGTGCCCAGCTTAGGGCAATGTTTGGTCAGATTTGCTGTTGCATTCTTCTAAGGCTGAGAACAGTGATTTTCCCAAAGTCCTCAAGTGCATTTCCCTGGCTGAACAAGGATTTGGCTCCTAATTTTGGGAACTCCTAGTCTAGCACTGAAACCACTAAAGCACACTGACTCCTGGGTCCAGTCTAACTACTGCTTGTTTATGTTTTGCCACGAGAATGAGGACCGATTTGCTACTATCAGTGCCTGCTACTTCATTTAGGGCTTATTTACAAGAAAAAAGGCTGGGATTTCCCATTTGCTAGCAATGGGTTTGGGAACTGGACGCATTAGTTTCTTGATCTATGTGCGTATTACCAATATAACATGAACAAATCCTCAAAGCATTACTTGTTTTTTTTCCCCCTTGAATCCATGAGCCATCCAATAACTATGCTGATTAGGAGATTTTAGGAGCTGTTGAAAAAAAAAAGGGGGTGGATGGAATTCTTTGCTAATTTCATGATTAAAAAGAAAAAGAAAAAGAAAGAGGAATTTGACAAATTTTCTACCTGCTTCAAGAAACTGTACAGTTTTCAAAGACTGTGCACAATTCAGGACTTTGCAAAAACCATACATGGGATTTTTGCACAGAAACCAGCATTTTCTGTGCAGGAAACAACATTTCAGAACAGAAATTAATATTTCTGAATAGGAAATGCTGCTTAATATGCAAAAAATCTTCACATACAAACTTTGCACACAGCAAGTCCTGAACTGCATGTTTCTTATTTTATTTTATCTTAATTTTTTACTTACTGACTGACTGACTTATTTATTTTTGAGCAAGCCAGGATTGGCTTTGTCAGGGTTTCCTGACATGCAAGACACATGCTTTTGGACCATTCTCAAATATTTTTGAACAGTCTTTCCACCCCTTAAAAAAAGTAACTTTCTCAAGTTCTCAGCATGAATTTGGACCTTGCAGGAATAGACCAAATTGCGTAGCAATACCAATGCATGAGTTACTTCTTACAGGTACACATTTATAATATCTTAATGAAAGGTCTGAGGGTAGTTGGGAATCTGAGTTCTTTCAGATTGAGGCCATTTCTTCAAGATGAAATCCTCACGCATCATCCCATGGCATTCCCAGCAGGGAAGGGAGCATGACAGCATTGCTCCGCTCCGCACCTCACTGGCTTCCTGGGAAAGGGAGGGTGATGCAGCTGTGCACTTTCCCATGCTGTACTACAGAAGGAAACATCACCATTTTGCTTCCCTGCCCTTCTGCATGATGGTAAGTATGGAAGCGCTGCGCAATCATAGGCACAAAATAGATTTTTCCCATTTTGTGAATACCTTGCGGGCACGATGCTTGGAGATGGGATGGCAGTGGACTGGTGACGAGATTGCACAGAAGGGTGAACAGCCACCCACTGCCATTCTGTCCCCAAAGTAGCACAGCCCCATCGTGTGGAAATGGCCTAGGATCCAAAGTATTCATGGACACCTGGCTGAAATGCAACAGTTTTGTCACTTTCTCTGTAAAGGTTGCTGAATAATAGACAGGCATGCCTGCCATAGTTACTCAATTGAAAAATATTTACCTGTTCTTCTCCTTGATGAGCCCAGTCTGGTGATGGGTACAGACAGACTTACTAATATCCTTGAATCTGAGATGGACGGGATAAATCATTAAAACTCAGACACAGACATTATGTGGTGCTGTTGCCCTTTACATTATCAATGTTCTTGGTGCAATGAGAAATCAAGAGGTGCTCCAATGCTTTGAACATTCCTGAATCACATGGGGGGATAGGTGTAAGGGAGCGGATGCCTTGAAACAGTCTAGTAAAACACAGTTGGGTTCTTTCAAGTGCCCTTATTCACACTGAAGGATTATCAGTCTACAGTTTCACATGGAAGTGTTATTAAATCCAATCAGACTTATGAAGGCGATTGACATAAAGTCAAAAACGCAGCTTGCATGGTAATAAAGCAAGAGATATATCATTTGATTTCAGTTAAGAATCTCAGCCAGAAAAGAGAGAAAAGTTTGAGTACCACCGTTGTAGATGCTCTGTGAAATAAACAGCAACCCCAAAAATGTCTGATTCAGGGAACATCTTAGAGAAGGAACATTTGCTAGCATAACAGCTTAACAGAATGATCCCCAGAGCCACAAAGCCTTGTGTTCACAGCTCCCTTCTTTCATGACCTGTCCAGATATTCCCTTTCAGTGTGAGCACCCCATTTGTAATATGGAGATAATGCTGCAAAAGAGGGAAAACTGCAAATATCAAAATGTGGGGAGGAAGGGGCTGAGGCAGAGTGGGGGGAAAAGGCACTCAGAATCCAAACCAAGTCAGGGGTTTGGAGAGGGAAAGGGAGTGGATTGGCATGGCAGCCCTATATTTCCATTCTCTTGCCCATCTCCATCCTTGGGTATGGTGGGGGGCATTGAGAGAGGGTTTGTGGTGCTGAGAAATTGGGGTGCAAGCCACCTTTAGCTGGCCAGGCAGTGGCTGGAGAAGGAGGAGGAGGAGGAAAGATGGGTTTTTAAGGGCCTGTGCATCTTGATTGGAGCAGCCAAGAGGGAAAGTTCCCTCAGCAAGGAAGTCCCTGGTGCGGCAGGGGTTGGAGAAACTAGTAAGTAATCAGATCTATAAAAGTCAAACCCACAAACGTGGAGGGCTGGCTGTAATTTTAAACTATCTGTTGTGAGAGTTCTATTCCACTTATCTGAGGACCAACATAAATGCAGCCATCCATATATAATTGGACTTCAATCCCCAGCCTTCCTCACCATTGGCAATGCTGGCCAGAGCTTCTGTGAGCTGCAGTCCAACAGCATTTGGAAAGCAGAAAGATTCTGACCCTTGACATAATTGAACAAAATGGGGTTCTGAATAGGCTGATTAAGTGATTAGACCCTAGACCAGGAGCTAATATACTACTTGCTAAGGAGCGATTCTGACAATGAGGTCCACCCTATCATTCTCAAGGTCTTTGCACACAATCCATGCTTCTTGCAATACAGTTATAGGCATGTTTACCCAGACCTAAATGCCACCATTTTCATTTACTCTTGCTAAATAAAATTAAAAATAAAAGTGCACAGAATTGTAGTTGTGGAATGCAATCCTATATATATGTGCATCTGCTGTTTTCAGCAATGGATACTCTCATGTATGGGTACATTTGATTGCTCCCATAATGACCTGAAGAGGTACCAGGCATCACAAGAGGTAACAGTGGCAGGACAGCAAGAATTAAATGCTTAGATCTTGCTCCTGAGTTGTTAGTTTTTTTCTGGATTGCTAATGTGTGGACAGGAATCTTGTCACCTTTCCAATTTCATCTCCTATTCATTTCTTCCCCCTCCTGTTCTGCAAGCATGCTTTGGTCAAGTAACTGCCTTGGTTAACTTTCAACAATACTCCACTAATGGAAAGATAATGAGTTTGCCATTGCAATGGCTTGCACAGTCGTCAGCTCATATTGACTAAGATGATAACTATAAAATTCCATTGCCAACTATGAGTCTAAGCACTCAGCAGGTAGTAAACATTCCTCTTTAGTGCAACACATTGAACAAAATTTGTGTGAAGCTCTTTTTAGGCAGTGTGTGTAAACTCTCCACTAAATAATGTGCTTTGATTAGCAAAGAATAATGGGGCAATAAGTAAAGGGTGTGCAATTTCATCAACTCTTTGCAATTCAATAAAGCCCACAGTAGTGTTCCAGAGGCACACAGTGTCATGTTCAGCATTGCCTTGTTTACTTATTGTCTTGGACTAGACGAGATAAGAAGAGGTGTGCTAGCAAGTCGGAAAAACGAGTGAAACAGAAAGCACAACATACAGCTCAATCAAGGCATACTTAATTAGCAAAATGTGCCATTTGCTTAATTAAGTGTATCAAAACATGGCATCTGAAGTGTGCTGTTAAACAACTGAAAAATGCATCTTGATCAGTACTGTACAGCAGGGATGGGCCAATTTCAATCTGTGAAATCTACTTTTAAAAAAAGCTCAAAAGCTATGGTTCAATATTGCATTTTAAAATTATGAAGGAAGAATGTATACTGAAGATGACAGCACAGAATAGCTATGCCTGAATAGTTCAAAGATCCAGCATGCCGACAGCATAAAAATTCTGCATTAATCAACTCCGAACAGGCACTCTTGGTGATCAATGTTCTTGCTGGCTTATACCAAGGTCTACAACCTGCCAGCTCTTTTTTAAGCATCCTCAGGAAGAAGTAGGAACAAAGTGGCCAATCTGAAAGTCTCCAGCCACCAACCAAAAAAAGGCATCATATACAAAGCACTGTGAAAACAAATGTAAACCAACAGGGAGAAGAGGAAAGAGCTACTCAAGGTGCCACAGCCCATCCTAAAACCACTGAACCTTTTGTTCTGACAGGTTTGGAAATGGAAGTTGAGAGCCCTTCTAATATAGGCATAGGGAGAAGCTTCATCACCAGATGTACAATACATGCAGGTCTAGAAGGGCAATGGCTGTCAGCCAAGGTGACAACACAGTAGAGCTCTCCTGGGACACTGACCTACACACACACAGTTTGACCCTAGAGGGGGAAAAGTGTGCCTTGTACCATCCGTCAGCCATTGTGCAGTCTGGAGAATCCCATGTACAAAGCGGTACTGGATGTTTCTTGAGCAACAATGAAAAGAGTACTTAACATTAGCCTGACCGAGTTATACTATGGCCATTTCCACCCTACCCTGTTCTAGTGCTCTTATTACACTTTCAACCTCCTATGGAGTCCTGGGGTTTGCAATTTAGGGAGGGGCCTTTAGAATTCTCAGCATGGCCTCAGTAAACTACAAACCCCAGAATTCCACAGGATCTTGAAAATGGAATAATAGCACTATGGTAGTGTTGTGCAGAAATAGCCAAAGTCACCAAGAGGATTCTAGTCAAAGTGTGTGAGTTCTATAAGAAATCTATGATGGAACCTCCATACTGTTCTACAGCTTAACAGAACCAAATCAAAATATTTTGCTGCCTGAGCCAAAAAGTAAAAGCATACTCCCTCCTCAGTCTACGTACAGAAGCTGTTTGACCTCTCCAATCTGTTTCATATCAATACTAACAACAGCACAGTATCTGCTACTGCATCCAAGAGAACAGGCTAATTTAGGGGCCTACAACAAATTCTTTGGATTACACAGCTCTATCCTTCAACATGTTTGATGGAACATTAGAAGAAACTTCTTGACAGGAAGAACATTTGAACAAGGGAACCAATGGCCTAGAGAGTGGTGGAGTCATCTTCTCTGGACATCTTCAAAACGAGGATGGACATCTACCTGCTGGGGATGCCCTAGCTGGATATCCCGCATTGAGCAAGGCGTTGGACTTGATGGCCTGTGAGGCCCCTTACAACTCTATGATTCTATGATTCTATGATTCTATAAATGGAGGAAACTGCCAGGAACCTGCTTCTGCCTGAAACAGCTGCCTCATTCTGCCTAATAATAGGGCTGGCCCTGTCTCCAAATGATTTGGAGAAGTCTGACATAATTAAGGGCTGCCAAAGGGTCCCAAGGATAAATGAACTTAAAAGTGAAAGCATGGGGGCACCCTCCTAGCCCTGTCTCTCCTTCTGCCATTCCTTCTTTCTTATGCCCTCCCCTACATCTCTTGCCACTTGGCCTGTAGACAGCTTCTCAAAATAGACTGAGGTCTGTAGGTAGCACACTCCTGTCCTAAAGAAGAGAGAGATCATTTGAATGCATAATGTCAAGGGGATGAGTGAGTGGTTCAAAGCTCTGGGGGTTACCCTGCCTACTGGTAAAAATGTATCGGGAATCTGAATTTACTTCCAGGCTTCAAAGACTGGGTGGGCAAAGCACAGATCATGGTCTCTGAAGAGATGAGATGCACCCCCAAGGCTTTATTTGCACTGAAGCTATATGACAGATTCCGCCAAATCCTGAACCAAATCAGAAAAATTCAGACCAATTCAGATGACATCAAGACTACACTGGATTAGCCCAGTTGGGTAGTGGACAGCAGGCATCCACAGAGCCTTTTTTTTTTCATTGAGGATCCACGACCAATTAATTCAAATCCCAAACAAAACTGGGCCAAGACAACCAATTTGGACCAGAGACAGATTGGATCAGAATTGGCCAGTTCAGAAACAGATCAGATCAGCATGGTCCAGAAGGATTCAGACAGAAATTCAGAGGTCTAAAATATGTGTCTGGGCAGTGTCTCCCCTATATGACATATGAGGAAAACGCCATGGTTCTTTAATGTGAAAGAAGATGAGGGCAGCTAGACATTCCTCAGTAACGGCACAAATGCACAGTCTAGAGCAAGAATGTCACCAGCACTCTTTAGTCACTGTGCTCATGGAAAGGGATTTCTGGGGTCACTGAAGTTATTAGTTTTTAGGTTTCACTATTAGTGACAGATCCCAGCTTGGTAGTTAAGGGCTGATTGTCATCTGAGTTTGATTTCTAAGTGTCTCTCTTCATTTTGGAATTTCTTGTTAATAGCTAATCCTGATGATAATTAATTCCTGTTAATTTAATTAGCTTATTTAATAGACCAATCCTCTGTTTGTCTTTCTCATTAATGTGTTAATTTGAGTAGCAATCTCTTTATGGTTTATGAGTCTCTGTGTCTTTTAGGTGTCGATTTTTATTTTGCTCAATTCCCTGACCCAATTGACCCTGAATGTTGTCAGATGTGTGAAAGACAAAAAGTCACAGTCACTGTAGTTTTCCAGTCCTTGTCAATAATAACAGATTTCTAAATCTCATTTCAGATTTGATATTGGAATTGGATCAGATTAGGTTCAAACCAATCTCAGGCAAATCAGGGATCACAAAATTGCATTCCAGACTGAATTGGGGAAAAACATTTGAAGATCCCATTTTTGCACCCTCCATCAATGTCACCTGAAGTTTCAAGCAACAACTATGTGTCTTTAGAAAGTGTTTTTCTGCTAATGGAGGCTGATAGGAATAGAAAATTTTTCACAGACTAGGCTACAGCATCCACCCAATACTTAGGCCTTTTCTGATATTATTCCACTTTCAACATCCTGTGGAATTCTAGGTTTTGTAGTTTACTGAGGCCAAAGAGCTCTCTGGCTGAGAATTCTAAATGCCCCATTTCTAAACTGCAAACCCCAGGATTCCACAGGATGTTGAAAATGGAATAATAGTACTATAACAGTGCCATGTGGAAACGGCCTTACAGGGGGGGAAAAAACCCTGGAAGTGGATTTTTGTTCTCTATGTTTTTTCCTCTCTACTTTACCCCATCCACGTTCCAGGCCTGATATGGTCCATGGTGGGTGCTGAAGGCAGAACGATTGCACAGTTCTGCTCAAAGAGCATATCTTAGTCTACGCTGTCAGGACTGTCAGTAATCTGGACACAATTTGCTCTCCAAAATGCTCATATGGATCAATATCCGTGGGCATCATCTGAGAAGAATAAATCTGCCCATTTGAAAAATACCCATAGAAACAGGTTTCAGGTTTCAGTTTAGACATGCTTTAGTCAATGGGGAATTCATTTCTGAGCAATGTGTGTAACTTCAAGGAATGCACACACACACACGCACACACACACAAACACACAGACACACACATCTTAAAAGAATAAGCAAAGAAAAGGATTAATCTAATCCTATTACAAAAATTGGAAGAAAACCAATGGAACTGAATATGGACTGGAAATCAAGTTGTGAAAAAGAGGATATCTGTGGATGTGAACTTTACAGCCTGCATAAGGAATCAGAGGGAGCCATCAGAATTCTAAATAAGGCCAAGTTGGTTTGTTGTTCATGTAATGTATAGAAGTGCCTTGCTCTGCCCTGCTCATTGATCAGTATCCCTGACCATGTTAAACACTTTTTATTACTAGAATCAGATTTGGTATACAGTACTAAAAGACTTGGGATTACTCCTGCAGCAGATGTCTTGTACTGATGATCATTAAAGGGTCCTGTCATGAACCAGGTTGAGGGCAGGAGATTTGGAAGGATATGATAGTATTTGAAAGAATATTTTAAAAGCTCAGAGCTTGAGTTCTTTGAAGATACTGCTTTATGCCTTTGAAGCTTACAAAGGTCTTAATGCAAAGCAGTGTGTTTTTACATTACACTTGACACTTTAATGTGACCCTGTATCTAAGGGCTTATCCGGACAAAGCATTCTTCAATCAAGTTTTGACCTTTGCAGATTAGTCTGCATAAAGTAATATTGTATGATACGTGGTCCAGATGTAATGGGAATGGGAGGGGGGGGTTTGACCAGCTCCAGGGGAAATAGACTTACCCTGAGAAGGGAAGGATCACATTTGCTGTTTAAACAACAGCAACAAGTCCAATAAAGATTTCCAATAAAGTTTACTAGAGAGAGGTGTGCATCCAGTTAGAACAAAATGAATAACAATGCAGCCATAGTCATGTCTCCTTCAAAGTAAAGCTCACTGACTTCAGTTAGACATCCACCTAAGTAGGTATTGGACTGAAGCTAGGTAGATCAATTTTGTGCCTAAATTTTCATCAGATTACAAGGGCTTTTTTTTTTAAATGATGTCTTTATTTAAATATTTATACCCACCCTTATGCTCAAGGATCCCAGATTGACACAGAATAAAGTCAGTTTGAAACATTTTAAATTTTAAAATCAGTAAAAAACATTTTGCATTCCTAAAGTACATAAAAGGACACAAAAATTAAAACAATTTTTTTAAAAATTAAAGCCATGTACATGTACAATCTTTCAGCCTTAAAGTCTTTAATAAAAGCCATGCTTTAACCTAGTATCAAAACAAAGCCAGTGTGGGCGCTAAGAAATGGACATTCCACACCAAGGCTGTCGCAACAGAAAAGTCCTTTTTCCCACACCCTCCCACAGTGTGTTGCCCCACTCGTGGGACACAAAGAGAGGCCTTTCCAGCAGTCCTCATTCCTCAAATTCGTTGTCTTATGCTTGCATGGAGTTAGGAAACTAGAGCTGTATCCCATCAAGAGAAAAGGGCTGAAAATGTCCCTTGTTCATGTCTGGGTGTGGAAATAATTTTGGGATAACAGAGAGATGGAGATCTCTTTTTGTAAAAGCCCTTACATACAGGGTAACATTAAATCCACATTGCAAACACCACAAAGCAGTGCTCTAACTACTCTGCCAGTGTGGTATAGTTGTTTGAGCATTAGACTATTGCCCTGGAGACCAGGTTTTGATTTTCCTCTTTTCTAGGGAAGCCCACCTGGTGACCCTGACTATGTTGCACACTCTCAGGCCCAGAAAACTCCTTGGTAAGTTCACTTTAGGGTTGCCATAAGTCAGAAACAACTTGAAGGCACAAAACAGCAACAACAACAACTGCTGTGCCACAACAAGCATCCACTATGTGGGAAATATGTCCCCTCTGACCACCCAACCCTCAATTTCAGATACAAGAACTACAAAGAACGCAGGAGAAACAGTGAACTGTAGGAACTTGCATTTTATGGGCTGGACACCCCTGGTTCAAACCCACCTTTCCTAGGGCACTCTGCTCTGGCATCCCCAGTTGTTGGAACAGAATTTGGTGATGGGTAACTGTGTGCCTGGAAACCTGAAGCGGGTTGCTTATGTGGGTGCTGGGATGAGCAGTTTCAATGGTGTTCAAGGTTCCCTGAGTGAGCACGAGGTGTACACTTCCAGCGTTCTCCCTTTTTGTGTGTGTGTCAAGTCCCCAAATAAGTGCAAAGTGCTCCTCCCGTTGTTTTTCTAAATACTTTTTCACCACAGCATTCCCCCCTCAGTGTTTTGGTGACACAAGGCTCACCTATGCCACAGGACTTGTCATTTGAGTCTATTTTTCTAAAATAAAAACGACACTCCCACCACCCTCTTAGTGCTTTACATCATGTTGAGTCATTAATAACAATTAAGAGTAATAATGAGTGAATTTGGGGAGGGAGTGAGAAAGGGGAGAAAGACAGAAGCATTTGAAATTATGCACAGTGTGAAAAAAGGGACTTAGTTCTCCCTCTGTCATAATACTAGAAGTCTGAATAATCCCCTGGGTTGTGGGGAGGAGGTTCAAGATGGAGGAAATGCAGTACATCTTCACCCAGCACATAATCAAACTGTAGGATTTTCTGCAAAAAGATGGAGTAGTGGCTGCCACCTTGGATGGCTTTAAAGGGAGACTGAAGAAATTCATGAAGGCTAAGGCTATAAATGGCTATGAATCACGTATTGGTTCCAGTATCAGAGACAGAAGCCCATAAGCAGGACACGAACATGATAGAGGCCTCTTGTTCACACACCCCAGTGACTGGTATTCAAAGAGATAAGAGAAGTTCACAACATTGTGACTCTTAACCCAACACATTGCTTTGTGTCTTTATGTTTGTGGAGTGGGGTGGAAGCAAATGCTTAAATCAGCTCTGAGAAGCAAATCCTTAGCTAGGGAATTCTATTTTCAGTTTGATTTTTGTTTTCTTCTAAAGGTTTCTCAGAAAACCACTGGCAATGCATGCATTTCATCCTTGCTCTGTCTAGGCTACAATGCTTTTTTTCCATTGATCTAATGTCTCAACAAGAAGATGATAGGTGGAGAAGTCAATACGGTATATTGCCAAGTAATCTTCAACAGTGCAGGGCAACATTAAAAGATCTTGCACCTAACATTCAATACATGTTATAAATTCACCTGAAAAATAATGAAATTCCTTCCCTTTAACATATAGCATGAGTCCACAGGGTCAGTAAAGTGTTCCACAGATAATATGAAGACAAAACCTGTCTCCCTCACCCCATAAACACACACACACACATCATTTTGCATGGCCTAAAGAAGGACACCTCCCTGCTTTTCCTCTATGCTTCAGTAAGAGTAATAGTATATTTTTTAGGTAACATTAAACTGAAAGGCCTAGATACACCAAGCATGCTGGTAGAGAATTAGTTCTTGCAATGTCATGTCATTCTGGGAGGGGGCCAAAATGGCTTCCTCCCCAGCATTTCCTTACCAATGTTTAAGAGTAGATGTGGCGGGGACTTCCATGGCTCTGTTCTCCCAGTCATTGACTGGATGTAGGATTTGGTGTATTCTTAATCTTCCTGAGTACCAGGTGAAGAAGGAGCAGGATTCTCCTCCAGTATAATGATGCTCTTTCTTCATTAGGTGCTCAGAAACAGCCAGAACATGCCTGGGCCACCCCTTTGCCCAACCAGTGGCTGGGAAGATGATGGTGTGCCTGGAGACCCTACAGCTGGTGTTGCACATCAAGAGTTATGCTAGCCTATGTCATGTGTCTCTTTGTTGCTGTGTTTTAGGCCACTGTTATAGTGCTGTTATTCCACTTTCAACTGTTACCCTGTGTACTGGGGGTCCCGGGAGGGACACCAAAACGTGCTCAACTAAAGGTGGGGAAAATTAACTCAGAGCACTGCTTAGCGTTACGAGAGGCAGGGTAACGTAGCGACATCTAGCGTAGCGACCCCTATGTCTACGGGGTCGGGTCGAGTCAAGGAGCACACAGAAGTTGAAGCAATAAATGATGTTTTATTAAATACAAGCAAACAGTGTATGTGACACATTCACACAAGATAACTAACGGAAATAAAGGTTAGAGTGATATAGAGGGATTTTTAGAGGAGCTGCTGATTTGGGTGATACTTCGCCTGTCCTGAAGCCCGGAAAAATGGAGAGCGAAGCTGGGGTGCGATATAGCTCAGCACGTGGAGCTGAGGGGAGGCTCGCCAAGCAAAGCGGCAGCAAGGCGGGATGAAACTCGGGAGCGATCCGAGGAAGGTCTCAGAATCAAGGGTTTTTATAAGGAGAATGTGACTGCAGGCTATGCCGTACTTGGGGGAAAACAATTGATTTGGAATTGAAGACAAAGCCTCCGAAAGGTCAGAATCTGAATGATCGAGTTATCGCAGAGGTTCTCAATAGAGTAGCCAGTATGCAAACGCAGAGTACTTGGGTATTGCATAGTTTACCCATCAAGCTGCCATCGTGGGGCAGAGGCTCTTTTGAAAGTTGCGTGCATTCCTAATTAGAGTACTTGCCTGGAGGTCTCCTAAAGCAGTGAGTCAGCTATTTCTGGCCTGCCTGTATTGTTGTTTGAATATTACGGCAATTAACGGCCGAGCTTGTTTGCATGTTTGTCCGGTGGCCTCACAAGCACGTGGAGGGGAATAGAGAAGTGCAGCCGAATTGTGATATCCAAAGGATATCTTTTAATATCCCCAAAGCTCGGACTAGCCAGGGCAGTAACACAACATCCTGTGGAATCCTGAGGTTTGCAGTTTAGGCAGGGTCATTTGGAATTCTCAGCCAGAGAGTTCTTTGGCCTCAGGAAACTACAAACCCCAGAATTCCTCAGGATGTTGAAAGTGGAATAATAGCACCAACAGTGTAGAGTGAAAATGGCCTTAATCTGTTCCTCCTCAGCTTAATCCATAGGGAGAGGTGGGTAACAAATAAAGATGACAGTGGGCCTTATCACACTGCACTGTTATAGTGCTCTTATTGTTTTTTAACTGCAATGGCAATATTGCATGGAATCATGGGATTTGCAGTTTAGGGAAAAGCATTTAGAAATCTCAGCCAAAGAGCTCCAGTGCCTCATCAAACTACAAACCCCAGAATTCCACAAGGTGCAGCCAGGCCAGTTAAAGTGGAATAATAATGCCATAATACTTTACTGATATAGGGATGAAGAGGAGGAGGAGGAAGAGGAGGGAAAGGAAGAAGGTGGAGGAAGAGGCAGCTCTTGCCCAATGTGAGAGAAACTCAGCTCTGTCCTGCTTGCTGTTCTGCCTCCATATAGTAGCCATAAACATATTACAAACTTTAATTCTATTTTTGTTCTCACTTAGCTGAGAAAACTGAGTAATAGAGGCTTACACATTTGCTTAGGGATGTAATTGTTGCTTATTTCACTCTTACATGCAGGAACAGAAAATATCACAAGTCTTCCTTCTGGTTTCGGTTATAAGAGGTTTTCACAAATTTTAATTTTATTTAGAACTTTATGGTGAAAATTTTGGTTTGTGTGAAAGCATTGCTTTTGTGCACATAGCTGTGTCCTCTGCACAGAAAGGACACTGTTTTCTGTGCAAAGCTGTCATATTTTTGTGTGGTTGTGAATAGTGAGAAAATCCTGAACTATCAAGGCAGTGGCTGATTTTTTTTTTTAAGACACCTTTTACTCATCAAGCATGAAAAATTTAGCAAGCATTCTTTGCCTCTTGACCCTTGTTCTTAAAATGGATTGTGAGGATTATAACATTTGCTTCTGCTCTCTTCACTGACACTGCAGGCTAGCTTCTGGGGTATTAAACAAAAAGGTGTTTTACTTGAACACTCTGCAATTCTAACTCAGGGATGAGCAAAAGACAGATCTGGATCCAACAATTTATCCCTGGATAATGAGAGTAGATTTATCAGAATTTCTGACTTCCAGCTTTTAACAACAGTGGCAATAAGATGATGCCCTTTCCCTGGAAAAGAAAAATTGGTAGCAAAATGTTTTGGGCTATCCCTCAATGGAGGGAGAGACAATTGTGCAGAGGAGAGGCAATGAATACCAGTGTAAATTCCTCGGGGAAAGAGCAGGATATGCACATAATGAAGAAAAAATAAATAAAGGGGACTGCAGATGCCGGCCAATTAGTGGTGTGCGCACAGCCAGCTCTGCAGCAAAAGTGTGAGACGTGCAAACATGAGAGAAAGCAGCGTTAGCCCCACCTCTCAGGGAAAACCCACAGTGAGTGTTGTTTGCAGGGATGTTTGTACATGTCCATACCTAAATAGCATGCCATAACCCTTGTAGTTCTAAGCAGGAAAACAGTAACCTCAATAAACCAGAAGTCAAAACACATGAGACAGCTTTCTTTCATGATGAATCAAGCCTTGCTAGGACAGACTATGACAAAATACCACTGCACACTTCATCTAAGCTGCAAGTTGTTTGCCAAATGTTGCCTGAATTCACTTTGATCCACCTATAGAGTACGACTTTATTAAATTCTATGTTATCGCTTCTATATTTATTATTTCATATATCACTTACAACCAATAGGTGCTTTATAAACTTAAGAGAATGTAACAAAATTTCGAAGGGGACATTTTGAACTATATCCATATTGTGGTTGTGTTGTTATCACTATGTGCTTTCCTGTTGACTCTGACTGATGTTGATTTTATCCCAGGGCTTTCCTGGTCAGGTTTATTTGGAGAAGTTTTACCATTGCCTTCCTCTAAGGCTGACAGTGTTAGTAGGCTATACACAGTCATGCTTTGATTGGCATAAGTATAAATTATACTCTACTATGGCTGCATGGCCATGCTGGCTAAGAGGAAAAGCTGACCAAACATGTGCATTGTAAACTAGGTCAGGAAAGACCCCAAGGCACAGCCAGGTCGTAGTCAGAAAACTATCAAGGAAATTCCAGCAATGATGAACTTACAGTTAGCCTTCAGTGATCCAGCCTCTAAAGACAATAGTGTCTGTGATGTTCCTACAGGATGACTGATTGTCTTGGCCCTTCTTCCTCCAACCAAAAAACTTTCCTTTTGTCCTCACACCTATCCAGCATCAAAGAACTATCAAGGCTACCATCAGCTGTTTGTCACCTAATGCTAGGGCCATTAGCCTATTCCGGACCCCATTGTCCACCCTCCAGACTCCATTGTTTATTCAGTCAGAGAACTATTAACACCTTCACCCTCCAGGCAGAAAAAGAATATTTAAACCCCAGTTTTGGGCTAACCAACTCTTGGTATGCTGATTGCTGGTCACCACTCTGTCACTTTGATTCCTGTTTGTGTACTGTCCTTGGGCTCCTAGTTGAAGCCACATCACTCTTTGCTTCTCTACTGGATTGGTAAATATCACTCACTTTGCCCTGAACTCTCGCTATCCAAACTTTTCCTTCATTTAGCCTTGTGTGATTGTGAGACCACATGGATTGTGCATTTGTTTGATTGTTAGTTCCCCCAATAAAACAAATAATCTTACCTTTGGATCTCTGGCTGGTTCTTCCCTGCATTAGTACCAGTAGACATAGGTGTAAGACATCTCGTAAGGTTACCCCCCAACAGGTCTTCTCTTTGAGCTAATATTCCCCACCTTTTCAGGGAGGCAATGACATCACAGGCAGACCCCTGTAGAAATCTTGCTGCTTGCGTGCTAATGTACCATGCAGTTTAGCCCTCAAATGCCTGCTCTATGTGACAAGCAATGCAGGGCAAACTGTCCTAACCAGGAGCTAACAACAGCCATCAGAAGCAAAAGCATCTTACCACAGACACCTCTGACCTTGTTGCATAGATTCCACTTACATGATACTATTCAGAGGAACAACAAAATTCGAATAGCAGTGAGAAAAGTGACAGTTTGTTTTGTCCAAATTCCATTTTTCAGTTTTTTCTGCTTTGTACATTTGTCACATAGACAAATAACTGGAATTTGCATGAAATGGGATGGCCAATGAGGAATCATCATCCTCACTGTCATCTTCATCCTCATCATCATCCTCATCATCACGATCATCAACAACAATAACAACTCACGAAAGAAAAGTTATAGGATTTTCCTTAATCCTCCTTTTGAACATTGTCCCTTTGGCAGTAGAATACCCATGTTTGGCAGCAACTGAATGGAAAATATATATTATTTGCTTAAAGATTTATTATTTGATTTTTAGAGTCTGCTGTAGGATTAATGCTTACTCAGAACTTATTCCAAGTGCTTTGAGTCTAGAAATTGAGCTGTAAATCTCAGAGGAAAATTCAAGTACTTTCTCAAGCTGAATGGATCATAAATACTGCAAAAAGCAGCCTATTTTGCAGTAATTTCACTTAAAACTACACACTGCTAGAGAAGTCAGCTTCATGAAGTCCTCTTGCATTTGCTGTAGGGGTTTAATCAGTCATCTGATAACATACGCATGTAAAGCAGCTGAGATAAGGAACGCATCATCCAAGGGGGTCCATGAATATGTCTAAGGTTTTAAAACCTTACATATGTCATTCCTCTTTACTCATGCTACCTCCTTATATTAAACTTTGGATAAAAATTATTCATTTTAAGAGCAGCATGTGAGCAACAAGATAGCTCCTGGCTTGTTTGCGAAACTGGCAAGGCTGGATGTAATTCTTGGATTCTTAAATGAATGTGGCATTATATCCTTATATCCAACACAAAAATCTTAAGTCCATCCAAGGTGGACACTACCACAGTGGACTGAAAGTGCTACTGTTTCTGTGATATACACCACATAGTAGAGATGGTGGACTTATGCAATCATGTTGCACATTGAAATATTAGATTAAGCTCTGCCAAGACTAAGTGCCTTCATGTATATTACAACTTTCTCATGATTTTTTCCTTGTATGCCTTGTTCAGAATCTATAAGATGATGCACATACTCATTCTAGACATTAATCAATAGGCAGCATCAAGTGGCAGCTTGCATGCATGCATGAACCATCAGGGACCAACTAGGGTGGACAAAGCTTTATGCCACTCCACATTCCTGTTTTTCAGAGATGTGTCCATTCAGCTGTGAATCACTGACAGGAGTGGAGGTAAGTATTATTAATGTGTGCCCAGATCTGTAATTTGGATTATTTATGATTCTTGTTTCATTCAACAGTTTAATTTACTATGCACTAGAGATGGCTAATTAAGCTCCATCTTGTGAGTTGTCTGCGGACACACTAATAATAAGTGTAAAAATAAACAGCAAAGTGTCACATTTTCAGTTACCAAAACTGAAACAACGCTTTTCTTGCCTACTTTGCTTTCCTTTAAAATGACATTTGAAATGCTTTCACAAAACCAGTAACTGATTCATCAGAGAAAGGGGAAGAGGTAATGCTTAATCTTTTTTTTTTTTTTTAGAAAAATGCAAACCAATCTTTTGTTCATTAATTCTGTTTTGTTCATTTTTTAAAAAAATCTCTGTATGCACCTACAAACAAACAGCTGTCTTAATTCCAAATGGTTATTATACGGTCTCTACGTAGCGAAGATCTAAGCCACTCATGCTCAGCAAGAGAATATCACTGGAATTGCTTGCCAAGATGACAAAATGATTCTGGTATTTAGGGCTCAGACTGAAATGTCAGGACTTAACTCTGAATGTGATCAAATTATTCTGTTGACATATGGCATTCCCATGAGTATATTTTATCACTTAAAGGAACATAATATTCCATGCTTAATATTTTGTCTCTTTTGCACAGATGTTTCTGACAGAAATTAATGCACGAAAATGTGTTTGCATTCATCATCCGCTTCCTTTGTGGTTAAAAATAATCCCTAACCCCAGAAATTGTGCATGCAGACTTATAATTCAAAGCAAGACCAACACATGAAGTTCAGCATTAACTCCAAAAATAGCTACATGAAGTAAGTAAGAAATTATTTACCAATCCACAATTTTCATTATTCAGACAATCCACTCAAAACATACTTATGGATCAGCAGGGGATGAGAATATAACTCTGACAAGGTGCTCAACTAGAAGGATTAGTTGCTGTGGTAAGAAACTGCTAAAAGCAACTGGTCCATCATGGGTTATTACTAGGTTTAGAGATTAGGCAAGTGGAGTTTTGAATCAGTCTCAAATCAGGCTGCTGATTTCAGATGACAATGACCGACAGATTATGAGCTATTTAATTCATTATTCTTGTGTTTTTGTTGATGAGTGAGGAGGATCTGTGGGTCTTCTGCTCGGGACAATAATGTTGACTTACTTGTTCTTGTACACAAGACTGGTAAAATTCATATATTTTCTCCTCACTGGATGTGATTGAAGGGTTTTGTTCCTTTTTTCACATTTGTTCATGATTTTTCAAATTTCAGGACTTTTTTGACAAGAAAAATCATTTGTGCAAAAACCACTGGATTGGTGTGTGTGTGTGTGTGTGTGTGTGTGTTCACATATGTGTATGTTCACATGCATGTGCACACAGATGAAAATTTTCCGCAAAACCTCGTGACTGGTTTTTGTACAGAACTGAAAAATGCACAGAACTGAAAAATGTTATCACTGTTGCTCTTTAGCAGAGACTGCTACTCAAAGACTACTCAAAGCAGCACTGGATGGGCTGTGTTTTTGTCTGTCATTAGGAAGTTTTTGTTTTTAGCCTTTGTGTTTGTGATTAGTAAGCAAATCAGTTTTTGCATTTGTGATTGGTTAAGTCTGTTCTGTTGGGCTTATTGTATTTCTATATTGCTTCAAAATTGGAAAAATACACTAGTTTGGCACACAGGTAGGAGTATTTCACCAAAAATTTTTGAGCAAAAAGTGTAATATATGATTCCTACCCTTCTCAAAAGAAACAAAACTGTCTCATTTTTGCACTCAGTGGCAGCCAAAGGCTTACCTATGAGTGAGGCAGCAAATCTGGTTTAAGTATTACTCTAAATTACCTTTAAAGGAGCTGCTCAAGGTGCTGAACCTTTTCAGGAGTAGATTTCAGCAATAGTAATAGCAATAGCATGTGTATTTCTGTACCACTTATCAGCTAAGTGCTCTCTAAGTGGATTATAATATGTTTTTAGCTAATTGCCCCCAACAAGCTGGGTACACATTTTACCAATCTGGAGAAGGATGGAATGCTGAGTCAACCTGGAGCCCGGCAGGATCGAACTCACAACCTTGTGGTTGCAGTACCAGCATTTAACCACTGTGCCACCAGGACTCTGTGTACTTTGTGCACCCTGTGCACAAATGAGCACTTTGGAGAGTTTCTCTAAACAAGTTCATATTAAAACTCACTTTGGATCCACTGCTCCAATGACATAGAATCATAGTATCCTAGAGTTGGAAGAGACCACAGCGGCCATACAGTCCAACCCCCTACTATGTAGGAACACACATCAAAGCACTTCCAACAGATGGTCATCCAGCCTCTGTTTAAAAACCTCCAAAGAAGGAGACTCTACCACACTCCAAGGCAGCATATTCCACTGCCGGACAGCTCTGACTGTCAGGAAGGAATATTTTTTCCTGTAGTTTGAATCCACTCTTTCTAGTCTCTGGAGCAGCAGAAAACAAGCCCACTCCCTTCTCAACATCCCTTCAAATATTTAAACATGACTATCATGTCCTCTCTTCTCTTCTGCAGACTAAACATACCCAGTTCCCTAAGTCACTTCTCATAGGGGATGGCTTCCAGACCTTCACCGTTTTGGTCTGGACATGGTCTAGCTTGTCGATTTCCTTCTTAAGTTGAAGTGCCCAGAACTAGACACAGTATTCCAGAAGAGGTCTAACCAATGCAAAATAGAGTGGTACCATAACCTCCCTCTATCTAGACACCATACTCCTATTAATCCAACCAAGAATCGTGTTGGCTTTCTTGACTGCCGCCTCACACTACTGACTCATGTTCAGCTTGTAGTCTACCAAGACTCCTAGATTCCTTTCACACATACTGTTATCCAGCCATGTGTCCCCCATTCTATATTTATGCATTCCATTTTTATTGCCTAAGTTTAGGACCTTACATTTTTCTCTGTTGAAATTAATTTTGTTAGCTTTGGCCCAGCTTTCCAATTTGTTAAGGTCATTTTGAATTTTGATCCTGTCCTCTGGTGTATTAGCAACTGCACCCAATTTCATGTCATCTGCAAATTTGATCGGCATGCCTTCTACTCCTTTATCCAAGTCATTGATGAAGATGTTGAACAGCACTGGGCCCAAGACAGAACCCTGTGGGACCCCACTAGTCACTTCTCTCCAGAATGAAAAGCAGCCATTGGTGAACACCCTTTGGGTTCAGTCAGTCAACCAATTACAAATCCACCTGAGAGTAGCACTGTCCAGCCCACATTTTACTAGCTTCTTTGGAAGAATGCCATGGGGAACTTTGTCAAAGGCCTTACTGAAATCAAGATATGCTATGTCCACAGCATTCCCTTCATCTATCAAGCTTGTAACTCTATCATAAAAAGATATAAGGTTTAGTCTGGCATGACTTATTTTTCAGAAATTGATGTTGACTCTTAGTGATTACGGCATTGCTTTCTAAGTAGTTACAAACTGACTGTTTAATGATCTGCTCTAGGATCTTTCCAAGTATTGATGTCAGGCTGACCAAGTGATAATTATTTGGGTCTTCTTTTTTTCCCTTTTTAAAGATGGGCACAACATTTGCCCTCCTCCAGCCTGCTGAGACTTCTCCTGTTCTCTAAGAGTTCTCAAAGATTATTGCCAGTGGTTCTGAAATGATTTCGGCCAGTTCTTTTAATATCCTTGGATGTAATTCATCTGGCCCTGGAGACCTGAATTCATCTAGTGTAGCCAAGTATTCCTGTACTACTTCTCTATCTATTCTGTGCTGCATTTCTCCCCCTTCCCCACCTGTTCCCCACCCCCCAGGTTGAGTACTTCTATCCTTTTGGGAGAAAACTGAGTCAAATAAGGTGTTGAACAGATCTGCCTTTTCTCTTTCCCCTGTTAGTAATTGGACATCTTCTCCCGCAGCGACCCTATCATTTCCTTGTTTTTCCTTTTGCCATGGACATATCTAAAAAAGCCCTTTTTATTGTTTTTAATATCTCTGGCAAGCCTGAGTTCATTCTAAGCTTTAGCTTTTCTGCCTTCTCTCTACATATCCTGGCTATTTGCTTGAATTCATCTTTGGAGATTTTGCCATTCTTCCATTTCTTGTACATGTTTCTTTTAATACTAAGCTCAGCTGAGAGTTCTTTTCTCAGCCATTCTGGTTTCTTTAGACATCTGCCATTTTTCCTTCCTATTGGCACAGTTTTAAGTTGTGTCTTCAGATTCTCACTTTTAAGAAACTCCCATCTGTCACGAACTCCTTTCTCTTTCAGTATTCTTGACCATGGGAGTTTCAGCCAGTAGTTTCCTAAGGTTACAGAAATCAGCTTTTTTAAAGTCTTGAAAGTGTGTCTGGCTACACTTGGCTTCTGCTTCCCACTGAATGACAAATTCCAATACAGCATGGTTACTCCCCTCTAAGGATCCCACCACTTCCACCCCATTAACAAGGTCAGGATCAGATCTAAAATAGTGGATCTCCTTGTCACCTCTTCTACTTTCTAGACCATGAAATTGTCAGCAAGGCAAGCAAGGAACTTGTTGGGCCTTCTGATCTTGGCAGTTTGACTGCCAACATATATTAGGATAATCGAAGTCTCCCATTACTACTGCATCTCTCCTTTTTGAATGTGTGGTCATCTCCTCCAGGAAGCCATCATCCAAGTCCTCAGGCTAGCCCGGAGGCCTGTAGCAAACCCTCACAATAACATTCCTATTGTTTCTTGCTTCATTATTTTTTACCCAGATGCTCTCAACCTCGCTTCTTGGATTTAAGTCATAGATCACTTCACAGCTGAAAACATCCTTGACATATGAAACTCCTCTTCCTCCTTTCTTGTTTGGTCTATTTCTGCAAAATAAATTATACCCCCCTATTCCTACATTCCAATCATGAGACTCATCCCACCAGGTTTCAATGATGCCTATTAAATCATATTTATTTTGTTGCACTAAGAGTTTGAGTCCATCTTGCTTATTTCCCACGCTCTGTGCATTAGTGTAAAGACACTTAAGATCATGTGCCCTTCCAGCAAGTCCTTTAATAAAGTTGCTTTTCCTCCCAATGTTTGTCTCTAGTACTACTTAGCCTGGTCTATCTATATCATTTGGGCTTTTTTGCCCAGCACTCACTGGATCCTTGCCCTGAATAATAATAATATCTCCCTCCCTGGCTGAACTCAGTTTAAAGACCTCCTGATACACTTTGTGAGACTGTTAGGAAAAACATGGAACCCATGAGCTGCCACTGCCTCTGTCAGGAATGACAACTCTCACAGACATTGGAGAATCTTTGACAGACTTTCTCACCAAACAAATCTCAGCAATGCCAAAATATTTTCACATCTCTTTCTTCACCTAGTTCATGCTGTTTTGTGTTTGGAGATTAGGCGTAATGAGGTTGTTTTGTCTTAATTTGGCTGAAACTGTGGCTGCAATTTTCTGCAACTTGACTGAAAATGTTGTTGTTCATACATTCATGGAGAACTAAACTTTAATGTGGGCCATCTTGAGAGGGCTGGAAAGGGAGATTAGACTTTTCAGCCCTCCAGTCGTCTTTATTCTCAAGGCCAACTAGAGGTGAGTCAGACTTCACTTCAGATTATCTTCACAACAAGCAGGTATTGGTAAGCTCAGATCAGGGCCCCTTTCCCACTATAAAATAATAGTGCTATGATTCCACTTTAACTGCCATGGCTGCATCATATGGAATCCTGAGATTTGTAGTTTGGTCAAAGGCAGCAGAGGGCCTCTCTGCCTGAGAATTCTAGATGCCCATCCTTAAAGTGCTAATCCCAAGAATCTATAGGATGGAGCAGTTAATGTGGAATCATAGCTTTGTAATTGTGCAGTACTGAAAGGACTCCTATAGTAGCAGTTAATTATAGATTTGTGGGGCAGTTGAAAGATACTCCAGGTCCCTGATTTATAAGCCATGATGCCCCACTGAACAGTCATCTCTGATTGCCTTGGAAAAAGACTAACAGAAATAGCCTCATGACAAAACTGAAGACTGTTTTCTAGCTGTTATCAGTAGCAAAGAAGACCTTCCAGAAAGTGAAAAACCTCAGATATTGCATTACATAAAAACCCTGCAGTAAACTCATCTTCCACTCTAGCTGAATCCAGTGAGAACCTGGAAGTGTCATGCAGCTCTTCTGGGCAGAATCTATTTTCTCTGATGAAGACAGGAGAATCCCTTGCAGACAAAATAGATTGTAGGGAAGACCTCTGGAGCCCTGTATCCTCCAGCTAGCCATTGTTCTTTCCACAAAGCCATTAACCATGGCATTAACTACAGTATATGAATGGAAGCCAGAAAATTACAGCCAAAAGGCTGTATCAGTGCAGACTCTTCTTTTCCATTCATCCTATACAATGCAACTGGATTTTCTGAATTTATGTTGTCATTAAATAGCATTTCCTACAAGCATGAGGCACAGAGGCGCACCTGGCCAACTAGAAGTACAAAACAGAATAAAATGCTGTTCTTTAATGTCTGAGGCCAGAAAAACTCATTCTCTCCTTTTCAGATAAAGCTGAGTGACAAAGAGGTAAAAAAAGAGATTATTGAATTCATATTGGAGGAGCAGCTTCCCACAAATATTAAAATGAAGGAGGGGGTGCCAAAGTTTGGAACTGACCAGTTCAGTTACACCTTCCCCTTCCACACACACAGTTTGAAATAATTTCTGTCATACCATGTAGAAGAAGAATCATTCTCTCCACTCCCATTACCATCAAGTTACTTCAGCTTGTAATTAGCTTCTCACTAAAACTGTTCTCCATGGCTTCTCTGAGGTCCTCTTCCCTCCCCGTTTCCAAATTTATCTCAAGAGTGTAGAGTGTAGAAACTAGTGGCAAGGAGGGCAGTTTATGCTTCATTCCTGATAGCTGCACAGTGCCACTGCTGGGCATAATTAGGAGCCTCCTTTGCTTAGCTATTTATTGAATTTATACCCTGCTTTTTTCATACCATAGGACCTAAAGTATTTTAAAAGAGAAGTTAGCTTCCAATATTTTAAAATAGAAATTAGCTAAAAAGTTATATTACAAATGTTTTTTAAAAAAACAATTAAGCAGTACTATTAACAGCAGATAGTTTAAAACAGCTTAAAATACATTTAAAATGTAATTAAGAACATAGCAAGATAAAACACAGCACATAACTTGCTCACATTGTGCTGTCATATGATCAAAAAATCAATCAAGGGCTTGCCTAAATGAATAGGTCTTAATCTACCAGTGGAAAGAAAGCAAGGAGGGGGCTAACTGAGCATCCTGTTGAAGAAATTTCCACACCCTGGGAGCAGCCAAAGAGAAGACACTCTTCTGTGCCCTCCACAAATGTGCTTGTGATGGTGGTCAGATTGAGAGAAAGCTTTCTCCTGAAGATCATCAGGCCAAGCTTGTTACCACACCATACACCCCCACTCTGTGGGATGTGCTATTTTCATAATTGGACATATTTTATGCCTGGATAATATGTTTGAAAGTGTACTGGCTGTAAGCATATGCCAGGCCAGGATGATCTCAGACATGATCAGAACATAAGCTCAGAGAGCATTAGGCAGGAAAACCAAGTACTGATGGGTTTGGGATAATCCTTTCAAAAAGTATAAGTTGCGAGTGCTCCTAGAAAAAATAGCAGGCAAAACTGCCCAAGTGAAGCAATCAGGGACTCCAACTGTGAGCATATCCTGTGGAGATCATCCCTATTCACACTATCTGAGCAAAACATTAAGAGGTTGTCAGGACTCCCATCAATGTTTTGTCACCAAGAGTTAGGACGATCAGCCCATTCCAGACTCCTTTGTCAACCCTGTGGGAAAGTCATTACCATTTTGTCCACATATTCTCCTTCAGGGCAAGAAATAGGGTATAAAAACCCCAGCTCCCAGCCCCAGTAAATTGTAGCACTTGGCAATAATACGTGGTGCACAGACCTCTGTTTGTTCTTGCTACTCTCAGATACACTGTTTGAGCCACTCCACTTTGATCTTCCATTTCAGGATTGGTAATTATCACCCTTTCCATCCAATTTCTCTATATCCAACTTTTCTTGCCTTATTATCCATTACCCTTGTATGGTTTTTGAGAGTGGCTGATTCCTTGTGTGTCTGCTAATTCCCAATAAAATACTCTGTTTAACTTTTATCTGGAATCCTCTTTACAGTTAGCACTAGTATACACAGGTGAAAAGATCCTGCTGTTACTTTCCTCTCACTGGCCTTCTTTGAGCTATAGTTCCTCAAATTCTAAAGAGATGCTAGCATTGTGGGTGGACTTGAAAATGCCCACCTCTTAGGGTAATCAGCTGTAGAGGGAAATAAGATCTTTTCGACAATCTGAACCCAAGATGTGTAGGCTTGGTCCCAGAAACACTGGAACCTCCTTGTCCTCTTCCTCCTCTTCCTTACTACTACATTATAATAAAAAACTGTTCGTGTTCCCAAAACTCAAATGAGCTGTTAACTTAATGTCATTGTCCCTGAAAGGTAAGTTTGAGAAAGGAAGGGAAGCATGGAATAATGACTGTAAATTTGGTGACCTTGAGCTGTCTGACCTTTCAGAAAGCAGAGATGTTATTATTTGTTATTTTTTTTCTGGAAGGAAGGAAGGAAGGAAGGAAGGAAGGAAGGAAGGAATAATTTTAATAAGTTTCTTCCCTCTCCAAGAAATTCTTCAGAAACCACATGGTTTTTGAAGCATATTTCCAATTCAGGACTTATTCTAAATTTGAACATACTGTTTTCTGAGCAGAAAATCAGTTTTCTAGATACAAAACAAATCCCCTATTATAGTGTTTTCTGAGTAGAAAAGAACATTTTCTGAGCAGGAAATAATATTTCTAGGACGTATGTAGAAATATTATTTTTTGTGTAGAAAATGCTGTTTCTTGCTGAGAAAATGTCCAAAATTGGACATATTCTTTTAATGAGTTCAAGATATTTTTCTTTTGATACCTATCAAAAATGATCGGGGAAAGCCCAAGCTTTTTCAGAGAAGGTTCATAAAAACTAAGCCCATTCTGAATTGTGTGGGAAAGAGAGAATCATGCATCACTAGATGAATTTTTATTTCAAGCTCGACTCAAATATAGTCTCCCTAAAGGGCAAGCTCCAAAGTTATGGAAATGCCCCTAACTGTATGCCCTTAACCTGACCTCTATACTATAAATAAATAAATACATATATGAATGCATATATAATTAAAACTTATATGCTTACAATGGAGATGCACAAGCAAATTTAAAAGGGATGTGGCCAAGCAACATGAATGCATACAAGTCAACCCAAGAGCATGGTCACAAGCAAAAGCTATTAATAACAAAGAATATAAAAACTGCAGTATTATAAACCTATAGATATTTGAATGGATGCATTACTTTTAAAGACAACTCAAGAAAAAAAAGAAGTCCAAGTCAGCATTTATTTTTTATAAAAATAGAACAACAGAATGTCTCTTGTTCTTTCTTTCACCACTGACATTCACACAGACTCACAGATAATCTCCACCCTCAATCTCTCTCATAGAATTATAGAATCATAGAATTATAGAGCAGGAAGAGACCACAAGAGCCATCAAGCCCAACTACCTGCTATGTGGGAATACGCAATCAAAGCACTCTCAACAAATGGCCATCCAGCCTCAGTTTAAAAACCCCCAAAGAAGGAGACTCCACCACACTCCAACGCAGTGAAGGTTTTGGTGGAATCTCTCTTCCTGAAGTTCAAAGCCATTGATCCATGTCCTAGTCTCTGGAGCAGCAGAAAACAAGCTTGCCACATCTTCCATATGATATTCCTTCAAATATTTAAACATAGCTACCACATCACCTCTTCATTTTCTCTTCTCTAGGCTAAGCATACCCAGCTCTCTAAGCTGCTCCTCATATGCATGGTTTCCAGGCCTTTTTCCATTTGGGTCACCCTCCTCTTGATGCATTCCAGCTTCCCAATATCCTTCTTGAACTGTGATGTCCTGAAGTGGACACAGGATCCGAACAAAGCAGAATAGTGTAGTACTATTACTTCCCTTGACTTAGACACTATACTTCTATTGATGCAGACTAGAATTGCATTGACTTTTTTAGCTATTGCATCACACTGCTGATTCAGGTTCAGCTGGTAGTCTGCTAAGACTTCTAGATTCCTTTCACATGTACTGTGGTCAAGGTGGGTGTCACCCATCTTATATCTCTGTATTTCATTTTTGATGCCCACATGTATTATCTTACATTTCTTCCTGGTGAAATTCATTTGGTAGTTTTGGCCCAGCTGTCTAATCTGTCAAGGTCACTTTGAATTCTGATCCTGTCTTCTGAGGTATTAGCTACCCCTCCTAATTTGGTCTCATCTGCATATTTGATAAGAACACCCTCTATTCCCTCATCTAGGTCATTGATAAAGATGTTGAATAGCAGAAGCCCAGGACAGAACCCTATGGCACTCCACTAGTCACTTCTCTCCAGGATGTAAAGGAGCCATTGGTGAACACCCTGTGGGTTCAGTCAGTGAAACAATTACAAATTCACCCAACAGTAGCATTGTCTAGCCCAGATTTTACAGGCTTGTTTGCAAGAATATCATGGGGGACCATGTCAAAGACTTACTGAAATTAAGATCGACAATATTTCTTTCATCTACTAAGCTAGTATTTCTATGAAAAAGAGAGAGAGAGGGGCAGAGGCAGAGGGAGAGAAGATTAGTCTGGTATGTTTTCTTTTTGAGAAACCCATGTTGACTTTTAGTGATCATACCATTCCTTTCAAAGTGTTTACAAACTGTCTCTTTAATGTTCTGCTCTAGAATCTTTCCTGGTATTCATGTCAGGCTGACTGGGTGGTAATTGTTTCATCATCTGTTCCACGAAGGCATCATCCAAGTTCCCATTCTAGTTTGAGGGTCTATAGTAGACCTCCACAATGAAATTGCTATTATTTCTCTCCCCCTTAATTTTTACTCAGATGCTCTCAACCTGGCTTCCATGAGGTAAGTCCCATTTTGGCAGAAAATAAATCAGTCGGTCATGGAACTTTTCACAGGTGTAAACTTCTTTGACATATAGTGCTACTCATCTTCCTTTCCTGTTTGGTCTGTTTCTCTGAAATAGGTTATACCTCTCTATTGCTACGTTTCAATCATGAAACTCATCCCACAAGGTTTCAGTGTTGCCTGTTGTATCATATTTACTATGCTATGGTGTGAATTCTATTTCTATTGCTCTGTGCATTAGACTAGAGATATCTAAGACCATGGGCCATTCTCTCTAGCTGCTTATTTTTTTTTCCATCCCACTGTTGGGTTCTTGTACCATATGCCTGGTTCTCCCTATAACAGTTGGACTATAATCTCCACCACCTGTTGAACTCCTGTCCTCAAGAATACTGTCTCTCTCCCCACTTCATGACTAATTTAAAGCCTTCCTGATAAGGTTTGCGAGAGTTAGCAAAAACATTCTTGCCAACTGCTGTCGAAGTGCAACCCACTACTTGCCAGAAGTCTGAGGCCCTTTTCACACCTTACCTTTTCCCGGTGCTGGGCTGCTTGGCTTGCGCATGAAGGCTTGGGAGGAATGCTGTCGCGTCCCTCCTGCTTTGGCTCCGCAGCTGCTTCCTCGTCGCGCGACCGCCCCCCTCTTTCGTTCGCAGTGCAGCCTGGGACCTGCCAGGCTGCACTGAGGAGAGGACACATGGCCAGCCTGGCTCCAGAGGTTCCGCACGCCAGGTAAGTGTGCACGGAGCCCCGGAGCGATGCACGACCGTGCAGCATTTTCGGCTTTGAGCTTTGAGCCGAAAATGAAAAAATGCGTGCGCGGTCCACGTCAGGCCATTGAGTGTCACGCAAATGTGAGTGCCTCGTATGGACCGTTCCTCACATTTACGCGACGCTCAAGGGGCCCTTTCGCTTCAGAAATGCCATGCGAAAAGGGCCTATCTCTATGAAACTGCAGACCATGGTCCAAGAAGCCAAACTGTTCCCAGAAGCACCATCTGTGGAGCCAGTTGTTCATCCCCACTATTTTTTTTCCCTTTCCTGGGCTGTGTCCTCCAAGTGGGAGGATATGCACCAAGGTCCTTCAGCTTCCTATCCAGAGCCTCATAATCCCTTATGATCTCCTGAAGGCTGTGCCTTTCAGATTCATTGGTTTCCACATGGACCAAAAGGAAAGGGTAATGGTCAGTGGGATTGACTAGTTTTGTCAGCTGCTGTGTTATATTATGTACCTTTGCCCCAGGGAAAGAACACACCTCATGGGACATCCTGTCAGGCCCACAAACCATTGCTTCTGTTCTCCTCAGCATGGAATTCCCTACCATCACACATCTCCTTTGGGGACTGGTGTTACCCTGTGAACTGGGGGTCCTGGGAGGGACACCAAAATGTGCTCAACTAAAGTTGGGGAAAATTAGCTCAGAGAACTGCTTAACGTTACAAGAGGCAGGGTAACTTAGCGAGATCTTGAACCCTATGTCTACGGGTCGAGTCAAGGAGAACACAGAAGTTGAAATAATAAATGATGTTTATTAAATACAAGCAAAACAGTGTATGCGACACACTCATACAAGATAACTAAAGAAAATAAAGGTTGGAGTGGTATAGAGGGATTTTTAGAGGGATTGCTGGTTTGGGTGATACTTCACCTGTCCTGAAGCCCAGAAAAATAGAGAGCCAAGCTGGGGTGCGATGTAGCTCAGCACGTGGAGCTGAGGGGAGGCTCGCCAAGCAAAGTGGCAGCAAGGCGGGATGAAACTCGGGAGTGATCCGAGGAAGGTCTCGGAATCAAGGGTTTTTATAAGGAGAATGTGACTGCAGGCTATGCCATACTTGGGGGAAAACAATAGATTTGGAGTTGGAGACAAAGCCTCCGAAAGGTCAGAATCTGAATGATTGAGTTATCGTAGCAGTTCTCAATAGAGTAGCCAGTATGCAAACGCAGAGTACTTGGGTATTATATAGTTTACCCATCAAGCTGCCATCGCGGGGCAGAGGCTCTTTTGTAAGTAGCGTGCATGCTTAATTAGAGTACTTGCCTCGAGGTCTCCTAAATCAGTGAGTCAGCTATTTCTGGCCTGCCTGTGTTGTAGTTCGAATATTACAGCTATTAACGGCCAAGCTTGTTTACGTGCTTGTCCGGTGGCCTTGCAAGCATGTGGAAAGGAATAGAAACGTGAAGCCGAATTGTGATATCAAGGGATATCTTTAATATCCCCAAAACTCGGACTAGCCAGGGCAGTAACACTGGCAAGGGCCAGTCCATGTGCTGAACCTTCCAAGGTCCCTTGCACATTCTCTGAGCATTGAAACTGTTGTTCTTGTCCCTCATCCTCACTGATAAGGGACAGAGCTTTGAATCAATGCTGTAATTCCAAACTGACAGAAAGATCTCTGATTCTTCTACTTCTTTGTGTCACAGTGCTCCAAATGTATACCTCCTGTGTCTAGGAACTGACCTCCTCCTCAGAGACTGTGTGTGTGTTCCTTAACCAGTACAGTCTGCTTTGCTCTGCCCAAGAAAACCTCACGCTCCCTAATATACTGAAGAGTGGGTGCACAAACCTCAAGTTTCTGGACCTTCTCCTCCAACAGGGCAACCTACTTGCACTTGCTGTAGTTGTAGCTGACCACACCCTCCAGCAAGAATACAAACATACCACAGCTACTGCAGGTGACTGCAGCAGCTTCCCCACTGCAGTAGTCCCAAGTAGGCACTGAAACCAAACTCCAGGCTTCCTCTCACAAAACTCCCTCACTAAACGCCCACACAAAATTTCTGTTGATTTTGTTGCCTATTAGTCAAGCCCCTGTTCTCATTCATATGAACACACACAGAGAAATACTCAAACACACACATCCCCCAACATCTATTTCCCTGTCCGCGCTGCCCTTACTGCTCCTATAATGAGCAGGTGAAGCCCTGAGCTGTTACGTTCTCCATTTTTCCCCTCCTGTAAGAGCTTGGGATTTCAACTGCTCAGATTTGAGAACCTAAACTTGTTCTGACAGATGTCAAAACTCTTTTGAGACCAGTAGATAATATTTGGCCACATTTTGGAGGTGAGGAGAATCTTTTGCATGAAAGAATGACAGAAGAGTTTAGATCTTTAGTTCCTGTACAGGCTTCCTTAATATTGAGAAACCATAGAAAATTCCCCATCTCTGCTCAGCAAATGCGGAATTAGTGGGCAGGATTCACAGACCAGATGGCATGGCTTTTGGATAGGCTTCAGACCTGATGCTTTGTCTTATGTGAGCTGAGTTAAAGAGGATCAAGAGAAAATCATTAGGACTTTGTATTGGCTTAACAGCCTTACCAGATTGTTTTCTGAAATCAGTTGTGTTTATACGAGTTTTGTTGCCTGTGAAGAACTGTGAAAAATCTGTGCAGCAACACAGCTTTGACTTCTAGAAATGAAACTTCTCCAAGATGGCTTTGCAAGATGGGGTCTCCAAAATTATATTATAGGCAGGTATAGCTCCATCATACCTAGGCCCAAAAGCAGGTGAAAGGTCCTCCCTCCATCCCAAATGCCACTGCCCTGGCCTCAGAGGGAAGAAAGGAGAGGTAGTATCTGCTGGACTTACTTCCCTCCCCCACCTGCCATTCCCTTTTTCTTTTGTGTCATGTCTCAATTAGATTAAAGCCTGAGGACAGGGAACTGTCAAATTAACCATTTGTAAGTTGTTCAGAGACCTTTTTGTAGGTGAACAGTGAGGTACGCTCTATGGGCCTTTCTTCACTACATTGTTATAGTGCTGTGATTCCACTTTCAACATCCTGTAGAATCCTGTGGTTTGCAGTCTAGGGAGGGGCATTGAGAATTCTCAGCCAGAGAGCTCTTTGGCCTCAGTAAAGTACAAACTCCAGAATTCCACAGGCTGTTGAAAGTGGAATAATAGCAGTGTAGTGCAGAAAGGCCCTAAATAAATATGTACCTACATACCTACTATGATTAGCTTATGGTATCGTCATTCAAAAAGGAGGAGGAGGAGGAGGAGGGCATTACCAAAAATGAAGACAAATGGGAATACTGGCTTGTATACATTTTGCATATACTAGTTCATACTACAGGTGCAAATTTACAAGTCATTGCTATAATTAAAGAAACAGTACATCTTGCCTTAGTGTGGAAGGCTGTAACCAGCTGACATATACTTCCTTGGTCTGCTGTCCAGGTGCTTACTGGAGATGGGCAACTCCAAGACCTTTGTCTTCTTTTAGTCCTTTATTTTTAAGCCTGACTTAAACAAGACAGCCTTCTGAATAAAGGAAGCATTCAGTGAAGGAATGTTCCCTGACAGCTTTCAGGACAGAGAGATTACCTTTGTAAAGCAGAGCAAACAGCCATTCTAAAGCCACCCATGAACTTCTCATTAAAAAGAACATCACTTAGAAGAAAACAAAATAGCTCTTGTGCTATGGCATGGATTAGAAGAACCCCTGAGCTCAGCTATTACATAATGTAATGTAATAGCTGAGCTCAGGGGTTCTTCTGTATATATTACATCATAATTCTCCAAAATACTTCAAAAATTTTCTGCCAAATTTTGATCTAAAGCACAATTTTCAGACAGATTGGCAAGCTGGTCTCCAAAATCCCGAACTCAATAAGCAAGAAAGAAGGAAGATGTATTTTCACAGGGGATTTCTCCCTAACATTCCCAACCTCACTGAAAGATTCACCTCTCTATAGTCAAAAGAATACATTTTCCCCACTTTGGGAACAGTGACCAACAAAGTGCAGCAAACTCCAGGCCCGGGCCTTTTCACACAACCCAGTTACAGTGCCATGGTGCCACTTTAACTGCCATGGCTGCATCCTATGAAATTTGGAGCAGGGGGTAGTTTGGTGAGTTGTACCAGAGGAGCTCCCTAGCCGAAGATGCCAAAGGCCCCTCCCTGATCTGCCAATCCCAAGATACCATAGTATGTTGCTATGGTAGTTAATGTGGCATCAAAGTGCTGTTAATTGTGTAGTGTGAAAGGGCCCCAGAAGTGCAGTCATTTCAACATTAGAGGCCAACATTCTGAATACCTCTTCTGCTTTATATTCTTGGCTGGAAACCAGCAACGGGGAAAGTGCAGCCCAAAGGGACCGAGCAGTCCACAAATCCCACTTTGGGCCCCCTGAACCCTCTGGCACTCCCTAAAAGCCCCTACTCCCCATTAATTTGGAGCGGAAATTTTTGGCCACCAAATCAAAAGGCAAAATGGCTCAAAATCATAGTGATTTGCCATTTTACCCCTACCCACCAACTCCAGGTCCCAGAAAATTTTGATTTTCTAGCTACAAATCAGCCCAAATTTGGTGTTGGTGGATGAGTGCAGCCTTTGGGGCATGGAAGAGACAAAAATTGACCCCTGCCTCTTAACTAATTGACTTTGAATATGGTATCTACCTCATTCTGATGCATCAAGAGCAGCAAAAGATTCTTTTGATACCTTAAAGATTAAGATGGATGGCAGTCAATCTCACTAGTTGACAAATATTTAATTGACATCCCCCCGACATACAAATGAACTGATGCCTCTGCTAAAATGGTTTACAGTCCATGGTGGTTTACGTTTAGTAAAACATATGAGGTGCCACAAGATTCTTTGTCATCATTATTAATGTAACCCAAAATGTACTTCACTTTTATCACCTTGGGAATTTGGAACTCTGAAATGTTACTATCTGAAATCTGAAACTTGTTTTTCTAATTGGGCCAATATATTCATTTGACAAGTGCAAAGTTTCCAAATCATAATCTTCCACATCAGGCTTGACCTTAAATTTAATTGTTTTTCAGTACTCAATTTAGTTTTGTACTGAATCAAGCCACCATAGGAATTCCATTAATCAAGAGTCCTCTGCTGTTTAGGTAACATGTGACACTGAATTTGTGAATTTGGGGCCTTGCTGAAACTTAGTATGTGTACTGGAGTCTTGTGTAATGCTGGACTGTGCCAAATATCTAAACTTGTTCTCTTTAGATATTTTTATCACTACTACTGAACTATTATTTTCTTTGAGTTTAGACTTAGTGGTTTAGTACCTCTAGGGTGCCATTTTCCTTTGGAAACAGGGGTGAACATAACAAAGATTAAGTTCATCCAGTCCTACACGTCTCCTACTCCACACTTTTATTTTCCCCAGAAGGGAGACACAGCTTTATGAGTAGAACAGCAACTTTATGAGTCTCCTGCAAATAAATTCAGCCAAATGTGAAACAAATTGCTTTTTAAAAAAATTATCTGGGGTGATATAATTCAGATTCAACAAAGCACCTCTTCACCCCAAGGTATCTTCTGCAATTGATTGGTTGTTCATGACTCCCTCCTGTTGCTGAGACACAACACACTTCCAAATTTGTGTTATCTATTAGATTCTGACCAGGTAATTTCACACCACATAATTCATTTCCAGATTGAATAAAACACAACTTCCTTCCACTCTAATAAGGTGACAAAAGTTAAATGTATTGTAAGTAGCCATCTTGTATAGTCAGTGTGCTTTATCAACTTGATACAGGTTATTTAAATGTACTAGACTCACTGGAAATGAATAATCAACACTTCAATATCCTTGACAAGGTAGAGAACACAGCAAGAGAAGAAACTGAAAGGATAACTTGTTGAACACTTCATTCAGCATGCAGACTACTCCATTCTGTTTGGGTTTGCAAAATTTGCAAGGCACTTTAACCTGCTTAATGAGATTTGAGTCATCACAATGAAGTAGTCTTCTTTCAAAAATGCTAACTTTACTCAAGTAGATCTGAAATGTGTTTCTCATGTCCAGATGGAAAAGCCTTGCATATTTTACTTCACTGGCTGCCTTGCAATAGATCATAGGGTAACTTGGCGAAGAAGTAAGGTTTAACACCCTCCCTCCCACACATGCATACACAAGATACATTCACTTAGCCAAACTGGGACAAATCCTCCCCCACCCTTCCAGAGTGAGATTCCAACTCAGTCCATCAGTTACCACTAATTCATTCGCATGCCACATAACCCACCAACTGTGCCAATTTGACAGGAATAACTTCTATTAATTCTCTGTCATCCCACTTTTTCAGCTACTTGTAAAATGTCTCAGTTTCTCTTCTTTCCACTTTTCTCTTTTGCCCTTATTTCCATTCCTGTGAACTGATTTAAAGGTGGAAAAGTAGTTTGCACGCCATTAACTCAGCAGAAGATTGGAGTAGAATCTTGTTATTCCCAGTAGGCTCAAGCAAGAGCAAACTGCTTCAGCCACTCCTAGCTTTTCTGTTCTTCCTTGTTAATAACTTTTACTGTCTTGATCATACACTGATGCTGTTTGGCCACATGATTACCAGTTTTCATTCGTGAAATGTTAGACAGTCTCATACCAGTCTTCTGCTTTGGATGTAGCTTCAACAGCTGAGTTTTGTAAACCATTTCCTCCACACACAGAGAGATGGGGTTGCAGAGTGGACTTCATGTTATCAGGAATGAAAGAATACTTGGTGAAAAGGGTTGCTATGACACACTGAGGCACTCCACCAGGAAAAGGATCAATGCCTGGAAGCTTTTTTTTTTCATATTGCAAGAATATTTTGTGAAAACAAATATTTGAACAAAAGGGGTATGTTTTGTGCAAGAAGCATGCTTCTCTGCTTTGCACTACATTGTTTCACAAAAAAAACTGTTTCACAAACAAATTTTCACAGAAAGGTCTTCCAGTACCCTTAAAAAAAAAATCTGAAAAAATGCACAAAAACTTCTGAGTCTGCTGAGTGGGGAGAAAACATTTGAAATGAGTTATTCTTGCATTTGAGAAATTAAAAAAAATTACTTCCCTATATATTACCAAATTTAACTACGATGTGATGCTAAGGCCTTTGCAATGGAAATCCTTTCTTATGAATCTTTCTGTCTTCCGCACAAACTCTATACATGCAACTAGACACCAAAGCAGCAAGATGTACTGAGCCTTTGCTGACTCTCCAGCCCAACTGGCAGAATTCCCAGAAAATGTTTTACAAACATTTCTTTCAGCTTTCTTCAGCATACCTAAGATACAAGGTATAACTTGACCTCTTTTCTTGTAAAGATCATAGCATCTACCACAACTGTATTGCCCCCACATTTCTCCTCCAACCCAAGATTTCAATTCACTTCAACAGTTTGGAGTAAATCTCCAGGAAAATTAGGAGGGGATGAAGAGATTTGGGATTGCAGAGCCACTTTCAGTCTACCATCACCCCATATATCTACCGGTAATAAATTTGCTGAGGAAGTCATGGAGATCAGTCTTAAGAAAAGACTCCAGCTTTCCTCTGAGGGTTCATCTTAAGATTTTCAACCAAAGACATACAAACATTGTCTGCATTTGCAGAAAATGCTATGCCAGAATTTATCAAAAGCCTGGTTTATGATTCAAAACCTGATAGTTCCCACTTGCTCCTCCCCACTCCAATCAGGAACAGATAAACTAACTAGGAAAATAGGTGGGAAGGCACATTACTACATCTGAACAAGCTGGAAGTCCTGACCTGTTGCTGCCCTAAGAGATGAACTACATGCTGCATTAAATATGCAGTGCACCAGTTAAAGTTACTATCTGTTTTATGCACAATTAAGCACATAGGGGCTCAATCTTGACTGATTCTACTATGGAAGGATTCAAACATCCCACATTTCTGTTCTACTCCATAACGTTTGTACCAAGGGTATTATCTTCCTGTTTCCTAGTGACTCTGCAGGGTGGCTGGAGAGTGTGCCACTCCCTACCTGCTGGAGTCTAACTACCATAAGCCTCATATAGTCAGTTCTTGGAGATGATGAAACCAGTAAGCCAACATCATCGGGAGAACCACAGATCCCTCACCACTATATTACACGATATGACATATAAAACATAAATTGGGGTGGAGAATAAGGGCCTCCTGATGTTGCTGGACTGCAGCCCTGACCATGTGAGCTAGGGCTGATTAGAGTTATAGTCCAACAGTATCTGGAAGGCCTATCATTCCCTATCTCCGGTATAGGAACCAAGGGAAATAGCCAGATGGTGGACATGAAGAGAACTTGGTGAGTGCTAATTTGTACTGTGAAAGTTCCAGAGGACTTATCCCATTTTTTGCTGGTGAGGTGCAGGCGGATTTCTATCCTGAAGTTCTCTTACTACCCAGCAACAGCAGCAGAAGAAATACTGTATATCGTAGCATTTGATTTGGTATATCATGAACTGTCTTACTTATCGGCTAAGGGGAGACTCAAAAGTTCACTCTGGTGAATCAAGTGTGAAAGGGAAGTGTAGAAGGAGAAGCTGGGGGTGCAGCCTATCTTTCTTCAGTTCTAATATGTGGTCTTCAGAACATGTATCTTTTTTTTTTCCAAAAAAGCCACATATCCTTCACTTTGGCTGTTTGCCTTTTAAACAAGGGAGTCAATTTTCTTTATTACAAAGATTGTAGATTTCTCCTCTACTGTCATGGCAATAGTACAAAGAAAGTGAGAACAAAAGTAATCAAACAATCCTGTTGCATGCATGTTTGCTTGGAAGTAAGTCCCACTAAGTAAAACCGCTTACCCATGAGTAAACATAAAAAGTCTTGGGGCCTTTCCACACTACACTGTTATAACGCTGTTATTCCACTTTCAACCTCCTGTGGAATTCTGGGGTTTGCAGTTTGGGGAGAGGCATTTAGAATTCTCAGCCAGAGAGCTCTTTGGCCTCAGTAAACTACAAACCCCAGAATGCTACAGGAGGTTGAAAGTGGAATAATAGTACTATAACAGTGTAGTGAGGAAAGGCCCCTGGTGTACCTGCTTTATTTTTCTACTGACTGTTGGGAATGTGTTGGTACATAATAGGAATGGGACGAATCCAGAATTTTCTGGATCCAAATCCAGGGAAGATTCTGGGAATCCGCAGATTTCATGAATCTTGAATCTTTCGAATCCCTTTTTAAAAAAGGGTTTAAAAAGCAAGGGAAAGAAGGATAATTTTGGGCAGAACATGCTCTCTCAGCCTTCGCAAAAACCTAGGCAAAGGCAAACCTCCCTCTGAAGAAATCTGGCCAGGACATTTGTCATAGTTTTGCCTCAGGATCTCCCCAGACTGAAAATGTCATGAAGGTCCTTTATACACAGGCAGGAAAATGTGGATTAATCCCACATTTTCCTGCCTGTGTAAACAGGGCCACATACTACAGTACAGAGATAATCCAGGTCAAAACTGGCTTTTCTTTGCATAGCTCCTTATGGCATCTTGGGGTTTGTAGTTTGATGATGCACTAGCATACTTGGCAGAGAAGGCTGTGACCCCTTGTAAAACTACAAACCCCAGAACTGTGTATGAAAGAACCTTGCAAGTGAGCTATGCAAAGGAATGTTTCAGCTGTCCTTGAAATCTGAAGCCTAAGTGCTGAACTTAAGTATGAAATGTTCAATTTAAATATCTTAGAATACAACCTTAGATGTAATTTGTGAAATTTTTAGCAAAGGCCATTATTACTCCAAGGGAAAAATTCACCTACTTGCCATCTCCCCTTGTGTGTCTAGTCTCTGAAGTTTTCAGGCGTCCTGGTCTCCCAGGTTTTCAGGCATCCCAGTCTCCCAGGTTTTTAGGCATCCCGGTCTCCAACAAACTGTTTGGGTGGTGGATTCGAAAGATTCGGTTTGCCTATTTTGGCACAGGGATTCGGATTCCCGAATCTGGAATCCCTGCTAAGGATTTGAGGATTCAGTTGGCCCATCCCTAGTACATAACATCCCATAGTTTGTCAGTCAGTTGATGGCACCTGTCCAAATGACAGAGTTGCTGTGGCCAATTTAGCACTTGATTAGGGTGGTGTTCAATAGTATGACTTGCATGTGTGACTTCTGTGGCCTGGTCTGCATACACATGAATATCATTTGATTTCATTCTAGAGCCAAGTCTAGAATCATAAATTGCAATCAGGTAATATTCCTGCATGCATGAATCACCTCACTGTAGCAGTCATCAACTAATGAATTGGCTACAGCATTTATTACCCTTACTAATTCCTGCCTTCAAAATGCTGCCTCTTTTCTAGCTCAACCAGATAGCACTCATTCATGGTTATTGTTGTGATGTTACCATAGTCTACCACCCCTCCTACAAGATATGTGGTTTTCATAAATTGGATTTATTAATGACCAGAGAACATGATAGGAGTCATGTTCACTGGGGACGTGTTTGGGAACATGCTGGTGGAAAGTCCAGACAGGATTATGTGGAAAACCATGACACTGATGGGTTTGTGTTAATTCCTTCACTCCTTCAGACTCTTTGCATTTTTGAACACAATGGAAGACAAACTCCCCAGATAAAGCAATCAGAGACCATCTTTCAATCTTAGCCTACAGAGATCTTCCCTATACCTCCTAACTGACCAAACGTTACGAGATTGTCAGGAATCCCGTCAATGTTTTTGTTCACTCCGGAGTTAAAGCAGTCATCCCATTTCAGACCCCTTTGTCAGTCCTGTGGGAAAGCCATTACAGCTTTGTCAAGGCACCCCTTTAGAGTATGAAATATGGTATAAAAATCCTAGCTTCAACCCCAGCCAATTGTAGTGTGTAGAACATAGAGTGCCACTCCTCCATGCTACCCTCAGATGCTGTCTGAGCCTTTCCGCCGTGACTTCATTTTTCAAGACTGGTAACTGTCACTTTTCCAGCCCCTAATGTCTCTGTATCCAACCTTTACTGCCTCACTTTCCAATAGCCTTGTACGGTTCTTGAGAGTGTCTGATTTCTCGTATGTTTGTCAATTCTAATAAAATACTTTGCTTAACTTTAACTGGAATCCTCTCTACAGTTAGTACTGGTATATGTAGGTGAAAAGATATCCTGCCGTTACCCTCCTCTCACAGGCCTCCTTTGAACTATAATTCCCCCAAATTGTAGGAAGACGCTGGCGTTGTGGTGGACCCCAACATCCCCGACTTCTAAGGGTAACAGTGGCACCATCTTAAGAGGGGCTCCATTGTTTTCTAGTTCAATCTGAAATACTTTGGGAACAAGTAACAATGAGTCACTTTCGATTAAGAAAGGCTTAGAAGCTTCCTGGAATAAGTGATACCTATATAAACTGTGCTTGCTGGTCAACTGCGGAAAAAATTACCAAAAATCAAACCCTTTTCTCCTGAATCCTAAAGGGGGTAAACTTGTAAAGGTTTCTGATGTGTTTTTCCTCTAGATATTATCTTTGAAAGATATTTCCAGTGGGGTTTTTTCCTCCTTCTTTTTCACTGCAGGGATTAAGTAATGAATAGCTTAGCAACTGTGCTTATATTGCCATCACATGACAGAGACGTGGTGGCAGTGAAGGTCACTCTGCAATAGGGTTAAGTCAAATGACAGTAAATTTCTCCAACACATTGCTTCTTGTCTTAGTGCTTTATCCAAACATTTTATTTTCAACTGAAAGACGGGTGCAGGGGTGCAGTTTAAGCATCCACCATAGGGTTGGCCTGAGCAGGGGAACAGGCCAGCCCACCCACCTATATTTTCTTTTCTTTGTGTGGAGAGCGATATTCTGAAACAGAGAGTGTGTCTTACATGTGGGGTCCTCCCTGTGAAGCAGAACTCTGGGGGCAAAAATAGTCTTCTCCATTATACAAAGAGCCTCTAATGTATAAGGAACAACAATGGAGACAAGTGGGGCTATTTTTCTCTCTGTTCTCAGGCAGCCAGGCTACATATTTCAACTAGCAATCTGGCCATGGCAATTTCTTCTGCGTTCAAAATTTTTAAACCTTAGATTATTTCTATTCTGGATATGAAGAGATGGCTGAATATTGGCAAATCCTTTAAAATGGAAGCAAAATGAAATTCTTCCCCATAATATTAGCAGCAGTTATTCACAGTACACAAAGGGTCATAACGTACTTGCTTGTAATATAGGTGTTAAAAACAAGAGGCTGTCCAGGATAGAAAAAAAAATGCAGCAGTGCTAATTTAGCACTTCTCACTTGGCTGAAAATAGAGGAATTCTGTCTACCTGTATTCTCTATTTCTTGAAGCATTTCAAAGCCCTTCTGGGCCTGGAGGAATGAATCTGTTAGTTTCAGCTACTCCCATTTCTGATTTTTTAAGATTAAATCTTCACTGAAGTTCAATGTTCTTTCCATGGGATGTCACTGGAGAGCAAGAGGGGGATCAGCATAGATGCATCCAATTGTTTTCCTGCAGCTAGTTGCACTGCAAAGATATCATTTGCAGGGAACCCTACTGAAAATCCCCCAAGAGTCCCTATGACTGCCTGGAGCAGCATGTCTACCTGTAGGAAAATAGCTGGGTGTATCTCACTCATCCCCATTCTCAAATGACACAGAAATGGCTGCGTTGGAGGGCACTTAAAAGATGGAGTTGGGGAGGTGGGGCAGCACCAGAAGGCAGAGCTGTGCAGATGTAGCTACACACACCAAACATGCATCTCCAAAATCCTGCTAGTGGCTCCTATAAAAATTACGCTCACAAAAAATACATCTACGATTGAACTGGAAATCACAGCGCGGTAATGCAGGGGGAATTAAGATGAGGTGAAGGTGTCACTCTATTGCAAGTGAGGAAGGGGATATCCACCCTGGTGGCCTCTTGCATGATCCCATAAGCATAGTAAGTCAAACACTGGGTGCTTCAGGTGTGGCTGGCTCTCTGGAGGATTCAGGGTCCCCTCTCACTAAAAGAGTGGTAGAATTCTGCTGCTGTTAGAAGGGGTGGAAATTATAGGGTTATCTTGTGTGGCACTATTATCTTCCAGCAGTGCTGGAGTCTCCTTAGGATTTAGGTGTTACTGCCCTGGCTAGTCCGAGCTTTGGGGATATTAAAAGATATCCTTTGGATATCACAATTCGGCTTCACTTCTCAATTCCTCCCACGTGCTCGCGAGGCCACCGGACAAGCACGTAAACAAGCTCAGCTGTTAATCGCCGTAATATTCCTATACAATACAGGCAGGCCAGAAAATAGCTGACTCGCTGCTTTAGGAGACCTCCAGGCAAGTACTCTAATTAAGCATGCACGCAACTTACAAAAGACCCTCTGCCCCACACTGGCAGCTTGATGGCTAAACTATGCAATACCCAAGTACTCTGCGTTTGCATACTGGCTACTCTATTGAGAACCTCTGCGATAACTCAATCATTCAGATTCTGACCTTTCGGAGGCTTTGTCTCCAACTCCAAATCTATTGTTTTTCCCCAAGTACGGCATAGCCTGCAGTCACATTCTCCTTATAAAACCCCTTGATTCCGAGATCTTCCTCGGATCGCTCCCGAATTTCATCCCACCTTGCTGCCGCTTTGCTTGGCGAGCCTCCCCTCAGCTCCACGTGCTGAGCTACATCACACCCCAGCCTCGCTCTCTATTTTTCCGGGCTTCAGGACAGGTGAAGTATCACCCAAACCAGTAACTCCTCTAAAAATCCCTCTATACCACTCCAACCTTTATTTCTTTAGTTATCTTGTGTGAATGTGTCCCATACACTGTTTTGCTTGTGTTTAATAAAACATCATTTATTGTTTCAACTTTTGTGTGCTCCTTGACTCGGCCTGATCCCGTAGACGTAGGGTTCAAGATCTCGCTATGTTACCCTGCCTCTCGTAATGCTAAGCAGTGCTCTGAGCTAATTTTCCCCACCTTGAGTTGAGCACGTTTTGGTGTCCCTCCCGGGACCCACAGTACACAGGGTAACATAGGAAATTATTAGATCAAAGGAGGCCTGAGAGAGGAGGGTAGTGGCAGAATCTTTTCACCTGCATATACCAGTACTAACTGTAGAGAGGACTCCAGTTAAAAGTTAAAAGGGTATTTTATTGGAAATTAATAGACACACACAAGAAATGAATCAATCTCATAAACCATACAGGGCTATTGAAGGAAAAACTGAGAAAGGTTGTACAGAGAGAGGTTTTGGGTGGAGGGGGTGATATTTACTGGTCCTGAAGCAGAAGATTGAAGAGGAGTGGTTCAAACAGGAGTTTGAGGGCAACACAGAGGAATGGGAGTCTAGGGTGCAGCATGATGCCCAATGTGCTAGAAAATTACCTGGGGTGCAGCTGGGATTTTTATACCCTATTTCCTACCCTGAAAGGATATGTGTTAATTGTTTTCTGGCAGTGCAAACAGCGGGGTCCAGAATGGGTTGATTGTCTTAACTTTAGGTGACAAAGCATTGATGGGAGTCATGGCAGTCTCTTAATGTCTTGGTTGGGCAAGGTAAATAGGAAAGATCTCTGTAGGATATGCTTAAAGCAGGAGTGCCTGTCTACTTCACTTGGGCAATTTTGTCTATTTTATTTGGAGGTTGGATCATTGAGAAGATTATCCCAAACCCATTAATCTCAGAGATTTTCATCTAATTCTCTTGAATTTGTGACCTGGCCATGCTGAGGTCATCCTTCTACTGCATGTTTTCCAGCCAGAAGTATCTAGTTTTATCAGAAAATTATATTTCTCACTAGTTTTACTATCCAGCAAGATTCTGTGTGCTTGTGTGTGTCTGTCTGGCATGGCGTGGTAACTGCACTCCTATTCCACCTGCCTTTTCCAGCCTTCTCTGCTCCTTGCCCATATGCAGGGATTCCTCCCATCAAGGACTCTATTCATACTCCTATGGGAATAAGAGCTTCTAAATGGGGCCTTGCTCTGTTGTCACTGGGCATGCTCTGTCATGTGATTGATGTGATTCTTCCCTCACCTGCTGCTCATTGCATTTCCCTCCTCCCTTCCCACTGGAATCTAACCACTGCATGTGTGTGTATGTGCATGCCTGAGCACATACATGTGTGCCTGTGCATACCTTTTCTAAATGCTCAGCATTGCCTGAGTGTTTCAAGTGAGATTGTGCACATGAAGTTCATGTGTCTTGCCAAAGTTCAACGCAGATGTAGTACTGAAGGGGCAATGTATAGTCCCATGCTTGTCCCTGTGTTGTGATGGTTGTACTAGGGAGTGAAGATTTACATCATAGTGGATTTGCAATTAGGTGCTATTGCGCAGATGTGGCTGCTCTAAATATGTTCAGAAACTTATCTGGTACCCAGTGGGGTCTGGTGCGGTCGTGGGCATGGTGGATGTGATTCAGCAGCATCTGGGACTCACTAATTTGCAGAGCACTTGAATCAGTTATTCCATACCCCATGAGGATCTACCTTTGGCACTTGGCTTGGAGCTTGTCTTTCAATTGGCAGATCTTTGGAGATTTTATATGAAGTCAAGGCCCCCATTCACCCTATAGCTCCTTTCTCAGTCCAAAGCATCCAAAGGGCTAAAAGCCCTCAAAAGTCTTACATGGCTGCTGCTTCTCTTGTTGTCGTACCATACCACTTCATATTACAAGTGTGTTACCATGCCATCCACCCCCACTCCATGATATGATTGAGAATGAACGTTATTTAATTGACACAAAATATAAATCATACATTTATGACTGAAAAGCCATGCTGGCAAAGAGGACTCACTGTACACGTGCAAAATTAGGTCAGATGGGACCTTGAAGCATGGCCAGGTCATAAGTTCACTGAGGATTAGTCAGAGAAGATAATCCTCTCAGTGGCCCAAACCTAGGAAACAATAGCCACTGAAATTCCCAGACAAAGCAACAGTGACCAATGTCCTGTGGCCTCCTTCCTGCTGAACTTTCCCCTTTGTTTTCTCACCTGCCCAGACATTAAGAAGCTATGCTTTGTCACCTAATGCTAAGACCATGAGCCACCTCCAGGCCCCTTTTGTTTGCTCGGCCAAAGAGCAATCACCTTCCCCTTCAGAGCAGAAAAAGTGTATTTAAACTTGGGCTCCAAACCTGATGCACTCTGCACTCTGCACTCTGGATGCACATGGGTGTGTCACTCCATCTATTTGCCCCCGATTCTTATGCTCTGGACTACCCTCAAGCTCTCATGTTTGAGCCATTGCACCATAACTTTCTTCTCTTCAGGGCTGGTAAATATCACCCACTTTGTCCTAACTCCTTGCTATCCAATTTTACCTCCTTTCCTTCAGTTAGCCGTGTATCATTGTGAGACTGCTTGAATTTTGCATGTGTTTGTGATTTTCCTCTAATAAAACATTCTTTTAACCTCCAACTGGTGTCTCTGCATTAGTATCAGTATACCCAGGTGAAAAGATCCGAAAGTTACCCCCCCTTCTCTCTCAGGTCTCCCTATAATTCCCTATCTTTCCATGGAGACATTTGCTTCATGGATGGACCCCTGAGTCACCCACCATTTGAGGCAACAAGATGGCAATCAGTATTTAAAGCATTTTTTGTTGTTGTGTGCCTTCAAGTTATTTCTGACTTATGGTAACCCTAAGGTGAACATCTCATGAGTTTTCTTGGGAAGATTTGTTCAGAGGGGGTTTGCTTTTGTCTTCCTCTGAAGCTGAGAGAGTGTGACTTGCCCAAGCGCTTGAGCACTTATCTCCAAAGTCATAGTCCAATATACAAGGCATTACAACATGCGGGCTCTCTTGAAACATTCTGCCACCTAGATTTCTCTCCAAATTTTCATCCCAAATAGAAGGTCAGTGGAAACTATCAAGAAAAGAGGAAAGTGAGGCATCCTGAGGAAGTTTCTTTCCACCTATCCTTCAAAGCAAACTGTTCAGCCTTCAGCAAAGCAGCTACTTTTGTATTGCCTAGAGGCTTGCCTCTGGCTGCTCTTCTGTCTTCCCTCAAAAGAAAACTGTAATTAGCAGGAAGTCTTCAATGAAGATGGAAGAAGTGGAAGTGGCAGAAGTTCAGATAGGGCATGTCTTTTCCCACCTTTCTCTCGTGTGACCACAGCCATAGCAAACACAGCAAAAACAGTGTACGCTTTTTAATTCAATACTTGTTAACGGCAAATTAACATGCTGCCAATATGACAATTAAATGGTTGTTCCTGACATTAGATGTCAAAGCTGTTTGGTGTTGCAGCTTAAATTGCCGTGCTGAAAAATGCCTTCCATTTTGAGCTTTACTCTGCACTGCATCTTACTCGCCACCCCCACCCCAATCCCACTGCATTGCTAAATTCAGTGCCAAGTCCATCAACTCTTTTTCATCCTTACAGTAATCCAAGGCATCAGGAACCTTTCAGATTCTTTTGTCAAACTCTTCCCGGTTACAAAGCTTGCCGCAGATCTAAGAAGAATGTGGAAATGTCCCATGCTGGGATCATCATTCCCTCTGATGCTGAGTGGCAGCTTCTCATTCCTTTCTTTAATTCTCATCAGGTTGTTGTTTCCACTTCTCTGTGTCTGTTGCTTGCAGCTGGCATGATCCTCACTCACACAGGCACCGTGTTCGCCCCATGGCAAAACAGCAGCGTGTCATGCCGGGCTCCTCCAGTGATGGTTATGTGATTGTTAAATGTGGCTTTAATCTGCCGGTACTTTCTCAGGTGCCTGCTGCCTGGGCAGGAAGATACCGGTGATGCTCCAGCAGGCATTGCCCCCCTCCTGGGACTGGAAGGGCCATTTTATATCCTAATAGCTAAAAGCATTTTAGATTTTACAGAGAGGAAGCAACGTGTGCATCACTTTGGACAGTGATACTTAGATGTGGAGCAGATGAAGAAAAACAGAGAAGGATGTGTGCACCTTGATTCTGCTGACTTATAACACTTTCTTTAAATGCATAAATAAATTGCTTATTTCAGTGATTGATCTGGGGTTGTCAACGTGCAGCATCCCCTCCTCCCACCCACAACCATTTTTTCATCCCAGAACCCATCCACCTCCTCACTCCAAATTCAGTGGCATGCTGCCAATTTTCAATAGCGTAGCAGCACAATAGTCAAAAAAGGCTCATAGTTCGGGGAAGTGCAGCTTTACATGCTTGCCGCATGGCTTCTTTTAGCAAAATAACAAAACCACACACACAAACACACACACGCACACACTCCAAAAAACATATAGATTGTGCATAGCTAGAACCTTTACATTTGAGTAAATGTATACAGTATGCTGATGTCCTATTGATTACATTGGCCATTTCCGCATGGGGCGAGGGAATTGCCCCGCGCCAGTACTTACCAGACTTCTTGGCTCCACGCTTGGGTCCAGGCTGGTCCGGAGCAGTGCGTGGCCACCGCTCCGCACTGCTCCGGGGACAAAAATGGCGGCTTCCGGTTGGTCGAGGCTCTCCACCAACCGCTGAAGCTCACCAGCCTAAAGCCCACCCCCGGCAGATAGCAGGCTCACACTGGTGCGAGCCTGCAAATCTGCACTGGAGCACGGGAATGGAGTGGCACGCTCTGTGCTTTTGAAAGATCTGTTTCAAGCGGTCTTTCAAAAGCACGCTGGACGACCACTTAGGGTCGTTCCGGAGCGGGTTGAGGTGCGGAACTACACTAAGTAGGTCCGACCCAGTCCGCTCCCAGGTGCAGACATCCTCCCTGGAGGACACTCTGCACCGTTTCTTTAAGCCTGTGCAGAAATGGCCATTGTAGATGAAACTGAGGTGAGGAAGGATATAGCAGCAGCCTCCACCCTCAATCTGCCGAACAGTCACTGTAACTCAGAGTCCATGCACCTGGAGGAAATATAGGGTGGGTCAAAGTGGGTGGGTCAAGCGGGCCAGATAAGTGCTACCACTGCAGGAGGCTGAGGCCACATGTATTTTTTAAAAATCTACATTTCTCAATTAAAACCAACTCTTCTTTTTTCGTACCTGGCTAGGCTCCTGAAGATGTTGGATTGCAATTCCCATCAATCCTAGCCAGTATAGCCAATAAACTGGGATGATGAGACATTCGCTTATAGAATCAAAGAGTTGGAAGAGACCACAACAGCCAGTGAGTCCAACCCCTGCCATGCAGAAACACACACTCAAAGTACCCTCAGCAAACATCCATCCAGCCTCTGTTTAAAAACCTCCAAAAAAGGAGGATCCACCACAATCTGAAGCAGTATATTTCACTGTCAAATTGCTCTTACCTGATGTTTAGATGGAATCTCTTTTCCTGTACTTTGAATCCATTGCTCTGTGTCCCAGTCTCTGCAGCAGCAGAAAACAAGCTTGCTCCATCTTCAACATGACATTCCCTCCAATATTTAAACATGGCTATTATGTCACTTCTTAACCTTATTTTCATCAGGCTAAATATACCTAACTCCCTAAGCCGCTCGTCACAGGGCATGGTTTCCAGACCCTTCATCATTTTGGTCACCCTCGTCTGGACATGTTCCAGCTTGTCAATATGGTGCCCAGAAGTGGACACAGTATTCCAGGTGAGGTCTAACCGAAGCAGAATAGAGGCATATTATAATTTCCCTTGTTCTTGACACTACCCTTATTGATGCAACCTAGAATCGCGTTGGCTTTTTTAGCTGCTGCATCACACTGCTGTCTCATGTTCAGCCTGTGGTCCACTAAGACTCCTAGATTGCTTTCACATGTACTGTTTTCAAGACATGGGTCACCTATCCTATATCTGTGCATTTCATTCTTTCTTGCAAAGTGTAGTATCCTACATTTCTCCTTGTTAAAATTCATTTTTTTTAGTTTTGGCCCAGCTTTCTGATCATTAAAGGTCATTTTGAATTCTGATCCAGTATTAGCTGTCCCTCCTAATTTAGTGTCATCTGCAGATTTGATGAGTACATGCCCCCTGCTGCTTCATCCAAGTCATTGATGAAGAGGTTGAATGGCACTGGGCCCAGGACAGAACCCTGTGGCAGCCCACTAGTCACTTGTCTCCAGGGTGAAAAGCAGCCATTGGTGAGCACCCTTTGGGTTCAGTCAGTCAACCAGTTTCAAATCCATCTGATAGCAGCATTGTCTAACCCACATTTTACCACCTCATTTGCAAGGGACATGAGTTCTATACCCTGCTATAAATGCTAGTTGGCACACCACGACCACAAAAGCCTGTTTTTTGAAAAGTCTGTAAGTGAGTGAAATCAGTGCTTTAGGTGAGGCTGTTGAGCCACCAGCCCCATTCTGCCCTTGGCTCTCATGCACAGTTGCAGTCTTCAAGGAACCCCAGACAATATTAGAGGAATGAAAAGCGTTTAGCCCCGGGACATTCAGTTTTCTGTTTAGGTTATATCTTCCTGCTCCTATCATCTTTTTTCTACTGCACAAATAGCCTAGCTTTTCCAAACTGCTGATCCAAACTTGTCAGTGTATTTTTCTTTAGCTTTATAAATGAGGCTGTTGAAGTGAGAGTATTTGTCTCTTCTGTTGAGGTGAAGGACACAGTATTAATGGGCTTTATGGATAAGGGTTGCTTCATTTCAGCCACCTAGGTTGTTAAAGAGAAAGAAATGAGATATTGAAGTGTGTGTATATAATATCGACACTGCTGACCAAGGGAAGGGGGCAGGGAGTGAGTGAGATGGACTACAATAATATGACAGAAGTCTCCCATTCCACAAAAGGAGAAAATGAAGGTAGACCTTTTTATACCCCACAGAGGCAGTGGTTTACATAGGCCACTTTTGCACTAGCCTCTATAGCGCTACGCTTCCACTTTCAACACCCTATGGAATCCTGGGGTTTGCAGTTTAGGGAGGGGCCGGCCAGTTGCAAGGAGTGGGGGCTGGAGGCTGGGGGAAAATGGTTGAGATTCTATAACATGCTGGCAAGGTGCAAGTCTCTGCCAACATGTTTATAGGAAGTGTCAGTGGCCGTTCCCTCTGTCGTTTGCTTCCTCTGGTGTGCAACAATCATAGGGTGGGGCAAGCTGACAATATAGCTTCATCCCCTGTCCACTGATCATTTGTGTACATATGGAGGGGCTTGTTCAGACTGCTTCTGCACGCAGAGGAAAGAAGGAGCAACTCCATATAGCATAAAGGTGCTCCTTTCTCCCTCACTGTTCAAGAGGATCCGGACAACCCAAAAGTATGCCTGCAGCTTATCAGTGGCCAGGAAAACAGAACTGCATGTGACGGTCCTAAAGCAATTCTTACACAACAGGGTGAAGGGCTTGCAGAAGAAAGTACAGATACCTCCCCTCCCCCAAGGCCTGAAAAATTATGTCAACAACTGGCTCCGCACATGGTGCCGCCGGCAACGGTTTGGGTTTTTGGAACACGGCCTGAATTTCCATGAACGTGGGCTTCTGGCAAGGGATGGGCTGCACCTCACGAAACTTGGCAGGAATGTTTTTGCAAACAGTCTTGCACGGAGGATTAAGAGGTCTTTAAACTAAGTTCTGCTGGGGAGGGAGACAATATTATTCAGGGCAAAGACTCGGCGAGTGCAGGGGGAAAAGGCCCAAATGATATTGACCAAGCAGTACAAGCGTCCAATGGTGGGAGGAGTAGAAAGTATAGTACAGGACTTGCAGGAAGGGCCCGGGGATTTAAGTGTCTCTACACTAACGCGCAGAGTATGGGAAACAAGCAAGATGAACTTGAACTCCTAATACAACAAAATAAATACGATTTGATAGGCATCACTGAGACCTGGTGGGATGAGTCTCAGGATTGGAATGTAGGAATAGAGGGGTATAGCCTATTTTGTAGAAATAGACCAAACAAGAAAGGAGGAGTAGTAGCCTTGTATGTCAAGGATGTTTTCACCTGTGAAGAGATCCATGACTTAAACCCAGAAAGCCAGGTCGAGAGCATCTGGGTAAGAATTAAGGGAGCGAGAAACAATAGGGATATTCTGGTGGGGGTTTACTACAGACCTCCAACCCAGACTGAGGACCTTGATGACGCCTTCCTCAACCAAATGACCGCACATTCAAAAAGGAGAGATACAGTAATAATAGGAGATTTCAATTACCCAGATATATGTTGGCAGTCAAACTCTGCCAAGACAGCAAGGTCCAGCAAGTTTCTTGCTTGTCTTGCAGACAATTTCATGGTCCAGAAGGTGGAAGAGGCGACAAGGGGATCAAATATTCTAGATCTGATCCTGACCAATAGGGATGACTTTGTTAATGAGATACAAGTGGTTGGATCTTTAGGGGGGAGTGACCATGCCCTATTGGAATTTGGTATTCAGTGGGAAGGAGAAAATAAGTGTAGCCAGACACTCGTCTTAGATTTTAAAAAAGCGGACTTCTGTAAACTTAAGGAGCTGCTGGCTGGAATTCCGTGGTCAGGAATAGTGAAAGAGAAAGGAGTTCAGGAGGCATGGGAGTTCCTTAAAAAGGAGATACTGAAGGCACAGTCTAAAACTGTGCCAATAAGGAGGAAAAATGGAAGGCATCTGAAGAAACCAGAATGGTTGACTAAAGAACTCTCAGCTGAGCTAAGTGTTAAGAGAAACGTGTACAGGAAATGGAAGAGGGGGGAAACCACCAAAGAAGAATTTAAGCAAGTAGCTAGGAGATGTAGGGAGGAGGTCAGAAAGGCTAAAGCACAGAACGAACTTAGGCTGGCCAGAGACATCAAAAGCAATAAAAAGGGCTTTTTTAAATATGTCCGCAGCAAAAGGAAAAAGAAAGAGGCGATAGGGTCGCTGTGCAGAGAAGATGGCGAATTACTGACGGGGGAAGAGAAAAGGCAGAACTACTTAACACCTTCTTTGTCTCAGTTTTTTCCCAGAAGGATACAAGCACTCAACCTGGAGGTTGGGGAGCAGGTGAGGAAGCAGGGGAAATGAGGCACATAATAGGTAGAGAGGTGGTACAGGAATACCTGGCCACACTGGATGAATTCAAGTCTCCAGGGCCAGATGAATTGCATCCTAGGATATTAAAAGAACTGGCAGAGGTCATTTCGGAACCGCTTGCTATAATCTTTGAGAAATCTTGGAGGACAGGAGAAGTTCCAGCAGACTGGAAGAGGGCAAATGTTGTCCCCATCTTCAAGAAGGGAAAAAAAGAGGACCCAAATAATTATCACTCAGTCAGCCTGACGTCAGTACCCGGAAAGATCCTGGAGCAGATCATTAAGCAGTCAGTTTCTAATCACTAAGAAAGCAACGCGGTAATCACGAGAAGTCAACATGGATTTCTCAAAAATAAGTCATGCCAGACTAATCTTATCTCTTTTTATGATAGAGTTACTAGCTTGATAGATGAAGGGAATGCTGTGGATGTAGCATATCTCGATTTCAGTAAGGCCTTTGACAAAGTTCCCCATGACATTCTTGCAAAGAAGCTAGTAAAATATGGGCTGGACAGGGCTACTGTCAGGTGGATCTGTAACTGGTTGACTGACCGTTCCCAAAGGGTGCTCACCCATGGCTGCTTTTCATCCTGGAGTGAAGTGACTAGCGGGGTGCCACAGGGTTCTGTCCTGGGCCCAGTGCTGTTCAATATTTTCATCAATGACTTGGATGAAGGAATAGAGGGCATGCTTGTCAAATTTGCAGATGACACCAAATTGGGAGGGGTTGCTAATACGCCAGAGGACAGGATCAAAATTCAAAATGACCTGGTCAAACTGGAGAGCTGGGTCAAGGCTAACAAAATTAAATTCATCAGAGAGAAATGTAAGGTCCTACACTTAGGTAGAAAAAATGGAATACAGAAATATAGGATGGGGGACACGTGGCTGGATGGCAGTACGTGTGAAAGGGATCTAGGAGTCTTAATAGACCACAAGCTGAACATGAGTCAGCAATGTGATGCGGCAGCCAAGAAAGCCAATGCAATTCTCAGCTGCATCAATAGGAGTATGGTGTCTAGATCGAGGGAGGTACTGGTACCACTCTACTCTGCTTTGGTTAGACCTCATCTTGAATACTGTGTCTAGTTCTGGGCACCCCAATTCAAGAAGGACATGGTCAAGCTGGAGCAGGTCCAGAGGAGGGCGACCAAAATGGTGAGGGACCTGGAAGCCATGCCCTATGAGGATAGACTTAGACAGCTGGGTATGTTCAGTCTGCAGAAGAGAAGGTTAAGAGGGGACATGATAGCTATGTTTAAATATTTGAAAGGATGCCATGTAGAGGAGGGAGAGGGCTTGTTTTCTGCTGCTCCAGAGACCAGGACAAGGAGCAATGGATTCAAGCTGCAGGAAAGGAGATTCCACCTGAACCTCAGGGAGAACTTCCTGACAGTCAGGGCTGTCCGGCAGTGGAATATGCTGCCTCGGAGTGTAGTGGAGTCTCCTTCCTTGGAGGTTTTTAAGCAGAGGCTGGATGGCCATCTGTCGGGAGTGCTTTGAGGGTATTCCTGCATGTTAGGGGGTTGGACTGGATGGCCCGTGTGATCTCTTCCAACTCTACATTTCTATGATTCTATGAATTACATACATAGCAATAGCCTCCAGTTATGCCTGTATATGGCCATTTCCACACTACACTTTTGTAGTGCTATTATTCCACTTTCAACATCCTGTGGAATTCTAGAGTTTGTAGTTTACTGAGCTCTCTCTCTAAAGAGCTCTCTGGCTGAGAATTCTAAATGCCCTCCCTGAACTGCAAATCCCAGGATTCCATAGGGTGTTGAAAGTGGAATAATAACACTATAACAGTATAGGGAGGAAATTGCCTCTGTCACCAAACGCATACCGGCCAATACATGGGGAGTGAGTGTATGTTTCCCCCCTCCCCCCGCCAAGACTAAGGGCATTGTGGTATAGTTATTTACCCAGTTCAATCCAGGAATGACTGACAGGACTGATCTAAAGAAATAGACCATCAGCCTGCAAAACATGAATATCAGCAAATCTTACCTGGACCTTGGATCTTATACAAGCCAGCCTCCTAGACAGTTCCTAGGTATTAAATTAGATGCCACAATGCCAAGTTGCACTGGCATAACTAGACAGATCTCAAAGGACTTGGCTCTGGTTATATCAAAACCTGTCTTATCAAACTTATCAAACTATCTGTTCATCAAGATAGTCAAGAGATAGTTATTCTCAGTGGGCAACAGCTTCTCAGGATCTGACAGAGGAAGTCCTTCCAACTAGACCTACCAGGGGCTGAACCTGGGTCTCTCTGCATGCATTCTACCTCAGTTAACTCTCTTCTATCCCTGCCTTTCTCATACTACGCTGCTGTGGGTTCTTCAGGAGCATAAGTCAGTTTGTATGCCAGAAAATGGGTCCTGAAAGATCTCTGTCCACTGACTCCCACCAAACTGACCCCTCAAAGAGGTTGAAACTAAAGGAGTGAGTGTGAGTCTGATTCAAGTATGATTAAATGAACAAAGAGACTAGGTCAGGAGAAACCAAGAGAACAGGCTTTATTACAAAAACTTCACCTAAAGTTGTAATCATGCAGTCCTCCAGACAGAGTTGCATCCAGACTGCATTCCTTACTAGGGGCTATGCTGGTTAGGACTGCTGGCACTTGCAGGACAAGAAGATCTGGAGGACCATATGATTCCCACCTCCAAACTAAGGACTGGGATAGGTACTTAGGATGCTATGCTAACGTTTGTACATGCTGGGAAGAGAACTGACTAGCAAAGGGAGCAAAGTAATGGCTAAGAGCATTAGTCTAAGTCACACTGTTGCAAGAGGACAAGCTCTGTGGCAACCCTAATTACCTGGTTCCACCACAACTATCTGGACTCCTGTACACCCTCCTTCAATGCTTTGAGCAAACTATTATTTCACCAGTATTCACTTCCGAGGAAACTCTCATAACTAGGGATGGGCCAACCGAATCCATGAATCTTCGAATCCTTGAATCCTTGGAAGGATTCAAGATTCACGAATTCGAATCCCTGTGCTAAAATAGGCAAACCAAATCTTTCAAATCCACCAACCAAATAGTTTGTTGGAGACCAGGACGCTGAAAACCTGGGAGACCAGACACACAAGGGGAGATGGCACATAGGTGAGTTGGTCCCTTGGAGTAATAATGGCCTTTGCTAACAATTTCAGAAATTACATCTGGCGTTGTATTCTAGTATATTCAAATTGAACATTTAGTACTTAATATTTAAGTTCATTTAATATTTAAGTTCAGCACTATTTCGTTACCCTGATTTCTGGGGTCCCTTGGGGGACACCTCAATGTGCTCCACATGATGGGGAATGGAAACTAGCCAGAGCACAAGCAATAGCAATGCGAGAGGCAGGGTAACCTAGTGGAGTCTTTTTACCCAGTGTTTACGGGGTCAGCCCAAGCCAAAAACCAAACAAAAATGTCCAATAAATGATTTTATTGAAGGAAAGTCTTATGCAGCAACACAATCACTCACACACTCACTCAACACCTATTAAGAAGCAAAAGAGAGGAAACTGCATAGGGGAATATTGAAGGGGTGTAGCTGGGGTGATACTGCACCTTTGTCCTGAAGTCCAGGAAAAACAGCAGAGCAGTGGGGCTCAGCACGGAGAGGGCTGAGAGGATCACTCAACGGATGGAGCAACAGTCTGCTGGGATGACTGGGGATGATCCAAAGAACCACTCAAAAACTGGGACTATTTGTAGGGGAAAAAGTACCTGGAGGACTAATCCTTTCCCGGGGAGAACAATGGGTGTTGGAGCGATAACGAAGCTCCACCATGGCAATTTCCTTTGTGTGATGGGATTGCAAGGTGTTGCCAAAGTCTCAGGATCTTTGGCTATGTTAGTTTGTGGTGTGACTTCATGTAAATGGTCCTTGCCTGATGGAATATTTGCTCAACTTGGGGAAGGTATGCTAATCCCCTCAAGTCAGCATCTCAGGGCTGAGGGCTCTTTGTTTATTGTGGGTTTACATATCTTGAGGTCTTCTGGGGCTTCTGGGACTGGGAATTTTACTGGCCTGACCTGGTTGTCAGTCTTTCAACCATGCCTGTCTACGTGCCCTTTCGGGGGACCTCTCTGGCACACAGAGCTATATTTTAATATTAAAATTGTAGACCCCAGGATAGGGTTTCTCCCTCAAAGTAACAATTTTCTGTGCTGAAAATCAATGGCATGTATAAATGCTGGGGTCAGTGGGTCTGATGCCTATCAGAAGTAGTGAGGCAGAGGGCAAAGTCACACAATCGTATCCAGTGATTGCCACATGTAGGCCAATGTACCTCCTTCTACAAGATATGCCTGCTCAGACTGCCTGTGCCTGCTCAGGCCACCTCCCTCTGCAAGGTAATAATCTCTATTTTTTTCACTTGAGACTGGAGGGTAGGGATTGGGAATTATTGAGACTGGACTAGAGATTTCACTTGAAAGTCCCTTGCAGGTCCTGAGACTGGACTTGAAGGTGGAGAATTGAGACTGGACTAGAGGATGGATTTTTTTTTCAAAGTGCCTTGTTGCAGGACTTGAGACTTGACTTGAGATTGCAGGGTGCAGGGTGCAGAAATGAGACTGGACCAGAGGCTGGTGTTGTTGTTGTGGTTGTTGTTGTTGTTTTAAGTGCCTTTCTTGTTGCAGGACTTGAGACGTGAGACTTGACTGGAAGGTATAGGCTTGAGATTTCAAGGACAGCTGAAAGATTCCTTTGCATAGCTCCCTTGCAAAGCTCTTTCATACACAATTCTGGGGTTTGTAGTTGGACAAGGTGTCAGAGCCTTCTCTGCCAAAGTGTGCTAGCGCATCATCAAACTACAAACCCCAAGATGCCATAAGGAGCTATGCAAAGAAAATCCAGTTTTGACCTGGATTATCTCTCTATTGTAGTATGTGGCCCTGTTTACACAGGCAGGAAAATTTGGGATTAATCCACATTTTCCTGCCTGTGCAGAAAGGGCCTTCATATCCTTTTCAATCTGGGGAGATCCTGAGGCAAAACTATGACAAATGTCCTGGCCGGATTTCTTCAGAGGGAGGTTTGCTTTTGCCTAGGCTTTTGCTTAGGCTGAGAGAGTGTGTCTTGCCCAAGATTATCCTTCTTTTCTTTTCTTTTTAAACCCCTTTTAAAACAAGGATTCAAAAGATTCAAGATTCATGAAATTTGTGGATTCCCAGAACCTTCCAGGGATTTGGATCTGGATTTGGATTTGGAAAATTCTGCATTCGTCCCATCCCTACTCATAACATATTTGGTGGAAGTGGCTGAAGCTGAGTGGGGAGAAGGTCCCTGGTTCAAGTCCTTAGCACTTTTTTATATTTCAAAGTGCAATCACACAGGGCAAGTGGGGGCATGGTGGAGTGAATAGGGTCCTAATAGGATCCTAATGAATAGGGTCCTGAAACAAGATTGCTATCTTGTTCCCTCACCCACCAAGTTCTAATTCAGATCTTGCTCCTCACATTGACAATGTGTAGGGAAAAACATCCTGTACACTCAGTCAGAACTGTACAGCAAAGGAATTGTGTTGTTTCATACTCAGTTTATGAGGCTGGAGAAATTCTGTAGGGCCATTTCCACACTGCACTGTGTGCTATTTTTCTACTTTCAATATCCTGTGGAATGCTGGGGTTTGTAGTTCACTGAGGCCAAAGAGCTCTCTGGCTGAGAATTCCAAATGCCCCTCCCTAAACTGCAAACCCTACGGTTCCATAGGATGTTGAAAGTAGAATAACAGCCTTGTAACCATGTAGTGCGGAAATGGCTTCAGTTGCCAAAGCTGAGCACCCTGGTGTAGTGGTTTGAGCACTGGGGTCGGACTCTGGAGACCAAGGTTTGAATCCCTACTCGGCCATGGGAGTCCACTGCATGACCTTGGGTAAGTCACACTCTGTCAGCCTCAGATGAAAGCAAAGGCAAATCCTCTCTGAATGCATTTTTGCAAGAAAATCCCCTGATAAGTTCCCCTTATGGTCACCATAAGTTGGAAAGAACTTGAAGGCAAAAAACAGCAAAAGGTACAATCAGATCTGACAATATTAGTTTGAATGGTCCCAGGCTCTGACTTAGGCCATTTCCACACGGGCTTAAAAAACCGGTGCAGAGCATCCTCCAGAGAGGACGTCTGCACCTGGGAGCGGACTGGGTCGGACTACTTTACATAGTTCCGGACCTCAGTCCGCTCCGCAATGACCCGAAGTGGTCGTGCAGCGTGCTTTTTAAAAACCTGTTTCTTCAGGTTTTTAAAAAGCACAGAGCACGCCACTCTGTGCCACTCCGTTCCTGCACTCCGGTGCAGATTTGCAGGCTCACACATCTGCCAGGGGCGGGCTTTAGGCTGGTGAGCTGCAGCGGTTGGTGGAGAGCCTCCACCAACTGGAAGCTGCTATTTTCGTCCCCGGAGCAGTGCAGAGCGGCAGCCACACACTGCTCCGGAGCAGGCTGGACCCGAGCGTCAAGCCAAGAAGTCCGGTAAGTACCGGACCGGGGCAATTCCATCGCCACGTGCGGAAATGGCCTTAGGTACAGCCAAGGCTTTCAGTTCCATTTTCTCTCACATTCACCTTTTGGTAAACTTGGGCAAATTTGACTCTGAAAAAATGTGATGAAACAAAAATCTCACGTCTCCCTAAGGCACTGGCAAATATGTTCATTTCAGTTTCTCCTACAGTTGAGGTTTGCTAAGTTGAGTAAATTTTAATAAGCTGAAACAGAATGTCCAACTGCTCCTATCTGACTCAATATAATAAAGCATTTTTGTGTAACTGACCCCAATTCTAGCTGCTTTTCAAAGGTTGTAATTAAGATTATGCCGCAACAGTTTGTGGAAGTATCATTGGGAAACTAAAGTGCCCAGAAAGGAATCTTCTCTTTTTCTGATGCTCCTGCAATATCAGACATAGCTACAACACTGCTGTAGCTATTTCTGCCAATTTTACCATCCCCTCCACAAAAAGAACCTACCTCTTAAAACCAGAGAATGCCCCCAATTCCAGGATTTTTGAAGCACCAGAGATTAGGGTAGCTGGCAGCCGTACGCCCTCACACTTTGCTATGGTCTAATTAGCAAATATTAATTGGCATGCAACTAAGTTATATACACTTATGGCTGAAAGGCCACGTGGAGAAGGTGTGCTGGCTGGGAAGATGTGTAAAAGTAGGTCAGAGGTGACCTCAGCAAGGCCAGGTCATAAGTAATCCATAAGTGGATTACTTGGGAAAGCCTGACTTAATAACTCTAAATTAATCCTCTCAAGTGCCTGACCTCAGAAAAAAATAGTCAAAGAAACTGCTCAGGTGCAGCAGGCAAGCTCCCCTTTTGTGCACATTTCCTTCCAAAATCTTCCCCAGTTGTATTACAGAACCAAGAGATTGAAAGCCTGTCAGGGTCACCATCAATATTTTGTCACCTAACAATAAGACCATCAACCCATTTCAGACTTCATTGTATCAGTTGCAAACTCCATTGTTTACTCAGCTGGAGAGCCATTTACACGCATGCCCTCCAGCTAGAAACTGGGTATAAAAACACCTGGTTTTGAGCAGCCAAATGCAGTATCTCGCTTGCTGGACACCACACTATTGCTCTGATTCCCAAAAAACTGCTATCCTTAGGTGCAAGTCTAATCCACATCACTGCTTTCCTTCACTGCTCTCCAGATCAGTAATTATCACCCCCAAACCCTGAAACTTTGCTATCAACTTTTCCTCCCTTTTCCTTTGATTAGTTCTGTGTGAGTGTGTGGGTGTTTGGACCTTGTGCATGCATAATTGAATTCTCTTTAATAAAACACATTTTAGTTTACTTTTGGAATCTCTGGCTGGTTCTTCCCTGCAGAAGGCCCTGTAAAACACTGGTGTCAAAACTCTTGTTAGGTTACCCCCTCTCACAGGCGTCCTAATTTGAACTAATCTTCTCCACTATTACAAGGAGGCACTGGCATTGCAGGTGGACCCCTGAGTCACCCACATTTTGGAGTAACAGGGTGCTCGGAAATGATGACTGAAGCACACTCCCTGTTGTGGCATTTGTTGACAAGGCAGCTAGAGAGACCCCCTGAGGTTCTTCCACAGTTGTTTGACTCAACCTGCTTCACAACCAGCAGAGCATTGCAGTCATCATTTCCTCATTCCTCCATCTGCCAGCATCTCAGAAACCCATTGTCTGGGTGTTGCCAAGTTTAAGAGGTATGTTTTTGAGATCACATTCAGTTATTAACAGCTGTACATGTGAATCCAAAGGTTATGAAATTGGAAATCTAACTTACAATCTTGTTAATACTTAATAGGATGCCGCCATTGTCTCTTAGGAAAGCATAACGTCTCCTGAACTCAGCTGGACAATTCTGTCTCTGAAGTACAGTAGAACTTCAACACACTCATCCACACACACCAGTGACAGAGAGAAAGCCTCATCAGAAGCTGTAGAAGCTCCTGATTAAGCTTTCTAAATAACAAAGTTTAAGTTAAATCTAACAAGGCATAAGAAATCCTCAGCACAATGAATACAAAATCATTTGTCTCTGAACCCCTTTTAATTTTTGCCGAGTATTTTCTGGTGGAGTGGTGTGGTTAATTAAATTGTGATTTCATATTTTTATCAGTTGTGATTGGGCACTCACTGTTACTAATGAAAGAATTTTTGTGGAAGTTGCTATAATGCTGAGTGGCTTTGCCCACTATTCTTTAATGCTAGAGAGGCACATTAAGGCTTGATCTAACAAGAAACACCTGCAAACCATTCTCTTCGTAGTTGTTAACTGCCATCCAATTGACTTCAACTTATGGCAACCCTATCGATGAGAGACTTTCAAGTCACCCTGTCATCAACTGCCCTGCTCAGGTTTTGCAGATTCAGGGGCATGTCTTCCTGGATTGAGTCTGTCCATTGGTCACGAGGTCTTCCTCTTTTTCTACCACCTCCTAAGCATTACTATCTTTTCTAGTGAGTCATGTCTGTTCATAATATGTCCAAAGTACAACAGCCTCAGTTTAGTCATATTGGCTTCTAGGGAGAGTTCAGGCTTGATTTGCTCTAGGATCCATTCATTTATCTTTTTTAGCAGTCCAAGGTATCCCTAGAAATCTCCTTCAGCACCACGTTTCAAATGAGTCAATTTTCTTCCTATCAGTTTTCTTCACTGTCCATTCTCTGGTAAATTCTAAACCCTCACACAAGTGTTTTCCAATGGTAGCTGGTGGCTCTGACATTTGTGGGTTGATGAATACATTATTGGGGAGATACACTTTGGGTGGCTCTTCTAAAGTTCTGATTAAAATCTGGATTAGATTCACTTCTCCACTGACATCAAAAGCCACCACCTGTGACTGATGTCTTCATTACCTGCTATGTGAAAATGGAGCATCCACATGTCTGACTTGCATTTGCTCAGGTGATAACTAGCAACTGTATATAAAACTATGGAAACCTCCAAGTAAGACCCAATAAGCAAAGTGGGATTATAGTATGCATGTATACCATTGTACTCTAAGACTGGGGGGGGGAAAGTACAAAGTACAAAGGTGCTATCAAACATCTGGCTATCCACAAAACCACGGATGCAGGGATTTATTTCCTGCCATTGATGGTTTTACATATGCTTATGTATAGATCCATCCCATTCCATTTCTGCTTGTGATTCTCTCTCTCTCTGTGCATGCATGCACAGTGGCCGTCATCTTGTTAGTGACATACACAGACATAACTGAAAGTTACACCTGCATATTGAACTTTTTTGGCCAGGGCAGGTAGAGGAAATCAGCACTTCTATTCACTGCAGTTTCTTCCCCAAGCTACTTAGCTGTTTTCTGGCTGGGAGGCTTCCGCCATGACCATTTAGCGGCCATGAGATGATGGGAAGAGGACAAGGAACAGCCAGGCAGGCAGCCACGTCTGTTCCTGAAGCCACCCACAGGAAGAAAAAGGAATCTTCTTGGATCTCTCCAGATTCTCTAGAGAGCCAGGAGGATGACATCTTTCTGCACCTACCTGTCTGCCCAGCTGTCCCTCATTCTCTTCCATGTCCTTTCCCAGCCCTTGAATGGTTCTGGGAGCCTCACCAGAAAACAATTAAGTCAAGGATATGGGGATGGGAGAACAAGACAGAACTGCACTTGGCACAACTTTATGATCCACAAGTGTGATGAAGGATATCAGACAACATATTCAAAAATGCATATTTGCTTACAATGCAAACATTTCTAAATGTATCAAATGTCTTAAAATTATCCCTGGAGGCATGCTGAAAGAAGCCTTCAAGCATCTCAAGAAAGTTTAGAATATTTTGTTGGTGTTGTTACTGTTGTTCTTGTTGACTTATGCAAGGCTTACTTGACCCCTGGCTGTTTCATTTCATAAGGTTAGGCTTGAATAAAAAGTTTGCTGAAACATTAATCTGCTCTTCTTTTTTGTGGTATAGAAATTGATTTCTATTCTGGCTATATTAATTCTGCCTCTGGTATCAAATTATCTGTTGAAGTAAACACAGAAACATAAACACTTCATTAACTGAGGGCCTTTCCACCTTACACTGTTATAGTTCTATTATTCCACTTTCAACATCCTGTGGGATTCTGGGGTTTGTAGTTTAGGAAGGTCAAAGAGCTCTCTGGCTGAGAATTCTAACTGTCCCCCCCCCCACACCCAAACTGCAAAGCCCAGAATTCCATAGAATGTTGAAAGTGAAATAATAGCATTATAACAGTGTAGTAAAGAATGGCTCTATGACATATCTGTACTTTGTTGTTACTGCCCTGGGTAGCCCGAGCTTGTGGGATATAAAGATATCTCTCGATATCGATAATTCGGCCTCACATACCCATTCCCCTCCACGTGCTTGCGAGGCCCCCGGACAAGCACGCACACAGGCTCGGCCGATAATCGCCGTAATATTCCAACACAATACAGGCAGGCCAGAAATAGCCGACTCGCAGCTTTAGAAGACCTCAAGGCAAGTACCTCAATTAGGTATGCACGCAACTTTCAAAAGATCCTCTGCCCCGCACTGGCAGCTTGATGATCTGACTATACAACGCTCAAGCACTCCGCGTTTGCATACTGGCTATCCTATTGACAATTTGGCTATAACTCAATCATTCAAATTCTGACCTTTCAGTGGCTTTGTCTCCAGCCCCAAACTCATTGTTTTCCCGAAGTCCGAACTAGCCTGCGGTCACAATTCTCCTTATAAAAACCCCTGACTTTGAGCGCTTCCTTGGATCGCTCTTGGCTTCCATCCCACCTTGCTGTCGCTTTGTCCAGCAAGCCTTCCCCTCAGCTCCACGTGCTGAGATCCACGCTCCCCAGCTTCTCCGCTTCCAACCGGGCTTCAGGACAGATGAAGTATTACCCAAACCAACAACTCCTCTAAAAATCCCTCTATCCCACTCCAACCTTTATTTCCTTAGTTATCTGTGTGAGTGTGCTGCATACACTGTTTAATTGTGTTTTAATAAAACATCATTTATTGTTTCAACTTCTGTGTGCTCCTTGACTTGGCCTGACCCCGTAAACATAGGGTTCAAGATCTCGCTACGTTACCCTGCCTCTCATATTGCTACGCAGTGCTCTTGGCTAATTTCCCCAACTTATATAATTGAGATCGCATTTAGGTGTCCCTCCCAGGACCCCCAGGAATCAGGGTAACACTGTCCTGTGTCTGTTTTTCTTTAGCATATACCAGAAAAAAGAATAAGATGATCATTCAAGCAAATCCTTGATCAGATGTGTCTAAATTGCCAAAGCATGGTGGTCTAAAGAAGAGAGTCCACTATGTTGTCCTTTGGGCCCAAATGGGTGGTGGTTGTGGAAATGCTCTGTGTAGATACAGCTGATAGGAAGACTTAGGCTAAATGCTTCACACATATGTGAGCATATTCTTGTTAAAAATGCATGTGTTATCCTTTCTTGTCAGCTCTAGAAAATAATCCCTTTTGAGTGCTTTTTTTTTTCCTCCATTGACTTTAATTAAAGTTGCCTTAGGTTAAGGAGTACCATCAGCTCATTACAAAAAAGCAAAATAATAATTTGTTCATGGGCCCAAATATCCTTTCTCTTGCCTCCAGCCCACTGTGGAATTCAGACATTTTTGAGTGAGTGAACTGAACAGTACATATATTATTGTTGTTAGGTCAAACCTTCTTTTGGCTAATTTAGGCAAGGGGATTTTAAAAAATCATTAAGGAACCAGTGCTCCATTTCAGGCATATTCAGACAGATATTAATGTACAGCAGAGAGAGGGATGTGTGCTTTGACTAACCTTCATCAAAGGCATCCCCTTCCCAATTTCCCTGTGTTGACAGAGAGAGTCCAAAATAAAAGTGTAACTACATCTGGCTGAATGTGCTTACAGCGCCAGTGGTGGAGGTTGGAGTGTGTGGAGGGAGGGCAGGAAGGGAGTGGGGCTATGGCGTGAGGGGCTTGGCCACTGTGCACAGGGGTGTGGCTGCAGTGCTTGGGGGCATGGCCAGGGCACAGGGGTGTGGCTACAGGCCAGGATGTCCCAAAAACATTGCCCCCTGGGGTCAATTGCCCACTCCACCCCCACGTCCCTATGCAACTGTACAGCGCTTTTGGAATCATCAAGTGGATGTAATCAGAATTCCCAGTTTTGTGGAGGACTGCAACAGCATTCTTTCAGCTGACTGTAGTTACAGCCAGGCTGGGACACAGAGTGTCCTCTTCTTCCCTCCATACTTAGAAAACAGAATTTTATAATGGCTCAGCCTCTTGATGCCGCTTAGTCTAGAGCCCCAAGCACTAACTCAGATGTCATTGGCTACACCTCTCATCCACTCTTGCCATTGGTGATCTTGGCTAGGGTTGATGGAAACTGCAGTCCAACAACATCTAGAGGGTCATATGTTCCCCATCTCTTCATTAATTATTCCTTCTCTAGGATATGTTTGAAAACTTTAGGTAAAGATTCTGCCTATGGAAAAAAACAAACAAAAAGCTCACCCATCTCCCCATCTAAGATGTAGGCATTTCTGCTGAGCCATTAACTGACAAGTCAATCTATCTAATACCCATCTAATATTCATGTGAGACTGTACAAAGACATAAGTTTTCTTTAGCTTGTGATTTGTTAACTAACACATGCTTGTGTTCTTTGAGGGTTCTTCATCTCTCTGTGTAACATGGGGCACACCAGAGGGTGATCTCAGGCCTTTTCTCCCTCCTATCTCTTTTCAATCACTTTAAGGATGTCAAAGTTGGCAGGATTTGGCTCCTCTGAGCATGAGCAGAGTGCTATCTGTGAAGCAAGGCATTGCTGCAGCAGAGAGTCCGAGTGAAGCAGAAAAAAATTCCAGAGGCTCATTAAGTAAGACTTAGGCCCTTTTCGCATGGCATTTCTTAAGCGAAAGGGTCCCTTGAGCGTTGCATAAATGGGAGTAGTGGTCTGCATGACGCACTCCCATTTACACGACGCTCAAGAGCCTCATGCGCAGTGCATATGCACCTTTTTATTTTCGGCTTTTAGCCGAAAATGGTGCACAATTGCACACCGGTCAGGGGCCTGGGGTGAACTTACCTGCCCTGGGGAGCCTCTGGAGCCAGGCCGGTCATGCTTCCTGTCCTCAGTGCAGCCTACAGCTCCCAGGCTGCACTGCGGAAGGAAGAGGTGGGGCGTGGGCGGGGCGCTCGCGCAACCAGGAAGCTGCTGCAGAGCCCAAGCAGCAGGGACGTGAAAGCCTTCCTCTGAAGGCTTCTCGCGCGAGCTCCGCCCCCCAGCTCTGCAAAAAGGTAAGGTGCGGAAAGGGCCTTAGAGTACTGATTTATTGCCACACTCTAAGATAAGGCTTAGCAAAAACATGCTAGCTTTCCAGCAATTAGACAAAGAGGAAAAACAGAAGATAACGGAGAAAACTCAGGCAGCATCTCCCCTTACAATCAGTATACTACCAATGGCATGGCAGGTCCAGCTAGGGCATCTAACTGGCAGCTAGTCAAGGCAAACACCAGCCTTTTTATGCTACCTTGTCACCCTGGAACAAGTGGGGTGACCCAATGAGTGCTCTGGCATGTGGCCTTCTCTAATACACAAGACAAAGCCAGAACAATCCTGTTGGCCTTGCACCTAGTTGTCTGGCCACACCACCTCTTCCTTCTGCTGTCCACTCATAGGAAAACCTTGCCTACCCGGCAACAACTAGAGGGTGATCTCAGGCCTTCTCTCCCTCCTATCCCTTTTCAATCACTTTAAGGAAAGCCTCCCCACCCTCAAAAGCCATACCAAAAAAATAAACTGGAAATGGAAGTGTTTAGCAGGAGCTTCCCCATCTAACAGGTGATCCCATTTAAATCAACAGTGATTGAGAGAAAAAGGTACTTCAGATAGGAGGATGAAGACGAAATATACAGCTGGCATCCTGCTCAGGAATTACAATGGTACAAGCTTGACTTATGCCATTTCAGTTCACTTTTACATTCATTGTGCAGGTCTGAAGTTTCTTCTGACCACACAAGAATGAAAAGTCCCCCCAAAAGCTACAGTTTAAGCAGTGCCGCCACCACGGTTTCCTCCAACATGGCCATTTTTTATGATGCCAGAGACATGAGTGGGGATGTATCCAACCTATTTCCAGTAGAATTTGTCTTTAAAGGAAGGTAGAAACTACTTTTCCACCACCTGGTGCCTTTCAAACAGTCTGGCCTTCGACATTCATCAGGCCCACTGACTCAGCACGGTTGCAAAGACTGGGGTCTCTAGTCCAAAACATCTGGAGGGCCACAGGTTGGGAAAGTCTACTACAAACAAAGTCCTTTATTGTATTTTTATCTCATCTCATGCAAGATCGCTGGGGTAGCATACCATAAAATCAGGTGGAATGATGTAAAAATGTAAAACAATAAAAACAGTTTAAACATTTTAAAAGGAGATTAACGATTGCATAATTTTAAAAGTTGAAAATGAAACAATACAACACCATGTTATCCATTTTAATTGATTTTAACTAATTTATTAAATTTTAATTAAATTTAATAACAGTAATTAGCTGCTTAAGAAAGTATGGGTTGGATAGCTCAAAGGAGTAATTTTTTAAAAAAATAACAGTTTAAAAAAACACACAGAGAGAACTACCTGGGATAGAAGGGGAAACTCTAAAACCATCTGGTGATCCATATCTCATTTGTTATGTTGCATTTGTTGTTGTTTTTGTATGCCTTCAAGTAATTTCTGGCTTATGGTGACCCTAAGGCAAACCTAACACAGGTTTTCTGGGACTGAGAGTAAGTGATGTGCCCAAGGTCAGCCAGTGGGTTTCCGTGGCCAAGCAAGGAATCAAACCCTGATCCATGGGACATAGGCCCTTTTCACATGTCGGGGGGGAAACGGGCGAAAACGCCCAAAAACGGAGCTTACCTCCAGCTGGGTAAGTCCGTCGCCGCGTGGAGCAGCACGAGCTCGCTGCTCCACACTCCTCCGGCGTTGCAGATGGCAGCTTCCGGTTGGTGGAGGCTCTCCACCAACCGAAGAAGCTCGCCAGCCGGAAGCCCGCCCCCGGCAGATCTGCAGGCACGCACTTGCGCGCGCCTGCAGATTCACTTTAGAGCCGGGCGACGGAGCTGCACGGGGCTGCGCGCTCCGTGCTTTTTAAAAACCTCTAAAAAGAGGTTTTTAAAAAACACGGAGCCCGGCTAGTTCCGGCCGCTCCTGAGTGGATTCTGGTATGAAGCTACTAAAAGTAGTCCACGCGAGTCCACTCTACGGTGTAGACGACCTCTGTGAGAGGTCGCTTTACACCGTTCCCCCCCCCACATGTGAAAAGGGCCATAGTCTAATGTTCAAATCATTACACCATGCTGCCTCTTGTGTTGTATTTACATCTACTAAATGCCATCCTGGTCAGGGCTTCCATGCTTGTAAGTGCTCAGAGGCAACATAAGAATGGGTATAGGGAGTCAATTCAGTGATTAATGGCAGCAAACAATGAGGTTTCTGAACTCTGACTCTTAGCAAGCATTTTTCACTGTACCAAAGAGCCAGGAGCAAAGAAAATGGAAAGTAAACCCCCAGTCTGCAGCAACGGTGTTCTTTGGGATTCCAGCTATCAGGATTGCACCACCATGCAGAGCAGGCTTTATGACTTATTTGAACCAATGTGACATTTGAGAAATATAGACGGCAGACTAGTAAAAAAATCTAAAAAGATCACTCTGTATTTGTTTACTTTGGCAGTGAAAAAAATCACGCATTGCACAGTGAATTGACAAATGTGAAAAATTTGATGCTACTAGCTTCACAAATGCACAGCAGTCTAACGGAAATGTCAGAACATTTTTTTTTACCCACGGTGTTGTTTTGCATGCAGGTGAGAAAGACACAATCACAGATCTGTATTTCCACCAACTCAGATTCTCCGGGGGCTGATTCACACATTACAGCCACGCTGACGGTGGCATTTCCAGTGGGGAAAAGACACAGGATGTACAAAGGAACATGAGTGTATAAACAGTTGTGCACATGATGCAGGTAGCTGCCAATGTGCCTAGCTTTCTGGCAGATGCCTATCGGGTGTTTGAAGAAATTTATCTTCATTTCACACACTGCTTCCCTCCACCCTACTGCAAACGGTTACTGACAGTGTCAATGCGGCAAATACAGCTTCCCTTGTAGAGTGTGTGCCAACCAACCTTGAGTATGATGCCATTAGAAAGTGAAAGTCAAACTGAATTCTTCAAAATATTTGAGGAATCTCTAGACAAGTAACCCTCTCCTGCCAATTTAAATGCAACAAATAAAATTTCTTAAGGGCTGTGTGTGTCACAAGCCTTTCTCTGACTGTTGATGCTGTGTTTACTGCAAGTTTCTGATACTGGTATAGTGATCATATACTGGTATAGTGACTGTAACTGCATCATGGTGCTCCATTAGTGGTTTTTAAATAGAAATTGGATGGCCATCTGCCAGGTTTGCTTCAGCTGTGGATTTTCTGTGTTAGCAGCAGGTTAGATTTGATGAGTCCTGGAGTCTCTTCCAATGCTACAGTTCTATGATTCTTTTACTCCATAAGGTCTACCTATTCCAGCCTCTTTCTCGTGCAGAATGTGGCCAACCAGGTTCACCCACTAAATTTATGAGTCACTTCTCACTGCTGAAGACAGCTCGAAACAACTTACCTAAATACAAAAGAGTCACTATAACAAGGAAATGAAAATCAATATAATCCATCACCACTGTAACAAGATAGTAACAGCTATAAATATACAATCAATAAAAACATAATTTAAAAGCATTCATCCACAATGCCAAAATGTACACACGCTCTGGAACTTCTGGGAAACGTACAAACAGAATATAACACCAACCAATGTCTCCCATAATTCCCCAGCACCTGTTATTGAGAGGCATGGTTCCCCTGCTCCTGAAAGCAGCATGGCATTTTCATAACTGAAAGCCATTGACACCCTTATTCTCCATGTATTTGTACAAAGCCTTCTAAGCTTGTCGCCTATCTCCACATCTTGTGATGGAAAATTCCATAGATAGATTAGGAAGAATAACTTCCTTCTCGCTCTTCTGCTGCTCCAACTGTCCAGCTTTATTGTATCGTCAGCATGGATCATCTTGATGAAGCGAGTGTGCATCTCTGACAAATAGCAGCCTATGTATATGAATGTGGGTATCCACCCCTGTCCCTGCATATTCAGCAGTAAGTCTATAAACTTACATCATTTCCACACGATTATGCCCTCCTGTGTCATCCTGTTGTAATCCCAGAAGTGCCTTTGCCAGGAAGAAAGCACAACAGGAACGCTCCCCTCCACACTCAACCGGCTCCCTGTGGAAGAGAGCACAAGGGACATGCATCTGCCTTCTGCTGTACAGCCCAGCTCATTCCCATGCTGTGACGGGGAAGGAAGTGCCTCCGTTATGCTTCCTGCCCTTTTGCATGGCAGGTAAGTACAGAAGCATTGCACGATTGTGGGAGCTTAATGGATTTACTCTGTTAAGTGAATATCCCACAATTGTGACTTACGGGGATGGGACAGCAGCAGGATCACAATGACATTGTGTGAAAGCACAATCTGCAGACTACCATCCCATCCCTGTGGTGGCCTAAGTTTAGTATCATCAGGTGTGTAGGGCTGCTTTGAGAAACTCTGAAGTAATGTATGGTCATTGATTGCTGGGTGACCAAAGTGTTTGACGTTGTTTCATCCAATTTCCCCTCTAGCAAAGAATATCAAGTGGAGAGCCAGACCACTAGATGTGTATACAGATCAGAAGTTTTGGCTTTATGATTTGGAAAGCATCCTCATTTGGATATAATGTACAGATTGGGCAGCCAATGTTAAAAGGATTGAAGTGGGCAGTTATATCTATCCAAACCCAGGGCTTTGAGAACTTAGGTCTTAAAAGTGTGGGTTTGGATTAGTTTTTATTCTTTCACAATAGTGCTGAATTAATGTTCCATTTTTTTTTTAATGTCAACATTTCAACCACAGTCAAACACAACATAGCCCTCTGTGGGTAATACCTAAGACTGTTGAATTTTGGCTGATGCATTTGGGAAATTATTTTGTTTCCATTTTTAAAAATAATTGCTTAAAATGTGCATTTTTTTTCATATTAGAGATGGAAAGAACTTGAGATTTATTTTAAAAAATGAATGTGACAGAGTTTTTATTCGCTAATTGAAGAGCTCTGATAAAACTATTCTTTGCAATTAGAAGCTACAACTGCAGCTGCAGGTCACAAAATTACACCCCTTCTTCTCCCTCCTTCTTCTGCCCATCTTGGAGATTTCCACAGTCTCCATCTCTGAGTCCCCTCAGCTTGAAATTGCTAATTAATTTTCAGGAGTTAAGGTTCAGGTTCAATCTGGTTTGGGTAAGCCTCACTTCAGTTCAAATATCTCCTGAATATGGGTCTTAGTGTGCTCTAGACTCAGGGTGTTTCCGCACTACATGGTTATAGTGCTCTTATTCCACTTTCAATATCCTATGGAATCCTGGCATTTGGAGTTTAGAGAGGGACCTTTGGAATTCCCAGCCAGGGAGCTCTTGGGCCTCAGTAAACTACAAACCCCAGAATTCCACAGGATGTTGGAAGTGGAATAATAGCACTAGCACAGTGTAGTATGCAAAGGCCCACAGTATTTGCACATGCCTACAACCCACATTATCTTGTGCAAATTTTGAGCCTCATTTCTGGGCACTGAATGCATTCCGGGCATCTTTCCTAAGAGAGGGGAATTGGTCTTTAATCTTAAATTAATTCTTATTACACTGAAAAATTTAAGATTTAATCTTTCATTCTTCCTGTTAATTTTTGATTTACTTTAGCAAATGCTTTGACTGGACATTCTGAATTTAAGGCAACTCCTCCTGAAATGATTTATTTATTTAAATATAAAAGTTCTTGTGAAAAAATATTGTGTGATGATACTAATTTGAAGCTATAGAATGCCTTTCTGACCACTTATGTCCCTGTCTTTCCATTAAGTTGACATCCATCCCAACTGCCACCATCCAAGCCATGGTGGAAGAGAAGAAAAGGGAGGCACATCTCCATCATGCCTAAGCCCAGAAGCAATTAAAAGGTCCTCCTTCCATCCCAATTGCCACTGTCCTGGCCTGGGAAGGAGAGAAGAAGAGCCAGTATCTGCTAAACATAGGCCAAGCAAAGGTTGAAAAAGCAGAGTCTGTTTATGTATCACTCGATCACCACACGATCTATATAAACTCATTCCTTTGAGAATCTGGATCCAGTATTGGACCAACCATTCTTCTTGTATATATCATGTTTAGCCACAACACATATGAAGAACCCATATATAACAGAAATGGAATTCAGACTAATCTTGGGCCATTTCAACACCAAACCTCATTGCCACGATGATCTGTGGCAATCCTGGCATTGCCAGTGTTGGGACGGGAGTGGTTTTGCACTGGTCTCTCCTGCATGCATCCCTCAGCAGTGGACGAGTAGCGGCATTAACACCGCTCTGCCTTCTGCATTACAGCATCCATAGCAATACCTTCTCCTCACCCTTTCCCCACCCCACAGCGCTGATTGGTTGCCCTTTTCCAGGGCCTTTTTTTTTTTTTTGACTGGGCAGCATCAGATGCATCTGTGCATCCATGCGTCGGGGTCCCGGATTAATAACAGGAGTTGGCACAGTCAGGAACCACACACCATCAGGTAATGGGCCGGTCATGCAAACATGGGTCAATATCAGACTTTTTCTGGTATTAACATAAGCCGTTTCCGCATGTGGGGGGGAAACGGCCAAAAAAAGAGCTTACTGGCTTTGTTTTCCGGCTGGCCGAGTCCGTCGCCACGAGGAGCAGCGTGAGCTCGTCGCTCCGCACTCCTCCAGCATCCTAAATGGCAGCTTCCGGTTGGTGGAGGCTCTCCACCAAGCGGAGAAGCTCGCCAGCCGGAAGCCCGCCCCCGGCAGATCTGCAGGCACACACTTGCGCACACCTGCAAATCTGCTCTGGAGCCGGGCGATGGAGCAGCACGGGGTTGCGCGCTCCGTGGTTTTTAAAAACCTCTAAAAAGAGGTTTTTAAAAAACACGCCGAGCGACCAGTTCCGGTCGCTCCGGAGTGGACTGAGGTATGGAATTACAAAAAGTAGTCCACCCCACTCCACTCTACAGTGTAGAAGACCTCCATTGGAGGTCACTCTGCACCATTTAAATAGCCCGGTGCCGAAAAGGCCATAGTGTACGATACCAGTAGGTCAGGAGCAGTTGGTGGCAGGATGGTGACATGTTCCTCACAACGTTGTGCAATGATACAGCTCCTAAGACTGTGATCCAACACTGTTGCTCACTGACACCATGACGCAGAAATGGCCTTCAAATGTTGGTGTGGTATAATAAGTGAACCAAACAAATCATGAAAGAAGGGAAGTTCCAAGTTCAAATTTTGTCTCAATCATGATTTTACCATGCACTCTCAGTTAGCCTTAGGCACCACCCTAGTTTTGAACATAGCAATGAGTATGAGCTTAGTTCCCAGGCCATTTGTAGGAAACTGCTGAATCCTCTGAGGTTGTAGGAAAAATGTTGTACAAAAAGAAAATAAGAAAATAAAATAGCTCTAAAATACAGACAATTAACTGCTAGTGACTGAGCTTTCACCTGAACAGAGATTTTCTGTATGCCTGTCCAGAAAGACTCCCCTAGATAAATTATTACTTCACGTTTGTGAAGTATGATGATGCATGATGCTAGTTTGGAAGAGGACCTACTAGAAGAGATGCAAATAAGTATGGTACATTCACAAGGAACAGGAGAAGAAGAATTAGAGATGGAAAAACTGCTCTTTTTTCCCCTATTTGTGGCCTCACACAAGCAGAGCAGACAATGGCCCTTTCTGCACCTTCCCTTCTTCCGTCGCCCTGCGGTTGCGATCCCAGTAGTGCCTTTGGCAGGAATGGAATATGACAGGGATGCTCCCCTCCACACCTGACCGGCTCCCTATGGAAGGAAGCACAAGGGACATTCCTCTTCCTTCCACAGTGCAGCTGGGCTCTTTTCCATGCTGTGCTTGGGCAGGAAGTGCCTCCATCACACTTCTATTTCTTCTGCACGACAGGTAAGTGCAGGAGTGTCGCATGATTGGGGGTCATAGACAGAGAACATCTGTCAATGATTTACCCCACAATCATGCTGGTCAGCAATGGGAGAAGGGTGAGACCACAATGACATCATGCAGAAGCATTATGACGGTCCTGCTCTTCTCGCATCCCCATGCCAGGAGCCATGTCCATGTAGAAAAGGCTAATGTGTTGTGAGGGATTTCTCTTCCCCTGTTTTGCCAGCTTCAGAAAAACTGTTTCCCAGTCCCTTGGTTCCAATGAAAGAGAAACAGACTACACAAGTTCTGGGATCATTTAGTTTCCTCCTTTCCATTTCTAGTAAGAGGAAGCTTCAGCTAAAATCCAATTCTTAGTCCTATTACAGCAGACCCATTGAATCAATGAATGTGAACTTAGCAAGTAAACCCTTATATAATTTCCATTGGTTTAATAAGCCTACTATATAGTCTGGACCAAAGCCTTCCCTGACATGACCCTTGACTGCTTGGTTTTTGCTGTCTCTGACATCTGAGTCCCAGAAGCACCAGCTCTGGACCATGGAGGAGGCTTACAAGACCATATCTTTCTCTAAGGGAAGAGGCAGACTTCTTCCTGTGCCCTCAGATGGGAACATCTGCAAATTCCTATGGACCTCCAGGAACCATGGTATTGAGTTCTTCATAAGCTGAAGCTAGTTAGTTGATAAGATGTCTCCTGTTTTGTGGCTCTAAGAGTTGTACATTTGGAGGAGCCAACAGGAGCTTGTGGTTCCTGGCTTTCCATAACTCAGCAAGTGGGAAACTCCAGGGCTGAGTGCCACACAACAGCAGTGTGGATGTGAGAAGGGAAATAGACTTGTTTACACTGCAGAGAAACCACCTCATCAAGGCCATTCTCTTCCCAGCACTAGATAACCCTACCTCAAGGGGAACTATAATTAAGACATAAATAAACATTGGGGATTTACTGTAGTAAATCAGCTTTTAGTTTACAAAATGCAAGATGCGTCATAATCTGGCATACTTTAATAATAAGCTTTAAATAATATCCCTGGAAAAAATATCACTGATAATACAAACAAAATGAAATTGCAGCATTAACACAGCTACAATAGAAAATAGCATATCCATTCCCATCTGGAAATAATATACTGCTCGTGACGTTCAAGTCAAAAGAAAGAATTATATGATACAAAAGAAGTCTTAAGAGTTGTGTGTTTCCTTTCAACATGCAATGAACCCATAAGATAATAAGTAGGCAACATTCTATTTTATTTTTTTTCCTCAGAGTCTTTTGGGGCAAAGGTCAAATATAACTAAAGCATTAGAGAAACTGACAAGTGAAATAAGTAACATACTTGGCTAAGCAAAGTAAAACAACTAGGAGGATGACTTACTCTGTGTGTGTGTGTGTGTGTGTGTGTGTGTGTGTATGCACACGTGTGTGCGTGTTAAGAGAACAGTAGCTTTGGATAAACAAGAGAATACTCTTTTTTCCTCCCAAGGTCTTTTTGCACATTATGAAGACATTTAAAAAAAAAACTCTATGTCATACAATAGGTTTGATTTTTTGGAAAGTCAGAGAGAGCATGAAGACAAGACCCATGTATTGAGGATAAAAACTTTAAAGGTGGGAACAGGTTTTTAAAAAGCCATTATGGCCCTTTCTGCATGATGTACCCAACCCGCCATAGAGATGGGAGGATGGGGCCAGGGTGACACTTCTGCGCGACATTGTCCCAGACCCATCCTTCTCCCGTCCCTAGCTGGTGCGATCACACCGCAAATCATTGATGGGTTTTCCCCATCAATGACTGGTGATCGCACTGCCCTCCTGCCAGGTACCCACACTTACCTTCGCCGTGGCAGTCCTGGAAGTGCAATGGCTGCTCTTCCTGCCCCAGCACAGCCTGGGACAGTACCCGGGTGTGCTGTGGCAGGAAGAGTCATGGCCATCACACTTAATGGTTCCTGAAGGCAGCGGGTGTGGAGAGGAGCATTCCATCACACTCCTCTCCCAGGAGAGCCACTGCCGTCATCGTCACCAGATGTCACTGGGACAGAGGTAAGCTGTGGAAAGGGCCTATTTTTTTTTTATACTAGTATGGAGAATCTGATACATTTAGCATACAGTGGGCCCTTGGTATATGTCTAGGTTTGGTTCCAGGACCTCAGCCCCCCCTCTCCCAGGCTACAAAATTCATAGATGCTGAAGTTCCATTATGTACAATGGTGTAGTAAAATTGTGTCCCTTACATACACTGGCAAAATCAAAGCTTGCTTTTTGGATTTTTTTTTAAATAGTTTCAATCTGTGATTGGTTGAATCCATGGATACAGAATCTGCAGATATGGAAAGCTGATTGTATATATGTCCGTACAGTTGGAGGGGTCTGCCTCTGTTCTGGTCATAGATCTTTGTAGACTGACAATGACAGAGCTTGGAAATTTGCTTTTGCAAATGAAATTAGAGAACCAATGTGGTGTAGTGGTTTGAGTGTTGGACTATGACTCCAGAAACTAGGGTTCAAATTCACATTCAGTCATGGAAAACCATTGGGTGACCTTGGGCAAGCCCCACTCTCTCAGCCTCAGAGGAAGGCAAAGGCATCTCCTTTGAATGAATCTTGCCAAGAAAACCCTACAATAAATTTGCTGTAGAGTCCTCACAAGCTGGAAATGACTTGAATTCAGAAAACAACAACAACAAAAACAACAACAGGCCAAAGAGCTCTCTGGCTGAGAATTCTTTTTTTTTTGAAGGCCCCTCCCTAAACTGCAAACCCCTGGATTCCACAGGATGTTGAAAGTGGAATGATAGCACTGTAACAGTGTAGCGTAGAAAAGGCCTTTGTCTCAGCAACCACCACAGAGCATCTGGCAGTAGCATGAGGCCCACCACAAGCTAGCCACCACTTGGACTATGTGATATTCTTCCTCCACCATTTTGTAAGGCCACACCACTATAACTATAAAGCAACTAAAAATGACAGTGATGCCACCAAGGAGTGTAGTTATGCCTTTTTAAGTTCCATTTGCAGTTAATTATACGCTTGCTATTGGGAGAAAGAACTGATTATCTGTGACCAGTTATTTATAACAAGTTACTTGCACGTTCTGAAAAGTCATGCAAAAAATGAAGACATTGATGAATCCCAAAGATACGAATTTAGTTCTCTGTAAAATCACGAAGCTTTAAACAATGAGTAACTTGTCCCATTGATTTCAGTGGGAACAAAATCCAAACCACTTTAAATGCAATCCTATGCAATTCAGTGTGGACTTAATGTCAGAGGGCCCACCAAGTTAGGCTCCTTGTACATGTTAGTTTAGCTGCTCTGGTGCCATATTCTTCATGGTTTTCCTGTTTGGGTGTTGGGAGGGGTAAAATGGACAGAGCCTGGGAACCAAGGTCAACTGGTACAGCCTGGTCATGTGGTTTGTGGGAAAGGATGCAGAACACTTGGGGGGGGGAGGCGAAGAGTTCTTAAAACTGAAACCTGTACTGCATCGTCAGTTCCGGCAAAAGCAATGCCTCTGTGCTGCATCTGATATTTAATAAAACCTTGCTGGAATCATCCATGAAGTCTGATTATTCATTTAGATTGAGACAGGGCATTACACTTAATTAATATGTGACTTACTTCCAAGGAAGCATCCAGAGTCTTGATGTAACTACATCCCAGAGTGCCCTGTCTCAAAATCCACCAGCCTGCTTTTTCTAACAAAATTCTCATCAGCACGTGGTGGGCATGGATTTGCTAGCCCAGGGAGTCAAACTCCTACTGTCCAGGACATATTCTCCATGCTTTCGAGTTTGATTGGTAAATCACTCTCCAGTTCTGTGATGCCAACCATTTTCCCCACATGCCGTTTTTACATTGGAATTATGTAGCAGAAATTGCACACTAGGAGTTATATTTTGGAAAATCCTTGGGGGCAATTTCACCCTCATGTGCTCTGGGTTAACAAACACTTTTAATTTTGTATAAGAAGTTCAGTATGTTTGACGCCCATAAGGAAAATTGCCCCTAGAATGTCTTAAATCAGGAACTAACACTTCAGCATCTATAATTCAGAGCATAGCCACTGGAGATAATACTCCTTCCTGTCCAGTTATCCATTTCCATCACCTTTTGGTAAGCCATCCTACGTTCCTGTGGCAGACATGAAATAATGATATCAAGCACAGATACCTTCAGAATGCACTGGAATATCTCAGCAGTGATGTTATCATTTTACATCTGATTATAGGAACATAGCCAGACACTTCTGCAACCCCACCGACTCCCTACAAAACATGGAATAGTCATGCGGTGGGGGGCTCCAAGGGCTGGTCAGTAAGTTGAGGGGCTTTGGGCACTGCAGAAGGAATGCCACAGCCCCTGAAATGTTCATGTAGACAAGTAAGGGAAACTTATGCATGCATCCAGCCCCTAACAGGATGCTAGCCATTGACCACAAGCAGAAGAGTCTTTTATGTGTGCAGGTGTAGTTTTTTTAGGTGTTGTGGGGGATTGTTTTTTTTCCCTTCCTCTGTGTGCAGCACCCAAAGCCCCCCTCCGTATTTATTTTAAGGCCCCAAAGACACCTCGCACATGAGCAAGCAGGATCAGAGAAGCATCTTGCAGTCCCTCCCAAAGCCAATACACAATGGCCATTTCTGCTCCACACAGTTATAGTGCTATTATTCCACTTTGAACATCCAATGGAATCCTGGGGTTTGCAGTTTAGGAAGAAGCCTTTAGACTTATCAGTGAGAGAGCTCTTTGGCCTTAGTAAATTATAAACCCCAAAATCCCACAGGATGTTGAAAGTGGAATAATAGTACTAAAAACTATAACAGTGTAGGGGGGAAATGGCCAATGATTACTGAAGCACTGAGACCCCGGAAGGATCCCCATGGGTCTCAGTGCTGATGTCATCATTGTGTGTCTGGCTATGAGGAGGTTAGCCAGATGCTTCTCTGATCCTGCCTGCTTGTTGTGAAGTTGGGAGAATGATATATGAGTCAACATACCATAAGGCCCACATGTGTGTATTCACGCTATGCTGGAGGGATGTTGAATTGAGGCTATGACATGTCAACACAACTCTACTTGTCTTTTTCAGATATATTCCTCCCCCATGCACACATTTTCTGAATTTGAAATGAATTTTTTTCAGGGTAGGATTGTTCTTATGCTCTCTTGGTAGACAACTGATTTATTGTTTGTTCCTGAAAATGTAAAATGATGCCATTTATAATGATTGTAATAGAGGAAATTGTATTTTATGGAACAACTCAATAAGATTGTACAGCCCTGTGTAATTATTCTTATAACTTGTGAATCAATAAAGCAAGAGCTTTTAAAAAACAAGTTTGGCTTTAATTTTTTCTGTTCACCGAATACTTGGGAAGGAGAAAAATTTGATTGATAATTGGCACAGGAATGTAATTTGCCTTCGCAGTGCTACATAATATCCAGTGCTGCTCAATAAAACATAGTTAAGGATTCCCATCTTTAGGTTAGGTCCAAAAGTCTCTCATACATTGATGTTCTGAAGTCCTATGGAATTACACTGTGCAAATTAGAGTTCTGAGAATTCAGAGATGACATCTACCTCTTTATCTTGCTTTAAAATACCTATAGTCTTCTTCCTTCCACCCATCCTTCACGCATAAGTATCCTGAATGCAGCACCACTAAATGTAAGCCTTTCAGCAATTGTTTCTTAAAACAAAGTGAGGGAGATCCATTGTATGCAGAATTGAAGTATATATTGCACATATTTAGCACAATTGTGACTGAAGATGCTCAGATTATAAAAAATGAAATATGCTCTGATTTTGAAAAGGATTTTTAAAACTTTGAAGTCAAGATGGACACTATACACGTTTGTTTACATCATATTCCTCTCCCTTCTTTTTGGTTAGTAATAAGGAACCTGACCGGTCAAGCATGGTGTAGTGTTTTGAGCACTCTGGGAGATCATAGTTTAAATCCCTGCTTTGCCACAGAAACCCACTGGGTAACCTCAGGCAAGTCACACTCTCTCAGCCTCAGGGGAAGACAAAGGTAACCCCCTTCTGAACAAATCTTGCCAAAAAGAACCCTGTGATAAGTTTGCCTTAGGGTTATCCTAGCTCTGATATAACTTGAAGGCACACAATAAGGAGCTTGACAATGCTTGAAATGTTGCCTTTTGTGAGTATTTGTTATTTGTACTGCAGTCCAGGAAGCTAACTTTCTGAGTTACTCATCACTACTCACCTTTCTGAGTTAGTCATCACTACAGAGTTACCATTACTGTTACTAATATGTCATTGGAAAATAACAAGAAAATGTTCTCTGGTTCCACCATGTAGCCAATTCAGATGCTGCACCTTGCAAATGCTAAGAAAAATGAAGAAGACATTACTACATGATCCCCCTCGATGGAGCACAAGATAGCCACCCTTCTGGCCCTTCCTCTTCCTCTCCTATTGCTCAGACCAAGACCATTTCTTCACTACACTGTTATAGTGCTATTATTCCACTTTCAGTATGCTATGGAATCCTGAGGTTTGCAGTTTAGGGAGGGGTATTTAGAATTCTCAGCCAGAGAGCTCTTTGGCCTCAGTAAACTACAAACCCCAGGATTCCATAGAATGTTGAAAGTGGAATAATAGCACTACAACAGTATAGTACAGAAATGGCTCAAATCAACACACATGGAGTAATGAATAACAGGGAGACAGACCAAGCCTGTTCTACTGAAAAGTAATGAATTGCATCCCTGGCCAAACCAGGCAAAAAAGTAACTTAGTCCCAGCTTATTACTGCAAAACAGTAATTCATCACTAAAGTAACTCACTAGAATATGTGTTGCTTCGTAGCTCTGGAGCCCAATATGGCAAAGACCCAGTTCAGACTAAACATACCTCTCTGAAGCAAAAGGCTAAACTCTCTGATGATTTCTGTAAAAAAAATCCAACTCTTTCCTACAGCTCTATTTATTGATTTATTTATTATTTTAAATTCTGAAGTTCTGCATATATAAACCTGAAACAGATGAAAAGAATAAAATATACCTAAAGCCACAGAAATATGAGACCCAACCCAACCATCAACAAAATACTATTAATGTAATACAACAGTTTCCAGAGGGGTTTAAGCAACTCATCAAAAGGAAAAGTGAAGGCCAAAGGGAAAATGCACAGAAAAGGGTAACAACTATAACATATTCATGTTCAGAGCAGTCCTGGGCTTACAAAACACTGTTTAAAAACAAGATGATGAATAAATAATATGTAAATCTCTATATAATATTTTTAAGAAGTTTTTGTTTTTTAAAGGTAGTCTGTGTCGACCATGAATGGTTGGGCGAGTTTGATTGCTATTCCAGGGCTTGATTTGCCAATATTCAAGTTTGCACTTTTAGCTGGAAAGACAGAAAAAAGTCAGGTTCATCCCTCAGATGTGCACTGTGCTGAGCTCTCTTAATGTGAAGTTGCTCTTTGCTCTTGGTTTATTAGCAGCCTCCCTCCACTGGCTCTCCATCAGCCACTGTGTATGGATGTGACAAAGAGAATTCAACCCAGCTGGTCTCTAACAGCTGTGTTCACCAAAAAGCCATTCCCTACAGGCAGGAAGAGTGTTCTGCAGTAATTTCTTGCCACTGTCAGTCAAGCTTAGCTTTTAAAATGTGTATTATACTCTGCCTATGCTCACATTAAGGAAATGTACACACGAATGTGACTGCCACACTGAATAGAAGGCAGGAAAGTTACAATGAAAATGTAATGAAAAGGAAATTAAAGGCTGAAAATGAAATGGGCCGTGAAAGAGCTGCTGCCACCATTATGGGCTGATCAAATTTGCACAAGCATGCTTTAGAGTTGATGCCACCAATGGGATATTGTTACCCCAAAATGTGGGCGACTCAGAGGTCCACTCGTGATGCCGGTACCTCCATGTTACAGAGGGGAATTAATTAGCTCAAAATTAGGAGGCCTGTGACGGGGGGTAACAACAAGATCTTTTGACCAATGTTTATGGGGTCTTGCAGGAAAGAACCAGCCAGAGACTCGAAAGTAAACTAAAAATGTGTTTTATTGAATTCACTCAAGCATGCACACAAGACACGAACAGTAGCACATCAACACAAGAGCTAGGAGGAACACAACACAAGGGAGGAAAAATTATGGATAAAGAGGCTGAGACTTCGGGGTTATAATTACCAATCCAGAAGAGTGGTGAAGAAGCAGCAATGTGGCTTAGACTTGTGTGTCTGAGGGCAATACACAGCTGGGAAGCAAACCGTCAGAGAGACATTCAGCAACTAGTGAACTGCAAATGTAATTGCCCAGAACTGGGATTTCTATACTCTATTTCCCTCTCTGAAGGGGTATGAGTTAATCACTTTCCCAGCCTAGCGGACAATGGAATTACAACACAGACAATGGGATCTGGAATGGTGCTAATGGTTTCAGTGCTAAAGTGATGAAGAGATAAAGACTGTCGTAGTAGCCCTGCACTTGAGGAAAGGTCAAGATGATGCAAGGAAAATGCCCAGAAATTAGGTAGCCGAGTTCATATAATCACTCTTGGATGGGAATATTGGCTTGACCATTGTATTCCAACTGAAGAGATTCAGCTTTTGCCTAAGTCTATTATAACCAAGGATGCTTCATAATCTGCCTGACAATGACTTTGGTTACACCTGGAGGTAGGTTTAGGCTGACCTTCTTTGCAGCTTCATGTTTGCAGTCAGTAATTTTCCTCTATAAGCTTAGACCTTCAAATCATTTCAGGTCATGTTTTATATCACTGTCAATTAATGTAGCTTGCCAATTAAATAATGTCTGCCAATTAAACCACATCAATATTGGGGTGTGCACAGGGCGGTAACAATATAACAAAAGAGATCATATAAAATAGATGTGGCTTCTGCACCTTTTCTTATGCCTGTAACTTCAAGACATCACATGGCACCTTCTCCAAATTATCCAGTTTGGATAACTGTTAAAGATACAGGGGCATTTTCTCATTTCAATTTCAATTGACTTATTTCCCATCCTAATAGGGAAGATTAGGGACTCAGGAGAGAGTTGAGGGACCTCTTGCCATGGGGATCTAGAATGTTGGTCATGAGAAAGTCTGGGTAGAATTAGTTGCTTAGGGGACGAGTTCTACCCCTTGCTATGAGAGTATGTTGGAACATATTGGTTAAAGGAATTGAATGCTTTCTCTATGACAGACCACCACCTGCTGCATAATTTATCATCAATGAAACTTGTCTTTAACAGTGATGTACGTCAGTTTTTGGTACTAAATATAGCCTTAGGCAGACTTGATTCCACAACTAGTTCCAGCTCAGGAGACCACGTGACCCTCTATTGTTCCTTCTGACTGGCAGCCAATCTTCAGAATGTCAGACAGAGAAGGGTCTTCTCATCACTACCATTGGTTACCTTAAAAAAACAAAAACAAAAAACTGGAGATGCCAGCAATGGAATTTGAGAATTTCTGTGTTCAGAGTATATTTCTTCATTGAGCTATAGGCCCTTTTCACATGTGGGGGGGGGGAACGGGCAAAAACACGCTAAAACGGAGCTTACCCACAGCCGGGTAAGTCAGTCGCCCCGCAGAGCAGCGCGAGCTCGCTGCTCCACACTCCTCCGGCGTCCCAGATGGCAGCTTCCGGTTGGTGGAGGCTCTCCACCAACCGGAGAAGCTCGCCAGCTGGAAGCCCGCCCCCAGCAGATCTGCAGACACGCACTTGCGCATGCCTGCAAATCCACTTTAGAGCCAGGCAACGGAGCAGCACGGGGCTGCGCACTCCATGCTTTTTAAAAACCTCGAAAAAGAGGTTTTTAAAAAACACGCAGCCCGGCTAGTTCCCACCGCTCCTGAGTGGATTCTGGTGTGGAGCTACGAAAAGTAGTCCACGCCAGTCCACTCTACGGTGTGGAAGACCTCCGTTAGAGGTCGCTCTACACCGTTTAGAAGCCCGGGATGGAAATGACCATAGTCTCTTCCATAAGCTCTCAATGATGGCTGACTGTCAGGAGTGAGAGATCACCAGGATGCTCATGCAGACTTTCTTAGCATGGGAATTGTGTGCATATGAGTGAAGGCATTTGGTCCAAACACATTTTCACTGTGGAATTCATTGGAGAGGCTTGTGGCCAGGAGTAGCTCGGTGGCTTCAATCTCGATGATGTGGCAAATTTGTTTTTGTCAAAATTTAGAGGTACCATCCAGGATGCTAGACCTATTTTGAGGATAGGCTTCAGCACCTCAGATGGCTCCGCATAAAGTCTGAGCTAAAACTCAGAGTAGATTCACTGCCCGACTGATATCAGAGCCAATAGCCGTGATGGCTCATACCATATTTGGGAAATGAACACTACACTTAAATTTCCAACAAAATAAACCTGGCCCTTTATCTTTTCTTCTTTCCACATGAAACAAAAGCTGGCGTTGGAGTAATTGCTAGAGAAAGTTCTTCCTATACTAAGAAGAAAAAACAGCATTTATATATTATGCATTATATATGTATATATACCTTTTCAAAATAAATTGAAGATTTTCTGAAACACTGTTTCCATTTATAGATTTTTTTGAGCAATAAGAAACCCAATGATGTAATAGTCTGTGGTTATGGCAATTCTAGTAAGTTGAATTTAGTTAGATCTGTAATGGTAGAGTAGTACACTTTCTATTAATCAATTTTTCATTTTCATTACAGTTGGGGGGTCAGAGATCTTTTGTGTCTTAGTGATTAGTTAGGTTGTGTTTATGATAGTAGATCAATGCTTTAGTAATGTTTTTGTAAAGTGTTATAGTTTTAGTTTAGTTTAGTTCAGCTTAGTTTAGTTTTAGCTTTAGCTCTCTCTCTCTATATATAGATAGATATAGATAGATAGATATGTAGATATACAGACATTAGCATATTTACTCCCCATTGCCTGGGGTTTCAATTTTCCTCTTAAGAACTCACCAAACTGTCTGCTCCATTTCCTGTAACTTTGCTCCATATTTCTCAATGCAATCTGTATTCAGAATTACTTACATACACAGTTTGGGTTCCTGAGGGAGTACACTGTCCTCCTTCTTGCTGCTAGGCCTTGTGTCCATAGCGACTGGGCTATTTCTGTACTGGTAAATATTCCCCATAATTCCCCAATCTAATCTTTATTCGAAGTTGTTAATATTCAGAGGTTGGGTTCCTGAGTGAATACACTTTCCTCCTCCTTACTGCTAGGCCTCATCTCTATAGCAACCAGACTATTCCAGTATCTATAACTTATCCCCATATTCCCCAATCCAATCTGTATTTGTAATTGTTAACATACAGATGTTGGCCTCCTGTGGGAATACACTGTCCTCCTCCCCATGGTCTCTGTTGCATGTGATGTTCCCGCTTTTTCTGTCATCTTTTGATTTTGGGTGTCATGTTGATCTGTGTTGTCTGACGATGTTGATGTACTGGCTTTTTTTTTTTTTTTGCTTTCTGTGCTTTACATTTTTCTGGAAGCATGTTTTCTTTTAATTTCAGCTTTAAGATTCCTCACACATGGAACACATACAATTTACTGTGTGAGGCAAGAAGACCTTGTAACTATGATGTGTATGTCACTTTAATTTTTCTCACATATGCCTCCCAAACATATAGCTTATGTACATGGGCTATCCTGTTGTGATAAGTTAGTTATTCTTCTCTGGAGAACTGCCACAGCAAACTTCGCAGTTTCTTTGTTTGCTGTTGAAGCCAAGGTGAGTTACAGAGCTAGAAAGTAGTCTGGGGGTCATTTATTCCAACCACTGGGCAAGGCACTGCTACAGTATCCTTGACAGATTATCATCCTATCTCTATTAGGAAACCTCCACTGAAAGAGAACCCACTGATCTTGGAGGGAGGGCAGTCCACTGCCAAGCAATTCTTCCCATCATGTTAAGGAGACATTACAAATATGGAGGTTTGGGGCAACAGGACTTTTGCTTGGATTTGTTTCTTTTTTCAGTTTTAGCACTGACTTCTTGCCACCTGTAGAAACCACTTGCCACCTTCTTCTCCATCAGCCTGTGTGAACAATGTCTTACTATTTCTGTGCTGTCTAAATGTATCTCTAAATGTTCAGAAAGTCTGTTCTTACCTATCCTCCTCCACATGAAATTATTCTTGGCACTTCCAGCATTAAATTGAATTTGTTGCTGTTTTGAATGCCAATGCGTTTAAAGCAGCTTTCCAAACTACTAAACCTATTTTGAGGCAATAATTCAGCACCGTGACCAGGTGATGTATGGGGTAAATGATGTAGAGATGAAGGGGCAAAGAGATGCTTCCCTTAGCATTTAAAAAAGGTCATTGTCCATGATGGCTTACAGGACCAGACTTTTTGGCTTTAGCCTCCATCCAGTGTCACAGACAGACTTGTTCATGCAACAACATTCTTCCTCCTTTTCCTCTGTTTTGCACTACTAACACCCCTCCCCATAAAATCTGTTATAGAACATCTTCTAGTCCTCCAAGGAGCTTCAGGAATAGCTCCAGGGTGGCTTCAGGGATAGAATCATAGAATCATAGAAATGTAGAGTTGGAAGAGACCACACGGGCCATCCAGTCCAACCCCCTGCCATGCAGGAATACCCTCAAAGCACTCCCGACAGATGGCCATCCAGCCTCTGCTTAAAAACCTCCAAAGAAGGAGACTCCACCACACTCCGAGGCAGCATATTCCACTGCTGGACAGCCCTGACTGTCAGGAAGTTCTTCCTGAGGTTCAGGTGGAATCTCCTTTCCTGCAGCTTGAATCCATTGCTCCTCGTTCTGGTCTCTGGAGCAGCAGAAAACAAGCCCTCTCCTTCCTCTACATGGCATCCCTTCAAATATTTAAACATGGCTATCATGTCCCGTCTTAACCTTCTCTTCTGCAGACTAAACATACCCAGCTCTCTAAGTCTATCCTCATAGGGCATGGCTTCCAGGCCCCTCACCATTTTGGTTGCCCCCTCCTCCAGCCTGACCATGTCCTTCTTGAATTGGGGTGCCCAGAACCAGACACAGTATTCAAGATGAGGTCTAACCAAAGCAGAGTAGAGTGGTACCAGTATCTCCCTCGATCTAGACACCATACTCCTATTGATGCAGCCGAGAATTGCATTGGCTTTCTTGGCTGCCGCATCACACTGCTGACTCACGTTCAGCTTGTGATCTACCAAGACTCCTAGATCCCTTTCACATGTACTGCTATCCAGCCATGCGTCACTCATCCTATATTTGTGCATTCCATTTTTTTTGCCAAAGTGTAGGATCTTACACTTCTCTCTGTTGAATTTCATTTTGTTAGCTTTGGTCCAGCTCTCCAATCTATCCAGGTCATTTTGAATTTTGATCCTGTCTTCTGGCGTATTAGCAACCCCTCCCAATTTGGTGTCATCTGCAAATTTGATGAGCATGCCCTCTATTCCTTCATCCAAGTCGTTGATGAAGATATTGAACAGCACTGGGCCCAGGACAGAACCCTGTGGCACCCCGCTAGTCACTTCTCTCCAGGATGAAAAGCAGCCATTCGTGATCACCCTTTGGGTTCGGTCAGTCAACCAATTACACATCCAACTAACAGTAGCCCTGTCCAGCCCGCATTTTACCAGCTTCTTTGCAAGAATGTCATGGGGAACTTTGTCAAAGGCCTTACTGAAATCGAGAAATGCTACATCCACAGCATTCCCTTCATCTATCAAGCTAGTAACTCTATGATAAAAAGAGATAAGATTAGTCTGGCATGACTTATTTTTGAGGAATCCATGTTGACTTCTCGTGATTACTGCGTTGCTTTCTAAGTGATTAGAAACTGACTGCTTAATGATCTGCTCCAGAATCTTTCCGGGTACTGATGTCAGGCTGACTGGGCGATAATTATTTGGGTCCTCTTTTTTTCCCTTCTTGAAGATGGGGACAACATTTGCCCTCTTCCAGTCTGCTGGAACTTCTCCTGTCCTCCAAGATTTCTCAAAGATTATAGCAAGCGGTTCCGAAATGACCTCTGCCAGTTCTTTTAATATCCTAGGATGCAATTCATCTGGCCCTGGAGACTTGAATTCATCCAGTGTGGCCAGGTATTCCTGTACCACCTCTCTACCTATTATGTGCCTCATTTCCCCTGCTTCCTCACCTGCTCCCCAACCTCCAGGTTGAGTGCTTGTATCCTTCTGGGAAAAAACTGAGGCAAAGAAAGTGTTAAGTAGTTCTGCCTTTTCTCTTCCCCCTGTTAGTAATTTGCCATCTTCTCTGCGCAGCGACCCTATTGTCTCCTTCTTTTTCCTTTTGCTACAGACATATTTAAAAAAGCCCTTTCTATTGTTTTTGATGTCTCTGGCCAGCCAGTTCGGTGCTTTAGCCTTTCTGACCTCCTCCCTACATCTCCTAGCTACTCGCTTAAATTCTTCTTTGGTGGTTTCCCCCTTCTTCCATTTCCTGTACATGTTTCTCTTAACACTTAGCTCAACCGAGAGTTCTTTAGTCAACCATTCTGATTTCTTCAGATGCCTTCCATTTTTCCTCCTTATTGGCACAGTTTTAGACTGTGCCTTCAGTATCTCCCTTTTAAGGAACTCCCATACCTCCTGAACTCCTTTCCCTTTCACTATTCTTGACCACTGAATTCCAGCCAGCAGCTCCCTAAGTTTACAGAAGTCCGCTTTTTTCAAATCTAAGATGAGTGTCTGGCTACACTTATCTTCTCCTTCCAAATTCCAATAGGGCATGGTCACTCCCCCCTAAATATCCAACCACTTCTACATCATTAACAAAGTCATCCCTGTTGGTCAGGATCAGATCTAGAATATTTGATCCCCTTGTCGCCTCTTCCACCTTCTGGACCATGAAATTGTCTGCAAGACAAGCAAGAAACTTGCTGGACCTTGCTGTCTTGGCAGAGTTTGACTGCCGACATACATCTGGGTAACTGAAATCTCCTATTATTACTGTATCTCTCCTTTTTGAATGTGCAGTCATTTGGTTGAGGAAGGCATCATAAAAGTCCTCAGTCTGGGTTGGAGGTCTGTAGTAAACCCCCACCAGAATATCCCTATTGTTTCTCGCTCCCTTAATTCTTACCCAGATGCTCTCGACCTGGCTTTCTGGGTTTAAGTCACAGATCTCTTCACAGGTGAAAACATCCTTGACAAACAAGGCTACTCCTCCTCCTTTCCTGTTTGGTCTATTTTTACAAAATAGGCTATATTCCTACATTCCAATCCTGAGACTCATCCCACCAGGTCTCAGTGATGCCTATCAAATCGTATTTATTTTGTTGTACTAGGAGTTCAAGTTCATCTTGCAAGGTGATCCATTCCACCTGTGGTGTCCAGACATTGTCCAACACAACACTAGGTTTTCCCCAGGTTTACAGCAGCTAGAATGTTTTTCTTTTTCTTCTGAAGGAATATAAAATGCTGAAGAAATCACACTAGGTGATTTGTGTTTCCCAGTTCTCTAATCACAAGAAGGATATTTTCTGTTTTATCTTCCTTTAATCTGCCAGATAGCTGAACTCATGTTGTACCACAGTCTGAACACACTTTGAAAACCTACTGTAGTGCAGTGGGTTCTCAAGTTTTAAGTCTCATATATTTTGGAATTTAACTCACAGAATTCCAGTCATGCTGAGGCTTTTCAGAGTTGAAGTCGAAAGCACCTCAAGGACCAAACCCTGTAGAGAAACAAGAGGGAATTATACGATATGTTTAACTGTTGTAGTCTTTAGTTCCTGAAAGGTGTTAAAATCATAAAGTAGAAACAGGAAAGAGGACTTGAAAGGATGGATTCCAGAAGAAGTTATAGATCTTCTTGTAGACCAAGGGCATGAAAAACATGCTCTGAAACCCACATGCATCATCTGTTCCTGTTTGTGTGGCCATGGTCCAACCCCCCCCCCCCGCACGGTCCAAAAACTTTTGGCCCCAAACTGTTTCTAATGCCATCAGAACGAGGAATTTTGCTATTTTTCTGACCCCTTGGGCTGCTTTTAAGTCCACGAGAAGCCCTTACTATTGCCAAGAAGAGACCCAGAAATGACCTCGAAGAACTTAGAGAATATTTGGGAACAGAAAGTTAATTATTCTTTTGCAGGAGTGAAGCTCTACAAGGCCTCTTAGGAGTGGCCAATGAAGCTCCAAACCTACAATAGTTGCCCACCACATTTCTGTCACACTTTCTTTCCTCCTTCTCCTTCTTACTCTCTGTTCAACTGACAAAGGGAATAGAAAGTTGCTCAGTTGGTCAGATTTTGAAAATAGCAATGAGGCTAGCTTAATATCTGATGTATTCTAACTCCAAAAAGGCCTGAGGGTGGAAGTCTACCAAAGTATGAATGACTAAGAAATTTAGACAAAGGTTATCAGGGTTTTTCTTATTATTTTGGTGGCTTCGGGAATTCCTGTAGCCATCCGATGTGGTCTCATTTTCCGTAACACTAAAATGAGCCCCAAGGAAGAAACTCCTTGTGTTTTTATACTGAACCGTCCTTTGTTAACACCTAGCAATGAAGGAATATTGTGTTAACTGTAACTTTCTTCTTATTTAAATGATGATGAGAAGAAGAAGAAGAAGAAGAAGAAGAAGAAGAAGAAGAGGAAGTAATCAGTTTTTAAGGGGGGATGATTTTTCCTTTCTGTGAAGAGAGCTTTGTGTACATATACACAAGCCAGTGAAATCAGCTAACATGGGAACCCAAGTTTTGGGGAATCACAACTAAATACAACAGTTGGAAAATCCAGTCAGTCTCTCACTCTTTGTAGTGAGCTGTGGGGAGAGTACAGTTTTGGGCACTCTTTTCAGGGGGAAATATCCACAATGCTTCTCCCTAAGGTTGAAATCTTCTGGTGAAAATAATACTAATTATAATAATATTTCCCAAGTTTTTCTGGTAAGGTCTCAAGGCAGCATACAGTAATTTAAAAAAACATAGTCAAAAGTCAGGGAATATAAAAGTTAAAACACAAATAATCAAAAAGGAATTAAAACAAAGTTAAAATACATAATTAAAACACAAACATTTGTGAATTCCACATAGTTAACAATAACCAGCACCTTTCATCAGCCAGGCCATAATCACATATTGAATGCCTGTCAAAATAAATATGTCTTTGCTTGTCTACGGAAAGAAGGAAGGGAGGGTGCTGGTCTCACTTCTCTGGGAGAGGAGTTCCAGAGCCTGAGAACAGCCACTGAGAAGGCCCTCTGCTGTGTTCCTACCAGATGCCCCTGCGAAGGTGGTGGGGAAGAGAGAAGGGCCTCACCAGCAGATCTCAAGGCCCAGGCTGGTTCAGAAGGGAGAATACAGTCCTTCAAATAACCTGGACCTCAGCTGTGTAGGGCTATAAAGGTCATCACCAGCACTTTGATAAATAAATGTTCAAGAAGTGAGATGTTTTAAAAATCATTTCATCCTAATTGTGGTCTCTAAGATTATTAAATAACACTTGCATGTATTTTACCTTCTCACTTTTGGGAACGTGAGCTTCAGATTCCTTCCTCTACTTCAGATTCCTCCCTACTTTTCTGCTTTTTCTTTTGAGAATTGTGTATGTATGAAAAATGTACACACATAGAATCATACAGTCACAGAGTTGGAAGACACTGCAGGGTTGGCCATCGAGTCCAACCCCTGCTATGCAGGAACACACATCAACAAAGGGCCATCAACAAATGGCTATCCAGCCTCTGTTTAAAAATCTTCAAAGAAGGAGACTCCACCACACTCCAAGGCAGCATATTCCACTGCCTGACAGCTCTGACAGTCAGGAAGTTCTTCCTGAGGCTCAGGTGGAATCTCTTTTCCTGTAGCTTGAATCCATTGCTCCTTGTCCTACTTTCTGCCTGTTTCTTCTTTTATATGACAGCCTTTTAAATATTTGAATATGGTTATCATGTCCCTTCTTAACCTTCTCTTCTGCAGACCAAACATACCCACCTCCCTAAGCTGTTCTTCACAGGGCATGGCTTCCAGACCCTCCACCATTTTGGTCGCTCTCCTCTGGACATGTTCCAGCTTGTCAATATTTTTCTTGAAAGTGAGGTGCCCAGAACTAGACACGGTATTCCAGATGAGGTTTGACCAAAGCAGAATAGAGTGGTACTATTACTCTCTTTGATCTAGACATCATAGTCCTATTGATGCAGCCAAGAATTGCACTGGCTTTCTTGTCTGCTACATCACTCTGCTGATTCACGTTCAGTTTGTGGTCTACTAAGACTCCTAGATCCCTTTCGCACATGCTGTTGTCCAGCCAGGTCTCTCCCATCCTATATTTGTGCATTTCATTTTTGATGCCTAGGTGTAGGACCTTATACATGTGGGTCAAGAAATTATATGTATTAAAATAGACACATAGGGACAAATAAGTGCCAAAAATATGTCCAAATTTACATCCGGATGTGTGATGAGGGAAAAGTTTCACAACCCTAAACTCTCATGCATGCTGTTCAGAACTTAGGCAGTCATGAATTTCCGGTTAAGATGTTGGTGCGGGTGGCAGCCCAAATTGGCCGTCGCTGGAACCCGAATAAGAAGAATAAGAGAATAACAACAATATAAGGGGCGAAGAAACCCACCCGCAGATTTTGCGAGAGGGTTATGGAGCAGCTCACAAGTCTCGAGAGGATCCAGCACTGTTGGGAGAAGTAGAAGGAGTTCCACTGTGGACGGGGACAGAGCAAGACGCCATCGGACTCCAGCCAGGCTTGTCCTGAATAGCGCCGGCGATAACCATTTTTTAACTTTCGAAGATCGAACTTGTAAGTACCCAATCTGACTCCAAAATTTATAGATTGCACCAGGGTAATGTGACAGTTTCACACCAATTAAGTATACCAACTTATACCAAGTAAAAATACTCTTAGAAATTAGAAACCGGGCAACAAAATTATCTCGCGATCCATTTGGAAACGTGGTGATCAGCTCTAATATTTAGACAGAAAACTAAAAGAAACAAACTAACGGCTATATTTACATAAAAACAAGGTGATTGTTGTGAACATTAGTTGGAATTTACGGTATAAGTAGCAAGAGAAATTGACATGAACGAGAACAGAAGAGAAGGGAAATGGCAAACAGAAAGGGAAATGGCAATGTTGATTAAGAATAACGGTGGAGTGTGAGTAAAATAAAGGACGACCAAGAGGGGAGAGAGACAGAGGACAGAGAGTGATGATAAACTGTCATTTTCGGAGAAGGGGCTCTTTAGGAATCAGACTAAAGAAAATTAAGAAAACCAAGATATCGACCTTCTCTTTGGACTCTGAGTTTGTGAGGATAGATGAAGACTTTGAGATGAAAAGGGTAATTTAGGAACAGTGACTTTTTATTGGGATTGAGAGAGGAGGGGGAATAGAACAGATTCACTAAAGAAATAATTTAATGCACTTGTTTGACACCGGATTGTTTTCTTCTCCCTTCGGGTATGTGGAAATAAATTATTCCTTTGGACACGTTAGTTGTCTTCATATGGATTGTTCAAAAAGGATATTTTTACTTTAATAAAATTATTTTTTTTAAAAAAAGGATATTTTTGACAGGTCGTGAAAACTGCTAAAGGATGAACCTCTTGAAGCGAGGTGAAGAGATAAAAAGACTGAGAGAGAAATGCAGTGCTTTTACACTTTGACAAAACACTGACTAGAACATTGAATATACTTGCCTACAAACAGGAAAATCTTTGTTTCTGTGTGGGTGATATTAACTGGTGATATTTTAACAACAGACTTAACAGAGAGTTTAGGAATTGATTATATATGTTAAATGTCAAATGAATTCATAATGAACTTATGACTGGATGATCAATATATGAATTGCAAATATTGTTTAGATTAAATATTGTATAGAATAAATTGACAAATTGATTATAAATTGAATATCGGAGTATACAAAGAAAGCAGAAATATTAATATATTGATATATTATTTAAAATATTGTTTAGGTAAGGAAAGAAGTACTAAAGTTTACTGGCATGCTATAAATATTAGAAGGGTGGGAAAGCCTTTCCTGTTGCCGATCAAGTTTGGTATAATAATTCATCACTGATTTATCTTAGAGACCTATTGTTGACTTATTCTCATTGATGAACTGAGCCACTATTAATGTACTTATACGTTATGCTAATTATTAAGGATTAATTGTAAGAAAATAAAAATAGTTTTTTGGGGGGAGTTTAAAATTTTTTAACTATATATAGTAATATAAATATAGTTGTGTGCTCAGGGCTGAGAGGTGTTGTGCAAGGAATAAACTAGGCCACACACTGAAGCTGGATGAAAATAGGCCACAACTTTATTGGTTACAGCAAAAACAGGGTTGGCTTGTGCATGGGTTTGGATCCCGGCATCAGCCAACCCGCCTGTTGACCGATGAGACCAAAAACCCAAGGCCAGGATCACCTGGAGTCAGGTCCGAACCACCTGACCCCCCAGTAGTGCAGGGATGTGGACACCCATTCCGCGCCGTGTGTCCGCTGCCGACCCTGCCCTCCTGGCAACCACCTCCATCCCCAGGACCCAGTGACCTGGGGATATAGCAGACCCGGATCCAGGACCCATGCCAACCACCTTACAAGTTGTGACAATGAAAGGCAAAGACACAACCTAACTACAGTACACAGGATACAACAAAAGAAAATGAAGGAGGTGGGTGGGAGGGATGACCTGCAGAGAAGAACTGAGCTCTGGGGAGAGGAGAGCCTAGCTAAATACAAAATACCTGGACCAGAGGGAAAACTTCCTAGTGTCATGAGCCGGGCTGAGCGTGCTGCCGATTCAGACTTTGACTCCGATTTAGACTTGGACTCCCAGCTGGGGGAGGATCCCTTGGAGGGGCCTTCGGGAGAGGGGGCTCCTTCAGAGTCTAGGGAGGAGTCTGCCAGCGACCCCACAGCTGTCCTGGGCACGGATCCCGAGCCAGTACCTGCAGCAGATGTTTCTGCTCCAGAGGCAGAGGCTAGTGCTTCTGACTCGACAGAGGCTGGTGTTTCTGACTCTAGCCCAGAGTTTGCAGCAGACCCTTCCCCCACGTTCCTCCAGAGGCGGCTGGAAAAGGGGGTCGTTCGGAGGTCTCAGCGGCTGCGGGAGAAGCATCTGATGAATCGGCCCTGAAGTCTTGAGGGGCTCCAGCTGTGAGCTGGGCCAACGGACATTTGATCAGTCCCAGCTGGGCTAAAGACTGTGTATTTAAGACAGACGCTGTTGGAGTTCGGCACGGGGCAACAACCGTCTATCAACCGGGAATCTGTGCCCTGTGGCATGGACTTTCTGTTCCAGGCTAAACCTTGCTGTTTGAGTTTGCTGCTCCTGGGACTTGGATGTTTGTTTTGGTGATGTAACCTCTTAATTTCTTAATTACTAAAGCCATAAACTCAGCTCCTGCCTCTGTGTCTGCTTAGCCACCGCCTGACATTGACAGCTAGAGCTCTGGCCTGGGCAGAAGCAGCCAATCAATTCAAACCAGCAGGTCTGAACTGATTGACTAGGAGCTGTTTCCAGCTGCGCAAAGGCTGCTGGGTATAAGGAAGTACCCAGCAGGGCTGAGCACATGGCTGGGAAGCCGCATGGCATGACAGGCCAACTGAACAGCCCTGGGGGACACTGTGGAGGCACCAACAACAACAACAGCAACGCCAGCCCAAGCTGCAAATGTGCCGCCCAGTAAGTCAGGCAGCTAACTAATATATAGTGTATATACAGTAATATATAGTATAATATAAACATAGTAATATACGGATAATGACCTAAACTAAATTGTTGGTTTTTCTGTTAGATCTGATAAGAAATTCATTTTGATGTTGATTTGATTGCATAGATTGATTGCATAGAAATGCATTTTGGAACAACTGTAAATTATTAAGGGCAATAGAGAAAGAGAAAAGGAAGAAAAGAAAAGAAAAGAAAAGATCTCGGTGAAAGGGTATGACAACAAGCCAAAAAAAGACAATACAAACACAGCTACATCCAGGGCTGTTTGAGAAAAGAGCCTCAATAGGAGGCCCAACAGGTTCAAAAACAAGCACCTTTCTAAAATAATAGAAGAAATTCAAAAAAATGAGGATTGGTATGATGGAAGAACTGAAAGCAACTAGGACTGAAATTAGAACCACAAGGACCGAAATTAAACAAGATTTAAAGAAAGAAGTTGAAAATATGAACCTGAGTTTACAAAAAATGATGAAGGAGCTGTCAACAATAGATAAAAAAGTAGATGCTCTACAAGGGAAAAATTTAAGACTAGAAGAACAAATACAACAAATGAAGAAAGAACAGCAACAGGATAAAGAAACTATTCTGAGATTGGAGATGAGACAATGCAACAAATGTTTAAAATTGAGAGCACTTGTTTAACCGGAAGGTGAAAATGTACACGCGAGAGTAACAGAGATGTTGGCTTTGTCTATAGGACAATGAGTGGGAAAATTTGAACTGGAGATTGATAAACTGTTCAGAATAGACTCCCCAGTCACAAAGAAGAGAGGTCTACCACGAGACATAGTGATGTATTTTACGAGAGAAAAACTTAAAGACTTGATTTTGGAACAAAGCTATAAAGAAAAACTGATTGTCCAGAATATAGAAATTCAGATTCTGAAAGATGTCCCACCTAGTGTACTAAAACAAAGAAGAGAATGCATAACATTGACTAGAAGTCTACAAAAATTGAAGATAAGGTATAGATGGGAATTTCCAGAGGGACTATCCTTTTTTTTTAACGGGAAAAGACATAAATTGACCTTGATAGAGCAAGCAAAAGAATTTCAAGAGAAGAACTTAAAGGAACCTGATAAAGAACCCAAAGAAAGAAGACGAAAAAGTACAGATCAGAGACAGAAGGATGGCACCTCAAGATATGAAACCAAAGGAACAGCCAAGGAGGACGCATCAAACCCAGACACAGAGGAAACTGAATAGAATATAAAGTCTACAAATAGAAGAAATAAGTAATAGAAAATAAAGGAAAAAAATTACTTAGAAATGAAAATTGTTTCATGGAATGTTCATGGACTAAATTCAATAGTTAAAAGATGACAAATTTTTCAACACTGGTACAAATTAAAAACTCAAATTATTTGTCTTCAAAAGACTCATATAAAGAAAAGTTAGGAAAAATATTTGATAAATTCAAAATTAGGAGAATGCTTTACGTCATCTTATGAAAAGAAAAAGAGAGGGGTAGCATTATATATTGACAAGAAGATACCCATGAAAGAAATATGTTAAGACAAGGTAGGAAGGATGTTGAATGTGGAAATACAGAGTGAAGGAAAGCAGATATTAGTTGTTGGAGTGTACGCACCAAATGACAAAAAAGAAAAATTTTATACCGAACTATTGCGAAAACTGGCAATACAAGAATATGAAAATTAGATTTTAATTGGTGACTGGAATGGAGTACAAGATATTAAATTAGACAAATCAATGCCTGAACGGAGGAAAGAAACAACACATGGAAAATTACCTGAAGTATTTTTTGAATTATGTGATCACCTGTCGATTACAGATGTGTGGAGATACACCCATTAAAATGATAAGGACTATACTTTTTATTCTGGCATGCACCAATCTTCGACGCAAATAGATATGATTTTCTTCTCATATCATATGTTAAAAGACGTTAAGTGGAAATATTGCCCCAAATTTTGTCAGATCACCACCCGGTATTACTAACCTTAAAAGAAAGAAGGAAACAATACAACTGGTGATTGAATAATAATTTGCTAAATGACGAAGACATTGTCAAGCAAGCAAGAGAGAGACTGAATTATTTTTTTAAAGAAAACATGAATGGAGAAACAAAGATGCATATAATCTGGGACACATTCAAAGCAGTGATGCGGGGTTTTTTTTATGCAGCAGCAACAACAATTAAACAAAAAAAGAAATGAAAAACAGCAAAGTTATTCTCAGAATTACAGGAAAAAGAGCTAAAGAACCCCCACAAAAAAACAGTGCAGCAAGAGATCAAGGTACTCCAGAGAGAAATCTCCCAACTCCCAAGAAGTTTCTCTGTCTCCCAAGAAGAGACAGAGAAAAAACTGAAATTTTTGAAACAAAGTCACTTTGAACAGGCAAATAAAATAGGGAGATGGCTGGCATATAGACTACAGAAAAAGAAAGAAAGAAACATAATAACAGAAATAAAGGAAGGAAAGAAGACCGTCACCCAACCAAGAAAAAATAAAAAAGATATTTGAAAAAAATTTGGCAAATCTATTTCAGAAAAAAAATACTTCTATAGACTCATATAAAAAAAAAATGGAACACCTGAAAAATAAAAAAATATTGAGAATTTCAGACGACAAACAAAAACAATTGAACAAGTCTATAATAGTAATGCAAATTCTGAAAGCCATTAAAGAAATAAAGCAAGGAAAAGTATCGGGTCTGGATGGGTTCACTGCCTTGTATTACAAGACTTTTCAACAAGAATTATCAAAACCACTATTGGCTACTATAGCAGAAATCAAAAAACAAGGAAGACCCCAAACATGGGGAGAATCAAATATTATGATGATACCAAAAGAAGGACGGGACAAAAGAGAGGTGAACGATTTCAGACCTATATCATTATTAAATATCGATTACAAAATATTTACATCAATAATAGCTAAAAGATTGAAAATGATATTGCAAGAAACAATTCAAGAAGATCAATCAGGTAGATTCATGAAACAGAACATAAGAACGATATTGGATGTTGTAGAATACTATAATAAAAACTCTGGAGAAAGAGCAGCAATGATATTCCTTGATGCTGAAAAAGTGTTTGACAATGTATCATGGAAGTTTTTATTAAAGATCTTGGAAGAAGCTAATTTTGGGGAGAATTTTATTGAATGGATTGAGTTCATCTATCAAAGACAATCGGCTAGAATAATAATTAATGGAGAAATTAATTAACACCTCCAACACCTCTAAACATCTCTAAAGAGTAAGACAAGGCTGCCCATTATCCCCTCTGATCTTTATCACAGTGTTGGAAATTCTGATTGAAAAGATAAGGGAAGATCAGCAATTAAGAGGTCTGAAGATTAGGAAAAAGGAACTAAAAATAAGAGCATTTGCAGATGACGTGGTTATTTTTTTAGAAGAACCTCAGGACTCAATGCAGAAATTCTTGGTAACACTTCAAGAATTTGGACAAGTAGTCGGTTACAAAATAAACAAGGAAAAGACAACAATGTTAACAATGAACATGCAGAAATATGAGGAAGAAAAATTGAAAGGAATCTCCAGTTTCCAAATTGCAAAAAAAGTAAAATATTTGGGCATCTTTGTAATCACAAAGAAAAACAAAGAGCTATTCGAAAACAACTATCAAAAAGTTTGGAAACAGATAAGAAATGATTTGATAACATGGAACAAGCTCAAAATTTCCTTATTAGGAAGAATTAATGCAATTAAGATGTCAGTACTTCCAAAGTTTATGTTTTTATTTCAAAACCTGCCGATAATAGTAAATGAAAAGCCCTTTCAGAGGTGGGAAAAAGAAATCTCAAAATTTATTTGATTGGGGAAAAAAACCAAGAATTAAGATAAAGATGCTCCAGGATACCAAAGAGAGAGGAGGAATGCATTTACCAACACTGAAACTCTACTACTATGCTTGGTGCCTGGACTGGATAAAAGAATGAATCTAACTAGAGAATTCCGCATTGATGGAACTAGAAAAAGATGATATAAGATTTGGGTGGCATGGCTATCTGTGCTATAACAAAATTACGGTAAACTGCAATTTCAACAATCATTGTGTGCGAAGGCCGCTATTAAAGGTATGGCAGAAAATAAAACCAAAATTCTATAGGGAACTCTCTAACTGGATGGCTCCACAAGAGGCTTTCAAGATAAGCAGTACCAGAGAAGGCAAATTATTAAGCTACAAAGACTTAATTGTTTGGGATAAGGACAAAGCAAGAATCAAGACAGCGGAAGAACTGAGGCAGATGGGACATGAATTGAACTGGTTCCCGATGAGACAACTAAAAGAAAGATTCAGTATAGATCTAAAGTTATTAGGATTCGAAATAAAAGATAATGAACTAGATCAAATCTTGAAAGAGACCCACAAAAAAATTACATCAAAAATCTATAAATTGTTACTAGATAGAGATATGGAGCAAGAAACTGTTAAAGATACAATGGTAAAATGGGCCCAAAATATAGGACATCAAATAGAACTTGAAAAGTGGTTGAGAGTTTGGAAAGAGGACATAAAGTTTACCCCAAACTTCAATCTCAGAGAAAACTACTTTAAGATGCTACACAGATTGTATATGACATCCGAGAAGTTACAAAAAATTACAAAAAAAGGTAAAGCAGTCTGTTGGAAATGCGAGATAATGACCAGCACTCTTACCATATGTGGTGGACGTGCAAAATTGCAAAAAAATTCTGGAAAGAAATTCATGAAGCAATTAAAAAAATAATCAAGCATAACTTTGAAATGAAGCCGGAGCTGTACTTATTAAATATATTGGACCAAAATCCAGTAATGAAGAGAAATAAAAAGATAACTCTTTATTTGGTGACAGCAGCCAGAATAATTTATGCTCAGCATTGGAAAGAGAAAAAAATAATAACTTTGGATGATTAGAAACTAAAAATCTTAGATATGATGGAATCAGACAAACTCGCTGGAGCATTAAAAAATGATTCCATACAGAAATTGGAAAGGGAATGGAGAGATGTCCTAATTTGGGTAAAGGGTAAATGGAATAATGGTACAGTATATTATATGCATGAGGTATAGGAGGGTAGGTGGTATAAGGAGAAAATGGTATAAGAGTAACATCTTTATAACATAAAGAGAAATAAAGTATATTTATAAAACGTATTATGACATACATGGTAACAGAAGATATTAGGACTGAGGGAAATATAAAGTGGAAGTGTAGAAAAGGAGTATAAGCAACAGTTGCACACAAACATTTGACCATGTTTTATTTTATTATATTTGAGGTGGTTTTTTTGTTTTGTTTTGTTTTGTTTTTTGTATACTAGAATTGGGTTTGTGTATTGGGATTTTTTGTCTTATTATTTATTTCTTGTTGTACAGCAATACCTTATTTAATAAACATTTTTTTAAAAAAAGAACCTAGGTAGTCATTAGACAGGGTTAACATTCTGATGGAATTCTGAGAATCACAGTAAAATACAACTGACAAATTCTTCATCCTATCAGTCCCTATAAAGCAGCTGTGCTCTGTGGCTTTCAGCCATTTCTGGCTTACAGTGACCCTAGGGCAAAACTATGGTGGGTTTTTTTGTGTGTGTGTGTGTGTTTTTTGGCAGGATTTATTCAAAGAGGGTTTACTATGGCCTTCTTCTGAGGCTGGCAGAATGCAATCTGCCCAAGGTCACACAGAGGGGTTCTGTGACTGAGTAGGGATTTGAACCCTGGTTTCCCAGAGTCTCAGTCCAACGCTCAAGCTATACCACACTGGTTCTGTGAGGCAGTGCAAAATGTCAATTAAATCTGATGTAGTAGTCCATACAATGTCCAAATGTATGAATCTATAGATTTTCACTGCTTTCTACAGCTGTAAACAGAACCATGTTGGTTGTGTTGGGACTCATAATAATCCACACAAGAACATCTGAAACAGGCAGGATGTTCTGACTTTAGGTGAGAATCCAAATGCATTCCTTCCAAAAAGTATGCAATCTGTGAACCAGCTGTTAGGAAAAAAAACTTCATTAATTAGGTTGAGAAAAGCTGGTTTTCTTCCCTACTCAAGAGTTGTCACATTTTTTCCAGCCAAGCAGATGGGGAAAAGAATGAGGAGGGAAGAGTCAACAGCAAATGTTTATTCTTACAAGTCTCATAGTTTTTGCTGTGTCCATTTTAAAAATAATAATAATAATAATAATCACATGAAGCAGATGAAGTTAAAAAAGACATATTCAGCTACATATGAATAGATACAAATTTGTGAACCAGGGGCTGGAGTGTATGGCAGTTTCAAACAAATAGCAGATACATAGCAAGGAAATAACAGAAGAAAGGGATTACTGGAGACTGAAACTAGGATTTTGCTGCCAATTATATGTACACAAAGGCCCCTCTCTGGCCAGTGATCGAAGGTAAAGGTTTACATCCATTTCCTCATTAGTGTTGTCAGAGGAAGGAACTGGCTACCTGCATAGCAAATAGTAAACACACCACAGGGCTTCATTTGCAGGCAACACAAAGACACAGTCAACTTCATACCCTCATCCAAATCTTTCTGGAGACCTTAATGCTTGGAAATGTCAGCTGTGGTCAAATTTGCCAGCCCATCTCCAAAGCTATGGGGGCCCAAGATCTATTGCTGCCCAAAGCAGAAATCCTCTGTTCTTCTCGCAGAGAAGAAGTCCATCTACTGTTTTTGCAGAAAACATCATCCGGATCCAATCAAGATGGAAATCTCACCAAACAGAAGATGAAAGAAATAGGCTATGGATGTCAGGGTATAAGAAAGCAGCTTGAAGGTATTGTGCATATATGTCTGTTTCCTTCTCTTGTCCAACCAGAAAATCCTCCAAACAAACAACTAGGACATCTAAAGAAGAAACATCATCCCATGTTCTGTGGGATACTGAAGGATATCTCTAAAATCAGGACACCAATTACTCAGGACCCAGAACTAGACCTCAACTGCCACAAATTAGTTTGCCTCCTTTGGTTGGCTGTTGCAATACAAGAATATCACCTAGGATGCAACAACTGTCCGCTGATTTTACAGGCCAATCTCAACTGATCTTAGCAACATGAAACTCACGGGCCATGCTAGCAATCTGGGCTCCCAAAGGCTGCTTCTCAGGTTTTCCTGAGGAAGACAAAAATGCTGACTTTTCTTATTTTAAGAAGTGGATTCATGGAGTCTGGGTGCCTTGTTTCCAAATTCTTGTTTTCACCAAAAATGTAAGTAATTCCTACTGCAGTAAATTCAGTGGGGTAGTCCCACAGTGGATCCCAAGGACTCACAGAGACTCCAGGACAATGAATCAGTGATGAGAATCACACCACCCTCTAGATAATATTGGAGTGAAGGTCCCAACAGCCCTACCCCACATAGCCAATAGCAACAAATGCTAGGAGCTTCAATCCAATATCATCTAGAGAGCCACACAATCCCCATTCTTGATCTAGCCCAGCAGTTCTTTTCTTTATCACTTTTAAATATCGTTTGTTGCCACAGACCACGAAGACTTAACTCAAAATTTAAAACTCTAACGTGCACCAAATATTTATTTAAAGTTGCTCATCAAGGGTCTTCAAATGTGGAGTGAAGGAAGAAATAAGTAAATGCACACTCCCTACGAAGGTGGCTTCTGCCTGTACGCTCAGTAGCAAGAAATGTCATGTGCTTTCTCTCAGCCACGCAGCATCATTCACTCATGTTCTCAATGCATGCTGAAGTAGTAAGTGCAGAGTACATTTTGCTATCAAACAGTTATTTTCATAACTTTTGAATGGTTTAAGATACACTAATAAAATTTTGTACAAATGATGTCTATCAGAGGCAAAAGACTACTGCTCTGTGAGATCAATGTATGACCGTCATACATGATCTTCCTTCCTATGTGAAATGACCACTATACTGTTCACAGAAACTATTTGGGCATACCTCAGGCGACCCTGTTATAGTGCTATTATTCCACTTTCAACATCCTATGGAATCCTGGGTTTTGCAGTTTAGGGAGGGGCCTTTAGAATTCTCAGCCAGAGAGCTCTTTGGCCTCAGTAAACTACAAATCCCAGAATTCCACAGGATGTTGAAAATGGAATAATAGCACTATAACAGTGTAGTGTGGAAATGGGCTCAGTCAGAGAAAGAGTTAAAGGATTCATGGAAGGGGCATAAGTACCTATAATATTTTGTAGGGTGTAACACATTTCAGAATTTAAATGTACTTGAGAAAGGAAAGGTCCTTTCCAAAAATGCGTTTGGGTCAGTAGAATATTCCAGCTACTTTGAGTTCCTCTTTGGCTTTTCTCTGGTCAGCTGGGCCTTCTTTCTTTGTGCTGTTTTGGTCCAGGGATTCATGTCATTACTTGAATGGTTTAATTCATGCTTGTCAGGGAGCTCTGTATTATAAACAAAGCAGAACTTAGCACGGTTGCAAATTCATGTTCTATTTTTATGCATCTCAAGAGAAATGTATTTTAACATCTCCTTGTTCCTTTTCTGCATTTTATTTTCTCTTGGGGCAAATGCCAACCAATTACATATAGGATTCTGCATGTCTTCTAATTACATCAGAATACAACTGGGAAAAGCTTACAAGCAAAACAGACCAAACAAGGAATACAATGCAATCTGTGGATGGTAAAGTCTTTCATGGAATTAGCAATGGCTGCCAGAATACCAGATTAACACTCCCTTCTGAAAATGCGCTTCACAATAAAGCAACTAGCTGAAACTAATTGGATACATTATATAGCGTTTGCATTGTGACAGTGAGCTCCCTGAGTATCTGCCTTCAGCATTTTAGGGGTATTATTTCCTGCATGGTGAGTTTAAGTTTTCAGATATTCCTTCTTGAAGACATCTCTTCGAAAGCTTCACACCTCCCCCTGAGCCTAGAACAACAGTGCATTATGATAATTAACTGGATGTGACTGTCTGGGTCCTGAGGCAAATTAATGTCTGCAGAAACTGTATATTTTATCTTTGTATAGATTGTTGCTTAGTTTTTTGGGTTTTGTTTTTTTGTTTTTTGGCTCATTATAAAAAACATTTATTTTGGAATTCTATCGCACTGGCAAGCAATTGACTCTGAGACCACTTTTTGCTATTAACTAACAGCTTTATTTCCATTCTGCTCACTTGTATCTACCCACTCAAAACATGCATGTTTGGCATTTTGTACTCTTTACCCAGACAATGAATAATTAGGACATTAATTCTTGCTGCTAATACCAGGAATGTCTGTCTGGGATTTACCTGAGTATGAGAATTGAATTTTGTATTTCTCTCAGGTCTCAATATTGATGTTCTTCTAATTTCATATCTCACCCTTCCCTGCAATTTCCCAGAGTTTTTTCCCCCTTATGGAAGAGGCTGATGGGCATGAGTGTTCCTCACATGAAAAGGGATGAACACTAGTTCCATCTTCCGTCTGTCACTTTTGTTAATGTAACTGAAGGGAAAGAGCCTGCTGTATCCAGGGAGGCTCTCCACACAAGCCAAGACATGGTTAAAAAATAATAATAATAAAAAAGCTTCTCTATGCAAGCCAGAAGATACTTACAGATCACCTGAAGCGGGCTTTTGTCATCCAAGAAACAGGACAAAAAGTGACTAATAGGTGAGCTATACCACAAAGTAAACGAGCTGCAGATGGAAATATCACTGAAGAACAAAACTTCCCTTCTCATGAAATTGGAGTAGGAAAACAGGATTAACCACCCCAAACCTAATGATGCCCAGTTTCATGTCCTCAATAAGAGAGTCGTTGCTGAGCAAGATTCAAGGCCTCCAGAAAGAAGACTTCTGAATCTACCAGACAGTCCGGGCCCTCAAGAGGCATGGCTGAGAAAATCCTACAGCAGAATCAGAATCAGATATGATCCCAAATCCCACACAGTGATGATGCCCAAAGAGAAATGGGAGAATTGCTTAGCTTAGAAGTACAAAGCTGCAGCAGAAGACCCTCCATAATGAAGAAATACTTGTTTTGAGGATGACCACTAGCAGTGCCTGACCTGCTACAACTATTCCATGGGTAGGGATCTGGTATCAATTGCCAGAATGGGTTGCTACAAAAGAAGCTCTCTGTTTTTTTTGCATGCTTGTAATACTGCCTGTATTTGGCTCTGCTCTCTGACCTTGGATTGAAGGTGGACTTTATCTCTGGCCTGCACACACTTAACTTGACTAACAACCTGGTAGGACTTAATCAGTTGTGACTATGGCCTCTTAGGTCATTTCCATACCGGGCTTCTGAAATGGTGCAGAGCGACCTCTCACGGAGGTCTTCTACACTGTAGAGTGGACTGGTGTGGACTTGTTGGAAAATGCAGGGGGGCATGCTGTAGATCTTTAGCATGACCCAAAATTAAACTGTCCGTAAAAGCAAGACAAAATACTTGTTCAGTCCCATAAAGCTGCCAGTGAATGAGGCCAGCCGGTTTGACTAAAAACTACTCAGTTTATTAAGAAAGCGTGAGTACATGTTCAGCAGACTAAGTAAAATCCATGTCTGTCCACACAGACATCAGTAGCAAAGAGAAATACATGAAGAGAAAAAATACAGAGTACACGCTACCTGTTTTCAGGCTGCACTTAAGTAGAATCACGTCAACATGTTTTCACACCGTGGTGTTAGTCTAAACACAACTTTGTTATGGGATTGCGAAGCTGCAGAGACTCTCAGGAAAAACCTTATCTGCTTTGTGAGCTGGGAACAGCTGGACCTAGCAGGGAGGATAGCGCAGTAAACAAGAACACAGTTAACCCTTAACACAGACAGAACCGTCTTGGCTTGCAAATGCCAACAGGACTACTTTTTGTAGTTCCACACCAGAATCCACTCAGGAGCGGCCGGAACTAGCCGCGCTGTATGTTTTTTAAAAACCTCTTTTTCGATGTTTTTAAAAAGCACGGAGTGCGCAGCCCCGCACCGCTCCGTCGCCCGGCTCCGAAGTGGATTTGCAGGCACGTGCAAGTGCGTGCCTGCAGATCTGCTGGGGGCGGGCTTCCAGCTGGCAAGCTTCTCCGGTTGTTGGAGAGCCTCCACCAACCGGAAGCCGCCATTTGGGACACCGGAGGACTGTGGAGCAGCGAGCTCGCGCTGCTCCGCGTAGCGACGGACTTACCCGGCTGCCGGTAAGCTCCATTTTTGGGCATTTTCGCCCGTTCCCCCCCCCCACATGTGGAAAGGGCCTTAATCTGCTTAGTTTGCTGATTTTGTGTTGCATGGCCTCAACTCTGTTTCCTGACTACTGCTGCTGGATGCTCCTAAGCTGTTCAGTTTACTCTGTAGGTATTTTTCAACTGGTCTAACTTCAGACTGACCTCAGGAACCAGGACTCCGAGGAGCATACTGCTTTACTTATTTCCATACCAGTGAATGATTACTATAAATTGCTATAAAACAAAGAGTACAGGAATTGTGTTGTGATCACAATCTGCCCTCAGCTAATACTGAGTGGATTAGGATCCACCAAGAAGGAACCCTGTAGAAGGGTTCGGTAACTATATAGAAGCCCATAAAATTGATGGGGTTTATCTTTATAACAATAATGAACACTTGAGTAGTGTAGTTATAAAAGCTTTAAAAATTCTGTTCATTTGATTAGGTGATAATTAAAGTCATTCCCTGCCTTCAATTGACATAAATGCCCAATACAGCTCCAAAACTACTAACACACTGACAATAACAATCAAAAGCCATAATAAAAGATCTAATTTAATAGCCATCCCATTCCTCCAGCACATGACTACATAAGAAATTAAGAGGCCTCCAGATTTGTTCAGATGCTTTTTCTAAATTCTGGACAATGCACAGCTATTGCATTGTCATTTTTGGGACAAGCTGGTGTTTTTGTTTCCTTATGATCAGATCTGTCTTTTAAAATAAAATAAACAAAAAACACCCACAGTGTTCATAGAGAAGATTAAATTCAGAGCCTGTTAACCTTGAGCCTTAACTTTTTAGTAACTTTAGAGTCAAAATAAAACTTCTGAGTTATGAGCTAAACAGCACTGCATTGCCTTCCCTACAGTGGTAGGAATTAATAGTGTCTGAAATTTCTGAGGGCATGCAATACATCTCTGGAATGGGCCTTCTTTTTAAACAGCCATAAAGCTTTTGATACCTCAAGGATCATGCTATGTAATTACATAAGTTACTTTTTTTATATCCATGGCAGTTATCTTTCATTTTAGTGAGTTTCTAAGGTACAATAATGACCATTTTTTGCCCCCTTACTAACTTGCAGAGTGTCTTGATGCCTGATCTGTTTACTTCTCCTATAGCACAGCACAGGGCATCACACATCCACTACAGCCATTTTGATTTGATTCATGATACTCATTCCTTGTCTGCTTCTTACACCTTTTTCCACTGCTGCTGTTTGCTGTGAAATGTCCAACCCAGCTCCTGTTGAAGTGAGAAGACATCCTTGAAGCAAAGGCAGTGGGAAAGCAAAAATGTGAAGCTTTGTGGCTAATGAGGATCACCCAAAGGAGAATTTTCTACCTCAGCCTCCCCCAGCCTGGTGTCCTCCAGACATTTCGGACATCGACTACTTTCAGCCCCACCCAGAATGACCAGTGGGCAGAAATTCTAGAAGTTGTATCTGTGTTATATCTAGGAGTTAAATCTAGTTATTTAGTTATACTAGCGTATTTACCCAGCATTGCCCGGGATTTTATTTTCTCATAGGTAATACTTGTTAGAAAGATTTGAGATCCTGTGTCTCTAATTCCTCAAACTGTCTTGTCTAGCACCTGTAACTTTTCCCCATAGTCCCCAATCCAATCTGTATTCAGAGTTATTAACATGCTGAAGTTGAGTTCCTGAGAGAATACACTGCCCTCCTCCTTGCTGCTAGGCCTTGTCTCGATAGCAACTGGCCAGGCCCAAGAGCTCTCTGGCTGAGAATACTAAAGACCCCTCCCCAAACTGCAAACTCCAGAATTCCATAGAATCTTCTCAGGCAGTCAATCACATGAGATCGTCGCCTCACACCGCCTATCATATGAGGTCTTCTTGCCTGACACAGGCCCTTACCTTTCTGCGCTGCTGGGTTGGGGTTTTCGTGCGAGAAAGCTTGGGAGGAACACTGCCGCATCCCTGCTGCTTCGGCTCCGCAGCTCCTTCCTCCTTGCGCGAGCGCCCCGCCTCTTCCGTTCGCAGTGCAGCCTGAGAGGATGCATGACCGGCCCGGCTCCTGAGGCACCGCACGCCAGGTAAGTGCGCACGAGGCCCCAGAGCAATGCGCAACCACGCAGCATTTTCAGCTTTGAGCCCAAAATGAAAAGATGCGTGTGTGGTCCATGTCAGGCCCTTGAGCATCGTGTAAATGTGAGTGCATCATGCAGACCACTCCTCACATTTATGCGACACTCAAGGGCCCTTTCGCTTCAAAAATGCCATGCAAAAAGGGCCACAGACAAACAAACTTTTATATATTAGTAGATATATAACTATATAGGTATAGTTGTATCTAGATCTAGTTATATCTAAGTGAACATCTGTGCTAAATTGAGGAAGGTTGTCCTCTCTGGTTACACAGGCAGAATAACTCACCCTCAAAACTGTAGTGACATGCATGCAATAGGAATTACCACCTGACCTAACTGTGCCTGCTGTGATATACAGGTTTCCTTGCTGGTGTGGTTAGTCTTTCTGCAGTTCTCTGCTCCTCCTGGGACCACAACTACATGACATCAGCATGATCAAATATCTGGTAGCCAATGTAAGATCTACTGTGGGTTCAAGTCCTCACTATAGGACTGCTCTAAAAGTGTAAATGAAACTAGAATGGATTCCCTGCTGCAACCATGAAAGCTGTAGCGGTGGAATCTCACTGTGAAATTTTGTCAGTAATTATGTCCTAACACAATAAGAGAAAATAATGCCTTAATAACAATACGGGGGATCAGATGCATATTGCTATCATCTTGCCAAGCTTTCAGGACCTCCTCTGAAATTCAAGAATTTATACTAATTTTGACAATAGCCTAAATCTTTCTGTCTAAATCCTATCCTAAACAGAGCAGATACATTCAATTAATGGAATGTATCTATATGTTAACTCAACATTCAATAATTGATTGAGTAGGTTTACTGTAGGTTGGAGTAACCAGCAGGATTCCACCCATTATATGATAGAGGTGGGAAAAGTGCCACCCACAGGCTTCATGCAGAATCTGGGGACCCAAAGTGGGGCCATGAACTTCTCCCCTTCCCCCAAACTGTCACATTGATATGTAGAAGAGTCATATTGGGAGAAAACTTGCCAATAGGCCTCTGCAAGGAACTGCTTGGCTGAAACCCAAGAGGAAGATAACAGGAGATGTGTAAGATCTATATAGCTCAGGGACTGTGATTAGATGCCTCTGGAAGCTTATTCTTTATTTGTTTTCCTATGTCTCATTTGGGACTTACCGTAAACTGAAATAAACTCTTTTCCCCCTCTCATTTTGGGAAGTAATTGTGAGCTCTAACCACTTTTTATATTAGATTGGTAAATCTTTTAAAAAGTTAATATTGCTGTGGCTTGAAATTATTGGTTGCCCACCCAATGCCTAAAGCCTTACTGCCCTAAGAAAAAGGGGATTCATTAGTGGAATTAAAAGTTTGAGGCCGTGTTGGTGCAAACAGCCTCAGAAATAAAGACCATCCATCCAGTGACGGCAGAGGAAGTAAAGGCCCTGTTGCAAAGGAGTACAGACTCTCTTTTCGGCCAATCTCACTCCGCCATATGAAACAAAGTTAGATGCGTCAATGACACTTCCATACCCTCAAATTAATTTTTTAGTCATTTTAACCCCCCAAATAGCTCAAAATAAGTGAAAATTGTCCTAAAATGCAGTGGTTCTCCCTCCCCATGCCTCCTTGAACATTTCAAACCTTGGGGTATCAGGGAGCCAAAAAAAAATCAGGCAAAGAAGGAGCCATTTTTGAAACTGGAAGGAAGATCACTTCACTTCCGGTTATGTCAGACATGCCATTGTGGCCCACTGAGGAGATGTGGGAGTAAAAAACGGCGCCATCCCCTCTACAGCAGTCCACCCCTATTATAAGGGGACAGACACATATTTGTTTGTACATTGTGATGCTCCAGAACTGAGGCCTAATGCAAATATTTAAGCAAAAGTCCTCATATAAATCAAGAAGTCTTTTCATCTGGGAACAAGTTAAGGATCTGGGTGGTACATGTACCAAAGCCAGCCGCCAAATTTTGTTAGGGGCCCTTATGCACGGACACACAGCGACGCCACTCATTCTCTTTCACAGAGCAGAACTCTGGCAGTACAAACCTAAGCAGGCACCAGCAGTAGTGTTGACTGAGAGTAAGCTGTAGCGAGAAGCAAGAGCCCCAATCCTTTCATCCCCAGACATAAGAAATACAGGAGAAAGTGTCATCATTGTACCTAGGCATGAAAAATAAAACCTTTTTAATTAATATAATATAATGTAATATAATAATATATAAACAAATACAATATAAATAATATTAAAAATATTAATATTAATACATAATAAATATATTTTTTAAAAAAAGTATTTTGTACCTCCTGACTCTTGACACATTTCTGAGGTATGAAATGCCTTTTGGCAAAGGAAAAAAAAGAATGCATAAAACCATACAGATACTGAAAATGAATAAACATATAAAAACTGCATATATTAGAAAAAATGCGTATCAAAATGGACAGGTGCTCTAGTTTCCAGGAAGTGGCACAAAGTTTCACCAATTAGTACAGAACTGAGACAGGACATGACTACTGGAAACACAATGCAGATGAAATTCTCAGACTTTCATATTCTTACTTTAATGACACACAAATACACACACACACATACACGTATAACTTAATGAATATTCCCTTGAGTATTTATTATACCAACTTCACTGGCTAACAGCTCATTTCTGGACACAATTCAAGGTGGTACTTATCTGTTTGTACTCATATATTAGTGGTATTTATTTATATTTTAGATCCAGTCTTTCCTGGGGACCAGGGGTCAAGGTGACAAGGTTACATCATGAATTAAAACAAAACCAAACTAAAACTCCACTATAATAATGGAGAACAACTTTTAAATTAACAAATAAACAATCATATTAAAACTAAACACAGAATTTAGACATTTTAAAAGCACATTTAACAAATGGCGGGGAGAATACACCATGCACCTCTAAAAGACCTTCTACAATAACCTGCTAGTGGCCAAAAGCTAGTCCTAATCTGTAGGTCTTTGTCTGCTGCCACAAAGAAATCAGTACCAGCCTAGCCCCCTGAGGGAAGGAGTTCTACAGCCTTGGAACAGCCATTGAGAAATCCCTCTTTTGTGTCTTTTAATGTTCTTGTGATATTGGCGACACTGAGAGAAAACCATTCTCTGAGGATTTCAAACTGGGAGATATAGAGGTCCTTCACATATTCTGGACCAAAGCCATATAGAGATTTAGCAGTCATAAGTGCCACTTTGAGCTGTGCCCAGAAACAAGCTTTTAGCCAGTGAAGATGTTATAATATATAATTTTCTGGTCTCCCTATACCCAGTTCCAGTTAGCAGCTCTGTTCAGACTTAGACCTGCTGCCATTTCCAAACATTTTTTAAAAGGCAGCGCTATGCAGAGATAGGTGCACTTAAGCCCATTAATTTCAATGGCTTTGTATATCTCAGGTTCTCCTTATAAAGCAACCTGGTACTGATGCTACTATATAAAAGAATGTGAATCCTGTGAATGGAGCTGCTGAAGAAGTCTACGATTATCCTGCCTGACAGCTTTTCCCCACCCGTAGCAACCTTAGAGTGCCTTTGCCTCCCTCTGAGGCTGAAAGAGTATGACCTGTCCAAGGTCACAGAGTGGGCTTCCATGGCTGAGTGAGGATTTGAACTCAGATCTCCAGAGTCAATAATATTCATGGATATTTCATTGGTAGGTCCCAGTGTGTTCAGTTAGGCTTATCTTCTAGTAAGCATTATATTTAAGATTAAATACATCTCACAGGAAACTGGTTTATTCTATCAAGTCATTGGTCTATCTGCATCAGTATCATTTGCTGGTTGGCAATATTTCTTTCCCAGCCCTAGCAGAAGATGCATGGGACCATGATAAGTTATGTGTTGTAGCACTGCACTACCTTCTACTCACAGTACATATTTCTGCTTCAGCATAGATTGATCAGCATCTCTGTAACATCAGAGCCACCAAACTCTTCTATCATCCCAAGCCAACTGTGACACCAAAACCACTAATATGGGATAAGGCACATTCAAATAGCCTGGTAACTACATGAAGCATGTTTGTAAGTTCACAAAGACAGCACCGACCTTGGACCAAAGAATCACAGTGTTCAGCCATTGACTCCACAAATAAGTTTGAGCAAAGTGGTACTTTCATGGTTGGGTGGTGGTGGTCGTATTATATTACACTGAGGGTGGGAATGATGTGTCCTTCCCAACATTGATGGAATGCAGCTCCATCACTACTCACCACTGCCCACGGTGGCTAGAGATCATGGGAGCTGTAGTCCAACTATATCTAAAGGGCGGTATAATTTCCACTACTGACTTACACATTCAACCATACACTAAACAGGGTAATGTGGTATAAAAGGTTAAGAATAATAATGCCACACAGCATTTTGTGTGCAGTAGGCTAGCATTCCCAGGTATTAATTAAAAAAAGAAAAAGAAAGAAAGAAAAATGGCAGGTGTCTGTTAATGTCCATACATGACAACCATAACTCTCAAAGATATGACTATAGAATCCAGGAATCCAATCCAGGTTCCAGAAAAAGGTTGCTTTATTTAACAGAATTTATTGTCTGCTCCTTCCAGGCCTGTCAGTCCATTTTGTGGCCAAATTAATAAGGCACGCAGACATGTACAAACAAAGGCAGAATCTCTTCACATCCGTATCATTTCCTCAACCACCACAACCTACATCAGTTTTGCTCTTTGGAATTCTTTCTCACTCCTTGGGAGCTTAGCATCGGAAAACAAACACACCTCTGGCAGAATAAATTTACAGCGTCTTTCTTCCCCTTCTGTTTTAGGTATTCATGAAAACTTCCCAGGTAAGTTACCTCCTTGACACGGAGCTTGAGAACAAACAGTTCTTATACAATTACCATCTGCAAACTGCACATAGAAGACAAGATGGTTCATCTCGCTTTTCTGCAGGATGCCATGCAAGATTCTGCCAATGCTCTTTGCTCTGTCTTTGTTCCTTCTGAAGTAATTAATTAGCCTCCTGAAAAAGAGAGAAAAGAGAAGCAAAAAAAGGACATGGTCATGAATAGCCAAAACACGAATGGGGAGAGAAAGAGAGAGAGAAATGGAGGAGGGGGGGTTCTTTCAAAACTAAAAGGAAATGTTTTCAGTCCTTTCCACATTTTAATTTCAGTGTTGAAGCTATATTCAGCTGCAGGTTAAGCTTACTGTGCAGCCAGCAGGGATAATAAGTCTAGGTACAAAGCTGTTGCACCAATGAGATCTGAAATATAATAAATTCAGCCATTAATAGTACTGACAATTATCCTGTACTGGGCTGGGAACTTGAGGTGTTGGAGTCAAATTACTGGGAAAATTGGGAAAATTGCTTCATTGTCCTGTCTGAACTGAATGTCCCACACAGGAGAAAAATGGGATATAAATTTTAAAAAAGAAAGACATAAGCAACTTGGAGCGTGTGAGCGGTCTAATTTCAATCCAGGGTTTGATAGGTTTATGCCAAACTGTCCATGAGCCTGACTTATTTTGAGCTCTGCTATCTTACGGCTGTGGGGGGTCGGGAATGCACTTATATGAGAAGTGTACATGAAGAAAAAAAGACAAACACTTCAAATGTGTACAAAACTTTGGTAAAATTGGAGAGACGATGGAAAAATGCATTCAAGCAAGGCTTATAATGTAAATGTATGTACAAAATGAACACATTTTTTAAAAAAATATGCTTAACAAAAAGGAACAGGTTCTAACCTATTAAAAATTATGCAACTGGACAGGAAGTGATTGTAGATAGGGAAACGGAAAGAATTCTTTGGATAGTACTTTTTAATTATGTGTGTGCTTACGTTGCCAGATGACTTATGGCGACCCCATGAATTTCATAGAGTTTTCTCATGAAAGGAATACTCAGAGGTGGTTTTGCTAGTTCTTTCCTCTGAAATACAGCTTACAGCACCTGGTATTTGTTGGCCGTCCCTCCAAGTACTAACCAGGGCTGACCTTGCATAGCTTCTAAGATCGGACAGGATCTGGGCCCTTTCCGCAACACATCTTTTCACGGAGCTGGGGTGCAGGGATGGTGCGGGCAGCCTCTAGCGAGAGGCTCTTGCATCCCGGTTCCTTCAGCTCTGCAGCTGTTGCCTGCTCGAGCAAGAGCCCCACCTCTTCCTTCCGCAGTGCAGCCTGGGAGTTTCCGAGGCTGTGCTGGGGCAGGAAGCGCGAGTGCTGCAGCTCCAGAGTTCCGCATGCACGGCAAGTGCACATGGGGCCCCGGAACGATGTGCAATCAAGCACCATTTTCGGCTCACAGCTGAAAATGAAAAAGTGTGCAGTCGGCGCCTACCAGCCCCTGGAGCGTGGCGCGATTGTGAGTGTGTCATGTGGACCGCTCCTCACATTCACGCGATGCTCAAAGGCCCCTTTCGCATGGCAAATGCCATGCGGAAAGGGCCCTGGTGTCTTTAGGGTATTTAGGCCTCCTCTACAAATAACATGTTACTTTAAAGTTTTTAGTTTAAATTAAAGTTTAAAGGTTTCAGTTCAGTGTTTAAATACTCTAAGGGCACAAGATCCCATCTAACTTGGAATCGAAGAAGGGTCAGCCCTGGTTAATACTTGGATGGGAGATCACCAATGAATGTCAGGTGGTGTAAGCTATATTTCAGAGGAAGGCAGAACCACCTCTGACTATTCCTTGTCTAAGAAAATCCTCTGAAATTTATGAGTCACCATAAGTTAATAGGCAACTTGAAAGCCTGTATACAGACACATGTCCATCAGCCCTGTTGAGACTTATCTGGCATTATTTTTACCAGAAGATGTCATTAAGCTGCCAGACAGCATTTTTTCATTTAATGCATAATTTTAAAAAAAATCCAACAACTTCATATTGTTAGTATTTTATAACAATATGGGTAGATTATCCAAATATACTTATCAGCTCCTGGCCTTTCAGGTCATTGTAGGTTAGGCCATTTCCACTTTCAACCTCCCGTATTATTCTGGAGTTTGTAGTTTCCGGAGGCCAAAGAGCATTCCAGATGAGAATCCTAAAGGCCCCTCCCTAAACTGCAAACCCAGGATTCCATAGGATGTTGAAAGTGGAATAATAGCAATATAATAGTGTAGTGCAGAAATGGTCTTAGTTGCAATGAAGTCTCAATGCTGAAGAAGCTGCTAACATTTTATCAATACCAATAAAGCATAGAATACACAGGGTCAACTTCAATGTTTGCACTTAACAAGATAGATTTTGCACCAAAGTAACTATATACACTAGGACATGATGTAACTCTTCAATCTTTCTATATATTAAGGCTATATATTTCTGTATGGATTATTTGGTAGTGAAATATTAATAGAGCAGTTTACCTCTACAACTATTTTCCCTCTTAGTCACAAGCCACACTGCCATCTTGAGATGTCTCCAGGTAACACGAGCCATATAAACCTTGTTACCACAAAATGGCCAGCAAACCCCTTCTTTGAGGCCAGCAAAGTGACAGCATTGGCAAATTTGTCCTTGGGTTAATACCTAGTTTCAACTAGGAGCATAACCTTCTCTCCCTCCAGTATTTTGAAATGCAGCTTGAGGCATGAGGAGGCAGGAGAAGGCATTAATAAGCAATTGCCTTGGTTTATAGAGAGATTTACTAGTACTTCCTCCATTCAGGTAAGAAACACCAATATAATCTCCTTAATACAGTAGGGTCTGGTACACAGAATTTCTCAGGCTGTCTCTGCTACACTCGGGCAGACTACCATGGAGACATCTAGGATTTCTACCATAATAAATCAGTTATTCTCAAAGGAGCCACAGGAGTCTATGTTCAACTTCTGCAGGCTTATCCACCTCAAAGGAGCTGCAAGACCTGCAGCAGATGAAAATCAATTACTTAGAGCACATTTCTTCATGGAGATTTGGCATTTTGGAAGCATTTTGTTCATATCCCACAACAGATGATTGCACAGGAAGCAGCCTATATAATCCGGCAGCTATAGGCAAGAATCTTGTGTATCTCCTATGGATGCAGTTAGATATTTTTGTCTGAGGAGCGACATCTGCATTAAGTTCAAGGATGCAAAGGCAGAGTAGCGCATGCAGTGCCATGGCACATGTGGATGAGCATTCCCAGCTGATGCACATTCATTTGCCCCAGTTGAAACTAATGCCAAGCACTACATAAAACACAACTCTGCATGTGGTCATTTTTTCCCTGTATAACTCCAATGTAGGATATTGATCAGAGGCTCTTTCCACATGACAATCCTGAGCCGCTTCTGCTGTGGGATGACATCGGTCAGCAGGTCATGCTTCTGCATGACGTCGTCGCTGTCTTGCTGTGCACGGTATTTCAAAAATGAATAAAATATGTTTTACACCTATCACATGGTGCTCCTGTACTTATCATTGTGTGGAAGCCACGGCTGTGTGCTTGCAGTTCTTCCTGCCCCAGTGCAACAATGGTAAGTGCCCAGCTGAACTGTGGAAGGAAGGAAGGGGCTATCCTGCTCTGTTCTGTAAGGAGCAAGCAGGTGCGGAGGGGAGCATTATGATGTGCTCCCTTCCAGACCCAGATTTTCGGTGCCACGACACAGAAGAGCATCATCGTGCAGAAAGGGCCAGAGCGTCCCTGTGTGGATTTGAAGACGGCACCATCAAAGCAGCTTACAGATGCAGTATTAGCAGCCAGACTGAGTGAGGATCATAAATTTTACTTTCTCTTCTCCTTCCTATTGTCCCTTGTTTACCAAACAGAGTTTAATATTCTTGCGTGGGAATGGGGGGAAAATTCATTGATGATGAGAATGAACAAGCTCTCTTTATGTCAGAAATTTACTCATTTGCAACCTTTATGGTGTGCTTCTTAGAAATACACACAAAACCATGCATGGCAAGTGTACACTTTAGAAATAGATATTGTTAAAACAAATGTGGACACAGCACATCTTACACAATGGGGAAATATACACATTAGGAGAAATAGATACCAAAGGGTATAAGTCCCAGTTTTAAGGGAAAGTGGAATATAACATATAAACGACGACGATGATGATGATGATGATGATGATGAGACAGTGTACAAAAATGTACATCAAGACAAATATGTACAATAACAAAGAAGATGTACATGCACAATGTACATGACAAAAATATGTACATGCACAAAGAAGATTGTATACAAAATATGAATATAGAATACTATGAATTTTCATTGGGGGAAGGAAAAAACAAAATCTCACAACTTGAGATAAAGAAAGGAGATCAGAATATCAAGAAACACTATGGCCCAAATCTGGTTGGTCACACAAATGTGCATATTATCTTTTGAATCTGCTGTGCAAGAAGTTATTCCTCTGCCCCATAAGCCTACTGCAAAGAGTAAGTGCTCAGTCCTTCAGGCATTTAGTGGTTAGGGGACAGTAGGAGCACCTGGACAGCCAGGAACAAAGAATAGCTGACTCCTCCTCATCACAAGCATACTCAACTGAGAGGGGACAGCTGCTATTTGCTCCCAGCTGCAGAAATGAAGCTGGGCAGCCCACACCCAGCCCACACTATACAACCTTTTCCAGAAAGCTTGTGAGCTCAGGTGGCAGCAGTTAGGGTAGAACTGGCTGATGTAGGAGCTTGGCCAATGAAATCAAGACTATGGTTTAAAAACAGTGTAACTTTCACAGTAGCATTAGAATTTTGGGCCTTTGCAGGCCTGCCTGACACAAAAAGAAGGCGGGGAGTTCCTTTGCTCTCTGGAGAAGCTTTCCCAGGTTTGTGGGGGCTGCCTGAGAGTCTAGGAGTGGATAGTATGCCTCTCTCCCTCGTACCTGCCAAAGCTGTTTCAATGAGCCCAAATGACCACATAATATACTGGGTTGAGGATTTTTCCACATCTTACGTCCTGCAGAAGTGCCAACTCATTTTTCTCCTAGTCAGATTTTTGGCCATTTCTGCAAGATGCTGCTATAACACTATAGCAGTGGATTGTTACCGGTCCAGGAGCCATGCTTCCGCATGACACCATCACTATTCAGCTGCTATCCCATCCCCAAGCGTTGCTGAAGCGCCATATTCTGTTTCCAGAAAAAATCCATTAAGAGCCTCCTACAGTGCTTTAATCCCTCCAGCCATCGTAGTACCGTACCGTATAGTGCTTCCTGTTCTGGCACATCCAGCAGTAGGCAGGCTGTGGACATGCCCAGATCATCCTTCCCTCTGCAACTCCCATAGCATGGTAACTTTCTATCACCTTTCCCTGTGTATTTTAAATGTCTCCTTTGAGTCAAAACTTTCTATTTTTTTAATACATTTTTAAACAGTATAGGGCAAAAGTGCAATAGTGTACTGGCATGTCATGCTGTTACAATATTGCTGTGTTAATACAGTTTCCAAAAAAAAAATCCCTAAAAAATCACTGCCCAGTCAGTGATGGTGGGATAGAGTGAAGGTGGGGCACAAGAGTGGCCAAGGATGCTGTAATGTGGAAGAAACAGTAGTGGCAATGCCGCTACCCATCTGCTAAAGGGGGAAGGGTGTGGAAAAGAGAGTCCCTAACCCAGAACTTTCCAACTTTTTCATGTTGGTGACACACTTTTTAGACACGCATCATTTCGTGACACAGCAATTCAGTTTTACTAGCAAAACGGAGGTTAAACTAACCCCTTATAAGAGATAAAGACAAATACATAAAATATAATAATAAAATGTTTGGGGACACAACAAATCTCATCAAAACCTTTCATATATTTTAAAAAATATATGATTTATAATTTATGACATACATTTCCAAGGTTGTAGGCAATACACCTACACACTTCAGGCAACACACGAACGTGTCATGACACACTGTTTGCAAAGCCCTGCCTTAACCCAACAGCATCGTGCAAATGGCAATGCTGTCATTATATCAGTATAACACACTTATAGTCTCTAGTGTGGAAATGGCCTTAGTAAGATCAATTCATACTATGCTCAAGAAAAAAAAAATCTTTGGTCTAATAAAATGGGCTCTAGTCTACTGGAGCATAAAACAAATAAATAAATTTGTTTGTAAAATTATTTTTAACAGCTGGTAAAAGTCTCCTTCTTGTTTTTGATACAAAGCAGGAAGGTAGTTATACTTTGAACTGGTGTAGAGAGTTAGGTCCTAACAGATTGCCATGCACACAGGCATTTAGGTCAGAGAGCATTATGGGAAATTATGGAACATTTTCATCTAAATCAACCATCCCCAACCTGGTTTCTTCCAGATGTGCTGGTTTACAACCCTCACCAACCCCATCCATACTGTATCAGGTTCATGGGAAAAAAAATGTCTGACACTGTTTTTAAAGGATGGATTTCCCAAAGTATACCTCTACAGAATGCACAGTAAAAATATAGGACAGACAACACATTACCTTTAACACCAAGAGAACAAAAGGAATTTCTGAAGGGCACAATTCTGGGGTGGCTAATTCATTCTGAAGTTTCCTATCCTTTTAATTTGGTACCGGGGGTCAACCAGGAATTCAGAAAATATTCTGGACAAAGGCACACATGATTTCTGGTAAGGTATCTGCATGGTGAATGGAAAAATGCAGCCTAGCTGAACTTAACTAGAAAGTCTATCAGCCCAAGTGGACCCAGTGTAGACTAAGGTTGTTTCCTCCCTACGCTGTTACAGCGCTATTATTCCACTGTCAACATTCTGCGGAATTCTGGGGTTTGTGGTTTATTGAGGCCAAAGAGCTCTCTGTCTGAGAATTCTGAATGCCCCTCCCTGAACTACAAACCCTAGGATTCCATAGGATGTTGAAAGTGGAATAATGGCACTGTAAGAGTGTAGTGCAGAAAGGCTCTAAGTGCTTATCTACACCACAAACCCTCAACATTTCACAGAAGAAAATCACAACGCCCGTGACCAAGTAACATCAGAGTGTTGTCAAGATGCCAAAAGTTAGTATGAGGAAGAACACATGAACTAGGAGAGTTTTTGTATGTACAAATGTGAGAACACTTAACAGCATGCTATGACTGTCTGTTTGCTTTTGCCTGAGTCTACTGCGAAGAGCAAGACTCACTTTTCATCTCTCCTTTCCCCCTTGCTGACTTAATTGAGTGCAAACTAATTTTTGACCTTCAACTCAGTTTGCAGTTATTGAATAAGCTGAAGACAAAGGGGAAAAAGTGGGAGGAGGAGTGTTACTGCCCTGGCTAGTCTGAGCTTTGGGGATATTAAAAGATATCCTCTTGATATCACAATTCAGCTGCACTTCTCTATTCCCCTCCACGTGCTTGCGAGGCCACCGGACAAGCACGCAAACAAGCTCAGCCGTTAATCGCTGTAATATTCCTGGACAATACAGGCAGGCCAGAAATAGCTGACTCACTGCTTTAGGAGACCTCCAGGCAAGTACTCCAATTAGGTATGCACGCAACCTACAAAAGAGCCTCTGCCCCGCGATGGCAGCTTGATGGGTGAACTATGCAATACCCAAGTACTCTGCGTTTGCATACTGGCTACTCTACTGAGAACCGCTACAATAACTCAATCATTCAGATTCTGACCTTTCGGAGGCTTTGTCTCCAACTCCAAATCTACTGTTTTCCCCCAAGTACGGCATAGCCTGCAGTCACATTCTCCTTATAAAAACCCTTGATTCCGAGACCTTCCTCGGAACGCTCCCGACTTTCATCCCGCCTTGCTGCTGCTTTGCTTGGCGAGCCTCCCCTCAGCTCCACGTGCTGAGCTACATCGCACCCCAGCCTCACTCTCTATTTTTCCGGGCTTCAGGACAGGTGAAGTATCACCCAAACCAGCAACTCCTCCAAAAATCCCTCTGTACCACTCCAACCTTTATTTCCTTTAGTTATCTTGTGTGAATGTGTTGCATACACTGTTTTGCTTGTGTTTTTAATAAAACATCGTTTATTGCTTCAACTTCTGTGTGCTCCTTGACTCGACCTGACCCCGTAGACATAGGGTTCAAGATCTCGCTATGTTACCCTGCCTCTCGTAAGGCTAAGCAGTGCTCTGAGCTAATTTTCCCCAACTTTAGTTGAGCACATCTTGGTGTCCCTCCCGGGACCCCCAGTACACAGGATAACAGGAGGGAGAAGAACTGGAATGTTTTAAAAGAAATTAAGTGGGATTGCAGAGCATTAACCAGGACTCCCAAAACAGGACATTTGGGAAGTATAGCACTACAAAACTAAGTGGTTATATTGCTAGTTTAACTGTCAAGGCTTCCCCCAAACAACTGCAGGAAAAGTAGTAAGGGTACTGACAACTCCTAACCTCTTCTACAGAGTGAGACTCCCAAGATTCTCTGGGAAAAGAAGATCTCTACTAAAACAGTTAAAAGTTTGTGGCACGAAGATAAGCTACCCTAGAGGAAACCATTTGTATGTCTGAGTTAAACATTCCCCCACTCATCAACCTGAGATATAACAAAAACTCAAAACAATTTTTTCACACCCTATAATATGACAAAGTGATGATTTTGTCAAGGAGAAGCAGGTTTTTCTTCCCCTACCAATCTCAGCCTACTTCAGGTAGTTAATTCTGGGATACCATTAATGGGGAGCAGATTGTCAATTATTTAGCAGCCCCAGGCCTTCTCAGCTTTCCCTTTTACACCCCCAGGAGAGATTGAGGGCTGAAATATGGTGGTAAGTTTGCTCATAAAAAAAAAAAATCCCTTTACTGCTCTGATATCCACAGGTCTCAGAGCGAAAGCCTGGCTCTAAGCAACAACAATAATGGCAGGAGAGGGCAGTGGACACATGCAATCATCTGCACCCTGCATAGGTTTTAGGAAAAGGTTATTCTAATCTCCAACATTTCTTTTTCTCTCTTGACAAAGGGAACAGGTCTTAATGGTAGAGACATTTCTATCCTCCCAATTCCTCTTCATAGGCATGTGCATAATCTCCCTTCTGAGTTCATTATAAACAACAGGACAACATTTTAATTAATTGATTGATTAATTAATTAAATAATTTAATTACGCAAATAGCAATTAAAACAATCTATCTGTTTGGGTATTCTAAAACTGAGTAATTAAATGTGTGGCCATTTCTGCACTATACCGTTATAGTGCTATTACTCCACTTTCAACATCCTGTGGAGTTCTGTGGTTTGTAGTTTACTGAGGCCAAAGATGCCCCTCCCTAAACTGCAAACCCCAGGATTCCATAGGATGTTAAAAGTGGAATAATAGCACTCTAACAAGGTTGTGTGGAAATGACCTGTGAGGAGACAACCAAATAATTGGTCTGAATAGAACAGCCTCCTGTATTCATGAAGGCTTTCCACATAACTCTGAATGCTGATGTTTCCAGTCTTCAAAATGGCATAGGGCGCCTCCACTAACACAGGAGGGTCGCTTTTTCAGAAAGCCACCCTCCTCCTATGGAAGGTGACTGAAATTATGACTGAGCGCAAAGGGCTAGCACATTTCCTATTCCTTTCATGTTTAACTTACTTGGTTTTTGAATAACTGAAATGGGTCAAAATGTCCTTCTGTTCCAGCTCCCAAGTGTCACTATGATAAAAGAAAACCCCTTCTGTCTTCTTTTGAGAAAAGAACAGAAACCTTCCAAACCTTAAAACAACGCAGAAGCCTAATGTGTACATACCAAATAATTCCATAAACATACCAGTCTTAGTGAGTGGGAGATTTTTGTTTTTTTAAAACAAACAAACAAACAAACAAACACAGAAGCATAAGGCTTTGGCACACTATCTGTTCTCACGGCACACTCCCAGAAGAAAGTGAGAACACTTAACAGCATGCTATGAATGTGCCCTTTCCCATTCAGTTGAAAAACATCACAGTTGGGACCTTTAATAGTAAGTCATCCACTGTGTTTGCACATTCTTACACAGAAATATTACGGCAACCAAATTTTAATTTCTACACTTGTCATTTGTTACTATAATTACACCGGAATACGATTAGGTGCTTTTGGATCTTTCAGTGTTAATTAAAAAGCTAAAAACTTGAAATGCTATAAATACTGATGAAGGGGCCAAATGTATCAGCCAATTAATCCTTTGTCACTTACTTTTAAAAATCTTTTTAATTGGAAGACCAGCTTTCAGTCTAATAATATAATATAGTAAGGACGCCAGTGACTTTTTTCCCTGTTGCTACTTACTGGGGATTCCAGCTCCACTTAAACTGTGACCTTCATCCATTTAAAAAGAAACAAACTTAGGGAATTGCTGGAGATCACCTAGTTTTCCCACAAAAAATCATAATTCCAATTCTCTGTATCCCCAGATTCCTCTTTAAAACCTCAGAGAACTGCTGTCAGTGTTAATAATGCTGAGCCAGATGGACCAATGTTCTGACACAGAAAGCAAAGAAAGATCTTGTCTTCTCATAATATATATTTTAAGACTTCCATCTTCAAATCACTTTCTAAGGAGCAAGCCTCATAAACCATAATAGAACTTACATCCATGTAACATACATGGAATTGCATTATAAGGTAGTCACAAATGGAAAAGGGCTGCCAGGCAGGGTGGTCAAAGGAATTCCAGACATTGTTATCATTCATCCTTGCAGTAAAATCAGCAGTGGCTACCTAAAGACCTATGGATGCCGGGGCTGCACACCTCTGTGTCCAGCTCATTTGTTTGCACTCTGTGGCTAGAATCCTCTTGGCTGCTTATACTAGTACAACTAGAGATGAGACCAGTTTAAACACTTTTTCATGCATTATGCAAGGAGGTATCCAATACCTCCTTGTGCAATACCTCTTCTCTAGCTGAGCAGCTTGATATTCCAGGGTACACTCCTGCAGCCAATCAATGGGTAGGAGAAGAATAGAACTCGGGTGGTGGGGGGAGAGCAGCATTTGTCCTTCAAGACGTTGGGAGGGCAGCAGATGCTCTTTCTCCCTTGGTTGTGCAATAGCAGCTGGATGGCGCTAAGCTGCAGCTCCACCCCCTTGGCAGGAGTATGCCCTGTGTCAGAGAGGACCTTTGCCTTTTTCCTCTTCACTATGAGAAATGTTACATAACCAGGACTGTTATGGAACAGCAGCTCTATTAATTGCAAAGAACACTGAATTATCTTTCTTTGGCCAAAGCTGCCATTTTTTTCTTTAAAAAAACAAAACAATCAGTTCTATAACCATTTCTTCAGTGTTCAAGATGAGAAGGGTTAATTTTGAGGTGAAGCACTGACTTCCAACAATCCCACCATGAGTAAATTTCGGGTATACTTTAAGGCAGAGGCAAATAAAGTATCTTCCTGGGGTGTAATGCAACTCCAAGGGTGTTTTACCCATTCTTGTTCCTGGTCTGTAGACTCCTCTGGACTCACAACAAAGCAAAGAGGGTGTGATCTGCCCCTCCTAGAAGCCACCATGAGCAGCAATATACCCTTTAAGTAGGTCAGAATTCCCCCTCCAGTGTTTTACATAAAAAAAAAAAGCACAACGCATGTTCTAGTCTCCTTTGGGTTTAACCACATTTTGAGCATTCCATGTGGCCCCCAGAATGTAGAAAACTAGCCCCCAGACATGCTGAAGTTGCCTGCATCTGCTTTGGTGGGTGTGAGTATGTATTCCGGACTGTCCAATCCAGGCTGTCGACAAAGTCCGATGTTCTTGTTATTACTATTGCTGCTGTATACCTTCAAGTTGACTCTGAAAGATTTACTTGGAGGATATTTTTCACTGCGCTCCTTTAAAGCCGAAAAGAAGAGGAAACCTTTGCCTTTCTCTGAGACTGAGGCCATTTCCACACTATATTGTTATAGTAGTATTATTCCACTCTCAACATCCTATGGAATCCTAAAGGGAGGGGCCTTTAGAATTCTCAGCCAGAGAGCACTTTGGCCTACAAACCCCAGCATTCCATAGGATGTTGAAAGTGGAATACTTAGCACTGTAACAGTGTAGGGCGGAAATGGCCTGAGAGCATGTGACCTGCCCAAGGTCACTCAGTGGCTTTCCAAGGCTGAACAAGGGTTTGAATCTTGATTTCCCAGAGTTCTAGTCCATCCTCCAAACCACTGCACCATGCCGACTCTACATCAGATTGCAAAACCATGTGCTTTTTAAATAGACAGACTTCAGAAAAGGGAAAGTAGCAAATCAAGACCATTACAGAACTTCCTCCAACTTCTTCTGGAGTAGATAAGGGGACTCCACTAGGACAGACAGGAAGGGAAATTCCTAGCATTGGATCATATACTGACCCTGTACACGATCCAGATTTGGACCAAATTCAAATAATTGTGGCGATGTGGAGAATTAAGTTTCATTTAAAACATTTATTGCAGTGGTCATTAAAACACTGCTTACAAATCCACTTAAATTGGCCAAAGCAAAGAAATAAAATGCCTCCAGCAGAAATCTGAAATCTTGGATAACTTTCCGAAGCGTCCTTATCCACCATTGCAAAACAGAGCAGCTTTACCTTTAAGGAAAATTATCCATTTTTCTGGGCACTTGTGCTAGAGCAGCGGAGAAGGGAGGGGAGGAGGGGAAGAGTTGTTTGATGAGTCTCCTAAAAGATGCTCCAAGGAAACATCCGTTTCCATCGTCCCCTCAAATTATTTAAAGTTTGTCGAGCTCAGATTGTTGTTTGAAGGCAACATTTTGAGTAATGGCTTTCTCCTGCTATTTACACATTGGGGTAAAGGCAAAACAGCCATTACGTGCTGCGCTTTATTGCGCTGCATTATGTATGAGATAGTTTTGTAAGCAGGTACACACAAGGGGCGGAGAGAAGAAACACAGGAAAGCAATTTCTTTTATTGTCCAATATAGAAGAGTTAGGAATAATCTAGGGAACGTTCAAACGCCCCCGTTTGTGGGCCCTGCAAGCTGCAGTGATGAAATGAGTTATTTACTACACTATTATAAGCATGCACATTAACACTACAGTGCAGCTACCAATCTTTCCACTGGGCTAGTTTATAACCACTCTGTTTATGATGCTGGATAACTGAGTGGCTTCCCTTAATAAGTTATAACCTTCCTTGTACTGGAAAGAAGGAACAGCTAAGAGACTAAGAAGCCTTCCTGTTCCTCTGAATAAGGATCCAGGGCAGCAAACACCATGCAACTTTGAAACAGATTAAGCAATGTACCTATAAACCAAGTAGTACTGGGATTTGCCATAGTGAAAAAACAACTTAGATTCTCCAAAATGAACATGGAAGATAAAGGCTTTGGCTGGGAGGATCTGGACTGAGATTCTTGCTTGGAGCAAGGAGGCTGATAATGGCCTCCCGGCTAAGCCTGTCACACAGGACTGCTGCTGTAAGAATGACGTGAAATGACCCCCACATGCACCACCTTTGGAGGAAAGGGGCAATTTCTACACTAAATAAATAACATAATACCAGGATTGGAATTTTATTTAAGAACCAGCTTCTAAAATGTATAAACACTCCGCAGAACTGGTCTTAAGATTGTACCAGATCAGGAATGGGCATGACATATACCTCTACCTGTTTTTGTATCTACCACCTGGAAGCTTCCCAGAACTGCTCCTCAAGAACCTTGTTTTGCAACTATAATGCAACTGTTTCGCAACTGCCACCATGCCACTAAACTCTGGCAGCTCAGTACAAAGGCAGTGGCAGTAAGGTGGAGACAGCAATGGGTTCGGAGGAACTCTTCCACCCAGAAGTTGCACATCAGCGCAGTGTATTCACCATCTCCCAGGCCCCCCAGCCTTTCTTGAAAGAGACCAGAACATTTTTCTCTCTATGATGCCAAATGGCTGTCAGTTCCCATTTATTTTTAATCAAACTACTCTTGCTGAAAAACCGAGCAAGCAAGAAAAAATGTTACTCTGTAAGAGGGAAAAAAAATATACCAGGCATGAAGTAAATGACAGAAGAGACATATAACGAAGTGGGGCTCAGAACAAGTGTTTTATAGTTTAAATATATTTTTGCTAGTTTACTGATCTGTTCTTGTAACGTTTGAAAAACTGATGGTCTGAAGGAGCTACAAAACCTCTGGTTTCATGGTTGCTGGGACCTAAGTCATCCTCATGACTATTACCCCTACTCAGGAATTATTAAATTTAGGAAAATATAGCAGGATGGGGAACAAAGACATGCTAGTCCCTCTCTGTTAGAATCTCCACTGCCTTCTAGACTTGGATGACAATTTTCTGAAAAGGAGAATACCTTTCAGTCACGTCTCACCACATAATTTTGAACTCAAAGAAATCAGGGTTCCAGTGACTCCTTTTCAGGAAGTCACCCTTCTTGTGTGAAAGAAATGGTGGTGACGCAGACCAGAGGTAGAATACTTACCCCATACACACATCCTTTTTTTCCTCATGCATTTTTTTGTTGTTATGTGCCTTCAAGTTGTTTCTGACTTATGGCGACCCTAAGGTGAACCTATCACTGGGCTTTCTTGGCACAATTTGTTCAGAGAGAACTTGCATTGCCTTCCTCCAATGGTGAGAGAGGATAACTTGACCAAGGGCACACAGTGGGTTTCTATGCCTGACTCATTTACTGTACCCAGTTTAATGACACTTGAATATAGCTACTGGCAACCAAGCATGGGAGGTACTTGCAAGCCTGGCTTGGGCTTCAGAGGTGCAAATGTAGTCTCTGGAGAGTTAGGCCAAGGCTGTCCAAGAGACGATTGATGTATCTATTGGGACATTTTTAATGCTTGTTTTTGTTACCAAAAAACCCAGAAAGTTCTCTGACTTTTTTTGTGTAGAAGGAGGAGGAGAGAATACAATCATTGAAAAAAAAATCCATAAACAAGAAAAGAAGCTGGAACACCAAAAAGCAGATTCACATACTCCAAGATGCCACTCGAAGTGTCAACCTTGCAGTTGTGTCCTGGACCAGCTCAGTCTCAGGACACTTTTCAAAGTCTCAGGACACTTTTCAAAGGCAGATCTGTGCAAAATGTGCTCCAGAAAACCAATCAAGATTCTAGCAAGCAGTCCCCTACCCAAGATGACCAAACAGCAATAGCAACAGCAACAGCAATAGCAATAGCAATAGCAATAGCAATAGCAATAGCAATAGCAATAGCAATAGCGTGTGTATTTCTATGCTGCTTATCAGCTAAGTGCTCTCTAAGCGGCTTAAAATGTGCTAGCTAATTGCCCCCAATAAGCTGGGTACTCATTTTACTGACCTGCGGAAGGATGGAAGGCTGAATCAAATCTTCAGCCCCAAAGCCTGGCTCCTCTCCAGTCCAGTCCACAGTTTCAGCAACTTCTGGATTCCTTTCCTTTTCCTTTCCCTCCTACAAAGGACTCCTAAACTCTGGCAACCTCTACTCCCGCAACCTGTGTTCTCTCATAGGAAAGATACAATGGTGCTGTATGTGTCCATTAACTATTTCAGCCCCTGAACAGAAGATAGGGGTGTTCAATTTCTTTACCCGATGATGCTGAGGACCGTACCTGAATGCTTCCACATGCAAAGTATGCAGTCTGTCACCAAGCTATGATCCTCTATACTTACTGGATGTAGCCTTCTCAGACAAGCCCCAACTGGCTGTGTTGGAAATTCAGGAAATAAATAAAAATAGGTGGCTTTCCTGTAGGTTAGATCTCTCTGAATAATACTTCCACGGAAAGTTATTTTGCTAAAGGAATTTATCAGTTTTAAATAGCGTTTGCATTACATACCCAGCCAGGAGGATTGATGATAGCCCTTGCCATTTTTTATCCAGACTTGGAAGCACTGCATGTGTTGTTCAAGGAAGCCTTCAAATCAATCACAGAGACTCAAGATTAGCATTTAATTGGGAGGCAACTTTGTCCTTGTTCTTAGCAGGAGGAGCACTGGAGAGAGAAGATAACAGAATTCTTAAAGGGGGGGGGGTCCAGAAAACGAAACACAATTATGTGAGAGGGAGGAGAGAAAGAGAGGAAATATGGGAACAAGAACCAAAATAAATATGTTACGGGAACAAGAACCAAAATAAAGATTATGAGCACCCTATTCTTATCTCAATATGCCAATACTAACTGAGTTTCCCTGTAAACTATGAACTGCAGAGGCAGTTGCCGTGGCCTGCTGCAGTGGCTAGTGAATACAGTATTTGATGAGCCAAGCAGAAAACTACTGCCCCAACACTATTGCCATACTTGCTTTGTAAGGGAACACACACACGCACACACACACACACACACGGGGGAGGCAATGTGAGAGAATGCATGGACTGTGCCCCTTCCTCTTATATGGAAATGAGAGGTTCACTGAAACCTTGTCCTTCAATAAGCTTCAAAATCCAGAAGCTGGAACAGTCAGGCACCAGCAAAGGCACAAATCTATCATCATAGTTAAATAAAAGGTATGTATGGCCTTTCTTCCACACAAGCTGCATACAGTGTTGTGTCCAAAGATTCAACCACCTAGATAAAAGGTCAATGCCTATACTCTTTGGGGATTCTGGGAATTGTTATCCCCAAAGGTAACCTTTCCAACTGCTAACCACACTACCTAAATTGAGGTCTCACTCCCAGAGTTTGATGATAGATGAAAGAAACATCCATGATATGGTGACTATGAGCCTGCGGCTTGGCAACAAATAGGGGCTAGATTTGGCATAGCTATTCTGTTCCCAGGGCACATGGGACTTAAATTGGAGACTGTGGCAGAAAGGAACAGATGCCTTCAGTTCTGCAACATGTGGTTGGCTCTTAATCTGAGGGTTGCTATTGACCCCATTGTCCCTGCTGCTCTCCAGGGAAGAAGGCTGTATTGGAGCTCATCTGCCTACCGTGTCTGGAGAGTGGAAAAGGGCCCTGATTTGCTTCATGCTTGGTTCCTCATTCTGAGCAATCTGTCAGAGTTGATGATTTAGAAATGCTTGGCCTTTCCTGCAAACACTGGCTTAGAGTTCCTTGCTCCCCCCTTGCAGTTGGGGAGTGGCAATTTGTGGCCCTCCAGATCTTCTACCAGCCCTTGCCAGCTGAGCCAATGGTCAGGCCCGACTGAAGTCTCCATCTGGAGAACTAGAAGCAGAAAGAGGATGCTTAGTAGAAATGGATTACTTAAGAGAAAGAGAATTCAACTACATTTATGTCAGAAGGGGAAAATTACCGTTATTTTACATAATATGCCTCTTAAATTTAAGTGAAATGGCCATAATAAAAGCCAGACCAGAATGAAGCTGAAAAACATCATCCTTCATTTTACACATACACCTCTTGCCTTTGTCTCTGTCGCTTGTTTTGGAGAGAAAGAAGTAAAAAGACGAATTTTTGAAAAACCTATTTCTCACCCACCCGGAACTCTTCTCTTGCTTTCCCTCTCTTCCACCAGTATAATCTCATTTCCTCACCATCCTCCCTTTTACTTACTGGAGCCCAGCAGAAGCCCAATGATTTCAGAAAAACTCCTAGAGTCAAGAATTTGAAAATTCAGTTTCGTGGAACAGACAAGGAGTATCTATGTGATGTCTGGTGTACAACACAGAAGGATAATCTTAAGTGAAATGATCATTCCCTTCAAAGCTGACCATTCTACTTGTTGATTTCAAACCTTTTAACCTTGCAATTAACCAAACTATCATACTCTAATCATGAACTACAATAAGGGGTTTGGAGTTTGAAACCTAGATACCACAATTCCCCACCTCCAAGGGACTAATAAAAAACAAGACATAATTGTGCACTAATCAAAGAGATGAGGTTTTGGGTAAAGGACTCGCTGGGAAATGTAAAATTTGTTAGCTCTTAAGCCCCCTTTCACTCATTGCATTAAATAACCTTTTTTAATAACTTAAATTCTGGAATTAAGTTGATGCCAAACTTCCAACCTAAATCAGTTACTTAATTTCAAATTGCATTGAATTAAGCTGCCCCTTTATGTTAAAAAATTTCTAACAATAACTTAATTGATTTTAACTAGTTAGTTCCTATTGCCAGCTACCAGTTGACGACCTCTACTATAACCCTTTGGACTTTGGATATTGCTTGCCTTAGATCACGTCCACCTGCCTGTCCTTGGCTAACATCTCTAGAAACAGATCTGTGCCTGGCCTGGACTAAGTTAATTGATTCTGGCTCCTCCAACAGATTGTTTGTTAATCAGATCCAGATGAAACATATCTTTCTGTGTCTTTCAACAGGCTACTCCAAACAGCAAAGAGGAGGAACGTGTGGCCCTTTGGGTGTTGTTAAGAGCGCAACTCCCATGATCCTTATGCTGACAAGAACCAATGGGTATTGCAGTCAAACACCATCTGGAAAGCTACATATTCCCCATCAGTGCCATCCAGAAAGATCTCTGGACTTAAGTCATAGATAAGGCAGGACAGTTAAGATTTCTTCTTATTCAATGGAAAATTTACTCCACACTTATTCTTGCACAGACAATCCTGCCTAATTACTACCACAACCAGGTAACAACGTGATGTATGGGCAACATAATATACTAGACTGTAAATTAGAGTGCAACTACTCATACAGAGGACACTGTCAGAATAAATCTGAAGGCCAAATATTGCTTAATGTGTCAGGTATAAATTATTGTCCTAGAACTCACCAGCCAGGAGGTTTTCCCTGCAACTATAATAAAACCACCCTATGCAAATCATTTGCTGAAAAAGAGACAGGACAGCTTATCATGGTGTTCCACAATGTGGCATATAAAACGAACCCTTTTTTAAACCGGGGTGGGAACCATGCAACCCTAGATGCTGTTAGATTGAGGCTCCCAGAATACCTGGTTAAGGCTGTTGCTGTTTTAATAATAAGTTACCATCTGTTTAGCAAGGGAAGCTTATGTATGTTGCCATGCACATCTTCAGGCCAAGGCTTGCTGGGGGGACTACTAGTAACAAATCTCCTGCAGATTAAGGATAATATTCATTTTTGATTACGATTTGCATAATGTCCTTCTTGGTCTTCCCTTTTTTATGTTTTGTTTACTTATATGTGTCTTTAAAACACATTACAGTAAAAATTTCATTAAGAAAAAAGAGAAGAGGCTAAGCAAGATAATCTACCTCCTTTGAGCATAACAGTAAAATATCCTTGATGGAGAACAGCAAGCTACAAATAGAATGGGTAAAATTTCAGGGCATCTTCAGTTATTTTTTTCTGTTTTTTTTTTCCCTCTGCGGGGGTAGAATCCGTGCAGTGAATTTCTGTGCAGTATGTGGTGCGTGGATCTTCAACCATATGACAAAGCAGTATCTCCAAAATAATGACATAGGTCTACTATGATGTCCAGATGGTTTGGTCTCTGGAACCTTCTGTAATTGTACAGGAGAGGGAATTTCGGCAGGTGCAATTTGACATTTTAGATCTGCTAAAACTCTCTCTTCTGTCCTTTTTTGAATTCAGCCACTCCAGGTCAGCTGCCATTTCTTTTTTTCTAAAACTGGAACTCAGAAACATCAACAGATGAGAATTCAACAGTATCTTTTGGAACAGAAAACAATAAGTTTTCCCTCTAGAGGGGTCGTTCTCCAAGATCAACTGCAAGCTTCACGTGGTATTCTGTGGGGGAGGCAGACAGAACTCTGATGCGATCAAATAAACTGAACAGCTGGTAGGTATCGGTTTAACCCAATGCTATACAAGCAGCCAATTTTAGGTTCTCTTTTGGGGAGATTAGTACACACAAAGCAAACAGAATTTAATATTCTCCACAAAACACATTTGAAAAATAGCTGTAGGCTGTAGAGCTGAAGGCTTCATTCCAATCTAGTAGTAATTTAAGGTTTTAAACTTCATAAAGAAACTACTGTCTCTCATCCCACACATAAAACTGATCTCATTAATTAAGCTGTAGACTAGACCTGTGAAACATGAAAATGATTGTTACAAATATTTATATCTTGCCTTTCCTTCAAGGAACTCAAGGCAGTGTACACAATTTTCTACCTCCTTCATTTTTCCTCACAACAACCCTGTGAAGTAGGTCAGACTTTAACATGGGGCTGTACCTAAGTCTCAGGTTTAGACTCTGAAATGTCAGGGCCTGAGATGCCTTACATCTTGCATTCCTTCTCATATACTGTGTATTTATCTATATTTCACACAAGCAAAGGTGCCTAAGGAAGTTAATAATAGAAGACAGTGGTTTACACAGGTCATTTCCGCACTACACTGTTACAGTGCTATTATTCCACTTTCAACATCTTATGGAATCCTGGGGTTTGCAAACCCCAGGATTCCACAGGATATTGAAAGTGGAATAATAGCAATATAACAGTCTAGTGCGGAAATGGCCATAGTGGAGGAGATAGGACACAAAGTGATCAAAAGACTGAGGGAAAGCTTTTTAACACATGGTCAGTCACATTGGAGCTTCCCATCACAAATGTCTAGCTTTTGGAGTGGCACATTTAGTTAAGACTGATGAAAACAACACTGAAAATTTCTCATCAGGTTAGCTGCTCAGATCTGATTATTATATATAACATTCCAGTTGGTCGAAGTGTTTTAGTCTATGAATTAACTCACTATTCAATCATTGATTCAACAGGTCTACTCTAGTTGGGGCTAACCAACAGAATTCAGTCCATTGTTTATGTGTTTCATTGTCCGTTAGTATTTTAAACAAGGAGAGAAGGAAGCAGTGATGTAGACTCAAGTCAACAGACTCGGACTCAAGTCAGACTTAAGTCGCTTCAGTAACTCGACTCGAACTCAACTCGGCAATAAATGACGCACTGACTCGACTCGATTCGAGACTTGTATATTTTTAATGACTGACTTGATGCCCTTCGTTCAGTAACGTAACACATTCATCCAGAAACCTTATGACTTTGGACAACACTTCCATCTCTTTTTGCCTACTAGTCACATGACAATCTGTCCCAAGTCCAAAGTGTGGGCGCATTTCTCAGAGGGGAATGGCAAACAGGTTAGGCAATGGGTTTGAGGCAGGGTTGAGGTCTGCTCAGCAGCCTTTTCTAAGAGCAAAAGACAAGACTCACCCCCAGAGTGCAGGATGTATTTCTCAGACGGGAACAGCAAATGTGTTAGGCAATGGGCTTGAGGATGAAGGATCCTTCCTTCTAAAGCTTTTGAATCTTCAGTAATGGGGAATAAGATAGAATCCTACTCCCCACTTCTGAAGCTGCAGATGGCAAAATTGCAAATGTGGAGAGCCAACTCTGCTTAAATTGTTAAAACTGAATTTATTTCACTCTATCCAATAATTCTGGAATTTTGGTCGGGGTATAAAGTTGTCTTCCAGACTTGAGATTTGAATTGAGACTTGACTTGAAAGTATTTTCAAGGACTTGAGACTTGACTTGGAGGTAGAGACTTGAGACTTGATTTGAGACTCGGAGTAAAAAACTTAAATACATCACTGGAAGGAGGTAGGAAATAAACAAATTCAAATATTCAAATATTTTCATAACCATTTTATAAGGACTAGAGTGGCCAGTAATTCTCAGAAAAGAAGGACAGTTGCATACAACTAGGCTGTCCTCTTCAAGATCTGGCAGTGGCCAACAGCTTAGATGTCTTTAAAGGAAGCTCAAGACAAACCCATGAAGCACAAGGCTTTGAGTGGCTGCTACGGCATACACTTTGCCTCCAGAAGCAGGGCCAACTCGTGTCTGTGGGCTTCCTATAAGTATCTGGTTGGCCACTGCTGGAATCGAAATAACAAGGTGGCCTTTGGTCTCATCCAGCATAACCTTTCTGGTGTTCCAATGTCCAGAGATGAGCAGATGAATGCATGCCCTGCCATGTGAAAGTTGCACTCCCGCTTCTAGGAAGACACGCGGCAAACAGGAAGACCCTATCCATGGACCGTAGGAGGAGCTGTTCCTTCCCTTCTATCACATCTATTAAAATATGGTTATGCAGGCAGAAACTGTCTTTTTCAATCTATTATGAGTGGATGGGTGCATGCGTGTATGAGTCTGTCTTTCTGTGCCGTTGCTCCAAGACCAGAAAACCTAAGTATTTAAAACTTTGTTTTAAAGGAACTCTAAAGGAACTGTCATGTTTGTTTTCAAATTAGATTAATCAGTTTTATTTAATTAGAAACAAATTGTGGGCTACAAAACCACACTGAGTCTGCCACTAGATGGCAGATACCAAGCTGTTTAGAAACAAGGCGATTTCCACATTACACTGTTATGGTGCTATTATTCCACTTTCAACCTCCTGTGGAATTCTGGAGTTTGTAGTTTCCTGAGGCCAAAGAGCTGTCTGGCTGAGAATTCTAAATGCCCAGGATTCCACAGGATGTTGAAAGTGGAAGAACAGCACTGTAAATGTGTAGTGCTGAAATGGCCCAAGGCAGCTCCTGAAGAGTCTCCTCCAAAGCAGCAAGTCTTGAGGAAGTGCTGAGGTTTCTTGCAAGTGCTTGCAGTTGCTTTCAAGTCCAGTAGACCCAGAATCAGGAGTCTTCGGTCTCTCAGCTTCTATTCTGCACAGTGCTGAAACAGCACTTTTCCTACTTCTAAATATTGTTCCACCAGCTGTGTGGTAAAACCTGCCTGTTTTTGATGCAAAGTGCGTGCGTGTGTGAGCGCATACAAGACAGAGACAGAGCTTTGCAAAGTTGCTTTCTGGATTAAAACTCCCGGAAGACACGACCAGCACACCCAGTGTTCATGCTTGCTGGGGGATTCCTTGAAATGCAAAGTAAAACAATAACACTTCCAAGTTTTCCTAGGTGCCTGGACTAAGGGAATGAGAATAGGCCAGTATATGAATATGGAAACATGAGTTAGAGGGAAATTGCTGGTTCCTGAAATAGGTCAGAAGGAGGCACACACACCCCAACACATATACACACTATGATCTTCTGACAAATCCAATTCCACCTGGCCTGGAGAACACAAGACCTTGATGACTTAGCTATAAAGACAGAAAGTGCTTGCAGAAGAAAGTACATGGAAAGCATTTAGTTGTGGGTCCTGCAAGACCTAGAAGCAGGTCTTCTGTGACATTTCCACCTGAACCAGACGGGCAGGACTCTGAGCTCAGCAACAAAGGCTGCTATAGTGCATGCCTGGAGACTACTAACTGTGAATCCTGATTCCTGCAAGATCTAGACCCTGATCCAATGTCTGGCTCACTCATTTTGAGTTCTATTTGTCCCTGAATTAACTGAAAATGTTTTGTTTTATGTAGCTTCTTTCCAAAATTATTGTTAAGGCACTTTGAGCACAGTTTTGCAATGGAAAAGTAGCAAACAAATAAATATGATTCTGGTATCAATATAACAATACAGTGATGAGCAAGCATTTAAAAAATTCAATAGCAGAGCTCACAAATATTAGTATTCATCCAGTGGTTTTGAGGGCAAGATACCACTCAGCAGTTTCAGCTAGCTGTTTTCCATATTTCTCTTTCATTAGTTATAAAAAGTGAGCTGACTACCTTTAGGAGAAAAATACCTGCAATTTCACAAAAGGCAGGGAAAGAGAAAAATAACACTGTTACAGGATATGAATACTGACATCTGATTCTTTGACATCTAATATCCTGACAGCAGCAGGCATTTTAGGGTCATATTTTTCACTTTGAAAATAGCCTGGAAAGACATTGTCTGTACCAGGATCCTAACACAGGCCCAGAGATGCTTTAGCATCCTCTCACATCACAGTCCTAAAACAGAACTCCATCATATATACACCTGCAGGTTGCATGAAGGGGGTTGTTGTTTCTATGTGCCATCAAGTCACTTCCAGTTTATGATGACCCAGTCATAAAGTTTCTTTGCAAAATCTAATCAAAATAAGTTTGTCATTGCCTTCCTGAGGTTGAATGTGCATGTTTTGCCCAAGGTGACCCAGTGGGTTTCCATGGCTAAGTGGGGATTTGAACCCTGGTCTCTCAGGCCATTTCCCCACTACAATGTTAGAGTGCTATTATTCCAGTTTCATCATCCTATGGAATCCTGGGGCTTGCAGTTACAGGAGGGCCAAAGGCCAGGATCCCATAGGGTGTTGAAACTGGAATAATAGCACTATAACAGTGTAGTGCGGAAAGGCCCTCAGAGTCTTAGGCCATTTCCGCATGAGACTGTTATAGTGCTATAACTCCACTTTCAATATCCTATGGAATCCTGGGGTTTGCAGTTTCGGGAGGGGCCAGTCGACCCCTCCCGAAACTGCAAATCCCAGGATTCCATAGGATGTTGAAAGTGGAATCATAGCGCTATAACAGCCTCACGCGGAAATGGCTTCAGACTAGCACTCAAACTACCATACCACTCTGACTCAGCATGCAATGTTTCCCCCAATGAAAATAGTAGGATTTTTTTTTTTCTTAATCCAATGTTACATTCAGATTTGACATTTTTAAGGTTCAAGTAGACAGCCAACAGCACAGTCCAGTGGATTTGTCGATATAGACCTAGGTTTGTCCCAATCATCTGTTATTGAGATAATTCAATATCCCTAATGTCCAGTTCCACATATAAAACAGGAAAGAGAGAGTGATTATCTATTTCACAGTATGGCAGCTGGAGACTTTCTTTCATCTATTTATACCAGTCCTTTCATTCATGGGATGCAAGGGAAAATATAAGAGATTCCCAGGTGAGAACCTCTTGTATTCAGGTACTCACCAGAGCCACAGCTGTTTATCTTCACCACAATTTCTATATCATATGCCTTTGGACTGTGGTGTCACCTTAATCTGTGAAGACTAATAGTTGTTTCAAATTTCAGCTGTTTTATCTATGAATAGGGCTGTGATCAGCTTGCTGGTATCACTCTCTGAGAGAGCTCCTCTGCATTTGAGAGCTGCACAAAAACCAGATCCAGTTTTCACTTTCATAGCAAAGTACCAGTCATACCTGGTGCATTTTCTCCCCTTTCCATACAGCTTGTAATGGAGGTGGAACTAGCAACCCAAGACGATAGCAGCCAAAGCAAAGTCAAGGGAACGCTGTAGAAAAGGGAGTCTAGAAATAAACTATTTTATTATTTTTATCTGGCCTGATACTTAGGGCTTAGAACCATGTATTCAGTCTGTCCCTAAGTATATTGCTAGGTGCTAATGAGCACGAGTAAGGGCCTTATCACATCGTACCTTAATCTCGCTTTGTTCCATTGGAATCCCACTATAGCCATTCCTGGGATGGTATCAGGTTATTAACACTCTCTGTTGCAGCCTTTTGACATCTGGGGATTAGTAGCGTAATTCGCACTGTTCTTCCTGCTGCATTACAGTGCCATTGCTGAGTCCTTTTCCCTGTCCCACACCTCATGATTGGTCCTTTTTGAATTTTTTTTCCTTACGCCGTACTTCTACATTAACGTTCTAATGTCATGACACAAGGACATACGAATCCACAATGTTGTGATGCCCACACCACGCTCATTACTGGATCAGTTACAGAAGGAAGTGCTATGTGGAAACCGCACTCCCACAACTAACTGGATTGTTACAGGAAAGGGGCTCATTAACGGATTATTTACAGGGTGAAAAAGGGCACTTTTCAAATGGATTGCAATGCAATAGCTGCTGGTGAGCAACAACATTGTGTGATAAGACTAATCCTGAATCAGGAATAATGCACTGCTCTGGCGGAATGAAGTCTTGATATAAGGCTCTCAGGGCCTTTCCGCATTACACTGTTATAGTGCTATTACTCCACTTCCAACATCCTGTAGAATTCTGGGGTTTGCCGTTTACTGAGGCCAAAGAGCTCTCTGGCTGAGAATTCTAAAGGCCCCTCCCTAAACTGCAAATCCCTGGATTCCACTGGATGTTGAAAGCGGAATAATAGCACTATAACAGGGTAGTGCAGAAATGGCCTCAGTGTAGGGGCAGTGTAACAGTTTGAGCACTGGACTACATCTCCAGGAAACCAGGGTTAAAATCTCTGCTCAGCCTTGGAAATCCATTGGGTGACCTTGGCCAAGTCGCCCTCTCTAAGCCTCAGAGTAAGACAATGGTAAACTTCCTCTGAGTAGATCTTGCCAAGACAATTCTAGGACAGGGTTACCATAAGGCAGAGTTGACTTGAAAGCAAATCAAAACAACAGAGTGTAGGAACCTTGCCTGGATGACCAATGCCTCTCTAATACAGCTGTGAAGAAGCGGCTTCTTGAAATACTCCACTGCAGAGATACTGGGGCAGGGAAAGGAACCATTTCACTTAATTTCTCCAGAAATTATTCACGTTTCTCAGGACAGAGCTTACAATTAGCAGTAGCAATTTCTTCCATCCCCTGCTCTCCACTTTTCTGGAAGTGACAGCAGCAGAAGATGCTGTCTGTCAGTATGGATCTGGGGCAAGGGGAAGAGAATAGCAGCTACCCCACCAGCCCCAGTCAGCAGCCTATCTGCAGCACTTCAGAGCCCTTGAAGTTGCTGATCAGTTTCCAAAGGTTGCCCCATGTAGCATATATTATGGTACTGCAACTGGGATGTCACCAAGGCATGTTTCCCTGTAGTTGCAATCAGTCCTATTATTGTACCATCCTGTCTCACTTTTTACTGAAAGTGCATTTACTTGAGAATAAACTCTGCTGATTTCAATGTGATTTCCAGATAAATATGCATAAGGGTTGCAGCCTGCGATTCATTTTCTAATGTCTCTCTGGTCCCTTTTTGGGATGTCAGCCTGTCAGTCCAATGTATCTTGACCTTTTAGAACTGACAGCTGAGTTTTTGTTAAGGCTCACAATTGGGAAGGCAATACCAGAACGAAAAGGTGAACACAATTCAGAAAGCAGGTCTGCAGTGAAGCCGCCAATCTCTCCCATCACTCTTATCTATCTTAACAATAGGGCTGTGAATGGATCTTAAAGGCCCACAAAGCAAATGCAATTATGACAAGCATTTCATTTACAGGAGTAGATTGGCTGGATCCCTCCAGATATTTCAGTTTTCATAATTCCCAATCACTGGCCATGATAGAATCATAGAATCATAGAGTTGGAAGGGACCTCAAGGGCCATCCAGTCCAACCCCCTGCTATGCAGGAACACACATCAAAGTATTCCAAACAGATGGCCATCCAGCCTCTGCTTAAAAACCTCCAAAGAAGGAGAATCTACCACACTCTGAAGCAGCATATTCCACTGCCGGACAGCTCTGACCATCAGGAATTTCTGAGGTTCAGGTGGAATCTCCTTCCCTGTAGCTTGAATCCATTGCTCTTTGTCCTAGTCTCTGGAGCAGTGGAAAACAAGCCTGCTCCCCCCTCAACATGACATCCTTTCAAATATTTAAACATGGCTATCATGTCCCCTCTTAACCTTCTCTTCTGCAGACTAAACATACCCAGATCCCTAAGCCATTCCTCATAGGGCATGGCTTCCAGACCCTTCACCATTTTGGTCGCCCTCCTCTGGATACGTTCCAGCTTGTCGATATCCTTCTTGAATTGAGGTGCCCAGACATGGACACAGGATTTCAAATGAGGCCTAACCAATGCAGAATAGAGTGGTACCATTACCTCCCTCGATCTAGACATCATACTCCTATTGATGCAACCAAGAATCATGTTGGCTTTCTTGGCTGCCACATCACACTGTTGACTCATGTTCAGCTTGTGATCTACCAAGACTCCTAGATTCCTTTTACACATACTGCTAACCAGCCACGCACCCCCCACCCTATATTTGTGGATTCCATTTTTTTCTGCGTAAGTGTAGGACTTTACATTTCTCTCTGTTGAAATTCATTTTGTTAGGTCTTGCCCAGCTCTCTCCAATCTGCCAAGGTCATTTTGAAATTTGATCCTATCTTCTGGCATATTAGCAACCCCTCCCAATTTGGTGTCATCTGTAAATTTGATCAGCATGTCTTCTACTCCTTCATCCAAGTCATTGATGAAGATGTTGAATAGCACTGGGCCCAGGACAGAACCCTGTGGCACCCCATGAGTCACTTCTCTGCAGGATGAAAAGCAGCCATTGGTGAGCACCCTTTGGGTTTGGTTGGTCAACCAATTACAAATCCACCTAACAGTAACCCTGCCCAGCTTGCATTTTATAAGCTTCTTTGCATAACACCAGGCTGCCTACCCAGATCCATCTGGTTTCTGCCCCAGATAGCCAGTTTTAGCAGCATAAGCAGGGAGGAGACAACACTAGAGAAGTAACAATGTTAACAGCAACTGAAGCAAATGCACCAAGGTAAGAGGACTGAAACGTGTGTCCCTTCTGCATCTCTATGTGAAGAAGTTCTCCTCTGCTTGAGGGTCACAAGCACTATTTCTTGACAGGATTCTTTATTCAGAACATGTCAGGCTGAAATTAAACAGGTACAGCTAAAATGCATTCACCAGAAATAACTGATTGATTGGATTTCTGGTTCTCAGCTGATAAAAGCATAAAGCTGTTAAGAAGACAAAGAAGTAGACAGGCCTTAGAGTTAACCTAGAGAATGATACTCTTGGGGCAAGTCCACAGACTGATAGTCTTTCCTGAAATTAGTTACTTTTTTTTTTTTCAAAGTGCAATACCCACACCCTTTTCATTACTAATACATAATGTATTATATCTTCTTATAATTGATTGCAATCGTGTTTTCTGAGTCAATGAAACAACTTAGTTTAAACAAACAACATTGGAAAGTTAAGAACTGTAGGAAAACTACATTATATAAATGCAGTCTGTTTAAATAGATAATTACTAAACCAGCAAGCTGACTGGACTAGTGAAATGTTTCATGTTTCAGTTGTTTTCACCTCATGAAAACATTTTATTTGGAAATGTGGTTACGTTCCAGTATCAGTAACACATTAGTGATTTCACAGTAACTGTGACGTAAAAACACAGTGAAGCAAGCTATGAACGAAGTTTGAAGCAACTAAATGTCAAAGTATCCTGGCTTTACTATCCCAATAGAATTCCCACAAGAATATGTTGCATTCAGCAAAGTGGGTGCTTTGACTTTAAAGATGTTTTCTACAGAGCAAAATAAAATAAAGTGAGTCAATGAATATTTATTAGGTGGTCACAGACCATTAAAACATTAAAATAAAAATTAGCTGGCTAAACAATGCACAAAAATTGCACCACCAAATGTTAACTTTTTTAAGGGATTATCGCCTTTCCATAGCACATTAAATGACAGTGTTAGATGTCATTTAATGTGCTAGAGAAAGGCGATAATTATTATTTCAAACACATTATTATTTCAAATAAAAATCTATTTTTCTAGGCCACTTTATGCAGGTTTAGAATGAAATTAGGATAGAGTACACTCATACAGGAGTAAATCTGATTCAACTACATGGGATTTACTTCTGAGTAGTTAGTGGGTACAGGATTGTATTGTAAAAGCTGCCAGCTTATACCCACTTACTTAGAGTAAGCCACACTGAACTCCATGGGACTTACTTCAAGAACATTTTGCCGAGGACTGAGCCATTAACCCATACAGTACCTGTTTGGATACCAATTCTATTTTTTTTTAAAATAGGATTCATTGATTGGATCCCTCACAGCAATTCTGTTCACCAAAAGGAATACACTCTTAATAGAAGTTTACATGGAAAAGACATCGGGTTATTATCTTATGTTCAAGTTTTTCATTAATTACATTAACATTAGTGCTCCCCAAGTTGTGATCCAAGGACACATGTCAGTCCACGAGCCATTAGCTGCTGGTTCACAGCAAAGTTTCCAGGAATGAAAAAAACAATTGAAGCCAATGGGTGCAAATATGGTGCCAGTTCCTGGTAAATATGGTAGCCCAAGAAACACTGGTTTCCACTCTATCTTTCTTCCAACAAGTTTAACAGAATAAACATGACTCCTGTGTTCACAAGAACTCTGAGGTGAAACAGGCTGACAAAGAGTGACCGGCCCAAGCATGGACTTGAACCTGGATCTCTCAAATCCCAATCCAATATCCTAACCGCACACCACACTGGCTTGTTAATCTTGTCATGTCAACAGTCAGACTGGACAAAGGAATGCTCAACATCCAGTGGGCTCTTTCCTTCCACCCGCTGCCAGCAGGATCCCAAAACTACGCTGACTTGAACTTCTGTGCCTCTCTACACTGCCACTGTTGTAAAGTGTTTCGCCTGTTTAGATGGAACAAAAAAAAAAAAAAGAAAAGTCCAGGATTAAAATCCCAGGGAATACTCAAAAGGAGGGCGAAACACGCTATACCTGAAAGGCTATTTCCTTTACAGAGATTAGAACAGGCGTTGGAATCACCGGGCTGTTCAGATGCTGTTGGACTGGTCACCCTCACGGGCATTAGCCTGCATAACCAGTAGCGAGGAATGCTGGGAGCCGCAGTCCAACATCACCTGGCCGTCCACGATTCCCGCCCCCTCGCTTAGAAGTTGCTTTACAGGTAACTTTTCGCCCGTTGCCCGCCACGGCCTCGCTCCCGCCCGGAGAAGACCCCGCGGGGGTCCGGGAAGGCCAAGGGCCGGGCCTTAGCTACCTGGAGGAAGCGCTTATGACGCAGGATCTGGGGCGGGCGGCTGCCAAGGCGGGCGGAGGCCGGCGGGCCGGGGGCTCTGTCCGGGCCATGCGCACGGCTGCCTTTTACCACCAGGCGCTGGATGACTGCGGCTGCTTCCCCTGGGTGGCCGCCCGCCCGCCCGCGCCCTTCTCTCGCTTCCCGCTCCTGCCGCGGATCGGCCGGGCTTCCTCCCGGGCGGCGGCCGCGCCGCCCCCGCCGCCGCGAGCCATGGCGAAGCAGTTCGGGGCGATCCAAGTGGGCACCTATCTGGAGATCAAGCGCAGCGACGGGCGCATTCACCCGGCCCTGGTGACGGCGCTGCACGACGACAGCGGCAGCGTGACGGTGGAATGGATCGAGAAAGGCGCCAACAAGGGCAAGAAGGTGGAGCTGAGCCTCGCCTTCGCGCTCAACCCCCACTTGGCCCCAACGGAGACGCCGCTCTCCGCGCCCGCGCCGTCGGACCAAGGGGATCACTCCAGCCCGCCCCCCAGCTACGTGGTGACCCCCCTCGCGAAGGAGAAGCCGGCTGGGAACAGCATGGATCGCGAGTTCCGACTGCCCTCGTCGGCGGGCACGGCGGCTGCGGCTGCGACGGGCAAGGCCAGCCCCAGCCCGGCTCGCAAGTCGCCCTGCGTCCTGGAAGTGGAGAGGCTCCGCGAGCGGCGGGAGAAGCGTCACCAAGAGGTGCTGGAGAGACGCGCCCGGCGCGAAGCCAGCGACGCGCACCCCCACGCTGATGTGATTGCCATGATCGAGGAATACCGCGCGGCCTTGCAGCGCGCCGGCGCGCCGGCCCTCCTAACCCCGAGCTGCCCCCTGGAGCCCAGCCGCCCGGTCGCTTCTGTCCCCGGCGCCCGTCGGATCTGCGTTTGCGTCCGCAAGAGGCCGCTCAACCAGCGCGAAGCGGAACTCAAGGACGTGGACGTGGTGACCATCCCCTGCTCCGACGTGGTGATGGTCCACGAAGCCAAGCAGAAGCTGGACCTCACCCGCTACCTCGAGAACCAGACCTTCCGCTTCGACCGCGCCTTCGACGACCGCGCCACCAACGAGGACGTCTACCGGCACACGGCTCAGCCCCTGGTGGAGACCATCTTCCGGGGCGGCATGGCCACTTGCTTTGCTTACGGACAGACGGGCAGCGGCAAGACCCACACGATGGGGGGTGATTTCTGTGGCAAAAAGCAGGATTCCTCTAGTGGCATCTATGCCATGGCTGCGCGGGATGTCTTCTGCCTGCTGCAGGACCCTGCTTACAAAATGCTCGGCCTCCAAGTCTTTGGGTCTTTCTTTGAGATCTACTGGGGGAAAGTCTACGACCTGCTCAACTGGAAGAACCGCCTGAGGGTGCTGGAGGATAGCAACCAACAGGTTCAGGTAGTGGGGCTGTTGGAGCAGGAAGTCATCTGTGTGGAGGATGTCATGAAGTTGATCGAGATTGGCAATCAGTGCCGGACATCGGGCCACACCTCGGCAAATTCCCATTCTTCACGGAGCCATGCCGTTTTCCAGATCATCCTCAAGAGGAGAGGGAGGCTGCATGGCAAGTTTTCCTTGATTGACTTGGCCGGCAACGAGCGAGGGGCGGACACTTCCAGTGCAGACCGACAGACCAGGCTGGAGGGAGCAGAGATCAACAAGAGCCTCCTGGCTCTCAAAGAATGCATCCGGGCCTTGGGGCGCAACAAAGGCCACACACCCTTCCGAGCCAGTAAGCTTACCCAAGTGCTGAGGGACTCCTTTATAGGAGAAAACTCTTGCACTTGCATGATCGCCACCATTTCTCCAGGGATGAGGTCCTGCGAGCACACACTCAACACCCTGAGATATGCCAACCGGGTAAAGGAACTCTCAGTGGACCCAAATACTTTCCGACAATTTCATCCTGTCTCACTTCGGTCCATCTTCCCATTAGAAGATTTGACAAGACCATGGACAATCCAGAGTTTGCCGGAGACAGATGAGTTCAAAGTGTTCTGCGTACAGAAAGAAGACCAGGTCTCACCACCAGCTCTAACATTTGTCTCCAGAGGAAAGGGTCAGAAGAAGAGGAAAGAAATGGATGAGAGAGCTCTTATGGGAGAGCACCACGAGTCTCTCAGGTGGTTGAAAGCTTTCCTCAAAATGGCTGAAGATGTAAACTATGACATGGAGTTTTATGCTTCCCAGTTTGAAGCTGTGCTGGCCCAAAAGATTGCCATTCTGTCAGAAATCCAAAACAAAGTGAAATCTTTCCGTACAAGCCTCTCCAAGGAAGAGTTAGGGGCCAATCGGATAATGATAAAGAGGTCCCGTATCCTATGAATTTAAGGATGGGAAGATCCCATTCCATTTTTACACTCTATTTCAGTTTTAGGACACTGTGCATCTGCCCACCTGACAATGTCACAGCTTTAAAAATAACCTAAAATCCTGTATCTGCGTGGATGTCTTTCTTCATTGTTTCAATGGAAGGGATTTTTCCCTTTCTCTGTTTCTATGCTGTCTGAAACTAGCACGGAGAAAGTCTCCTGAGATCATCTCCAGATGTTCCCTTATAGCATCTTGAGATAACATCCTGTCAGGTTGAGAACACAAATCCCTGGACATTTGGCATTTTGAGTGGTCCTTAAAAGAAGGAGAGAGAATTAGAATATAAAACTCTATTTCTGTAGATAACACTTTGGTGAAATTCAAGTTGTCTTGTGACACATGTTGAACAGCATCTGCCAGCTTTCTACCCATATATCTTTCATGCCTATATTCATCAGCACCTTTTAAAAGATATATTTGGAGGCAAAAAGACTCTTAGAAATTAGGTGGAAAGGTGAGGCTGAGGATATGCAAAGGTCCAGTCATATAGGGGATGGGACTGAGGTGCGAGATGCTTTTAAGATATGTAGAGGGTTGGTAAGCAATTTGCATGTCCAGAAGCTTTCATAACAATGTCCTACCTACAAATTATGAACCTGTAGAAAGTCTGAAACTATATATATATATATGTATGTATGTATGTATGTATGTGTGTATATATATATATATTATGATTAATCTTACTAGACATAGCACAGCATCCAGAACTCAATAGGAGAGCATGTGCCTTGAATTCCAAAGGTCTCAGGTCATACCCGTGTATTTTTGCCCCTGGATTGCTGGTTACGGTGGTGGTTGAGGACTAAGGACCTCAAGATCCTTGGGGCATCCAGATGTTGAACCCCCTTTCCCATCATCCCTCACCAGTGTGACTAAGGATATAGTGTGAGCAGACATTCCATCAACATCTGGAAGGGAAAAAGATTCCCAAACCCACCTTGGTTGCAGTCAATTACATTCTAAACAGAACATGAGCATCTGTCTTAGCTGAGTGTGTGAGTCTCCCATGTGGCCTGCTAGGGTCTTGATTTGTGTTTGCAATTCCAGATAAAAGGTGATTTCTGAAACCCCTGGTGGGTTGCCATGCATCTTTGGTGGAGATGCTTTTGACACACTTGAACAGTAGCTGCTCCAGTGGCATTGACCCTAATCAGGAGCACCAACACCACCCAATGAGACTGTTGGTCTCTGACAGATGAAGGGGATATTAGAAGTAGATAGGGCATATTTAACATCACAATTTGGCTTGATTTCCAAAATGCCTGAGATAATGAGTAACTGAGAGTCATTCTAAATAGAGACGTGGAATTCATTAACTGGGGACTATTCTTCTCTCTCTGTTCTCATTATAATTTGACTTTTGACACTATCTGTGTATTTTCATGAGTGTTTACTTTTCACAAAAGCATTGCACAAACATCCAGGGCCATCACTGCTTGAGATTATACACAACAGCCTGCCATATTGGAGTTACTCCACTAGCCACTCTAGGTCAATGTTGTCTATGCCAGAGGGAGGAACCTTGTGCTCCTCCATCTGTTTTTGTTCTGTTTTTTTTTTTTTTTTTACTTTAGCTTCCATTAACTGCCCAACCAGCATGAGCAATGATTGGGAGTTTTCATCCAACAGTATCTGGGGTATGCAAGTTCCCTGCTCTTCATCTACACTACATCTACATTAGCAATCATCTACAGTGATTGATAATGGTTTTCCAGTGTTCTTCCCCAGCCCTAATGAGATGCTGGGCACAGAATCTGGGATTTTCTCTATGCAAACTATGTATTCTATTGCTCAGCTTTTAGCTCTGTACCACGCAAGCACAAAAACTTGTCCTCTCACTGTCAGGCATGAGAAGAAAAAGGGCCACACACAGCACTCTGCAGAACAGCCTGATTAACTGTTCATAACCACAACTTGGATTATGGGGATTCAACTAATGTGAAGTCTTGAGTAATTTCCCTTCACTGATCAGACAATAACTTATTCCATTTTCTTTATCACTGAATATAGAGGCACAGCATCATTTGATTCCCATCCTTTATTGTCGCTGTGTGGAGAATCTCTTATCACAGGGAAACTTTTCTTTTTGTCACTGTACCATCTTAGGCCTGAGTTCTCTAGAGAATTTAAATCAAGTTTTAATGGGCAGACCCAATGAATCAATGAGGTTTGCAAATGGGTTGACTCACCATTCAGTAACTGAGTCAATGGGTCTGTTCCAGTAGGGACCTAGCTAATAGGGTTCAGGCCTCAGAACGCAGCTATGCAAGTGACAAGTTGTAATTTAAATGCTCCCCCATTAAATAAAAAAATTTCCTACACTAGAAGATTAGAACATTAAGAAGGAGGTGAACCTGGAGCCCTTCTTCTGGATTTTTTCTTTAGAGGTATAGGGGCAGGGATCTCTAAATGTGAGAAAGATTCCAAAGCAGTGCCTATGAGGTATATACAGCATCATTTTTTTCTGTTGTTACAGATTGCCCTCAACACAGAAAAATGGTAACCATCACACTATTTTATCCTTCACGTCTGAGTAGGGAGAAGAATGGGAGTGAGATGGACTCAGCACCTATAAATTAGGAGATGAGGTGGATGTTTCATTTGTTGACTGCTGAAAGTATCAGTTTACTTTGTGCACTTAAGTAGGAGAGAATCTCAGAATTCTTACCCTGTGTAATTAACCATGATGATTGTCCTATACCCAGGTGAATCACTGCATGCTCACTGGGAAAACTTAACAAACTATATACATGGCAATAGAGATGTACTGGGTTATCACAGGCCATTTCTGCACTATACTGTTCTAGTGCTATTATTGCACTTTCAACATCCTATGGAATCCTTGGGTTTGCAGTTTAGAGAGGGACATTTAGAATTCTTAGCCAGAGAGCTCTTTGGCCTCAGAGTGCGGAAAGGCCCTCAGTTCAATGACTTATATGCAGGTTGCACACTTCTCCTTTGAACCATACCCTCCAATGTTTCACAGGTGCAAACTGGGACACATGTGGCCAAGCAACATCAGAGTGTGGCCAAAATGGCAAAAGTTAGTAATGAAAAAGGACGCACAAGCTTGGAGAAGCTGCAACATTTTGCTTTTGTCTAAGCCTACTGGGAAGAGCAAGATTCTGCCCGCTTCAGTCCAATCTCCCCCCTACTCGTATTAACTGAGTGGGAACTACTTTTATACTTTGAACACAGTTTGCAGCAATGGACGTAATCTGATGACAATGGGAGATCGTGGGAAGAAGAGAGAGAAACTGGGACATTTTAAAAATTGCCAACAAAGGGGGTGACAAAGAATTAAGACTGTCCCTGCCAAATCAGGACAGTTGGAGGGTATGCTTGAATTACTTTTCACTAGGTAATTTGATAAGGTACAAAGTATGATCATTTAGGGTTAAATTTGATGTCATATGAGAGGCCCAAGTCCCATGTTTATTCGAAGAACAGCTGTGGCCACAAATCAAATTGAAAATTTAAGTCATTGCTTTCTTGCCATAATCATAACCCAAATCATCTCTTGCCCCAGCTGATATTAGCCCACAAACGGACAATCTAATAACTTTTGTTTTATTTACAAATCAATAATTTTATATCCCATATTATCTCTAAGGAACCCCTTTCTCCACTTTATACTCTCAGCAACCCCATAGGGTAGTTAAAGAGAGAGCAGCTGACTCAAGGTCACCCACAGAGTTTTGTTACTAAAGGGGTTTCTTGACTTATTCATAATGAGTTTTGTGATTAATTTGAATCCTGAATTTGGCATTCAGCCCTCCGTGCTAAAAAAGAAAAAAAAGAAATGGCCAAAAATCCTGTTGGGGAGTTACAAATGCATAAGCACCAGAGCCTGCATTCCCACCACGACCCTCGAATTCCCACTTACTGGGGAGCAACCACAGCAATTGACGGGGTCTGTTCCCCTATTGATCAGGGAGCAGATAAATGACGTTTTTACTTCCCACCCCCTCCTGTGAGCACTCTCTGGTGTGACAGGAAGAAGCAGCATTCCTGTCACCATTATCCCTTGTGCCAGAGATTGCTGGTGTGAGGGAGGATGGGGACATCAGGCAGCTGATTCCTGACCAACAGGGGAATAGACCTCCACCATCTGCAGCAGCTGCTGCCTAGTAAGTACAGACTCAGGGGCTCTCACAGTTCCTGTGTATCCCCTAAACCTGGAGCTATGTAGGGATTGCAAATATGAAACAGTAGACAAATGTGTGACATTTGTAGCTGCCCAACAGAATTCCTGACAATAACTTCAGGAGAAGAAGATGTGGATAGAAGTAGAATTCATGACACATTAACAAGCAAAAGGAGCTTCCCATTGATATTTTTTTTCAGAGTGAAAAAGGACATTGAAAAGTCCGAAGAAAACCTTTATATGGCCATCAGGATATAGTGTTCTCTGAAATAACAGGAGAATTAAGGTGTTCTCTGAAATAACAGGAGAATTAATGCATATTTTTTTAGTGCTGTTGTCTAACACCATCCACATATGTTTGACTACAACTCCCATCATCCCTCACTCTCATTACCAATAAGTTGACTGGACTGGTAGTCAACACGTGTGCAGCTCACTAGATTGAGGAGGGCTGGGATACCCTTTCGTGCCAAGCTTAAATTAATTTTAGCAGAGCAAGGAACAAGTTGTTTATCAACACTGTCACAGAGCACAATTTGATTTAAATTAATGAGCCCCCTCCCCCTCTTTCCATCGAGTATTCAGTGCTCTAGGGTACTGGTCATCAAAATTCCACATTATTAACAGGGAATGGCATGAATTCCCATGGTATCTTGGAACTAATTTTAAGTAGTTCTCATTATATTTCAGATTCTCCCACCTAACAAAACATTCCCTGGGTGCCTCTAAAGATATGATTTAGGAGATGTTTGTAGCTTTCTGTTGGCTGAACATCTGCCATTTCTTAACAGAGTTAGAAACATTTTCTTTTGAAGCGGTTCGTCTTCCATCTTATCGCTCGTCTTGCCTTTAATGTTACTCAGGATGTATACGGAGAAACATAATTCTGCAAAGATTTCCTTCTTATTTATGCTTTGTGATTCTGCAGCTTTTTCTTTTCAGTCATAGCACTGAGAACAATCCATGTTGTATGGTATAGGATGGTAAGGCAAGTCTCTACTCCAGGAAATTTCGTTTGCAGGAAAATAATGATGTGTAAAGCACATACAGACAGTTTCTCTGAAGTTTATACTTATAAAATAGATCTACTATCACAGTGCCTTGAATATGAGCCTCAAAACAATCTGTACCTGAACACTCTAGAGTGGTTCAGTGAAGCTGTATGAGAGGGGTGCGAATTGTGCATCCCTCCAGATGTTGTTGAACTACAGCTCTAGCATTCCTTACTATTGGCTACACTGGCTAGGGCTTCTGGGAGTTATAGTTTGACAACATCTGGTGGGATGCTCATTTCACACCCCTCATCTAAGCTGATGGCACAGATATAACACTGCACCTCACTGAAAAATAGAAAATACACATCTGTGTTTGGAACAATTGTAGCCTTTCTCTTCCTCACATGCAAATATACAGCACAATCCCATGCAGTTTTTATAGCCATGTATCTATATTTACTTGATAGTAAGTCACATTGAAGACAATGGGACTTAGCTCTCAACAGAAATGAATGCAATTGAAGCTTTAATAGGATTAGCAATAGGAATGAAACCCATTAGATTTGCATTCCTATACAGAAATGTACATTTCAAACCTCCCAAGACTGCCAACAGAATCTTGTCTTGGAAATCCATGTATTTTTTGGTTGTTTGAGATATATTTCAAAGGAAAAAATGTACATAAAACTAATGTACATAAAATGTACATAAAACTAAAACCTTGTGTATATTTATAAAATACACACAACTGAAAACACATACGTTTTAAAAAGGTGCACAAACATGTTTCATCCAGTGCTTCTCAAGCTATGTTATGTGGCAGACTAACATTTTTATTCCCAATATGTTGCGGAACAATATCACATTTGTGCCATATTATCACCTCATTCCATATTTCCAGGAGGTTTGTCTTCAACCATCAGCCAACAGCTCACAGACCAGCACTGGCCCACAGACCACCATTTTGAGTAGCACTGCTTTAGTCTTTAAAAAAAAGAAGAAGTATATGTAAAAGCACACCTTAAAGCCAGCATGGTGAAGTAGTTTGAATGTCGGACTAGAACTCTAGCAGCCAAGGTTTGAATCCCCACTTAGCCATGGAAATCCATTGGGTGACCTTGGGTGAGTCACACTCTCTCAGCCTCAGAAGGCAGCAGTGGCAAACCCACTTTGAACACACCCTGTGATGGGTTCACCTTAGAGTTGCCCTAAGTCAGAATGAAGTGCAAGTAGTTTCTGACTTAGGGCAATCCTAAGGTGAACCTATCACAGGGTGTGTTCAAAGTGGGTATGTGGGTACATACTGTGCCCTAGCACAGTATGCTGCACTGCAGAAAGAAGCGGAGTGGCCATTGCACTTCCTTCACCATGGAGCCGGCTGATGCAAAGGGGAGTGCTCCCGTCATACTCCCCTCCCAGCAGAGCCGGTGCCGGGATTCCCACTGGACATCTGCGTGAAAAAGTAGGGTGTGGAAAGGGCCTTGCTATCCAAATAAGACAAAATAACAAGAAAAAGCTTACCATGGCACTATCTTTCTCTGGTGGTGGGACTGTGTTCTCCTGTGAAGCAAGAGGCTATGTGGATGGTAGCTTTCTCCCATGTCAGACAGGTTTTTGCTGAGGAGCTAGATTGAATGTCCCAAATAGCATTGGGCAGCAGCAGTAGTGGGTGGTGACACTGGTGGAGGATCTCTTAGGGACAAGACCATAGATAACACTTCTTAGTACTGTACAGAAAGAGGCACAGTGAAACTGTTGACTGTCTTTTACAATGAAAACTCTGTGATGACACAATCTAAAATGATTCAAGAGATAGTGCCAGAAGATAACACTCCCAAGTCTGAGGGTACTCAATGAGCTACTGGGAAAGAGCAAAGGACAAGTACGAGTAGCACTGTGGCTAATGCCACAATTGGACTCAGTCTGAAAGGATGTTGACGTGCCCACAGGTGAAAGGAAAGTCTGAAGCTGCAGATCATGTATCAAAGGAACATGGAATGTGAGAAACAAGAATCAGGGAAGCATGAAAGCAAGGAATGCAACGTATAAACATTGCAGTACATGGGGCGAATGAGTTAAAGTGGACAGGAATGAGACAGATAATTACACAATGCTTTATTCCGGAAATGAAAATCTAAAAAGAAATGCATGGCATTATCAGTGAGGAGAGATGTAGAAAAAGGAGTCAAAGAACATAATGCAATGTCTCGTGGAATAATATCAGTAAGACTTCAGTAAAAGCCCATCAATATAATCATAACCCAAGTTTATGTTCCAACTTCAGAGGCAGAAGAACACGAAACTAAAGGATTCTGTGCTGGAGTCCAGAACAAATTAATCACACACCAAAACAGGACTTCTTGTTACTCATAGGCCTTTGGCATGGAAAAGTAGGAAGCAGAACAGAATCAAAGATGGTAGGAATATTTGGCCTAGGATAAAAATAAAAAATAAAAATAAAGCAGGAGACTGACTGACTGAATATTGTGAAGGCAATAGTTTGTTCATTGCAAAAGCATTCTTCAAATAATACAAGAAGTGACTGTACACATGGGCATCACCTGATGGCCACTATAAAAATCAAATAGACTACACAATTGGAAGCAGAAGATGGACAAAACTCCATTCTCTCTGCAAAAACAAGATCAGGAGCAGATTGTTGCACAGACCATGAACTACTAATAGCAAAGTCAGAGTAAAGCTAAAGAAGAACACTAAACCAGTTCTTATGCCAAAATACAACCTGAAGAACATCCCAATAGAATTTAAAGATGATGTGAAACATAGACTTGCACTATTAAACCTAATGGACTGGGAGCCAGATGAATCATTGTCTCAAACCAAGGGCATTTTCAGGAAGGAATCAAAAAAGAAAGAGACGCTGCAGTAGATGATAGGTGAAACTCTTCAAGAAGTTAAGAACAGACAAAAATCAAAAGTAAAAGGGGACAGAAACAGAATCAGAACCCTGAATGCAACTGTTCAATGATTTGTATGCAGAGACAAGGAAAGATACTATGATAGTTAATGCACAGAAAGAGAAGATGAGAACAAAAAAGGGAGGAGACTTCTCCCACAAGATCTGAGAAATCAAAGGGAAATTTAAAGCAAGAGTGTGGATGCTTACCATGAGCAGGGGGACACATTACATGATTAAGTAGAAATAAAAAAGACAATGGAAACAGTGCACAGAACACCTATATAAAAGATATGAGAGACTGACTGATTCATTCAAAAAAGAACCATAAAAAGACAACCCTCCAATTTTAGAGAGGGAAGTGAAAGCTGCACTCAGAGCACTTGGGAGAAATAAATCACCAGGAACTGCTTCAGTCTACAGAGACAGAATCTAGTCTAGTTCTAACTAAACTCCGTGAACAAATATGGAAAAGAAAACAATGGCCTACAGACTGGAAATGTTCAGGATATATTCTAGTCTCCAAGAAAGGGAACACCAGGAAGTGCAGTAACAACAGAACTATTATATTAATTTCCCATGCAAGCAAAGTGATGCTTAAAATTCTACAACAGAGACTTTTACCATATATGGAGTGAGAAATGCCAGTTGTCCAGGCTGGGTTCAGGAAAGGAAGAGGCACTAGGAGTCATATTGCAAACATACATTGGATAATGGAGTACAGCAAACAATTTGAAAAGAAAATCAGCCTGGGATTTATAGATTATAATAGATTATAGCAAAGCCATTGATTATGTAGATCATGACAAACTATGGCTTGCTCTTAAAGAAATTGGTGTGCCACAACATTTGATTGTCTTAATGTGTAACTGTACACAGGACATGAGGCTACCGTTACAACAGAATACAGAGAAATGGAATGGTTTCTAATTGGAAAGGGGGTTAGGTAAGCAAGCACTTTATCACCCTATCTGTTTAACTTTATACTGAACATATCATACATAAAACAGGATTAGACTCAGAAGAAGGAGGTGTGAAAACTAGAGGAATTAATATCATCAATTTAAGATATGAAGATGACACCATACTACTAGAAGAAAATGCAAAAGACTTGGAATGATTACTGAAGAAATTCAAGGCAGAAAGTGCAAAGGTGAACATAAAGAAAACCAAAACAATGACCACGGATGAGTTACATAACTTTAAAATCGATTATGAAGACTTCGAAATAGTTCATGATTTCCCATACTGTGGTTCAGTAATTAATCAGAATGGAGACTGCAGTCAAGAAATCAGAAGAAGATTGGGATTTAGAAGGCAACTATGAAGGAACTCAACAAGATCCCTGAAGTGTAGAGATATATCATTGAATACTAAAGTTAGGATTGTCCATGCCATCATATTTCCAGTTGCTATGTATGGTTGTGAAAGCTGGACAGTGAAGAAAGCTGATAGGAAGAAATTCAACTCTTTTGAAATGTGGTGCTGGAGGAGAATTCTCTGTGGATTCCTTGGACTGCTAAAAAGACAAATGAATGGGTCCTAGAGCAAACCAAACCTGAAGTCTCCCTAGAAGCCAAGATGACTAAACTGAAGTTGTTGTACTTTGGCCATATCATGAGAAGACACAACTCATTAGAAAATAAAATACTGGAAAAGTAGAAGGCACGATGGACTCAATCAAAGATGGACTCAATCAAGGAAGCCACAGCCCTGAGTCTGCAAGACCTGAGCAGGGAGGTTGATGATGGGATGAGTTGGAGATCTCTCATTCATAGGATCACCACAAGTCAAAGTCAACTTGATGGCAGTTAGCAACAACAGCAACAATAAGAAGGAAAAGGAGGTGGCACTGGGGGACGGGATTAAATCCAGCAGATGTTGTCTGTTCTTCTGTCCCTGAGAGGCAATGAGAGTTTGAGTTTGAAGGGAGGGCTCCTTACCAGTCTCTTGGATTCCTTTATTCATTTATATCCCATCTTTTCCCAATACTTGAACTCAAGGCTGCTCACAAAGTACTAACATCAGTACAGAACATCAGTAAATACACACAGACATTTGACAAGGTATAGCATGAATAACATTTAAACAATCATTAAAAGACAGAATATAAAAATCAACAAAACAGAGCATTGCAATGCATTCCAATGCATGGAAACTTCTTGTTTCCAGTTGCAACAGGAAAGTTTTCACTTGCTGGCAGGAGGGCAGGGAGGGACCCATCCTAGCTCCCTTAGAGAGTGTAGGGATATAGTTCTTCATTTAGTTTTCTTGTGCACAAATTTCATGTGCAATTTTTGCCAGTAATATGCTCTGAAGTGCTAAGAGTGTCTTCAGTTCAGGTTTCTTTTCATCTGGGATATCCAATATTCAAGAGACCCATTCTTTGACCATTTCTGAATATTTTGAAAAATTCTTTCCATCCCTATTCCAAAGCCTGGGACCAGCCACTGAGAAGGTCTTCTCCTTTATTCCCACCAAACATGGAGAACTTGCACCACCCAGCATCTACTGCCTTTCATACATTATAAGCCTGTTCAGGTCTTACTCACCATACTTTGTTGAAAATTGGAACAGTGGAGTGCCTTGCCTTACCTCCTTTGTCATCACTTTGCTCACATGGAAAGTGATGTACCTGATAGCAGTACATGTGAAAGGGATCTAGGAGTCTTGGTAGATCACAAGCTGAACATGAGTCAGCAGCGTGATGCAGCAGTCAAGAAAACCAACACAATTCTTGGTTGCATAAATAGGAGAATGGTGTCTAGATCAAGGGAGGTAACGGTACCACTCTATTCTGCATTGGTTAGACCTCATTTGGAATACTGTGTCCAGTTCTGGGCATCTCAGTTCAAGAAGGGTATTGACAAGCTGGAACGTGTCCAGAGGAGGGCAACCAAAATGGTGAAGGGTCTGGAAGCCATGCCCTATGAGGAATGGCTTAGGGATCTGGGTATGTTTAGTCTGCAGAAGAGAAGGTTAAGAGAGGACATGATAGCCATGTTTAAATATTTGAAGGGATGTCGAGGAGGGAGTGGGCTTGTTTTCCACTGCTTCAGAGACTAGGACAAGGAGCAATGGATCCAAGTTTCAGGAAAGGAGATTCTACCTGAACCTCAGGAAGAACTTCCTGAAGGTCAGAGCTGTCCGACAGTGGAATATACTGCCTCGGAGTGTGGTGGAGTCTCTTTCTTTGGAGGTTTCTAAGCAGAGGCTGGATGGCCATCTGTTGGGAGTGCTTTGATGTGTGTTCCTGCATAGCAGGGGGTTGGACTCGATGGCCTCTGTGGTCTCTTCCAACTCTATGATTCTGATTCTATGATCAGGAAAAGTTTCTGTTCTCAGGAAGGCTTTGCATGACAGAAAGATACTAAAATACAAGGTTTTTGCTTGTAGGGAGAGCCTCCACAGGAACAGGAACTTCTCTTCTTCAGATGTGTTCCATGTGAAGACAGTGATGACATGGTTGGCCAGACTGAAAACTAGAGATGGATCTTGTACCTTTAATGGTTGTGTAGAAGAGAAAATTTCAGCAGATGTTGCTTTCATGCAACCAAGGTAGCAAGCTACAGATGCTGATATTTTCTCTTCTACACTACCATGAACGGTACAGAAACCTCAAGTTTTCAGTCTGGCAGCCCTAAGGATGACAGAGGAAACAGAGCCAGAGAGCACTTCCTTGCTCCCATGTTTAAAAAAAAAAAGTGGTGGCCAATGCCTGAACAGCGCTAATATCTGTAGACAATCATCATGTGTTCCACTTTCTCATTGCAAATTGCATCCATGCCTCGGGAAGTGGAGAAACAGTAACTGTGGGAGAATAACAAAGATGAGAAGGCTTGGAAAAACCTCCTTCTGAGGTGGGCTGGCCTGAGCTATTTTAAAAGATGAGGTAAAGGACGAGAGGTCCCAGCCAGCCTAATTTCACCCAAATTATCCTATCAGGTACTTATAGGCACACTGGTAACCAGTGTCTTCTATGTCAGGGGTACATTGGATCCAATCTAGGGATTATTTCAGACTTGAGCACTCAGTCTCTACTGGCGATAGCTTCAGCATCTTGGATATCTCCTATAAAGTCTGGAAGAAATTGCACACTAGGGCTGAACCTAGACCCAGTAGAAGATTATGTGAACAGTAAGAGGAAAGAGGCAGGTTTTTTTCCCCCACACTTCCCTCTTTCTACAGACCCCTGTAAAACCTCCCATGCCATTCTAGCAGGTTCCCCAAATTTCTGGAACATATTCAGGGAGACATGATGACCAGTTAGCTAACGTTCTCTCCAGGCTTTCTGCTTTGGGAAAACTCCGCAAAAACTTTTCTGTTAATCAAATAACTTTACTGTGACACCTTGGGGAATGGTCCATCTCTCTAAGACTGGATTTGAAATAAAATAAAAGAATGCCAGACTTTCTTTGTCAGATTGGACCCATAACTGTGCAATCCAGAGATGGGCAACATGTGTTGGACTGCAAAACTCATCCTCTTGCACCATTGACTATGCTGGTTACGTTGGGAAATGCAGTCCAACAACAGCTGGAGGGACATATGTTCCTCAGCCCTGGTGCTCAGCACCCTCCAGGACTTGGTTGCTGAGGCAGCTAATTCTTTCTGCCTCACAGTAGGGCTGGCCCTCTTCAAAGCATTTCCCGCTTCATCATTTCAGTAACACCTGCAGCAGATGACAAAGTAGGTCAGCTTTATTACCTTCCTGGTACTGCAGACACATGGCTGACATTGAGATAGACTGCCTTGCCTAAGGCTGCTGGGTAAGTTCAGCGAAATGTTGACACCTGATTCAAAGACTTCTGGCTTCACACTGCTCTTTCTTTGTCCCTTAGCCACTTAGTGACAGCAACTCTCATTGCAGAACACAACTCTCCAATCCCTGTGCAAACCTAGGCATGTTTCTTCAGAAATTCATCCTGCCGAGCTCGATAGGAGTTACTCCTCTCATAAGAGTATTTTAGGATTGCAACATGATGTGAACTGAGTGAACACTGCTAATGTGCAAGGTTTTGTTTGTTTGTCTTGTTATGGAAAACCTCCACTGAATAAATCTTGTAAAGAAAACTCTAAGACAGAGCCAGGTCACTGTACACCAGAGTCGACTTTCAGGTACCTAACAACAAAAATATCGGCTATGGAAAAGCCTGAACCATTTCAGGAGTGTGAAGGGAAAACAGAGGAGGTGGGAGGGGAGGACGAAGGGAAGTTTAATTCTTTTTCTCTCTGGCCATTTCCGCACGGGCTAATAAAACGGTGCAGAGCGTCCTCCAGGGAGGACGTCTGCACCTGGGGGCGGACTCAGTCGGACCTACTTAACCTAGATCCGCACCTCAGCCCGCTCCAGAATGACCCCAAGTGGTCATCAAGCGTGCTTTTGAAAGACTGCTTAAAACAGGTCTTTCAAAAGCACAGAGTGCACCATTCCGTGCCCGCTCTCTGGTGTAGATTTGCAGGCTCGCACCAGTGCGAGCCTGCAATCTGCCAGGGGCGGGCTTTAGGCTGGCGAGCTTCAGCGGTTGGTTGAGACCCTCAACCAACCAGAAGCCGCCATTTTCATCCCCGGAGCAGTGCGGAGTGACGAGCACGCACTGCTCCGGAGCAGCGTGGACCGGACCTGGAAGCCAAGAAGTCCGGTAAGTAGCGGCACGGGGTGATTCCCTTGCCCCATGCGGAAATGGCCTCAGAACTTAGTTCTGACCAAAATTGCTTCTCTGCAACTTTCATTTCCATTTCAAAGGAAATTGTCATTGATGCCAGTGGAACACAACTAGCCGCCTGGTGGGTTTTGTTGGGAAATAGGTATATGGGAGGGGCTTTTTCCTATGCCACCCCCATGATACTAAGGGACCCTAAATTTCCCCATGTTTATTTACATAACTTAAAAAAAAAACCCTGCACAATGCTAAATTGCATTCATGCAATTAGCAACACCTTCAGATTGGCCCTCAGACCAAAAACAAAACAAAACAAAAAAAACTCACCATAGGAGTCAAGTAAACAAATTTGAGGTTTGGAGAAGGGAATGTCTGGTTAATCCTGTTTCTTACAGCTTCATGACTGCTGGAGCTGCTTTTGGATGTTTTAAATTTCAGTGCCTGTTTGATCATTCTATCAGAATGCACCTTTCATTTACTTTTGCAAAACAAAACACACACACACACACACACACAAACTCCAGCCCTGCCTGACCTATTTATGGATTAAAAGTCATGAATGAGGTTAATGTATAATTAATGAGCTGTGCTGCTTCCCGATGACAGCTCTGAATAATGATGGATGAGCGGGATGTGGGATCCGACTTGCAGTCCAAGGTCAAACCACATGTGGGCTTGTTGCTATTGCCCAGCAAAAGCTTGAGTGTTTTGCAGTCTTTTTTTTTTTTTTTTTTTGCTTCAAAGAACTTTGTAGCAATCCAGAAGGAGCTACAGGATGTCTGATGGGAAGAAAAGGCCATGTACCTGGATCTGTATAGATCCTCTGCACAGAGACCTGTACATCTCTCTCTCCCCATCATTCTTTCCCCCTGCTCAATTATTTTTTTGTCAAGAAAGGCAGAAATATCAATAATCCAGAGATGGGACTCATGTGCTCCTCTAGATGTTGTTGGATTGCAAACTCCATCAGCCCTGGCCACCACAACCACTCCTAGGGGATGCTGGGATCTTCAGTCCAAGAACATCTGGAGGAGCACATGAGTTCATCCCCTGTAGTAAACTTTACAAATGAAGCTCATTTACAAAGCCAGCCCTACCATTAGTCAGAATAATCAGGCTCCACTCAGGTGGTAAAATTTAGGATACCAATAAAAACGTTGTATTGTGGATTATTTGGATGGGTATGAAGGAGGCTCCATTTGCATTGTCAAACTCAGATGCTAAAATGTTTTGGGCTCTTTCTATAAGCTTGTTCATTTTTTCAAATTAATTTGTCAATAGGAGGCAATAGTAGTAATTAATTTTAGACTTGGTATCAATAGGTGTGAACCAGTGTGGTTTAGTGGTTTGAACATTGGGCTATGCCTGGAGACCAGGTTTCAATTCACTGCTCAGCCGTGGAAACCCACTGGGTGACCTTGGGAATATCACACACTTTCAGACCCAGAAAACCCTGTGATAGGCTCACCTTAGGGCCGCCATAAGTCAGAAATGACTTGAAGACACACAACACATACACACACCAATGAGTGGCTTTCAAGTCCTTAGTGCCCCAGAAAACTGCTGAGAGAGAGAAGCATCTGCCATTTTGTTTCTCAAATGGTAGTAAAGATCACACAAAGCCGCAGACACACCTTTGAGCATCACGGTTTTGTCAGATTTGGAAAAAGCACAGTAGGAATTGTTGACAAACAGAGTGGTGGCAATTAATGGGGAGAGAGCCCAGCAGAAATCTCCCTTAAAAATCAATAGCTATTCTTGTAACTATGGGTCACAAAACAACCTGGTACTTTCTACAGAAGTTCCAGCCTTATTTGTCAAATCAGTTACAAACCTTACAAGTCAAACCACTGCTTTTGATGAAAGCTGTTTATCAATTATTGTAAAGGTCAACAGTACAGTCGATGGCATCTGTCAAGACATTTTGACTGAGATTTAGTTGAGGCTAACACAGAATTAACCAGGAACTGATAAGGAAACATCTGCTAACTATGGAGTGGGAAATATGTCTCCTTCTCCAACCTTGTGAGGTAGGGCAGGATGCAAAATGCCCATTTTCTATATTCCCCCAAAGCAGGTTGCCACCACTCATATATTATCAATAATTTTTCTGTAACAATCCAAGAGGATATGTATTGGTCTTTGGATGTTTCTGTCTGCCTTTTCATCATGAAGCTTAGACATCTAAATTGTGGCAAAGATACTAAAGAAATCCTACAAGTGTGCTTCACAGGGTTATTTGGTTTTTAAAATCTACTAATAATTTGGGTCCATATTCATCTGTACCTTGCAGTTCCACTTTGTGCTAGTATATGTAGAGCTTCTAAAAATATGAAAGATAAAGGCAGTGTTCCTTTTCTTTTCTTTTCTTTTCTTTTCTTTTCTTTTCTTTTCTTTTCTTTTCTTTTCTTTTCTTTTCTTTTCTTTTCTTTTCAACCAAGTCTCTAGGCAACTCCAGATTGCTCTGTCTTCTGCAGGCCTGCTGTACTCTTCAAATGTCCGTGTGTGTCTGTGTGACAGAAAGAGAGAGAGAAGAAGAGACATTTCTGATTGTTGGTACAATGGTGAAGGAGAGTGAGCAGAGAGAAAGGCAGTGATGTAGACTCGAGTCGCTAGACTCAGACTCAAGTTGGACTTAAGTCACTTCAGTGACTCGACTCAGACTTGACTCTGCCATAAATGATGCACTGACATGACTCGACTCAAGACTTGTGTATTTTTAATGACTGACTTGATGCCCTTGGTTCAGTTAACATAACAAATTCATCCAGAAACCTTATGACTTTGAACAATGCTTCCATCTCTTTTTACCTACTAGTCCCATGACAATCTCTCTCAAGCCCAAAGTGTGGGCGCATTTCTCAGAGGGGAACAGCAAACAGGTTAGGCAATGGGCTTGAGGCAGACTTGAGGTCTGCTCAGCAGCCTGTCCCTGCTGCATATTGGAGAGGCCTTCTAAAGGGTGCATTTCTCAGAGGGGAACAGCAAATGTGTTAGGCAATGGGCTTGAGGAAGAAGGATCCTTCCTTTTAAAGCTTTTGAATCTTCAGTGATGGGAAGTAAGATAGGATACTATTCCCTACTTCCAAAGCTGCAGATGGCAAAATTGCAAATGTGGAGAGCCGACTCTGCTTAAATTATTAAAACTGAATTTATTTCACTCTATTCAATAATTCTGGGATTTTGGTTGGGGTATAAAGTTGGCTCCCAGACTTGAGACTTGACTTGAAAGTGTCTTCAAGGACTTGAGACTTGACTTGACACTTGGAGTAAGAGACTTAAATGCATCACTGCCACATAGTAGGAAGTAACCCACATTCAGTTTAGTAGGACTTTCAAAGTAAATATGTGTTGGATTTCTCCATTAAACTTCCAAGAGACTGTGAAAACCCAGGAGCTGGTGTAAATCTAGATCTTGATAAATCTGCTTAATTATTTTTATATCCTCCCCACCCCACTATTTCACACTAATGTTTGTCAGCCTGCCCCCTATTTCAAACAAAACAAATTTGGCTATCTGAATTAATGAACTTGGACATTTGATGATTACTTGTTAAGTTAAACAACTGTAGAACAAAAACACATTGCCAAATTCCTGGCAAAATTATCTTCATTATAAGGACAATTAGGACAAAGCAACTGGTGTTGAAAAGGGGGAGTGTTCTGGATTAGCAGTGATTTGCAAATGAACTAATGCACGTCTCTAGTGTTTCAAATTTAGAAATTGTTTTAATTCTCTCTAAGCAGATAAACCATGCTTGCCTAGATCAACATGAATCCGGTAAGAGTGTTACCTGCTGCTGAATGTGTGTGAACAGGATTGCATCCTTAATAGCTTAAAAGAGAGTGATTAAAATCATATAATTCTAGGGCTAAAGAAGACTTTTGTTCAGTCCATTTCCTGTACTGAAGGAGGATTAATTATCCCTAACTGCTCCAAAAGCATTTTAAAAATAATCTAAGCAAGGGTACCTCCCCCCTTGCATTTCAGTCAAGGAGAAACTTTGTATGGGAAATTGAAGCAGTGCAGCTGTCAGAATTTCTCTACCTCTAGTTTTCTATAGGTGAGAGCAGGGAAAAGAATAAGTTTAGATTAATATGTATTGCTTTGTTTATCCCATCATAAAAAAGAAAAGACCAGAGCACTGAAAAAGAACCAGTGCCCTTTCACAACATGATTATAGCACTATATTCACCTTTAATTGCCATGGCAACATCCTATACAATCCTGGGATTTGCCACTTAGGGATGTTACCCCAAAACATGGGTGACTCAGAGGTCTACCCACGATGCCAGTACCCCTATGCAAAGGTGGGGAATTGTTAGCTCAATAAAGGAGGCCTGCAAGAGGGGGATAACTTAGTGTGATCTTTTTCACCAACATTTACAGGATTCTGTGTAATGAAGAACCAGCCAGAGATTCAAAAGTAGGATAAAATGTGTTTTATTGGGGGGAATTAATCACACACAGAAGGTCCAAACAGTCACATATTCAATGAAAGAAAACTGAAGGAAAAAAAGAAGGACAGTTATTGGACAGTGAGATTGAGGGTGAAATGGGCAATATTTACCAATCCAGAGAAGAGCAGAGAAGAAGCATTGATGTGGGTTAGACATAAGTCTAAGGACAGTATACAACCAGGCATCAGAGTGGCATTCAGTAACCAGTGTACTGCAACTCAACTGGCCAAAACCCCAGGTTTATATACCCAATTTCTGCCTGGAGGGCATGGGTGTGAATGGCTCTCCAGCTGGGTAAACAATGAAGTTTGCAAAGTAGACAATGAGGTCCAGAATGGGTTAACAGTCTTAATGTTAGGTGACAAAGGGCTAATGGACATCGTACTAGCTTTGTAATGGTCAGACAGGTGTGAGGATGATGGAGAAATGTACAGGTTGGTGGGAAGAGGGGTTAAAACAATCAGCAGTTTGGTGGGAATTTCCCAGACGCTATTGTCTGGAAGGCAGAATCATTAAACCTATTGTCTCTGGAGTTACCTGGTGATTTCCTGGCTATGACCTGGCTATGCCTAGAGGTGTTTTCTGATTTAATTTGAAGTGCACGTGTTTAGCCAGTCTTTTTCCTCTTGTCCACTCTGGCCATACAGCCATAGCAAGGCATATTTTATATCAAAGCCAATTGATATATTTTGCCAATTAAATCATATTTCACCAATTAAACCATATCAAAGTGTGAGGATGGTAACAGGGAGGAATATTTAAAATTCTTAACCAGAGAGGTATAGTACCTTACCAGACTACAAACCCCAAGATTCCATAGGAGACAGTCACGGTGGTTAAAATGCTATAACTGTGATGTCTAAAAAGGCCTGTAGGAAAGGACAACAGTAATGACCTGTTAAGTTCCCTGCAACTAGATGAGCTTTAAATTTAGAAACAAAATGGATAAGAGGGACATGGCAAATGATTATAAAACTAGGAACTGTGTAGAAAAGTCCTTTAGCTATTGTCCAATGATGGTTGCTATAATGGTTGGATAATAACTGTGGAGTGATGATTCCTCTCCAGGAACCTCCAGATATTCTTAGATCATAACTCTCATCTTTCCTGTGAGCTGCCTGTGGTGGTTGGAGGATGATGGCTATTCGAATTCAATAATATCTGGGGCTTACTAGTGTTCCCCTGTTCCCCCATTTACAAACTGGAAATTTCCTCCCTCTTTCATGACATTAATACTAGTTCACCTGATTGACAATAGATCTTGAGCAGAGAAAAGAACGCTTCATAAGTGCACAACGCAGCTTATCCGATCAACTGCCACAGGATGCAGTGGCGGTAATAACAATGGGTTTAAATGGCTTTCATCAAGGATTAGACAAATTCAGAGAAGGGAAAGCTATCAAATGGATTTTAGCAATGACATCCAAATTGACATCTAAATGGAACATCAATGTTCAGGGCTAGCATGCTTCTGAATATCAGGTTCTGGGGGCAAATGTTACAGAAGGCTGCTGCTCTGTTTTTACAGGCATTTCAGAAGCACATGGCTGGACATTGTTGCAAACAGGAAAATGGACATAGATAGTCATCTCACTACTTTTCATAGTCAAATCCTCCTTGGTAGTTACAATTATGATGCCATTGACAAAGTACAGATACATTTACATATTACCATGTTCCCTAATCACATATTGGTTTTTTTTCTATCCCTAATCACATATTGGTTTTGTTATGTGCTCAGTTGTAACATGATTTTATATTGATACCAAGGCAGATATATGTCACCCTCGTCTTAACAGCTGAATAACAGGGACAAGGCAGTCTGTGAGTGGTAAACCATCACATTATTTTCAATTTTCCTCTGGAGGAATTGTAAGGTTTCTGCAACCATAGAAGCTTGTACAATCAACAGGAAGTTAAATGACTGGTTAAGGAACCTAGGTCAAGTTTATTAAACTTATGATGATACCTCCCATTGTCCTCCTCCTCCTCCTCCTTCTCCTTTAATTCTAACTTTGGCCTTCAGACCAAAAAGTTTAGCAACATAGGCCCTTTCCAGACATGGGGGGGAGCCGCGCGAAAACACTACTCACTGGACTTCTTCAGCGTCCGGGCGAGTCCGTGGGGACGAGGAGCAGTGCGAGCTCGTCGCTCCACACTGCTCCGGCGTCCCAAATGGCAGCTTCCGGTTGGTGGAGGCTCTCCACCAACCGGAGAAGCTCACCAGCCAAAAACCCACTCCCGGAAGATCTGCAGGCACGCACTTGCACACGCCTGCAAATCTGCTCCGGAGCGCAGCAAGGGAGCGAGACGGAGTCGCGCGCTCCGTGCTTTTTAAAAACCTCTTAAAAGAGGTTTTTAAAAAGCATGGTGCGCAACCAGTTCCGGTTGTGCAGAACTGGACTGAGGTGCAGAACTACGAAAAGTAGCCCGACCCAGTCTGCTCCACGGTGCAGAAGACCTCCGTGGGAGGTTGCTCTGTCCCGTTTTAACAGCCCGGTGCGGAAATGGCCATAATCTTTGAGGTTTAAAACAGAGTTATGTTCTCTTGCTAAGACCTGCCACACTTCAGTCAGCAACTTGGACTCATCTGTTTGGCAAAGCAAGACAAACTTTTATAAATACAATTGAAATTTTAGTTTAAACCTTTCATTTTATTTTAGCAAATAATTTTTGGTAAATTTCAATTTCAGTCCCTAATCGTCACTAAAATTGACTAATTAAATAAATGAAAATTACATAAGGGGGGACTTACCACGTTCCTGTCAGAGCAATGCATGGATATACAAACATGGCTGCCCTTCATAACATGGTGCCAGTTTCTGTGTTTCTGGAAAACAAAATAAAACCAAGCCACAGGGTCTTGTGTAATTACGACTTCTTTTAAATGAATTCTGTAAATATTGTGATTGCTCCCTCTGGTCTATTTCTTTCATGATCAAGTACAAGTATATCACTTGGCACAGTATCAAGAGTCTCACTAAAGCTGAGATCTCTTGGGATACCTACCAATGGCTAAGGCATTCCATTAAATGTTTCCCATTCAAACTGTCTGTGTTTCTTTTTTCTTTTTCTTTCATTTGTAATCTTTCTTACCAGCACACATGTACACATAGAGATTACAGCAACAACATAAACACAAAAAATGATACAAACACTAACCATCACCACTGAGTGTTAAATTAATTAACAAAACTATCTTAACAAAACTATCTAACACTAGAACTAAATTTATGAACTACTAAGGGAATACAAATACATTGCATCTTAACTTCCAACCCTACATATGATGGATACAATACTAGCTATGTATACATTTCCTCTAATTAAGTATAAACAGAAAAACTGCTTTTGCTTTATGTACTCACTACTAATTTTCAAATTCAAAAGTTGATACCATTCCACAGGCTTTCTCAAAAATATCACCACCACGTCACAATCATTTTTAAATGTACATATATTTCTATCATCAATTAAAATTGCTCATCCATTTCAGCCAAATCTAAATGTTTCAGCAACCATTCTTCTTGTATAAGAAATTGTGAATCTTTGCATTTTTGAGCATACAGTATTCTGGCCACTGGAGTCATATATTGGAAACTCTTCTCAAATTGTTAACAAATGGGTCATCCACCAGACTCAACAGGAACAGTTTTAGATTTTTTTCTTTAAAGTCTCTTCCATCTGTCGGTATATCATAGTCCAAAACATTTTAGCCTTGTCACGTGTCCACCACATATGAAAAAATGCCTGTCTTTCTAGACACTCTCTTGACAATGAAGTCACATAAATACACATTCAGAAATTGCTGGAGATATGTCTAATTTGGATCTTTGCAGTTTTCAATATAATGTGACACACAAGGACAAGCACGTCAGGGACATTTACATTGAAGTCTATTATGAATTTTGTTCGGGTTTAGAGAAAACCATCCTTACTCTTCCTATTCTACATTCCCTCTGCTTCTCAGCCAAGGCAGAGAAAATGTGGTTCAGAATCATGCCTAACATCCCTGTCCTTAAATTTGCAAACAGGACTGATATACTTCTGTAGCACAGATTGAAAGAGTTTTTGCCTATGACCACTTTTACTGATGTGTGTGTGAGAGTATATACTGCGCTCCCCATCCCCAGCCAGGATGAGTTGAGGGTCCAGGATAGTGTTGCTGCCATCCCAGATGAGAAGCAAGAAAGGCAGAGAAAGACAGACTTTATGAGGTAGCTCTCTTCTGTTCAAGTATCTCTTGATCTGATTTTACAGCATCAACCCTCCTGCCTTCTGATGGACTAAAGATAAGATTGGTCTCTTTGGAGTTGAGTCAGACTAAATAAAACCTTGGAGACCTATGTGACTTGGAAACTGGGTTTCTTTTCATAGAATCATGATTTCACAGAGTTGCAAGAAGCCACAAGTGCCATCTAGTCCAAGCTGCTACCATGGCTACACTGTATTGTACAAAGCAGCAAGGGGGTTTGGGGTTGGATTGTATTTTCGACTCATTTTGTCTATATGTGGCTAAGTCACATTCTAATCGTATATCACCTATAGCTTAGTTATATTTAGCAGACCAGTGCTGGAAGGCAGTTCAAGAGGTGATTCAGCAATGAGTATCCTGAGAAACATTCACAGATAGCCTTTTTTCCCTCATCTTGACGCCCTGGCATGATGGTACACAAAAATGTCCTGGCAGATGTCCCTAAAATCATGAATAATGCAGAAAAGTGCATCAAGTTCTCATTAGACCAAACTCTAAATTAGTAATCTGGTTCTTCACCATGATGATGAAGCATGTTTACATAGGTGAACTGAAGGCTTTATAGATACTAAATTAACATGCATATTTTATAGAAATCTATGTCATCCTTAGAGTCCTATCATACTACACTGCAACAGCACTATTATTCTACCGTAACTGCCATGGCAGCATCATATGGCATCCTGGGATTTGCAGTTTGGGGAAAGGCATTTAGAATTTTCAGCCAGAGAGCTCTTGGGCCTCACTAAACTACAAACTCTGGAATTCCACAAAATGTTACCATGATAGTCAGAATAATAGTGCTGTAACAGTTAGTATGATAGGGCCCTTGGTCCTGGGGTTTTCTGTTTTTTTGTTTTGGTGATGCATTTCCTCTTTGTGTTTTACACAAACATATACACATAAACACATTCCTATTTGTGTGTGCGTGCATGTGTGCATGAGAGAAATATATATAAAGAGGAATGTGTGTATCTCTGTTTCTGAATTTGGTCTTAGGAGATATAGATGTAGATACAGATATTCCTGGGAACAAAGATCAATTTCACCACAGCCTGGGAAACAATATGATTTAAAAGTCAAGACAATCTTTCCTGGTCTTGCTAAAAGAAAAATGAGAAAGAAAGGACACAGAAGTCCTAAGGATCAGTAAAGAGTTCCTTTCATTAGTAAATAGAGAGCATTGGAGCATAGGCAATAACTGTTCATTACAGTCATAGAACTGCAGGTGTCCAGTAGGTCAACTGCCTGCTCACTGTGGTGAATTCAAAGCTAGAATATTATCACCCAGTGGCTGTCCACCCTCTGCTTCAAGTCTTTTAAGATAATTGATTCCATTGTCAAATTGCTTTTACTCAAGTTAAATAAAAGTGTACTCTCCTCTAACTTAAGCCCATTAGATCCACTCCCATCCTTGTGGACAGCAAAGGGTCTAAATCATCTATAGCTTCTTCACAGAATTATAGTCTTCTCACAGGGGGTGGGCATACTCTGGAGCCCGATGGACTTCACTACCCTACTTTAGTCTCCTCTGGAGCTCCCGATGGGCACAGCACACTCTCATGGCCGCCATGGTTTCAATGGAAGTGATGTCCTGTCTCTCTCAACAGCCTTCCAAATTCTTTTTTAAGGGACCCTTGTGTACAGGGGTAGTGTGGCATCAGCAGCAGCATTTTAAGTGTTTTGAGGTATGGAAAGTGTTTTTCAGCTAAGAACAAATTAACTGAAAAGTTGAAGGGTACTGGTAGGTTTGGGTGTCCAAAGATCTACTTTGTACCCCATAAAAGACTACATGTAGTCCATGGGCTGCACAACTCCTATTCCTGCTCGAACAGAACAAGAAGGAAGGCCTGCAAATCTACCCTGTTCTCCCATCTACTTCTTCAGCATTGCACAGCTATCCCCTGTTACCCTGATTTCGGGGGTCCCTTGGGGGACACCTCACTGTGCTCCACGTGATGGGGAATGGAAGCTAGCCAGAGCATGAGCAATAGCAATGCGTGAGGCAGGGCAACCTAGCGGGGTCTTTTTGCCCAGTTTTTATGGAGTCAGACCAAACCAAAAACCAAACAAGAATGTCCAATAAATGATTTTATTGAAAGAAAGTCTCACGCACCAACGCAATCATGCACACACGCACCCAAGAGCTATTAAGAAACAAAAGAGAGGAAATTGGATAGGGGAGTATTGAAGGGGTACAGCTGGGGTAATACTGCACCTTTTCCTGAAGTCCTGGGTCCAGGAAGGCAGCAGAGAAGAGGGGCTCAGCACGGAGAGGGCTGAGGGGATTACTCGGTGGATAGAGCAATGGTCTGTTGTGATAACCAGGAGCGATCCGAAGAAACGCTTAAAGACTGGGCCTATTTGTAGGGAAAAAAGTACCTGGAGGACTAATCTTTTCCCGGGGAGAACAATGGGTTTTGGGGCAATAACGAAACCCCACAATGGTAATTTCCTTTGCGTGATGGGATTGCAAGGTGTTACCAAAGTCTCCGGATCTTCGGCTGTGTTTGTTTGTGTTGTGACTTCATGTAAATGGTCGTCGCTTGATGGGATATTTGCTCAACTTGGGGCACACACGCTAATCTCCTGAAGTTGGCGTCTCGGGGCTGAGGACCCTTTGTTTATTATGGGATTACACATCTTGAGGTCTCCTGGGCTACGTGATGGGGGATTTTACTGGCCTGACCTGGGTTTTGGTCATTCGACTGTGCCTGCCTATGTGCTCATCCAGGAGACCTCTCAGGCACACAGAATCATATTTAATATCAAATTGTAGACCCCAGGATAGGGGATCTCCATCAAAGTAACACCCCTTTCCGATGCAGCAGATCAGAGCTTTAAAAATTACTTTGATACGTTAGGTAATTCATTGCAGAGTTTCCTCCTCAAATAATTCATTTGCCCTTTCCGGAGGAGAGCAGCATCCCAGCATGGAGACATGAGAGGAGTGTGACCACGATGACACTTCCACATGACCCTTCTGCAGTCCTTTCGGCATTGCCAGCTGGCGCAATTGCAGGGTATATCATTGATGGATAAACTCTGTCAATGACCTCCAATCGCACAAGACTTCCATCACAACCAGCCATGCAGAAGGGCTGGAAGTGAGATCACACACTTCTTTCCCCACAGCAGCATGGGAAGAAGGCTGGCTGCAGTGCGGAAGGAAGGAGCGTGTCCTTCACGTCCCTTCCACAGGCAGCCAGTCAGGTGCAGAGAGGAGCACTGGAGGCACACTCCCATCCCAGTAGTGGTGCTGCCGAGATTGTGATGGGACAACGCATGAGAATGTCATCCTGCAAAAGGGCCATTGTTTTTACAGTCATCACTCTAGTGTGGTATAGTGGTTTGAGTGTGGAACTATGACTCTGAAGAGCAGAGTTTGAAACCCACTGGGTGATCTTGGGCAAGTCACACTCTCTCAGCCTCAAAGGAAGGCAAAGGCAACCCCCTATGAACAAATATTGACAAGAAAAGCCAGTGATAGTTCCACCATAAGCTGGAAATCACTTGAGAACACACAACAACAACAACAACAACAACACAACCTTTTTTAGTAAGCTACATGTTGCTTTCCTCCTTGCTTTTCTGTTCCCAGTTTCTAAAAAACAGAACTCTTACATTTCATAAGATACTTGAAAATAACCATTTACAATGCTTCTTAAAATGCTGTTAAAAAGTAATCAAAATTAACTAGAAAATGTTCCTTGTCTCACCATTATGTTACTTATGAAATCTAAGTTCATCACATCCTCATTCCCCCTGCCTCTATAAGTCATTGTAGATAGTTAATTACTTGCACCCAGTTACTTTTAAGCTGTCCAGAAAATTACAGAAAACCACACTATGTATGTGTGGTTGTGAAGTACATGGATGTCGTGTCTGCATATCAGTGTGGCCTTCTCCCATACATTGGACATTACTTGTGGCATCCAAGGACAAAAGACCAGCCATTAATGGACTAAATGAACACCAACCTGGAAAGTTCAGCTTGAAACCACTTTGGCCCTTCTGTGTGTCTGGCCTAAGTGTTCTAGGCAGATTAGCTTTCCTCCCTTGAATGTCTCCCTTGCTTGTTTGCTGAAGACAGATGTTTCCACTTGAAAGGCAAATGTGCTACAGCCCTATAAACAGAGTCAGGCACAAAGTCCCCAAATTCCTTTCTCACTTTCCCCTGGTAACTGTTCCCTGTGTGCTATGTTTTCTTCCAGCTGCTCTGTTCAAGGTTGAGGCAATATTCAGGTTAGATAAGCATCAGATGGCCCTTTTTTAGAGGTCTCATGTTTTATGTATGGTCTTTTTTTTTTTCTTTTTTGGAAGGTGGGGGTCAGATTATGTTTGAATTTCTGGTTTCGGAGTTTTTTGGCTTTTTACTTTCCTGTTAGAATCCCAACCTTACTAAAGTCACTGCTTTAAAAATACTGAGAACTGCATAAGTGGTATTGCTGTAATAAGTGTGATTTCCCTTCAGCCATGGCAAAACGAGCGTTCAAGTCAGGGATGGTGTTTCTTCTTCTGCCATCTGTAAACACAGATGTCTCCGTCCATTATGGAAGGGCACCACCTGTGACAGAACACAGGAGCATGTTCAACATGTTTTGATTTTGTTGTCCACACACACACACACTCCCCTGACAGCACCTTACAGACAGAAAGAGTTGATTCAGGTACAGAGTTGGCCTGGAGGAGTCCATAAAACAAATGTAATATCTGACCAGACCAGTTTCACTGCTAAAGAAGTAGCCCTGCCTGACCCTGGTGGAGACATGAGGCTGTGTGCAGTCAGCATGCGTTGAGTCAGAGGGAAACGTTAAAAGCTCCCATCATTATCTCTGTGCCTTGAGCTTTCTTTCTTAATGTGCCTGAGGCTGCAGCATAATGTACCAGACCTACTATCTTCTTCCGCTGCTCCTTCTTAATTGATTTGTATTGTGTGAATGCAGTTACAAATACATCAAAATACTGTAAATTAAAAACACAGAGAGAATGATAATATGCTGTATACCAGATAAGGGATGTATTAAAAATCCATATCTCTGCACAAAAGTTTCACACTTAACAATATGGTGATGACTTAAAAAAAAAAAAGAGTAAAATTCCAAAGAATGGGATTGTGGGGACATCAATGGCCATTTCCGCACGCGGCGAGGGAATCGCTCCCTGCCGCTACTCACCGGATCTTCTGTTGGTCTGATCCGGTATGGGGTGAGGAGGAGCAGTGCGTGGTCATAGATCTGCACTGCTCCGGCGTCCAAAATGGCGACTTCCGGTTGGTCGTGGGTCTCGACCAACCACTGAAGCTCGCCAGCCTAAAGCCCGCCCTCCGCAGATCGCAGGCTCGCATTGGTGCGAGCCTGCGAATCTGCATCGGACAGCAGGCACCCAATGGCGCTCACCGGCATTTTGAAAGACCTAAAAAATCTACAGTAAGTAGTCCGGACCCAGTCCGCTCCATGGTGCAGACGTCCTCCATGGAGGACGCACTGCACCGTTTTACTTGCCCCGTGTGGAAATGGCCAATATATCTTTGTTTCCAACAAACAATCCAACCACTAATAAGCCTTATCACACTATACTGTTATTGTGTTGTTATTCCACTTTAACAACCATGGCAAAATCCTATAGAATTCTGAGATTTGCAGTTTAGGGAGTGGCATTTAGAATTCCCAACTAGATAGCTCTTGCACCTAAGTAAACTACAAATCCCAGAATTCCACAGAATTTTGCCAAGGCTGTTAAAGTGGAATAATAGTGCATCAAATCTTTATTGAATCAGTCTACAGACTGTATCAAACAATTAAAAAGAGGGAACAAAACCCGAAGCATGGAAAAGAGAACAAAAACAACATCAGCAGCAAGGAAACACATTGACAAGTAATAAAAATATAAAACATAAAATACGAAACAATATATGCAGATAAAATAACAATTTTCAGATTAAAAAGATTAAAAAGGCCAACCCCTCTGAATCACTAGACCACCCCTCAAGTAATTAGAAAAAAGAGATTACCCATGAGCCAGCAAGGCGGACCCTTTATCTACTACTTGCTTCCTCAGTAACTGCATAATACGCAAAGAGGCCCACTCTTTGAGTCACAAAAGGATTAACCCCTTCCAAAAGGAAAGTCAGCTTGGACTCGTCATCCCACTCCCTCCAACTAACGAGAAATGGGTTGAAGTAGTGGACTGTAATATTAACATATAGCTGACAGTGCAATAAGTAGTGGGCAAGATCTTCAATGGCAGATGCCCCACATATGCAGATTCTATCTTGAACAGGAATACCCTGATAATGACCTTGCAACATCCTAGCTTCCATTTGCTCAAATTGGAGCTGTATAAAGGCCATGCGCAAGTCCCTTTTCATTGCAAAGGACAAATATTTTTCTTCCTGAAAAAGAGATTTGGCCTTTGCTAACCATTTCAGGGATCTTATGGAAGACAGCACAGCTAGATCTAATTGTGTTCTAATGTCCATCACTCTTTGTTTAAACATGTTTCTGGTATTGGACTTGCACAAACTAACAGCCTCAATGCTCAAACCCTGCTTTGAAAGCATTTTTGAAAAATTGGAAAGCCAGGAGTTACTTATAGGCTTAAGTGCTTGTTCGTTTAAACAGATCTTGGACAATCTGTCATCATTCATCTGGGATAATTTAATCCAGAAATTAAATAACCTAAGGAGACATAGATCTGAAATGGCTGCCATACCCAATTCAGCTCTGACTGCCTGGGCTAGAGAAGTTCTTCGCACTCCCAGTATCAGTCTTAAAAATTTATTCTGGATTCTCTCAATATTCTTGATTGAAGCAAATCCCCAAATTTCTGCTCCAAAGATTAACACTCGCAACACCTTAGACTTGTACACTTTTATAATTGGGAGAAGTGAGCCAGGGTATCTATAATTAAATAATTTATTCAATGTATGGACACTGGCTGAGGCTTTTAATGCATTCCTCTTTATCTGGGGAGACCAGGAACCTGAGGATGAGAAGACAATACCTAAATTATTATAGGCTCTTACCTGTTCTATTTCTTTAGAATCAATAAACCATTTATGACAGGTCCTCTTTTTGCCAAAAATTACAATTATAGATTTACTGTTATTAATTACCAAATCATTTTGCTGACAGTAAACACTAAATTTTCTCAACTGTCTGCGCAGGCCTACCAGAGTTGTAGAAAGTAGAATCATGTCATCTGCGTACAGGAGCACATTAACTGGGCTGTCCAGGACCTTGGGCATATGGAAATCAGAATTGTACATAGCGGAAACTGCATCATTGATATAAAAATTAAAAAGGAATGGGGCCAAGATGCAGCCCTGATGCACTCTTTTGAAGGAATAATAGTGCTATAAGTGCTATAACAGTGGGGTGTGGTAGGGCTAAAATTTACCTTCATAAGCTTCCGTTTTAGTGTATCCAATCTGGCTTGTTCATTTCATAAGTGCGTATGACCAATTTTTTTCTACAGTTATCTAACAATAAGATATGTAAAACATAGTGAGCAATCTCTAATCCCATGGCTAAACATAGGAAAGATGAGTGTTCTTTTTTTTTATAGGCAAGAGCTTTGTTTTCATTTATAAAAAGTGAGAGCAGAGCCCTTGAAGGCTGTATTGTAATACTTGGATTGCAATGCAATCAGCTCATCTGGACGGAAGGTATAAAGGGATTTCTTACAACCAGCGGCTATGTATCTGTGGCTTTGGGAGGTGGAAGACCTATTTATTACACCAACCATATACAGTGACCCCAGGATGCATTTCTTGGGAGACTTCTTGAGAGTGAAGGTAGGTTGGATGTTGCCTGATATTATTTCTGACCTGTTGGCTGATCCTTCTAAATCCATTACACTCAAGGTTGCTACCTTTGCAGCAGCAGCCCAAATAATCCAGTGAAACTTCCTCAAGAGATCAGCAGTAGATTGCAAAGGGAATCCAGTTGTTGTAGCTGCCGTTATTATTGTTGATCTGACATCTTATCCAGCAACCTCTTGTTTTGTAGATGAGGCGATAAAGTGTCCAAAACATCAGTGGCCAAATGTAGCTGAGTATAAGTGTCTTCCTAGGCCAAATAAGCAAAAGGCAACCAACAAATTCTCCCAAGTGAATTTTTATTAGATACAGTCTGAGACTAGCCAATGTCCCTTCTTTAGCACTCTGTGTTTTCACAGTTTGGAAAAATTACTGTTTATGACTACGAATTTCATGTGGTTCCCCGGCAAGTTGGTCCCTGGCCGTGGCAGCTCGGGCAATTCTGAACCTTGTAGTCCAAAAAAGGAACTTTTCCAGGTGCTACCTATATCCTAAAGGAAGGTGGCCCTCCATATGTTGCAGAAATACAGTATATTGACATACATATGTTCTGATGTGGCTGTTCTCCAATCTGGCTGCACTAGCTATTACAGAATATTTTGGTCCATTTTTTCTGTGGACTCTCTCTCAGCATGTATGGTTATTAGTATTCAAGGTAACTGCTACATTTGCATTGACCTTTTTGCCCATATTGATTTGACCCTCAAAAGCTCTCAGCAGTTGCCATAGCATTTAGAATTACTTCCTGCTGTTTGTAAAAAGAAAGAAACATCACTGGGTAGTGGTTATATTAAATCAAGATATATTTTGTTTTGCTTTGTTATAGGCATTGATAATTGCCACTTGCTGAAGTGTAAGTAGTCAGCACTGCAGATACATTTTGTGTAGAGTAAGAAGACAACACTTCAGCCAGAAGAGAAATGCTGGATTTATAGCTATTTCAGACATCAAGCCAAAGCAAACCTGGATTCATCCTCAAGTATACACCCAATATAGATGTTTCCAGACAATCAATGCCCTCAGAGATGTATACCTCTAGGAAACATGAGTTGACAAATAGGTGTTTATTGCGTTCATGCTTTATGTTTTAGGTGTTTATCATGGGTATACAAATTTCAGTGTGTGAATTTGTCACCAGAGAGATTAATTCTAAGGTCCATTCACACTACACAATAATAGTGCTATGATTGCACTTCGACTGTTATGGTTCTGTCCAGTAAAATCCTGGGATTGGCATTTGAAGGAGGGACATTTAGAATCCCCAGCCAGGGAGCTCTCCTGGTGCCTCTGACCAAACTACAAACTCCCCAGGATTCCACAGGATGGAGCCATGGCAGTTAAAGCGGAATCAGAGTGCTATAATTATGTAATGTGAATGCCCCCTGGATTTTTTTAATTATTATTATGGTGAGTCTGACATAAAACTAGTACACATGAGAAAACACCATCTCAACATATTATTACAGTAATGAAGACAAAGAATACCTCCTGTTCAGAAGGAGATACTCTCTCTGGTAGGGATGGGTAAGAATTTTATTTGGTTTTCTTTTGATAGGAGCTTATCAGATTTCTAAAATTTATTCATAAATATGCCAGAAAAAGTGGGAGAAAGCAAAACCAACAGGTTCTCCCATCTGGGGAAAGAGGCGCTTGATATTTCAAAGTCTCTTTGCATCTATGTATTCAACCATGTTTGTGGTGCTGATTTATGGTTGTCACATCTTTTTTCCCTCATCTTTAATGGTTATGTGGACGGCAAGGACAAAATGATTCTCTCCATGCTGGAAATAGCTATATATCTAAATAAAAGAACAGATGAGAATTTTGAATAGGCTACAAGACACAAACTGAACAGTGGATTTTTGTAAATTCTATCCAGTTCAGATTTTCTTTTGCAGACCATTGTTTTTCAATGTCATACAGGGAAACCTTTTATACTTGAAGTTGTAAAGGCTTCTAGGATGGAAAATATGCTTGGAACTTGTTAAAGTGACTCATCCTGCCCCTGTTGTGTATTTGATGTTGCCAGTACATACATATCTTAATGGCATCACTGCTGTTGGTGTTGATACTTGATTCAGACCTCAGAAGAGGGCATATGTACGTGTATGTGTATTTCTACAATGTCTATCTGAGACTATTCTAGTTGGAATTCATAAAAATCTTAACACCAATAGAATCAGCAGGACTGAATTAATAAGTCATAGGCCACCAGCTTGTACAGCTGCCAAGAACACTTTGCCAAAGATTTGAAAGGCAGTGATCACAGTCTTTCTGCAGCCTCCTTTCCTTTTAGAAAACCCATAGCCTTGTAACCTAACAACCTTCTAACCTTCTGTGGAAATCAGTCCTGAATAATTCCACAGATCTGTCAGAACAAGTTTTGCTCAGAATATCCTACAGGCCTGTAGCCATGTATGTGTGAGGAATATCAAGGGGACACGGCAACCGACAAAGGAGAAAGGCCTCTTGTCCCACTATGGAACCACACGTCATAAAAAGTATTGATCAGAGGAGTTGGATTTAGATAACTAGTACTGCTATCCTAATGAGTGTTTACATTTTTAATCAGCAAACAATAGAAATCAAGATAATCTTATTTGTCTTGGTTCTACCAACAGTCACCATTCATTGAAAAGACACACTACCTTGGTTTAGACTGCTAATAGTCCAGTTTGTAAATGAGCCAACAGTGTAAACAGAGGCATCCATCTTCTTGTGGAGTAGATATGAGCAACACATGGACCCATGGACTGCATACCCCTTTCCATTTTTTGAGGGTACCATCTCTGATTGTTAATGCACTTTCCTGGTATACTCCCCAAACTTGGCAGCCTGGTGGTAAATGGGCATGCACCTTATTTTAAAGATAAATAGTGCTCCCGGGAAATACTCTAAAGTGCACTTCAGCTTTGAGTTCTCACCTTCCTTGTTTAAAAGGTAAATCAGAAGGATTTTTTGTCTGACATTGCCCTATTGCCCAATTTCAGTGGTTTAATAGAAAATATGGCAGCTGCAAGGTGGGGGGAGTGTTCAGACTCTGGTGGGAACTATACAGATCGCTCACTTACCCATAGAAATTTCCCACACTTGTAGTGAATGCTATTGGTTCAGGAAGGCTCCTCAGCTGCTCACTGCTGGAATTTCTCCCTGAGATTCTCTGTTGACTCATCCTCTGTACAAGGAAAGAGCAATCACTATATCTAGCATCCACATTTGTTATCATAGGAGCCTCACCTCCACCACTACAACCACCACCACTACTATTCAGCAGTCACTTCTTTGTGCCCTTATTCTACTGAGAAGAAGCAAGGCAAGCTATGTCACTGCTGCAATGGCTCCCTCCTAAGATAAAAGCTGATATAAACAAGACTGAAGGAAAACTTTCCAGCAGAGTGCGTTTAAATAAATGGGCAACACTGATGGCAACCCATGTAGGCAGACAGGAGCTTCTGTTAATCTGGTGAGTTATTAACAGCCTGCTATCTCAAACCTGACAATGTTTGTCCAATAATCTGTTGGTGTGGTGTCTGCCCACATAAAACCTTGATTTCCATCACATGATAGCCATGAAGAAAATCAGAAATCATTGAGGAAGAGAGAGAAAGTGAAGATAGACATGAGATTGTGAATTCAGATTGAATTTTAAATGCCTATGGTGATTTAATGGGATCAGCACACCATATTGGACAGAAATTACAATTTGGGATATGATTACAACAACATAATATTGCTATTGGCAACCTATCCACAGGTCATAGGCTCACCACCAGCAGGAGACCTTGATGGAGAAAATATTTTCGGCCTCGATAGGGAACACAGATAGGCTCAAGGCTGAAGGATTGACCTAGGTGATACAGATTCTATTATGTTAAGAAAGATGATGAAAATGTTATCTGACTGGAAGTTAGCCTTGAAGAAAAATATAAGAAGAAACTCAACTCAGTTGAAACATGCTGGAAGAGGTATCTGCAGATACATGGACTGATAAAAAGACAAATGAATTGGTCCTAAAACAAATCAAATCAAGCCTGAACTCTTACTAGAAGCCAAGATGAGTGCACTGAGGCCATCATACTTTGGACATATGATAAGACAACATGACTTATTGGAGAAGATAATAATGCTTTGTAAAATGAAAGGCAGTTGGAGAAGACAAAGAGCACACTACAGGTGAGTTGATGTAATCAAGGAAGCTGTGATTTGCAAGACCTGAGCAGGGCAGTTGGTGTACAGGGCTCATGAAGGTCTCTCATGCATAGGGTCACCATATGTCAAAGTTGACTTAATGGCAAACAACAGCAATGATCATAATATAGGGCATCCCAAGGTGAATCACATAATACAGGAAGACACATCACAATCGAGAGATCAGGACAGGGAAATTACTAATTATACTTGGTAACATTTCATATGAAAACTTTAGTAGCACTTGCTACTCAGGAGTAAGATGTTTATTAAATTGTCTCAAATTAAATCCCCAACTTCCTCATCTGGATTGACCTGAGATTGATTCAAATGTCACCACAGTTTTCTCCTATATGCATGTGGTTTCAGTGCAAGCACAGCTGGCATGCTTTTTTAAAACCGTATTTTACATAATGACAACAGATACAAAGATAATGAGCTTGTAAGTTCAAGCAACACTAAGAACAGGGAAAGCTTTAAAAATTAGAAAAATAGTAACTGAAAGTAAAATTTGATAATCATTGTTGCAGATGATAACAATTTCTTCTTAAAAATAACTACCATCAAGAAACTAGGAGCATAAGTCCAGCTGACATTTTGGTGTTACAAAAAGAGTGTCAACTGTTAGAAGATTCATCTTCAAAACATGGCATGAATTTCTGGCTGTCCTTGACTCATCATGTTAATATTATATTGAATAAAAAGAACAACTTGTCCCCAAAGCCTTCTTTATCTTCACATCCTTGTATGATTCTAGATGACCATATGGGGCTCAGAAATAATTTTTCCTTCCCAGACCCCTTCCTACCCCCCCCCAACCACTCACACTGCAAGCCCAAATACCTCTATTTTCCTCCACTTGGCTCATGTTCACCATAGTGTGTCCCTTAGAGGAAAGGTGGAAATGCACACAGGACTAACCCAGGGTCCATGTACCATTGTATGGACAGTGATACCATACAGAGAGAGAGAAGGAATTAATATATATTAGGATTCCTTATTTCAGCCCATGGTAGTAGGCATGGGGAAAGTTCCCAGGTTTCATGAGAAAATGTAATTGTGTCCTTGAGCTCTGGTTGATTAACTAAGCAAAGACAAAGCAGAAGGGACTATTAGCTCTATTTGCAAACTGAATGACTACCAAGGAGCCTCTTGGGAATGGGTTGGATCCTATGATAACAGACCCATTCAGAACCATGGAATTTAACATTGCTCATGACCACTTTGTCTCAGTGACTTCAGTGGGTGTAGTATGACACCAAGCCTCAAACCAGCCTAGTGTGTTTCCAAGAGAACAATGAGAGAAGTCTCTAATTTAAAACTTATCACCAAATATACTGTCAAAAAGTCTGACTAACATGGTACAAAAATTGATAGTGTTGATCCTAAGCCTGCATTATGTTCACATCACCTTTGAACTGTAACCAGGAAGAAATTATCCATACAACTCAGCAGTAGTGCCTTGTGCTCACAATTCAAATTGGTTTCAAATTGCTTGTAACATATATAATTTCCCAACTGGTCCCAATGCTGTTAAATTATTGATTATTTCTCGCTCACTCACTCGCTCACTCAAAGTGCTCTTATTTGAACACTGTGCTAGTACCACTAGCTAGACTGCAAGGTTGACATTGTCAAATGGGATGGGGGATTATTTCATTGCATCTGTAATCATGAGGGCTGGAAGGACAGTCATCCTCCAGGAGAGGTAAACTTCTTAAAAATGTATTGGTTGGGATAGACTTTTACTTTTTCCCTTATGTTTTCTGCACACAAAAATTTTGGCTCTTGATTGCTTACAGTGGCTTGAAATATGTTATATATTACACTGTTGGAAAGTGTGGAATCTATTCTGCACACCTCCCAGATTTGATATGATTTAATTGGCAAAGTATGATGATTTAAATGGTAAAATACATTAATTGGCTTTGATATAAAATAGAATCTGATGTGACCAGATTCTAGTCAGGTTAGGCCAGGCTAGGGAGAGGAAAATTACTGGCTGAACACATGTGCTGCAAAGTAGGTCAGAAATCCCCTCTAGGCATAGCCAAGCTGATTGTCAGGCTAATCATCAGGTAATTCCAGAGATAACAGGCTTTAACTAAAACTGTAGCATCTCTGTTACTACACAATAGTGACAGGAAGTTCTCACCAAAAACACTGACTGTTTCAGCCATTTCTCCTAGTACCTGGGCATTTCCCTTCATTGTTCCCTTACCTGTCCACCATTATAGAGCTATTATGACAGCCATCAACTTTTTTTCACATAACACTAGGACCATTAACTCCATCCAGACCCCATTTTCCATGCTGCTTCTTCCATTGTTTGCTCAGCTTGAGATCCCTTCACACTCCAGGCAGATTTTCGGGTATAAAAAACCCTCCATTTTGAGTGGTCAGATGCAGTATCTCACTTGCTGAATGCAACACTGTTGCTCTGATTACCGAACAAGTACTGCCTTTAGGCACAAGTCTAAGCCACATCGATGCTTTCTTCACTGATCTCCAGACTGTAATTATTGCCCATTCTCTAAAACTCTGCTATCAGCAACTTTCCTCCCTTTATCCTTTGGTTAGCTCTTGTGCAAGTGTGTGTGTGCTTGGATTTTTGTGTGCATGACGGAACTCTTCAAAAAAACATATTTTACTTTATTTTGGAATCTCTGGCTGTTTCTTTCTAGAGAGGACCCTGTAAACGTTGGTGGAAGATCTCGTTAGATTACCTCTCGCTCTCAGGCCTCCTAAATGAGTTAACTAATTCCCCACCATCATGTGGAGATACTAGCATTCCAGGTGGACTTCTGAGTCACCCATGTTTTGGGGTAACAGTTCTCACAGTTGAACATAATAATAAAGGCAATGGCTTCAGAGTGGCCACTTAATCATCATCAAAAGGAGGAGTTGTACAGAAGGAAGGAAGGAGGGAAGGAAGAAAGGAGATACAGATTTGCAAAGGTAAACCTGCTCTTAACATATCTTGCCAGGAAAAGCTCATAAAAGTTATGCCTTAGGGTTCCATAAGTTAGAAATAACTTGAAGGGACATGAAAAAAATAATTTATTTATTTGTTTATTTATAGCCCACCCTGTATCATGACCTCACAGTGCAGAAGTAAATGGGGGCATCATACTCATTATTCCTACTTTGGGGGTTAATATGTGGGATTCACCACTACTGCCATTTCAGAATTTTAACTTACCTTTTTTTTTTTAAAGTGAAAACTTAGTAACAAGTTAAGCAACAAGTTACACTTGCGTAACCTGCACTGTAAAACGTGTCAGCTCATTGATCTGTGCTTCACACAAGTGTGTCTGCCCCTGGTGAAGGGGGCTATTGCACTATACTTCATTTCACAAGTTACAGTATGTCTCTCTGTGTGTGTTTTGGTGTGTGATTTTTCTTTACAAGGAATTAAATTTTAAAAAATTGAAGTAGCCCTAAGCATAAACTCTCTCCAAAGTAAGGATGGAGATCTTCCCAGCATCTAGAATTTAACTGTGAAAATGAGAGCTGGAAGGACTCAGCTTTGTTTTGAAACTCACATCTTATATTCTGAACTCTTATATTCTGAATGCCTCCACCCACTCACCATCCACCTCTGTGTGGGCTGGTTGCACTAGACCTCACTAGATGTAGCAGGAGACATGTGGCTCCTGGTGACCTAAGCTTCCTTTATACATCTCCCTTAGTAACATCTATTAAAAGAAATGTGTTGCAACGTCATTGCTTTCAGCATTTCTGTGCTCCACACAAGCAGCTGTCAATGAACCAGTGCTGGGCAGAGGCAAAAAATAAGAAAGACTAAAGTTTAGGGCTTCCCACTTCGCATAAGTCTCAGTCCCAAGACTGGTCCTCACCTCTTCATCCATGAATCAGTTGAAACTGGAATTGATTAATCTGCTGAATCAACCAATTAAAGGTTGCCATCCTACACAGAAAAAACTATCTCAGTCTAATTCAGTTATTGATTGAGGCCAAAAAAAGAAAAAAAGTGATGATTTTTAGAAATGAGTAATCATGGGAAAATTGATGTTGAGAGAAACATTTTTGTCCCCCCATGTCAGGCCTGGATAATTGGAAACCCACCAAGTCAAATAGAGCCATAAACCCACTCTGGTCTGGCCTGTCAAGTCCTTGTTTTTACAGCCCATGAGCAGCCCAGCAAAATTTTTTAACTTTCTGGAGGGCCAACCATCAGTGGCCGAAAAGCTGTGTTTAACTTGGTAGGTTGCCCAGTCAGTATGGTGGAGGAGCAGAAAAAGATGTTCTTTCCATATACCATGATCCAGTTTCCCAGTGTTCAAATTAAATTACTTTGGAAGCACCAGTGTATTCATTAGAACTAAGGATAGTCTTGCATCTTCTAACAAATTCTGCAGAATTGCTGTCTTAGGCTAATGTGACTTGATTGTAGAGGTCATTATTAGTATACACACACCTCTAATGGGCCAGTTGGCTTTGGGCTAATTAATGCTCAGAACTCACAGAAAATAGCATCAAGAGATTTTGAGCATCCAGATGAAGCACCAAGATAAATGAGCAGCAAAAAGTACCGCCAACAAATACCAGGCAATTGTGCTTACGAGAGTCAGCTGGGAGTTTCATGGCATTAAATGAATACATTTGCTATGTTGAAAGCCCGGGAGCAAACTCCCATTTCATTACAATCCATGTGCCTGTCATCACAGAAGAAGATTTTGCAGTTGTTCAGAAAATTCAGAGCAAACTTTGTAACTGAAAGGGCAGAATAAGTAAAGAAGATAACATAATGAAGTCAAAGTCAATTTTTTTCCTCCATCTTTTTTGAGAAAGGGAAGGCCTTAAAGAGGCAGTTCACTAGTGCTTTTTTTTAACTCTCTCTTTCTGAAAGCCCCCCATCTGGATGCTCATGTTGATAAAGCAGCATGTGGGACACTGATTCTGGAATCCTGGAACTCTACAGTATAGACTCTAGAGGCTTAATCCCATGGGCTAGAGTTCAGACTCTGCCCTGGTCATAATTTCCAGCATCTCTGTCTCTATTTGGCCAGTGAGTCTGAAAGGCCTTTCCTTCTCCTGCCCAGGCTGCTTCTCCATGTAAGGAAGCTGATGAGGAGGCCCTGAACAGTACTGCAACAGCTTCAGAGGTAGCTCAAAGTATTAGTCAGCCTTCTGGTTTCATCAGTGCCCATGAGCCTGTGCAAAGTGTTTTTCATTGCTACTGCCTATCAACAGTCGGCCACCAAATGTCTCAGCTAAAGGGAAAGAGCTTTGAAGGCAAAAACCTGTTCTCACATCAAGCTTGTTAGTGTGAGGATGCAAGGCAGAAGCAGAAAATTTATAGGGCCAGGAGCTCTCTTAGTGCCTGTACCATCTCACACTGCTGAGCTAGAATTTGAGGTCAAGCTGTTCAGCTGTCCTGCAGCACAGCACCAAACACAAAGGGATCTCATAGCACCTTTGAGACTAACTGAGAGAAAGAAGATCGTAGCATGAGCTCCTGTAGACTAAGGCCATTTTCGCACTAGAGGCCATTAGCACATTAACCCATTGTAATGGCAACATTGCCATTCACATGATACCATCGGATTAGGGATGCTCTTTTCTGCATTCTTCCCTCTTAAGCGGAGGGGTAGTGGTATTGCCACCGGTGTTCCTTCCACATTACAGTGTCCTTGGCCACTCTTGTGTCCCGCCTTCACCCTGCCCCACAACCTCTGATTGGGCAGTGATTTTTTATTGGGTTTTTTTGGAAGCTATACTAACACAGCAATATTGTAACAGATTGACATGCCAGTATACTACTGTACTTTTGCCCTATATTATTTAAAAATGTATTTAAAAAATAAAAAGTTTTGACATAAAGGAGACATTTGAAATAAACAGGGAGAAGTGATAGGAAGTTACGACGCCATGGGAGTTGCTGAGGGAGGGACGAGCTGGGCACGCCCACAGTCCACCCACTGCTGGATCTGCTATAACAGGAAGTGCTATCGAGCGCTATAAGAGTATTACACTATGATGGCTGACAGGATTGAAGTGCTATAGGAGGCTCTTAATGGATATTTTCTGGAAATAGAAAATGGCAATGTGGCAATGCTTGGGGATGGGACAGCAGCTGGATAGCAATGACATCATGCAGAAGCATGGCTCCTGGACTGGTAACAACCTGCTTCTACAGCATTACAGTGACATCATGCAGAAATGGCATAAGTCTACTTCATCAGATGCATAGAGTGAGGTGCCTAGGAAAAGACCATTACAGCTATGAAAAAGCAGATTGTATGTGTGAGTAGCAGTGAGGTATTTAAGATTTTTACTTCAGGTCTCAATCAATTCTCAGATCTCTGCCTTCAAGTCTCGAGTCTCAAGTCCTTGCAAGATACTTTCAAGACAAGTCTTAAGTCAAGTTTCAAGTCTGAGAGCCAACTTTATACCACAAGCTCTACTTCAGAATTTCTGGACAGAGTCAAATAAAGTCAGTTTTAACATTTTAAGTAGAGTTAGTCCTCCACATTTGTGATTTTACCAGCTGCAGCTTTGGAAGTAGGGAATAAGTTCCTTCCTGCTCCCCCTTCCTGAAGCTGGAGGCTTTTGTGTCAATGGGCATAAAAGAGTCTGCGGCTTTGGAAGTGAGGAATAGGATCCTTCTTACTTCTCATTTCTGAAGGTGGAGGCTTTTCAAAAGTGGGGAATAGGATCCTTCTTCCTTCCCATTACTGAAGCTACAAAGGCTTTAGAAGGAAAGAGCCTTCCTCCTCAAGCCTGTTGCCTGACACATTTGCTGTTCCCTTCTGAGAAACAGGTCCTGCATTCTGGGAGTGAGTCTTGTCTTACTGCTCTTAAGAAAAATTTTAGAAGGCTCCTCTGATATGCAGTGGGGACAGGCTGCTAAGCAGATTTCAACTCTGCCTCAAGCCCATTGCCTAATCCATTTGCTGTTCCTCTTTGAGGAATTCACCCACACTTTGGGCTTGAGACAGATTGTCATGTGACCAGTAAGGAAAAAGGGATGGAAGCATTGTCCAAAGTTGTAAGGTTTCTGGGTGAATGTGCTATGTTACTGAACCAAAAGCAGTAAGTCAGTCATTAAAATATACAAGTCACAAGTCAAGTCGAGTCAGTGCCTTATTTATTGTCAAGTTGAATTCAAGAGCCACTGAAGTGACTTAAGTCCAACTTGAATTTGAGTCAATTGATTTGAGTCTATATCACTGGTGAATAGTAATAGAAGTGCACAACTTGTTTGTGAGTATAGTGATAAGGTGACAAGTTCAGCTTTAACAGTGGTTGTAGGGTCACAAAGGCAAAAGGAAAGATATTGACAACAATCCTTTGGCATGGATGGCTTATTGCTTGGGAGTCTGGAATACTTGTGTAACTGACTTAACTATGAACTGATTAGAGGTACAAATATTATGTCCTCCTATGAATCCAGTCACTCTAAGGATGCTGGATTGATAATATTCTGGTTTCATGGTTGTCCAGTGTTGACCTTTTGTTGACAAACTGTTGATAGCATAACAACTTTGTTTTGCAATGTATGGTACATCTCCCTGGCACAGCTCTTAATAAAGAACTGCAGCAGGTTATTTTCCAGGAAAAAGGGAAAAGTAGAATGGATAAGCAGGGTTTTATATACTGTGATAATGTATAGTTACATCATTGTGTCTGAGTACACCACATTTTCCCAATGCAACATTTTTCTTTCGGTGCAGGTTAAGCAAACAAAGAGAGGGACAGCTTAGTCCAAAATAAAATCTGTTCCACTGTTTGGAGAACAAGCTACCTTAGCATTCTGCTGCTTAAGGATATTGAAAGCATGATTAGATTCTGCTCTCAGCTATTGCACCATTTCTTATCAGCATGAGTCTCTTACACAAAAACAATCCACAATGGCTGAAATCAGCCGTTAGGTAGTAGTTGTTATACCAGATTTCCAGCTGCAACCATGCTGAAAAATGTGTAATCAATGCCCCTTACATTTAAACCATATTTTCCTTTTAAAATGCACAACTGGTTTATGACTTGGCTTAATTAACAACTAAATATGCCCTATAACTAGAAACAGAACCAGAAAGGTGCTATTTACCCTCTGTCCTATGCCCATTACTGACAATCTTCCATGGGCTGTAGCCAAAAGTACAACTTGTTTTATGGTTGTTGTAACGTTTTATTGCAAACTCATGACAAACTAAGACTGAGGCTTCTCTGGATTTTACAGTTGTCTCCAATAATACACCGAAGTTCACATAAAAGGACTTTTAAGATTTAAGTCTGACTGTCTTTCTTCTTTCTTTCTTTCTTTCTTTCTTTCTTTCTTTCTTCCTTCCTTCCTTCCTTCCTTCCTTCCTTCCTTCCTTCCTTCCTTCCTTCCTCTTAGAGAACTTACAACATTATCTGGTCCTATTAAAACTCAATATTTCGGAACACTGAGCAAAACTACAGATTAATTTCATATGTGTTTACTTAGAGGAAAAAATTCTGAGTTCATTGGAACCTATAACCAAGTGTAGAACCCATGACCTAAAATGTCAAGTACAATTTTGGAACTGGCAAGGTCTATTCCAGTCTAGCTCACCTTGCAAGAATGTTCTAAGGACAAAAAAATAATAATGCAGGAGGGGAAAAAGCACCAACAACAATCCAAGATCCTATCTGGTGTGTGTGCGTGTGTGTGTGTGTGCACGCGCGTGTGCACATTTCCTTGGAGGAAGGTGGGGGAGGCCACACTTTTCCCACCCCTGTGCTAGGAAGACATCGTGAAGGAGATAGCTAATGGCATAAATATGCCACCTAAAAGACTTGGCCTTTACCAGCCAGCTGTAACTACTGACTTCATTGTGTCCTGGCTCTAGAATTTCACAAAGAATAAGAAATACCCTTTCTTTGATCCTTTTAGTCTTTTCAATTATGGCAGCCTTCCTGTGATATATATCAGTGCCACCATTAAATAACCCGTTCCACAATGTTTAACTATCTCTGCCTTTAGAGCAACTATACTTAGAGAAAATATTGTTAGGAGCTCAAAAAATGAAATTCTGTTGAAGGCCACATCCCTATACTGTCTGGTACTTAAAAATGAAGCTGAATGAAGCTGAAAATTCAGCAGGGAGCAAGACTGGAATACCTCTAGTGAGAGATGCTCCTCCCCAAAGATATTTCAGCCTTTCTGGGGCTGGGCTCGGGTTTGACTAGATGCACATCACTGAGTTGCTGATAAACAACTGCCCCCACCTCCTTTACTTTTGCTGTCAGCACTGGTTGGCACATGGATCCCCAGGTACTTCTACTGCAGCTCTCAGGAGAAATGGAAGCAGCACTACATTGGGATGGGGTCTAACTGACTGTCCAGCTGTCATTGGCAGCTATGTACAAACCAGTGACTTCACATTGTGGGCACTGCATGCTGGAAGGAAAAAAACATAGCAACCACCCAATACATTACAAAGCCATCACCAACATCAGTGTATGAGTCAGGGGTATAAACTTTTACTTTGATCCTTCTTGCATATGACATAAATAAGTTCAAAAGTTCCTTGGAAGAGATTATGAGAGTTTTAATATGTTTTTGGCAATTTTTCATACTTCAGAAATTGTTTTGAAAAAGAAATTGTTGGGACAAAAGACTTGGATTTTCTGCCAAAAATAAATAATAATAATAAAAGAAAACAACATCCCTCCATCCATCCATCCATGCTTTCTGTATCTTGCCTTTCACCTAACACGGAATCCAAGGCAATTTACAAGGTTAAAACAAGATACTAAAACCCAGATGATAACAGATTAAAAAAAACAACTATAAAATTTGCTGTCATGGACAAACATATATAATTTAAAGCACCACAAAATCATATAAAAGATATAACAATAAACATAAAAATGCAGTACACAAACATCATTTTAAAAAATGCTGTTGGTTATATTCTGCACAGAATAAAGTGTACTTGGCACAAAATACACTGACATGTGGCCTGTTGGTAGTCCCATCTAAAGGAGATCCATAACCCAAAGAATTCAAGACACCGTTTTCTGGAAAAAAAAATACCCGAAGGTTTTTTTTTCCACAGAAAAACTTCTAACACACACACACACACAAACACACACACACACACACACTCTCTCTGAAGCAGTTGGCCTCTTTTTTTAAAAAAAAAAAATTGGGGTATCTTGATGTGCTGAGACACCCTTTCTCATCAAGGATAAAAGTGTGAGCATGGGAACATAGGCCCTTGCGAAAGGGCCCCTGGAGTGTTGCACAACTGCAAGGAGCAGTCCACACGATGTACTTACAATTGCGCGACGCTCCAGGGCTTGGCAGGCACTGATCACGCACTATTTCATTTTCAGCTTTGAGCTGAAAATGGTGCATGATCGCACATTGTTCCGGGCTCCCGCGCACACTTGCCATGTGTGTGGAGCTCCAGAGCTGCGATGCTCACTCTTCCTGCCCCAGCGCAGCCTGGGAAAATCCCAGGCTGCACTGCGGAAGGAAGAGAGGGGCTCTTGCGCTACCTGCTCGTGAGCAGGCAGCAGCTGCAGAGCTGAAGCAACGGGGACGCAAGATCCTTTCACAAGAGGCCACTCACATGATCCCCACACCCCAGCTCCGGAAAAAGGTGAGTTGCAGAAAGGGCTATAGGTATGCAGGAAAGGATAACTTGCTGGCAGCTGCAGTGTGGCTAAGGTCAGCAACGGCATTACCTGGGGGTGAAGTAGCAGCAGGAAATGATAACAATGGCCGAAGGTTTGTTAAAGAGAGCAGGCAAGGATTCAGCACTGGTGATCATTAATACGAGCTGTGGACTCTGGCTGCTGGTGATCTGGTTACAGATAAAGATTTACTATGACATAATCTTCATCATCTGATTTCAGCAGATCTAAACACATTTGAAAACTCAAGAGCAACTTCGGTCTTTTTTTCGAGACAGTTGGCAACTAACTTATAACAGTTACTTTTGTGGGCCACAGCTTCCAGGAACTCCTTCCAACATGGCCAGAAACCATGATGAACAAGAAATTCTAGGAGCTGAGAGTTGTCTCCTCCTCCAGAATGTTTCCAAACTGTACGCCAGATAAGATGTATATCTTCATACATTTCATTTTCTTGATGAAGCATGAATAATTTCAACCTTTTTTCTCCTCACTGTGAGAAAATTGCAGTTTTCAAGGACTGTTCACAGTTTTGGATTTATTCTCCATCCCCCCCCCCCCCGCAAGAAAAAAAGAAAGAAAAAAAAGAGTGTTTTGTGAACGGAAATATTCTCTCTCTTTTTTTTTCTCCAGAAATGTTGTTGCCTGCACAGAAATCTAGTTTTCCATGAAGCACACTTGTTTTCTGCCCACAGAAAATGCAATTTTGTTCAAAAAAAAATATCTATGTGTTTCATGCAGAATAAATCCCAAACTGTGAAAGGTTCTTCTTGTCCAGTATTCTGGATAGGGTTGCACATCACCCAGATAACACATTTTTCATCTATCATTCAAATTTCTTTGCGTATTGTTTCCATCTCTACTGTCAACACTGTATGGGTCTTTAAGTTTCAACCTGCTTGTCCACATCTGGCTGTCTAGTGTTCATTGGAAATCCATTAAAGGAGAAGATTCCATATGAACCCGTCTCCACGTATCGCTCAGATGAGCAATCATTTCTAGAGTTTGGAAGTTACATTCATGGAGTTCTCCTTGCATTTGCTAACTGTTGTTTTTCAACAGGCTATAGAAAGACACACAAAGGAGAAAGGACTGGCAAAGACTTGATTTCCTTCAGAAGAACATAGAGGTTAGTGTTCTGCCCTAGTGTGCTTTCTGATAAAAGATGAGTCCAATGCAATCAGTACCCAGGCTATTCTGTGTTACTATTGCTTGTTTTCTTGGGAGAATACAACAGACTCATGCACACACCAAAGCAAAATACATCAAAGAAGGCAAGCATTATTTCTTTATACTTTGTAGATGGTCATTTTTTCCAAAAAATTAGAAAGCATTCATAGTCACTTCTCTGCTAAGAGTTTTGCCAAATTGCACAAGATATGAGAATAAAACTAAAACTTGTAATTCAGGAAGTAGCATTTCTTTTTACTATTTCCTCTACTCATCTAAGATCTGTTTTAAAAAAATTAATAAAATAAAAAATAGAATCTCATGGAACCAACCAACAACTCAACATCCAGGGTTTGTTCACTCAGCCTGTCTCAGTGTAGGAACTCATGCATGCCTCTGGAGGAATGGTGGTGGTTATACACACCAGCAGTTCCTAGAGTCCTAAAGACCTAGATGTGGCAACCACTCACCCCCCAAAGTCTTTGTTTTTCCATAATTAAATTTAAATGTATCAACTCTTATCCAGAATTATGCCCTTTCTGCACAACAATGGCATGGGGAAGCGAGAGCAGCGGGACCACAACAACACATCTGCAAGATGTCATTGCAGTCCCATCCTTCTCACATCACCAGCCAGGGTGATTCAGGGTAAATCACTGATGGATTTTCTCCATCAATGAACACGATCATGCAATGCTCCTGTAGTTATTTACCATGTGAAAGGGCCAGAAGTGTGATGGAAGTGCTTCCTACCCCAGTGCGGAATGGGAAAAAGCCCAGCTGTGCTGCAGAATGAAGAGGCGTGTCCTTTGCACTCCCTTTCACAGGGAGCTGGTCTGGTGTAAAGGGGAACATTCCTTTTGCACTCCCTTCCTATCAATGGTGCTTCCAGGACAACGGGACAGGGTAACATGCAGAAAAGGCCTTAGAGACTGGATCCAGGCAGTATTTTAGCATATCCACAGCGTCTTCCCATTCAGATGTAACAGAGAAACAGAGTATCATTTTGATAACATCACATCCAAATTTCTAACAGAGTCACCAGAATGGTTTTATGTAGATTTTAAGATTAGCACCCTATACCATGATATCCAAGACACCAACACATAGTCACTATAATGCTCTGTGGCCTGTCCCATAGCAATGAATGAAACCACCATAAGAATGTGCCTCAAGTATACAACTCACAGCAGTGGTCCAGAGGGTAAACATGGTGAATGGCATCAAGAGCCACCAAGAGATGGGAAAAGAGCAACGTAGTTGCACAGCCTTGATCCCTCTCCTGAAGGTGGCCATTCATCAGAGCAACCAAGGCCAACTCCATACCAACCTAGGCCTGGAATAAATGGGCATACATCAAGGCAAATGACCATTTATTGACGTAAGGAACAGATGGTAAGCCTAGTCAAAGCGCTGATTGAAAGGTGATCTCTGGAAATGATATTTAAAATGAAATTTAATAAAATGAAATTCAATAGAGACAAATACAAAATTCTATATTTTGACCATAAAAATCAAATGCATGGCTATAGGATGGGGGAATATATGGCTCAGCAGTACTACATGCAAAAAGGACCTTGGGATTATTGTCGATCATAGGCTGAACTTGACCCAGCAGTGTCATACTACATCATTAACAGATGTATCTTTTCCAGATCAAGGGAAGTAACAGTCTCACTATATTCTATGCTGGTCAGGCCTTATCTGGAATACTGAGTTCAGTTCTGGATGCCTTATTTTAAGAAGGTTGTAGACAAGCTGGAGCATGTTCAGAGAAGGCCAATCAGGATGATAAGAGATATGGAGAACAAACCATATGAGAAGAGGTTGAAGCACATAGACATATTCAGCTTCATGAAGGGAAGACTGATGGGTGACATGATAGCAGTCTTTATATACCCCAAGGGTTTGTCACAAAGAGGAGAGGGCAGACCTGTTCTCTCCTGCCCCAGAAGGAAGGGTCAGGACTAATTGTTTTGAAGTTACAGAAGTGTAGATTTCAATTGAACATTAGAAGGAACTTATTGACTGAAAGAGTGGTTCAGCAATGGAACCAATTGCCTACAGAAGTGCTGGGGTCTCCTTCTCTGAACACCTTCAGAAAGAGGCTAGACAGCTACCTACAGGGGATGCTTTAGCTGGAAATCATGCACAGAGCAGGGGAATGGACTTGATGGCCCATGAGGCCCCTTGCAATTCTATGGCCATTTACACACTACACTGGTACCAGTCCTATTATTCCACTTTCAACATCCTGTGGAGTTCTGGGGTTTGTAATTTACTGAGGCCAAAGAGCTCTCCGGCTGAGGATGCTAAATGCTCCTCCCTAAACTACAAACCCCAGGATTTCATAGAATGTTGAAAGTGGAATAACAGCACTATAGCAGTGTAGTGCAGAAATAGCCTATGATTCTATAAAATTGAGAGCAAGACCATTTTAACTTCTGTGAACAAAAATCAGAGAAATAGCCTTTTCTTGCTTTCCTGACTTGAGTTAAAAACTAGAAAATGTGATCCTCTCCCAACTCCCATAAACCATCTGTGACATGCATTTCTCTGACAATAATACTCATTTTGCTTGCATCATTTTTTAAATTTTAATTGTGAAGATTCCCATTAGTTCAGGATTCTTCTTGTTAGGGCTTCTCATTACTTGAGATTTTCCCCAAAGCACCATCACCAACAACAAAATCATTGGAAGGATGACATTGCTGAGAATATTAAAGATTTGGGTTTCAAACTAGTAATGAAGAAAAGACACATCGAAAGAGGAGAGGCATATACCATCCCGATGCAGACACAGTACCAAAGGAGTGGGAAGAGATATCCAGTAGAGTTTGCCAAGTTATTGCTTTTGTTCTCTTCCACTGTGATAACTGAAGCCCCTGTCAGAGCTGCTGATGACGAGCAGCAGCTGTTGGTCCCTGTGGCTCTGGCTGGAGATGAGTCCTGCAGCTCAAGAGCTCCCCCTGCTGCCATGGACCAAGCAGGCTCGGACGTCCCTCTGCCTGCTCCTTTAGGGCAACAGGGATCTAATTCTGAAGATGCTTTGGAGCCTGTGTCAATCAGCCCACAAACAAGGCGGAGACTCAAGAGAGCTGAGCAAAGGGAGGCTTTCTTGATTAAGTTCAAGAAGCAGTGACTAGCCACATCTGTGTCTCGGGCTATATAACTGCCTGCCTGGAAGCTTTCCTTTGCTTGTGGCAAACTTTCTACAATCCCTCTCCTTGCCTGTTCTTTGCTTCCAGCACCTGGCTCCTGATACCTTGGATTGATCTCTTGGTTCCAGACCCCTGGCTTTTGGAACTCTGACTACGGCTTTTGCTTGTTGCTCTGCCTTAGGCAAATGGACTTCCCTTGAGTAAGTGCTTCCTTGACTCCTCCTGGCAGGACTCTGCTAGCTCTCCCACTCCCTTCTCTGGGCTGTCTTGCTGCCTGGGTCTCTGACCCTGACACCCACCCACCCACAGCAGTCCAAGGTAATTACAAAAAGAATATGAGAAAATATTTGAAAAAATTTAGAAACACATTTTTTTGAGTGTTGAGAAGACCTGATAAGAAAAATCCTGGACTGATGAGAATCTTTACAATTTGGTTCTTCTTCTATTCAAAATTCTAATGTGATTGTTAAGAAAATGATAGCCAGACTTCATTAAGGCAGTAAGCAACAGAGAGTTATGTATTTGTTACTGGTTTGCATTCATGATCACTACATACTCCCTGGTTTAGGGGATACATAGGGACTTTGAAAGGCCTCCCATCCCCACTTACTGAGCAGCAGCTGCTGCAAGAAATGGGAATCTGTTTCCTTGTCAATCAGGAAGTAGTTGATTGACGTTTCCCCTCTCCTTCCCCCACAAGCAATCTTGATGTGAGGGGTAATTGCCACAGGAACCCCACTTCCTGGGCATGGAAAGGTGGTGAGAATGTTGGTCAGCTGCTTTCATTGGGAAGACAGACCTCTGTCACTTGCCGGGGCTGCCTCATGGTAAGTGGGGATTGTGGAGTAGAGGGGTTGGAGTAGGAGGCAAATATGCAGCTATGGAACTAAGGTTGTTATGCATTCAGAACTTCCTTAGTGACTTCCAGCCAATTTTTCTGTGCAGGAATATTATTTTCTGCACAGAAAATGCTGTTTCCTATGCATGATTCCATAATTCTGCATGGAAAATCATGTATGAATTTGGTTCACAAGAAGTCCTCAGTTGTGAATAAGATTTGATAACTGTGTGGTTTCTGAAGACTTTCTCTCAGCAGGATGAAAATTGCTAAAATTACTTGTTGCTTCCTTCAAGAAGAAAATTAGTGAAGAATTACATCCCTAGTCAAGAGAATGCATGCCAGTTCCCCTAATCTCTGCGTACATGAAAACAAGAGTGGGGTAAAACAGGACTCCTGTATGTCTTGTCCTTTGAAAGAGAAGGGTTATTCCCTACAAGCAAACAGGGAGGGGAAAAATAGCCCTTATTCGGTGGACACATAAAAATACATGGATGTATTATGCATGGACTCTGAATAATACATGCATGTTTCCAGTTTGCCAAGTTAAACCAACAGTGTAACATTTTTAAAAAAAGTTTCTCTTTTTATTTCTAATGGTGATTGTCTGTACTTATCTTATTGGTAAAAGATTTCCATCTGAAAGGCAATAAAACAGAGGAGAACTGTTGGAGAACTGTCTGTTTGGAACAGGTGCAAGGACGGCGAACTCATTGACACTGCTCTGAATGAAACAAAACAAAATCAAGTGTGTCTAAATCGCCAATCTAACTTTATTAGGACACAATGGCAAATTATGCTGCATTTTGCCTCTGTAATGAGACAGTGCAACAGATGGTGGAGATTTACAGGAACAGTATCATTCCTGGCAAAAAGCAAGTTTTATAAATTTCCAGTTGAGGACTCTCGTGAGGTGGGTGAAATATGTGGCTTCCTTCCCTATCCACCCCCTCTAAAGGAAATAAATGTGTTTTATGCTGGGTTTTGCACTTTCTAAATCTCTCTTTAAAATGAGATGCTTTGTTTGCTGCATGTGCTACAGTCAATACTCCAAAGTCCTGGACCTATTTGGGGGATAGGGTTCAGCACCCTGGACAGCTTCTCTAACATCTGGTGTAAAATCTAGAGAAAATCTGAATGCTAAAATCGTGGTTGAAAATAGCTTTTCTTCTTATACACACCATCATTACCTCAATACTCACACCAGTACATGCAGCAAAATTTGAACCATGGGATAATTATTCTCCATCTTTTGGTGAGGACATACCTCTGCAACTGTGAAAATCACTAAAAAATTACAGAAAAACATTTGGAAAGCCAAAAGTTTCCTTACTTTGATTTATCAACCAAATATTGTACTAAAATGTATTGCTATCTACTCGATAGCTACAATCAATGTACAGTAATCCCTCCACATTCACTACGTTAGGGGCACAGTACCCCGTGAAAGTGGAAAAACTATGAATAACTCTAGACCTTCTCAAACGACATTTAACACACACAAAAATATGATCACCATATTCAACACACCATGGATTCCTTTGAGGCATCGGGCAGAAGTGGATAGCTGGTGGGGCTGACTGCCACCTCCGCTGCTGCCCCACACTATTTTTAATAGGGACTTATAAGCTTCTTCTGCAGTTTCTCAGTCTCACAAAGCTTGCAGTCCCTATTAAAAATGGCATAAAGAGGCAGCAGAGATGATAGTAAATAATTTGTGAATAATCAAATCTGCAAAAGGTGAAACCCACAGATGTAGAGGGCTGACTGTATATGGTTGGAGGAGTATGTGTGGGGAGAATGTGGGCTAACCCTCCACATTCTACATTACACTTAGAGATCTGTCAGCAAAAACCATCTGAGCCAGGCTTGGAAAAGAAATCTGGGATTTGTAAACCCACCACAAAGGTCTAAATACCATGAAGGCACCCAGTAGCATAGCTTAGAGTACAGGTGAGGAGCGGGGGCAGGAGCGGGTGGAGGGTTAGAGGCATGACCATATCACATGGTGGGTGTGGCCATGTCATGTGAGGGCATGACCATGTTGTGCAAGGGCGTTGACCTATCTCATTCCTGGCACAGCTGGTAATCAAACAAAACACACTGAATATCTCCCAGCTTGTTACTTGCTTCCAGGCAGTAAGCAAGGAGTCATAAAGAAAGCCCAACATAAACAAAGTCCAGCAGGGTTTCACAGCAAGGGAGCATCCAAGGTCAATCCAAGCATTTGTCAAGGCATCCAGCAAGGTAGCAGGTCAGATAAGCTCTGACAACTCCTGGAGGGAAAGGATGCCGGCTAAATAGGTCTCAAGCCTAGCACAGCTGAGACTTCATTGATTGTCGCCAGTTATAAATACTGAGAGAGCAATACTGGCTCTCTCTTTGCTTCCTGTGCACTGTGAAGCTGGGTTGAGGAAAGTGTTCCTCTATATCTGAAGAGGCTGGACTCTCTTCTTGGAGCTGGCACCATCCCCTGTTCTGTTTCTGGCACTGTAACCTCTCTCTGTACAGCAGGCCCTGGTATGCCTTCTGTTTCAGCCTCTGGCATGCCCTCTGTTTCAGACTTTGAATCAGAGTTCATGCTCTGGAAGCAGGGCATGACAGGTGTGGCTGCATCGCATGGGGCTCCCCCCAAAAATTGCAGCTCGGGGTGCACTGCCCTCATTGCCCCCCTGTCTGTATGCCAGTGAAGGCACCAGATTCTATCTGATCTTGGGAGCTAAGAAGGGTCAGCCTTGGTAAGTACTAGAATGGGAGACTGCCAGAGAATTCCAGGTGTTGTAGGCTAATTTTCAAAGGAGGACTGCAGCAAAACCACCTAGGAATATTCCTTACCCAAGAAAACCCTATGAAATTCATGGGGTTACCATAAATTAACTGGCGACATAAAAACACATATACATACAGAAAATGAGAAGTGAGATTTGAAATTCTTATCCAGCATGGATCAAAAATCAAGTCAGAGAAGCAGTCCTAGGATCACTTCTACCACTCTGTCACCCTCCTCCCCCTCTGCCCCCCGACATCTGTCCTGGGAAGGTTTTATACACCATCGCCCCTTGTGCCTTGTCGTGCAAGCAGAAAATGAGAAGGAAAGAAGGGAAAAGTTCTCTCTCATTCTGTCTCATTCTCTCTTGTTCTCAGCCCTTTCTTTCTTTCTCCATTGTTTTACTCCTCCTTCTACTTCTTTGTTCCAGAAACGTGTCTGGAGGACATCTATTGCTAGCAGAACAAACAGGCTGGCTGGTGGAATGTATTTCAAAGCCTTCAGTTTGGCTCTGGATTTTTTGACTGAATTTTCTTAACATCTACCCCTGGTGAAAAATATATTGAATTGATAGAAGGCGAACCTGGGAGACTTTGATAAAATCTTCAGTGGCACAGTGGGACCATTTCCCCCAGATAATTGTAGTGTTGAGAGGATTATAAGCAGCTAACTCTATTGCTGGATTGCTACAGCAATAATATGTGGTATGAGTTATCACTGTTTTAATGCTAAGTTGTTGTGTTGTTGTCATCACTGAGGTATTTAGGGCCATCAGGCAGCATTATGCATTGCAAGCTAAACATGGGCAAGTAACAGCCAGCCCTTCCAAATGCGTACAATAAAAAATGGAGGCAGCTTTGCCTTGAACAGGAAGCTCAGACCCATAGGCTTTGCAGAAGATCTGGACCTGGTAGAGATGAAAACTGTCAAAACTGGTTTGTTGATACAGATCAACATAGCTGCCTGCCTTTTTGGACTCTCCCTGGGGTCATAGTACCTTTGAGGGACTATCAGAAAGACACCTTGCACTTCAGAATTTACAACTAGTCCACTGCCCACCTCTCTTTGTTCCTGGCAAACCTCTGAGGTGCCTTGGTCTTCAGAGAGCTAAGTCTGCACAGACTCTTCTGGAAGAAGGAAGTATTGGGCCTTGATGATCATGAGTGTCAACACCAATTGTGATATGAATGAAGCTCCTAGCACTGAGGCATTCTGAGGATTAGGACTGCTTGGCTTTGAACTCACATTTCTTCCATGAGTCCCGAAATGAGTCATGTTGATTGCTTGCTTCCTTTTGATTCTCGGCATCAAGGCATTCTGCTTATTGTGAGGAAGAGAAAGAAACTGGAATATAAAACAGATCACAGTTCTTCTTCATTTTCCTTCAAACTCTTCCACATAAAAGAAGAAAGCAAGATAGACCAGCTTGAGTGGAGATTTCCCACCCTCCCCAGTACTTTTGATTAATTTTTTACAGAATTTCACTCCATCTCTTCCACCTCGTCTGTGCGGCCTGTGTACAAAACATCAAGCAGCTTCACAAAGCAGTCTTGGTTCACATCAGGAAAACAGCTTGATATTTGTCTGCACCCCAAAGTGGTGTAATCTCAGTCATTCGCATCTTATTCACACAGCCACAGCTAAGAGGCTACAAAGTAGTCCTGCAAGATAAGGGTCCAAGTCCCATTTCTACCTGACACGGGATGCTACTGGTCTAATCTTGATTTATCAATATCTGTTCTTCTTTTGTAATGCTAGGAAAAAAGAGAGGGAATTTCTTGCATTTATATACTGAGGGTGATTTTGAAAGAAATCTATTTTGCAGATAGAGAACAATCAGCCACTGCTGAGGTACTTTCTGAGCATCCACCAGCTCAGACATACTTCAAAACTACCAAAGGGAAGAAAACACATACAGCATGCAAGACTTTCCTGCAGCGTAAGGCACTCACACTGAGTAATGGAGTTGTACTACAGCAGTCACTGAATAGGAACCAAAGAATAAGCTGAAAGCCAGAGCCAGAAAATACCATCGCTGGGCAGGCGAAGTCCCTCACCTTCTCCATAAGCCTCCCTCTTGAGCAGGACCAATGGACAGCCTTAGTCCATTGTACCCAGCGAACATGTATTGCCCATGCAGATGCTCCAGCCTCAGGTTGGGTAGAGTTTGGACTGTAACTCCCATGTTGGCCAGAGGATTCTGGGAGCTGTAATCCAAAAATAACTTAGATACCAATATGTCTGGCAATTTATCACACAGGGAAGTTTGTTTGTTTATACCTTTCTCCCAAATGGTATCCAGGGCAGCCCACAACAATCCAAAAAGATACCAGTAAAACACTCAGGGCCTTTCTGCCCTACACTGTTCTAGTGCTATTATTTCACTTTCAACATCCTGTGGAATTCTGGGTTTTGTAGCTTACAGAGGCCAAAGAGCTCTCTGGTTGAGAATTTTAAATGCCAGAATTTTAAACCCCAGGATTCCATAGGATGTCGAAAGTAGACTAGTAGCACTATAAGAGTGTAGTGTGGAAAGGATCTCAGTCTTCAGAAGACAAAAACAAAACAAACTAAACTGTTCAACCATTAAAATAAACTTAAAAACAATTAAAACAAGCAAAACATATTTAAAACATAATATCAAAAACAATTTTGTTTAAAAAATATATAGATAAAAAAGATGCAGCATACCACTTACATGGCAACTCCATAATTAAAATTCAGGATCCAAAAGCCTGCTGGAATAAGAAGGTCTTTATCTGCCAGCGGAAAGAGAGCAGGGAGGGGGCCAATCAGACCTTCCATGGAAGCAAGTTCCACAGTCTGGCACCAGCTGCAGAGAAGGCTCACTCTAAGTCTTCACCAACTGCTCCTGCAAAGATGGTGGGACTGATAGAAAGACCTTCTCTGTAGATCTTAATACTCAGGCCAGTTTATAGAAGGAGACATGGTCTTTCAGATAGTCTTGACCCCAAGCCATTGTTCACAAATCTGTGGGCTTCTGGCCATAGCCACGGCAGCTTCTGACAAGGAGGCTTAACAACCTGTTTAGTTAATGAAAGTTCATATGCATGTATATGCCAGTGCACATGCATGTACATGTATTCTGATCAACTAGAAATAATATCAAAAGCAGAGAGGGAGAGGGGGAGAGGGAGAGGGAGAGAGAGAGATGTTTTCCCTGTCGAGGCATCCAATGTGAGTGCGTAAAGGTTTTTCTAAGTGGACGGCAGGAATGAGGTGACGTGACCTTGAGTACAGCTGCAAGAATGTTTTAGCTAACCAGCCTCGGAAGGTCTTACCTTGTCACTAAGCACCAACATGAGAAGTTTGCCTGCTATAAATGTGATTGGATCACCCCATAGGGTCTGGGGTGATGTTAAGCTCTTAAAAAGATTTAGGTATGGCACTGTATTTTACCATTCAGGTCAATTTCTGGTGGTCATGCCGTTCTGCTGACTGATTTATGGAATGTATCTAGACATGCTGCCGGTTTGTGTTTTTACCTGCTGATTTATTGTTCCTGTCTTGCTTATTGCTTCCTGGCATGCTGCCAGAAGCCCTAACTTTAACCTCAGTGTGCTTAACTAAATAAATAACCCTGAGTTTATTTCTATGAGTCTCTGGAACTTTTTTTGGCCTGCTTGGAGCCACTTGGTTGCAGCTAGACGTCGCTGCCCTATCAGCACTCTACAGATGCTCTGAGGAGCTACCTCGTGCTACCCTAACATTCCCTGATACTCCTTTTAAGCAGCCTAGTAAACATTCCTACGAACACTTTTAGTAACCAGCTGCTCAGCCTTCTGCTCCTGTCCACTGGTGAGCCCATGCAGGAGGTGCACATGCAGCAAAGGCAGTGGAAACTAGAGCAGTGTTGATGTGGGGATAGGCAGGTGGGCTGTGGTAAAGGAGGAGCCCATGCTATAGGATCTGCCGTGCCTCAAGGGTAAAGTCAGATAGGTTCCATAACTGTCCAAGATGGATACTTCTAGCTCAAGAGAAAATTAATCCAGATTAGTAATGGTAGGAATTTGATTGGAGGGAAGTATAAAGTCTGTGTGAGAGAGAGAGAAAGAGAAAAGGAAGAGAAGAGTGAGAAACAAAGGTAAGACCTTTGGGGGGAGCCCTTATCTTGGTCCTACATCTTCAGTGGTGTGTAGACATGAGTGGACTTTCTTTGCAAACTGCTTCCAGGCTCTGGAACAATCTGCCCAGGGAGGCTAGGCCCTTCTCCCCAGGGTTGCATTCTGTTGTTCCTAGGCACTCTTGTATTCTACTCCCACCTTGTCTCAATGTCCCACTAGGGATGTTTTCATAGGCCCTAAAATCTTGTTCTTGTAGGCCCTAAAATTTCCATAGGCCCAGGCACTGTGCCTAAACTGCCTAATTGATAAGGTGGCCCTGCCGCTCTCCCTCCCTGCTATTTTTCTTCCAGCAAGCAAAGACATTTTTACTCCAGCAGGCATTCTTGGCACCTTGCTTGCTCAAGAGCTGAAGGTTGATTGATTTTATTGCGATTTGCAAAACAAATTTCTGTCATTATTAATCATTTTAAAAACTGGACTTATCAATCATATCTGTTTTTATTTGAATTTTACTGTTGTTCACCGCATGGAATTAGCAGAAGAGCAGAGTATACATTTAACAAATTAAAAAATACAAATAAAAACAGATGGATATATGTAAAAGAGAGAGAAACAAAGCAATAAGAGTCAAAGACCAAATACTGGCCCTTTTCGCATGGCATTTTGGAAGCGAGAGGGCCCCTTGAGCATCGCGTAAATGTGAGGAGCAGTCTGCATGACGCACTCACATTTACACGACGCTCAGGGGCCTGACGCAGAATGAGCACGGATTTTTTCATTTTTGGCTCTAAGCTGAAAATGCTGCACACGCGTGCATCGCTCCGGGGCTTCACGTGTACTCACTTGCCGTGCAAAGTCTCCTGAGCCGCACCGGTCACGCTTCCTGCCCCAGCACAGCCTCTAACTCCCAGGCTGCACTGCGGAAGGAAGGGACGGGGTGTTCGCGCAACCAGGAAGGAGCTGCGGAGCCAAAGCAGGAGGGATGCGACAGCGTTCCTTCCAAGCCTTCTCGCACGAGAACCCCAACCTAGCAGCGTGAAAAGGTATGGTGCGAAAAGGCCCACTGAGTTTGACTAGGACTACAACTGCATTAGTTCAGTGGGAAGTGTTAGGGTTAAGTTTAGGATTAGGACCTATAACGATAAGCAGTACAGACCTTGTTATTCTTGCTTATTAAGATGAGCATCACCCAGCCACAAGAACAAGTTCAAATCAGCCCCTGGCCCTATCTCAGAATCCTACTTTCTGTGTTAATCTTTTGTTAGGGGTAGACTGATCTACCAGTTTTGGTTCTTCTCTGTTCCTTATTTTTCCAGCCCTAAATTTAGATTGTTCCGAACTCTGAGAATATTTTGAAAACTGTATGGAAATTCATAAATTCTTCAGTGCATTTCTCCTTGTAGCCACATGTTTATGTGTCATTTTGCCCAGTGTACATTTTGTCCAATTTTTTGAAACCCAGTAGGGAATAGTGGTTTGACCATTGGACTATCTCTCTGAGGACCAGTGTTTGAATCCCTCCTTAGCCATGGAAACCCATTGGGTGACCTGGGCAAGTCACACTCTCTTAGCCTCAGAGGAAGGCAAAGGCAAACTTACTCTGAACAAATCTTACCAAGAAAACTCCATTATAGGTTTCCCTTAGGGTCACCATAAGTCAGAAACAACTTTAAGGCACACAACAACAGCAACAATTTTCCTAACATAATGCATTTTGGTGCTCTTTTCCCATGCTTGAATTGAAGAACTCAATGGCAAAATTCAGAAATATGTCAGTTTTGAAGGACTTGAAATTTTATTTCATATAGTAAGGTCAGGAATCAAGTGGCCCTCCAAATGTAGTTAGACTATAAGTCCCAGCATTCCAACATTCTTCACTATTGCCTTGCTAACTAGAGCTGCTGGGATTTGCATCTGGAGAGCATCATGATCGTCACTCCTGGTGTACAGTGTGAAATAGGCACGTTTGCATTGGCCTGTGTTGTAAGTCACCTTGGGTCCCATGTTGGGAGGAAGGTGGGACAATAAATTCGAAAATAAATAAATAAGATGCAAAACAAATAGATTGACCTTAGGCTACAGTGAGGGGTTGTAAGCAACCTTGCTCTTCTCTAGGGCATCCAAGTGTGCCAATATCACCAGCCTCACGTAGCTTCTCAATGGTGTCCTTAGCCCTGTGACCAGCCTCACCACCCTTGCTTCAACCAACCACCTTGCTGGTAAAACATCATGCAAGGAACAGATTGGAGACTGGAGAAATCCAGCTTACATAAAGCTCCTAGCTCTACCTCTTTGCAAAGTGAACTTCATGGAGAGTAGGGTGTGTGTGGCCCTGAGATGTGGCCTCCTTCCAAAGCTATAGACAAAATGGTAGCTGGGCCTCCCATGTAACTGAGGCAGTGCTTAGTATTAAAAGAGCCATCCAAGGTAAAGTCTGGATTAAGTAGATTCACTGCTCCAATGACAAGGAAGCCAGCAGCCACTTCTGAATAGTATGTCTCCTGGTCACTACTCACCTTCTGCCTGGATGGGGGGGCAGTAAATATCTAGATAGTAGTAATACAACAGTGATAAAGAGAGTATCCCATGATTTTTAACAGGAGTACAAAATGTGTAACATGATGAATAAAAAGAGGAAGTTATAAACAGGAATAGTGGTTTCCTGTAGTCTCATTTTCTTACTGGAATCAGCACGTGTGGAATTTTGTGTGACACAGAATTTTCTTGCCCTGTGACTTTGCTGCTTACGTGCAAACAATCTGAATGGACAAATGACCATCAATATTTGGCTGGTAAAGCAAGGAACAGATTAGTTTATCCCACATTTGTGTCCCCTCCAAAAAAAAGCTTTCTTCCTAAATTTCCAATTTCTACACATCTACACATTCTAAATATCGTGGAAACAAAAGATGAAGTGGGTGTGATCATCAGACTGAAAGACCAAGCTTCATTTTGCTCTGGCAGCAGTCCACCTACACCCTATGTTAGGACTGGGCCACTGGTGCTCTGTCTCTAATAGGTTTCCCATCTGCTATTCTCTGCTTTTATTGCTGTATAACTACATTAACTTATGGAGCTGCCTACCGAAGCTGTGGACGAGGGGTCTCCAGCCACTGCCTAACTGTATAATTCAGTTAGAAAACTGCTGCTTTCTATCCTGGTTACCATTTTCTGCTTATTTCACACAGTAAGCTAAAATGATACGGTCCTAGTGTCAAGCTGCAAAATGCATGAGTGCCAAAGGAACAGTCTTTCTAAAAACAGGAAATAGCCAGCATATGTTGTTGGCATCTGCAGGAAGAAAGTGCAGAGTTAACAACTCATGGTATATCTGAGTAGAACTGTGGAAGTGGGGGGGGGGGAGAGACATCTATCATTTCAGAGTTCCACATGCAATGTTTCATAAAAGATTGGAACATTAGAGAATAGCTGTTTCTCTGAAACATTAATAAATACTCTAAAGGCACAAGATCCCATAAGATCTTGCAAACTAAGCAGGGTCAGCCCTGATTAGTACCGGGATGGGAGACTACCAATGAATACCAGGTGCTATAGGCTATTTTTTTTTCCAGAGGAATGAACTAGCACAGTTACTTCTGAGTATTCCTTGCCTAAGAGAATCCTATGAAATTCGTAGGGTCACCATAAGTTGAGATGTCATTTGAAGGCACAAACACATTTGCAAGTACCAGCTGGAAAATGTATATCTAGGCATTGGGAGCTCTAGGGTAGGGTCACAGCCAGAGCACCAGAGGCTAGGTAGGCATGGGTCCAGAGACTTTAAAGTAGGCAAAAGTCAGATAAACGCACAAAGATGATGACAAAGAGGAGTTTGGCACATGTGCAAAGGAAATCTTTGAAAGCACAGAGCAGCAGGAGTGGGGAAACTTGTTTCTCAAATGCTGTGTGCTGTATCACCCCAAAGTCCCAGCCAGCACAGTCAGAAGTAAGGGATAATGGGAGTTATAGTCCAAAACATCTGGAGGCAACTGGTTCCCTCAATGGTGTCATTCAAATACAAAACTGAGGGCTGAAGAGCTATCCCCTATGGAAGGTCTGAGCATGCTATGAGATAACACACTCAAACTTTCTTGAAATTTGAGCCTTGTTCATCACAGGCTCACATGGGCACCAGTTCTCTTTAATCTGCCTCTCCCTTTTCCCATGGGACACTCAAACTAGACGACTTCCAACTGGACTAAACTAGGCCACTAGCACAAAAGGATCTATGCAGGATGTAGATCTCAGAAATTCCTTGACACCCTTACATGGTCATCGAAATTCATGCAAATAACATCTCCTTAAGAACTTTGCATTGTGGCCACGGCTTTGCTTTCTTATGACAATGTCCTGGGGCTCCTGGCCATCACAAACCTATTGAGGCATCAAGAACTCAGGCCACGTGCGTTGCAAAACTAGGTCAGATCAGGATCTCAGGGCATGGCTAGGTCATAGTCAGGGAAAATTGCAGTGATAATGGAGTTGCAGATGTCCCTCAACAACTCAGTCTAATTAACTTCAACCCTCTCCTTTTGTCCTCTCATCTGTCCTGCCATTAAAGATCTATCACAATTCTCACCAGTCCTTTGTTACCTAATGTTCATTCCAGACTCCATTGTCTGTTCTACCAGAGAGCCATTAATCCCTTCTCCCTCTGGGTGGAAAAAATATTTAAAACCCTGGATCTGAGTAAGATAAATCATAGTACTTTGGGATACTGACCATCACTGTGCTGCTCTGATTCTCGACATGTACTACACTTGCACTCTTGCTCTGAGCCACATCACTTCATCTTTTCACCTTTGGATAGGTAAATATCAGCTGCATCACCCTATACTCTCTCTATCCAAACTTCAGTCCTTTCTCCTTCATCTAGCCTTGCGTAATTGCAAGACTGTTTGGATCTTGTGCGCATATGATTCTTAATTCCCTGAATAAAACAAATATTCTTTGAATCTTCAGCTGATGTTCCTGCATCAGTACCAGTATACGCAGGTGTAAAAGATCCTGTTAGGTTACTCCATCTCTCAGGCCTCCCCTTTGAGTTAATATTCCCCCACTGTTTCACCGAGGCACTGGCAGCATGGGTGGACCCCTGAGTCACCCATATTTTGGAGTAACACTACTGTACCGATAACTACTCCATGAGGAGTTCAACAGTATCTTGGCTAGGCTGTGGTTCAAAAGAGCTCAGTTTGAGCTAAGACTAAACCAAGCCCAGAGAACAGTAATCCCTCCACATTTGCTAGGGTTATAGGCACAGGACCTCTGTGAAAGTGAAAAAACCCTCCCAAACCATATTTAACACAAAAAAAAGTATGATCACCATTATTCAACCCACCGTGGATTCCTTTGAGGCATCAGGGTTCCTTCACAAGGCAGAAGTGGGTGGCTGGTGGGACTTACTGGCACCTCCACTGCTCGCTCACACCATTTTAAATAGGGAATTGCAAGCCTCATTTGCAGTTTCTCAGTCTCATGAAGCTTGCAGTCCCTATTAAAAATGGCATAGGATGGCAGCAAATAATCAGTGAATAAGCTAATCCGCAAAAGTGAAACCCACGAATGTGGAGGGCTGACTGTAACATATTCACCGAGTGACCCTTTGTGATTCTACCTCAATATGTTTTAAGTATCCCCCATGACAAAGGGTGAGCAGTCACACAAAATCTTAAAACAGAGAGGTTGTCATGCTGAAAAGACAAGAGATAATGTGGCCTAGCAGGGCATGATGGAGGGTGAGGCAATGGGTGAAAATTCCACTAGTGTTTCTGATCCGGTTGGAGAGATCCAAGTTTATCTCCAACCTCCAAATCCCTTCCCCTCTGCACACACACACCGTGTGTGCTTTCCAATGGTCTGCTTCTTCATTATTTCCAAAGTCCTATGGATTTCTTTCTCTTTCTCCTAAGGCAGAGGAAATCCCTCATGTGTGCTGTGAGGATGGGTCAGGAAACAGACCAAAATAAAAATGTTCCCCGTGCCTGTGAAGTTTATTTCTTTTCAGTGGTGCTTTGCAGGCCTCTACTTGCCATATATCTGTGAGTAACCTGCCCATAACTGATAAGATAATGACATTAAGTAGGACTCTGGGTGAAATTTGTCAAGTCAGGGCTTGAAATGAACCTTATGCCTGAGGGTCAGTTTGAAGCTAAGAGATGATAAAACTCCTCTCAAGGGTTCAGCAGCTGTAAACTGATTGGCACCCTGAGGAGTCTTTCTGCACAGATGGGAGAGAGGAAGGATATATATCTTCTGGGAGTCTGGAGCCACAGAAGTGCAGAAAGAAGAGAATCCCTGGTGTTTCTGTGAAAGTTGTCAGCAAAGGGAAATGAGCAGGGGAATTAACGTCCCTCTCACAGCACTGAATAACCATGCCACTAGGGTGGTTGCTTGCACATTGCCAAAAATAAAGAGAGACATCGCTCAAAAAGAAAAAAAAAAAGACAGGAGGATGCCAATTAGCATATATATTTGTTACATTGATATTCTATCTTTCCCTCTGCCGAGCTTGAGGAAGCATACATGGCTCTCCTCCCCACTTTATCCTCACAACAACCTTGTGAAGTAGGTCAAATGAAGATAAAGTAGCTGTTTGAAGGTTATGTAACAAATGGTCTGGCTCAGCAGGGAATGGAAATTGGATTTCCTATGTACTGCTTCACCACTGTAACCACTACACTCCATGGGCTGATGAATCTTCATAAACACAGATTCAGAAATAATTACCGTAAGTTGAACTTATTAAGTTGTTATCCATCCTACTGAGAAGAATGTAATCATGTGGCTTGTATCTCTGCAGCTTAGCCAGTTTGCAGTTCATAACTGTTGAAGGGCAATTCCAAAGCTCCTGATAGATCTCCTTTTATTAACTGATATATAAATTCAATGAATATCTCCCACCTTTTGCCCAAGATGGGATTCAAAGAGGCTTACAATAATTTAAAAAAAAATTAATGTGACAAGCGCTTATTTGTCACAGATTGGCATCTAGGTTTTCAATGTTTATTTAGAGTCACTTACTAAATTTATGTTAGCATGTTTTCTGTGTTACTTTATACGCTGCATACAACTCAGCCAAGTCAGTATTTACAGAAATAAACTGTAAACAGTTATTAAGATAACGATAAGAATAATGTATTAGAGTTCATATGCAGGTCAAGGTTGGTACATTTCTTCAGTGTACTTTTTAAACAGTTCACTTGTATCTTTAGACTTGTATCTTTAGACTCTCGTGTAAAGCATGCAAGTACATATAACAGCCCTTTGGCTAAACACCCACCAAAGGCTCAAGCCCCAACCTAGGTCAATTACTCTTTTGCCTCTCACTAGGCTTCCGCTGAGAATTAAACCTCTCAATACAGTCACACTGTCTGGCTGATCAAGGGATTCTTATCCTTAGCTCCATGCTAAGGTTTCACTGAAGGCATGAATAACCCCCAGGTACTTGGCTTTATATAGCTTTTTCTCTCAGCCACAAGCCCCTCCCACACACTACTGGGCTGGGTTTCGCTCCTGAGGTGCTGTTCTGGTTGCCTAGCAACCTGCTTCCAGACTGACTTGGCACTTCAGATAACCACAACCCCACAACTACATCACATTTAAGCTAAAACATCCATTTCCAACAGTTAAAAAAATTAAACAACATTATTATTTTAAAAGTATGATTAAAAGCAGTTGAAACACTAAAACATACTTAAAAACATATTTCTCTTCATAGGGGATTTTCTCTCTAGTGTCTGTTCCATCTAAATTTGGAAACACAGCCATTCTAGATATCACTGAAGTTTATAGTTACCTGCTTTGGATTATAAACTGGCCAGGCTGTGTTACTTAAATGGGTCATGAATTACACAACATTTTTTGTAAAGCCAGGCGGCACTTTTTATGTTTGTTTGAAGGCTGGCTATTCACTCCCTTCACCATTTAGAAAGATTTAAGTGAACAACCCCTCAAACATGACCAGAGCGATAGTTGTTGTGGTGGTGGTTAGAAGGACGTCACACAACTGGGAGTAAGCTTAAAAAACTTCTGGAGGTGTCAGTCAATTTTAGCAACAGCAGCAGTGGCAACAACAACAACGGGCAGTTTTAAAAGATAAGGTAGAACCAGCGACAATATAATCTAGTACAGCTAACATCGTTTGTTAGTTTTGAACACTTGATCCTGTTTGTTTTATATTCTCAAATAGATCCAGTGTTTGTCCATCACTAGTGCAATGCTCCAGTTCACAGGGTAAATAAGAAATAGGCCCTTTCCGCACCTTACCTTCTTCTGGCACTGCGGTGCGGGGATCGCACAAGCAACCTCTGGTGAGAGGCTCTCGCGTCCCTGCTGCTTCAGCTCCGCACGAGCTGCCTGCTCACGTGAGAGCCCCACCTCTTCCTTCCGCAGCGCAGGCTGGGAGTTTCCCAAGCTGTGCTGGGGCAGGAAGCGTGACCGGCACAGCTCCAGAAGCTCCGCACACCAGGTACGTGCGCATGGGTCCCGAGAGACATGCGCGATCGTGCACCATTTTCGGCTTCTACCTGAAAATGAAAAGGTGCGCGATCGGCGCCTGCCGGCCCCTGGAGCGTCACGCGATTGTGAGTGCGTCATGCAGATCACTCCTCACAATCACGTGACACTCCAGGTGCCCTTTCTCATGGAAAATGCCATGCAAAAAGGGCCATAAACACACACGCACGCACACGCACACACATCCTCTTCATCTTCTATCCTGAGCAGGACCACTTACAAATTTGGGCCCTACCCCGTAAATGTGTTGAGTCAGATGAACAGTCTAATTATCTCGTGAGGGGAAGAGACCTGCTGTTTCCAGTGACAATAGAAGAGGGGTATGTTCTTTTATGCAGGTGGAGGTGCATGAACAAGCAGCCTGCTGTATGTTTATAACTAATGAAAACTTTGAAAAAGTGGGTGGAATTAGTAAACTTTATCTCCTCTCAATGTTTAGCTTAACTATGGCCCTTTTCACATGTGGGGGGGGGGACGGGTGAAAACACGCTAAAACGGAGCTTACCCGCAGCAGGGTAAGTCCGTCGCCCCACGGAGCAGAGTGAGCTCGCTGCTCAGCAGTCCTCCGGCGTCCCAGATGGCAGCTTCCGGTTGGTGGAGGTTCTCCACCAGCCAGAGAAGCTTGCCAGCTGGAAGCCCACCCCCGGCAGATCTGCAGGCGCACACTTGCGCGCGCCTGCAGATCCACTTTAGAGCCGGGCGACGGAGCGGCGGCAGGGCTGCGCGCTCCGTGCTTTTTAAAAACCTCGAAAAAGAGGTTTTTAAAAAACACGCAGCGCGGCTAGTTCCCGCCGCTCCTGAGTGGATTCTGGTGTGGAACTATGAAAAGTAGTCCACGCCAGTCCACTCTATGGTGTAGAAGACCTCAGTGACAGGTCGCTCTACACCGTTTTAGAAGCCCGGTATGGAAATGGCCTAGGTTTTGAAGCCTGAATAAGGCTTATAGTTTTCAAAGAAGTAAAACAAGAAGAAATGGGCCAGAACTTTTTTTTTCCAAGGGCAATTGTTCAACCCTCCCTCCCTCCCTCCCTCAACCACCACTGCTTTCATAAAGTTTCTCCAGTCTCAGATTCTTGAATGTCAAAAACATCCTTGGCAAAATAACCTTGGTTCTTTAAAAAAACAAAACAAAAAAAACCCTCTAATTCTTTCTTTCTTTATTTTTGTCATATTAACTGCATCAATTTTTATTGGTGATAATTGCATACTTCCGTTGGGTCAGAATGCTCTTTTCTGATCTACTCCATGGATATCTAAATCCCCCCATGGAATAGCCTATACTTGTTCTGCTTCAGAATATCCATCTATCTCAATAGAGAGAGGTTAAACACAAGTGAAAGTGACGGGCTTGAAACAAGGACGAAAAGGATGAGAATAAATCAGTTCCTTTTGAACTATCAGACTCCTAAAAGGCAACAAGAGAAAATAATTGATGAGAGTGAAGGATACCACCTCCCTAAAATGTTAGATAGCTAGAGCTTTTGCTGTTCTACTTATAAGTGGCTGTGGATTTTTTCTTTATCCAGAACATCACATTTTTAGCATGCAACATTTTTAGCAATAATCCAATATAAAGTTTTATCCAATAAATAAATAAATAAATTTAAATTTAAAAGTTCAGTCATCCACTCAGTGATACATTTGGGTTGTCTTAGGCTCTGGAATGAATAGTGTTGTGGAAGTGATGGGAGAATTCCTTGGTTATCAATAATGTACATTATTTGCTACATTTTGAAACTAGGTAGCCCTGCTGTATATTTGAAGGCTCCCCATTCTGCTGAGTGTGGCCCAAGACTCCTGCCGCTGTGTCTGATCTTCATCTTCCTAGCACCCTCTGCAGTAGATGAAGACCCATCAGTGGTACAGTTGTTATCTTGCTAACCTGTATGTGATACTATAGTCATTTCCACACTGCACTGTTACAGTGCTATTATTCCACTTTCAATCTCCTATGGCATCCTGGGGTTTGCAGTTTAGGGAGGGGCCTTTAGAATTCTCAGCCAAAGAGCTCTTGGGCCTCAGGAAACTACAAAGCCCAGAATACCACAGGATGGTGAAAGTGGAATAATAGCACTATAACAGTGTAGGGCAGAAATAGCCTATAACACAACATAAGAGGAAGAGAACTTGATAAAATGTTACTTAAGAACTCCTGGATACAAGTGTATGGAATGAGTAACTGAGAGCAGCCCATCCAAGCACAGAGAACTCTGTGAGGAGAGAGAAGGGCTCCAGTGGGAGGGAGGAGGCTTGAAAACAACAACTACTACTACAACAGAGAGTTTTTTGGTGGCTGGAGGGAATAGACAAATAAAAAAGTCAGTTGTGAGAGTCTCAGGGGAGTGCATGAGTTCTGGGTATGTGAGTGGATTTAAGGAAAAGGTTCTCACATAACTACATGTGAATAGTGTTAACTGTTCGGAACTAAGAGCTGGAACCTGGGAACAATCATTCTGTCTGCCATTAAATAAAATTGAACGGTTTGTTATTTTGTAAAACTGATCCTAGGCAACATCATTTACCCTGAAACAAGAGTGAGTCACACTTATCATAAAGAAAGTGAATCTAATACACACACTAATCCACGGTGAGGTCACCTGAAGTCCATGGAATCTAGGGCCATTTCTACACTACAGTTATAGTGCTATTATTCTCCTCTCAACCTCCTCTGGGATTCTGGGGTTTGTAGTTGACTGAGGCCAAAGGGCTTTCTGGCTGAGAATTCTAAAGGCCGCTCGCTAAACTGCAAACCCCAGGATTCCAAAGGATGTTGAAAGTGGAATAACAGCACCATAAATGTAGTGCAGAAATGGCCTTGATCCAAGAAGGGATTTTAAAAGGGGACCAGAGGGCAAGGTAAGAATGACAGATCTACAAGGCTAGGAACTGTTGGGCCAGCCTAAAAAGGAAATCTGTCACACTAACCTTTTTCCAAGAAGCTCAGAACATTGCTCTTCTGCCCCCCCCCCCCGTAACCTGACTAAACCCCCTGTGGTTTGCATATCCTCTGGAAAACCAAGCCATAAAAACTGGCCACCAACTTAATTTGACTCCCAGTTGCTGGAAACTTCAAAGAAAGAGTTTTTGGTTGATAACTCTGGTTCAGAAAAACAGGAAGATTTCAAACAAATCCTCACACCTATCCTTTTCCTGATCCCTGGTTACACTACCATAAAAATCTTTTACCCCATCTACCTGATTCAGCCATTTGTTTTTTTCCCAGGAAAACGTCTGCCCGCCTTGCCAGGCATGTGCGCACTATATTTTGCATTCCCTTTTTGGAACTCTAGCTAGCTTTTTCTCTCTCTGGTTTTCCTCTCTCTCTTCCTCTCACTGGCTGGCCAGCTCTTTCTCTCTCTCTTTCGGGAGAATTTCTACCTTTGACTAGCATCTTTGTCTGCTTAACTGTCCTGTGTTTTTTCGAAACAGCAGCCTTCAGGATCAGGTGTAGTATACTTGCTTTGTCCCTTTAACTCTTCCCTCTTTTAAGTGCTTCAACTCCGTAGTCCTTGTGTGCTTGTGTGAGTGAATGCTTTGTGTACATGTGAATAAACTTTGCCAATTCTACCAAATAAAAGACCATTTAAAAGGACACTTGACTTCTCTCTTTCTCATGCAGTCTGACCCCGTAAACATAGGACAAAAGATCTCGATGTGTTGCCCTGCCCTCTGTTTTGCCAAGTTGTACTCTGCTAATTTCCCCAACCTTTATAAAATTCAGGTGTCCCCCAGGAATCCCAATAGCCAAGGTAATAGCCCCCCATCTTTTCTATTCAAAGCATTCCTGTGAGGCAGATTAAACACAGAGACAGCAGCTGTGTCCCAGGGGGCCTCACAGCAGAGTAGGGATATGAACCTGGGTCTCCTGTAGGGATATAATTCTCCAATAACTTTGTTCTCAAAGGAAGGAAGAAGTAATTTTAGCCATTTTCTTCCAATTGCCTTTGCATGAAAGTCTTTGAAAAACACAGTATTCAAAGATTATTCACAGTTTGGAACTTATTCTGTGCAAAATTTCGATGTGAAATTCCATTTCTCGAGTAGATTCCACTTAAATGTTAGGAAGAACTTTTTTGACTGTACGAGCTGTTCAACAGTGGAATATACTGCCTGGGGCAGGGGCTCTCTGTCTAGGAAGGTCTTTTAGCAGAGGTAAGAAGGACATCTTTTAGGAGTGCTGTAATTGTGTATTCCAGCATAGCAGGGAGTTGGTCTAGACAGTGCTTCTCAATGCTTCCAGTGCTCAAGATCCTATGATTCTGTGAAGGTTTGAACAGAAAACATCATTTTTTTTTTCTGTGCAGGAGACACCAGTTTCTGAACAGAAAATGATATTTCCATGCAGAAAAAAAAGCTGTAGTAGGGATTTAATCTGCAAAGTTGTTTTTTTAAAAAATTTGGTATAAGTAATGTTATTTTCTGCAAAAATATGTTCATGTGTGAATTTTGATAGCGAATGCATGTCTACAGTGGAGCAGAGATCTTATTAAGGAGCAAAGACACCAAAGGCTTGGAGAAACAAACTAAGGCGTTATTGTAGGAACTCTATTCTAAGACAGAAAAGTTAGGCAGGGTACTATTTTAATCTAGCTGCATTCTAGAGAAGAGCTGTGAAGAGACTTATGGGAAGAGAAGAGGTGGAGAAAATATTCCTAAGAGTTTCAGTTTATATCACAGAGGGGTCAGGATAGGTAAAGTGAAAAGGAAGACAATGTGGGTCACTCTGATTAGCGCTATTACAACTGCCCACTCTGAGGCCTTCTTGATTCTTCAGTGCTAAGCACTGCTGCACTTCCAGCAAATTTTACACAGATTATGTCCAGAAATGTAAAGATGCTCATCAATCCAGGAAACATCAGTGTTTCCCAGCACTGGAAAAATATGTTTTTCAATATTCTATATTTTTTTAACATTAGTTCCATCTACCTCTGCTTACCAAGTCCCAGGCCCTTTCCACACCTTACCTTTTCATGGAGGTGGGGGGCGGCACTTGCGCAAGCAGCCTCTTGCGCAAGGCGGTCACATCCCTGCTCCTTCGTTGCTGCAGCTGGCTTGCCGGTTGCGTGAACGCCCAGCCCTGGCCCGCCCCTTCCTCAGTGCAGCCTGGGAGCTGTCGGCTGCGCTGGGGCAGGAAGCATGACCGGCCCGGCTCCAGAGGCAGGGCAGGTAAGTGCGCGCGGGGCCTCACAGCGATGCGCGGGGCCTCACAGCGATGCGCAACCGCGCAGCATTTTCGGCTTTAAGCCAAAAATTAAAAAATGCATGCTCGGTCCACATTAGGCTCTTGAGCATCGCGTAAATGTGAGTGCATCGTGTGGACTGCTCCTCACATTTACACAACACTCAAGGGGCCCTTTCGCTTAAAAAACGCCATGCAAAAAGGGCCCCAGTCTGGCATTCTTGTCACTATACCACACTAGCTGTGAATGGATGCTGTAATGCAATGGTTCTTTAACATTGGCCCTCCAGATATTTTGGATCTCTGTTCCTAGATGCATCAGCCAGCACTGGACAACAATCAGCTGAAACTGAAATCTGAAAACCCCAAAATGAGGAAGGAAAGACACAAGAACCACTGCTGCAATTAATCCTATGTGAGTTAGGCATGAGAGACTTAGGCTCTAATGTCTGCTGAGCTGTGAAACTGTGTGATAAGGTAACTGGCTTATAAAACCTTGCTCCATGATACAACTTGTGTGTTCATTGTAACTAAGCCCTTATCTTTACTGAGCAAAACATGGACAGCACAACTCAAACTAGGGAAATCCAAAGGTGAACACAATGAAACAGCACAGAAAAAGAAAAAGAGAAAAAGAGAGAGAGAAGGAAACTATGGCAGGAAAAAAACACACATTTGTGATATGATAACAGAACTTGTTTGTTAAGAAATCTTCTTGGGCTTCTCCATACTTCTGTAATGTTAATTTTTATTAATAGAAAAATGCTGAAGAACTCCAAACCATGGTTTGCAGTTTAGGGAGGGGCATTTAGAATTCTCAGCCAGAGAGCTCTTTGGCCTTAGTAAACTACAAACCCCGGAATTCCACAGGATGTTGAAGGTGGGCTAATAGCACTATGATGGTGTAGTGCAGAAGTGGCGTGACATATAGGGAAGGAGACCAAGGATTGCTGCATTGGTTCATCTCTGAGCAGACAGTATGATGAAAAGAGAGCTGTTGAAGTTCAACTTTGTTCCCATCTATATTGTAAAAATTCCAATGAAAAATTAAGTGTAAAACAAAACAATCAAGTTAACAATCAATTCTGTTCTTAGGGCTGGCTGAAAGAATTACCCCTGCATTTATTTTCTTTATGGAAATTTGGAATAAGTGTATATTTTGATCCAAGTATATGAAAGAAATGTACAACAGTTAGCCCATATTATGTGAGTCTATTTTTTAACCTTCACTCTAGCTGGAAAGCTGCTATTGATATCAGCAAAAATTTATGTGGACTTTACAAAGTAATAGTATCAGTTGTGCCTCTCAGGAGCAAACCTATGAAGAAAATATGTTTCCTGAAAAGCTCATGTGACACTGAAGTCCACGCTGTCTTTAATTGACCTATTTCCTGTAACTATTGGGAGCGTTATCTTTTGTGACTTTGATTGTGAAGCCACCTCTCTTCTATATGAAGTCAGCTAAGGACCAAAAAAACTGATCTATAATAAGAATTTGTGTCTGTGCTGTAGTCTGTCTGTGAGACAGTTTCAAGATTCTGAAATCTACTATCTAAAATTTGGCATGGATACTAAAGGAATCTAGAATTATACACTTTGGGGTCATTTTGCATTTAGAATGGCTCGATCAATGTTAGTTAATTAAAATCTGTCTGTAACCTGTGGCACCATCTTCATTCATTAGATAACAGACTCACCTGAATTCTCCTAAATCTGCAAAAGAGCAATACTTTTATTGGAAAATCAAAAAGCACAAAAAACATTATGTAAACTTTTGAAGCTCTACTGGCTTCTTCATCAGGCAAAAGATGCTAAAAAAAAAAATTAATACAGGAGAAGAAAAGTGACAACGTCAGAGTTAGCAGGCCTACATTTTGTATCAGATGCTGTTTCTGTTATAGTTCAGTTGTTCTGAAGGGATCTCAGTCCAGGCAAAGGCCACTCCTCTTCTGGCCATATAGGGACTGAGACAAAGGACAGTAAGCTTCATCTCTTGAATTTCTGCCTGTCATGCTGCTGGAAAAGGCTCATGAGCTCTGGCAGGAAATTAATTGCCCTTCCACTAAGGCCAGAACATAAAGGGAGATTTCCTTCTCATAGAGCAGGAATCACAGATAAATTCTCCTGTAATAGTGTTACCCTGTTTACTGGGGGTCCCATGAGGGACACCAAAATGTGCTCAACAATAGGTGGGGAAGATTAGCTCTGAGCACTGCTTTAGCATTACGAGAGGCAGGGTAACTTAGCAGGATCTTGAACCCTATGTCTACGGGGTCAGGCTGAGTCAAGGAGCACACAGAAGTTGAAACAATAAATGTGGTTTTATTAAAAACACAATCAAACAGTGTATGCGGCACACTCACACAAGATAACTAAAGAAATAAAGGTTGGAGTGGGATAGAGGGGTTTTTAGAGGAGTTTTTGGTTTGGGTGATACTTCACCTGTCCTGAAGCCCAGTTGGAAGCGGAGAAGCTGGGGAGCGTGGATCTCAGCACGTGGAGCTGAGGGGAAGGCTCACTGGACCAAGCGATAGCAAGGCGGGATGGAAGCCAAGAGTGATCCAAGGGAGCGCTCAAAGTCAGGGGTTTTTATAAGGAGAATTGTGACCACAGGCTAGGTCAGACTTGGGGAAAACAATAGATTTGGGGCTGGAGACAAAGCCTCCGAAAGGTCAGAATTTGAATGATTGAGTTATAGCCAAATTGTCAATAGGATAGCTGGTATGCAAACGCGGAGTACTTGAGCTTTGTATAGTCAGATCATCAAGCTGCCAGCACGGGGCAGAGGATCTTTTGAAAGCTGCATGCATACTTAAGGAAGGTACTTGGCTTGAGGTCTCCTAAAACTGCGAGTCGGCTATTTCTGGCCTGCTTGTATTGTGTTGGAATATTACGGCGATTATTGGCCGAGCCTGTGTGCATGCTTGTCCAGGGGCCTCGCAAGCACATGGAAGGGAATGGGTCTGTGAGACCGAATTATTAATATCAAGAGATATCTTTTTATGTCCCCCAAAGCTCAGGCTAGTCAGGGCAGTAACAATAGTTTCATACAGATGTTCATTAGAGTATGAGAAAACCAACATATTTCAGTGTTCAGCTTTTAGTTTGGAGCTGCATACCAATATACTCCTGTAAGAGCAGAGTAATGGAGGAGGTAGCATTATTCCTTAGTAAACAGATGCAGTTCTGTTCTGATGCACTTCTGTTCTGAAGTGATCATTTTAATGGAGGAAGGGGGAAGAGATAGGTTTCCATGTGTTGGAGCTCAAATGAGGAAAATCAGCTTGATTTTGTCATCCAGTCCTGACAAAAGCTCTGTTCAGAATATTTGCCTGAATGTGTACAGAGCTAAATGGGCAGTGGGGAGGTGAGCACACAACCAAGCCCTACCTCCACTTCCTCAAACAGCCAGCATCATCAGAGACCTTTGTGTATGGAGAGCAAGGTCTGCAAAGGACTTGGACACCATTACAAAGCCATCATGACCAGGAAGACTGTCAAGAGAACTGTGTTTCAGCTCAAAACTAGGGTGTGTCTAAAACAAGCCAACTGCAAGCCATAAATCTGAAAATTATACTGGGACAGAAATGGGAAGACAGTTTTGTGGAAACATTGTACTGTTTCACTGAATAGACCAGGGATATTCTTGATAATCCAAAACATCCCACTTGCTTTTGAAATGCCTCAGTTTCTCTCTCCTCCTCCCAATTTCCCTCTTTATCCTCAGTTTATCAGTACTTCAGTTGGCACAGACTAAGTACAAAGTGCAAAAGTAGTTGGTACTCTATTAACTCAGCAGGGAGGAAATCAGAGGCGGGGGGGAATCTTGCCCTTCCCAGTAGGCTCAGGCAAAAGCAAACTGCTGCATCCTCTCCCAGTTTGTGTCTTCTTCCTCATTAACAGCTTGTGCCAACTTGACCATTGCTTGACCATCTTGCTTGACCACACATGTCTTTGTTGTTTCAGCAAACCACAGGGAAGATTGACTCTGTGGTTTAGATGTTAATGCTAAACCATGGCTAATTAGAAAAAGGAGTGAAGGCTTCTAAAACTGCCTGTGGCCACACTGGAAACAAAGAGAGAGAACATGGCTTCAAGGCTTGCACAGTGACACTTCCATTAAACTATGGCCTAAATCCAATTGCTAATCCTAGCAAAGGTATACACGCTGACTCAACGGGATTTGTATATAACAATTAATTTACCATTCAGCAACTAATTTAATTAATCTCCTCTAGTTTATCATGCTATCCGAACACAGTCTTTCTCTTCCTTCACCTCACTCAAGAAACCTACCAGTGGCTCCAGTTCAGCAAAATAATGGTTTGTACATGGCAGTTGCTTTGAGTGAATCAGATCCCGCTCCTCATCCAGCACTCAGATTTTCTGTAGGAAGGAAGTCCCAGTCCTGAGGTGTGATGTGTTCCTGCTTCTGAATGTGCAAAGTTCATCACTAATTCTCCTTTTTCTTTCAAAGAATACATGCAGCCCATCACCTTCCCTGTGAAAACTAATCTACATCTTCCCTGCCAAAAATAATCTATTTGACAGAGCAAAGAAGGCATCAACTACAAAAGCTGCACAGTTCTACGTAAGTTTGCCAATATTTTTACCAGTCTCCAGAAGCAGACATCCATTGCTTCACAGAGAGTACTAGCTGATAATCTTTTATCATGTGCTGGGCAAAGTTTTATTTGTTGATTTCTGCAAATCGATGTAGTATTAATGAGTTTACAAGCAAGCCAAGCTTCTCTTTTTTTTCTGACAAGTTGGCAAGTATACTGCACTGTTAATATATCCTATCTGTATAGTCTTCTAGATGATTAAGCAGTAATGATTCCATTTTTTTATCCCTTCAAGGAGGTGTTGACAGGGATACACCTAATTTTCCAGGTAACTGATCTTTGTCTGTTTCCCATCAAGACATTTCCTTTAAATGGTTTTATTACATCTTGATGTTGCTAGGAGACATGGTCTTCTTTCTTTCTTTCTTTTTCTAAAACAGTGCAGCTGAAAAATTAAGCAAGATGAGAGATGCACACAATTAATATGAAGCATCAAATTTGTAGAAGGCTTGCTTGTGCAACTGAATGTTTTAAAGAAAAGCCCTGGGGAAAGAAGATGAATAACAAAAGTGTATCTGAACAGATCTACTTTGGCAGGCAAGCCACTTCCTCAGATCAAAATGTCCAATTATAGGAGTGAAATGGTTTTCTTGAGGTTAGTGAACTAATTCTACAAGAGACATGCCATTTGTAGCAGTATGAAGCCTGGAGTCACATTACACAGATGATCCAGGGGAAGAAGGGATGCCAACTTGCTTCATTCCTGAAAAAGCACCTTTCATTTTGAGTGATTTGGGGGGTAGGGTGCTTGAAAATGCATGAAAAATTATTCTATAATTTAAGAATGGAAAAGGAATTCAGTCTGACAAAACCAGACTACCTCCAACATGAGTCCCTAGAGGTATAAACAGAGATAATGTGAATCCAAGAGAGCCAGCATGATGTAGTGGTTTGAACACTGAACTATAGTCCTTGAGATCAGGGTTCTGTTCCCTGTTTAGCCAAGGAGATCCACTGGGTGACCTGGGGTGTGTCTCATACTCTCAGCCCTAGAAACGTCTGTGAGAGGTTCACCTTAGGATTGCCATAAGTTGGAAATGACTTGAAGGCACACGCACAACAACAACAACAAGGTGAATCCAAACATGTATGGTTTCTATTCTCTGTGTTCAGTGAAGGCTTTAAATCTGTTCTAGGCTTTTATCTGAATTTTACGGGGATCAATCCAAGTTGCTGAACTTACAGATAGGGTTTGTCACCTTCAACAGCAATTTTAAATTTGAGACTAAGTCTGAACAGATTCCTCATCTCACTGGCATTGAGGTCACCAGCCATCCCTATCTATGTTGTTCTCAAGTTCTTTTCTTGAATGGTAATTCTGCCATCTTGCACTATGCTGTGCTTCAGACAGAGGGCAGTGCAACTTGAATTCTGTCTTGTAACTTCACTATACAGCTAAATGTTATTGCAATGCTGTATTGGCTGCGATGGTAAGAAGCCCTGCCCTGCTAATGTGATCACAGCAATAGAGTGGGAATGGGAATGCAACACAGAGGTGCTGGAATAAAATGCATTTCATCCTGCAAGGAAATTGGAAAAATACTCTGCACCAGCCTGTTGGACTAAATTTATTTACATGGCATTATTTCAGGTACAGCACAAAGAGGAATGTTTAGAGAGAAACATCATTGTTGTCACGGTCATCATTATCATTGTCAGCAGCAGCAGCATCCTGCCAATGATGGGAATCAAGGTGGCTTACAAAGCATTTGAACCAGGTACAGATTAAATGCATACAAAAACATCAGTATATTTGCAGGTGTGGGTGTTACTGAAAAAAACTGAAGCAAATTATAGAGTTTAAATTATTTAGAATTCTTTATACAACAATAAAAATTGAAAAAAATGATAGAGTTAAAATTATTTAGAATTATTTGTAAGACAATTTTGTTTTTTTAAAAAAAATCAATAAAACAGCACAACAAATCATTAAAAGCCCATTGTGAACAATTCCTAAAACCCTTAAAAGGACAGTTTTCACTGGTTGGCAGAAGGAGAGCAAGGAAGGAGCCATCCTAGCCTCTCTGGGAAGGGAATTTGAAAATGTGAGAGCAGCTACCAAGCTACTATGAAGCCCCCCCCCCCTTTTTTCCACCAAAACAGTCTGAGAAGGTAATGGGACAGAGAGAAGGGATCTCTCCCAAGTATCTTAGAGCTCACATAGGGATAAAATAAGTATCTCTATGGGGACCTAAGCCACAGATGCTCAACAACTGCATGTCATTCTGGTAGATTTGTCTGAAGAGGACAAAAGGTCATGTATGGCATTAATAACCCAGAAGCCTCTAAAAAAAACCCTGAGTGAACTTGGAACAAATATTCTGGAAGTAGGGGCAAATTTGATCTTGTCTGCTTTCAGGCAGCTTGGATAAAAATAATCTCAGAGTTGAATATGGATACAGAATCATTTGCTTAGAAACAAACTCGAACACAAGCACACAGGAGGGTTGTGAAGGTTCCTTGAAGGTGATCGATGCTGGTGAGTCACGAAGACTGTCCTCTGGAATCAAAGTGTCCTAATTATAACCTCCTCTACCAACCCACCCATCCAAGGCATGGTCATGAGCTTGCTGAGATCCAGTGAATTGTAGGGTTGTGGGAAATGTACACAGAAGTTCTTGCTTCTGATAAAAGATGCTGTCTCAACATATTGAGACAACTTACAGAAAAAACTGCCAGTCTCTATGAGAATTCTCACCTACCATGTGAGAATGAGACAAGGAGAGTTTTCTTTTTCACTGAGTGTAATTCACTCCCAAATATTTCTACACAAAACAACCTGTCTCTTCATTTTAGGAAGGAAAGTGTGCACACAGGGGACACAGCAGGACTGGCTGATTGATCAAAAAGATGCAAAACCCCCAATTTTTAAAAGTCCATGCATCAAGGGAGCAGCTATGCTAGCTTAGCAGCACACTTTGTGAAAAACAACATACTTGCAAATGGAAAAGCTCTTAGGCTTTCAAGCTTTCACAACCAATAGAAAATACCTCACCTATCTTGCAGTTAGGGGATAGGAAATGCTGTTTCTTCTTCTTGCACAAGAGAATGGGACATGCAAGGAATTGCATCCTTAGAAAATTGAGGTTTCAACCTGCTTGGAATTTCCTTCAGCAGCATAAGGTTTGGACCGTACGTTTCACTACAGGTGTGAAAAGTAGGGTAGGAAAAAAAGGGGGTTTGTTCCCCAGGATGCTTTTGATACCGTTTTGAAAGCACACTTTATACCTCAAAAATTGTTGAGGGCAAACAGTCAGCACAATGCCACTTGAAACTGAACAGAGTTTCTCTGTAGCCTCTGGCTCTTAGCTCCTGAGATGTACAATCTGTATTTGTTTGTATGAACTCTGTTGATATTTAAATGAGATGTTTGCCATGGAAACCACAGAATCTCAGTGCATATTCTAGTTATAAGGCAGGCTGCCTTTTCAAAGGGCATTTTCACATAATCTGGATCAACTTTGTTCTAGCACAACACAATGCTGCATCAGGTAAATTTTATGGCTTGCATATTCATGGAACAGGCATTCAGGTGGCAACTGGGTGGTGAGTTAGGGCATCCATATGACCACATGACCTTACTGGTACCATTCATCTTAGTATATGTTTGCAGAATTATTACAAGCTCATATTCCTTTCAGTATCTGACTTCAAAGAACACAATGATGCTTTATTACAGAGCTCCGAGCTCAAATAGCACAGTTTAAAGGAATGGATAGTGGGAAAATATTTTATGAAATCCCTGTATGATTCAGTTTACATATGATAAGGCTGACATTTTGTAATAAGGGTTCAGTCTTTATGTGTGTCAGTGTCCCACATTCCAAATTCCACAAAAGCAAGGCAACATATATAAAGCTGCCTTGAGTCCTTGTTTTAAGGACAAGGCAAAGCATAGATAAAGATGGTTGTGGAGGTGATAGACTCTCAAAAACTGCAGAACATATTTCCCATTACAATGCCATCTTCAATGTGAGAAGACTGAAAAAAACCCTGGAGAACGAGCTGTAGAGCATGGAGAGGGAGACATTCTGTGACAAGATAGCTCAGAAATAAAACAGCAGAATCCCAGAACTAGAGCAAGCGTAGTGTAGTGGTCTGAAATATTGGACTATAACTCTGGAGATCAGGGTTCAGATCCCCACTCAACCATGGAAACCGACTGAGTGACTTTGAGCAACTCACACTCTCTCAGCCTCAGTGGAAAGCAAAGGCCTGAACATGCCTGGCCAAGAAAACTCCATGATAGGTCTGTCATAAGTCAGGAACAACCTGAAGGCACAGAAAACACTTAACAACGGAGATGTTCTTTTCTATTTTCAAATGCTATTTTAAATGCTGTTCCTGAGGGTCTCAGAACTTTGCAAGGAAGATACATACTCTGATCTCAAAGCTACTCCATAGGGACTCATTTAGGAGGAAATTTGTACATGTGCAAAGAAAATGCTTGTTTACAACACTACTCTGAATCTGGAGTACGGAATGTTGTACACACCATGTGATTCCCAAGTGAAAGACTGTGCTGTCATAGCAACACATTAGTCTCCCCACTGTCACTTAATTGTCTAAAAGGAAAGACACTTTAAAATACTTTACCTGAACCCAGGGGCTGGACAAGGTGAACTTCAAGTCTTTTCTGAACACTCTCGTTCTTTTCCTTTATAGCAGAACAGAGACGGGTTTTAAACTAGGTTAATTTTTCTCCACCCCCAAGAAAACAAAAGAAAAAGTACAGGCAAGGAGATTAATGTTATGAGGAAGAGGAATCTAAAATATAAAAGTGTTATGAACAGTCATTCTCAGTCACTCTCTCCTTCCTGTTTCTCCTTTGCTCTTTGGACACAGCTCACTGACCAATTCTGTCAATGAGATCACCAGAACACAAAATGAGATAGCCCTGACCCACTTCCATGTCATTACTTGCAAGCTATCTCAGTAAGAGCAGAACATTATTACCAGAAGCAAAGGGGAAACCATTGAGATGGACGCCAGTAACAAGATGCTAGTTTTGTAAAGGATGGTTTAGATAAACTTGGATTCCTCTTTTTCTTTTTTAAGATAAAGCTTATTAGATTTGTACATGCAAGACTAGCTTTAGCTGCCATCCCCTGAAACAGATACTAGGAATATACATAAAAGATGTGAGACTAATAACATAAGGGCTTGGTATTCAAAAGACATTTCTTAAAGGAGTGGTGGTACAAAAAAGAAGAAGAAGAAGAGGAAGATGTTACTAGCTTCCAAAGTAGCCAGGGTTTTCTTTGGGGGGTGGGGTCCCGCATGTCTCAACAATTTCTTCTAAAAACTTTGGAACTCATCTGCCAAGGTTTCCCGTTTGCTGAACTCATTTATAACAAGACCCTAGAGGTTTTAGGTTACAGTTCTTGCTTACGAAAATCACTCTCAGAATCACATAAAGCTGATCATATTCCCTCTTGCAGTGTGGCCAGTTGGAGATTGTTGACAGAGACTAGTTGTTTAGCCCTGAGGTTTCCATCATATTATTTTTCAGGCTTCTTGATAATTGGTTCTTCCTAAAAATTGCCAGAATGTCTAGCACGTAATCAAATCCAGGCAACTGTTAGTATGCACTTTGGGCCTGTCTTCCTTCCTTCCTTCCTTCCTTCCTTCCTTCCTTCCTTCCTTCCTTCCTTCCTTCCTTCCTTCCTTCACCAAATTTCCTGGCAGCTCTCTGTCCCTGAACTTTTAACAATACCTTCACATTAGCAGTTAACTGTGCTTATCTTTGTAGCTGATTCTGCCCCATCAAATTGCTCTTAAGAGACAAAGCAAGAAGAGGCACAGTAGTCTTAAGATTTCCATTTTCCTACAAAGTCTGGTCCACATATGCTGCGCTGGTTCCATAGCTGGCTTCATCATCTCTTATATGAATGGAGAAGAGCTAAGCCTGAGCCAAAGCCTTCTAAAACACATGGGGAGATGTGAGATACCAATATGCTACAGGTGGTCATCCAGACTTTGGCCCTTTCCACACCTTACTGCATCCTGCGATGTCCCAGCATAATCCTAGCAGTGCCTTAGCCAGGATGGGAGTGTGTACCGAATGCTCCACTCCACTCCACACCCAGCCAGCTGCTAGCTGCATTGAGGAAGGAAGCACCTTGATAGTGCTTCTGCCCTTTCTGCACAGCTCCAGCTGATGCAATCATCACAGAAAAGGGGCTTATTATCTGATTTTTTCTGGTAATAGTATGATGTGCAATTGTGATGTCTGGGGATGCAACAGGAACAGGATCATGACAACGTTATGTGGTAGCACGCATCATGGACCAGCTTCAACGCATCCCCATGCCAGGATGGGGCTGTAATGCAGAAATGGCCTTTGTTGTTAATACAACTAGCCAGTATAGACAGCACAGTTCAGCTCTAGCCAGTATAGACAATGGAAAGACTGATGATAAATCCTATTCAACAATTTTGGGAAGGCCGCACACATACTCTTGCTCTATTATATATAGAGTGAGCGCATCTAGACAACTGGACTTAGGGAGGTCACAGGAAGACTGTCTCACATGGGAGATGCTTATCTTTCCCAGTGGTGCTGCCAGATCACAACTTTAACAAAAGGGCTGATACTTTGGACCGGATAATGCTATAAATAACCTACTTATTGCAGCATGCCTTGCCGCTGAAACTCTTACAGATATGATCAGGTGCAGAAGATTCAGCCGAAGAAGAGAAATCAGGCACAGCAGTCTCAAACTTTGGCTGCTACAGATGAAAAAAACAGCCTCAGTTCCTATACTGGACCAATTGGACAAGTAGGGAGAAATGGATCTGATTAATCCCATTTAAAGGCAGATCATGGATTTTTTTTAACCTTGCTTGGAAACATGCCAGTTAGGGGATTCTGGGAGTTGTAATCCAACAAGTAACTTTCCCAAGCTCTGCCTGATATCCTGGAGCTATTGGGTGTCTCCAGGCAGAGGCCTTGTTGCATTACTAGTCAAAAGACAATGGCCATTTCCATACCGGGCTTCTGAAATGATGCAGAGCGACCTCTCACGGAGGTCTTCTACACCATAGAGTGGACTGGCGTGGACTACTTTTTGTAGTTCCACACCAGAATCCACTCAGGAGCGGCCGGAACTAGCCGTGCTGCGTGTTTTTTAAAAACCTCTTTTTCGAGGTTTTTAAAAAGCACAGAGCGCGCAGCCCTGCGCCGCTCCGTCGCCCGGCTCTGACGCGGATTTGCAGGCGCGCACAAGTGCGTGCCTGCAGATCTGCTGGGGGTGGGCTTCCAGCTGGCAAGCTTCTCCGGTTGGTGGAGAGCCTCCACCAACCGGAAGCCGCCATTTGGGACACCGGAGGACTGCGGAGCAGCGAGCTCGCGCTGCTCCACGTGGCAACGGACTTACCCGGCTTCGGGTAAGCTCCATTTTTGGGCGTTTTCGTCCGTTTCCCCACACACACACGTGGAAAGGGCCAATGTATAGCTATTCCATTTTTCCTCCCTTGATGAATATCCTGCAGTTAGAAGGAAAAAAAAGGGTGAAACACAGGAGAATTATATATGGAAGAGAACAGTCTATCAGGACCTAATAAACATGAATTAACTCTTTCAGTCTCACCAGGCAGTTGTTAATGTTTGGCTGCAACGGTGATAAAGATTCTAGAAACCATCTTCTCAGTGGCAGGTGCCAAACCTACAATGTAAGAATGATTATTTCTTCCCAATCTGCAAGAATATGGGCATTTTTGACAAACTTTCAAGTACTATTCATACTTTGGGACTCTATTTGTTGCAAATTCAATAATACAAATACACAGACATAAATATATACGTATGTATGTATGTATGTATGAATGTATATGTGTGTGTGTGTGTGTGTGTGTGTGTGTGTATGAATTTCCAGTGCAAAAGACATGTCTTGCAATAGAAAAAATGTTTTCTGTACAAAAGCAGTATTTTTGTGCCAGTGTATTTCATGTAAAACCATTGCTTTCTGCAGATGCCAGGCCAGCAACTGTGAGGAGACCATTTCAGAACTCTGATGCCACCATTGAGAAGAACTTCTTCCTTGAGACCGTATGACTCACATTAGATGGCACAGAGGATCTTAACGTATAGTTAGGCTTATGTTGTGACAAGTGATCCCTCAGTTCGGCCCAAATCAATGGGCTCTGAAGGTTATCATCTTCAAATTCTGCCTGAATGATTGCATTTCTTCATCCTGTGTCATCCTTTTTTAAAAAAATTGGCTACACTAGAGTTTGCTGAACTACAGTGAACAGAAATAGTCTAAATTGAAATGAGAGGATTACCTAAACATGGTGAAATTGCAGAACAATTGTAGGGAAAAGAGAAACACCAGGAGCAACTATTAATTTCAGATTAAGACTGTGTCAAGGATTGAAGGCTAATCCATTAAACTAAAGTGGCTTTGATATGAAGCTAATGTGAATCAATGTCAGGAAAGTCAAATTATGAGAAGTTACCAATCAATTTCATTGCTGAGATCAAACAGAGGTCTGAGAGCTTTTGATAGGATTATAATGAAAGTCAATAGGAGAAATATGAAGCCCCTGATTCCTTTTCAGTTAATATTTGATTGGATTATGGGGAAGGGAAAGGATTACACTGTTTTTTTTTTTAAAGGGGATCATTGGGAATTCAGTACCATTCCCAGAAATTCAATTGCTTTAATAAGCATTACAGCTGGTTACCTTTTGCGGTTCTTCACCACAAAACCCAGTCAGCTAGTACTTCCTTATTGCAAGTGCACTCAAACATGAATGGATGAAGGCACCGAAGCTCCCTGCATGTAGAAAGTTCCAGGTACATTTTTTTACATCTTCCTTTTTAAAAAAGAGAAAGAATTAGATCAAAGTGGGAAGCTCTGGGGCTACATTAACCCCTAGGAGACCACCACACACCCTACCACAAAGGCAATGTCTTTGCCCCCAGTTGCCCCCTGTAACCATACTTTTAGACCCACGCACCCCAGGCCATTTTAGGTTCATGAGAGGCCTTTTTCTTTTTCAAAACAGAAAGTGAATAGAAGTCACTTGGTTTACTTCATTTTTAAAAAAAAGGAAGAGAAAAAGGCCTTTTCTGGGCCTAAAATGGCCCAGAGAGGCTCCAAAACATGACAAAAATGCCTCGCATACCTGCTAAAGGGCATGTGGAGGCATTTGGGAGCAATGTCAGAATATATTGGGCAGACATCTCAACAGTCCAGTGAGTTTTAATAGTGATGCCTTAGTTGTCATCTCAGGCTGGAACTACTTCCATTCTGATGTTCAGACACATGTCGTATAACATTATGTTGGCATGATAGCTGTATGTCAGGGGTAGGCAAATGTGAAAGAGATGGTGGCCATTTTCCAACACTGCACCCCTTCCAAGAGATGCATTGGTATGACCAATGTGACTGAAAATGATGTCACAGCACTGCCAGTTTCGTTTCTGGCCAATTTTCAGCCAATTTGGAGTGTAACTGGTTTATCCAGGGGGGCTTGGGGATATACTTTGTGTTTCTTTAAAGTGATTTAGGGGCTTTGGAGGGGGAAATTGCCTATTTTTTAAAAAAAAATGGAAGCAGAGAAATTTGGTGGGATTTGAGGCCTCCACAGGTCACATGCAGCCCAAGGTCTGCACTTTTACCACCCCTACTATAGATCATCTGAATCCTTTTTGGTAGGTTTTCACATCACCTTGTCAGCATATAGAAATGTATACCCATGTAGTGTCAACGTGGTGTAGCAGTTTGAGCACTGGACGACAACTCTTCTGGGTACTGGAAATCCACTGGGTGACCTTGGGTGCATCACACAGGCCATTTCCACACTGGACAGTTATAACACTATTATTCCACTTTCAACATTCTGTGGAATCCTGGGTTTTGCAGTTTAGTGAGGGGCCTTTGAGGATCAAATTAACATTTCAAACAGCCAGGAATGTTACACTTTGGAGGCATGCATCCCCAGATGAGAAACCCATCTTACAGAAAACTACAAGGATGCCTGGCTGTTTTTTCTTTGAACTACAAAGCTGAGATCCAGCTTCATAAAAATGCAGCCATCTGGTCACCAGGACATTTTTTTTTTTTTTAGCTCTGTTCACCATTATAACTAGGACCCCTTTTTCTCCTCCATTTTGGAGTTCTCCCAGACTTGCAAACAATGCTCTGCCAGTGGAAAACTCCCCTCAGCCCTGCCCCCGGAGGCTGAGTTGGGCTTTTCGCTTGTCTTTTCCCAGCCAAAGACTTCTGGATTGGTACAGTATTACCCCAAAGCCCTTCTGTCTCTCTCTCTCTCTTAATGTTCACTTCTTTCTAAATTTCTGTAGCCTTGTATGCTTGTGGGAGTGAGTGCAGCTGAGTGATTGTATGGATTTTAACATCTATTTCAATAAAATACTTACATTTGAACAGTTAGCATGATTCTCTGTGATCCAACTCTGTAAAGCTGGGCTCAAGATCCCTAATTACCCTGTACTCTTTGCATTGCTATAGCAGTGTTCATAGCTAATTTTCCCCACAAGTGATAATTTTGACAGGCGTTAGGAATCCCCCTAAGGGACCCACAGCAAGCTGGGTAACAAGAGCACTATAACAGTCTAGTGCAGACATGGCCACACTCTCAGCCCTAAGAAAACCCCATGATATGGTAGCCTTAGGGTTACCATAAGTCGAAACAAGTTGAAGGCAGACGACAACAATAGGAATCTCTCGAGTTATATGGTTTTCTGCACAAATTGAAAGGTGTTGGTAACTAACTAGCCAAGAAACTTTTTTTACTTTCATGTGTCCTTAAAAGTCTTCCTTCACAAAGAGGAATGGACTCTGGCAGTGTGATAAGGCTTGAAAAGAGAAATGGAATTGTTCCCTGGTCTTTGCTTCTGTCTATACCAATCATGCTGTCTGCTTTCCAAAACTAGTAGCTACTCCACTGTTCAACATTCCCTATGCCTCAAATCCATCTGGAAACCATAGCAAATCAGGACTTCTGGGTAGCAGCAAGATGACAGCCACCAGTATCAGCTTAGCTTTGCCATTGGTAAGCACTACTCCCACTTTGCCTCCCACAAATGGGAGATGGCACTTTGGTTTGGCTTGAAATTAAAAAAAAAAATCCGTAATACTCAGGCCCTTACTGTATGAAGTCATCATCCCACTAAAGCCACACATTATTCCTGGTCCAGGACCCATGCTACCAAACAACATCATCCCTAACCAGCTGCTTTGCCATCCCAATGAATTTCAAATCAGCCCTTTTTCATTACTGGAAAAAATCCAGTAATGGCCTTCTTTTCCACTACAGTTCATCAGCTGGGCAAGTGTGATTTCCCAATTGCGCTTCCTGTTGTCACCAATCCAGGAGTGCCCAGTGTGTGAGCATACCCAGTTGTCCTTCCCTCAACTACTTCCATGGTATGGCAAGTTTGGAATCTTATCACCTCTCTGTATTTATTTTAACTTTCTCCTTTGAGTTTTTTTTTATTACATATTTTAACATTATAGTGCAAAAACACAATAGCGTACAGGCATGTCATAACATTACAATCTTTCTGCAACACCCCCCGCAACCAATCATGAGCTGTGGGGCAGGGAAAAAGACTTGCCAATGACACTGCAATGCAGAGGGAACACCAGTGGCAATAATGCTACTCATCCGCTTAAGTCGAAAGAGTGCAGTAGAAAGAGTTCAGAACCTGATACCAACATGGAAATGGCAATGCTGGGATTTAAAAAGAACAATGTGCTATTAAGGCATGGTGCGGTGAGGGCCTCAGTTTCTTAAATGACAGCCACCATCACAACACATCATAGTACTAGGTGAAGCTCCGTAGGGAAAGCATTTCAGACTGTTTCTGCTGTAATGGCCATTCCATCTTTCCCTTGTATTTAACTTCAAACTAGTGGTAAACAAAAAGAAGGGACTCTGATGAAAATCATCACAGACAGAAAGTAATATTTGGGCTATGTGTAGATTACCCCCACCACCACCACCCTTTTCACATTACGCTATCACGGACTTTTCTCAAAAGAGTTCAAAGCCTTCCACTGTTTCTAAACTGCTAGATAGTTCTGCTAATTTCTTGCCAGTTCTGCATGCCTAGATAAATATAGTTATAGCTGTGACAATAAGAAGCAAAAAGAACCTGATCCCGAAGTATGACTTTTTTTTTTTAAGCTGACCGTAGCGGACCCTCTAGCTTTCATGTTGAGACAAACATTTTTCACCCTCTTATCTGCGAGGGTAAAAGGCTTGTAAAGGCTTTGTCCACAAGGTACCGTGCATTAGTTTTCAGAGATAAAAGGCCCCATCGTCTTACATCCCCAGTCTGTGACCATGGTTGCTGGGTACCGCAAAGCAGTTAAACATAAAGAGGCATTTCATGTTTGTAAGCCATCCTCTAAAGTCTCTCCCCTTCCCCACCTTCTTGCTCTGCAAGCTCTGAATTCCCAGAAGCATTCTCATTTGATCATTATCAACCTCTATGTGTCTAGCTGTTCCTCCAGTGATGCTGTAGGAATTTTAGGGATACCTTAGAGCTGGTGTCCAGAGGAAAGCAGTAAGCCTTTTGTTTTGTTTTGTTTTGTATCAGTCTCCACAGAAATGGTTTCCGTGGCAACAAAATTTACAGGAAGCATCCTGGTACTCCTATCTGACTAAAATCCCCTCCACATGGTTTATTAGTCAATGCCTAGCTTTTGCGCAGAGCATTTAGTTCTGACCTAGGGCTTTATTCATAATGTGGACCTCACTTCCGCCTACTCCACACAACCCACCAGCAGCCACACCGCAATTCAGAATGGCAACGGCCCGATTTAGAAGGACAGGCCGATACTTTACGGAAAAACTCAAAATAAATTACTTCTGGAAGTGAAATGTAGTCTTTTGTTCTCTGAAAGGGGATCTTTAACGTATAGTTAGGATGGTAGGGCCAGCGACAATGGGTTGATTTTTGCTTCTAAATAGAGCCCGAGTGAGAAATGCCGCTATTGCTGATTGGCAGCAGATGGAATATTTGTAGCCCCGGTAAGAGGAAGGGCTCATGAATTCTTCTCGTCTCAATTCAGAATCAGCTCAGTCATTGTGAGCATTCTCGGGAAGCTTTTCAGGAAAGTTTCAGGTCTGGATGCAAGACAGAAATTGTTGTTTGCACATGAAACCTTTCTAAGAAATAATCAAGGGGTGTGTGAATGTGGAAGCTGTCTGATACTCAGTCAGATCCTGGGCCCATCTGTCCCATTACGGTGAACTCTGATTAAAGACTGGGACATTAGGTTTGCAAATTAATTTGATCATACTGTTAGAGACTGAGAATTGAATTCATTACCATCAATATTAATAACTGAAATACTTTAATTAGTCAGTTTCCTATTAATTAACTCATTGGTTAAAACAGTTTTGGAACGAACAAAGGAATTTACAGAGAATGGGTGTCAGTGTTGATGCCAGGGACACACTTGCTATTGGAACCCTCAGAGTGCTCGTGTTGTCATTTTAAAGTTAGCTTCCCTCAGAGTGGCATTTTTCTTTCAACTGGGGCCTGGGGTAGAGGGAATTCAACATATCTGGAAACTCTTACATTGAGAAAGGCTGTCCTTAAGTGTTGGATCTTACCTTACAACAGGACATAAGTGTAAGTTCCAACACTTTAGGACAACCTTTCTCAATGTAAGTTTTGTCACTGATCTGAATCTTTCTTCCTTCTTCTTCCCCTTGCAGGTCTTGCCAACATGTAGGCCGTTCACTTTCTCTTCAAATGCCTTGTTTGTTAAAGGTTAATAAAGAAGGATGTTAAAGTTCAGTAAGGTATGATGTGGTAATTTCAACAAGAGGACACTGATCCACTGAAAATACAGCGATAATGGGGTAACTACAAATCATACAGTGATTCAAGGGAATCAGTTTTTTTTAAAAGCCTCTGAGCATATGCAACACTTTTTTTTTGTACAACTGAACTACCGCATGGTTTCTTTCCACTTATCAAAAGGCATGATGTAAAAAGTGATAGAACAGATTTTGCTCATTTAGCTCAATCAGATTTCTGAGCAGATTTTTTTAAAGGGTAACACAGAGCTGGAAAGACCTGAAATTGATACCTGTATCTTCAAGTTCCAAGCTCCAACTTTACCAAAAGTCTATGCTCCATTGAAGAAGGGAGTGGGTAAAAAAATAGAATGGGAGCACTGGAGAGGGTAAAGGAGAAAGAGAGAGACTGAGAGAGAGGAAGGGAGGGAGACCTAAAGAGAAGGAAATTGAGAAGGCAAACCATTTAGTTACCCAAGTGCCCAGTACCATGTAAGCAATATTAAACACTCTAAAATAGGGCTGAGTGACTGTATGGCTGGTAGGAACTCATTTCTACTCTTTTCATGCAACACCACTACTTCAAGGCACACCAGAAGTGACGTTGAATCACTGGTCAAAATTTGGGGCCAATTTTCAGCCTAAAACAATTGTGAGGAGGGTGCTTCTGGAAGGAGAAAACATGTATGGTAGTGGGTGACTTTCTTCAGGTTTGAACTATTTTCAGGAAAAAATCACATAAAATCCATTCATTTCTTTTAGACGATCAAGGTACAGTTCGGGAACCACAAAAGTGGGGTTTATTGGCCATAGATGGCTCACCAGATACATTTCCCCACCCCTGCACTTAAAAATTACAAAAGGTTCAATGTGATTTAATTCTGAGTAGGCACAAAGAGGGCATGAGTTTAACACAATGAATTTTAAACTCCAGTTCGCCAATACATGTGACACACAGAAACAGAAGATGGGTGGAAAGCAAAATGGGGAGAAGAGAGAAATAGAGAGAAACCAAGAAGGAGGGAAATGGAGTGGTATTGAGGAAAAGGTTTCTATTAATTATCCAAGTGAGTAGCACTGTGTGAACGGCAGTAAACACACTAAAGAAGTGCAAAGGGATTTCGTTGCAGCTTGCCCTAAAGAACAATTTAAAATATAGCCAATTACTCAGTCATATACCAAAAGGAGGAGGAGGAGGAGGAGGAGGAGGAGGAGGAGGAGGAGAACTCAACACAACCCTCATATAAGTCAATAGGTATATGTGCATGTACAGAGTGTGCAGGCTTAAGGGCCAAGCAATCAAAGAGTCCTCAACCATTCCTCTAGATATCAGGGCTCATTTGTTTCTTCCTTTCCATTCTTCTTCAATTGCTCCCTCACCCCAGCTCTTCAACTGCTTCCCAGCTAGTCTTCTGATGCCTTGCCAAAAAAAAAAAAAGCATGTGGTGTGTTACCCTGATTTCTGGGGTCCTTTGGGGGACACCTCAATGTGCTCCAATTAATGGGGAATGAAAATTAGCCAGAGCACAAGCAATAGCACTACGAAAGGCAGGCAACCTAGCGAGATCTTTTAACCCAATTTTTACGGGGCCAGGCCAAGCCAAAAACCAAGCAGAATTGTCTGATAAATGATTTTATTGAGGGGAATTCACTCATGCATGCACACAAGGTACACTCAATCACACATTCACACAAGAGCTAGCTGAAAGAGAAAGAGAGGAAAAATTATAGAGAGGCTGAGGGATTTGGGGGAATTTATAATTACCAGTCCAGAAGAGTAGTGAAGAGCAGAAATGTATTTTGGCTTAGGTAGGACCTGAGGACAGTTCTCATTTAGGAGCCAGACGGACAGAGTGATGGGTAGACCTTCAAGAGACTGCACTGGGCATCCTCAAATCAGGGGTATTTGTACCCTGAAAATGGCTTGTGGCTGCGAAGTTTCCAGATGCAAGACAAAGGGAACCTGTTGTGGACAATGAGTCTTTCGCCTGTTGATAGGCTTATTGCTTTGACTGACAAAGACATGATGGATGTTATAATAGCTGTCTATTGTGGGTGCTGTGAGGACAGAGGAAAGAATCCAGGTGTACAAGGGATGGATATCTGTCAATCAGGTCCTGGTGGGCTCCTCACAGTTGGATTCCCTGGAAAATTCCAGCTTCTATTTAAGCCTATTATCCACAGGAATGGTGTATATTTGCCTGACAAATGACTCAGTCTTACCTGGAGGAACTTTGGAGTTGACCTATGCTTTTCACATTTACGGTCAAATTCTTTCCCTCGCTCAGTTTGACCTCTCTGTCACGTCTCAGGCTTGGATTTGATATCACAGCCAATAAAATGTGTTGCCAGTTACCTATGATGCCAATTATCTATGGTGCCCATCCAAACCGTACTGATATTGGGGACCCCCAAAGTGGGGCCTTACAGGTACATTTCCTCCAATCCAAATCTTTCTTCTTAGGTCTTCCTGGATCTGCCATAGGAACAGCCACCCACATTAACGAATTATGATGGTCTAAAACTAATTCATTTCTTCAAGCCTGGGTTTAATGTAAATGTTATTCAGGAAGGTGAGTGAGTTAATTTGTGTCAATAGCTTAACGGGTCATGTGCTAATTATTTCCAAGCACTGACTCAGACTGGTAGCTGCTATGCAAGGCTTCAGGCAAGTTCCTAACCTGCCCTATAGATCTCTGGTGCTTCCTTGTCTTCAGTCCAAGTATGGACCTAACCCTTCTTAGTTTCTGAAATCAGACAAGATCAGTTGATTGAGCAGATGATGAACACTCAGAGGCCATTTCTGTACTATTGCCCCATCCCAGCATGGGGATGCATTGAAACTGGTCCATGACACATGCTACTGTGTGACGTCATCCCACTCCTATCACTTCCCCAGACATCATGATTGCATGTTAAATTCGGTAACAGGCCTCTTTCGCAAAACAATCGCATCAGCTAGGGCTATGCAGGAAGGGCCAAACTGCCACCCTCAGAGCAGTGCCAGAAGAGGCCAGTTGCACTGCCGAAGGAAGGAGAGTGTCCTGAATGCCACCCATCCACTGACAGCCAGCCAGGTGTGGAGGGGAGCATTTGGGACATGCTCCCCTCCCAGCAATGGTACTGTTGGGAGGATGCTGGGACATGACGCGATCCAGGTATGGTGTGGAAAGTGTCAGAGTAAGGACTGAACTTTTCATTGAGAGTATGGGCCTTTTCTGCACTACACTGTTATAGTGCTATTATTCCACTTTCACCATCCTGTGGAATCCTGGGGTTTGCAGTTTAGGGAGGGGCCTTTAGAATTCTCAGCCAGAGAGCTCTTGGGCCTCAGTAAACTACAAACCTCAGAATTCCACAGGATGTTGAATGTACAATAATAGCACTGTACCAGTGTGGTCTGGAAAGGCCCTTACATATCGAAAAACTCTAAAGAATGTTTGGATGCCCAATTGTAGTTCCTGGTCAACTGAACTTTGATGTCAAGGATTTAGCAGGATCTAATTTGATACTAAAAGGTGGAAACCTTTGGGGAAACTGATTCTCATTTCACAGCAACACAATCAATGAAATAGAAAACTATGTATTCTTAAGGTAGTAATTAGTTCAGTGATATGACTTGGCAAGACTGGGTTAATGGGACTAGATAGTGGAACAGAAGAAAGTGGTAGGGAGGAGCTATGTAGCCACAAGGGGCAAAGAAGAAAGAATGGTAGAGATGACACTCTGTACATTTCCCTTTTCTCCCACTGAATTTTTTTTTTAAAAAAAATCCCTTGATTTCTTTCTGCTCCAAATACAAATTTGAATTTTTTTAAATTAATAATTCTCAAATTAACCAAAATGAAATTCCCTTTCCTTTGCATCAAATCCCCCTTTTTATTTTCAGAAGTTTGGTTCCACTTTTGTAAATACAAGAATTAATCAAAATTAGTAACTTTCCTTGTACTCAGGATGTAAAGATTTGATATTTTTTAAAGGAAAAAAACTCAGTGTGGGAGAAACTGAAATAGGCAGATTTGTCCACCAAAGCTCACAATTTTGGGTACTTAACACTCAGATTGCTGGCTATGAATCTTTGTGTATTCAAAGTGTCAGTGGTATTTAGGGTTCTCAAACTTGTTTTGTCCTCTGAGAGGCTCCTCATCTATAATAGCAGGTAAGTACAACCTTGATGGCCATCTTGGAGAGCTATTGCACCTATTGAATTTGGCCAATGCAAACGGCAGGGAATTTTGGTTTCAGTTTATCTTTGAAGAATTGACCAAAATTTTCAAATGATTTCCTATCCAGGATGGAAAGAGCTTGAGGTTTAAAAAACAATCCAGTGTGGAAAAAAAATTTAAAAAAGAAAACTGGGAGACTTTCACATTCCTAGAATTTTCAGATATTGGAATGCGTTTATGGATGTCAGACAAGGGGGCTGTTATCACAGTCTTGATTTCTTCTCCACTCTGTGCATTTGCTAAACATCTTTAAAGGGTTCAATGTCTCCTTATATAAGACTTTGAACTGAGATGATGTACATTTTTGTGTAAATTTTCTCTTACGCCTTGCAGGAGCTAGACAATCAATGACTAATTCAGCTGAAGGCAAAGTCTCTTGAAAAAGTTACTGCATATTTATGTTTTGCCTTAGGAGTGTCTCAAACATCTTGACTCAGCTGCTATGCTATCTCCTGTCTACTTTGCAAAGAGTGTGTGTGTGTGTGTGTGTGTGTGTGTGTTTAAAAAAAACCCACCTTGATTCTTACCCACTTTATTGGAAATAAAACAGATATATAGCACATTTTGCCTAAAACAGATTCAAAATCTACTTTTCGTATCTATCTTCTTCTTCTTCTTCACCATCATCAGCAGCAAGATCTGCTGAAGCATGCAAACTAGCTATAATTTCAAAACAAAACTGATTTTCCTTGGTAGGAAAAAAAAATCAGAAGGGCATATTTGGAGTTTGTTTTATTGTTCGTGGCAGCGGGGCTGGGGAAACTTACTTTTTCTTTCTGTTTTGAAAGGAAGAATACTTTTAAAGTAACTAACAATCCTTGCTGGAGTCTTCAAGAGACTCAGTGGAAATGCTCTCATTAACTGAGACAATTTAGCGAGGCAAAGGAGACATTGCTGGGCATGCAAGGAGAGAAGTTCAAGCCCCATCACTGTCTAAATCTAATTCTTTGAAGAGTTTCTCCCTATTCATGTCACCTACTGAATTTCACACAGTTCACCAAATAACAGCAGGCAAGTCCTCCGGTGACAGAAAGGAGATACAAATTGCAAGTACCATGGTGATGAATGAACTGCATGAATACTCCTGGCCAATTCCAGATTTAGCAAAATTTGTGTGCAACTCACTTGTGGAATCACAGTTCCAGACTGGAATAGGAGGAATTTTGGGGAGCTAACTGAACAGTTTGCCTTTATTGCTGGAAATTCAACAAGTGCAGTTTTTGCTACTGCACCTCCAGACAAAGAAAGTAGGCGAAAACAATATGCACATATCCTCATTTTACTAGACCATAAGAAATCTGATAATTGCAATCAACGGGCTTATGCTATAATATCTGTTTGTCTCAAAGCTGTTAGCAGAGGGTTACTTGCTTTGGCAAACATAGTTTTTTTTTCCTGAAAACTATGAAGAGTCCTGGGACTCTTAAAAGTCTAACACATTAATTATAGCCTTAGCTTTTAGAGGCCATTGTTACAGCATCATGCACACTTGTAACTGGCATGATCTAATTGGCAGATAATATTAGATTAGGACTATATTAACTGGCATTGATATAAATGATTTCCTGAGGTAATGGCAAAGTCATGCTGGAAGAGGCAAAATACTGACTGTAAACATGACACAGCAAGGCAGGTCAGCCACAGCTATCTTTTAGGCAAGAGACCCAGTCATTTTCAGGACAATAGCATGGCTGCTCTGAATACAATAGGCATAAAAGAGCTGGACTCTTAAAGCTGAAATGGGGAAGTTCCCAGCAAATTGTGATTGTTTGAACCCTGGTCTCTGTACACCTGGATGTTTCCCTATTGTTTCCCCACCTCTCCACAATATCCAGCTATTACAACCACCATTATCTTTTTGTCACCTGAACACTAAGACCCTTAGCTCTGTCTGGAACTTCATTATTTGTGGTGCAACTCCCATTGTCTGCTTAGATGAAAGTATAAGCCTAATCATACCCGCAGGATATTTTTCAGGTATAAGAACCCCTGATTTTAAGCTGTTCAGTGCAGTGTCTCACCTTTCCAAATGCCACACTGTCCGTCCAGTTCCTGAATGAGAACTGTTCTTAGGTTCTTGACTAAGCCACGTCACTGCTTTCTCTGCTTCTCTCCAGACTGGTAAATATCACCCGAATCCCTCAATGTCCTCTGTCCCATTTTTCTCCCTTTCCTTTGGTTAGTCCTTGTGTGCGTGTGTGAGTATGTGAGTTTTTGCATGCTTGTGTCAACTTTGGCAATAAAACATATTTTAGTTACATTTTTACTCTCTGGCTGATTCATTCCTGCACTGGCCTGTAAACATTGGTAGGCAAGGTCTCGCTAAGTTACCCCCCCCCCCCACTCGCAGGCCTCCCAATTTCGGGCAAATTATTCCCCACTTTTGAACAGAGGTACTGACATTGTGGGTTGGCCTTTGTGGCACCCACAGTTTGGGGTAACACTCTAGCTTACTTCATTGTATTTCTGAATTTTGTTATCAAAAATTCAAGTTACATGCAGTAAACACATTTCAGTGGGAGCGTAGGTGTTATTCTAGTTTTAGGTGGATCTCATCTTCTAGTGATTTATTTTTTAAAATAATTGTGTTGAAAAAGGGGGAAAAAAGAACTATTGGAGTTAATCACTGCCTCAATAGAAGTCCATAAACCAAAGCTAAAAACTGCCTATTACCAACTTCAACAAGAATATTTGCGGATGCTGTAGCTGAGCTCATAAAAGGAAAGTTGGAATTATGTTATAAAATGGTTTGTTCACATTCATTGCAAATTGGTATTAGAGCAAAAGACTTTTATGTTGAAAGAACTGCTGAAGATTGGTGTAACAAGGAAACTGAGTGATTGATTGACAAGTGGGAAATGATAACATGAATTACTTATAAAAGGTCAGGCCTACCTGCCTGCTGAGGCTTTTCAAATACCACACAGATTATTTGTATAGCGAATGGCTGATATTTAACCTCATTTGAATGGACTGCTATGTGTTTGCTCTGTTTCTACCTTGGAAGTGTCTCGGATAATATCTGTGTTATATTCAATTTCCTCCTATCAATACATTCCTAATGAATATTTGACCTCTTCTGTTCTCCTTGGATTTCAGAAAATGTTCATCTTGAGAACTATAATTAGTTGCTGCTGTGTGGATTTTGTGGAAAAATCAGGGGGCATGCAGCTTGCCTTCCTGTTTTTTATTTCCCATTTATTGAGTTAGATTCAAACTAGATATTCTTATGGAAACTTAATAAAAGATTCTAAACTTCACAGTTAATGATTAATCAGGACTGTCCTTGTCAAATCAGGACAGTCAGAAGATGTGGGGTTGGGGTGTGTGTGTGTGTGAGAGAGAGAGAGAGAGAGAGAGAGAGAGAGAATGAGAGACTTCTAAAGCTTACCTTTAAAAAGTGTCATAACTACTCGGCTTACCTCTCTGTCATTTGTCATGGTTAGTAACCTATAAAGTGGGCCATCAAGTTTCCAAATTCCATACACATTCATGTACAAAATTTTGAAACTTGGTAGCCCCTGTTACCATATCCTACACCTCAATTCTGCAAGATGTGCTATTTTCATAATTGAACACATTAATGGGTGGAAAACATCATCAAAGGCATGTTGGCTGGAAGAGGGCAAGGTCAGGCTGACCATAGACATGGCCAGGTGAGACGTTCAGAGAGGATTAGGTCGGAAAACTCAATGCTAATGGGTTTGTGATAATCCTTTCAAGACCTCAGGCTATGTGCACACCTGAATACAATAGAAGGTGAAACTGCCCAGGTGAAGCAATCAGGGACCCTACAGTGATCCTACTTTATGGAAATCCTTCCCATACCCCAGGCTGACCAGACATCAAGTGATTGTCATGACTCTCATCAATGTTTTGTCACCTAGAGTTAAGACAATCAGCCCATTCTGGACTTTTTTGTCAAACTCCCATGAGAAAGCAATTACTGCTTTGTCCACATACCCTCCTTCAGGGTAGGAAATAGGTTATATAAACCCTGGCTTCGGCCTCAGCAAATTGTAGTACTTGGATATAATATGTGGTGCCCAGACCTCTGTTCATTCTTGCTACCCTCAGATGCTGTCTGAGCCAGTCTGCTTCTACCTTCTTCTCCAGGACGGATAACTATCACCCTTTTCACCCAGTCTCTCTCTATCCAGCCTTTCATGCCTCACTTTCTGATAGCCTTGTATGGTTCTTGAGTGTCTGATTTCTTGTGTGTTTTGACAATCCAAATGAAATACTCTGTTTAACTTTTAATTGGAATCCTGTTTACAGTTAATACTGTTATACACAGTTGAAAAGATCCTGCCGTTACTCCCCTGTTGCAGCCTCGAGCTATAATTCCCCAGATTCTAAGGAGATGCTGGCATTATGGTTGGACCTCAAAGTCCCCCACCTCTTAGGGTAACACTCATTTTCAGGGGATTAATCATAACAAATGAGAGAGAGATGGGCCCAGTAGTTATTGTTCCAGTGTTCCCCTCAAAATGTGGGTGACTCAAGGCTGCACCCACAATGCCAGTACCTTCATGCCAAGGAGGGGAATATTAGCTCAAGGAGGAGGCCTGTAAGAGGCCTGTAACCTAATGAGATCTTTTATGCCTATGTTTACCAGTACTTCTGCAAGGAAGAATCAGCCAGAGATTCAAAAAGTGTTTCTTTGGGAGAACTGCAATTACACACACAAGATCCAAGCAAGTCATGCAATCACACAAGGCTAACTGAAGGAAAAAGGGGAAAGTTTTGGATAGTGAGATTTTAGAGTGAAGTGGGTGATATTTACCAATCCAGAAGAGCAGCAAAGAAGCAGTGATGTGGCTTAGATGCCAAATCGAAACCCAAATTGAAGTGGCAGAGTGTCAACCAGCACTTGGTGTACAGTAAGCTGACTGGCCAAAACCTGGGGTTTAAGTAATGTTTCTGGAGGTTGAGGTTTCTGCCCTGAGGACAAAGGCGGATGTTAATTCCTCTCCAGCTGAGGAAACAATGGAATTCACAGAAAGGACAATGAGGTCTGGAATGGACTGATGGCCTTAGCATTAGTTGACAAAGGGCAAATGGCTGTCCTGATAGCTCAGTACTAGTCAGATGGGTGTATGGACAAAAAAGGAAGTTTGCTTGGTCAGAGGGGAATGAGTTAAGATAATCAGCTGTCTTGCAGGAATCTTCCAGACACTATTGTTTAGGAGGTTGAGTAGTTAAGGCTAACTGCAAGCCTATTATCACTGGAGTTTCCTGGTCATTTCCTGACTAAGACTTGGCTCCACCTGGAGGTCTCTTCTGACCTAATTCACAATGCACATGTTCAGCCAGCTTTTTCCTCTTACCTGGCTTGGCCATTCAGCCATAGCAGGGTATATTTTATATTTATGACAATTAATGTAGTTTGCTATTTTGCCAATTAAACCATATCAAAGTGTGGGGGATGTATGGCCTGCTAACACCAGCTACCTTAAACCTTAATATGTTCATGAAACTCATATTAATACAGCATTTGTGTTGCTCTTCTGCAGTATAGTATTGTCTCCATAATATATTTGCTGATTATGTAGTAAGGCTTACCATGGTGTGATTAACTAACACGTTAAATGGCACAGACAGACAGAAGAGAACAAAAGTAAAAGCAATGCAAAAACATGAACAATACACATTGAAATCAAACTGAAACACAGCCAAAAAAATAGAATTAACATGGAAGTGGTAGCAGTGATAGGATCAAATAGTATTCATGGTGGCTTTAGTGAGACCCAACCTGGAATGCTGTGTCCAGTTCTGGGCCTCACAGTTCAGGAAGGATATTGACAAGCTGGAACATGTCTAGAAGAGAGCAACCAAAACGGTAGAAGGCTTGGAGACCATGCCCGATGAGAAAAGGCTTAGGAAACTGGGTATGTTTAGCCTGGAGAAGAGAAAGTTAAAAAGCAGCATGATAGCTATGTTTAAATATTTGAATGGATATCATATGGAAAATGGAACAAGCCTGTTTTCTGCTGCTCCAGAGACTAGGACATGGAGCAATGGATTCAAACTTCAGGAGAAAGAGATTCCATCTTAAGATTAGGGAAAACTTTCTGACAATAAGAGCAGTTCAACAATGGAATGCACTGCTTCGTAGTGTGATAGAGTCTCCTTCTTTGGAGGCTTTTAAACAGAGACTGTATGGCCATCTGTCAGGAATGCTTTGATGGTGTATTCCTGCATGGCAGGGGGCTGGACTTGATGGATCTTGTGATCTCTTTCAGCAATATGATTCTATGATTCTGTGAAAAGGGTATAAGGGAAGTCCCACTGCCTAGCTGAGCTACTACTAAAATTATACTATGACATCCGGAGAGAGTCAAATAAACAACAAATACAGAATGAGGAAGGACTGAACTGATTGGGAAAGCATTTGGAATGAAAGACTGAAAGTTGGTAATTTTAGGACAAAGGACAGAGAAAAACGCCAGCCAGAATAAGCACAAATTTCCTCCAACTACCAATAAATCTTTCAGAAAATTTCCTCCTACTAACAGAAGACCACAAAAAGAACAAAGATTTCCTCTCCGTTAGCATTAGGACTGGATGGTACTGCTGGATTTTTTTTCCTTTACACCAGCAAGTAGAACTGTCAATGAGCAAAAGCCAGTTATCCTTCCCGTCTCCCCACATGGACATCTTTATTTTATGCTGCAGTTTTGCAACAGTTTGGAGACACCCTTTCGCACTACACAATTACAGTACTGTGACTTATATGCTTGTATCAAAAGAATTGTGTCAATAGAATTGTGTCAAAACAAAACAAAACACTTATAGGCACTTTACTTTTTAAAAAAAATCTGAAGGATCAAAGAGCAAACAACTTAGTTTTCCGTGATATTCAGTTGGAGGCACAGTGAAATGCTTCCAAAGCTCACTTTGGATTTGAGCTCCAAGTGAAACTGGGCTACCTCCAAATCAATTTAAGTCAAATCAAGCAGTTTTCTGGATCACTGAACTGTTGCCTGTTCTATATCTTATTCTCACACACCCCATACAAACCCTTGATATAAAGCAATTATCAAATATTACCATTTATGCCAACCAACGAATTGATCATATGTCAAAAGGTATAGACATCACTAGGTCTATACTATGAGGCCGCATGCATAGCCTGGATGAAACCCTGGATCCTGCTGGACGACAGGAAAATATTGGCATTAGAAGGACATGACCTCCATTTTGGTTGGCACGCATGCCTTTGGTACAATAAAAGTCATGTGACACGCAAGGCACTCCTCACGGTTTGGGAGAAGTATAAGCTTTATTTCTGTCCTAAAAAGCCATCATGGATTTCACCGCTGGAGGCGCTTTCTATTAAGGGATTGAGAAGACATGGCAATTGGCTGACCTAAAAGGATCTATTAAAGCAAAGTGGAAAGGCTGTTCTATTGAAAGATCAACGACAGCTAAAAGAGGAAGGACTTGAAATACAGTGGTTTCCCTACATGCAAATAAGGCCATTTCTGCATGGGCTAATAGAAACGGTGCAGAGCATCCTCCAGGGAGGACGTCTGCACCTGGGAGCGGACTGGGTCGGACCTACTTAACGTAGATCCACACCTCAGCCCACTCCGGAATGACCCCAAGTGGTGTCAAGCGTGCTTTTGAAAGACAGCTTAAAACAGGTCTTTCAAAAGCACGGAGCGCGCCATTCCGTGCCCACTCTCCAGTGCAGATTTGCAGGCTCGCACCAGTGTGAGCCTGTGATCTGCCAGGGGCAGGCTTTAGGCTGGCGAGCTTCAGCGGTTGGTGGAGAGCCTCGACCAACCAGAAGCTGCCATTTTCGTCCCCGGAGCAGTGTGGAGCGACGAGCACGCACTGCTCCAGAGCAGCGTGGACTGGACCGGGGAGCCAAGAAGTCCAGTAAGAAGCGGCACGTGGCGATTCCCTCGCCCCGTGCAGAAATGGCCTAAGAGAAGGACTTAAAAAGGAATTACAAGTGGAAGGGGTGGAACTAAGACAAACTGAAGATCTTATGCTAAAAGGAGAAAAAAAGTTACTTTCGAGATTGTATAAGAAGTTATCCTTTAATCTAGAGGGAGAGATGGTCAAAGACTGTATGATAAATTGGGCTAGAGATCTCAATCACAATATCCTCCTAGAAGAATGGGAAACAATTTGGAAAAATAATATGCTATACTCTAGATCTTATGCCCTACAAGAAAATGTGTTGAAGATGGTGTATCAGTGTCATTTGACACCCAACAGATTAGCAAAAAATGAATAAGAATATGAACAATCACTGTTGGAAATGTAAAGACCAAGTGAGATCTTTCTATCATATGTGGTGGGGATGTGATAGAGCAAAGAGATTCTGGTATGCCATACGAGTTATTATGCAAAAAATTTTGAAATGGAAAATTGATTTAGTTCCTGAATTTTTTTTTATTGGGGATTTTTGGTGCAGATAACAGTATGGATTTCTGCACCAAAAAATTAGTATGGCATTTGATTGTGGCAGCTAGACTTGTTTATGCCAAATATTGGAAATCGACTTGCATCTCCACAGTTGATGAATGGTTAGAAAAAAATCATTAAAATTGGACAGATGGACAAAATGACTTACAGATTGGAGAACAAGATGGACAGTAAGTTCTATAGAGCTTGGCAGCTGTTTACAGAATTTTTGGAAAATAAGGAAATTCCAACTAACGGTTTTCAACCTTGAGTATTTAGGAGAGATCAAGGGATTTCTTCCGGAATTAGCTTATCCTAAACTTTACTTTAGTTTTATGGGGAAATATGTTTTATTTCAGCAATATGATATATACTGGGATTAAGTAGGAATGTTACAATTTATCGTTAATATTTGTAATTATAAATAATGGGAGGTAATCCCCAGGTAATATTGTGGAGGGAGGTGGAAGAAAGAGAAGAAGTTTTGATATGATAGGTTTGTTTCTGATAGAATAGGGGTGCGAAGGAATACCATCAATATTATGTTGTAGATTTAAGGACTTATTGTGAATAATGGTATTGTTAATGTACAATTATTACATAATTAGAGGTTGATGTAAATGTGTGACAATTAGAATACCAGTTTTTCCCTTTCTTACATAGGGAGGTTTACTTTATGATATTTTTGAAAATATAATAAGGCTGTATCTCACCCAAGGAGGAAGTGCTTTTTGTCTAAATTATGTAAATAACGTGTTGTATGTGTATTATTTGTACGTTTGTACCAGTATGTTTGTAGGTGGTTATGTGTAGATTATATGGAGTTATGTTAAAATGTTATGTAGTTGTTTTTATGTTCTTTTTAATTTCTCAATAAAAATATTTATTAAAAAAAAGATATAGACATCAGAATACGTCATTTACAATCTAATTCACAATGTGACTGAATAAGTTTTTCTAATCTTTATCCAGTCTTACAATATATGTAAGTAAGGACAGTAGTTTCTTTGTTTGGAAAAGGAGTCAGCAGGTCATTTTATCACATAAAAAAATGAATAAAGGTTCAAGACTTCCTTCTTTTTTCACCAATACATTTTTGCTAATGCAAAACAGAAGATGCATTTTCTCTTTTGTAAGAGGTTCTTCCACTGCCTTGAAGATCTATCTACAGCATTTGTCTGTGTAGATGTGCAATATCTAGTCCGGTCATCAACTGCTGACAAAAACAAAGGTTGATCACATGACATGGGAGGCCCTGCTCAAAAGAAACCTCCATGGGAGTTTTTCAGGAGAAGTTGAAAAAAAAATCTGCAGAAACAAAACACACAGAGAGAGAGAGAGAGAGAGAGAGAGAGAGAGAGAGAGAGAGAGCATCCTCATCCTATCAGATACAACAAAAGAGAAATAAATTTGAGATTAATTGAAAGGGTTTGCTTAAGTAAGGTTGCCAGTTATTCATGTTTTGACCTGCCTGGCTGTTACCCTGATTTCTGGGGGGCCCGGGAGGGACACCTAAATGTGCTCAAACAATGGGGAGGGAATTAGCATGGAGCACAAGTTGGCAATGCGAGAGGCAGGGTAACGTAGCAAGAGCTTGAACTCTATGTCTAAGGGGTCAGGCCGAGTCAAGGATGAGACAGATGTTGAAATTAATAATTGTTTTATTTAAGCACAATCAAACCAATGTATGCAACACACTCACGCAAGAAACTATAGAAATAAAGGGAGGAGCGGATAGAGGGATTTTTAGAGGAGGTTTGGTATGGGAAATGCTATACCTGTCCTGAAGCCCGGTTAGAAGCGGAGAAGCTGGGGAGCATGGTTTCTCAGCACGTGGAGCTGAGGGGAAGGCTCGCTGGACAAAGCAACAGCAAGACAGGATGGAAGCCAAGAGCGATCTGAGGAAACGCTCAAAGTCAGGGGTTCTTAGAGGGAAAATTGTGACCGCAGGCTAGTCCGTACTTGGGGAAAACAATGAGTTTGGGGCTGGAGACAAAGCCTCCGAAAAGTCAGAATTTGAATGATTGAGTTATAGCCAAATTATCAATAGAGTAGCCAGTATGCAAACGCGGAGTGCTTGAGCATTGTATAGTTCGATCATCAAGCCGCCAGTGCGAGGCAGAGGATCTTTTGAAAGCTGCGTGCATACATAATTGAGGTACTTGCCTTGAGGTCTCCTGAAGCTGCAAGTCGGCTATTTCTGGCCTGCCTGTATTTGTTTGGAATATTACAGCGATTACCGGCCAAGCCTGTGTGCGTGCTTGTCCGGGGGCCTCGCAAGCACGTGGAGAGGAATGGGTATAGGAGGCCGAATTATTGATATCAGAAGATATCTTTAATATCCCACAAGCTCGGGCTAGCAATGGTGGTAACATGGCTACTTGTGAGATACCTTGGTATGTGAAAAGGAAGAAATAACATCCACTCTGCAACCTCTCCAATCAATCAACCAATCAACCAACCAATGTATACAGATTCTATATACATCCATGCATTGTACACATGTGCATCTTAGGCAGAGGGAAATTCTATAAGATGTGTGACATGGTGCTGGATGCACAACGTTTATACTTGGCTTCTGCATCTCTGCTGGATGCAATCTCCTGCAGCCATGAGGTGGCTGACTTACTCAGTTGTATAGTGACACATTGGTTAGCAAGAATTTCTGAATGGTTTAGCTATGGAGATACACACAGAGTAACATAAATGGACAATACTCATGGTGTAGCAGAGCCAGAGTCTGCAGAGTTGAAGCCCCAGGATGTTTTGATTTAGCAGGGGTTGTAACATAATTTACCCCTGTCCTGTTCCCTCTAAGTGTAGCTTAAATATTCACCGTAATTGGAGAGAGATGGATTTTCCTAACAATGAGGTATTGTTATGAGTAACCCCTATTAAGACGTAAACTCTTTGAAAATAGTTTTACCTAATTTGTGGTAGAGATGAAAACAACTAGGAATTGTTTTTGATCAACATAGCCATATAAACTTCTGGCTGTCCATGGGAGAGCTGCTGTACAAATGTACTGGTGGGGGCTAGAGTACATCACAACACCATAGCACAACACAGATACAGAAGGAACATAATATAACACCATCCTTCCATAGGAGGCAGAACTCAGAGAGAGATAGCCATGTAGGTTTCATTTAGTTGTTAGACAACATCATTCCATGTTGGTACACAGCCTGTCCACCCTAGTAGACCTCTGCTAGCACTTGTGCTCACTGTTCTAAAACATTAAGAATAAAACTGGCCCTTTATCGGGGTAGAATTGTGTGGCCTTTCATATTTTTGCTGAACTTCAGTTCCCAGCACTCCTCACCATTGGCTGTACTGGCTAGGGCAGCTAGGATTTGGAGTCCAATAGCATCTGGAAGACCACACAATTCCTACCACTGATCAGCCTTAATTGGTTTAATCTACATCTATCATGGATTAGTGGCAGAGGATGAGAAGACTTGAGTTGGTAGAGGACAGCATTAATACTTTCAAACTATCCAAACTTGAGCTATGAGTTCACAAAAAAAAAAAGTTTCAATTCTCTGTTTTTGCTGTTGAAAGGACCATTCATTTCACATTTAATTAGGGATGGGACAAATCCAGAATTTTCCAAATCCAAATCCGGATCCGAATCCCTGGAAGGTTCTGGGAATCCACGAATCTCATGAATCTCAAATCTTTTGAATCTTTTTTTTAAAAAAGTTTTAAAAAGCAAGGGAAAGAAGGATAATCTTGGCCAAGACACACACTCTCAGCCTTAGCAAAAGCCTAGGCAAAGGCAAACCTTCCTCTGAAGAAATCTGGCCAGGACAATTGTCATAGTTTTGCCTCAGGATCTCCTGAGATTGAAAATGACATGAAGGCCTTTTCTACACAGGCAGGAAAATGTAGATTAATTCCACATTTTCCTGCCTGTGTAAACAGGGCCACATAGTACAGTACAGAGATAATCCAGGTCAGAACTGGATTTTCTTTGCATAGCTCCTTCTGGCATCCTGGGGTTTGTAGTTTGATGATGCACCAGCACACTTTGGCAGAGAAGGCTGTGACCCCTTGTAAAACTACAAACCCCAGAATTGTGTCTGAAGAGCTTTGCAAGGGAGCGATGCACAGAAACGTTCAGCTGTCCTTGAAATCTCAAGAAGACTGTACCTTCCAGTCGAGTCTGAAGTCCTGCAACAAGGAAGGCACTTAAAACACACAAACAAACAAACAAACAAACAAACAAACAGACTCTAGTCCAATCTCAATTCTGCATCCTGCAGTCTCAAGAGCCAAGTCTCAAGTCCTGCAACAAAGAAAGCACTTAAACACACACACACAAACAAACAAACAACCCTCTAGTCCAGTCAATTCTCTACCCTCAAGTGCTGCAAGGGACACTCAAGTCAAATCTCTAGGCCTGTCTCAACAATTCCCAATCCCTACCCTCCAGTCTCAAATCAAAAAATAATACAGATTAATGCATGCTCAATAAATGATTCTGGAGGCAGCTACTGTTCACCTTGTCTGTTGTAGGCAACACACACTCTTCCTATAGAATCAGCTAGAGTAGAATCCCATTCTTTCCCAGTGTTACTGTGATGGATAAGCCCGAGCCCGGGGTCTACAATTTAATATAAATTGGCTATTAAAAATATACCCCTCCATGTGCTTGAGAGGCCCCCCGATAAGCACGCACACGGGCACGGCCGAACGGCTGAAAAATACAAGAAAAGTCCTGGTCAGGCCAGTAACTTTCCGTCGCGCCGCTTCAGGAGACCTCCGGGCAAGTACAAATCAAGGCACCATTAAGTATGCATCAAGCACACAAAAGATTCTCAGCCCCGAACCGTCAGCTTGACAGGATTAGCGCTCCTGACTACACAACTGTCAAGCGCTTTCCGTTTGCATACTGTCTGCACTATTGACATCCCTGTCAAAACCAATCATCTTAAGCACTGACCTTTCAGAGGCTTTGTTTCAACTCCGAAACCCATTGTTCTCCCCGGGAACAGACTACCCTCCAGGCACATTTTCCCCTATAACTACCCCCGTTTTCGAGCGCTTCCTCAGATAACTCCCGGCTTCCTTCCCGCCTTGCTGCCACTCTGTTTGCTGAGCCTTCCCCTCAGTGTCCACGTGCTGAGCTTTCACTGCTCCCCGACTCTCTGGCTCCATTTCAGCTTCCCAGACTTCAGGACCAGGTGTAGTATTCCCGATACTCCTCTTTAAAGCCCCTATCAATTTTCCTCTCTTTATTTTTCTTAGGTCTGTGTGAGTAAGTGTGCAAGTGCGCAGTGACATAGGTTTTAAATAAAGAAAATAATTATAAATTAATTTTGTCTGTGTCTTGACTCGGCCTGACCGCATAAAAGTTGGGTATAAGGTCTCACTAGGTTACACTACCTCTCATGTGTGCTGGGCTCGTGCTTGGTGCAACTTGGAAATCCTCTTAAGATCAGGGTCAGATTAGGTGTCCTCTGAGGGACCCCTGGAACTCAAAATCACTGACTTGGTGACCGGGACCCCGGAACTCAAAATAACTGATTTGGTGACCGGGGCCCCCTGGACCCCCAGAAAATTAGGGTAACACCCAGCTCAGGTTTTTTGGCATTCATTGTTTACCACAGACATGCTGTTGCAACATAAGACCAAAAGTCTGTGTTTCTCCAGCTCTCCTTTGCAACCCTTCCAATGGCAATGCTGCTTATAAACTTGCAAGTAGACAGAGGAAAAAGAGGAAAAGGGGTTGAGAAGCATAAAAAGACTTTCAAAAAGGGAGCTTCAAAACGGGTTAACTGAAATATTCATGTATTCAAGACACAGAAACTAAGAGAGGAAGTGGCATCATGACAATCTTACTCCCAGAATTGACCAAAGAAAGCTGGTGAAAGGGAAAGTATGGCTGGCATGGCTTGCATGGAACCCCTGAACCCCTTTTTGCAGTCTTTGGAACCCCCTGGGACATTCCCACACAAGCTCCTAGACCCCCACACAAACTCAGTTTTGCTCCTCTGTCCCTCACCTCCCAATCCGTATCCCAAAATTACCCCGCAGAGGGAGGCAGCAGCAGGGAGAGGCAGCACTAGGGCACAGGCAGCAGGAGAGAGAAATGGCGGCCTCCAGGGCGTGCAAGGCTTTATGCCGGTCTGCCAGCCAATCATCCGTGCACATGTTGGGTGGGGAAACACGTGAGGAGCGGGATCCCATCCTGGTCCTGAGTTTTCAGGCGTCCCAGTCTCCCAGGTTTTCAGGCGTCCCGATCTCCAACAAACTGTTTGAGTGGTGGATTTGAAAGATTCCATTTGCCTATTTTGGCACAGGGATTCGGATTCCAGAATCTCGAATCCCTGCCAAAGATTCGAGGATTCGGTTGGCTCATCCCTACATTTAATTCAATGAAATCACACTTGTTCATTCACTGGCATTTCATTTATTTCCATGCATTTGCTTCCATTGCCTTCAGTGGAAAACCTGGGTGCTCTTCTGCTTCTTATATACCTTTGGTGACTTCTGCCAACCATATGCACCAAATGGTAAGCAGAATAGAACAAAACACCCCCTGTTTTATATACTCCCATGTCTTTTTTAAAATGCAGCTGAGCAGAATGGTTCACTTTTGTTTAAAGCCATCATGATAATGATGGAATAAGGTGAAGGTGGGAAAAAATGGGTTTGTTCTCAGAGTCAGATACAGTTTGAGGTATTTATGAGCATCAAATGTTTGTAGTGGCAATTATTCTACTTTATCCTAAGATGTACTAATACTCCCACCTCCCAAAATGCTTTTTCTATTGCTCAATAGTCGGGTAGCAACTGGAATGTTAACATGAGTCACACTGCTATAAAAATGAATGGTCGAGTAATAATTTTACCCCCTTTACTACTAAAGCTGGGATCATTTACAGCCCAAAGTAGACCTGCAGTTAATAAAACAACTTGTCACAAAGCTCTGATACCTTCATTTTGAAGCAATGAAAAGAGAAACAAAGTTCTGCCATAAATCCAAAGGAAGTTTAATTAGTAAAACTCCAGCTAATAGCAAATCAGTTCAACTACCATGTTTTAGATTTCTTGCGACATCAGCTATCACTGAGATTTCATTAAACATTATTAGCTTAATTATTTTGTCCTTAGTAGAAGAGGGCTAATTAACTTGGTGATGATAAATATGCAACTGAATGTCATTTTGAAATCCCTGAAGATTCTAATTATACTTAAAAACTGAGGTATGGAATTTGGAAAAAGAGAAAAAGATCACAAGAGGAAAGATTTCTTCAAAGTTGAGAAAGAAATCCCACAGCATTCAGCATCCAGCAACAGAAAATAGCTTAACAATTCTGCAGTTTCCTATCAGAGCTTTTTTTTTTTTAAGGAAAATACTCCAAATAGATATTTGTTCTCAAAGTACTTTGACTTGGCAACTGTATTCTGCCTTTATGAACTTCAGAGCCTTTTAAAATGTGCGGGGTGCCTTTTGAGAGACTCTGACCATAAGAAATACAGAAGTTGTAACAGACCAAGAAACCATCTCAAAGTCAGTGGCTCTGAAATGTCTTCTTCATATGACTTTCAGTAAAGTTTTCTTGCAGACTCATCTTTTTAGTCTTGAATTTGATCAGATGGGCCTTTAAGATTAAAGACAGGGAGAAGTAAACCGATTCAAATTTTCAAAGGCTTTCCTTTTCCTATCTGCAGATACCTCCAAAACTCTCCTTATCCAAATTTCCAAGAAAGTCATTTCCCCCTGCAGTGATAAACTGAAGAACAAAAAATGTGGTTAACAGAATTAGGTGTCCAGAAGATTGGTTCCCAAGATGTCACCTTTAGAAAACTGGCAGAAAATGAAAGGGTGCTGTTGAAGAGGTAAGCTAGGTTTCACCCTCCCCTTCTGTTTCTGACATCCGCCAACCCAGTTCCAGAGAAAAGAACGAATTAATTACAAGCAAGGAACTACTTATTAGTTATCAATTAAATTGTCTGAAAGTTGTAAATTTTCTAATGAAAAGGAGAAATTTATGTTTTTACTAAAGCAATTGCCTTCAATTGTAATTTCAACCTAATTATAAAATTAGGTTATTAGTTAACTCATGACTTAATTGAGAGACAGTGCTAAAGATCCAAGAAATGGTACATTCCAGCAGGTTTATTTTTGCAGAATTAATTCTTGATTTTATTAGTTCCTTCAGGTTGCGGAATTAGAGTTTTTAGGTCTCAAGTTCCAAAGCCCTTACTCAAGAGTCATTCTAATGGGATGAACTGTATTAAGCATTTTTAAAAGAAAGTAGTCTTGATATAACTGATTCTCTCCTACCCAATTTTAAAAATGATAATGGGTCAAAACATTTCTTTGTATCTATGAAACATGTCCACCTCAGAAAGTTGAAGAAACACTTGAAATGCATCTGAAGTAAAGACTAAGAAAAGAAGACAAATAATTTAAAAAACTTGATTTCAGACAACTTCCTCCCCTGTTTTACAAAACACTTTTAGGCCTAAATCCATTTGCTTTGCACACTTAACAGCAGGTCTATTAACTGCTAAATGGCAAGTGAACAAGTATGTAACTTCTTGTCAGGCTTAGCAGAATCTGGCCCCTCCGAGCATGAGCAGAATTTGAACTGTGAAGCAAGGCTTCGCTGTGGCAGAGGTTCCCAGTGAAGCAGAAAAATTCCAGAGGCTCATTAAGTAGGCTTAGAGGCAGAATTTGTTGCTGCACTCTAAGATAAAGGCACTTGGCAAAATATTCCAGCAGCAATTAAACAAGTAAGAATAACAGAAGATAAACAAGCAGCATCTCCCCTTACAAAATGTAAACTGTCAGCAGCATGACAGGTCCAACTAGGCAATCCTGACTGGCTGGTGGTTGGTAAAGGCAAACACCAACCTTTTTATGTCTCCCTGTCACCGTGAACAAATGGGGTGACCCAATCAGCATTCTGGCATGTGGCCTTCTCCAGTATACAAGTCATAGCCAAAACAATCCTGCTGACCTTGCACTTGCTCATCTGGCCACATCACCTCTTCCTCTGCCATCCACTCAGAGGAAACCATGCCTGCTCGGTATATAACCTTGACACCCCTCCTTTTTCTCTGTAGTGGACTGGCAGCTTTACACTCTATGCTCAACCAGTCCCAGTTTCCTGAGCATGTCCCAGTGCTTCACAGTTGTGAGTGGTTTTGTGAGCACATCTGCCACATTTTCCTCAGATTGGCAGTACTCTAATCTGATCACACCACTCTCTACTGTCTGTTTTACATTTTGGTATTTGATATCTACATACTTGATTCACCTCCTGGCCTTTTCATTACCTGCCATCTGGATGCAAGCTTGTGAATCATCAAATACCGTGACAGGGATTGGAATCTCAACACCGAGGTCCTTTACAAGTTATGTGTACCAAATCATTTCACTGCACAAATATGAGAGACTACCATATTCTGCTTCCACAGTTGAGGTGGCCACAGAACTTTGTTTTTTAGTCTTCCAATGCACCAGTGTGCCACTGTACATTATGAGGATTCCTGAGGTTGACCTCCTGTCACATAAATCCTCAGCAAAGTTGCTGTCACAGTAACAAACCAATTCAGGTTTCCCAGAGGGTGATACACATAGATAGTACTCCGTAGTGCTTTTTAGGTACCTTAACACTCTCTTTACCCCCTGCCAATGTTGCTGTGTGGGCTCAGGACTTGCCCTTCCCAGAATGTTAGCAGCCAGGGACAAATTTGGTCTGCTATAACCAGCCAAATATAACAAAGATCCCACAACAGACTGATACACTTCTTTGTCAGGAAACACTTTGTCATCCACAGTTTTTGTAAATCGTTGTACCATGGGGGTTTGCACACCTTTACAATCAACCATGTTGAACCTTTGCAGCAGTTGCAATATTTTCTGCTTCTGGCTAAGCAGAAACCCCTTTTCAGTTGTCTGTACCTCAATACCCAGGTACTGTTTAATGGGTCCCAGGTCTTTGATTTGTAACTTTTTACCCAGTTCCTTGGCAAACCTTGCCACCTGTTCCTTTGTTGTTGTGACTAAACACAAGTCATCAACAAAAGCTAGCAAAACTTCTTGGTCTTTCCCAGACCCTTTGGTGTACACACACAGATCTGCCACACTCTGCTTGAAACCCAAGCCCTGCAAAACACCATCCAGGCACTTGTTCCAGCAACGAGCAGATTGTTTGAGACCACAGATGGCTTTGTTTAACCTGTACACCAGATTGGGTTTGTCTGTTTCATACCCTGGTGCCTGCTGCATATAGATGGTTTCTGGTAACTCAGCATTAAGATAGGCTGTTGTAATATCGAAGTGGTGTACCAAAGCATTCCTCTGATCTGCCAAAGCTAACAGCAGCCTGAAACTCTCACTTCTGGCAGTTGGCGCAAAAGTTTGGTCAAAGGACTCATTTTTCCTTTGTGAAAAACCTTGAGCCACAAGCCTGGCTTTGTGCTTTACCTCCTCCGAAGCCAGGGGTTTGAGTTTGTACACCCACCCGCAGCCTATTGGAGTCACACCTTCTGGCACCTCACACAAAGTATATACCCTATGTTTGTGCATGGATTCCATTTCCTGGTCCATGGCATCAAACCAGCAGTCAGCTTGTGCCTTAGGCAAACTCAGAACATCTTCAAAGGTTTCAGGCTCGCAGAAAACTTGGCATATTTTGCACCACAAGCCTCTGTGAAGGAATGCCTTTTGTTTTCCTCTCAGACCACCTAGGAATTGGCAACTCTTCCTCATCACTTGATGATCTGCCTCTTTTCTGGCCAGGTTTCTTCTCTCCATTAGCTTGCTCTGCACTCTGAGACACTTCTCCCAGCTCAACTTCTGTCTCCTCCTCGTGCTTAACCCTTGAAGGGCTTGCTGCAGGGGAAGAAGGCTGTGCTGTGCTCTCAGCATCACTTTCATCACTAATTGGGAGGAGCACCTCAGAATTTGCATGCACCTTTTTCCAACTACTGTGCTCTTCAAACTGAGCATTTCGGGATATCACCACCCTTCCATTATTGAGGTCGAACCAATAACCTCTGGGGGTATATCCCACAAAGCACAACCTATGGGCTTTGGGCTGCCCCTTTCTCCTTTGGGCTTTAGAGATGTGTACCCAGGCATAACTACCAAACACTTTCATGTGAGCAACAGAAGGCTTCTTGCCAAACACCTTTTCAAAGGGAGTTAGATTTACAACACTGCTCTACAACCTGTTACAAATGTAGTTGGCAGTAAGCATTACCTCACCCCAAGCTTTCTGAGGCATGTCAGCATCTGCCAACAAGGAACTCATCATTATCTGCAGCACTCCCCCATTATGTTCTACCATGCCATTCTGCTGTGGAGAATGGGGTGTCGTTAGCCTGTGATTGATGCCCATTTTCTTTAACCAGTGCTGCAAACTCCCAGCCAAATATTCACCTCCCCTATCAGTCTGGAAAGCTTTGACTTTGCACCCAAACTGCTGTTCCACATAGGCATACCAATTCTTAAAAACTTCACAAACCTCAGATTTTTTTTTTTTCAGGAGATAGCAGAATGTGTACCTGCTATAATCATCTACCAGGAGCATCACATACCGTGCCCCACCCTGAGACCTTGGCATGGGACCAATGAGATCTGAGTGCACCAGCTAAAAAGGCTGCATTGACACCCTGGTACTGAACTTGGGAAATGGCTGTGCCTTTGATTTGGATTGTTTACAGACAACACAATCCAAAAAGGCATCACAAGGGTTAACTCTGCAGTCTTTACAGCACTCAGGTAGTTTCCTTAGAACTTGGAAACTGGCATGCCCCATCCTCCTATGCAACAGGTGGATGCAATTATCATGCTGGGGTTTATTGCTATACGCCAGGTATGTGCTTTGTTCTGGCATGAACTTATACAGCCAGTCTCTGAGCTCACTCATCGCATACACCACCCCATTTCTAATGACCTTGCCCCCATTCCCAGAGAAAAGAACGTCATGCCCACTCAATGCCAACCCAGATACTGACAGCAGGCAAAACTCTAATGAGGGCACATAAAGCACATTATCTAGGTATTTCCCCAGAACAGGAACAAAGGCTTCCCCCATACCTTCCACCCTGCATTTAGAACCATCAACAAGGGAAACAGAGTCAATGTTTGCTTTGCCCAGCATCTTAAACATGCCCCTGCTATTAGCCAGATGTTGGGAATGTCCACTATCTAGCAGCCAGAGAGCCCCTTGGGTTTCATAGCCCTTAACCATGGCTGAAACCAGCCGGCGACTCCCTTTCTCCTTGGATCTCTTGCCCTGAGTCTTTGGCACGCTGCCTCTGCTGTCTGGAAAGTCCTTCCTTAGATGTTTCGTGGATCCACACTGGAAACATCTTTTTACAGCATTCACCCTCTCTGCAGACTCAGTCTGACAAAAGTCAGTGTCCTTGGCATTCTTCTTGCCACCACCACCGCTGCTGCTGATAAGCTCCTGCCAGCGCCTGTCACCATGCCTTTCCTCTTCCTCGTACAGACACCCAGAAATGTACTGAACAGTGAGGTCCTGCTCACGCATGCCTTTGATAGTTGCCACAAACACGTCCCAACTTGCATCTAAGGAACTGAGTACGCAGTAGACTCTGTCAGGCTTGGAGATCTCCTTACCTCTCTCTTGCAAGGCAATGAACAGGGAGGTCAAATGCTGGAGATGGTCCCGCATGCACTCACCATGTTGCAGCTGTGCGCTGTACAGCCTCTTTAACAGGGACAGCTTACTCTCAGCTGTAGGGCGGATGTAAATGGCCCACAAAGTGTCTCAACACACCCGTGCTGTGGTGAGATGCCTGACATAGTTTACCTGGCTATCTTCCAAAGCCAGAAAAAATGTTGCTAATGGCTTTCTCCTACATTGTGGTATCTGCTGTACTGACGGGAGGCACTGGGGGATCAGCAACAGCCTTCCACAAGCCCTCTCTCAGCAGATACATCTCCATCTTCACTGCCCAGGTGAGATAATTCCTCTCATCTAATCTCCCCAGCGGCAGACTCGCACTCCCCGTGGACGCTATCCCTACAGCCTCTCTTACCTTCCAGGTCCCTCCTATGCCAGGACTCTCACTTACCAGAGACTGTCCTCGAGGAGCTCTCAGCAGGCAGCTGCAGACTGGAACTGGTGCATCACCTGGTCCACTTGACCCTCTGGCACTGCAGGAGTGTGAGGCTGGGTCCATAACCTGTCAGGCTTAGCAGGATCTGGCTCCTCTGAGCATGAGCAGAGTTTGAACTGTGAAGCAAGGCTTCACTGCAACAGAGGTTCCCAGTGAAGCAGAAAAAATTCCAGAGGCTCATTAAGTAGGCTTAGAGGCAGAATTTATTGCCGCACTCTAAGATAAAGGCACTTGGCAAAATGTTCCAGCAGCAATTAAACAAATAAGAATAACAAGATAAATGGGCAGCATCTCCCCTTCCAAAAATGTAAACTGTCAGCAGCATGACAGGTCCAGCTAGGCAATCCTGACTGGCTGGTGGCTGGTAAAGGCAAACACCAGCCTTTTTATGTCTCCCTGTCACCATGAACAAGTGGGGTGACCCAATCAGCATTCTGGCATGTGGCCTTCTCCAGTATACAAGTCATAACCAAAACAATCCTGCTGACCTTGCACCTGCTCATCTGGCCACATCACCTCTTCCTCTGCCATCCACTCAGAGGAAACCATGCCTTCCTGGGATATAACCTTGACACTTCTATAGTTTGGACTACAAATTGGATTTAAGTCATAGCCTCACAAACACAGCTGTACAAACATCCTCAAGCTCTAAAATTCAGTCCCAAAAACATAAAAATATTTTCCATTTTGCAAAAGTCAAGGTTGTTTTGTGATTTCAAGTCATTTTGTCTTATGGTTATCCTAAGGTGATCCAATCATGGGTTGGCGAGGTTTCTTTGAGGACTGAGTTGCGCTTGCCTTCCTCTGAGGCTGAGAGTGTGATTAGCTGAAGGTCACCCCATTTCAAACTCAAAGTCACAGTCCAATGATCATAGTCCAACTCTCAAACCACTATACTATGCTGGCTGTCCATGAACCTATTAAACCTACTTAACCATGAACCTAATTTAAGTTACCCTGCAAAATGGCAAAGAAAATGGAATAATAACCACAAATCTGATTTGTCAATCCATAAAACACAGCCATAAGACTCACTAAGTAACTTTAGTGAGTGGGTCACTCACTTTCTCTCAGTTTGATTTACCTCACAGGGCTGTTGTGAAGACAAAGTGAAGAGGAACAGAGCTTCATGTACCCCTTGAGTTCCCTGGACAAAAGGTGGAATATAAATGCAAATAATAAAAAGCATTAAAAGAGAAAAGAGTGGGATAGGAAAAAAGAAGCCATGATTTGCATCTTTCTGGATCCTATAACTTTCTATTTCACTCTGCCAACTGTATAAATACAAGCTGCATAACCTGAGGCTTGAACTTCACTCTGACTGATATCCACAAAAGCTCATGCTAAAATAGAAACCATTTAGTCTTAAAGGTGCTGCTTAGATTCCTTTTAATGTCTCCCTTCCTTTTTCCTTTTTCATTTATTTGTGTTCTTGATTACAGAATGATAGCTCAATAAATTCCAAAGCAGAATACTTTAAACAACAAGTACCACATTTGCTGGCATATAAGATGCATTCCATTTTCAAATGTTATTTTCCAAGAAAAAAAATTAGTACCAATACAATTCTAATCTACTATATTGGTCTGGTGAGGTTCCCCCTATCTTCCCATCCTTTTTGCCTTGTAGGAGTTCTCCATGTCAAAGCAAAATGGATGGGCAGGGAAGGAGGAGAACAGGCAGAGGGGAGGGAGTCTCTGGCAAAGTTTTAACCTTCGCCCTTCCGATCCCTTTTACCTTGCAGGGTTTCTCTCTGCCAAAGGAAAAATGGATGGGCAGAGGAGGAGGAGAATGGTGGAGGAGGAGGTCTCTTGTGCATTTCCCCCCCTTCCCCATCTGTTTTTGCCTCAGCCAGGGTATAAGACACACCCCATTTTCAAAGATCATTGTCCAGGGGGAAAAAAGGTGTCTTATATGTTGGTGTTACCCTGTGTACTGGGAGTCTCGGGAGGGACACCAAAATGTGCTCAACTAAAGTTGGGAAAAATTAGCTCGGAGCACTGCTTAGCGTTACGAGAGGCAGGGTAACTTAGCGAGATCTTGAACCCTATGTCTATGGGGTCGGGTCGAGTCAAGGAGAACACCAAAGTTGAAATGTTAAATACTGTTTATTAAATACAAGCGAAACAGTGTATGCGACACACTCGTACAAGATAACTAAAGAAAATAAAGGTTGGAGTGGTATAGAGGGATTTTTAGAGGGATTGCTGGTTTGGGTGATACTTCACCTGTCTTGAAGCCCAGGAAAAACAGAGAGCTAGGCTGGGGTGCGATGTAGCTCAGCACATGGAGCTGAGGGGAGGCTCGCCAAGCAAAGCGGCAGCAAGGCGGGATGAAACTCGGGAGCGATCCGAGGAAGGTCTCGGAATCAAGGGTTTTTATAAAGAAAATTGTGACTGCAGGCTATGCCGTACTTGGGGGAAAACAATAGATTTGGAGTTGGAGACAAAGCCTCCGAAAGGTCAGAATCTGAATGATTGAGTTATCGTAGCGGTTCTCAATAGAGTAGCCAGTATGCAAACGCAGTGTATTTGGGTATAGCATAGTTTACCCATCAAGCTGCCATCGCGGGGCAGAGGCTCTTTTGTAAGTTGCGTGCATACTTAATTAGAGTGCTTGCCTGGAGGTCTCCTAAAGCAGTGAGTCAGCTATTTCTGGCCTGCCTGTATTGTAGTTTGAATATTACGGCAATTAACGGCCGAGCTTGTTTACGTGCTTGTCCGGTGGCCTCGCAAGCACGTCGAAAGGAATAGAGAAGTGAAGCCAAATTATGATATCAAGAGGATATCTTTTAATATCCCCAAAGCTCGGACTAGCCAGGGCAGTAACACTGGCAAATATGGTAACAAAACAGCTCAGAGATGAGTGGACTTCTCTGCATCTAGCTGGCCCTCATATGTCCTGCACCAGACACCACAGGCTCCTCATCTGTTCCTGGAAACTGAATTTTGAAGCTGTTACTGATGGGACTTCTGCAAAATTTGGCCATTTCCACCCTACGCTGTTATAATGCTATTATTCCACTTTCAACATCCTGTGGAATTCTGGGGTTTGTAGTTTACTGAGGCCAAAGAGAATTCTAAAGGCCCCTCTCTAAACTCCAAAGCCCAGGATCCCATAGGATGTTGAAAGTGGAATAATAGCACTGTAACAGTGTAGTGCAGAAATGGCCACAGGCAGTACATTCCTTTTCTGTCAGCCTGAAAACAGGAGTTGTGGTGGTGGGGAATAAAACCATGGTTTGCATTTCTCCATTCCATTCTCGTAAGGCTTTTAGGGCAGGCTTTTAACTTAACTTTAACTGGCAATTTAACATAAACTTAATAGTTAAACGCTTCTGCTTCTAAATTAGATATAGTTGAATGGGATTTTAAACTTTTTAACGAGTAATTAAACACTAGATACATTGACTTTTTTCCACTAACTTTCTTATCTCTGCCCATGTCAGCCCAAAATGTTCTCAGAAGAGCCTTTTTTGGGGGGGTGGGAGGGAGGAGGTCTGGTTCCAAATTGCAGAGGGCGAGACACTGAAAATCATTTACACCTAGAAGCCTTATATTTGGTGCGTTTGCTTTCCCTTGGTCACTTTGCTTTTTCTGTGGCTGCCCAATGCACAATGCAAGTTTTAAGTTATTACAGTGCTAGAAATCTGGGAATTTCATTGAGTGGAAGAATATTTATTGGGATGGCACTACTCTCATTTTGCTTTCCTGTATCCTATCCGCTTGTAGAAAATGTCATCTTCATTCTGTATTTGTCCCACAGTTTTCTCCAGTATGAACATTCAACAACTTTAGCAGCTCCAGCAACCAGTGTTTTGTACCCCAACGGGCACAGAACTGTAGTAATTCTTTGTTCTTCTTCTCAAAGTGTTCCTTCCTAGTTCATGAGTCAGATTCTATATAGGAGATGCAGACTTCTTTTTTGTGCAAGAAACCTGTTTTCTCCTCAGAAAGCAGACTTCTACGAGACTTCCGTTTCCAATGGCGTCGCGCCCGGTCACTTAGCGGAGGAGCTCCAACTAAGCCCTTGTCTCAAATGATTTAGCCAGAGGATTTTGTGCAACCTTTTCAAAATTACCTGACTGGTCCAGATACTTCTTCGGAAGAAGAAGTCCAGAGGGGGTTCAGAGGGGACCCACAACAAGCCCAGCCCTTTGCCTACTGGCGGAGGAGCGAAGAGGCAAAACTGGAAGAGCCGCCACAGCCATTTGGAGACCGCTGCTCTAAACGCAGCACCAGCGACACCAGGAAACATTTTAAAAGAAATAATAAACAGTATTTGGAATTCGAGAGAACCTACCTGCTTGGCATTGAATACAATACTTCACTTAGAGAACTCTGTGCACAAGAACAGAGAAGAGAAAGTAAGCCGGATTACTCAAAAGGAACGAAAACAACGTGTCCTAAAGAAGTCAGCAGGAAAGACCCGGATGGTCGTAAGGTAACACAGGGGATTCGAAATAGCGAACCGCCAATATAATGTGGAAAAAGCAGGACTAAAGAAAGAATAACGATAGAGAGAAGATTTGGAGAGACGGACAAACGTGGACTCAAAAGACAGTAAAGTATCACAGAAGAGAAGTTAAAAACCACACAAAACGCTACAAACCATAATAAAAGTGAGAGGTCCAAAGGAAGAAAGCAAAGTGAAAATAGGACAGCAGAAAATAATAGGAAAACAAAATTGGAGGACAAAGGACAAAACTACCAAGCTAAAAATTGTGAGTTAAACTGAGGGTTCGAGTAATTGTATGGAACAATTGGGACTTGGATTAACTTAATGTAAAATGGCAGTAAATTGATTACGTGGAACAAGGAGTTACTCATTAGTTAATATAAGAAAAAATTATTATTTTTATCTCTTTCTTTCGGTTAAATTTAATCAATTGTCAATTATTTTATAAAGAAGAGGATATACGGGATATATTGTGCACCAGCATTTCCCTTCATTCACACACTTGTAAAAACCCTGCATAAATTATACATATTTCATATATTACTTATATACTAGATAATTTTGTATATTTTGTATATTATACAAATTAATTTCTTACTAGATATATGAGTAATATTCACAATAGATGTAATTTTTTTTTAAAGCTGATCTAAGCAGGTTTAAGTAGAAGGTCAAGACATCTGTTAATATCTGTTAGTACCCGAAGAGGGAAATAAATAGAATTTTTTGTTCCAGATATATTTTGGTATACTGCAGATAATATTTATATAATATTTACATACTAAATATTATTTACATACTAGATATATGAGTTATATCAATAACACTTAGCGTTTTGGTGAGCTGAAGTAAGAAGGAATAAGTTGAAAGTTTAAGATTGTCATTATATATGAGAAAGTGAAAGGAGAACCTATGTTTTATTGATAATTTAACAATAAGGACTTTGGATGTGTAGTGGAAAATAAGTTAGTGGTAGAAAAAAAAAGGATTTGGAAAGAGGGTGATTTGTGATAATATATGAAATACATGAAAAAAGAAGGAGATTAAAGAAAATCTGGATTAATTGGAATATACCTGATAGACGGGAATTAATTTTGAATTGAAAAATCTACAGACTCAGTACTTTAAATTCAAGTGTGGTGAGAGTAAGGAGACACAGTAGAAAGGGGGAAAAAAATAAAACTTTCGATAAGGAAAAGAGAAACGTATTATGAAATCAAATAGAATGGCAGCAAAGAAGGCTATGCAAACATTGACACAAACTGTAAAAGAAAGAAGACCTTCTTTAGGATTAGCCACAGGTTCAATAGAAACAACACAAATACAAATGTCAAAAAGAAAGGTGCCACAGGCGGATCTAGCATTAACAATAGCAGACGTCTCTATACAAATAACTGAAATGCTACAAGAATTTAAGAATTTTAAAACAGAAATACGAAGGGAACTAAAGGATATGAGAACAGAAATTAGAACGGAGATTAAAAAAGAATTAAATTCTTTTGATGAAAAATTAGAAAAAATCTCTAGTGACATAACGAACATAAAAACAGATATAGGAACTCTTCAGAAAAAAATTGAACAGACAGAAACAGTGACACAACAGATAATTAAGACACAGGACAGAGGCACAATAGCTATCACACAACTTGAATTAAGATATAGAGACAGATGCCTGAAATTTAGAGGATTAGAGGAGGAAAGAGAAGAAAATATATAAGAAAGGGTTCTGTCGATATTAGCTTCATATTTAGAAGTGGACCTGGATATTTTAGACCAAGACATCAACCAAATATTTTGAATCAATTCAAGGATAGCTAAAGAGAAGAAATTACCGCGCGATATACTGGTCAGCTTGATAAGAATAAAGACTAAGGAATTAATTCTACAACAAAACTATACAAAAAATTGATAATAAATGATAGAGAAATAAAAATCTTTAAGGATATTCCAGGCCAAATTTTAAGAAGGAGACAAGAATATAAATTCCTGTCACAATTCCTGTATAAAAATTATATCAACTATACCTGGAACAGACTAGAAGGATTGTCCTTTACATATAAACAGAGAAGAGTTAAAATAAATACTACACAACAAGCGCGACAATGTTATGAAAAAAATAAAAAAAGAATTAGAATCAGACGAACAACAAAAGGAAGGGTCAAAGCCAAAACAATCAGAAGATAATGTACAGAGATATACACAAAAAACAGGCTACGAAGATTAAGCAACAAGAAAAACAGAGAGAAACACTTACAAGGAAAGAACAAGGAAAAGAGAAGGACGAAGAAGAGGAAAAGCAAGAAGAAGAAGAAATAAGCGAGGAACCTGAAGAAGAAGAAGAACTAGGAGAAGAAGAAGAGGAAGAAGACATAGAAGAAACTGAGATCGAAGAAAATTAATAAAATAGAAGCAAAATACGAAAAGAATTACAAAAGTAGAACATATAAGTTAAAAAATATAATGTTGGGAGAAAGGAAAAAAATAATATACATGAACAAATAAATTAATAAACACAACAAAACAAAATGTCTCTAAAAATAATATACTGGAATGTAAAAGGACTAAATTCTGAATATAAGCATCGACAAGTATTCCACCACCTAGAGAAATTTAAAGCAGACATAATAACTTTACAAGAAATGAGAATTCGAGAAAAAGATAGCAAATATTTAAAGAATCCAAAATTGGGTAAAAGCTTTACTGCAGGATATCACAAAAAGAAAAAGGGAGTAGTAATATATATAAAACCAACCTACAAGGCTGAAAAAGTATTTGCGGACCCAAATGGACAATATATTGGACTGGAAATTACTTTACCAAATTATAAACTACTCACAGTAGCTGTTTACACACCACAAGAATATAAGGAGAATTTTTTTAGAGAAATACAGCAGAAAATAAACAAGTACCTTAATGAGAGATGTCAAGAAAATATATTGATCATGGGGGACATGAACGCTGTGATTAATCCCTTGGAAGATAGAAAATCAGAGAAACAGATAAAGAAAAACCAAGGGAAACTTCCAAGGAGCTTTTTCGAAATAATGAACAACCTCACTCTAATAGACATGTGGAAATTTAAACATCCCGATGAGAGAGGCTATACATTCTACTCGGATAGACATCAATCTATGTCACGAATCGATTTATTTCTTTTGTTAAAGAGTTTGCGTGCAGAAATACAGGGTATGGAGGTTCAACCAAAAACATATTCAGATCATAACTTAATCAAGTTAAGGTTGAAAACAAGACACAAAGAATTTGCATGGAAACTAAATGACTCACTGTTAACAAATACACAATACACAGAAGAACTAAGGGTGATTTTGAAAAGGTACTTTACAGAGAACAACAATGAAGAAATAACCCCGAAAATAATTTGGGACACCAGCAAAGCAGTTTTGAGAGGGCATCTTGTAAAAATAGGGCACATAAACAAGAAGCAAAAAACTGAAAGAATTATGAGGATTTATAATGAACTTACACAGAAAGAAAAAGATCTAGAAAGGGACCTAAGAATAAAAAACTAAAACATGAAATCAAATTGCTACAAGAACAGCTAAAAAATACACATTCGCAAGACATAGAAAAGAAGATAAAGAACTGCAAGTTAAATTACTTCAAAAACTCCAATAAGCCAGGAAAATGGCTCACCTACACATTGAGAAAAATTAAAGAGAAAAAGAAAATTATTCAATTGAATGTAGCTGGGAAAACTCACACTAATCCAGAATCAATTAAAGAAATATTTTATAAATACTACACAGAACTACACAAAGAAGATACAAGGCGCAAAGATGAGGACCATCAAATACAATCTTACTTGGACAATCAGGAAATGTTAAAAATAACAGAAGAACATAAACTAATACTAAATGAACCAATCAGGACAGAAGAGATTTCCATTGCTATTAAAAATTTAAAAACATCAAAAGCACCCGGGCCAGATGGCTATACGGCAAAGTATTATAAAACATTCGAGCAAGAGCTGTTGCAACCTTTACATAACGTGTTCAACCAAATAACTACAGAAGGAATCTCAAAAACCTGGACAGAAGCAAATATTGCCTTAATACCAAAAGAAGGGAAAGACATAACATCACCTAACAACTATAGGCCAATCTCATTATTAAATATAGATTATAAAATATTTATGAATATACTAGCAGAGAGATTGAAAAAAGTGTTGCAATCTATAATACATGAGGATCAGAATGGGTTCCTGCCAAAAAGGCATCTGAGAAACAATGTAAGAACAGTGATTAACATAATAGAGTATTTTGAGAGACACAACGAGAAGGATCTAGCAACAATCTTTCTAGATGCTGAAAAAGCTTTTCACAAGGTTAAATGGAAATTTTTGATAGCAGTTTTGGAAAGAATGCGCTTCGGAAAAAATTTCATAAGATGGATTCAAGAAATATACTCACAACAAACTGCCAGAGTTATAGTGAATGGGGAAAGAACCAAAGAGGTAAAAATCGAAAAGGGAACCTGACAGGGCTGTCCTATTTTGCCTCTTTTATTCATTTTGATCTTAGAAATATTAAACAACAAGATTAGAAAAGACCCAGATATAAAAGGAGTAAAAATAAAAGATCAAACATATAAGCTCCAAGCATATGCGGACGATTTAGTAATATTTTTGTAAGAACTGTTAGAAAGCATTAATAAGCTTATAGAGACTATCAATGAATTTGGAAAGAATGCAGGTTTTAAAATAAATACAGAAAAAACAGGAATTTTAACAAAAAATCTGAGTTCAAGCAAAGAAGAACAACTGGTTAAAAAAATCTAACTTTCAAATCCAAAAAAATTTGAAATATCTAGATATTTGGATAATGAAACAAAACACAGAACTGTTCAAGAATAATTGCAAAAAAGCATGGGCAGAAATAAAAAAAGATTTAGAAAAATGGGATAAATTGCATCTGTCTCTCCTTAGGAGAATCGCAACTGTTAAAATGAATACCCTTCCCAAGATGATATTCCTATTTCAAAATCTACCAATTATAAAAAATGACAAACCATTTAAACAGTGGCACAAGGACTTAACAACATTCATTGGGGAAGGAAAAAAAACCGTGGATAAAATCGAAAAATCTTATAGATCTAAAAGAGAGAGGTGGGTGCAATTTGCCAGACTTCAAATTATATTACTATGCGGCAGGTTTAACATGTATTACAGACTGGATTAAAGTACAGAACTCCAGAGTATTAACGTTGGAGGGAGCTGATAACAGGATGGGCTGGCACACCTATCTCTGGTATAATAAAGCAAAAATAGACAAGGAGTTCAAAAACCATTTCATAAGGCGATCCTTAATAAGAATACAGATGCAAATAAAGAAAAAGCTATACAATAAAATTCCAACATGGATATCTCCCCAAGAAGCGTTCTCTGAGAGATGGGTAACAACACAGAAAGGATGGTTAACATATAAAGATCTATTGGAAGTAGGAGAATCAACAACACCTCAATTAAGAACAAGAGAAAAGTTAGAACAAATGGGGCATAGGTTAGAATGGTTCCCATACAGACAATTACATGAAAGATACAAAATAGATTTAAAATTAGAAGGATTTGACCTGAGATGACTACCGAATGAATTGGAAAAAATCATATTTGATCAGGTAGACCATCATACAGCAAAATTCTATGGTTATCTCTTAAATAACAAACTAGAGGACGAAGTAATAAAAGACACAATGGTAGCGTGGGCAGTATTAATAGGACATACAATTCAATTGGAACAATGGGAAACATCATGGAATCTAACACACAAATTCACGTCATCGCAAAATCTGAAAGAGAATTACATAAAAATGTTTTACAAATGGTATATAACACCCTCCAAGTTGGAAAAAATGTACAAAACAAACCAAAATAAATGCTGGAAGTGTCAGGAGAAAACAGAGACCTTCATACACATGTGATGGAACTGTCAAAAAAATCAATAAGATCTGGAAAGAGTTAAATAAAACTTTCTCAGAAATATTTGAAATGCAAATACCTCTAAAACCAGAAATATACTTGCTGAATATGGTTCAAATGGTAGATTCAAAGATATCAAAGAAATATTGGAGGGTGCTATTATACCTTATCACTGCAACTAGAATAATAATCGCAAAAGATTGGAAAAACACAGAAATCCCCACAATAGAACAGTGGATGATAAAAATATTAGAAATGAAGGAAAATGATCAATTAACTGCAAAAATCAAGGAGAAATCCGAGGAAACAATGAGGAGTGGGACCCAATAACAAGGTTTCTCTGAAGGAAATGGGGCAGAATACTTATTGAATAATGTATAAGTCTGATATATTTGACTCCAAAATCCAAAATAGAATTATGGTAAAAATAAGGTATAGGATAGGAAGTAATATAAGAATTAATGTTCAAGACACTCTAGCAGAGATATATAAGTATGGGTACATATATGTATGTATACTTATATGTATGAGTATATGTAAAAATAAGAAGGGGATAGAATTTTGAAAATCCATGACAAAGTGATTGTAGAAGGTAATAATGCAAGATAATGGAGACTATATAAGCAGGAGGAACGATACAGGGAAGACAGAGATTTTTGTTGAAAGAAACACGAGAAGGAAGTATAAGTAAAAAGTATAGGATCGTTATGTCAAGCAAAGGGGTTCGTAACCAAAGGAAGTAAGTTTTTTTGTTTTTATTTTTATTCTTATTTTTATTTTTTTTCTGTGTGTTTTGTTGGTTCGTTATTGCTAGTTTTAAGTAAATGTAAATGTAAATATATGCAAAAACTATGCAAATGTATGAAAAAAATTTGTGTGTGTAATATACACAATTATGGACTATAAAACTAATATGAATGCGAAGACAACAATAGAAACTCTGTTGATGTTAGAAGAAGAAACAAGAATGAAGAAAAGATTGAAATAATGAAGAAATAATGAAGAAATGATGATTTGCTGATTTGATGGTTGATCCTCAGTAGTGGTTATTAACCTTATCAATGTAAATAATACAATTTAAAAATGGTTCAATAAAAAATAGAATGGAAGAAAGCAGACTTCTACCACACACACACACACACACACACACACACATCTTTCTTAGCCAAATAATTCCTCTACAACACTTTGGGATGTCTTAGTACTGGCAGAAAATTGCACAAGAATCTTGATGGGCTGTTATACTTCCTGACAGAGTTTCCTTTTGTTTTAATTTAGGAATGAATAATAATGAATATTATTTCCATCCCTCAGTTGTGCTAGGCTGAACGGCAACCTCGCACAACCAAGTGAGAGAAATGAACAATAGATTACATGATGGATTGTGAAACTGAATCCACAAGTGAGTTTGCAAAGAAAGATGCAACCAGAGAAGTACAACCACCAAGTTCTCTACGAGCAGATAAGAGGGATACGTAAGAGAGATACGTAAGAGATGAGATTGTGACTCTGTGTGTGGAAGAGCACCACATGCAAAACCCTACTTCCAAAACCTTGAAGTGGAAGCAGAGAGGACACATTAGACAAAACTACTTCACTTGGGGAAATTTACTATGTAGTTGTGTAGTTTAAAATTATCAAAAATTTCAATAAAAAGACTGTTTGCCCCATTTTTTTCCCTAAAGAAAAGGGTGGCCTTGCACAAGTAGAAAATGATAGAATGGCACAGCCTTTAACGCAGCACAACATTTGCCTCTTTTGGTGAGACAACGGAAGAAACAAAACAAGAGAGAGAGAAAAAAATACTCCCCCCTCCCATTTATCCATTCCCACCTGCAATCAGGATATTGTGGGACATTCTGCAAAGTAATGCTTTTTAAAAAGTGATTCCCTTCAACTGGAAAAAGTCCAAGTACTCATCCTCAAATACAAATGGTACTCACAGGACCCTTAACAGTAAATGAATGTGTCTGAAATTGCTCAGGGACTTCCTTATTAGTGGAAAATATGGAAGAAACTGTGGGAGAAGTATAAGACAATAATACATTATGGCCATTTCGATCTCCAAATCTCACAGGCAAGATGTCATGAGAGGACATTAAAAGACAATCTCAGTTCTCTGAGCAAATGACACTGTTATAGTGGTATTATTCCACTTTCAACATCCTATGAATTCTGGGGTTTGCAGTTTAAGAAGGGGCCTTTAGAATTCTCAGCCAGAGAGCTCTTGGACCTCAGTAAACTGCAAACCCCAGAACTCCACAGGATGTTGGAAGTAGAATAATAGCCCTATCACGGTGTAGGGTGGAAAGGCCCTAAGTATTTCATTAGGAAGCAATATACTATTCCACCAACCTGCCAAAACATCTAAAGTTACCAGATCCTGTGTGATCTTGGAAGCTAGAAAGGGTGAGCTCTAGTTAGTACTTGGATGGGAGACTACCAATGAATACCAGAAGCTGTAGGCTATATTTCACAGGAAGGAACTAGCAAAACCACCTCTGAGTGTTCTTTGCCTAAGAAAACCCTATGAAATTCATGGGGTTGCTGTTACTGCCCTGGCTAGCCTGAGCTTGTGGGATATAAAGATATCTCTTGATATCAATAATTCGGCTTCACATACCCATTCCCCTCCACGTGCTTGCGAGGCCCCCAGACAAGCACGCATACAAGCTCGGCCGATAATCGCCATAATATTATAACACAATACAGGCAGGCCAGAAATAGCCGACTCGCAGCTTCAGGAGACCTCAAGGCAAGTACCTCAAGTAGGTATGCACGCAACTTTCAAAAGATCCTCTGCCCCGTGCTGGCAGCTTGATGATCTGACTGTACAACGCTCAAGCACTCTGCATTTGCATACTGGCTATCCTATTGACAATTTGGCTTATAACTCAATCATTCAAATTCTGACCTTTCGGAGGCTTTGTCTCCAGCCCCAAACTCATTGTTTTCCCCAAGTACGGACTAGCCTGCGGTCACAATTTTCCCTATAAGAACCCCTGACTTTGAGCATTTCCTCAGATGGCTCTTGGCTTCCATCCTGTCTTGCTGTTGCTTTGTCCAGCGAGCCTTCCCCTCAGCTCCACGTGCTGAGAAATCACGGTTCCCAGCTTCTCCGCTTCTAACCAGCCTTTAGGACAGGTGAAGTATCACCCAAACCAACAACTCCTCTAAAAACCCCTCTATCCCACTCCAACCTTTATTTCTTTAGTTATCTTGTGTGAGTGTGCTGCATACACTGTTTGATTGTGTTTTAATAAAACATCACTTATTGTTCCAACTTCTGTGTGCTCCTTGACTCGGCCTGACCCCGTAAACATAGGGTTCAAGATCTTGCTACGTTACCCTGCCTCTCGTATTGCTAGGCTGTGCTCTTGGCTAATTTCCCCAACTTATATAATTGAGAGCGCATTTAGGTGTCCCTCTCGGGACCTCCAGAAATCAGGGTAACATTGCCATAAATCTTGAAGGCACATACACAAACACATACTATTCCACATGTTTTAGGAAAATCCTTGTGGTGCTTTCAGTAATTTTTTTAAAGTAGAAGCCAGAAGAGATGAGGTTAAATGATATAATGGCTTATCATGGTTTTTTATTTGACTCACAGCCATGTTAAAATGTATGTTGAAGTAGGTTAGTGTCTTTGAGGTATGTGAGTCAGGAAGGTGTACTGTTGTGAAGATGTACAAATTAATAGAAGAATTGATAGGAGGCACAACGGTACTTTGCTTACCTTCTTTTTTTTAAATAAAAATTGCTGGAATCAACTCACATCAAGATCTATTACTTCTCACAGACTTGACCCTGTCAGCCAATCAAAGTTGCACATGTCTTCTAATTAAAAAAGTAATTTCCCCTGTGAGTACAGATGTTTTGCTGCAACTTAGTTACACATCTGCGCAGTCAAGAATACAGAGATTACACTTCATACGTCCTCCACAGAATGGGGACTAATGAAATGTTATGGCTTTAAATATTTCATAAAACAGAACAAGATCAATCAGTTTGGAATAAAAATCAGAATTGCCAACCCTCGACGCATTCAGCATTCAGCAATTCCTTGGAATAACTTCTAAGAAATTCATTATCACTAACCCTCCCCCAAAGGAAGACCCGCATGACTGTGCTCTCTGAAGGATGTAATCTGAACTTGATGTTGTCAATAATCCATCACTAGAGCCTCTTAAAGTTGCAATAATACAAGGGCTATGAAAAGCAAAAGGGATGTAAGTGCCTTCAACTTACAATGATAATGAGCACAACAGTTTGCAGGCATGGCTGTAAATCAAATGAACTGTGGTTATAAAAGGAGCACTAAGGCATTTGGATGGGATCCTGGACCACTTCTGCAATAAAAGAAGCCGTGCATACAAATAAGAAGCCATCTATATCAGGTTCCAGGGAGGGCCATGTTGATGGTGCTGAGGTGATGTCATCTTTGGAAAAGCACTCAGGCTTGGGTGTGTGGGAAGGATAGCTGTGCTACCTCAGTTGCAGTTTTGTGGCCTCTCAGAAATTTAACACACTTTAGCATGCACAAGCTTCCATGATCTACAGCAATTCCCTTTCTTCAGCACATTGCATCTTGGCTTTCATGTGAGCTACATGCATGACATGCGATAAGGAACGATTAATCCACTGTTAATTACATCAATTAAACTAAAGGCATGGTGTGTGTTTTTTCTTTGAAGCTCCGTCACTGGTTTCCATATAATTTGATTTGCATTTGTTCCTTTTTATATGTATTTGCTGTTTTATAGTCTACCTTATATTAGAAAAAAAATAACAAAATAACTTACAAAAACAAACAGGGAAGCGGACTGATATTGCTTATTACGGTCATAGACCAGTAAAAAAGTTACACCAAAATAATACCAAGGTCAAAAAAACCTAAGTACTGATACAAGTAGACATAAAACATGATGTGGACTGGATGTGGGATGTGGACTGGATTCAGAAAAAGCCAGTGAATAAGAGGAAGAAGGGTTTTTTCAAAATATTTCCTTTTTTTTTCCAGACCGTCATGCCTTTCTATGATTCATGCCATTTTCATACAAACTGTACAAAATATTAAGGGAGGATGGAAGAGGAAATAAATCTCTCCTTCTCTCCAAAATTTGGCAACTGCCCTTTCATAGGAACAGATGCAACTAGGTAGATTTGTAACTTGCCCTGTGTGTTACTTGGGACCACTGCTATGCTATCTATCATTTTTGTAAGGATCACAAAGGTAACTTTCAAAATATATTGACTGCAATCCCACATCCTCTTAACAGAGCCTAAATATCTGAACAGGCTGGCGCTATACTACCCCCAAGAAGAACAGCAATATGCACAACACATGTCAATGACTGGGTGCCATTGTACAAATCACAACTTCAATGTTCAACAAACACAGTCACAATTCACAATGTGCAGCCCAGGGATATAATTCATCACTAATATTCTTCTCCAAGGAAGCAAAGAGAAATTTGAGCAATTTGCTTCCCACTGTGAGAAAAACTTAGAAAGCCATGCAGTTATCAAAGCCTATTGACCATTAGGGATTTATTCTGCACAAAATTCACATGCAGTTGTTTTGCACAGTAAACACCATTTTTCTGGACAGGAAACAGCTTTTTCTATGCAGAAACATTATTTTCTGTGCAGAAAAAAAAATCTGCTTCCTGCACAGAAAATGCCGTAGAGAAACAAAACAACCACGTGCAAATTTTGCACACAATAAGTCCTGAACTGCAAAGTTTCTCATCACTCCAGGATTCTGGTCATCATGGTTTCATCATACAAAAATAAATAAATAAATATCATTTTTGAATGTTTTTTTTCCAGCCACAATGCACAAATACAATGTGTAATCACAATAGAGAACATTGCTGTACATGCCACTCCTCTTGTATTGCTGTCAGCAAAATATATTTCTCGCAAATAATTCTGTTGGGGATGATAGGAGTTTCAGCCCCATGGAAATGCAGCGGAAAAACCAGAGTTCAGCGAGCCAACAGCAGCAGCCTTATTCCCCAGTAAGGATACTCACGCACAGAGGAGTTTCTTCCAAAACAGGAGGCACTTTATCTTGCAGCAAAGTTCCGTTATATACAAAACATAGGACAGACGGACAAAAGCTTGCGCCAGCCACCAGGTTTGATCAACAGACAGATACATACTGGCGTTGCTTTGCTATATACATATCTACAACCAATCAGGTAGAGGTTTGCGCACCTCCCTGTACCATCTGCACACGACCCCAGTTTCTTATGCAACCTTGCAATTACCCACAGCTGGGGCATGATGCAACATCTTTGCCGTGGGCTGATCATTTTCCCAGGGTTCCCTGCCTGGAATCCCTGACAATCCCCTCCAAAATGGTCAGGCCACTGTGTAGGACATTTTCACAATCCATACATGTCATACAATACATGTTACATAATACATACAGTACATACATTCAGGGTGCAACTCATCTTCCACCTTACACCTTGGTGGCAAGGCCCAGTTCACCTGCCAACTTCTCATGGCTTACTACTGGAAGGGCCTTTGTAAGCAAATCCGCGATATTGTTTTTCAGATACCATACCCCAATGTAGTCCTACACTCAAAATTTCTGCCTCAGTCACACAGGACAGCAAAATACCCTCCTCCTGACCTTTTAGGGATAAGCATAACTTTACTTCCTGTCTCAGCAAGTTGGGTACTTCCTGACCCACTTTCACTGGAACCACTGCTGGAACTAGTGCTGGCCTCAGTGCGAGGCTCTCTCTTGACCGTAAACGCAGGTTCAGCACTAGGTGGCGGTGTTGAACTCTTTGGTGTGACGTTGAGTGAGACTTTTGGCTTCTCCTCCTCAGTACTTTCCTCAGTACTTTCTTCTTCATCATCAGCCATCACTGCCCCTCCATTTTCAGAGCTTTCAAGTGTATCTGGGACACTGTCCTTTCCCTCATCAGACATCACTGCCCCTCCATTCTCAGGAACACTTTTGTCACTTTTACCCAGGGGAACCAAAACCTCTTGATTACAGTGCAGCCTTTCACACTTTTCACACTTTTACCCAGGGGAATCAAAACCTCTTGGTTACAGTGCAGTCTATCCCATCCTGAATGGATTTCGAAGTTTGCACTCCTAGAATACACTATTTTGCCAGCATGGTGTAGAAATCTATATTTGTTACCTTCATACCCCACAAAGCGTAACCGTCTAGATTTCTCCTCTCCAGACTTTCTGAAACTTGGGGGAACATACACACTAGCAAACTGACCCCAAACACGTAGATGCTGCAGGTTTGACGCTCTACCATACTATAGGTAATATGGAGTTTGCTTCACACCTGAACACCACATCCTGTTTAAGTGGTAGTTTGCTGTCACTATTGCTTCTCCCCAAAGTCCTGCTGGGGCTTGGGCATCCTCCATCATACAGTCCTTCATTTGTTTCAACAGCCCAATTCTTCTTTCTGCAAGACCATCCTCCCCGGGAGATACCCACAGCTGGGGCATGCTGCAACATCTTTGCAGTGGGCAGATCATTTTCCCAGGGTTCCCTGCCTGGAATCCCTGACAAATTCACCTCACATGTATAGCATAATTTATGTGTATATATGTCACTAATAGGATGCCAGCCAAAAGCTGCCCCCACGAACAAAATCCCTGCACCTATTCAGCTTTGAGCTCCTCAGAATGGGCAAATAAACTAGCCAATTTCTTCCAGTTCTGCTCAAAAGTAGAAACATTATTGGCAGTTCAATAAGTGTGAAACACACATCCTCCAGTATCTATTACCAATGGTTTAAGTCATCCAATTATGAGCTTCAAAAAATTCCAATCAAATCATTTTCTGGAACACCTATTTGGAGTCCACACTGAATCTTGTGATACACACCCCCTAAAATGTATCAGTTTTATAAATTCACAGTAAAAAGGGAGATACTGTTAGCTAACTGACAAACTGGACTGTGTTTTGTTTTCTTTTAATTTGTTTGAAAATGTAGACACATTACATGATGGTACAGTAGCATATCATAGAACTAAAATCTAAAAACACAAAAAAGGATTTTTTACAGAAATTTAAAAAAATGAACTGGAGCTTTTTTTAAAAAAATCCCAACTATCATATATGTGGAGGAGGGGGACCCACCCACTCAAAGATGGTTGCAGACAATGTTCTGGCACCTGTTTTTATTCTATACACTGAAATCTCTGGATGTGGCAGGCAAGAAATAGCACATGCAGCTCACAAAATCTGCCAAAATTGAACTAACTGTGATGAGGGTGGAGAGCAAGAAGAGGAGTTTTATCCAGAAAACCCTAAACAGTTTGAGACTGGAACATCTGAAAGATTGCTTCCTTCCATACACAGTTGACTACAAATCACTGTTTTTTATTCAAGGCAACTTCATCCATCCCATCACCTAGAAGGATTAGGTTGGTGGACATTCAAGATGGATCCCTTTCTATGACAACACACAAATAATGGATCTCCTTCCCAGGATAGTTTCCTCTGTATTACGCTTTATATGAGCAGTGAAAATTATATTGTTCCATTGAGCTTTTAAAGGTTTTTAAAGACTGCTTTCTGATTTGACTGTACTGAATGCCTAGCTGGTGTTTTGGTGCTCCTGTTCTTGTTTTATTGTTATGAAGCTTTTTTTTTCTTTTCTCTTTTTATCACTGCTTTTCTTGTTTTGTGTATTTTGTACACCGAATTTTGCATATTGAAAACAATATATTTTGTATATAGGAAAACCTATAGGAGTATGAGTGATTCTGAAATATGCCAAATAAATAAATAAAGCACCAGAGGGCCAGCCCTACCATTATACAGAGTGAGGCAACTGCCACAACCAGCAGATGCTGGGAGGATGGAAGGTGGAAGTATCCCAACTGTTCCTCCTGAATTTTCCAGCTGTTCCCTTCTGCTGAAACACAGGGTTGCATCTGTCCCACAAACCTGTCCCAGCCTCCCTTAGCTAGGCTGCTGGTGTGGTGAATAGCATCATTACCTCACCAGTGTTGTATTAAGTTCAGATGCCTGTCCAGCTGGCCTTTGCACATGGAATGAAGGAAGAAACACCATCTTATGTTTCACTTCAGGCAGAAAAATGTTGTAGTTTCAGCTTTTCATGCAGAGAGAGTGGGGGAGAGATGGAATGGAAGAAGCATTTTGATTCGAGTTCTGAAAGCTGCAGATCTAAAAGATTTGTTGAAGAATCTGCCAGTGGTATCTGCTCTATCCTGACAGGCTGTGAGAAACTCTGAACCCTAGTCTGAGGGAACCTCTGAGTATCCATGCTGTGAAAGACCACATACCGTGCTGGTTTATGGGGTGGTGGACATGAAAGGTAGATCAGGACATGTTTGAAACTGAGAGCATCAAATGTCAGAGCATTCTGGCTATGCATTCCTCCCTGAGACTGCCATACATTTTATCTTTCTACTAGTGCTCTGTAGGTCTGTTACCTCCATTAGCAGACCCCATCCCTGAGGGATATAAAGTTAATATCAAAAATATCAGCTATGCCAGAGTGGTTGCCTGGGTGGGTACATAGACAAAGAGGTCAAGCGGCCAGACACAGGTCAAGACCAGTAAAGCCCCCAGTCATGTTTCCCAAGGAGACCTCAGGCAGGCACGTCCGCACTGACAAAGGGTCCCCAGCCACAAAGCCAACTTGAGGGGATTACCGGGTTTTCCCCTATTGAGCAACACTTGCAGCAGCAAAACCTACTAGGGCAAGGTCCATTTACATGAAACAATCATGCAAGCCATCAAGTAGCCATTGTGCGGTATTCTCCTTCTGTTTCGATCATTATTCTTCCCAGGAAAGGGACTGCCCCCGAGTTACATTCTGCCCTATAAATAGTCCCCCTTTTCGAGACCTTCTTCAGAGAACTCCTCCGCTATGCTAGCAGACCAGCACTCTGTTAGTTGAGTGCTCCCCTCAACCGCCTCGCTTCGCTGAGCTCCTTCTTCCTTGCCGCTTCCCAGACCAAAGACTTCTGGACAGGTGCAGTATTACTGCCCTTACACCTTCTCGACTTTCTCCCCTACAAGCTTTCACCTCTTTCCCTTCTCGATAGTCCTTGTGTGTGTGAGTGAGTGACTGCATTTGTGTGTGGGAACATATTTGCTAATAAACTTCTTTCACTGACACATTTGGCTGGTTTTCGTGTGGTCTGACCCCATAAAAATTGGGTTGAAGATCTCACTGGATTACCCTCCCTTCATTCTGCCATGGCCAGTGCTCCACTATTCCCCCAGTCTTTGCATTTTTGGAGCAAATTAAACTGTCCCCCAGAGGACCTGCAGAAGTCAGGGTAACAGGTCAATACATGCCTTGGTCTTGAGCAAAGACTGTATATTGTTATTGTGGCATAATATGATATATTTCTTAAGTTTTGGATGTTGCACTTGTGACTGCCATCACTATGATAGCAAGAAGGAGAAGATAATTGCTCAGTCTGGAACAACTGATGCTAACCGGAGAGAGGCTGAAAATAAGGAGATTGGGACTGGAGGGGGTGGGATGGCCCTGTGGGAACCTAAAAGTGAAAAATAATACATTACAAAATAAATTTAGGGATCTTGGTAGCCTAGAGAGGGGTTATAACATCTTGTTGCTAAATTTGGGAAAGAGAGCCAATCATATATCTAGTCCCAAGGACAGTGCCAGCTCTCAGTGGCCCCAAACCTGGAGTAACTAAGGGAGTGCCCAATATCATGTCCTACTTCCAGAACATGGACTCTGACTCAGAATCTGAAACAGAGGACATGCCAGGACCTGCTATACAAGAGAAGGCTACAGTGCCAGCTCCAGCAGAGAGTCCTGCCCCTTCAGAAACAGAAGATAACTTACCAGTATCCACCTTTGCCAAGTGCAGACAACAAAGAGAAATGCTACGTTGATCCCAGAGAATTTATAACCACCAGGAATTACTCAGGCAACAGCTGCGTTAGGCTACTGACTTATATAGCTGCCTCCCTTCTCCTCCAGGAGTTGTCAGATCTTATCTGACCTTCCACCCTGCTGGATACCTTGCTGAACTCCCATGTGTGACTCTGGATTACCCTGACTGACTTTCGACTTGCTTGCCTATGAATTCTGTTGGCCTTCATTTATGACTTTGTGCTTACTGCCTAAAAGTAAGTAACAAGCTGGGACCTATTCAGTTTGTTTTGTTTGTGTTATCAGCTGAGCCGCTCTGACTGAGATAGACAGCCGAAGGGCCAGATTGGCTTGAGTGGGTATTTAAGACTACTCTGGACCAGCTTGCTCCCTCTGAGAGGGTCAGTGCAGGATGTGGCTGGTTACTCTGAGACCCTGCTAGGAATGTATTTTTCTAATCATTCTTACCTGATTGCAGTACTGCATATAAGGTGGCTGGAATCTTACTTTCCATGTCTGCCCAACTCTTACTCCCTAGAGAAGAAATAAGGAATTTGTCAAGGGGCAGTGCTGCATTAATTGCCAGTTTGAAATCATAGAGTATTGAGTAATGGGAAGCACCAGGCATAACTAGTGAACACCCAAGGTCATCTTTATGGCTTCCATGTCAGTGAGGCAATGAATCCATTCCAGATTTTAATGGGTTTTTTTTAAAAAAAAAAAAAATCTACCCAAAATGCTAAACTCTATCCCCCAAGTAAGGTTCACTTAATTGGATAGTTCCTTTAACTACAATTACTTGACTGATATGGAAGCCACAACTGCATTAGAATGAAAGAAGGCTCCCCAGACTTCTTCCCAAGTTATGAATCCTGGGGTCTGTGAAGGAGACAATCTTTGGGGCTGCTCCAGAATATACTCAGTGCAGTCCTGGGAGCTGAGACAGCCTTCCTGTCTAAGATCTGGCTGAACTGGGTAAGATTCTAGGCATACAACCTGGCATTGGGGCATGGATGTCTTGTTCTTTATGGTTTGAAGGAGGAGAACTGGAAGGCGTCCTTGCTTTGGCTAAACTTTGCACCATGGAGGGTCCCACTGCAGATATGATTGCAAACAACTGCATAAATGTGCAGTCCTGTTTTACCCAGCTGTCTTGTCTTTCTTCGTAGGGAGAGTGCAAAGACCTTCAGTGTAACTGTTCTGCACAGGACTGTTGTCATTATTTTAAATTTTCTTCGGAGAGATCAAATTCTCTGTGGAAAGGCCAAAATACTTTATAGACAGAGAAAGCACAGTAAAACGAGTAGCATAATTTCATTGCATATGATTCCTTGCTCCTTCAAAATCAATTTCAGATAAAAGAAACATGTTATTCCTCTCTCTCTTCCTCTCCAGTAGCGTTCCATAAATGAAGAAAACCTGGGGAAGAAAGTTTAAATAGAAGCATCATGTTCTTGACCTAGATGTTGGAACCATTGTTGAAATATTTATCTTCTGATAGCATAAGTGCAGGAAGTGAAAAGCAATTGCCAAGATTAGCAGCATTTGGTTGAAGACCATTAAAATAAACATTCTGTCTAGGGCAGTTGTTTTGTGGCCATGTATAAAACATAGGTGGCTGTGGCTTACTGATGCTTCAGCTAATTTTGCATGCTGGAAGAATATGCAGGACACTGAAGTTCAAATCAAAAGTAAGAAAGTCAGCTGCTTGATAGAGAATGAAAGGGAATTTCAGAGAAGACTGGTAGAATGGTCAAAAAGGTGTTACTGTGTTACTGCCCTGGCTAATCCGAGCTTTGGGGATATTAAAAGATATCCTCTTGATATCATAATTTGGCTTCACTTCTCTATTCCTTTCCACGTGCTTGTGAGGCCACCGGACAAGCACGTAAACAAGCTCGGCCGTTAATAGCCGTAATATTCAAACTACAATACAGGCAGGCCAGAAATAGCTGACTCACTGCTTTAGGAGACCTCCAGGCAAGTACTCTAATTAAGTATGCACACAACTTACAAAAGAGCCTCTGCCCCGTGATGGCAGCTTGATGGGTAAACTATGCTATACCCAAGTACTCTGCGTTTGCATACAGGCTACTCTATTGAGAACCGCTACGATAACTCAGTCATTCAGATTCTGACCTTTCGGACGCTTTGTCTCCAACTCCAAATCTATTGTTTTTCCCCAAGTACGGCATAGCCTGCAGTCACATTCTCCTTATAAAAACCCTTGATTCCGAGACCTTCCTCAGATCGCTCCCAAATTTCATCCCGCCTTGCTGCCGCTTTGCTTGGCGAGCCTCCCCTCAGCTCCACGTGCTGAGCTACATCGCACCCCAGCCTCACTCTCTATTTTTCCTGGGCTTCAGGACAGGTGAAGTATCACCCAAACCAGCAATCCCTCTAAAAATCCCTCTATACCACTCCAACCTTTATTTTCTTTAGTTATCTTGTATGAGTGTGTTGCATACACTGTTTCACTTGTATTTAATAAACAGCATTTATCATTTCAACTTCGGTGTTCTCCTTGACTCGACCCGACCCCGTAGACATAGGGTTCAAGATCTCGCTAAGTTACCCTGCCTCTCATAACGCTAAGCAGTGCTCCGAGCTAATTTTCCCCAACTTTAGTTGAGCACATTTTGGTGTCCCTCCCGGGACCCCCAGTTCACAGGGTAACAACTATCTCAGCAAAGGTTTATCCAGGATGTGAGTGCTCTTTGCCAGTTTTGCTTGACTGAGTTTGTTACCTGAAATCTGCTGGATGGCTCTGTATTAGAGAGCAGATATTTGGCATTCATTAAAAGACATGTGGAGCACGTGAAGAAAACCCCTGAAAAGTTGTGATTCCTACTCCATAGGGTAAAAATCATTTGAGATCCCTTGTGGCTGTGAGATTGTTTTCCTTTCTTCCCCTTTTGTTTGAATAATTAACGGTGTGAAAATGCACAGGATAAACAAAACCATATTCTTTTTCTCTTGCAAAGCACATGATTATAACTCCTTGGGAGCAAAAGCGAACTAGTTCAGGTGTAAAGCAGCATCTGTCATCAGGGAATGGGAGACAGGAGCTGTCATGCCCTCCTCCACCTCCAACTCTGGTGAGGAGATTGCATGGACATGACCATAATGTCCTCTGCCTTTTGTTGTTGTAATCACTGTTCTCCTCCTTCTCTTCCTCTTCTACCTCCTGCAGTGTGTGTGTGTTTTTTGGGGGGGCAGGGGGAGAACATGCCCTTCTCTTCCTCCTTACCACTCTATTCTGCTTTGGTCAGGCCTCACCAGAAATGCTGTGTCCAGTTCTGGGCACCACAGTTCAGGAAGGATATTGACAGGGTGGACCGTGTCCAGAAGAGGACAACCAAAAGGGTAGAAGGACTTGAAACCATGCCCTGTGAGGGAAGACTTAGGAAGCTGAATATGTTTAGCCTGGAAAAGTTTAAGAGGCAACATGATAGCTATGTTTAAATATTTGAAGGGATGTCATATGGAGGAAGGAGCAAGCCTGTTTTTTCCTGCTCCAGAGACTAGGACAAGGAGCAACAGCTTCCGACTTCTGGAAAAAGAGATTCCATCTAACTAATAGGAAGAACTTCCTGACAGTAAAAACAGTTTGACAGTAGAATGCACTGTGTTGCAGTATGGTGGAGTTTTCTTCCATGGAGGCTGGATGGCCATCTGTTGGGAATGCTTTGATGGTGTATTTCTCCATGGCAGGGGGTTGGACTTGATGGCCCTTGTGGTCTCTTCCAAATCTGTGATTCCTCTGATAGGGCAAGGGGCGTGGGTATCCTGCTGCCAGGTTCTCTTCTACCACCTTCTGTAGTGTGTATGTCCACTCTCCTACTCCTCCTCTGCCGGGGGAAAGTGAGTATGTGGTTGTCTTTGTTGCACCTTCCTCTGCCAGGGAACAGGGATGGCATCCCCCTCCTCTTTCTCCATCAGGATATGTGTTCCTTCTCTTCCTCATTCTCCACTTCTGGGGAGAAAGTGCTTCCTCCACAGCAAAACTGTGGGCGGCTTCATTGTCGACCTCAGGGAATAGGATACTCCTTGCCTACCACACTTGCCCACTCACAGGGCTGCCTCCCTCTTTAGCTATGACTTGACTGTTCACATAGCCCTCTTTCACTTCCTTCCTCCTCTCTCCTCACCTTTTCACTAAGTCGTTAACAGACTGGAATCTGAAGAGCAGAACAAATTATGCAAAATCAACCCGATAATTGGATCCGAGCTGATCAAGTCTCCTTGTGCTAACTCTGTGGTATAAAAATAAATTCCAGCCGTTCAATTTAACTGGTTTGTGGATGGAAGTGCCTGTCATGTTCTGCTGATTACTTAGTAGTTCTACATCTGTATAAAAACTTCGGAGTATGTCTGATTCCCCCCCCCCATTTCCTGCCCCACCCCACCCCAATCAGAGTTTTTTCAGCTGTTTTGCTTTCTGGTTTGATTTAGAATGCTGTCTGCAAGGCAGAAAGGCATGCAAAGCAATCCAAAACCTACCCAACCTCGACCTATTATTTTTTCCCTCCTATGCAACTACACACAGTGACTATTTGAAAATGATGCTGCAAATAAATGGGCAATTCATTGATTAGTATGTCTAAAGGCAATTGCTGGAACGTGTACTTGTTATATGAGGTCAGGTGACTTTAATTGGCTTTCCCCATCAAAACTTGCTCTTTCTTTTCTCTCCCTCTCTCTGCTAAGTATCCCCTCTCTCTGTTTTATCCCCCAGAAATGTTAGTTTCTGAATCTGTTTAACTTTTCACATTTTGGAAATGCCAATAGACAAAGACTTGCACTTTCAAATGGGGCATGTGGAAATATCAGTAGTAATATGCAGGTGATAAATCTGTTAGGCCTTTTAACAGTTGTATTGATTTTTCTCTGGTGATATTTCTGTCAAGAAGAGACATCTAATCTAACTGAAAGTGATGTTACATATAGCCTGAGCTGAAACCCCCACAAACTTCTAATCGGCAATAAGTATATTTATGGAGTTTGCTCAGCATAGCTTAGAATGAAACTCAGTCTATCATACAGTTTCATATTTCTGTAGCACCCTCCCCATCCAACATCCCTGTCACCACCCAAGGGCTAAATCAGATTTGTAGGTAATTCATTTACCCTGTTCATGCATGTGTGTGTCTCTCTATCTCCTGATGATTAATAGGACCAAGGTATAAATATTTTCCCTTATGTTGTCAAAGGCAATAGAATGTATTATTTGCATACAGGCAATCCATGTTGAAACCTCCATTCAGATATAATCCGTGATGGGTAAACTTGGGAAACATACCATGATCTCCCCACCAAAACTGAGTCCCTCCCCCCCAATATTTTTTTGCTAGTTTTACATATCAGTCATAGGCAGACTGACTCAGAAGTAAGTCCCGTTTCGTTTCCAAATAAAGAGCTACAAATGACAAATTACTTGTGATTAATTCCCTTTTCCAAAACAAAAAGTCATAACTAAGGCCCTTTCCACATGTGTGTGTGGGAGAAATGGGTGAAAACGCCCAAAAACGGAGCTTACCGGCAACCGGGTAAGTCCGTCGCTACGCCGAGCAGCGCGAGTTCGCTGCTCCGCAGTCCTCCGGCATCCCAAATGGCGGCTTCCGGTTGGTGGAGGCTCTCCACCAACCGGAGAAGCTCGCCAGCCGGAAGCCCGCCCCTGGCAGATCTGCAGGCATGCACTTGCGCGCGCCTGCAAATCCGCTTCGGAGCCGGGCGACGGAGCGGCGCGGGGCTGCGCGCTCCGTGCTTTTTAAAAACCTCGAAAAAGAGGTTTTTAAAAAAACATGCAGCGCGGCTAGTTCCGGCCGCTCCTGAGTGGATTCTGATGTGGAACTACAAAAAGTAGTCCATGCCAGTCCACTCTATGGTGTAGAAGACCTCTGTGAGAGGTCGCTCTGCACCATTTCAGAAGCCCGGTATGGAAATGGCCAAAGTTACCATACAATTGTAATGGAATAAAGAATGATTTCGTCCCTTTGTGATGTAACTGTAATTTTTAAATATTTGCAGCAGCTGTGTGACTTCACTGCTTAGGTGTGCTTTATGCCACAAACCAGCATTTTGTGGCATTCTGATATTTTAGAAAGTAATTAAAACTAGCTGCTTTGCTCTTTTTTAAATATATATATATATATATATAGCTGCAACTATATACTTGGGGTGGGGGTATCTGGAGATTGTGACTAATTGCTGTTTAAAAGTAAGTTTCCAAGCTCTGGTTCTTCCCTATGATATGGAAGCCAGTCTCAATAATAATTGTTGTTTATTCATACACTGTGAAGAAGAATACCCAACTGGCCATAATACTTGGATGAAATTGCATTTTGGCTGCACACCATCTGAACTGATTGCTTCCCCTTCCCCCTCGACAATTGCCTCTTAATAGACAATATTTTTCAGCAAGGGCTTATCCATCCCTTTTGAAACCATTGGCGATATTTACCAGTCGGAACAGCATTGGTCTCCGGGGCCTCTTTAGTTTCACAAGAGAGCCAAAAGGCAAGGATAGATGCCTGTCGCTCCTTAACAGACACATCAAACTAAAATAGAATGGGAGCCTTGCCATTTTGTCAGGAAGCTGAAATACAGACACACTTTAATATACAGGAGACAGGCTCTCATCTTCCAACTCATGTAATTGAAAACATTATTATCAGATCATTCTGAAACATCACCATTGCATTCCGACTCACCAAAGGCAGCCCAGAAAAGAAGCAAAGCAAAGCATCATTTTGAAGGGTGGCATTGTAGAAGGATGAACTGTGATACCATATGGAAGTGAGGTTCCCTTTCACTATTATGAACTGTTAGCAAAATGTCCATTCTTATCATAGGTAAGATTTTCCTGAAGGGAGAATATGCATATTGCAGGCATTTACAAACAAGGTCCCTACCACCATCACCAGAAAAATTCTCCAGTATTGTAGGACTAGGGAAAGAACCAGCCTGAAATCCTCATTCAGCCTTGGACCAGTCACTATCTCCCAGCTCACCTACAGCATAAAGGCCAATATCCAGTATCCAGGGGGAGAATGAGGTATGATAACCCCAGCGTTTTGGAGAAAGTACAGCTGCGAACTGAAACAGACCTGTGCTTCTTTCCTCAAGCAAGACTCCCCCTGGCTTTACCTTCATTATGACTGCAACCAAGGCAAGACTGAGACCCTTTTGAGAGCCAGCTTAGAGCCTTTCTGCACTACACTGTTCTAGTGCTATCATTCCACTTTCGGCATCCTATGGAATCCTGGGGTTTCCAGTTTAAGGTGGGGCCTTTAAAATTCTCAGCCAGAGAGCTCTTTGGCCTCAATAAACTACAAACCCCAGAATTCCACAGGATGTTGAAAGTGGAATAATAGCACTATAACAGCGTAGGGTAGAAAGGCCCTTAGTTTAATGTTACAGTCACAGAACTTCACAGGACTATGAGGGAACCAAAGTGTCCAGACCTGGGGAGTGGGGAGACCTGTGCCTTCTTTCCATCTTTCTGTCAATACCATTGACTGCTGTGTGGCAAGGGGGAACACTTGCACAGGAAGTTTCAGAGATCTCCACTTGTCAAAATGGAGAGTTACACAAACGTAAGCCATCAGCAAGACTCCAGCCTAGACTTCCAGCCATTACAGTGCAGCAGTTAAAATATTACACGAAAGGTACCAGTTGTAAATGGGCAAGTGAAAGAAAGGGGCAAAGGATAATGTATATATCATATAGATTCTAGTTTGAATTCAAGGTACAAATATGCCCCAGAAAGAAGTACATCTTTTAGGGAACATGGATGCAGGTCTTTGTGTAAAAGAAGCAGCACGGAACATGTCAGAGGTTTATTTCTGGTGGCAAGGCAAAAAGTAAGAACAGCTTACATTGTGAAGTGCTAGTCATTTTGTTACTGTACAAGAAATAAAAATAGTTGTGGTATTGTTCCTTTCTTATACTGGGTGGTGGGTGGACACAACTAAGTCCCTACTAGAAATTAATCAAGGAAATGTATCGTTATGTCTGCTTGATATTTGAACAATATTCCAGACTTTAAGATGGATCGGCAGTTTCCATAGATCACTTACCTATCAGTCTCCATTAATTTTATATATATCTTGACTTTCATGATACAGGGATCAAAGGCAGCTTACAACACAATTAAAAATAGATCCAGCTAAGAATACCAGAAGTTATAAAATTGAGTTAAGTTGTTCATCGTGTTAAACCAATCAAATTAAAAATGAATGTAAAAGGGTAAAAAAACAGAGAAAAAGTAGAGCACTTCCCCAACCCAAAAGATCCCTCTTGAGCAGTTCATCTATTGGCAATAGCCCCAGTGATTTTTTTTTTAAAGGTATTACTGAAAGGCTAGTAGGGAAGCAACCATTCTAACTTCTCTTAAAAGTGAATTCAATGGCTTGGGAGCAGCCGTTGAAAAGGATCCCTCTCATTTCCTTCTCAAGTTGTGGTGGGGTCAGTCTAGATGACCTCTAGGTATGGGGGGGAAACAGTTATTTCTCTCTGAGTTTGTAAAGAACTGTGGGAATGCAATGGAACCTTGAGAGCTTGAAATGTTGGCAGCTCGCCTCTGCTTGGCAAGCTCGCTTCTGCTAGGCCTCGATACATTAAGAATTGCAACATTAGAGAATGGTCTATTGTGCCGGTGGGAACCTTTGTATGCATCTGTTTCCTTTCTTGAACATGTGATGACTGTACTGGAGAATGTATAAATTGCTATGAATATGAAGAGGGGGGGCTCGGTTTCTTTTGGGAGATATCCCAGCCGAGGCTTGCCGGCAAAATAAAATCTTTTTTCCTAACCGAAAGGGTCTTATCTTTGGTCTCTCCTTCAAAGTGTGTTTGTGGGAAGTAATAGGACCAAGAGAAAGACTTACCCTGAAGAGCTTAAAATTCAGATCAGCTTATATACAAGAATGATAGAATCATAGAGTTGGAAAAGATCACAGGGGCCATCCACTCCAATCCCCTGCCATTCAGGAATACACATCAAAGCACTCCCGACAGATGGCCATCCAGCCTCTGCTTAAAAACCTCCAAAGAAGGAGACTTGACCACACTCCGAGGCAGCATATTCCACTGCCGGACAGCTCTGACCATCAGGAAGTTCTTCCTGAGGTTCAGGTGGAATCTCCTTTCCTGCAGCTTGAATCTATTGCTCTCCTTCAGATAGCCTGAAAATACCTGCCACATGCTTAGTAAGTAAAAACTTTCTTGCAGTTATCCCCAGGGGAGTAGTGGGGGGGGGGGGAGAGAGAATGGTAGCATCCAGATATATAAAGCACCAGGGTTTCATTTTGTGTTCTCTGGAACTTGTAGCAAGCTCATGCAAACTACAGCCTGGCGACAGTGGTTACTAGGAACGCTTTCTCATCATCCCTGCCAGTCAGTAATTTGGAGGGGATGATAAAGTCTCCACGGAACTGTTGTATACCAAAACTGGTCAGTGGTATCTAGTCTTGGAGACACCTGAATCCAGTCCCAAATGGATATGATATTACCCCAAAACCATGGGAGGTCCTATATCAGAACCCGCAATTAAATGTAAAACTGGGGAATTAATTAACTCAAATTAAAATATTGCAAGAAGAGGGGTAACTTCAGGACCTTTTCACCTTTGTTTACCAGGTCACTGCAAAAGAGACCAGCCAGTACACGCACACACAAATAGTCACACACAAAGCAATCACACAAGGCTAAGTGAAAATAAATAATAGAAAAATGTATAGCAGAGGTAGAAGGGAGTGGGTTATATTTACCACCCAGAGAGAAAGGCAGAGAAGTAGGAAATGGCTTGGACTTCTGTTCAACCAAGGACAACAAATGTCTGAGAGACAGAGTGGATCCCTGAAATCCAAAATACTGTAAGGAGGACCCAAAATCAGTATCCCTTTATACCCCAAAATCTGCCCTTGAGGCATGACTTTCTGCTTGGTCAACAAAGGATTTTGTTACCTTGTGTACTGGGGATCCCGGGAGGGGAACCAAAACATGCTCAACTCAAGGTGGGGAAAATTAGCTCAGAGCACTGCTTAGCGTTACGAGAGGCAGGGTAACTTAGCAAGATCTTGAACCCTATTTCTACGGGGTCAGGTCGAGTCAAGTAGCACACAGAAGTTGAAGCAATAAATGATGTTTTATTAAACACAAGCAAAACAGTGTATGCGACACACTCATACAAGATAACTAAAGAAAAAAAAAGGTTGGAGTGGTATAGAGGGATTTTTAGAGGGATTGCTGGTTTGGATGATACTTCACCTGTCCTGAAGCCCGGCAAAATGGAGAGTGAGGCTTGGGTGCGATGTAGCTCAGCACGTGGAGCTGAGGGGAGGCTCGCCCAGCAAAAAGGCAGCAAGGTGGGATGACACTCGGGAACGATCCGAGGAAGGTCTCGGAATCCAGGGTTTTTATAAGGAGAATGTGACTGCAGGCTATGCCGTACTTGGGGGAAAACAATAGATTTGGAGTTGGAGACAAAGCCTCCGAAAGGTCAGAATCTGAATGATTGAGTTATCGTAGCGGTTCTCAATAGAGTAGCCAGTATGTAAACGCAGAGTACTTGGGTATTGTATAGTTAACCCATCAAGCTGCCAGCGCGGGGCAGAGGCTCTTTTGTAAGTTGCGTGCATACCTAATTAGAGTACTTGCCTGGAGGTCTCCTAAAGCAGTGAGTCAGCTATTTTCTGGCCTGCCTGTATTGTCCAGGGATATTACGGCAATTAACGGCCGAGCTTGTTTACGTGCTTGTCTGGTGGCCTTGCAAGCACGTGGAGAGGAATAGAGAAGTGAAGCCCAATTGTGATATCAAAAGGATATCTTTTAATATCCCCAAAGCTCGGACTAGCCAGGGCAGTAACAATTTCCAGGGTAGACAGAGGTGACGGGATGGATTAATGGTTGTTACTGTCTGAAGCAAACAGTTGATGATTTTTAACAAGTGGATGGCAAAAGATTTTGATGTCTGTCTGACTGAAGATCAGGAAAAAGCTTACAGGTATGAAGATGAGGCAATTACGGATTTGTTTGAAATCTTCCTGTTTTCCTGAACCAGCGCTATCAAACAAGCAAGATTCTTTGTTTTTGGAACTTGTGACACATAGGTGCCAGATTAAGGTTTTATGGCTTTGCCTTCTATAGGATATGCAAACTACAGCGGTACTTCAGAACTGACATTGTTCTCATTGAAGAAGCCATCAAGTCAGACCCAGCCATGCTCGGGGTCACCTCTGACCTGTTTTTCCAGTCAAAGTTCCTCCTCCACACGGCTTTATATTTTATGATTTCTATTTTATGCCAATTAAACATAGCTGCCAATTAATATATTTTGCCAAGTAAACCATGACAAACCAGTAGAGTCCCAATGGGGCAAATGCTAAAAACCTGGTGTGTAAGCCATGTCTTCCTCTCCCAAATTGTTAAAATTTTCTCAAGTACTGCTTCCAAGAGGGGAGCCTGGATGGACAGTGCAACGGGAATCCAGTTGATTGGTCCTGCTTAGAACAGACTAACTGAAACAATTGTTTAATAGTGAGTACACACATAAGTAAACCCAAATGATTCAATGACTATATTCTAGTGGAGTCTAAAAATGGGATTTAGGGCCATTGATTTGCTAAAGTGTTACCAAAGTTTCATCTATGTGTTATTATCTAGCAGTTTCTTGCCATTGCAAGGCCAACATGCTGCTCTGTATGCATGTGTCCCTGTTCAATTCAATATGCTGGAGGGGAAGCTTGGAGCTCCATGAAACTCAGAACAGGAGAACCTGTGGCTCTCTAGTTTTTGCTGGGTGGCAACTGCCACAATCACTACAGCCAATGGTTATGGATGATAGAAGCTGAAGCTGGCACCATCATAGAAGATCCCAACCTCCTTCACCCTGCACTAAAGTGTTATGGAAAGCTCATCCACTCAAGACATCTAAGTCTCAATCACAGCATAACACACATGAGATAAGAGATGGAAGAAGAGTGGTTTCCTGTACTAGGAGAAATACTTCGGTGTATGCTTGAAATAAGGAATGAATGTAGAGGCTTCTTTCTATGGAAGGTGTTCAACTTTCCCATGGTGTCTATGTTCTACAGGTGTATATGTACCTGTCCTGTTTATATGCTTATGGGGTAGAAACCCTGAGATCCTCCAGATGCTGTTGGTTGATGAATCCCAGCATTCTTAAACCATAAGCTAGACTGGCTGGAGACACTGGGAGTTGCAATCCAAAACCATCTAGAATGCTGGATGATTCCCACATCTGTTCTGGTCTGAATATTATTAAATGAGATCTTGTAATAGATCCTGTCTCTTCTGTTTTGTTTCCAGCTTACTTTTAATTACAAAATAATTATAATTTAAAAAAAACTGGAAAAGGAGAGTACCTAGTAAGAGAAAAGTATTACTGACATGAATACAGGACTGCCAAACATTCTTGAAAATGTTCAATTAGGGATGCAGGAAATGTTAGGAAACTAAGGGGAAAAATCACAGCAGCAAAACAAACCTGAAATATGAACTCGGTTGATAATGCCCCAAAGAGCTCTGAGACTTTATTGTGACAAAATGATCTCCTACTGGCCTAGAGCTTTAAAAATCCATCTCTACTGCAGGGAATTCCTCACCTTGAAGGGTAAAATGTAAATAGTGAACAGTGTTTAAGGTTCCAAAATAATGCTCCCTTTTGTCACAAGGCAGTTGGCATACCCAACAGCTGGAAGCCTCTATAATTACCTACTATATTAACATCAATAAGGACTGGTGGGTAGAAAAATGCAGGAAAAAAATGTTCTGAATTGGAGAGAATTCAGAGGAGGGAAACAAAGAAGAATGAAGAAGTAATTCCATAAGGAAATAAAGACATCATCAACAACAAATGCAATAAAAAACAGTAATAACATTTCAATTTGTGTGTGTGTGTGCACGCGCATGCGTGTGTATGTTCCTTCAAATTGCCTGTTGACTTGTGGCGACTCCCTGGATTTTATAGGGTTGTCTAATACAGCCCATTTAAGATGCAGTCAGCAACAGGTATGTAAGCCTTATTGAAATTCTCTCCTGTGGGAGTCAAAGGAATGAAGCTGTAATATTCAGAAATGGTCATCCCAAAGGTTTTCCTTGTTATTCTGTGCAGTCAGCCATAGTTTTTGGTGGGTTTGCAGATCATAATTGGCCTTTGGATCTTAACAACTTGATCTATATATGGGCTTGCTCCTCAGGGTTGCTGATACACCACTTCCAAGTAATCATGCTCCATGCTAAAACTTTCAATCAGGGGGAAAAATTAAACAACAACAAAGGTCATAGTAGGGTAATCCTTCACACTAGAGCTGGTGGTTCTTTTGGAAGTGTGGGCCTTGCTTATGATGGGAAGTCAATCTGAATAGCCCAAGTGATTTCCCCTTGGGGTAAGCAGTAGTTCTGATGAAGCCTCATCACACAAGCCTGTGTAAGCAAGAGAGAGGCCATTTCCACACAATGAAGCTCTTCCGCGTCGTCTCGCTGCAGTCCCGGGTCCAGAAGGGAGCATGTCAGCAATGCTCCCCTCTGCACCCACTTGGTCCATGTGGAAGAGAACCCAATGGCACCACATCTTCCTTCCGCAGCACAGTCAGGCTTTTTCCATTGCTGCGCTATGGAAGGAAGCGTTGCCAATGCGCTTCTGCATCTTCCGCATGGCCAGAAGTGATGCGAGCGCCACGCAATCGCTGGCGTGAAACGATTTTTTCCGTTTTGCAAAAACTGCGCAAGCGTGATGCTGCATGACAGGATGGCAGCAGGACGGCGATGACATCATGCCGAAGTGCGACCTGCTGATCGCTGCCATCCTGTCGCAAAAACGCAACAGTGACGTCGTGGGGAAAGGGCCAGAGAGAGAAAAAGAGAGAGTGATTGTGAGTTGGTTTTCTCGCCCCTAACTAAAGAGAAGGATGGAGAAATTGCTTTGGGAACTGTCAGGAAGAAGGCAAATGTTTTCATTTATTGAGCCCCTCAGTTTGGCTTAGCAACTGAACCAGCATTAGCACAATCAAGCAAATGATTCAAGTCTGCGTCCTGGTGGCTTTGGCAACAGCTTGGCCTTCTGTGCTCAACTGTTGTCTCCCAATGGCCTTTTCGGTATCCACCATCCAACCTTCTGGTCTTTTGTTGCATAGTGGGCCTCTGTGTTTGTAAAACAACTGTATAATCAGTGATGAGGAACCTCTAACCTTCCATGTATTTTGACCTACACAATCTTAAGAGATTGTGGGAGGGTCTGGAAGATTCAAAAGGTTCCCATCCAGTAAGTAAGTCAAGAAACTGTCATGCAAAGGAACAAGTATTTTACTAATCCAAACCAAGATAAAATAAGCCATTTAGCTTTTTTCCAGTGAGGTCCTCTTGCCAACAAAATAGACACTGATGACCAATCAAATACCCCTCCACCATCATTTGAGTCCCACAAATCTGCACAAGAAGTTTGGAGGAGCTTCCAGGACAGATTATTTTGGGGCAGGGAGTTGTAGATGAAGGTGAAGGAGGGAAACATCCATTGCATTCAAGTGCGGAGGTTCTCTGCCTAGATGGAGAGAACTCATTCTTATGAACATCACTGGATGTCTATCAAGGTGTGGAGCACAGTTCAGGAAGTAAGTTGGGTTAAGCTTCTTCAGCCCCAAATATGCTTCCACACATTCACTGAATGTTCAGAAAAGTTTGTGTAGAGCTTTTCTCATTGAAAATTACTATTATATATTAGCTGTCACAATGACACATTCCTTAACTACATCTTGGTTGGAATACTGTAACATACTCTATGTGGGCTGCCTTTGGAAACTGTTTGGAATCTTCAGCAAGTTCAGAACATGGCAGCCAAAATGCTGACTGGGGCCAGTTATAGGGAGCATATAACCCCCATTTAAAACAGCTTCACTGGCTACTTGCTCATTTCCAGACACAATCCAAAGTGCTGGTCATGACCTATAAAGCCCTATGCAGCTTAAGTCCAGACTATTTGAAAGACCATTATCTCTCTATATGAACCTGCTAGAGCCCTAAGATCTGCAGGGAAAGACTTTCTGTAGGTCCTACTGCCATCCCACGCTCACCTGGTGAGGACATGGGAGAGAGCCTTCTCAGTGGCTGCTCCCACCTTGTGGAACTCTCTTCCACAGGAGGCTAGGCTGGTCCCCTCCCTGCTTTCCTTTCGCCAGCAGACAAAGACATTTCTTTTCAAGCAGGCTTTTCATAGGTGAGCTGGGGAGCTTTTATTTGTTAAGCTTTTTTTTAAAAAAAAAAAAAGTCAGTTTTTATAAGTTTGTATATTTTTTAGTATTTTTATTTGTTTTACATGATTTTGTTTTGTTTTATTAACTTTTTGGAAGTTTAAGTCCCACTTTGGGAGAAAAGGCAGCATATAAACACAATAAATAAAGATCAAATACAGTCATCCCTCCACATTTTGAGGTTTGACTTCTGCTCCCCTTGTGCACTTACTCACATATTCAAGTGGGGTGGGAGGAGTGGAAGAATGCAGGCACACATGTGCACTCTCTCACTTACGCAGTCATGTGGGCTGGTGAGAGGGGACGGGATTGGGAGAACCAGCGGCAGAGCCTGGATTGTGTGGAGGGGGGGCGAGAGGGGGTGTAGCCACAGCACACGGGGGCATGGCTATCAGCTGGGACACCCCAAAAACATTGCTACCAGGGGCAAACCACCTCCATTGCCCCCCTTCATTACGCAACTGGGGAGAACACAAGGAGGGAGGGTGCATACCTGTGTGTGTTCCCTCACTCACTCACATAAGCTGGTGGGCAAGTAGGGAAGGGGATGGGACAGGGGTGCAGGAGGAGGGAGGGGGCACATGGATGCTCCCTCACTCATTCACTCGTTGTAGGGGGAAGATGGGGGAGCACAAGGAAGGATGGCACGTGTGCTACCCTTTCTACTCACTCACACAGGTAGGGGGAAGGGGATGAGATGAGGGAGTGTGAGAGGAGAGGGTGCACACATCTGTTCCCTTGATTTCTTACTCAAGCAAGTGGGGGAAAGTTTTCCCATTTTCATGGGGGTCCTGCACCCCTAACCCCCACAAAAGTGGAGGGCCATTTCTACTGAGAAATAGCAAGAATCAGACAGAATGTGAAAAATCTATCAGTTTTATTTTAATTTCATGTCTTAGGCCCTTTCCACACGCGAGAAAGGAAACACACGAAAATGGAACTCACTGGCTTTCTTGAGCATCCAGGCGAGTCCATCGGGAAGAGGAGCAGTGCGAGCTCGTCACTCCACACTGCTCCGGCATCCAAAATGGCGGCTTCCGGTTGGTGGAGGCTCCCCACCAACCGGAGAAGCTCGCCAGCCTAAAGCCCGCCCCCAGCAGATCTGCAGGCACGCACTTGTGCGCGCCTGCAAATCTGCAGCGCTGCGCGGCGACAGAGCGACACAGAGTCACACACTCCATGCTTTTTAAAAACCTCTTAAAAGAGGTTTTTAAAAAGCACGCTGCACGACCAGTTCCGGTCACTCCAAACCGGACTGAGGTATGGAACTACAAAAAGTAGTCCGCCCCAGTCCACTCCACAGTGCAGAAGACCTCCGTCGGAGGTCGCTCTGCACTGTTTTAATAGCCCGGTGCGGAAATGGCCTTAGAATCCCACTAGCATTCTTGTCCTATACCTGTATCAAGTTGCAAAAATGTGTCCATGTTTTGGCACACATTTCTCCCACTCTTTTATTTCTTAGTATTATTATATTTATTTATAGCCCACCTTCTCCCAAACCTGGGACTCAAAATGATGCAGAAGAGCTAAAAAATGCCTGTGTACAAAAGTTTAAAAATATAGGCATTTCTGCCCTACACTGTTGTAGTGCTATTAGTCCACTTCCAACATCCTGTGTTCTTCTGGGATTTGTAGTTTACTGAGGCCAATGAACTCTCTGGCTGACAATTCCAAAGCGCCTCCCCCCCCGCTAAACTTCAAACCCCAGGATTCATAGGAGGTTGAAAGTGGAACATTAGCACTGTAACAGTGCAGGGTGGAAATGGCTGTAGTCTGGTCTAGTCCAGAGTGCTTTGGCTGAAAATTCTAAATGCCCCTCCCTAAATTGCAAATCCCAGGATTGTATAGGCTACAGGGTAAGACAACAGAAATAACATCTAAGACAAAACTTAGGCCACTTCTACACTACACTGTTATAGTGCTATTACTCCACTTTCAACATCCTGTGGAATTCTGGGGTTTGTAGTTTATTGAGGCCAAAGGGCTTTCTAACTGAGACGTCTAAATGCCCCTCCCTAAACTGCAAACCCCAGAACTCCGTAGGATGTTACAAGTGGAATAATAGCAATATGAAAGTGTAGTGAGGAAATGGCCATATTTGAACTATCAATAGAACTGATTTATTAAATAGAATTAATTAAAAGCATAACCACGTTTAAAAAAGAAAACAACAACAAAAATAGACATTTTTTGCACATTTTCAAAGACCTCACCCTCTGAGAAGTCAGCCATCCAACACATGCAAAAACAAAATGGCCTTCACCCTTCCATGGAAGGATACAAGTCTAAACTCTCTAGGAAGGGAGTTCCAGAGCCTTGGAGAAACCACTGAGAAGATCTTCCTCCCATGTGCTCACCAGATGTATCTGCATGGGTGATGGGGTACAGACAACGGCCTATGCAGAAGATCTCAAAACACAGGGAGACTCATATGGGAGAATATGGTCCTAGAGATATCTAAGCGACCTGACCTGAGCGATGGATAGGGCTTTATAGATTATGAACAGATGTTTGAATGGTAGTTTCTTTTAAACATTTTTGTTTATGCATGTCATTTCCCCTGTTCTCTAAAAAGTGTGGAGGAATCTGGTTACAGGAGACCAGTGGATGCATGTGCACCTCTTTCCTTCCATTCCATCTTTAGATATCAAGCTCTGAAATTGCGGCATGCAGATACAAAACACTTGAACAAGATATGAAAGGACAGATACACTTCAGAGAGGCCATCTGTAGGACACTTGAAACCCAAATCCACAAAGAATAATATGAAATAGGATTGGAGGCTGGCAGAGGTGTGGGGGCAGAGAGAGACAAAATGTTATTTCCACCACAAGGTAGACTAAACACAGTTTCCCTTGCCTGCATGATGGCTCTGTTTTTTCTTCCTGATTCCCTGTTCCCCTGCAAAATTCTATCCATCCCTGTTACTACTACTGCTGCAATAGAAATGTAAGGGAAACAACATTATTATTATGCCATTTCTTTCCCCACAAGCCTCTCCTTGTCTGTGAGAGTTATATATAAATAATTTATTGGAGAGATTTATTGCAGTGAATTTCTCTCCACCCCACCTGCCTTCCCTTATGAAAGCTGATACGCAGGCAGCAATGGGAACCTTAAATTGCTGTATTAACCAGAATCGGCTGGTAGTCAAGGTTTGCAATATCCGAAGGTGAAGCACAGAGGTAAGTCCAATGCCCTGCCAGTAAGGCAGATGCAATAGTAAAAGAGGGAACAATATAGTACCAAAAAAGAGTATAATAACCTCAGCAAGGAAAAATGAAAAAGGGCCAAAGGGAGGGTTAGCAACAATCTCTGATCAGAAGTAGGCAACTGTAGCCCTCTAGAAGTTTTTTTCAAACTACAGTTCCCATAATCCCTTCCATTGATTATTTTGGCTAGGGGGCTGATGGGAAGCCAAAGTATGCCAAGGACCAATTTCCCCACCTCTGTGCTTCGTAATGAGACATAAAGAGTTCAAGCTATCATAATGCAGACGTTGCTCCTAGCACACCAAGACATGTGAAAACAAGAGGGCTTTACATGATTTACAGACAAATGTTTACTCTGGAGTTTTAATTCATTATTTTTGTATTCAGTTTATTCCAGCAATATAAACAGTATGAAGCAAGTGTTGCCAATGGGCCTTTCCACAGTGCCCTCCCATCCCAGCATAGGGATGAGAGAAAGATGGGACCACAACAATGCTTCTGCATGACATCATTGTGGTCCTGTCCTTCTTCTGTCCCCAGGTGGTGTAATTGTGGGTTAAATCACTGACAGGTTTTCCCCGTCAATGACCTGAGAACCTTCCACCCTCCCACACTTACTTGTCCTACAGGAGCCCCAGAAGCACAATGGCTGCATTTACTGCCCCAGCACAGCCTGGGAAAGTAACCAGCTGTGCTGCAGAAGGAAGAGGCATGGCCACTGCGCTCCCTTCCACAAGGAGCTCGTCCTGTGTGGAGAGGACTGCTGCTGTCGTGCTCCCCTCCCAGCAGAGCCACTGCCGGGATCCCCACTGGACAACTTTGCAAAAAGGTAGGGTACGGAAAGGGCCTACATGTTGAGCACTGATTTCCAGTTCTTACATTAATTTGAGATCTAGGTCCATTTATGGTTCCTGTTGTTTTTATCGTAATACCTCAGTTGCTATCTATTGAGATTGGGATGTGTATTGTTTTTCTTTATAATTTGAAAGTGATTTTCTTAAGGTTTTTTTACTTGGGACGCACATACCCTCCAACATTTTACAGATAAAACTGGCACACATGTCACCAACTAACATCAGTGTGTGATTTATTTATTTTTTTAAGGAAAACAGAAAGTCAAACGTTTATTGTAACACTGTTACTTACATTTGTTCTGTATCTAAATGTTTATGAAACAGCACACCCTTCTTCTCTCTTTCTCTCTCTCTCTCTGTGTTTAATTCGTTAACTATCTCTCGTACACCCTATTTCCCAGTTCTCTCTCACACAGAGCTCTTCAAACCTCAAACATCCCCCAGACTCCAAACTTCTAAAACTCTCCTCATAATCAGTGTGTGATTATGATGGCAAGAGTTATTAATAAGGAAGAATACACAAGTAGGAGAGGCTGCAGCAGTTTGCTTTTGTCTGTGTCTATTAGGAAGGGTGAGATTCCACACTTTCCCCTTCTCCACATCCTGCTAGTTGAGATCAAATGACTCTTGCTCTTTGAACTCAGTTTGCAGCAACTGAAGCAAGATGAGGACAAAGGTGAAAAGTAGGGGGAGGAGAAAAAAACCAGGACATTTTAAAAGCAGCTGAAAAGCTGAGACAGCAGAGGATTAATTGGGATCATCCATGTCAGATCAGGACAGCTGGAGGTTATAGAAGCATTAGCCCCATTAAGGTTTTTTGCCAGAATAGATTTAGGTCAATTTGCAGGGATGGGACCCTGCAAATTATCTCTGTGCCGTAAATCCCAGACCAACCTATGTTGAATGGGGAGGTCTACTCATGTTTTCTTGGTATATTTGGAAAGGAGAAACACCAATAAAATAGGTTCCTTCTCAATTCTGTGAACATTTCAACTCATGTGAACATAAGGGAAAGCCAGCACTTGTTTGGTGTGGAGGGCTATACATTTTCGGATGACAGCTTACAGAATCCATCACTCAATTGACCATGCTACCTGGGGGATTGTGAGAGTTGGCAAGTAATTTTGCCAAGATCTGTCAGAAGGCATCTTCAGACTTCTCTGCTTGACACCAAATGAAAAGGAGGCTGTGAACTTTGAGCCACTTGCTGGTATTGCTTTTACCCAATTTGGACACAATGCCAGAATAAAACTATTCAGTAAAACTAGCTTTGACCAGGGCCTCTTTTACGTTGCAGAATTATAGTACTGTGTTTCTGCTTTAGCTGTCTTGGTTTCATCTTCTGGAATCCTGCGATTTGCATTTTAGGGTGGGACAGAGAGCTCTTCTAGTGCCTTGATCAAACTATAAGCCCCCGTAGTTTCTCTCTGAGGATGTGCCCATGGTTGTTAAAGAGGAATTGTAGTGCAATAATTGTGTAGGATGAAAGGGCCCCGAGAATGCGTCAAATTCTTATGCCTCAAATATTCAATGTAGGATTCCATTGCAACCGCCATGGCTGCATTCCCTGAAATCCCACAGTCAGAGGCACCAGAGGCTGAGGGTTCTGAATACTCCTCCCTAAACTGCAGATCCTAGGATTCCACAGGATGTTGCCACGTGAGCTGAAGTGGAACCATAACACTATAACTGTGTAATGTGAAACGATCCAAGCACTAGTGTCTAGAACCTCTGAAAATCCAGCAGGAAGATAACTCAACCCCTCAGGTGCTCTCCAGTTTTCTCCTTTTGTTTCTGTCAGTCTCCTCTGGAGGAGTGAGAAGGAAGCCACTGTGAAACATCTAGTTTGGTGAAACAAGCCCACCCCTTCTGAATTACATTTAAGCCAGGCTACTGTAGCTCCTTGGTGTTCAATAGGACTAGCGTTAAATACAGCAAGGGCTGGTGCTGCTTCTCCTTCTCCTGGCCCATTGATGTCTCTGAGTAGTCAGCTCTGATAATTCTGATAATTCATTCTGTTTGTTGCATTGTTTTGGTCCTATTTGAATGTATGAATTTATCCATTTACAAAAGACCTTTCTCTCTCATCCCCTTGTAATGTATTTTGATAACTAGTGTACATCATGTACCACTTGGGGTTCAGGTTGCAGTAGAAAAGAGGCAGGTAAACTATCTGAGCTCTGTTTGGGGGATTGTTTTATATTGCTGAGTAAGAATTGAATGCCACAAAACTTGCCTGGAGTTTTCAAGATGAATCTGGAAGCAAACTACTCAAAAGATATTTTGTAGGAAGCAAGAAGAGCTTTGATAAGATTAGTGACATTTGGGGAGGGGGAGGACAAAACAGCACAAACATTTTCAGATTGCCACGGAGATTCAGCAGCAACAGTGAGGCAAATGTGAAGGTTCTTATTAGACCGAAGCAAGTTAAGGAATTTTGAAGGAGGACAGGAATCTCATTAAGGCTAGCTAACGTCTTGGTGGAAGTAGGGACACCCACATTTGCTTGATACTAATAACCTTCTTTTTAAAAAAAGCAATTCATGGTTATTATATCAAAAAACTCTCCAAAGATCAAAAACTTCTCACTTTTATGCTTTTAAAAAGGTATTTTTCAACTCCCCCCACCAGGTTATTAGTATCAGACTTACATGCTACATAGCGTGGGTGAGTCTGACTGATAGAGCACACATTCTTCAGTTCTGACACATCTTAATGTGTGGGTTGGATATAAACTTAAGAGGCTATGAGTAATGCGAAACTTAAGCCATATACCCTCTAGAAAAGCTTCTTGAAACATGTGCCTCTTTAGATGGCTTGGAGGACCAGTTTTGAATCCTTGATCAATCCCTGTGCATAGACAACCAGAATGTCAAGGAGATGGCTACACTAATACCCTTCTCCCTGGTTTTCCACATTCATGGTGTGTTTTGGGGTGGTGGTGGTTAAATATGCAGCCACCACTTCTTCCTCAGTCTGAAATATTATAAAGTTACTTGATTTGATCATATCATCCATTTAAAGTATAAATATGCACCACTTGTCATTGTATTAAACTTTAGGGTTGTAGACAGCATGGATTTTTTTAAACAACAACAACAACAAACACTTTTTTTAAAAAAAAAAAGCCAAGATCACAGTAGAAGGTTCAAACTTAAAGCATATAAAAAGTTAGTTAAAATGCCCAGGCAATTAAAAATGTTTTTGTTGCTGTTGTGTGCCTTCAAGTTATTTCCGAATATGATGACTCTGAGGCAAACATCTCACGGGGTTTTCTGAGGCTGAGAGTATGTGATGCACCCAAGGTCATCTGGTGGGTTTCCATGTTTGAACAGGGAATCGAAACCTGGTCTCCAGGGGCTCACCATAAGTCAGCAACAGTCCAACTCTCAAACCACTACCTCATGCTGGCTATTATGGCAAGAGAGAGGGGGAGGAAGTCTGTGGGGGGCAAAAAGGCTTATAGTTCTCAGAGAAAATTGGGCAAAATGGATTCCTTTTTCTTAGAGGATGAGAAAAAAGTTTTTCCAGAAAATTGTGAGAAATGTCTATACATTATCTTGTGAGAAACCTCTGCTCAATTCTAGTTTCAGATGACAAGGTCTCAGTGCCAGAATATCCCAGGATGCCATTGAAGGCATGCCTTCTTGCCAGTCAGGTCCCATACCTACATGCCGGAGAACAGAAGGGATGAACTCAGAACTATTACTACTTCCAGAACAGTCAAAATGAAGCCAGAAATTTACTACTTCTAGAAAATAAGCCTTGTAAGGAGGACACAAACGTAACAGACATTTCCATCAATGTGGATGCTGTACTGGATTATAGCCAACCATCAATCTACTATATAAAAGTAAAAGTTTGTTTGTGTCAGGCACAGACACAAATATGATTGGCTGTGTGAGGTGAAGACCTCATATGATTGGCTGATTGAGAAGATTCCATGGAATCCTTGGGTTTGCAGTTTAGGGAGGGAGCTTTAGAATTCTTAGCTAGAGAGCTCTTGGGCCTGGCTGGTTGCTAGGGAGATGAGGCTTAGCAGCAAGAAGGAGGGCACTGTATCCCCTCAGGAACCCAACCTCAGCATGTTATTAACTCTGAATACAGATTGGATTGAGGAATATGGGGAAAAGTTACAGGTATTGGACAAGACAGTTTGGGGAATTAGAGACACAGGATCTCAAATCTTTCTAACAAGTATTACCTATGAGAAAATAAAATCCTGGGCAATGCTGGGTATATATACTACTTTTATTTTAAAAACACTTAAAAGATAAGCTTTTCGGCAAAGAGCCAAGAACTGCGATCTTGACAGATCCACATTTACCCCCACTGTATTATTTTTCTTGAGCTGTCAGCAAAGGGTCCAGTGGATACTTCTCTCATAGGCCAGATTTGCCACTGGGACATCTAGTTGCTTGCTAGATGCTAGGATCTTATGGAGGCACACCATTCACACAAAAGACTATAATGTGAGTGGCTTGACCTTTTTGGCTGCTTGTGCACTGAGCTATCTTGGACCTCACCAAAGTCCTCACTTCCTCATTGGTAATTGTGAAGTACACAGTGCTAAATATAGCAATGCAGTATTACTATGCCAGCTGGACTCTCTGCTCTGTTGGCCATAGACTGCAAACCTCTGGAGTCCTTAGAGTTTAGGCTTCCTTTAGTGAATTCATTAAAAAGAGGATAGGAGGCTGGAATCTTTAGTAACTCTGGGTGTAACTACTTTGAGGAGGAATTAAACTTGTTTGAACAGAGATTGATGTATAGAAGCCATGGGCTGGAGGGAGGGATTATAGGGTAGCCAGGGAGTATAGGGTCTAGGTAAGCAACCACTTTAAAATCTAGCACATTTAGGACGGGTGCATGCTTGTCTGTGTTGCCATAAGTTTGAGAATCATTGTGCTAAAAAGGACCCATTTTTCACCCATTGAAAAACCTTGGTATCTGAAGTGCTTGAACTGCTCTGATTCATGTTCAATTTCATTGATATAAGGCTTCCTGCAGGAGTCCCAGGGTAAAATTCTATGATCCATTTTATGTGGAAATTTAGAACAGATTATTATAATACCCACTTTTAGATTCAGTAATTTATAGATAACACAATCATTGCAGCCCAGCTGATGATTAAGCTGCTAGTGGAAATGATGAAAAGAAGTTAACTTCGGTATACATGCAAGATGTCCAAGGGCATGGTGGAGTTTCAAGTTAATGGAATCAAGAGACAAATGGGGATGCCACTACTTGTCCCTGTATGGTTATGGTTATCTAGTAAACCACACACACACACACACACACACACACAGAGGAAGGTGGAAGGGCAAGGGATGACTCTGTTGCTCAGGTTCAAACCATTAATGAGAATCCATGTTATCAAACATTAGTGAAACAGACATGGTTCCCCACCTTTATCTCTTTAGACTGAATGATTGAGAGTCTTTGCCACATGTCAGCTAATCTGAATACTGTCTGGGGTCCCATAATCATCCTCTGGCCACTCAGGCACCCAGTTTGTGATGGTGGTGAAAACCAGGTAGGCACAGTTAACATCAGCACTCCACTTAAGCCTTCTTAAGTCTTGGAATCTCACAGTATTTATATGGGATAATTACCAGATTTGTTGGTAATCTTTTAGGCTATTTATTATAAGCAGTCGTAAGTATACAAGCATACATGTATGTATGTGCCTTCAAGATAATTGCTGACTTATGGTGACCCCATGAATTTCATAGAGTTTTCTTAGGCAAGGAACACTCAGAGGTGATTTTGCCAGTTCCTTCTTCTGAAACGTAGCCTACAGCACCTGATATTAATTGCTGTTCTCCCATCCAAGCACTAACCAGGGCTGATCTGGCTTAGTTTCCAAGATCAGATGGGATCTGGTGCCTTTCTGGTATTCGTGCCATACAAACATGCACATTCCACTTAGAGAGAAAAACAGGCATGTCAGTGTCTGGATTCTGCTGAGCTTTCTTTACATTATGTTACATTGCATATAATACCTTTATATCAGATATCATACCTTTAGTAGATTCCAGTATATGGCAAATAAGCTGTTATACTCTCATAAGAACTGAACCTTTATCTTTCTTCATCTCTTCAACATGCTTTTAATAGTCAACACACAGTGGAATATTATCGTCTTAAACTATATAACTTTAGTCATTAATCAATTAAGAAAACCATATTTGCCGTTGAGGAACTATACATCTTTAAACACACAAGCATTAAAGGGTTATTGATTGTTTAGTTTTATTTTATTGTAATAGAGAGATAAATGGTAAAGATGTAACATGTAAGTTATAGTATCTTTAATACAAAAGAGTTAGAATAATGTTACTTTAGATCAAAGGAAAGAATATATCATATATAGATAGTCAAAACCCAAGACCTATCGGGGGAAGTCAATATATGCGTCTAATGATGAGGCTAATGATGAATGTGTTTGTATGAATATTAACTTTGTTATTTTTTAATGTGCATTTTAATAAAAAGATAGTAATTCAAAACAAAGGTGCTGACCATTCTCCATGTATGACATTAATTAAAAACACAGGTCTTAGATATGGTAGCAGTCACAGTACAGTTGGAGTCTTTGGCTGCCTGCTCTCCTAATTTCATCAGCCATTTCACCTGCGAGGAGGTTATTATCAGTTACATCTGCTCATATTTCACAATGTTGTTAGAAGTGCAGATGTTCTTTTCCCTTATCTTATTTACACCAGAGTAGTCATTTTGGCCAGGCTAAGGCCATTTCTGCATGTCATCGCTATAATGCTACAGCAGTGGGTTGTTCCTGGTCCAGGAGCCATGCCACTGCACAACATAGTCGCTATCCTGTCCCCTGGCATTGCTGAAGCACCTTTTACTATTTCCAGAAAAAAATTCATTAAGCACCTCTTTTAGCACTTGAATCCTGTGAGCTAGCTCTGTGTAGAACCATAATAGTGCTTGATTGTACTTCCTGTTGTCACGGATCCAGCAGTGGGCAGGATGTGGGTCTGCCCAGCATGTCCCTCTCTCTCTGACTCCCATGGCGTGGTAACTTTGAAATCTATCACCTCTCCATGTTTACTTTAAAATTCTCTTTTGCATTACAACTTTTTATTTTTTTTTAAAATAAACTTCTAAGCATTATAGCATGAAAATGCAATAGTGTACTGGTTTGTAGTGTGGTTACAACAAAGTTGCACTAGTACGGCTTCCAAAGAAAAACAAAAAAAACGACCAATCTGGGGTAGTGGTAGGGGTTTAAGGCTGGGAAAAGGAGTGGCCAAGGATGCTGTAGTGAGGAAGGAACACTGGTGGCAATACTGCTACTCATCCACTGAAGGCAGAAGGGTACGGAAAACAGCACTCCTAACCTGCTACCATCATGTGAGTGACAATGCTGGGATTGTAACAGTACAACACACTAATGGTGTCTAGTGTGGAAATGGCCTTAGTTTGTCACTAGGTTCTCAATTATACATATACACATTCTAATACATCTGGGTTAATGGATTATATCTTATACTTTATATGCTATACTCTATTGGTTATACACTGTACTTCATAGGTTTATTCCCAGGCATCAAATCTGGCAATCAAATACGCCTGGCCTGTAACACTAGATTGTTTTTGCTTCCAACAACCTCATTTCCTTGGACTTGCATGCCTTGGCAGTCAGACTTGCCAGCTAAGCCCAATGTCTTCCAACAGCCAGTAATTTAAAAAATGCACACTAGATGCAAGATACATAGCTCAGGAGAATCAAGTGCTACAACAAACAGATGTTTTTCATTACTTAAAGGAGCACCTCTTCTGAAAAAGAACTGCTAGGCTTACCATCTAGTTTAATCCTCAGATACGGTGACTTATAGTAGAACAAATGAAAGCCAGTGGCCACAATATGTTACACCCTGGATAACTTGCATTCCAACACCTCCGCTCAGAATTATGCAGCAGTGTTTAATTGTAGCAACCAAGCAACAGAGCACACTTCTTTAGAAGTTGCTGAGACTAAAGACATACATGATGGTTAGAGTCTTACACCCTTCCATACAAATTTTGGCACGCCAAGCAGTGATTGGGTAAGGATCATAAATCTTGCATCATCCCACCATTCTAGACATTTTCTCAGACTCGGTTGTTTAGACACCGTTCATCCTTGAGGTTGCAATATGTTCCTCCCTCCTTATCTTTGAGCATTTCCTATTCTCTTTACACCTTTCCATACTATTGTTTCCCCTCATCTGATCTTCTTCCCCTCTCCTGGATACATTGTAGCAGGAGCAATAAAGCAATTAATCATTTGATGCATTGGAATACACAAACAACCTTCAACTGGATATGTCATTGCAACCCGTATTTGGCAATTAATGCTTTGTAGTACTCTAACTATCATAATGCCTGAGCAAGCTGTCTGATCTATTTTAATACACATTCAGCTCTATGACAGGAGACACACATACTGACATGGTAGCCTCTCTAACCGAGTGACCTCCAAATATGTTGAACTACAACATTCCCAGCTAGCAGTTTTGCTAGATTAGGTTAACAGAGGTTTTATGTGAACATATCTGCAGGGCACTGGATTGAGGAAATTTGGATCTAGAAATGGGAACAGCTAGGCCCTGTTCCCTCCTCCACCATGAAACTCATAGAGAGGCATTGGGCCAGTCCCTGGCCATTTCTGCACTAGACTGTTATAGTGCTGTTATTCCACTTTCAACATCCTATGGAATCGTGGGGTTTGCAGTTTAGGGAGGGGCCGGCTAGTGCCTCCCTAAACTGCAAACCCCAGGATTCCATAGGATGTTGAAAGTGGAATAACAGCACTATAACAGTCTAGTGCGGAAATTGCCTGTCTCTCAAACTGTGCTACCTCACTCAGTGAACGATTGTGAAGACGGAATAGGGATGGAGACCTACATGTGTCATCTTATGCCTTTCTAAAAGGACAGGATTGATTTTAATATGTGCAGTGAACAAATGACAAGTAAATGAAATAAGCTGGTAAAGAAAATGTTCCATTTCTGTTGGAAAGGCTTTAGAATTCAGTGCTAATCTTTCTGGCATTCCCACTGAATTCTACTTCTCTAAAATAAAATGAATTCAAATAAAATAAATTACATTTAAAGGATCAAAAATGTGACTGCTTAATAATTTCATTACACCACTGAAATATTTCTTCTGTTATCAAAAAGATCTTTAAAGAATGAACAAGCTAACAGAAAAGCCCCAGGACAATGGGAGTAATTTCTAAACTTTTCTCCTGACACTCTGTTACAAATACACCATTGCTTCCTTTTGTGAAGTTTTCTCTGCAATGTGGGCAATGAGACCCAAGAATCTATTCAGTATGGATTAATAACAGGTAGAACCAGTCTTAAATCAATTTGTTTCATATTTGCGTATTGTCTCTCTTTTCATAATAATTCAACATATCCAGCTTTACTGATCTGGAAATATCAGAGAATTAACAACATGTACCCTTAAAGCAATATTCCAGAGACATTATGGAGCAATCCTATCAGTTGGATAAATAGGTTGCTCTAGTGCCTATACATTTGAAGAATGCAAAGCCAAGAACCATTATATAAAGTGCACCTTAATATGATAAGTCTGCCAACCTAGTTGGTGTATTGTCCTTAGCTTTGGCAACAGACATTCCAAGTCACAGACATAGAGTTGTTTCAGGCCATTTCCACCCTACACTGTTATAGTGCTCTTATTCCACCTCCTGTGGAATTTAGGGTTTGCAGTTTAGGGAGGGGCATTCAGAATTCTCAGCCAGAGACCTCTTTGGCCTCAGTAAACAACAAATCCTGGAATTCAACAGGATGTTGAAAGTGGAATAATAGCACTAGAACAGTGTAGGGCGTAAACAGCCTCAGAGTTTGCAAATATCTCTTTTGTAATTATTCCAGAGTAGCTACTAAAATTTCTAATTTCCAGTGAATTTCAAAGCAAATTTGGAAGCTTCTTCCTCAGACAAAACATCTGAAAATATTTTGAGAAGGTTACTAATTCCACCTCCCCCAAAGTTATTCCATATAACCTATTGTTATCATCAGATTTTTCTTAAACCAAATCTGCAATGTATATTTTGAGATTCCTTGTTTTGAGGCAAGACAAAACATGGCAGAAATTTTGAGCAAAACAACAAGAATTTTGATACATTGAATGACAGAGCAGGGAAGATTTTTTAAAATATGTTTCTGCTTTCTGTGGACATCCATACAAAAATGAAATCTTTGTATGCTTCAACATGCTTCTCATGTTGGAAATGAGACATTGTACAAATCTGCTTTGTGCATGTAAGTGAGTAAAATATTGTTTCCCCCTTCTTTTTTCTTCCTCTACCTCTTCCATAAAATCCTGTAGCAATCTACAGGTATGCCACTCCCACTCAGGGGGAACTATCAATTCAATGGAACCAAAGGAGGTTCATATCCAGTTTCTGACAGGAAACGCTCCCTGCCATGCCCCAGCCAGCAAGAGAGGAGGGAGGTCAAGAACACTTTCAGGGAGAGTCCGAATATACCAAACACCAGGAAAACGCAAGCCGAGCCAGGTCAAGGTCCAGTCCAAAGGTTCATGAGGCAGAGATCCATCCGGAAGGTTTCAGGAGCAGGAGACATGAAGGTCATGAAAGCTTGCTAATAATTCACTGCAAGCAAGGAGCAACCACGCTGGCAGACTTAAATAGCCCCTGCAAGCAGGTGCTGCTTGTTATTGTTTCCTCGGCCTAGCCTATGCAGCCTTCCTCTGAGCAGCCCGTTTCAGCCCTCTGTGTGATTGAGGGCTGGTGGGCACAGCTGGCTGCAACTCCTCTGCATCACTGCTCGTTCCCTCTCCACATGAGCTGGCTGGGCCAACTCAGTCTCTGTTTGACCTTCCAGTGCAGGGGATGTTTGCAGGTTGACTTGCTCACTCACTGGCTTGGCCCCATGCACAATCAGTTGCTCCTCAATCACAGCAGCAGCATCTATCACAGTTTTAGCAAGTGTCTAGGAAGGTGCACCTTTGATTCAAGAAAGCAGGCACTGGAGAAGTTGAGCCCAAACAGGGTTAGACATAGAGTGTCTGTGACCGCAGAAGGGTGGTCAATGTGATTCAAGGTCTAGGTACAAAAACTAGTCTAAGAGGGTAGAAAGCCAACCAGGGAGTTGTTAGTAGCTGTACACTCCCACAATTTCATATGGTATGATTGGTTAAATATGATTTAATTGGCAAGAAATATGAATTGACTTTGATATAAAAATGTATCCTGATGTGACTGAAAGGTCAAGCTGGACAAGAGGAAGACACTGGCTGAACATTTGCATTGAGATCCCTTCCAGGCAGCCAGGTCATTGTCTGAAAATCACCAGGTAACTGTAGAGGTAATAAGCTTAAGCAAAGCTGTAACAGCTGCACTATCAGATAATAGCAATTAATGGTTTCAATCTTCTTCCCATCAACCTGGAAATTTCCTTCATTGTACCCAAGCCTGTACACTATTACAGAGCTATGATGTCTTTTAAGTCCCTGTTACTTAAATGTAAGACCATCAACTAATTCCGGACCCCACTGTGTTTGTTGCAAACTCCATTGTTTAAGCCATTTACACACATGCCCTCCAGGCAGATTTGGGGTATAAAAATCCTTCATTTGATCAGTTGGTTGCAGTACATTATATGCTGAGCATCACTATATCACTTTGACTCTGATTTGTACTGCCCTTGGACACAAATCTAAGCCACATCACTGTTTCTTTGCTACTCTTCTAGATTGGTAATTATTGCTCCAAACCCTGAAACTTTACTATCAACCTTTCCTTCCTTCCCTTCAGTTAACTCTTGTGCAAGTGCATGACTGTTTGAATCTTGTGTGCATGCATGATTGAATTCTCTCAATAAACACATTTTTAGTTTACTTTTGAATCTTTGGCTGGTTTTCCTGCAAGGACCCCATAAACACTGGTGGAAAGATCTTGCTAGGTTACCCTGCCTCTTGCAGCTTTCCTAATTAGAACTAAGTAATTCCCCATTTTTGCACGAAGGTGCAGATACTGCTGGAGAACCTCAAGGGAACCCCATCATTTGAGGTAACAAAGTCACTAAGAGAAGGCCCCAAGAAACAAGCCAAAGGTCAGGGGAAAAAATAGAAGAGAGAATATCAGACAATGCCAACTGTGGGCTTGTTACCTTGCAGCCTAGAAATGGCTACAGCTGTGCTAATTTGGGGGCAGTGTTAAATTAGCATAGCTAGCTTAATTAATTCAGTGTTTCCTTTTTAAAGCACACCAAGGTAGGTCCCAGTCCTTTTTTGTTGCTGCTTTAATCTCTGGTGTTTTAAGGTGTGGAGTATCTCTGAGTTCTGCTCTTCAGCATCTGCACGGGATAGTCCATGTTCCACTTCCAAGCCAAAGCTACCAGTCTCTTCCAGTTCCAGTGCAGGACTACCAGCCACAACTAGCTTTGATTGGACTCTTCTCTTTCCCTTCTTCATTAGAGGAGGTCTCTTCCAGGTAGGATGTGAAAGCTTAGTTATAAATGAATGTCTTTTGAACTGGGATGTAGGAGTGAATTTTGGCATTTGTCTCCTCAAGAAGTTTTCAAGCATTGATTTTGAAATCTCTGCAATCCCTACAGAGTAAATGTGGCAGAGTTGATGTGGTATATATGCTAACTTCCAGTTAGCTCATCCAGCAAGGATGGGCAGCTGTAGTCCTCCAGATGTTGTTGGACTGCAACTCTAGGAGCCCTAACCTGTACAGCTAATGGTGAAGAATCAGGAGAATTACAGTCCATCAACATCTGGAGGGCCATACTTTGCCCACCCCTAATATATAGAAATAAATCTCCTGAGCTTCTTATTTAAAAAAGTGGCAAACACAGATAGTATTCATATGGTTATCACAGATGGAAAGGAAGGGGTCTCATGTATATATTGATATTTCTGCCAGTCCATTTCCAGACTGGAGAGTAGTTTGTGGTTACAGCTTCCTGGAAGAGTTTTCCCTTCCTTTGTTATTACAGTCATTTACTGGGCGCCATATCAGAGAAGTCACTATTGGCTCAGGATACCAGTCTGGCTGAAAAGAATTTCCACTTGTGTAAAGGCCTAGGATGGTTGAAGGTCTCTCAGGGTCAACCTAGTAAACAACTGCAAAAAATCTCTTGTTGCTGTGAAATGATTAAAAGTAAAGAGCCCCAGGAATCCACAAGCACAGAAACACAGACTTATCTGGCAGGAGTGAAAACAATCCATATTTCTGACAGATTGGGTTTGTTTTAAATTATTGATATTCAGACATTTGTCCATCAGGCAAAAACTGCAAGCCTGCATTTGAGATTCATTTCCAGCGAATTCAGTGGGACTTACCCCCAACTAAATTTCAAAGCATCAGGTCACAGTAACACCACCTGGTGTAACATTGCAACATTAGACCAGGATTGTGTGGGCTGTGACAGGCTAAAACAGTTTTTTTTTTATCCTCAAGACCTCTGCGTGCTTCAAGGACTGTCAAAAATGCCAAAGAGAAAGTGACACACACACACACACACACACACACACACTACCAAAGTGAAAGTGACAGAGAGAGAGAGAGAGAGAGAGAGAGAGAGAGAGAGAGAGAGAGAGAGCGCTAGTCTATTTTTGACAAATTGCCAGGAGGGGTGGGCTGCAACCTATTGAAAAAGTGAACTTTCAGCCCTGGGAGCTTTCCAGTACAGGTTGTTTTTCATTCACCAGAAATGATGGATGGTCTGGCATATTTGGATGGGTCAAGGTCTTCAAAACAGCCTTTCAGAGCCCTGTGAAGCAACAGGATCACACTTGCTCCACCCCTGCATTACCCACTTTACCCAAGATATAAACTTAGGCCCTTTCCGCATGTGGGGGGGGGAACGCCCGAAAACAGAGCTTACCGGCTTTGTTTTCCGGCCGGCCGAGTCCATCACCATGAGGAGCAGCGTGAGCTCATCGCTCCGCACTCCTCCGGCGTCCTAAACGGCAGCTTCCGGTTGGTGGAGGCTCTCCACCAACCAGAGAAGCTCGCCAGCCGGAAGCCCGTCCCCGTCAGATCTGCAGCCACGCACTTGCTTGCGCCTGCAAATCTGCTCCGGAGCCGGGCAACGAAGCGGCACGGGGTTGTGCGCTCCGTGGTTTTTAAAAACCTCTAAAAAGAGGTTTTTAAAAAACACGCCGCACGACCAGTTCCGGTCACTCTGGAGTGGACTGAGGTATGGAACTACAAAAAGTAGTCCACCCCAGTCCACTCTACGGTGCAGAAGACCTCCGTTGGAGGTCGCTCTGCACCGTTTAAATAACCCGGTGCGGAAAAGGCCTTAGATAGACAAATAACGTACATGCACAGATCAGTTCTATACAACCCTACTTGGATTCAATGGGACTTCTTCCCTGCAGGGGCACATAGGATTACAACCTTACTTGTTTTCAATTTATTCTCTAGCGCCCTGTATACAAAGGATTTCCTGTGTACACATCAGGTTCATTGATAATAATAAGCTGTTATTTCATCAGAGGGGGAAGTAACACTTCTATCTATCTATCTATCTATCTATCTATCTATCTATCTATCTATCATCTACCTATCTAGTATAGAGTGTAGTGTACGTTGTGTATTGTATATAGTAATGTGTGTTGTATGTTGTATATATTGTTATTGTAGATACTTTTTGTATGTTGTGTTATATGTATTTAGTGTAGTAGACTGGATTGTTATTGGAATTGTTTATTTTGGTAGAAAATGAAAATGAATACACACACACACACACACACACACACACACACACATATATATATATATAAAACTAAAGGATTTCCTGTGAAGAAGCCATTTGAATGAGACTAGTGTGGTGAAGAAAGTTGGATACAGGCTACTCCTGCAAAGGTGTTTCAGGTGGTTTAAAAAAAAACATGAACATGCATCTTAATGACTGTGTTTTGAAAACATACACTCATAGGAACGTCTGTCTGTCTGTCTGTCTGTCTGTCTGTCTGACAGTCGTCCATCCATCCCAATATTCACATCAGGATGGGAACTGTGTGGCCTGGAGGCCACATGTTTCTTGGTGGTGCTGTTTAGGTCTCTTACACCCACATAACAGTTTGTTGTTGTTGTTACAAATGGCTATCTCTACCTCTGGACACTCAAGGAAGAACAGGTTTTCATTTAACCTTTATTTAGGCTTGTCTTGCCCTTTAACAATTCTTAAAACAGCCTTGAGAAAATGGGAATAAGGATGGAAATAATATTCACCATTGTTCATTTCCATGTTGAAAAATGGGTTTCCCAACCACTAGGAAACCCCACTACAGAAAAAAAAATTAAGGAAGCAAGAATTTTGCATAGTTTTGAATATTCTGAGGTGCTGTAAAGGAATTATCCTGCAAATAAATAAAGGGTTCCACTCTCTGAGTCAGAGGTGGTTTGGTTATTTCTCTGCCCCCACACTAGGCCACTGAGAAGCTAACCTTCTCCCAGAAAACCTTCTTTTGGTTTAATGGGCACTCTGACTTAGAGTTCTCTCTATAACTCTCACTGAAGGAAGACAACTTCCAACCATGCTCCTAGTATATATGCTTTCTGCTATCTCACCCACAGCCCCTCCCTCTGGCTAGGGCTGGGTTTTCCTCAGACAGAGAGCCAATCTGATTACATCATCCTCTGTTACTAGAGCTGCTCTGCTAGCCACATCCCTAGGCTTTGTCATGGTTACAGCCCCTGGATTCTCCACAGCTGCTCACCCTGGATATACTTGCTCATGATATTTTAACAAACTACTTGAACTCTCATAATATTCTGTTACTCCACCTAACCCATCAACATACTATGTCCTGAGGATCATAATTATTTTATATCAAACATAGTGAGCCATAGAGATCTACTGGAAAGACACATAGGTAGTGGAGCTATGGATATAGATCAAAGGGTAGCCCTGTTTTCTGTCATGCATCCTAGGTGAATCTTGCAAATGGTTCACACAGACCATTTGAATGGATTTTCAGCGATAATAGCAGGAGAGAAGAGGTGTCTGGGATCAAATTAACATTTCAAACAGCCAGGAATGTTACACTTTGGAGGCATGCATCCGCAGATGAGAAACTCATCTTGCAGGAAACTACAAGAATGCCTGGCTGTATTTTCTTTGAACTACACAGCTGAGATCCATCTTCATAAAAATGCAGCCATCTGGTCCCCAGGACATTTTTTTTTTTTTTTTTTTAGCTCTGTTCACCACTATAACTAGGACCCCTTCTCCTTTTGGAGGAGTTCTCCCAGACTTGCAAACAATGCTGCTGCCAGTGGAATGCTCCCCTCAGCTCCCCCTGAGGCTGAATTGGGCTTTTCGCTCATCTTTTCCCAGATGAATTTGTACAGTATTACCCCAAAAATCTCTCTCTTTCTCTGTCTTAATTTTCACCTCTTTCTAATTTCTATAGCCTCTTGTATGCTTGTGGGAGTGAGTGCAGCTGAGTGATTATATGGATTTTAACATCTATTTCAATAAAACACTTACATTTGAACAGTTAGCCTGATTCTCTGTGATCCAACTCTGTAGAGCTGGGCTCAAGATCCCTAATTACCCTGCCCTCTTTGCATTGCTAAAGCAGTGTTCATAGCTAATTTTCCCCACAACTGATCATTTTGACAGGCGTTGGGAATCCCCCGAAGGGACCCCCAGCAAGCAGGGTAACAGTTCCAATCCACTGATGCCATATGCCAGCCATTCTTCTTTTTAGGTAGTGAAACTTCATTGTGACTCTTTATGTCAAGGGAAGTAGTATGAGGGCAAGAGATGGTCTTCAAACACACACACACACACATGTGTGTGTGTGTGTGTGTGTGTGTGAATAGTGTCTCACATAGTGTCCAGACAGTTGAACAGGCATAAACATATTGATGGATTTTCCATGGAAATTCCATGCTCACAAAACCCATTGTTTCTATGGAGTTCCCTGTACAAATTTCACATGTGCCTTGACTGAAGTCAATAGCTGACTGCTTATTAGATAAAGACACTGCCTACCCAGACAACTATCTGATTTCAGTAAACAAGCCTCATATGTTCGATTTTTTACCAAATGGAGTTTTCAAAGGGAAGGCAATAAGCCTGAGCTTAATGCTTGTTCTTGTCTGGACACTCAATACAATATGAAAAATATTGATTGGGGAGATGAACAAACTATTTCCCGAGCCAGAGTGGCATAATAGACCTTCATTCAGTTTGCCCTTAATGAGATTTGCCTGCACTTAGAGCACTGTTGACTCTACTCTCACCCAACCCTGCCCCCCTCTCCTCTATAGCAATCAGATCTATTTCTCTATCCATCTAAACAAAACTAAGAAAATCCCTCCTCTTCACAAACCCTCTTTTATTATCAAAGGTGCAGTTAAGCTTTGGAATACATGAGACATGTGAAAAATAGGCAAGAAAAATTTCATAGTGGCAATACAAAGGCAATGGCAGTTTGCTCATGATGCTTTGGGCTGACCCATCTTCTTTCTCCATCCCAGCCTATATGAAGCCATATATGTGCACACACTGCAAGTACGGTTCTTGATACAATAAGCATTATAGGCTAAATCAGTTTCTAAAAAGGCTACAGGAGAGGACAAGTCCAGGATAGTGGTGGCCGCAATGTCACCATAGTCATCAGCCTATGGTGGCTCTCAAGCAGATCGTAAGGCAGAACATTTTTTACGGTTCCTACCATCTTACAGACTAAGAGAGGGTGCTTTTGATATCTACTTCCAGGTTGTGGAGCTTCCTGCCAAAGGAAGCTAAGTTGTTCCGCACTCAGTTCTCCTTCCACTATCAGTTTAAGGCTTTTATTTGTTTGGGTGGACCTTTGACACTTAAATTGTTTTGCTGTTTATGCTGGGCTTTTCAGTCAGACAGGGCAGTTTCCCCTTGCCACTTTGACCCATTTTTTAATTTGTATTTCTTCTTGTTTTTAAATGCTTTTAATCTCATTTGATGTTTTGTCCCTTTTAATTTTGTAAAAAATATATTTTTCAGTTTATTTATTATTGATTTTTAGCACTAACAATGGAATTTACAATCAAAATAAGAAACATTCAAAAGATAAAGAAACAGAGAAGAAAGGGATAGAAAAAAAGAAGGGGAAAAAAGACATATTTCTAAAACACAATAGATCTCTGACCCCCTCCTGACTGGAATGAAAAGACAAAAAAAAAAAAATTCTACCATTACATCTAACTAAATAATCCTAGTAAAATTGTTAATAACCATAACCACATACATATTTAGATTTCTTATTGCACAAAATTCCATAAATGGTTCCCAGTCCTTCAAAATGTCTTTATTGGGTTTATCCGTTAGAACCCATGTAAATTTGGCCATTTGGGCCAACTCATCAACTTTAAGAATCCATTCTTCCATACATTCTTTCACCCTGTTTCCAAGTAGAGCAAACAATATCCTTGCTGCTGTTCTCATGTACTGAAGAAGTAATCCGTATTTACTATCTAGTTCTTTATTCATAATGCCTACTAGAAACATTTCTGATAACATTACAAAATCTACCTTTATTTTTTTTATTAATATATAAATTAGACCAGTAACTTTTCACCTTCTTACAAGTCCACCATATATGAAAAAAGAGCCCTCCTTATCTTGACATCCCCAGCGTTAGTTTGAAACATTATGGGGCATTTTTAACAGCCTACTTGTGGTTAGATGTCATCTATACATCATCTTATAGAGGTTTACATTTAAATTACTGCACACAGTAAATATATCTTTCTACCTATCTATCTTGGAATCACATTTCCCCCATATATCCATATGGAAATTATGCCCCAAAATTTGGACCCACTTTATCTTGTATTCATTTATAGGTTCATCTTCTCTCTCTAGTTTCAAAAGCCATTTATCCACTTTTGAAATTACATACTCATCATCTTTACACAGCTCTAAATAGAACTCATTTCTCTACGGTTGCATTTCTCTTATCTTGATTAAATCTCTATTTAAGTTGAATGTAAACAAAGCAGTTAAGATCTTTGCCTTCTTAAAAAAAATATTTCTCTTGATTTAAACTTCTAGCTGTCTTGTTCAAAATACAAAAGATCATCATAAAGCAACTGTCCCCAATTTTTAACCCAATCTTTCTATTTTTAAATGAATATTTTTAACCTGCACTTGTACAGTTTTACTGTTAGCTACTTTGAGTCTCTTTATAATGGAGAAAGACAGAATAGAAATCAAAAGAAAAGCAGTTTAAGAGTCTTGTTTGGTCACACCAAAGACCAACTGCACACAGAGTGCCCAAGGAAAATGCTCAAAGAAATCCCACAACAAGGCACCTTCATTCTCATGTCTCCTGTCAACTGATATATTGTACACTCTCCTAAGATCCTGTGATGAAGTGTGAGATGGGAATATTTTTTTTAAATAATCTTTATTGGTTTAATTGATACAAACATAAGAGAAAAAAAAGAAACACACACATAAAAAAAAGACAATACCCAAACACCCACCGCACACCCACCCACACAAGAACAACAACATTAACAACATTAACAATAGTAACAACAATAATGACAATAACATTAACATATACTTACATAAGAAAAGAAGACGAACTTATCTGCAGTCCCAACCATAGTTGTATATATGTAACATCGTTTGGGACATACTAAAGTTATACATAAGTAAAGAAAAAAAGAACATTTAAAAAATATTACAAAGTACTAACAAATAACATGTAAATTCCTTCCTGGCTTCTTTGTCGGTTGGTTATAAGTCCAGTTTTAATTCCACACCTCATCCTAATACAAATACAGTTAAATTATATGTAAATAGCAATATTTCAACATAGTTACTATAACTACTTTTAACTCCCCTTACTATCTAATCTGATCAATCTTTACATTTATATATCAAAACCACTAACCATTAAGTCTCCCTTTTTATTTCTTACATAGTCCATGAAAGGTTTCCATATCTTTAAAAAAGGTTCAATCGAGTTCTTCCTCAATGTTGTTAATTTATCCATTTCTGCAAATTCTATTAATTTATTTAACCATTCACTCACTCTCGGAATTCCCTTACATTTCCAATATTTTGTATATATAATTCTAGCTGCCATTACCATGTACCTTATCAAATTCCCATGATATTTTTCCCTATTGTCTGCCTTATCTATCATATTAAGAAGGAAGAGTTCTGGTCTGAATATAATATCAATCTTTAAAATCTTTTGAATATATTTAAAAATTGTTAGCCAAAGTTTCTTTACTTTTCAGCATTGCCACCACATATGATAAAAGGAGCCTTCATGATGTTTACACTTCCAGCACCGATTATTCTTTTTTTTGTTTGTTTGTACATTTTAGCCAACGTACTAGGGGTTAGATACCAATTATATATCATTTTATATACATTTTCCTTAAGGTCATTACATTTAGTAAATTTCAATCCTCTCTTCCATATTTCTTCCCATTGATCTAGTTCTATATTATGCCCTAAAAGTTGGGCCCAATAAATCATATTTTCTTTTATTTGCTCCTCCTCTGTACTCATTTTTAATAATAAATTGTATATCTTTGAATTTTAGTGGGATTCTTCTGCACACAATATTTTTTCAAACTCATTTTTAGATCTCTCAAAGCCATATTTCTTATTATCCTCTTTAAATTTTTCCCTTAGTTGATAACATGTTAACCATTGTATTTTATATTCTTCCATTTCGAAACTATATATATCTTTAATACACCAGCTACCTCCACTCTCTTTTAACATATCACCATATCTTATCCATGTTTTCAAACCACCCATCTCCCTTCTATAAAATACCTCTTGTGGCGATGACCATCCTGGAATTTTCATTCCAAATCTGTTTTTATATTTCTCCCAGATTTTAAAGATCGATCTCCTTACAATGTGATTCTTAAATCCTGCATTCATTCTTATCTTCCCATACCACAAGTAAGCATGCCAGCCAAATCTTAACTCATGACCTTCCAGCTCTAGTAATCTTTTATCTTCTAACAGAATCCATTCTTTTAACCAGGCTAGGCATGATGCTTCAAAGTATATTCTCAAATCCAGGACTCCAAGTCCTCCCCACTCGTTGGCATCCATTAAATTTTTCCATTTTATTCTTGGTTTTGCCTGGCCCATAAGAATTTTGAAATTTCTTTATGCCATTTTATAAAAGGGGTTTTAGAGAAAATTATTGGGATTGTCTGGAACAGATATATAAATTTCGGTAGAACCATCATTTTAATTGCTGATATTCTCCCTAGTAGTGAAATATTAATTTTTTGCTGTTTCTTAAGGTCATTCTTAACACTTTCTCAAATCTTAACATAATCATTTTCATATAATTGTTGATCCTTTGTTGTTAGACCTATCCCAAAATATTTAACTTTCTTTACAATTTCAAAGCCAGATTTCCTATATAACTCATTGTCTTCTTTCTTATTCATGTTTTTGGTTAATATCTTAGTTTTATCTATATTGACTTTAAATCCAGAAACTTTACCAAATTCCTCTATTATCGATGTTAACAATTCTAGGCAGTTATCTGGGTCTTCTGTAATAAGAACGATATCATCCACAAAGGCTTTCAATTTAAATTCCACCCCTCTTATCTTTACTCCTTTTATATCTCTATTATTCCTAATTGTTCTATTTAGACTTTCTAATATAAGAATAAAGAGTAGAGGTGAGAGAGGGCATCCTTGCCTAGTACACTTTTCTATATTAATATATTCTGTTGAGCTTCCATTTGTTATTATTTTAGCTTTTTGTGAGGAATATATCGCTTTAATCCAATTCATAAAGTTATTCCCCAGATCTATTGCTTCTAACATTTTAATTAAGAACACCCAATTAACATTGTCAAAAGCTTTTTCTGCATCTAAAAATATCAATGCTCCTTTAATTTGATTGTGATAATTCCAATATTCTAATATATCTAGTACCGTTCTAATGTTGTATCTAATTTGTCATTTCGGTAAGAATCCATTCTGGTCCTCATGTATAATCCTGTAAACAAGCTTTTAACCTATTTGCTAAAATTAATGTAAACATTTTATGGTCTTCATTTAATAAAGAAATAGGTCTATAGTTTTTAATCAGTAATAGATCTTTATCTGCTTTTGGTATCACCATGATATTTGCTTCCTCCAGCTCTCAGGAATTTTCTGAGTTTTTAAAATATCATTCATAACTTTTTGTAAGGGTTTTTCCAATTCCGTACAAAATACTTTATCATACAGAACCGTCAAGCCATGAGTACCAGGGGTTTTACCTCTTTTTAATTGTTTAATTGCCTTTCTTACTTTTTCAATAGTTATTTCTCTATTAAGTTCCTCCCTTTTTTTTCCCTGTAAATTTCAAAACCTCATGTTTTTGAATATATTTGTTTATTTGTATTTCTGTAGTCCCTTGTCTCTTATATAATACTTGGGATTAATTGCGAAATATTTTGTATAATTTTTTCTTGTTGGTTATTATTCTATCTCCCTGTTTTAATTTTACAACCATCCTTCTAGCCTTCTCTTTCCTAAGTTTATATAGTAGCCACCTCCCTGGTTTGTTTCTACATTCAAATTTTTTTTGTTTTAGATAATCTCATTTCTTTCTCATTTCATCTACCATCATCATTGTTATTTGTTTTTGCACCATTTTTATCTGTTCTAAAACTTTATTATTCCTTGGATTCTTAACTAGTTCTGCTTCTTTCTCTTTTATTTCTTTGGTAATCTCATCTAACTTCTTTTACCTCTTTCTTTTCCGTTCAAAATTAAGTTTCATAAGAGTTCCTCTCATTACCGCTTTCCCAGTGTCCCATACTATAGTATCTTCTACATCTTTGTCCTGATTTAAATTAAAATATTCAGTAAGTGCCTCTTTACACTGATTAACCACTTCCTCTTTGTAAAGTAAAGCTTCATTCAACCTCCAATTATAGGTTTGTGTTCTTCTCCTAAAGGTTAATCTGACTGGGTTATGGTCTGATATTACTTTAGGTAGAATTTCTATTTTCCCTAAACTACCTCCTACATTTTTAAAGACCCAAATCATATCAATTCTGGACAGAGAATTATGCACATCCGAATGAAAAGTAAATTCTTTTCTATTTCCTTCTTTTAATCTCCAAGAATCTCCTAGACCTAATTCATTAGTTAATTCAAAAAATTCTTTCACTAGTTTACCTTGATTTTTCTCTGTTGCTTTAGTCAATAGTCTTGTCTAGCTGTGGGTCTACCACCCCATTAAAATCTCCCATTATACACCAGCATTCATAATCCAACCCTATAAATTTATCTTTCAATTCTTTATAGAATGTATGTTTCTCAGTTACTGGTGCATAAATTCCTACCACTAGCATTTTATGACTGTTTATCTTAATTTCAACCCCTATATATCTTCCTTTCATATCTGAAAACTTCAAATTAGGCTCTAAATGTGATTTAATATATAGAACTACTCCATTTTTTGTTTTTGTTTGGCCAGCTGATACGAATTCTTTTCCTAATCGCTCCTGAGCTAACAATTAAATATATTTATCTTTAACTCTAACCTCTTGTAAGCATATTAAATCTAGTTTTAATTTTTGTAGATAATGAAATATCAGTTTCCGTTTTTTTAATGAGTTCAAACCTTTCACGTTCCAAGTAAGACAATCTATTTATATCACCAAGTTTATATACTATTTTACAGTTTATATTTAAATCCTTCTTTGATATATTTATATCAATATAATAAATTTCTGATTTCTTTACCTATTTTATTCCTATAACGTCTCCCCCGTTTTCCTTATCCTTTCCTTTCTCCTAATCTATTCCCAATCTTCTCTATCTCACTACTTAGGCCACATTATTCTTTTTAAGTTTACCTCTTGCTTTTTTCCTTATGCCCTTATTCCTTATCTGAGGTGTCTGGATCCAACAGGCTCACTTCTTCTTGAATGTTTCTCTCCTTCCTTTCCTTCTGGTCTTTCCTTTGAGTCCTTTCTCCTTTTGGATTCAGGTCTTCTTGCTGGGTGTAGCTACCACTTGAGTCCGTGGTAATTTCCTCTTGGTTTTTAGTCACCTTTCATAGATCTTTCTTATTTCTTTCCAGAAAATGAGTGGCTTTCTCTATAGAATTTATCTTATACCTTTCCTTTTTGTAGGTGAAGTTCACCTCTTCAGTTCTGTCCCACCTAAAGGGGATTCCTTCCCTCTTCAATACCTCCACAAGGAAGGAATAGTCTTTCCTCTTTTTTAACAGCTGTGCCGGAATTTCTTTTAGTATTATTATTGGTTTTCCATCAATTTGAATTCCTTTGTTGTAATGTACTTCTAGGATATGATCTCTTATTATCTTCCTCATGCACTGTACAGTTAAATCTCTTGGGAGGTTCCTTTTTTTTTGCTGCAAGGGAATTAACTCTATATACTCAATCCACTTTGATCTCCAGAAACTCTTCACTTTCATCCAAGTTCTTAGCCAGTTCCTCAATTATTTTTTTCCTTATATTCTCATTCGGGCTTTCTGTAATACCTCTAAATCTCAACCACGACTCTTTTTTCCCTTTGTTCTATTAATGCCTGTTGGTCTAACTGCCTCTCTAATTCTAAACTTAAGTCTTGCACTTCTTTTTTCAACATCTGGATGTTTTCTCTGTTTTCCTTCACATCTTTCTTGACTTGCAGCATAATTCCTTGCATGGTGTTAAACTTTGTGTTTAGATCTTCCAACACTTTTCCTGTTTCTTTTCTGAAGTATCTCATTTCCTCCATAAATTTTGTCATATAAAAGTATACACCTTCATCAATAGATGCTCTTTTACTTTGTGTGTTGTGGGGTTCTTGATTCTTGTTCCTTTTCTTAACACCATACATTTTACCACTTTTCTATTCCTTTCTTCTTGCTCTTCTCTTGGACTTCTTTTCCTTCCTTCTTTCCTCTCCTCTTTCTTTCCTCTTGTTCTTCCTTCCTTTCCTTTCTTTCTTGCTCTTCCTCTTCCTTTTTTCCCTCTTCCTTTCTCTTCACCACCCACTCACTTACGCAACGTACTCAAACCTTCTTCAGCGTGCTTTCACCTTCTTTTCTTTTTCAACTTCTCTCACTTTTTTTCCTTCCTTCTATATTCCTTCTCTTTTCCTTCCTTCACCTCCTCCTTTTCCTTCTTGAACTTTCTTCCTATTTCCCTTCCTTCTCCTTCACTTCTATCTTCCTTTGCTCTTTCTTTTCCAGGGAAATTTTTTTAAAACAAATTCCAAAATTCAAGTTCAAAATTCAAAATTTACAATTGACTGGACTGTGCAGAGGAAGAAAAGAGTCCAAAAAGTCCAAATATGAAGAAAATATCAAAAAATCAGCAGTTCAGATGTCCCAGAACTAGCAATCCAAAATCCAAAAATAACCAAACATCCAAAAGGGAAAAAAGGGAGCATGCAGAAGAAGGATTTAAATCGTAGTCCAATAAATAAATTTAAAAAATGGAATCAAAGTCCAGGAGGGCAATATGGAAGGGACCAGCACAAAAATTCTAGATCAAATTCCAGATGGAAAGAAGAGGCAAAAACAAAAAAGCAAAAAATCAAAAATCAAAAATTAATAACTAACAAAATCTATATTTCTTATCAAGGAGGGTGTATAGATAGATAGATAGATGGATGGATGATAGATAGATAAGGGAGACTTTAAGCTGGCAGCGTTTCCAAGGTCACAGCACTCCAGTTAGACACAACAATCTTCACCTCAGTAATCTGCTTGCTACAAGAAATTACAACGTAGCAAAGAGTAAATAACAAGAAAAACAAAAAATATAGAGAATCAAAGGTTCTGAGATTTTAAATCCTCCAAGTTCCCTTCTTGGATTACACAAGAAATTGCCATTCAGGAATACACAGCTGAGCAGTCCTGAGAGATGCCCACTCAATCTCTGTTTAAGGACCTACAAAGAAAAAGAATCGTTCACATTCTGAGGAAGTCTATTCCACTCTTGAACAGTCCTTTACAATAAATTTCTTCTTAATGTTTAGGTGGAATCTCTTTTCTTGTAGTTTGAATCCATTGGTCCTTGTTTTAGTCTCTGAAGCAGCAGAAATCAAGCTCATTCAATCTTCCACATGCCATCCCTTCAGATATTTAGAGATGGCTATAATGTTACCTTTAAGTGAATGTGTGTATATGGTAGGGTTGTCCAAAATATATCTTTATTATTTCTGGAGTTTTCTGCCTGTTTCACCCTTTTCTCAGATTTTTCTGTATTTGACCATAGTGGTGCTGAGGGGTATTCAGCTAAAGCAGTGGGTCAGTACTGTTACCATATCCTTCACCCCTCCCTCATCCTGCTGGATGTGCCATTTTCATAGTTGAATACATTTATAGTTGTCAAACATGATCAAAGGCATGCTGACTGGAAAGCATATAGCCAGGTCAAGCTGACATGGTCAGGTCATAATTTCAGAGGATTAGATGAGAAAACCTGATGCTAATGGGTTTGTGATAATCCTTTCAACACCGCAGGCACACCCAATACAATGGAAGGTGAAACTGCACAGGTGAAGCAATCAGGGACCATCCTGTGATCTCGCTCTACAGAAATCTTCCCTATATCCCTTGCCCAACCAGACATTAAGAGATTGTCATGACTCTCATCAAGGTTTTGGTCACCTAGAGTTAAGACAATCAGTCCATTCCAAACTCCTTTGTCAATCCTGTGAGAAAGCCATTACCACTTTGCCTACACACCTCCTTCAGTTTAGGAAAAGGGTATATAAAACTTCAGCCCCAGAAAATTATAGTACTTGGACATAATACATAGCACCGAGAGTGCTGTTCATCCCTGCTACCCTCAGACACTGTCTGAGTCCATCCGCTTCGACCTTTTGCTTCAGGACTGGTAACCATCTCCTTCTTCACCCCTAATCTCTGTCTACCCAACCTTTCATGTCTTGCTTTCTGATAGGCCTGTATGATTCTTCAGAGTGTCTGATTGCTCATGTCTTTGTCAATTTGAATAAAATACTTTGTTTATTTTAACTGGAGTCCTCTCTACAGTCAGTATTGATATACACAGGTGAAAAGATCCTACCATTACCCTCCTCTCTCAGATTTCCTTTGAGCTATTTTTCCCCAAAATTCACTGAGATACTGGCATTGTGAGTGGACCTCAAAGTCCCCAGTCTCTTAGGTAACAGTAAACATGTGGACAAGTCACAGTTCCTCTGCTCAGATTGCACACTGAACCTTTATTCTTTGCCCTCTTTCTCTAGCGTGTGGGAGAGACAGTGTATCTACCTAATTTGTCCCCTGGAAACTACAGCTGATAGAAGTTGAAGAACCATGTCTGTGCTGGAAGATGAATCTGGCAAGTTATTGCAGCACCATTAATATCAAGCCCACCACTAAGTTCTTATGCTCCTGTAAGGGCAGACAGTCTTCTGAAGAATGCCTGCTATGGTTTTGTATAAAGCAAGAATAGGAGTTCTGTAGCCCATGGGCCACAGGCCAAGCCCTCCTGGGGCAGGGGCTGGAGTCCCACATTGTCTCCTCAAATTTTCAGCGTAATATAATCAGTCTTTGTTGTTGTGCATGCTCAAGTTTTTTCCAACTTATGGTGACCCTAAGATGAATCTATCACTGGGTTATCTGAGGGCTGAGAGTGTGCGATGCACCCAAGATCACCCAGTGGGTTTCCATGGCCAAGTGGGGAATCAAACCCTGGTCGGCAGGGTCATAGTCCAACATTCAGACCACTACACCCCACTGGTTCTGATCAACGGTCATTGCCCCAAACATCTGTGGAAGGTGTGATTGTCCCTTTGCATGATAATTCAGGGACCTTTTACCTCCCTTTTTTTCTTTTGAGGGAGGGGGACTGAACTAATTTTTTTCCTAACTGGAAGTGGCCTTCTGTCACTTCTTGTCTGTTACTTCTGTCACTTTCCGCCTTGAAATAAGGGCATTTAAGGCCTCCCAGGTTCTAGTGGGTGGAAAATACTGTGGAGCAGCCCTCAGATTCCCTGCCAACGCCTGCCCCACAATAGATAGAGACACATGTATGCACATAGGGATGAATGACTCAGTCTTTTTCTGGTCCATGGAAGTTCATTCTTCCTAAGTGTCCACCACATTTCTGAAACAATTATTAGTTTTTTTAATGACAAATAGTTGAAGTATATTTAATACTTTTTCACAAAATGCAAACTTCTTTATGCTTTTCTCTCCAATACTTATTTGTGTATACATTTCATCTCAAAATAAGCATTTTTTATGCATTACATCTTAAAATATACAGATATATATGCATTATAGTCTCCAACTGGCAAATGTCCTTGGACCAGTCAACCCAGTCAAAAACAATAAAATAACCAATTCCAAAATATAAACGTTAAAAAAATGTAAGGGCGGGAATCCTGTTGGGCACTTATGAATTTGTAACATAGAATGCACTTGTGACCATTTCAGATTCATACTGCCTATGCAGCCCCTAGTTTAAGGGATACATGAAGACTGTGAAAATCCCCCAGTCCCTACTACTGAACAGCAGCTGCTGTGAGTAATGGGGTTCTGTTCCCCTGTGAGTCAGGAAGCAAAAGAATAACATTTCCACTCCTTCTTGTGTGAATAATCTCCAGTACAAAGGGGATTTGTGCCAAAGGTGTTACTTCTGTCTTTAACAGATTGTTCACAGGAGGGGGTGGGACTGCCAGTTAGATGCTTCCCAATCAAAAGAGAAACAAACCTCCATCAATTGCAGTGGCTGCTGCACAGTAAGTAGTGACTGGGGGTGAATGTCAAGCTGGGACTCACTGTGTAGCATCGTAACTATGGTGCTTAGTCATTTGTAACTCCCCAACAGAATTCTAGCCATTATGTTCAGTCTAGGCCATTTCTGCACTAGACTGTTACAGTGCTATTATTCTGCTTTCAACATCCTATGGAATCCTGGGGTTTGCAGTTTAGGGATAAAATAAAACCAAACAATTAAAGGTTAAATGCATGACAGAAGAAGAAAGTTTTAGGCTGATTTAGGACCCAAATAATTATCGCCCAGTCAGCCTGACGTCAGTACCCGGAAAGATCCTGGAGCAGATCATTAAGTAGTCAGTTTCTAATCACTTAGAAAGCAATGCGGTAATCACGAGAAGTCAACATGGATTTCTCAAAAATAAGTCACGCCAGACTAATCTTATCTCTTTTTATGATAGAGTTACTAGCTTGATAGATGAAGGGAATGCTGTGGATGTAGCATATCTCGATTTCAGTAAGGCCTTTGACAAAGTTCCCCATGACATACTTGCAAAGAAGCTAGTAAAATGCAGGCTGGACAGGGCTACTGTTAGTTGGATTTGTAATTGGTTGACCGACCGAACCCAAAGGGTGGTCACGAATGGCTGCTTTTGATCCTGGAGAGAAGTGACTAGCGGGGTGCCACAGGGTTCTGTCCCGGGCCCAGTGCTGTTCAATATCTTCATCAACGATTTGGATGAAGGAATAGAGGGTATGCTCATCAAATTTGCAGGTGACACCAAATTGAGAGGGGTTGCTAATACACCAGAGGACAGGATCAAAATTCAAAATGACCTGGATAGATTGGAGAGCTGGGCCAAAGCTAACAAAATGAAATTCAACAGACAGAAGTGTAAGGTCCTACACTTAGGTAGAAAAAATGGAATACAGAAATATAGGATGGGGGACATGTGGCTGGATAGCAGTACATGTGAAAGGGATCTAGGAGTTTTAATAGACCACAAGCTGAACATGAGTCAGCAGTGTGATGCGGCAGCCAAGAAAGCCAACGCGATTCTCGGCTGCATCAATAGGAGTATGGTGTCTAGATCGAGGGAGGTACTGGTACCACTCTACTCTGCTTTGGTTAGACCTCATCTTGAATACTGTGTCCAGTTCTGGGCACCCCAATTCAAGAAGGACATGGTCAGGCTGGAGCAGGTCCAGAGGAGGGCGACCAAAATGGTGAAGGGCCTGGAAGCCAAGCACTATGAGGATAGACTTAGAGAGCTGGGTATGTTCAGTCTGCAGAAGAGAAGGTTAAGAGGGGACATGATAGCTATGTTTAAATATTTGAAGGGATGCCATGTAGAGGAGGGAGCGGGCTTGTTTTCTGCCGCTCCAAAGACCAGGACAAGGAGCAATGGATTCAAGCTGCAGGAAAGGAGATTCCACCTGAACCTCAGGAAGAACTTCCTGATAGTCAGGGCTGTCCGGCAGTGGAATATGCTGCCTCGGAGTGTGGTGGAGTCTCCTTCTTTGGAGGTTTTAAGCAGAGGCTGGATGGCCATCTGTCGGGAGTGCTTTGAGGGTATTCCTGCATGGTAGGGGGTTGGACTGGATGGCCCGTGTGGTCTCTTCCAACTCTACATTTCCATGATTCTATGATTCTATGTCAAAATGAATGGAATGATGATTCCTGGCAAATCATCCTAGGGAGGGCATTCTACAAGATGGGGCCACTACAGACAAGTACTTGTTCTGGAAGTTGACCATAATTCTCTGGCACCCAGAGAAGAGCATCTGAGAATGATCAGAACAACCAGGCAGGAAGGGACAAAAAGAAACATTCATTTTTGGCTGTTAGGGTGTTTGGCTGTTAGGATATTATCAAAAAACCATTTGCAAAATTCTGAGAAGTGTGGAAACCCACACTGAAAACTGTTCCAGTCTATTTATCCATCTGGTGACTGTGAATCAGGTCAGGTTTCTTAAAAACTGGCCTGAATAAATCCTTGAGTATCCCTAGTGGGAGAACTCACTTCTTAAGAGGAAACAAAGACAGTGCTGCCACAATGCTCATTTCATCTTCAAAGTCCATACAAACTATGCTTTAGGATAAGCCACCAAGGAAACTAACTTAACAGGAGCTTCATGGAGAAGCTGACCTAGTATTGTGAGACCCCTCACTCTCAGCATGATTCCTAGTCCTCCCAATTTGTGATGCAAAGAAACATCATCCTACACTGTTGTTTCATGAAACATTTTGGCATGCTTTCATTCTAGTTAAATTTGATCTTGTTCCATAATCGCATTTTATTTCCCCATCTGTTCTATGAGAACCTTAAATGAAAGAATTTTATGGGAAGTATTTTTTTTCTTTTAGCAACTATTTTAAAACAAAGCATGCACAGCAGGTTAAAAGGGAGAGAAACAGAAAATGTGCTTGAAAGATATTTTGGTAACCAACCCCAATATTCAACCTTGTCTCTTTCCGCACGAGGAAATTAAGATGGGCCAATGCGTCCTGTCACAGAGGTCGTCTGCACCTTGGAGCTGACTAGGTTCAAACTATTTACCTTAGTTCCACACCTAAGCCTGATTAAATACGCCCCCAAGTGGTCCTCCAGCGCGCTATCTGAAGAACGGGAAAAACCGGTTTTTCAATTTGCCAGAGCGTGCCAATCGTAATTCTGCAGTGGTGCAGATGCGAACATTTGCACCAATGCGAACCGGTGATCAGTGGAGGGCGGACTGTGGGCGTGGTCAGCTTCAGCGGTTGGTCCGGCCCCACAAATGACAGGAAGCCGCCATTTTCTAAGCCTCACCAGTGCGGATCTATGACCTCACACTGCTCCAAATTGGCGTGGAACATACGTATAGCCCTGCAGAAGGGCTTAAGGGAAAGTCCGCATTGCTTCGAACCCAGAAGAACTGGTAAGGAACGGCACGGAGCGATTCACTGGCTTCGTGCAGAAAGAGCCCTTATTTGCTCACATGTCTTCTACATAGTTTAGAATATTTAGACTACATCATCGCAGATGAACGGTGGCACTTATTTAGCATGGTGATATGCCTACATCAACCAGGGCTTGATCAAGTCAAAATCCCAAACCTAGGAAGTGAAAAGTGTCCACTTCTTCTACCCAGTCTGGAAAGTTTTGCAACAACAAAGTTGACTTTATGGGTTGGATTGCTCTATAGTTTCTTTATATTTCCCTACTAACTCAGGCCTTCTTTGTCAGGAAACTTGGATCTGGCAAAAGCAGCAACAGAATGAGGTGGCAGAAAAGCTGAGTCAGTACAGTGAGATACACCCACTCCAGGCTGCTGCTGGTGGAGACGCTATTTTGGAACATGTAAAGCCAATGAGGCTGGTTCTTTTAGGCAATGAATACTCCAGTGGGTGAAAGGAATGACGGATTTATTAGACAGCAGGCCAAACTTGCAGATATTAAATAAAATCTGCACCTAAAGGAAAGCCCACAGAGCAACTGACATCTCCAATCAGTTGTTGGGAGCCCAGAGAAGCAACAGGACAGATTCCCCAGGCCAACAATGTACGGCACTTTTGCTCACCATTCTGATCAGTGTGGAGCAATCTCAGGCCAATTCTGTAGGGGGTTTTACAGACAACTCCTTGTGGGCAATGTTCTCTTCTGTATTCCAATCAATCACCCCTTTTTTCTTCTTGCTGGACACATATTTTTTAAGTAATAGTACCCCTGTTTAATTTGTCTAAACAGACTGATTAATACTGGGCATTCTAATTACTGCTAACCTATATTTATGTTTAAGGGGTTAAGGATGTATCTTAATAGGCAGTCGATACAAGTTCCATCCTGTGTCCCAGGGTTGTTCCAAGCATGTACATAGCCAGATTCCAAGGTTATGTAAATGTAACATCAGGAAAAGCCAAAATTTAGCATCCGTTGAAGCTACAAAGATTTCTAGGAGAAATGAATTAAGGAAGTTAGCATAACAGGCTAAGAAGATTAGCTTAATGAGAAACTTAGCACGTCACATACTAATTCTCCTCATACAATCAGTGGCATACCAAGACGGGTGGGGAGGCCGGTTTGCCTTGGGCAGCACTTTTTGGGGGCGCTGCTGAACAGACAGCCACCGTCTCTGTCATCCTCCCCTTTCCAGGCCATAAAGCCACTTTCCAGCCTCCCCCTGCCAGTCTTGCGCTGCTCTCCCAACTCAAACACCATTGAAGAATGGCCCAAGCCTCTTTCTTCCTCCTCCCACCTCCCTTTGTGCTCTCTCTGCCCACCTGCCAAGCCCACTGGTTGTTCCACATTTCAGGATGGGCCTATGTGTCCTCCAATTGGATGGATGGCCCTCCCTCATTTGGGTACATTCAGCTGAAGGTTAGCTGTGGTGCTGTCAGTCAGAAGGCGAGAGAGTCCTGCCTCCCCTTCCCACCTAAGGTGTAAAAGTGGGAGAGTTGCTTTTTTTTCCCCCAACCAGCGCTGGCGACTTAAAGGGGAAGTGCATGTGGGGAAAGCAAAGTGGGGACAATGCACCCTGCATGGTATTCTTTTATTACTTCCAGGGCGCACATGCTTACATGTTTCCCTAGTAGTCGAGGTCCTGCTTTTCTGTAGCTATAAGGGGGAACACGCTCCCTTTAAGAAAAGCCCCTTTTTTCTCTTTTTCTTGTGGTTTCAAATGGACGGCTTCTTATTAACAATGATGGGGCAGCAATGATAACAGGACCTGTTTTCCAGAAGGCCAGAAAAGACTTCAGAGGCCATGCAATAGGAAGGTGACAGTTGAAAGCTGGATGTAACACAAGGTTATCTCCAGGTAAGCGTGGTGTGGTGTCTTGAGCATTGGACTACGACTCTGGGGACCAGGGTTTGATTCTCCTCTCAGCCATGGAAACTCACAGGTGACCTTAGACAAGTCACACTCTCTCAGTCTCAGAAAGCCCCGATAGGGTCACCACGAGTCAGAAATTACTTGAAAGCACACAACAACAAACTTAAAAAGCAAGAGAGGAAGTGAAGAGGCTGAAGAAAGCAGTTACTTATTTGCATCTACATATATTTCAAAGTGTCAAAACAGTGTCTATTAACAGCATGTAGGAATTGCACACAACAAATGTACAAATGCAATTTTGGACTGCAGTGTCCAGAATCCCCCAGACAACACAGCCACTAGAGTCATGGTCCAAAAATAACTTTAAGCCACACGTGCATGTATGGCTACAAAGTAAGCCTGAAGATCTCCATGACAATGGAACTCACACTGTGAGTGGTGTAATGAGCATTCAATTTCTCAGTGGCTGGGTTTGCCTTGCCTAGAATCATAAAATCATAGAAACATAGAGTTGGAAGAGATCACAGGGGCCATCCAGTCCAACTCCCTGCCATGCAGGAACAAACATTCAAAGCACCCCAGCAAATGGCCATCCAGCCTCTGCTTAAAAACCTCCAAAGAAGGACACTCCACCACACTCCAAGGCAGCATATTCCATTGCTGGACAGCTCTGACCGTCAGGAAGTTCTTCCTGATATTTAAATGAAATCTCTTTTCCTGTAGTTTGAACCCATTGCTCTGTATCCTAGTTTCTGGAGCAGCAGAAAACAAGCTTGCTCCATCTTCAACATGACATCCTTTCAAATTATTTAAACATGGTTATCATGTCACCTCTTAGCTTTCTTTTTGTTAGACTAAATATACCTATCTCCCTAAGCCTCTCCTTATAGCGCTTGGCTTCCAGACCCTTCATCATTTTGGTTGCCCTCCTCTGGACACATTCCAGCTTGTCAATATCTTTCTTGAACTGTGGTGCCCAGAACTGGACACATTATTCCAGGTGAGGTCTGACCAAAGCAGAATAAAGTGATATTACTTTCCTTGATCATGACAGTATACTCCTGCTGATGCAGCCCAGAATCACATTGGCTTTTTTTTATTATTTAATTTTATTAAGTTTCACAAAATAAAAAAAAAGTTCTTTAAATTGTAGTTTTACATGCATTATTTCTGATCTTCCTCTCTGGTCTGGTCTTCACTTCTCGCAAATCACTCTACATGTTACATTAGAATCACGATGCAATGATAATCTCAATTGTTTGAACAAGCATTTTCCTCTACTACTCACTCAAAATACTGTCATTTCATCTTGTCAGTTCCCAGCTTTCACTTCATTCTGCTTTCTCAAATCGACATTTTCTCTGCTTATCTCTTATGAACTTCTACTATCCTCTCATATATTTCCTACCAACTCTCCATTACTTAACTGAAATCTTGCTGTTATAAAAAAAAAAAAAAAAAAGTCTATCAATGTGTATCTGGAAGTCAGAGCAATTTTTACTGTAACAGTCCCTCACCTTCTTTCCCTGGATTCCATTGTATTTTAATATCTTGTTTCCCACTTCTACTCTAAGTCCTATTCAACCCCTTTCTATCCTTCAACAATATCATAATGTTCATTTTCAAAAAAAATGTCGATATATCAATCATTTGTAAGCTTAACTGACATTGCCAAACTACAGTTCTAACACACATAATTCAAAACCCTGTAATTGACTCCACTTCCCATTCCCCTCTCTCATCAGGGACTTTGCAGCCCGGAAATACTTCTGAAAGCTCTCCGTATTCTCATGGTTGCTTATGCTCCCAGCTGCTCTGTCCCAAAGAGTGAGGTTATTTGACTTGAATACTTTCCCTCATAAACCCCCTCCCCACCAAATCTTTGCTGCCCGGATTTTCCTGAAGATTTACTGTATTCTTAAAGTCGCTTTAATTCAGGCTGCTCCAACCAAAGGCGTGAGGGTATTTGCTTGGAGTACTTCCATCGTAAACTTATCCGTCTCAATGTCCTTTTCCTCCCATCCTGGACTTTGCTGCCCGAAATTATCTTGAAAATTTTTTGTATTCTTATAGACGCTTGAATTCCAAGCTGCTCAGTCCATGGGTAAAAGGGTATCTACTTAGGTACCTTCCATCACAAACTTAGGAGTCTCATTACCCCTGTCAACTCTTTGATAATATCCCAATATTTAAATAAGTAAAAATATATCAGTCACATACATATGCTTAATTGACATTGCTGAAATACATTCACTTGTCTTATTTAAAACCCAGTGCCAACACCTTTTGTTCCCCCCTCCCTTCTTGGACTTCATTGCCCGGAGTTTGTTTCTGAAGATTCATTGTATTATCGTAGTCGCTTAAATTCCTGGCTGCTTCATCCATGGGAATGAGGATGTTTTGTTAAAATGACCCTCCAGCACAATCTCAGCAGTCTCAACAATCCCAATCCAAATAGAAGTCAGGAAACAAGAGTCCCAAAACAGAAATTAAAAAATTCTCCAGGTATTCTTCTAAAGTCCAAAATCCATAACAAAAGAACCAATACTCCACTCGTCTCAGTTCAGCCAGAATATTAAAATAACGAATTATAAAATCTTCAAGTGTCCAAATGAAGAGTATTAAATTTTAGAAACTCCAGTTTTTTCCCTTAAGGCAATACCAACTGCTCATTTATTTGACATTTTAAAGTGTAAGTCCGTATTAGAAACCAAAAGTCTCTTACCAATATTATCATCATTCATCGTGAGAGAGCAGATATATCTCTTAGTCTTTTCTTTAAATTCAGCCGCCCCTTTAAGATGAAAGCTCAGCATTTAGCACTCACATTCCTGGGTCCCTCCATTACTTCGCTCCTGCACAGCGTTGTGAGCCAGCTCTGTTGTGATAATCGCGAAGTGAAGACCAGAGCAGGTGTTGTTGTCTTATTCTTTCTTTTCAGCTTTAAACTTGATTTCTTAGTTAAAAGTCGGTGGCGGCGCTTGTGCTGCTCAAGCGACAATCCCGCTGGCTCTGTCCAGGTCCTTCGACCCCCTGACGCTTCCCACTCCCCCAGCCGGGTAGAGCCACGCACCAGTTGTGGGGTCCCCTTCGAACCCTTTCCGCACCCCTAATACCAGAGGGGTGTTTTGCCGCTTCTGGATCTCCAAAGAAGCGGCTGGATTCCAGCGGGTGACTGCTCGGAGCCGCGCCATTGCGCAGCTTCTTTCCAAGCAGCCGCTCGCGCCCGCCATGCGACCGGAAGCAGAATCACACTGGCTTTTTCAGCTGCTGCATCATTCTATGAACTCATCTTCAGCTTGGGGTCCACTAAGACTCCTAGATCCCTTTCACATGTACTGTTTTCAAGCCAGGTGTTACCCTGATTTCTGGGGGTCCCGGGAGGGGCACCTAAATGTGCTCACAACAATGGGGAGGGAATTAGCACAGAGCACAAGTTGGCAATGCGAGAGGCAGGGTAACATAGCGAGATCTTGAACCCTATGTGTACAAGGTCAGACCGAGTCAAGGATGAGACAGATGTTGAAATTAATAATAATTATTTTATTGAAACACAATCAAACAAATGTATGCAGTACACTCACACAAGAAACTATAGAAATAAAGGTAGGAGCGGATAGTGGGATTTTTAGAGGAGGTTTGGTATGGGAAATACTATACCTGTCCTGAAACCCGGTTAGAAGCAGAGAAGCTGGGGAGTGTGGATTTTCAGCAAGTGGAGCTGAGGGGAAGGCTCGCTGGACAAAGTGACAGCAAGGCGGGATGGAAGCCAAGAGCGATCCAAGGAAGTGCTCAAAGTCAGGGGTTCTTATAGGGAAAATTGTGGCCGCAGGCTAGTCCGTACTTGGGGAAAACAATGAGTTTGGGGCTGGAGACAAAGCCTCCGAAAGGTCAGTATTTTGAATGATTGAGTTATCGCCAAATTGTCAACAGAGTAGCCAGTATGCAAATGCAGAGTGCTTGAGCATTGTATAGTCCGCTCATCAAGCTGCCTGCGCAGGGCAGGGGATCTTTTGAAAGTAGCGTGCATACATAATGTAGTACTTGCCTTGAGGTCTCCTGAAGCTGCATTAGGCAATGACTGGCCTGCCTAGATCGGGATGTGAATGGTTCGGCTATTGTCGGCTGCGCCTGTGTGCGTGCTTGTCCGGGGCCTCGCAAGCACGTGGAGAGGAATGGATGCAGAAGGCCGAATTATTGATATCAAAAGATATCTTAATATCCCACAAGCTCGGGCTAGCAATGGTGGTAACACAGGTATCACCTGTCCTGTATCTGTGCATTTCATTTTTTCTTCCTAAGTGTAATACTCTACATTTTTCTTGTTAAAATTCATTTTGTTAGTTTTGGCCCAGTTTTCTAATCTGTCAAGATCATTTTGAACTCTGATCCTGCCCTCTGGGGTATTGGTTATCCCTCCTAATTTGAGGTCATCTTCAAATTAGATGAGCATGCCCTCTATTCCCTCATCCAAGTCATTGATAAAGATGTTGAATAGCACTGGGCCCAGGACAGAACCCTGTGGCACCCCACTAGTCACTTATTTCCATGATGAAGAGGAGCCATTGGTGAGCACACCTTGGCTTCAGTCAGTTAACCAGTAAAAATCCACCTAAAAGTAGCATTATCTAGCCAAGATTTTACTAGTTTGTTTGCAAGAAAATCATGGGGGACCTTGTCAAAGGGTTTACTGAAATGGATACACTACATCCACAGCACTCCCTTCATCTACCAAGCTTGTAACTCTATCAAAAACAGAGATTAGATTAGTCTGACATGAATTGTTTTTGAGAAATCCAACTGAGAAGGCAAGAGGACCAACTGAATGGAACACCTCCATTTTTTGGTGTCAGGAAATACTTAATAGGGGAATGTATCAGATTAAAAAAAAAAAAGGAAAATGATGAAGTGCGAACTCCTAATGAGAGGAGCCCCCCCCCGCCCCCCGGAAAGAGAGTTCTTGCTCAGAAGTCAAAAACAAAGAGGCAGGTGATCAGTAAGGCAGCTTAAAGCAAGCAGATAAAGAGGAAACAATTGCAGATCCCTAATATACCACACATGGAACTTTCAGAACTTTCCAGCAAAACCTTCCAATGGCTGTCAATCACAAATTAATTCTGTCAGAGGCAAGCAGGCTTGCAGTTCTGCCACCAACAAAAATAACATTTGCAGCAATTAGTTCAGGCTTACATATACATCACCATTTTCCAGCATTAGTCAACTGATTTCAACCCTTTCAGGATTATTCTCCTACTGTGCTTTGCTCAACATTCGGTTAAACTAGTCAGACTGTCTTCTTTAAAAATAATTTTTTAAAAAGGCAAAACAGAAAGCAACACACCACATGACAATATAGATCCAAGGCTTTGGAAACTGGACCTGTTACTGCATAGAGGAAGATATGAAGGTATCTAGTAAGCATGGACCCCAGAACAGGAAGTTGCGGGGGGGGACTCAAGCCCCTGCAAGGCTAGGCTGGGGTAGGCTAAGTCATTGACAATCTTGGTAACAGAAAAACAAGAAAAATAATGTTTTAGAATGTCAGAATTAAAGTTTTACTTCAAAAATAAACATAATGATTTAATTCACCTCTCTGTATGTTGTTTTGACTTTTTGTAGTATTTTTGGAGAGGGGTGGCAAATTCAGAGACCGCCTGCGGGCAGCAAAAGCTCTAGCTACGCCATTGCATATGATGTTCTTGCAGTTTCCACTACAGAGTATTGTTCCTTTAAAACAGAACACAGTAAGGCCATTGCCGCACGGGCTTAAAGAAACGGTGCAGAGCGTCCTCCAGGGAGGATGTCTGCACCTGGGAGCGGACTCGGTCGGACCTACTTAGTGTAGTTCCGCATCTCAGCCCGCTCCGGAACGACCCGAAGTGGTCGTCCAGCATGCTTTTGAAAGACCGCTTGAAACAGGTTTTTCAAAAGCACGGAGCGCGCCACTCCGTGCCCGTGCTCCGGTGCAGATTTGCAGGCTTGCACCAGTGCGAGCCTGCGACCTGCTGGGGGCAGTCTTTAGGCTGGCGAGTTTCAGCGGTTGGTGGAGAGCCTCGACCAACCGGAAGCCGCCATTTTCGTCCCCGGAGCAGTGCGAAGCAGCAGCCACGCACTGCTCCGGACCAGCCTGGACCCAAGCGTGGAGCCAAGAAGTCCTGTAAGTACCAGCATGGGGCGATTCCCTCACCCCGTGCGGAAATGGCCTATGCTACACAATTCTTTCTTTCTTTCTTTTTCAAGCTAGTTTATGCAGGAGATTTCATAGCCTACTCCTTCTTCTTGTGAGAAGTATTTCCACATACTGGTACACTCTGACTGGTAGCACAGGCCACAAAAACAGGTTTGGAGACTTTATTTCACTTCTGAGCTGCATATTGTCTACCTCTGTTGCAAAGAACACCTGTATTATTATTCCTTGATACTGCAGGGGGAAGGGGGCCCAGGCAAAAAAAGAGAATGGCTTCTCTAATGCCACCTAGAGCATTCACGGCAGAGGCAAGATTGAAACCAGGGACTTCCTTAGCCACTGCCTTATTATTATTACCAGCTCTCTGGCAACAATAATCATGAATTATCTTTGCTGTAAATCTCTTGGAGTGCTGTTTCACCAAAAAGCAGCTGATACATCTAGCCTATAAAATAAAGTTTAGAATGTGTTTGTCCTTTCTCCAAGATCAACATGTATATTATAGCTTTGAGACATTAGATTCTTACAGATATATTTTTTTCAGATGCAGATTTACATTCCAAGCATTTGCTTCTGGAATTCACAAGTAGCATAAGAAGAGACTGCACTTTGTTTTGGAAGTAGCTGTACACTGGAGGAAAGACTCATGGGATACAGGAAGAGCTGTTTCTAAGCTTTTAATGCCATTATATAACGTGCTATCTTAGTTGCTCAGAAGTGGCAACACTTGGTGTAGTGGTTTGGGCATTGGACTACGACCCTGGAAACCAGGGTTCAATTCCCCACTCGCCTATGGAAAGCCACTGGATGATCTTGGATGTGTCACACACTCTCAGCCCCAGGAAACCCTGTGTTAGGTTCACCTTAGGGTTGCCATAAGCTGGAAAATGACTTGAAGGCACACAACAAGAAGAAGAGGGATTTATGCAAAGTGTAATAAAACATCCTTCCATCAGTACCTCAGGCTCCCACTTGCACCCTCATATGCTAGACATAAGTAACTAATTGCTACCTTCACAATAGGCAATGGCCAGAATTCTGCTGGTGATAACAGGAGGAAAAAGACCTCAGATGTAGCACCTGGGAAGGGAAGAACTGCTGCTTGGAGCTGGCAGATTTTGTGTCTCCTTACTGTTGTACAAACCTGACAAAAGGGCAACTGCTAGCACAGTACATGGACACAATTCCAGACAAAGGATCAAAGATGTTATGTGTGGTGACTATTATGCTACATTCATAAACTCTCTCCAATTAATATTTTAAAAAATGATAGATTATAGATCAGGGATGAAGAAAGTATGATCTATGGACCACCTGTGCCCCATCTGGCCCATATAGTTGGTCCGGCATGGATTTCATTCCATCTTGTGAGGACCTGGTTCCTCTGAGACATCTCTGCAACCTAGGACAAGTGGAAGCAGAATGGCTAGTATTACATCACAGTGAAAAACACAAGCAATGATTCCCATTTATACCAATGTAAAGGCCAGTGGCCACTTATTTATGAGGCAGCTAGTGCAAGTTATATTGCAATATATCAATAAGATACTTAATACTTTTCAGACCTACTTGAAAAGACTAGAATCCAGCTTTAGCAGGATGTCATTGTTCATGCTATCGTGCTCCCACAGATTTAATCATTTTACCCCACTATATCTCAAAGAGATCACACTTATAGTGGGCCCTCCATATATGCAATGGTTCCATTTCAGGATCCCACACACACACACAAAAGAAAAATCCAAACATTGGCATCCCATAATACCTTATGGCAGCAACATGTGCATGAGCTTCTGTGTGCATGTCATTGCCATTTTAGGTATAGGGATGCAATGCTTTGTGTGATATGGATATCATGCACATGGAGGATGCAGTAAAAGACAGCCCATTGTGCTTGGATATATGTCCAATATTATCTCTGAGGCTTTGGGCAAAGTACTTTTCTTACATTACTGAGTCCATGAGATAGCTGAGACTCAGAAGGCCCAAGGAGGCAGCTTGGGGATGTGACAATGATTTCCACTGGACAATAGATTAGTTAGGGGGATGCAGGGCAGGCTTCATGACATATACAGATCTATTCTCCACTGTATCAGTTGCGTGAGAGAGAATGCAATTGGATTAGAGTCTTGCTGGTGGGACCCCATTGGTAACTGATCAGCTGCTATGTGAGCAGAATGCTGGACTAGATAGGGCTTCACTCTGATCCAACGTGGGTCTTCTTATGTTCTTATGTCTCAGTGTCACTTCTGGGCCTCCAGTGCCTGCCATCCAGAAGTGTTGCTTTACTCAGTTCTAATGATAGCACCAGCCATGCACCTCTATGTTGCCCTCAATCAAAATTCCCAGCACAGTTTTGGCTGGGACACAATGGTTCCTGCATCATTAGCTGTCATGTCATTGTGCATGCATTTAACACTCTGACATTTCTCTCTCAGGCAATAGAAAAACAAAGAATAAAGAAACCTTCTCCATCTGGAACCAAAAGTTTAAAATACATTATTTGGTAGATGGATGCATTTGATCCTATCAGTAGAGGACGTAACCCTGAGACTGCAACTGCATCTACTCTACGGGGTCCAATAAATAAATAAATGAGGGGAGCTGCTCAAAAGTAAATGAAACCACAAGAAAATGCAACACACCACTTGGGCAGCATGTTCAGAGGTGTTCTTTCTATCTGTGAATTTGTTTATTATGCCATCATCAACTTGAATTTGGAAATCCTTGGAAATAGATTAAAAATACAGAATTGTATGTATACCAGGTAGGGTGGTAAATCTTTTTTTTTTACGCTCTCACATGCAAAAGCCAAATAAATAAATAAATAAATTTAAAAGTTTTCACTCTCCCCTTATGCAAGATTATAAGTGGGTTTTTTATTTTTATTTTTGCATTTTCCAATTTCTGTGAAAATTTTCCAAGAGTGTGCATGTGTGTGTACATTTTTTCCCTTACAGAATGTGTCAGTGAGGTCAAGAAAGTTTGCAATATTTTAAACATCCTCATTATGAAGTCAGTTGGTGACCCACTGAGCTAAATGTAATTCATATCAGATCTCTGTGGGGTGAATCAGCGGTTCAGGGAGGGAGCTAGGGCCTGAAGTTCAAAGAGATGATCAAGTACTTGAAAGCCACAATACATAGTGTGATAAGGGGCTCTCCCATTATCTGAACAACACAGCTGAGGGGTATAATCTTCCCTCCAGGTAAACACAAGATTGATGATGTGTTTGGTTTAAGTTACATTTATTGGGATCAGCATCACAAAGGAGCAACAGAGATCACAAGAGACAATTGCCCAATGAGGAAGATCAGTTTAAAGAGAAGTGTGGAACCTTCAAGATGCTTCCCAGTGAGAGGTTATAAATCCTCAGGGTGCCACAAAGCAGAGAGAGACAAAGAGACAGATGGAGAGATGTGTGGGTATTTCCTGACTCACCTAGGAAGCTTGGTTGTAGGCTGGACCAAAGGGGTCCAGACTCCCAGCTTCCCATCAACATCCAGACCCAGAACTCCATTTGTATGCTGAGTAGAATAAGAATGTTTAGCTAGTCATGTTAGGATTTACATTCTTTTTAACATTGGCTGATTATGATTTAGGCTGTGTTTGTAACTTAGCAGCTATTCCCAATTAAAACCTGAAGGAAGTTTCCTTCATGTAGAAGATAACTTGTTGCTAATGCAGATTGCTTGCTTGGAATAACAACTTTCCTTTTTAAAGACCTTCTCTTCTCTATGATCTCTTCACGTGCCTTGTTTGGAGTGTGTGCAGGCATGTGTATAGGATTCTCTGCAGAGTCAGAGGTGGAGAAAGTGTGAGTTGAGTTCCCCAGTACCTTCTCACTAAATGACTGAGTCATGGGAGTTAAATCATTGGGTAGTGGCAGCTAGATTATCTTCAGAGGCCTTGAGAGCAGGAGGTGGGTTTGTTATACCTGTCCACACCACCTGTTAGATTGTATAAGGCTTTGTGAAGATCATGTGTGGCTATGCCATGCACATATTCCTCCAGAAGCAACTTGTAAAAGCACTGCAAAATTTGTGTAAGTATTGCACTGTGGTTTAAAGGATTATCACACTTGTTCAAATTTGATTTTCCATATTTTAACAAAGACAATGAGAGTTGGAGTTTAGAGAGTCTCTGGCAGTACAAGAGTGTGGGAGCTCTGCATATGGTCTGTGAGCCACAGCCCATCACGGTATAGACCTGATTAACCTGAACAGGCAGCTTCTTATGACATTTGCATGATTAGCTATTTAAGAGTAAGAGAAGTAAATGTAGACATACCATCCCACCACTCATGAGCAGAGAAAGAATTGCTCCAAAGCTGAGAAACAGAAGAATGTCACACATGCATGCTCATCATCTGATGACTGCAATATCAAGAGATGACATATACCTGACTCAGCTCAGCCACTGCATAGCAAACATCACAGATGATGTTTTGTATCTACTCACACATAATGTTTCATATCCACTCACATACTTTCATATCCACTCACATACAGTATTTGGACCTCATGCACTCAGGAGCCAGCCCTCAAGTAAAAAGAAATCAAGAATAATAAGACCGTGTGAATGTTTCCACAATTTCAGACATGAAATGCTGAAGGTATGCTTAAGAGTTTTCACAACATTGTTTTTATCTGGGATTATTCATTGGAACGCAAACCTAGGCACACTCTCTTGGAACAAATGGTATTGTGTTAGTCCTGAGTAAATGCACATGGGCTGGCAAACATGTAAGAATGTACTATAAGTCCCACTATACCTGCAGGGCCAAAAAGTCACCATTGTGCAATGGATGTATCCTGCTGATATCAGCAGAAGCAAAGTTGCACAGCCAACATGTTCCTCTATGCCTTGTCACTGTGTATTGTGATCGCTATTTTTCATCGGGGTGGCATAGTGTATCTCCTCCTGCAGATAGTAGTGCTTTTCTGAGGAGATGTTGGATTGCAGCCATAGGCTGTTAGTGTCAACAGATACAAAATTTAATATACTAAAGTATCTTTTTCTGTATTGTTTTACCATTAGTGGGAGGATTGGTCAAACTGCAACCCAAAGAACATGTTTTTCAAAGTCTTAGGTATCAATTGTGTTCCCAATGCAAAGGTTCCCTCCCTCTATTCTGGCTTATCACATCAACAGAACCAATTGCCTGATGGCAGAGAGTGGAGGGGGAAAATATCCTGGAGTTAGTATCTCTTTACCCACAGTAAAGAATCAGAACTGCCAAAGCTGACACTACTGGCTGTGGGTAGCTGCTGAGAATGTCTCAGTGGTCCTAATGTAGCCATAGAATTCATCTGACACCCAAGCTATGGGACTCGGCAAAGGAAAAAAAAATGAACACACAGCATCATTTTGCACATGGGAAGATGATGATGCCACAGGGGACTATTGTGTGCATGGTAGTTTGCTTCCACTCATTCTTCAAGGATGCTGTAGTCCTTCTGAGATTACCCAGGATCCATGGATCATTAGTGCACATATTTTAGTGTTCCCTGCTGGCATGTGTTCATGCCACATTGACTAAATGACTTGAAGAAAAGGGCTGAGCCTGTTGCCACTGCCAACTCCACCAAGCCTCGCTGATAACGTTTTTCTACCTGATGCAAAGTTCAGAATCATGACACCTATGCACAGCCTACAAATGCACACACAATTCCTCATACAGTTGCTGCCTGGATTGGGAGATTAATTTTATTTCAGTGCCGGCCATGGGACAGCATTCTGCATTGGACTGGATGGAAGCACATTAGTTTACAGGGTGCTGGGCAGACCAGGGCAGGCTATAATTCAATGAAATAGTAAAGAGAGGTATTCTTCTTGCTCAGACATAAGCTCCAAGTGGGGCAAGCCATGCGACATATACAGATTCTCCTCCAATATCTCACTCGCCACCTGTTCCCAAAGCTGCTGGATGAGGCAGCTACTCCATTTTGACTAATGAAGGCACTGGCTCTGACCATTGTCTCCACCATTGTCTTCATTATCCATGGACACAGAGTGCCTGCAAGGGGTTTCTGTATAATACAATTCTAAAGTAACACAAGAAATGTGAGAACATTGCACTGCACACAGCTTTTAACATCATGGGAAATCTCAGGTTTCAGCAGGTATACTTGCCTTAAAGCAATGTCCTACGTCTTATGATTACTGTGAAGGCAGGCTTGATATTGTGTAAGTGCTCAGAAGCTGGAAAAGTTCTCGAATAAATACCAGTGCTGGATCACAAGTGGCCAAAATTGGCTTCTTGCTCCTCTGCATGGCCACATGAGCCAGAATTGCCTCTCCTAAAGAAGAAAAGTGACAGGGTAATTGCACAGTACCAAAAGGTGGCCCAATTTCATCCAATTTAATTTTCCCAGCAAAGTGACAGAGCAATCATATGTGTAGTGGAGCAGACATTGAAATGGTGAGTCACTCATCACTTCCAAAATTCCACTGGCCACAATGGAAGTAGCAATGAGAGTGGTCTGGTCTTCTTTTGACTACAGCATCTCTCTCCTCCTCTTCCATTGTTTTCAGCTGGAGGGAAAATGCATCAAGTCCAGGCTGTCAAAGCGGAAGGAGCAGTCCTTGAGCATCTAGGAAAATGAAGGCACCTTGAATCTAGTATATCCAAAATAAGTTCTGCCTCACCATGGAACTGCTAGCAGCAGATCTAACCCACAGAATTTTCTTCAGAATTTCTTCTGAAATTTCTTCTGGCTGTCACAGCAAACGCACTCCCCAATACAGACGCCAGTGGAGTTCCTTTCTGCTGAGGAAGGACATTTCTATCCTATCCTCTACCTTCTACATCCTACAGATCTTAGTAAGATTATTCTGTAAATTAGAGAGGATGGGGGGGGGCGGTTATGTTTAGCCTGCAAAGTTAACCTTTTTTTAGAGCAGAAATGGACTTATCTGGGCACAGAACTTAAGTTCAGTGCCAGGTATGGAGTCCTTGCTGCATAACACTCACTAGCATCTTATAAAACCAACAGGTAGAATGTAGAAATGTAGAAGTTTTTCTTTTAATTCTTCCATGGACTCAGAGTTGGACTTGTGCAACCCTCCAGATGTTGTTGAATTCTCAGTATCCCAGTATCCTTCAGTATTGGCCCTGCTGGCTAGAATGCTGGAAGCTGCAGTCCAACCATATCTGAAGGACCACACCATTCTTACCATGGATATACAACATAGTCAGAATCTGATGGCTCTTTCATTTTTTTTTAATGAAATAGTCACTGCTTAGACATGAAATAGCACTCTTATTATTGTTCATAATCTTTGTTTAAATGGCGCAGATTTACCTAAGTAATGGGGCAGTGGAAACACAGGCATATCTTTACATTTTACCTTTTTAAAATTGTATCTACTTTGGATTGGTAAAATGCATACAGGAAGAAACGGTAATATATTTGGCCACAGAACTATGGAGCCACCTACTGGGCTTAAGCGGCTGCTCTTGGCAACACTGATAGACTTGCATTCATCCTTAATCTTCCCAGTTTGGACATTGTTTTTTCATGCCTCACTTCAATCAAAATCTCCTTTTTTGGAAATCCAGTGAACATGTCCTTGACAGAATGTCTTTAATAATCATTCTGTAGCACAATTCTATGTATGTTTATTCAGATATAGGTCCCCCTGTGTTCAGTGGGACTTACTCCCAGGTAGATATGTGTGCATAGGATTACAGTCCTACTATGTTGCTTCTTCCTTATGCAGATTTATCCAATCATGCTTTGATTATTAAATGAGAGCAGCCATACACATCTATGTGAACACAGCTCACTGCCAGCTATGGCACATGGGGACATCTTCCCTACCATAGTGACCAAGAGGAGTTTCTGCCTTGATTTGGCACAACTATATTCTTCAAGACCAACCATATAAACACCATGAGGAGGTGAGTCTTCAGTGGACATTTTTACTCTGTGAAGATCTTTGCTTAGTGTGACGATCCCTGGAGGAGGGCTTAGCAGCAGAGTACCTTAGCAACCCTGGGGATTTAAATTGATTGGCTGTTAGAATTGGAACCCAGGTTAGCCAGAGGGAGGGGCTAGATGGGGGAGTGAGTAACTGAAATTTAACCAAAACAGAGTTGGAGGCTCTACTCAGAGAGTGCTTGCAGTTGAGAGAGAGAGAAAGATCCGTCTCTGAGAGAGAGAAAGAAAGGGTCGGCTGATGTCCATATACACGTGTTGGGCTGGTTGCTAATCCTCAAGTTACCAACTACCTTTTACCCTGACAGTTTGTTAAATAGAGAATTGTTTATATTTTTGTGAAAGCTGTCTCAATAGAATGTCTTTGCTCTGAACTGGGTTACACACATTACCACCAGTGACACTGTCATTGGATAAATAAATCTATGTGTTGGCACCAAGTCAAGTGGGACTTGAACCCACGCTCAAAAAATTGTTAGGATTTCCAGCAACACAGGTGGGACTTGATTTTGAGCAACATAGGTGGGACTTGACTCTGGTGGGCCTTGAACCCACAGTAAACGGTCACCCTTGAATAAAGAATTAAAAATTTAGAAAAAAAAACACATGTGGGGACAAACCAAAAACATTAGGTCTGCACAGAGCACCTCAAGTAGTCCACGTGATCTCAGGTGAGATTGAGCCAGCCTGGAAAGATTCCCAACTTTGGCCAAAGGGACCTCCAGCAAGAACGCAGTCAAAACTACATCCTACATGAGAGGGGAAAGGAATATACTTTGTTGAATAAAGGAGAGTTTTTTTATAAGTCGGGGAACTATGATCTCATAAAACATACAGTGCATGCGCAAGAATATTAAGAATATTTGCTTTCCTAGGACTAGAATTCTGATATATAGTTGACGATACAGTAACTTTTGGCTAACAATGAATAACGAACCCGGTATCACACATGTATTCACTCAGCAGTGAAGTGTAAGAAATATTGTTACAACAAGCGTTGGGAACCCAGTCTGAGAACCTAGGCATTTGCCAAGTAATGTAAGCATAATTTTAAGTAGGACACGGGGCTAACAACAGGAACGATCTTCAAAGTCAAGTAGAATTCAAAATGGAGGACTTTAGCTAAGCAAATACAAAAAGACAAAGGGAGAGTTTCTTTAGCTTAGACATTTAAGCAGGCAATACCCTCTGTGAATTAAACTGTGCTGAGCACTGAATCTCCTAACAGCCCTGCAGAGCACACCAGGGACAAAAATGGGAAACACTGTCCATTTTGTCTGTACTCTTTTACTGCTAACAAATGCTTTGTCCTAGCTCTGAAAAGGTGTGGATTTAGATAAAGCAGTAGAGGGAGATAAACTGGGAGAGAAAACCAGTGGGGGACAAAAGTGTGGAAGGGTGCTGCATTCTCCAAAAAGGTGGAGATATAGCAGACCTTGAATATCATAGCCCTGGCTTGGTCCAGAGATCTCCCTGCCTGTTCAGACCTGGACATACAGAGGTGTCAGGCTGGGCAAACCCCAGTTTTCACACTTAGTATCATTGCTTATCGATTCTTAGAACAGAACCATATGTGTGGATAACACGGTGGTGCAACTTCTGCCGGTGTCCCCATGGGAAGATTTTTCTATTTCTCTTTCTTGGTATAGACTTATAGTTATAGCACTTCCTGACTTATCTTCCCCCCGTGTTTGTTACCTTCACCAGCAACATCCAATGATATGGAAGGAAGCAAGGAAACACACACCATTCACAATATGGCACTCACCATGTTGTAGCCGTAAACTTTAAAATGGAGGCACTCATCATGACTGTCCTCACACCTTGCAGAAAAATCACACCCTGAAGAGTAGTTAAAAAATACAGGCAGTTCTGTGGGTCTATAACAAGAAGCCAGTTCTAGCACCCTTCTCTTATTCCAGGAGTAGATCTTTTGTGGATATAGTAGGTCCCAACAGCCCATTCAAGATTTATCGCTGGGGAAAAAAATCAATTTTCCTTCCAGTTACGGCAATGACTGCAACTAAATTCAAAGGGAAAAGAAAGGAATGCTGTTAATGAAGGAGGTTTTGCCCCTGTTAATCCAGGGGTCCTGCCATGGCAACCCTATGAGATATAGCTCCATTAAACAATGGAATATGAATGTTAGAGAGAAGAATACATGCCATTGGGAGGGAGAACACCATGGCTTTTGTGATGTAAAACAAGGGTGGGCCATTACGGAGGGTCTGTTGGCCAATTTTCTGCCCCTGTGATCAGCCTGTCTAAAAAGGCCAAACACATGAATCACAGAATCATACAGGTGGAAGAGACCAAAAGGCCATCAAGTCCAATCCCCAGCCAGGAAGGAATAGCTGGAATCATTCTACTTTGAGTTTTAAAAAGGGGTATTTTTATGTTACATAGTATTGGACCAAGTGTAGTAGTCTGGGTGTTGGACTAGGACTGCAAGAGTTGATGTTATGCATTTTGAAGTCATTTCCAACTTATGGCAACCCTATCATGGGGTTTTCTGGGGGCTGAGAGTATGTGATGCACCCAAGGTCACCTAGTGGGTTTCCATGGCTGAGCAGGGAATCGAACCCTGGTCTCCAGGGTCATAATCCAAGGTTCAAACCACTACACTATGCTGACTCTCAGGAGACCAAGGTTCAATTCCCTACTCAGCTGCAGAAATCTCCTGGAAACCCTTGGATAATGACATATTTTCATTCCATTTCCGCACTAGGCTGTTATAGCACTATGATTCCACTTTCAACATCCTATGGAATCCTGGGATTTGCGGTTTCGGGAGGATGTTGAAAGTGGAATCATAGCGCTATAACAGCCTAGTGCGGAAATGGCTTCAGACTTTAGCGGAAGGCAATAGCAAACCTCCTCTGAATGAATCTTGCCCACTGTGTGATAAGATTGCCATATATTGGAGCTGACTTTCAGGCACAAACCGAAGCAGTGTCTGAGGGCTTTGCTATCTTCTTTTAAAAAAAGAAGTGAATTGGTATCCTGGAAGCATCCAGAAGAGGTAGTTTATTCTTTTACATATGTGAATACTGAAAGGGTAAAAGGCTGTAGAACCAACATTGCACTTTTCCCAACCCTGGTGTATAATTTTGCTTTCTGGTTAGAAAAAAGAAGGAGGAGGAGGAGGAGGAGGAGGAGGAGGAAGAGGAGAGAGAGGCACCTCATACCGAAATTTCAGAACCTTCACTGCCATGAGCCAAGTATGTTTGAGATTGATAGACCAGGGATCTAAGGCATCTCTGACATTAACTTTGGCTCCAAAACCACAGGCTAATTGTACAAATATGTGACTGACAGTTTCCCAAGCACTTGGCATTCTGGGAAAATAACGAGAAGGTATAAATACCCTGAAGGCACCAGCTCCCCCTTGGTCTTGGAAAATAAGCAGTGTCAGGCCTGGTTAGTACAGTACTTAGAAAGAGGACCACCAAGGAATACCATGTTCTGTTGGCTGTATTTCAGAGGAAGGCAGTGGCAAACCACCTCTGAATATTTGTTGCTTAACAAAAACCCTATAAAATTCATAGGTTCACAGTTCGTTGACAGATGACCTGAAGGCACACACACACAGAGCAAGGTCTTTGTGAACTTCATGTATACATGTTTGTGTGTTGTTGTTTCCCCCAGCCGTGGAGAGGTTGCTACCAGACTCTTTTTGAGGGAAAACGGCTGAACTGTTCCATTCTCTTTGTGTTTCTCTGTGTTTCTTCCCTTCCCAAAGCCATGGGAGTACTTATTATAGCATAAATGATGAGAAAATCAAGACAGCGCAGGGAACCACAAACGTGTGTTTGGTAAATTGTCTCTCATACTGCAGCAACAGCGAGAGGAAAAAGGAAAGCAATATGATGATTAAAATGACTATCAAACACTCACTAGCACGACTGTATCTGAAACTGTGAAAATTACAGTATAAATGTTCCACCGTGCAATGGGCTTATTGAACATATTAATGCAGAGATGCAAGTTTAAGGAGAACCAATAGTTCCTTGTACTGTATTTGTTTCCTTGTTGATATATAGCTGCAATAACAGCTCACAGCTGATTATAATAAAGCAAGATAATATTTTAACTCTTCTAGGAGCCGTAGATGGAGGCCAGATACACATATTTGGCTACATTTTCAATGGGATAAATCAGAACAGCTGTCAAGGCACCAATAGAGAGCTAATTTATTTCCTTAAAAATGAGAAGAAAGATGTGATTTCAGATGTCATCTCCATGATGAATGAGCTGCATTCTGTAATCAGTCATCCAGCATAAACTATTATTTAGGAATATTGGAAAGTGAGCCGGCAAACATATGTTTCTCTTAAACAATGCACAGAAAGACTTTGATAATGCAAGTGCTGTTATCTCAATCAATGTTCTGAGTACAACGTACAGATTTATGTAGGTGTTGATTTAGTTATAAAGCCTACAAATGTTTCCAACTGCACTAACTCTAGTTCACACATACGCACGCACACACTTTGCACCATTGGGGCATAATATGTTCTTAATTCTCATGCAAAATTTTAAGGGCAATCATTTGAAACTACTGCCCCCTTAGCTTGTCTGCTGTACTCTTAGTTCCTTTCCGCATCCTATTTTATCCCCAACGGTGTCCTGTGGAGTACCCGGCAGCAGAGAGTGGAGTGAGATGGGACCACTCCCTTCTGCACCACTGCCTCCACAATCTAGGAAGCACAGTGGCCCTGCCTCTTCCCGCCGCAGCACAGCCAGGTACTTTCCCAGGTTGTGCTGAGGCACGAAGTGCAGCCACTGCACTTCCAGGCCCTCCAGACACCAGATAAGTGCAGGATGGCAGCACAGTCGTGGGTCATTGATAGGGAAAACCTGTCAATGGTTTACTCCATGATTGTGTCACCTGGGGATGGAAGAAGGATGGGACCATGATGACATCATGTGTAACTGGCATTGCAGTCCTGTCCTTCTCCCATCCCCATTGCAGGACAACAATGTCCTGAAAAAAGGGGCTAAAGCTTGCAAAAGTGGAAGCAAGAAAGGACAATATTTCACGCATTTCACAGAAAAAATTAAAATTCTCTCTCCCTCTCTCTCTCTCTCTCTTATTTTTCTTTTTGTAGACAGAACAGAAACTGCAGGAGGCAGGAACCAAAGAGAATCCTGAGGCTTCAGAGTCGCGAACTTTGATCTCTCAGGGTGTTGCTGGCTGAAGTTTGGTGGAGTTGTGTTCTTCCTGCACTCTGAAGCAATCACTTCTGTTTATGTTGGTCCACTGCAAAATCTCTCTTTCTCTCTTTCTCCCTCTCTCTTTCTCTGTCTTGCATGTCAGCTTCTCCTTTTCTTTGAAAAGTGCCCAGAGAAGAGCATGCTCCCGAACATCTTTCCCTGCATTACACTCAGAGAGAGTCTTGCAAAGCTTTGATCAACTCAGTAACTCTGTCCCTACACAGCAAGTAGACATAAACTGAAGACAGAGCTCCACGTGCTGATTGATGGTCGCTTGTTTTATTTATTTTTAAAAAGCTCAGTGTGTTTCGACCTCTATCAAAGCTGGCCTCCATCAGGAACTACACTAAAAGATACGAATATAATACTATTTAATCCATTAAGAAAGACAACACTAAATTCATTATAATCTCTAAGAACATATAAATTATATTTTTTCTGCAAACCAAAGTGTATATTCATACCTTGATACAAACATTTCTGGAGTTGTGTAATATACTCTTCAAAGAAATGAACCCTTGAACAAAGGGAACCAGGGACTATAACCTTGGATATTTATACATGCACTCAGGTAATCAGGAGAAAAGAAAAATCAATGGTTACACAGCAGGTGCCATGGCATCCCATGCTCTGACCAGGAAAGTAAAGGAAGAAAGCTTACCTTGTGCATGTGTGTTCACGCACATCTGTGTGCCAGTTGCAGCTGGTCCCTGCAATATCAGTGTGGTAGTGAACCTGTCCTGTGTTTCAGAATCAAACTTCAATGGAGCTATTCAAGGCGCTGGGCCACCCAAATAGTTCATCACACCTTGGACAGATTTTTTTAAAAAAATATTGGACTAAAATCCAGAATGGAGTCATTGCTCCTTTGATATTAGAGCCACGAGTTGTCATTGCTGCATGGGCACACACATTGCAGAAAGGCTATGTCCCATATGGTGCAAGCAGCCCCTCCCTCTGGGACTTTTATTGAACTGTAGAAACAGTTGTGAGTGAAACAGAAGTCAGGATTGGAGGGGAGAGGTGTGAAAATATCTTTGGGTCCACCTCCAGGAAAGTAAGGAGAAAGCATCCCAGCTCCAGTCCTCACTGCACACAATGGTTCTACCATCCCTTCACCAAGTTATATTTTGTAGAACATGGTGAGGAATAGCAATGAAGAGGAAAGGGGTACCTGTCTTTTTATTTGCGGTTGTTAATGGTTTGTGTTATTCAGTTTTTTAAATCATCATATAGTTTAATTAGTTTTTAACTTTTGCACACTGTGGATTTTTAACTATGTTTTTAACTGTTGAATTGCTCCATTGAACTGGGAAAAAGGTGGTATATAATCATCATTATCGTCATTATGATCATCACAACAGAACCATGATACTAACACTTCATCCTTATGGCATAACTCTCTCTTGAAATGTAATCTCCCAGCATCTGTACTTTGATTTCTTTCAGATATCAGGTGAAAACTCCAAAGAGGTGGTTTATAATTTCCCTTGCTGTAATTTTTTAAAATTGTTATCACTGTTGGGCTTTAGTTAAGACATTCTTATAATTTCTAGTTATTTTATTCTATTTAAATTGATGGTCTTCTTTAAAAAAATCTGAAATTGTGTAGGAGGCCATGTGCACAAAGTTAGGATGCAACTTGAGCTGCGTAGATAAATAAAAAGATTGTTCTATATAGCGGTGTTGTTGTTTCGTGAGAGGGAGTTATTGCCCCAGAGCTAGCAATGAGTTTTGAATGATATTATCTTGTATATATTTGACAATCATTCAACCCAAACAGCCAGGATGTTCATCCTCTACAAAGAATAAATAAAATAAAAATAAATTTTAAAAAATGGCCAACATTTTCCCAAGAGATTAGTTAGCACAACATCAAGATCTTTGGAGAGTTTGGGCCATTACTTGAGAGATTCAAGTTTGAAATAGAAAGATGGCAAAGTGTATAAAACAGGAATATGTTCTCCCAGAGGCAAGCGGAACCAAACTGATTCCCTCAGCTTCTTGTTTTGCAGTATGATACTAGGCTTCTAAACATGGTCACAGCCTGCTGCTCAAATATAGTTTCCCCCTCTATACGTTAGACCATTTCTACTATCATTCTTCCCTGGTAAGAAGTCATCTTGCCTCAAATCGTTTTTTTCCTCATAGCTGATATCATGATCAGTAGTTTGAAAAAAGTTATGTCCATGCTAGCTGGGGGATTGTGGGAGCTGTAGTCCAATAAATAACATCCTCATACCCTGATGGTTTCAAAACTTTACTGTTTTATGATGCTGTGTTTGGACCTTGCTGACATTTCAAGCAGTCATTTTCTAAAAACTTGATATATAGGCTAGGAATGGAAAGAAATTTCATGGACACAACAGTCTCAACAAATGCAGCATCTTTGCAGCTTGTGAGGCTTGTTGCAAGAAACTGCACACCTCGTCTACAGCATCTGCACGTTTGCAATGCTTGCAGGCTATTTCTGGCGAAATTAAATGTGTACAAAACAATGCACAAAATTTAAAATGGCAGACACATTTAAAATGGAGATAACAGAGTGGTGGGGCAGGGGGAGAGAAATATGCAGAAACATGTGCTAGCCAGCTGTGAAAGGCTGTGTAATTAAAGTAAATTGCATGCATATATGTGCAAACTGAGGGAACATGTGCACATTTCAGTGCTGGTAGAAAGTATAAAGCCTTCTAACCTGACACAGAAATAGGATGAGAAGAAAATATAGGTGAGATTCAGGGAAACTCAACAAAAGCAAGGCTGGGAGATTTTCATATTCCTAATGTAGCCTTGCAGGTGATGATATTGTTTTCATGAGGTGGCATGGCTCCCATGCTGATTTCTGTGTGTTGTGCTCCTTTTAAAGGCACAATTGCAAACCAGGCCAGCTTCTTACTCCCTCGCCTATTCAGCTTCTGGCTCCTCTACTCATGTGCTCACAGCTGTCATTCAGGCCTCAGGTTTATTATGGGTAAGGGAGGTAGTAGAAACAGGATGGGTAAGCAGGGCAGGATGGAACAGAATGCTTAATAGACAGTTTACGGAAAGAAATCGGTATCCAAAAGGCAGAAGACAGCATGCTTTACATACCCAGAACTTAGCTTTTGCTTAGTTCAGAACAGATGTGGTGATGACCAAGCTATTGGCTGGCCAAGGACATAGATCAATGCCCTCTTAGGCCTCGTAAAATTATTTCCCAGCCAGCTGTATGCAATTCTTTCATTTACAGGGATCCCTGTCCTGCTGTTCCAGAGCTTTCTTTATCGGTGTGTAAATCTACAGCAACGGAAAGACAAGAACTGCAGTACTTAAAGCCACTAAACTACTGCAGCAGTCCCATAAAATACACTCCATTTTTTATGTTCTTGTCCACAGTTCCATATTTTACTGGTTACTGTTCACTCTATGGCCAAAGCAATCCAAGTGCAAGATGGTCCTTGGCAACAATTTGTTTCAATGAATGAAAACATTCTCTTCCTCCTACAGTTCTGATGGATCCTCTGTCTTTAAGCCCTACAAATTTATATTATAGAGAAAAATGGTTCTCAAAAAGGCTGCAATCTATAATACACTTACCAAAAATGCAATTATTTGTCATCCTGTCAAGTGCTCCAAACCTAGCTTTGATAGCCCATTCTGAACAAAACATAGGGTAGTCTGCATGGATGCTACAAAGCCCTAAATGACTCAGGGCCAAGATATCTGAAAGACTATTGCCTCCCATATGAGTCTGCCAGAAATCTGAGATCCTCAGAGGAGGCCCCTGTGTCTCTCAACAACTTGTGAAGCTGGTGAGTAGATGTAACAGGGCTTTCTCTGTAGCAGCGCCTTGACTGTGGAACTCCCCACTCAAGGAAGTGAGGCTGGCCTCATCTCTTTTAAGCTTCCAATGGGCAGCCAAAACAGTGGCTCTTACTGTACTTTGCCACAATCCTGCATTGTCCTGTCACAATCCCAGCAATGCCATTGCCGGGATTGGATTGGGACCTGAACTGTCCCCACTGCACCAGTCAGCTGCCAGCAGATGGGTAGCATTCAGGATACACTCCTTCCTTCTGCAGTACAGCCAACCTCTTCCTGCACTGTACTGAGGACAGCACTTCCATTCTTCCAGCACGTTTGCAGCTGACGGGATTGTTGCACAAATGGAGGCTATTACTAGATTTCACGACAGCTGGGTACACAACAGCAGCAGGACTGCAATGATGTGCAATGGCATGCATCGTGGACCAGCAGCAACATCTCCCCATGCCAGGATGGTGCCATCGTGTGATAAGGGCCTATGTAATTACAGTGTTAGTATTCCACTTTAACTGGCATAGTCCTCCCTATGGAATCTTGGGATTGGTCGTTAAGGAAGGGGCCTTTAGAATTTTCATCCAGGAAGCTCCCTTGGTTCCTCTGACCAAACTAGGATTCCATAGGGTAGAACCATGTCAGGTAAAGTGGTATAATAGTGCTTTACCTGTGTAGTGCAAATGAGACCCTGGAGAAACACAGCAGTTCCTGAGACTTCATTAGGTGGCCTCAGACCTGGCATCCCTAGCAGCCTGATATGTTTCTGTATACCTCTTCATATATTTTACCCTTCAAAGAGGTTAAAAAACCTCAATGTTGGAGCCATGTCCTGCTTGAAGCATATCCCAAGTTCAACTCCTGGCACCTCCCTTTGCAAAGGGGAAGAGGTTAAATAGGAGACAATAGGAAATTATCTTTACCCAGGGTCCTGGAGAAATTGTTGTTGTTGTGTCATTTCCAGCTTACGACGACCCTAGGGCAAACGTATCATGGGGTTTTCTGGGGCTGAGAGTATATGATGTGCCCAAGGTCACCCAGTGGGTTCCCATGGCTAAGTGGGGAATTGAACTCTGGTATCCAGGGTTGTAATCCAATGCTCAAACCACTACACATTATTGCCACTCAAAATAGAGTTTAAGACCGCATGGGCGAACAGTTTGACCTGGTTGAAGGTCCTGTGATCCAGGCACAAGCAGAAAGTGACCGTCTAGCAACTGCTCTGTGCAAAATATTGTATCCATCCTTTGCAGACATTTGATAGTCTGAAGAAGAGATTAGAAAAGTCCTGATAGCCCATCAGTGAAATAGGAAATAGTGACTATGGTGCTGGTGGGTGACTGGGCATATTCCGCCAGAGTTTATTTGACATCTTGGGAGGTGAGGTGAAAAAGGCATTTCAGGATTTGCCTCATCAGGCTTTCCTGTCACTCAAGAAGCCCCTTATTCTCTCCCCCACAATCTTCAAATATTCTTCCCCTCCCTAGCATTGTATACATTGCAGGGGGGCAGGACAAAGTTGTGTCTGTTTCGATTGGGCACGAAGCTTCACCATCGTCTCTTTACAAAAATAGAATAAACTACAAGAGGAGATTGTCTGAGGAACAGAATATATCCCTCTCCCATTCCAAACAGTCATGGTAGTGTTTTGATCCATGCATGTCACTTAAAAGAGAGAGGATGGCAAGCAGGCACCATTATGCCAGTACCATCCTATGGGCACAGATAAGGTAAACTATGCCCAGTTTTATCTCTACATTCCACCCCCCTGAATTTTTTAATAGAGCACAGTCAGGCATAACAGGCCTTTCTGTCCTACAATATCCCTCTTTGTTTCTCCACCCCACCTCATCCCCACAGGCTTCAAAAAAAACTCTCATTCTCATTGAGGAAGTGAGTAGGTGGGTGGGAATTCAAATTTTTCATCTGAGTGAAAATCCATTTCTCAGTCAACCCTCTTTCATACATTGCCAAATACCCCACATTCTCTGGCAGTTAACCAAGATGTTTTTAATTAAAAAAAAAAAAGCACTTAATTTGGACATCTTCCAAGGTACTAATTTACTCCTAATAACACTTAATTGCAATGACTGCCGCTTAATAGGTGCAGTAATTCTATGAGATCTCAGAGTGTGTTTGTATCAGTATTGCTGCAGGGTGTAGAAGGCAAATACAGAATATGGACATGTGAGGGTCAGACTTACTTGTAAAGTATATACCATGACTGACCAACCCATCCATCATCATAATCACTTCACTGATCTTATAGACCTACCTAAGGTTATGACTATTCTGAGTAACGCAAACTGGTCCAGTTGAAACAAAACTGAGGACAGATGAGGACAACTTTCAATGGATGTAGGAAGCTGGCTTATACTGATTTGGACCATTAGTCCATCCAACTCTGTTTTGCCAGTTCTGATGGGAAGCAGCTCTCCAGGGTTTCAGACAGAGATTGTTTCCTAGCCCTACCAGGAGATCCCCGGTATTAACCAGTGATCAGCCATCCAAGTACAAACCAGGTTGGAACCCACTTAGTTTCCAAAATCAGATGAGATAAGGTGCCTTGCATTTTTCTTTTTCCTTAAAGACTTCAAATTCACCCAGTGGATCTTGGTGTAGATGACATATACTTAGAATTGAAGAATTTAGAGTCCAAGAATTTGTTTTAAGTATCAGAAATCCATTATTTTGTAATGTTATGATTTATTTCATTTCACCAATGTACTACAGGTCGATGAAGGGTATCATTTCCATATTGTTCTTCCTGAAAAAAAAATTGCCTTTGATTGGTGTTTTTCCAAAACATGTATTCTTATTTTTTTCATCAGCCTACGTTGTGTATTAATTCACCATATTCAGATCTCCCTACCACCAAATGTCACTGCTAAAAGGCATTAATTAGAATGCCTTGATCAGAGTTTGGGTACACAACAATTATTTAAGTAGGACTCACTTTGTGATCAGGTGTGGATTTATTTTGTTTATTATTATTATTATGAATACCATTACAAAACATAATTCTGTAAAGATTGTAGGGTGGAATTATAAAATAACCCCATATATTCCTTTCTTTCCAAGTAGAATCATAGAATCATAGAATCATAGAATCATAGCTTTGGAAGAGACCCCAGGGGCCATCCAGTCCAACCCCCTGCTATGCAGGAACACCCATCAAAGCATTCCCAACAGATGGCCATCCAGCCTCTCCTTAAAAACCTCCAAAGAAGGAGACTCTACCACACTCCAAGGCAGCATATTCCACTGCTGGACAGCTCTGACCGTCAGGAAGTTCTTCCTGAGGTTCAAGTGTTTAAATATTTTAAATATTAATTAATTAATTAAATATTAAATATTAAATATTGTTTAAATATTTGAAGGGATGCCATGTAGAGGAGGGAGAGGGCTTGTTTTCTGCTGCTCCAGAGACCAGGACAAGGAGCAATGGATTCAAGCTGCAGGAAAGGAGATTCCACCTGAACCTCAGGAAGAACTTCCTGACAGTCAGGGCTGTCCAGCAGTGGAATATGCTGCCTCGGAGTGTGGTAGAGTCTCCTTCTTCAGAGATTTTTAAGCAGAGGCTGGATGGCCATCTGTTGGGAGTGCTTTGAGGGTGTTCCTGCATGGCAGGGGGTTGGACTGGATGGCCCGTGTGGTCTCTTCCAACTCTACATTTCTATGATTCTATGATTCTAAGTGGAATCTCCTTTCCTGCAGCTTGAATCCATTGCTCCTTGTCCTAGTCTGTGGGGTAGCAGAGAACAAGTCCGCTCCCTCCTCAACATGACATCCCTTTAAATATTTAAACATGGCTACCATGTCCCCTCTTAACCTTTTCTTCTGCGGACTAAACATACCCAGCTCCTTAAGTCGTTCTTCACAGGGAAGGCTTCTTGACCCTTCACCATTTCGGTCACCCTTCTCTGGACATGTTCCAGCTTGTCGATATCCTTCTTGAAATGAGATGCCCAGAACTGAACACAGTATTCCAAATGAGGCCTAACCAATGCAGAATAGAGTGATACCATTACGTCCCTCGGTCTAGACACCATACTCCTATTGATGCAACCAAGAATCACGTTGGCTTTCTTGGCTGCTGCATCATACTGCTGACTCATGTTCAGCTTGTGATCCACCGAGACTCCTAGATCCCTTTCACACGTACTGCTGTCCAGCCACGTGTCCCCCATCCTATATTTGTGCCTTCCATTTTTTCTGTCTAAGTGTAGGACCTTACATTTCTCTCCATTGAAATTCATTTTGTTAGCTTTGGCCCAGCTCTCCAATCTGTCAAGGTCGTATTGAAATTTGATCCTGTCCTCTGGTGTATTAGCAACTCCTCTCAATTTGGTATCATCTGCAAATTTGATCAGCATGCCCTCCACTCCTTCATCCAAGTCATTGATGAAGATGTTGAACAGCACTGGGCCCAGGACAGAACCCTGTGGCACCTCACTAGTCACTTCTCTCCAGGATGAAAAGCAGCCATTGGTGATCACCCTTTGGGTTCGGTCAGTCAATCAATTACAAATCCAACTAACAGTAGCCCTGTGCAGCCTACATTTTACTAGCTTCTTTGCAAGAATGTCATGGGGAACTTTGTCAAGGGCCTTAATGAGGTCAAAATATGCTATGTCTACAGCATTCCCTTCATCTATCAAGCTTGTAACTCTATCATAAAAAGAGATAAGATTAGTCTGGCGTGACTTATTTCTGAGAAATCCATGCTGGCTTTTAGTGATTACGGCATTGCTTTCTAATTAATTACAAACTGACTGTTTAATGATCTGCTCTAGAATCTTTCCTGGAATTGCTGTCAGGCTGACTGGGCGATACTTATTAGGGTCCTCTTTTTTCCATTTCTTGAAGATGGGGACAACATTTGCCCTCCTCCAGTCTGCTGGGACTTCTCCTGTTCTCCAAGAGTTCTGAGAGATTATTGCAAGTGGTTCAGAAATGACTTCTGCCAGTTCTTTTAATATCATTGGATGTAATTCATCTGGCCCTGGGGACTTGAATTCATCTAGTTTAGCCAGATATTCCTGTACTACTTCTCTACTTATTCTGTGCTGCATTTCTCTTGCTTCCTCACCTGCTCCCCACGCCCCGGGGATAGTAGGGGGAAGTAGAATGAGGACAGTTCTTACCAGATTTCCAGTCAGGTTATGTTGCAGTTTCCTGAGGGAAACACCACACAAATGCTTGTATATTTTTTCCTATTAAAACCATTTTTGACCTCTTAAAAATTAACATATTTGTTTACATCTATCTGTACTATACTTAATAAAGTCAGAGGTTAGACTGTCATTCCCTATCAAAAAGATTTTTAAAGTTCATTGAATTAATAATACTTAATATAAAATTAGCATACCTCCTTGTGATGTATAAAATAAGGCTTGTATATTTATATAACAGATAGCTTCTTCACCTCAGATATGTAGGGGCATATATAATGTTTTTAATTCCCTGATCCAGCTGCTCTCTCTGTTTTATAGACTGGCACCTTCATGTCCCCTTAGCACATTAAAATATCTACAGTCCTTGTCAGCACACCTAAAAAGGTGTATTAATGGAGCAGGAAAAGAGGCAGGAAAGGGCAACCAAATGCACCAAGAGATGAACAATTCATATATGAGGAGGTTGGGTGGCCTCCGTCCTCTGCGTTTATTTTTTTTCGTTAAAGTGTTAGTTACACAAGATCTTGCTCTGTGGTTTAAAATTGGTCTTAAATTAAGATGTATATCATTTGATTGAAAATTTTTTTGAAGAGATCCTGGCTAGCTAGTTCTGTATGTTCAAATCCTGCGACATATGTGTCAGACTGTTAAATTATCTAGAAACCAAGATTCTTGCTGATTTACTTTGGATTATACAGGGATGAGAATATAAAACATAAGAGCAGCCATGTTAGGTCAGACTGAAGGCCTCTGACAACCAGTTGTCCATGAGAAGCCTACCAGCCAGGCCTGGGTGCCACTCCACTCTTTATCTTGCACTCCCTGGAAACTAGAAACTCCCTGGAAACTGGAAGACTTCTGCTCTCTCTCTCTCTCTTGACCTCTTTACAGTGTGAGACATAGATATTAATCTATTAATCTTTTGTCCATCCCTGCTTGGGAACATTGAAGTCAAAACTCAGATCCAAAGGCAAAGTAACACGGTATTCTTGAATAAACTTGATTTTGTTCAGGAATATTCTGACTGTTACAATTCAGTGACAGAAGCTACAGATAAAAACACAGAGAAGAGGGAAAGAATGTCAACACTAGCAGAAATGAAAAACGGGACCATCCCTGCTCTTCCTTCCCTGCCTCAAGCTGCAGGCTTCCAGGCTCAGAACAAACTGAGGCTTCTTTTACCTGAAAGAATAAGTCCAGGAGAATAAAACTGCAAATAAACTTAGGAGTTACAAAGATGATAAGGCTCCCCTTTATATGAACTCTACTCCCCTCAATGAAATTTTGCTTCAGTTCTCAAATTTCTAGAATTGGAGAGAGTAATACTTTTAAAATGGATCATACCTTGACTCTTATATTTCCTGTGTTCTTGTTCCATCGGTAATGCTGTGATACCACTTCAGCTGCATGCCCCTCTTCTTTACATGCCTGAACTCTGTTTCTAAAGGATCAAGTGATGTTTTGAGTTACCGGAATGCCAGAAATTTGGAGACTGAAGAAAAAATTCTGAGGGAGGGGAGAAATTTTATTTGGGAGGGCAGTGGCCTCAGTTTGCTCACCCACCTCCAGCAACGAATCTCCTGTTGAATTGACTGAGGGCTATTGCTGTAAATAATTATTAAATAAAAACCAGAGGTCCTGGAAAAGCAACAGGAAGTCTGTTCTTGTTAATAACCCCCTGCTTGGCTGCTGTGTGTTTCCTCTGAAAACTAAATTTATTTCAAATTTCAGTTCCCTTCAAGCTGCTGTACCTACTCAAAGCCGTATTTCCATGTGGTTTGATTCCGAGCTAGAAATTTAATCAGCAGGTAGAGCAGCTTCATAAACACAGTTATATTCAAATCCATGCCTCAATATTTTTCAAGGTTGTTGATTATGTCACAGTGTGATAGCCCGCTATTCAAATGGAAAGTAAGGGGGTTTAGATGCATCACTTTTGACACTAAAGCCACACATATGACAGTGAAAAATGAGAATTCAAGCCTCAATGCCAGCACTAGAATTAATTTGCAGATCACGACATGAACTGCTGCTGCAACGCTGGCATCTTGATGTTAAAATACCCCACTATGGTAGAACAATACTTTTACTAACAAGGTTCATTCTCAAATGAAAAACATCATGCAAATAAGTCAAGGAATTCCATTTGTTAATTGCAAGTAGTTTACATACTGTGCCAGCAGGAGATACTGTTATCTCCTAAACTCTGGTGACTCTGAAATTAAGGGAAATGTGGAATTTAAATAACCACAATACTTATGGGGGTTTATGACTGGCATTTAAGGACACAAGCTAAACTATATTTGAGCTTTCCTTAAATCATCAGAGTGAAGAATTCATTATTTAAATAAGATGTCCAATATAAAATACGTTGGCTTAATGTCAGATGGTTCTTTAAAATAACTGTAAAAGCTTGCACCCGCCTTTGCTTATACTTCAGTCTGCTAAAAATGAATCCTGCCATAGGCGAGCAATCGATGGCCATTGCCACAATCTGCCCATGAGGACAGAATTCTTTTCCAGCTGTTGGCTAAACTGCTGTAATTTCACAGAATGATTGATTGATTGATTGATTGATAGCATTTCATCCCACTCTTCCACTTTACAAAAAGGAAAGAAAACAGGGCCCAAGAGAACTTAATACATCAGTACAAATTGATTAAACAATAAAACCATTACATTCGATAACAGAAACAAATTAAAAAATAAAACCATGTAAATCAAATACCAAAAGACATCAAAAGGAGATGGACTGGTATTCTACATATAGGCCATTTCCACACTACGCTGTTATAATGCTATTCAGTTGCATAGGGACGGGGGGCAATGAAGGTGGTTTGCCCCCAGCAGCAATGTTTTTGGGGTGCTCCAACTTGTAACAATGCCCTCTGCATGGCATGGTCACATCCCCATGCACCATGGCCACACCCCCACACTGTAGTCCCGTCCCTCCTCCTCCCCCCCATGCACTCCAAGCTCTGCCACTGATGCTATTATTCCACTTTCAACCTCCTGTAGAATCCTGGGGTTTGCAGTTTAGGGAGGGGCCTTCGGAATTCTCAGCCAGAGAGCTCTTGGGCCTGAGGAAACTACAAACCCCAGAATTCCACAGGAGGTTGAAAGTGGAATAACAGCACTATAACAGCATAGAGCAGAAATGGCCTTAGTTACCTAGCTACCTTAGTTGCTTTGCTAACCAGTGTCTCTCAGCCCATCCTACCCCAATCTTGTTAATCCTGACTTATTGCTGCAAGAGATGGAGATCTGTTCTCTTATTGAACAAGATGCAGCAGACTGGTGTTCCCTCTTCTTCCTCCACTGATGTTTGGTATAACAGCCAGAAGCATGATCTTTGTAACAACTTCTCCCAGTACTGGTGATCGCTGGAGAACAGACCCCCACCACTCACAGCAGCTGCTGCCCAGAAAGCCAGGACTGGAGGACTTCTATGATCTCTACATATTCCGTAAACTGTTAAATATGGAGAGATTATGAATACAAATCAATTGCGAATGCATAACTCTAGTTTACACATTCATAATTGTGATCATGAAATCCAGCCATGTGTCTTTGCTCCCTTCCTAAAAGCAGCAAGAATAGGAACAGAGCAGAGCCTGTTTCAAGTTTTAGTTTAGTTTAGTTTGTATATATCCCATCTTTCTCCTGATATGGGACTCAAGGCAGCTTGCAACAAGGCTAAAGCAAGATAAAACTCAAAACCTGATAATAAAATGGTTGCAACACAATTAAACAATCTGTCAATTAAAACCCCCTTTTTTTAAAAAAAAAAAAAGCATAAAATCATTTAAAATTACAATGATAAAGATGAAAATACATTGAACCCCTCCTTGTGAAAAAGACTGCCCACAGCCAATCCAGGGAGCAACACAGAAGACATTCCTCTTCTGCATACCTTTGAATCTTCCATGTGCCAGCCACTAGCTATTTGGAGCTTTAAAGTTTTAAAGATTACACCATGAAATCATCCTAGAGACAAATTGGCAACCAGTGGCAAGTATTCTCTATCAGAATAATAGAATGGAAATACCATGTGCCAGTTCGCAGCATAGCTGCTGCATTTTGCATCAACTGAAGCTTCTGGAGAGTCTTTGAGGATAGCCATATTGCAGTAGTCAAAACATAATGTAGCTAAGGCATCCAAGTCAGGTAAGGTCACAGCTGGTATTCTAAGGGGAGGTATGAAACGCACCCCTTGCCACCACTGTCTCCTGGAAATCAGGGACAGCACAGGGTCAAGGAATATGCAGGCAATGAACTTGATCTTTCAGAGGGAATGGAGTCTCTTGAAGAACAGTTTGAATCCCAAACCCCAAATAATATTTTGTACTGATCAGTAGCACCTCTGTCTTTCCAGGATTAAGTTCAGTTTGTTCATTCTCAACCAGTTTGTTATAAGTCTCAGGTAGCCCTCAAGAATGTCAACCTGCTTTCTTTGTATTAGGTGACAAGGAGCAATAGAGGTAGATGTCCTCTTCATATTGATGACTCTTCATTCCAGAATTCTGAGCAACCTCTCTTACCAGTTTCATATAATACTGAATAATGCTGCAGACAGAATAGAATCCCAGAAATCAAGATCATAAGCAGCGACTCTCCCATCAACATGATATGACCCATGTGGAACCACTGTAACACAAACCCCCAAGGCCTGATCCAGGTGGAGGATCCAGAAGCATATTATAAATCATAGTATCCGGAAAGCTACTATATTGTGGTCTATTATAGAGAATCCATTACGTTACATAATTACTGTTAAAAAAAAAAATTTAACCTCTCAGCCTACTGGGGCTCCCAAAATGATGCACAACAAAGAAACACATTCTTGGAAAAAAGTGCTTAACACCATTTTTAAAAATCAATTTGAAAATAAGGAAGCAACAAAGACAATCGCAAAAACCTAAGCCTAAAACTAGTTTTAAGGATCAAAGACCATGCAAATAATATCACCCTCACTACCCACAAGAAGTTCCACAGAGATAGGGCCAGTCTGCCTTCCCCTGGAAGGAACTTCTACCATCAAGGTGATGGTAAAGAGAGAGCCCTATGTTGTCTAGTCACCAGCCTAGACTCTGAAGGTGGATGTGATGGAGCTGTACTTTACAATGGCAATTTTATTATTCTATTGTATCTGTCTTTTTTTAAAAAAATATGTGTGATCCTGGAATTCTTTGTGGAAGAAATAGTTTATACATTTTGAAAAAAGAATAATAAGAACAAAGTCAATTTGAGTGGAGAGAAAGAATGTTTCATATAAACTGCAGAAACATGAAAGTCTTTATTTTGTACTACTGACTAAAAGACAAGAAAACTAAGGATGACACAACTAAAATGGAGATTACTGGGTTTACAATTATGTGAAGACTTAAGACACCAGAAGTGGGTGAATTCCACTAGTGAGAAATCATGCAGAACTGACTTTTTCACACTGATTCAAAATAATGAAGCCAGTTTTCAGCTGAAAATCTCCGAAATAAACCCGAACATTTGTACTTATTTACCAAGGTTGGATCTATATTTCATTCCCTGCTATGATGGTCACTCCCACTGTGGATGTTAACATTGGTTGGCATTCTGTATTGCAGTTATGGATTCACAACCTAAAGCTATGGGTCTGTAACTGTTCTGTAATCTGTAACATGACAAACCCTTTTCGCACCTTACCTTTTCGCAGTGCTGGGGTGCGGGGCTCGCGCGAGCAGCCTCCGGAGAGAGGCTCTCGCATCTGGGGTCCTTCGGCTCCGCAAGAGTTTCCTGCTTGTGCAAGAGCCCCGCCTCTTCCTTTCGCAGTGCAGCCTGGGACCTTCCCAGCCTGCACTGGACAGGAACCTTGACCGGCCCAGCTCGCAAGGTTCCGCATGCCAGATAAGTGCGCACGGGGCCCTAGAGCAATGCGCGACAGAGCAGCATTTTCGGCTTCAAGCCAAAAAAGAAAAAATGCATGCGCGGTCCGCGTCAGGCCCTTGAGCATCGCGCAAATGTGAATGCATCGTGTGGACCGCTTCTCACACGTGCACGACGCTCAAGGGCCCTTTTGCATCGGAAATGCCGTGCAAAAAGGGCCATAGTCATGATTGTGCCACAATTGCACGTGCCCTCAAACACCTACCTTAACCACCGGCAGCCTCACTGAAAGACAGAGGTCTGTTCAGCTGGCAATTGGGATACAGGGGGATAATGCTTCCAGCACCCTCCTGTGCATGAATGAGGCTGTGGCAAGGAATTGTGACCCTGCTTCTGATTGTCACAGGCTTGCTGGTAGGAGAGGTGGTGGTGGAAACACCATCTTCCTCTGCCCTGGACACCAGCTAAAGAGATCTCCGTTCTCAATGTGGTTGTTGCCTGGTAATGGAGGTTTTGGGGAGCTTGGCCCATTCGCAACAAAGTAAGTATGTAGAACATGGGCCATCATCCATATCTAGGAAGCAAGTGTTCATACCTATAGCCCTTTGTTGTTTTAATTATTCTGTATTTATACTTAGATGTGCTGGCTGCTTTTCTACTGTAGGACCCCTTCCATCCAGTGGCTTAAAACTAATTTGAAGAAATTGTAAATTACCTAAAAAACACTACCAACAGCACTTAAACTGGCAGCATCAATAAAAACAAGAGCAACCTACCACCACTTAGCTCTCAAAAGACAATCGGCTATTGAGCACTCAAAAAGGCCTTGCATCCCATAAGCAGGGGTCCTTGGGCCAGTGGGAGTCCTTGAGCCTCCAGCTTCCAGTCCCCAGAGAGTTTCCAGGAAAGAAATAAACAGTTGTAGTCAATGGACACAATTATGGCACCAGTCCCCAGCATATTGAAACAAAAACAAACAAACAAACAAAAACCTTGCCCATCCCCCACATCAGCTGACTCAAGAAGCATGACATAAAGCTTGAGGACCCTTTGGACCTCCAATGGCCACAGATCTTCATTGTGAGCAGCCCAAGAAACCTATGGTTCAACTCCTGATGCATGGGCATCTAGCTACAGGGAAGTTCCTTTTAGGATTGCTAATCTTTCTACTCTAGATATTTTTTTAAAAAAAAAACTCTCTCATTCTGCTCCCTTTCTCTTTAATTTCCCAAGCAAGTTACTATCACTGTTTCTAGCAAAGTTTGTTCATGCTTTGACTCCTCCCGTTAGGATTTCCATCTATCATTATGATGTCTATCTGGCCTCTGTCACCTTTTCCTCTCATTTGATTTTGGCATTCTCCCTATTTAACATTCCTTCTACAGAAGTGACTACCATCACTGGTCCCCATGGAATCCTGTACATGTATCTGTCTCCTCAATGTTCGTAATATACTGCATGTTTGATTATTCTAGTCACTGGCATATTCTATTCTATTTACACTGTAGCATTTGAAGTCCTGTCATGACATGATTTGCTAAAAGCCATTAACATGTTGCTCGGTTACATGTGCATGAGAAGATGAATATGCAAATGAGGACATGCTATAATAAGGCAGTCATTCAAGAAGATTATGGTCATATCTGATAAAGAAAAGTGAAACAGAGCTGGTGGCATCAACATATTGGTGGAATGGACCTTCCCCCCAACACCACATCTACCAGTGGATTTGTGTAAGTGTGGGAAAGTGTGGAACAATATGGACCCAATCCCTTCTGTACAGCAGAGCTTCTCTTCTGAGCCATCGCTGATCCATCATAGTCTACAAAATTAATACATGATACTCTCAAGACCCATGTAAATGGTTCAGACAGATGGTAATGACATGCCAGGCTATATAAGCCTAGTTCCATACTCACCACATATACAACACAACACAGCCAAATTTTAACTGGCCATATAAAACTATCCATTTCTCCAATGCAGTGGAACAGACCTTTCTTCCCATCTCTTCTCCACACACATTATCACAAATGAAATATATTTAATATATACAGATTGAAAAGAAATTTCTTTGGATACATGGAAAAATAGCAGTCTGATCATATATTCCAAATGCACTTTTTAGGTGTGGTAATAGAGTTTCATGGTTACTCTGTCCGTCTCTAACCTGAAAAGCTTATTTCTTGCCATATTTCCAGCTAGTGAATCACAAGGCTCATAATGTTTTCTACAAACATAAATTACTTTTCAAGGGAAAACAACAGCAGAATGTGACCGATTAATCCTCTCATTCTCTTCTCCCTAACCTACCACTTTATAGATTTCTGACAATCAAAGCTGAAGTGGACAAATGTAGGGAGTAATTTGGAATAATTACATCCTTTGCTTATGTATAAGTCGAACATAATAAATATTTACAAATCAGGAATCATTTGAGACAATGACATATCCATTTAGCGTTCAAAAGACAGACTTCACTTCATTTCACTTTGCATCTCAATGAAAGCATTTAAGGGAAGAAAATGAAAGGATTGTGCGTACCCGTTCTGTATGATATGTACGGGGGGGAAAATAGATGGTTGATTATGAATGCTCACAGTACATTGAAATCCATTCATATGGCTACAAAGATGAAGTCCAGAATGATGCTGTTCAATAGAGAGAATGTCTTGTTTCTCTCTGTCAGAAGATGGAGAAGGCAGTTTGCATGTACAATCAACTGTGATTGGTGAATACTAGCATTCGGAAGATGCCACCTCGTTCCTTCCCTCGCCAGCGGGCATACACAGTACCTTCTTTTTCTTAAGCCAGAAGATAACTGACACTTCTTAAAAAAAAAAAGTACTAACTTACCAAGAGAAGAAGAAGAAATGAAAGCCCTTGCTTGGTAGTGCCATTGTTGGTCTGTTGTTTTGGACACCCCTTGTAGAATCAGTGAGTTTCAAAGAAAATAACTATGATAGACAAAACCATGTAGTACAAAATGCTAAAGATGTTTAGCTGGTCACCGTGGTGCAAGCAGAGCAGCACTGGGGCCAAGTGAGGGAAAGGAAGTCATGGGAAAGCAAGAGGATGCAGGAGTGCCAGCAAGTGGGAAAAAAGGGAATGGGAGAAAGGGACAGAATTGGGTGCCATTAGAAGATGCCACATGCAAAATGCAAGCCCTCTGTGTACAGTGTTAGTGGCTGGAAACAGAGACCCAGAGGCAATAAGCACACTATGGGATGGGGAGGGGGAATGGGAGCAGCAGCAGCACTTCCAGCTTCATAGCCCATGTGAACAGATCTCCCAGTTCTTTGCCAGCAACTCTGACTCCAAGAGCACCTTCTATATACCTCATCACTACCCTCTATTGGCTGTCAATGGGCACGTGACATGGGAGGAGGAAGACTCTTGGCGCAGGTCAAAGTGTGACACTGGGCAGGTGGGGGTGGCAGATTGCTGACTGTAGTCAGAATTGGCTGGGGGTACCCCCCCTCACCAGGAAGATTTGAAGGTCATTGATGGAATAATTCTCAGCCCCCGCAAAAAATCACTGGAACCTAGACTGTATCAGTGGCCCTAGTCAAATCTACAACTCCTGGACAGCAGCCTAGGTCCAGGTTCAGTGTCTACATAGGGGCCATGTTCCTTCTTTGACATCCTGTATTTATTAATCTGCCTATACAAAAATATGAGACACCCCCCTCTCAAGTTTGGATGTCTGGATAGCTGTCTGCTCTCACCATGCATGTTCACCTGAGACTTGGGGCCCTTCCACCCTACATGGTTATGGTGCTATTATTCCACTTTCAGCATCCTGTGGAATTCTGGGGTTTGTAGTTTACTGAGGCCAAAGAACTCTCTGGCTGGGAATTCTAAAGGCCCCTCCCTAAACTGAAAATCCCAGGCTTCCATAGGATGTTGAAAGTGGCATAATAGCACTATAACAGTGTAGTGCAGAAAGGCCCATGATCAAAGAACCGTGAAATGCAAGTAGGAATGTGGAGACAGAGAGATAGGAAGACAGGGAACATAGAATCATAGAGTTGGAAGAGACCCCAGGGGCCATCCAGTCCAACCCCCTGCTATGCAGGAACACACATCAAAGCACTCCCAACAGATGGCCATCCAGCCTCTGCTTAAAAACCTCCAAAGAAGGAGATTCCACCACACTCCAAGGCAGCCTATTCCACTGCCAGACAGCCCTGACCATCAGGAAGTTCTTCCTGAGGTTCAGGTCGAATCTTCTTTCCTGCAGCTTGAATCCATTGTTCCTTGTCCTAGTCTCTGGAGCAGCAGAAAACAAGCCCGCTCCCTCCTTAACATGAAATCCAAATATTTAAACATGGCTATCATGTCCCCTCTTAACCTTCTCTTCTGCAGACTAAACATACACAGCTCCCTAAGCTGCTCCTCATAGGGCATGGCTTCCAGTTCCTTCACCATTTTGGTCACCCTCCTCTGGACACACTCCAGCTTGTCGATATTCTTCTTGAATTGAGGTGCCCGGACATGGACACAGGATTTCAAATGAGGCCTAACCAATGCAGAATAGAGTGATATCATTACCTCCCTCTATCTAGACACCATACTCCTATTGATGCAACCAATAATTGTGTTGGTTTTCTTGATGGTGAGTATCAGCCACAAGTCTTTTGCTGCAGTTCTGCAGTGTTCCAAAGAGTATTTGATGTCATGTATGACTGTAATTGATTGACATGACCATAGGCCTTTGATGCCTGACTATCCAAGTCAATGATGGATAGTGATCTCTGTATTAAGGTCAGTTTAATCATGTGTATATTTTTCCCTTTATAGAATCAAAAGAAGAGAATTACACCTTCTTTCGGAAGAGCATGATTCTCTGAAATAATAAGCTGGAATCACTTCAGCCTGATTTTGAAGTCTTAAGAGCTTTACATTAAGCATTTCCTGTAGGTTTCCTGCCCTAACAATGTGCTGCCCAGAAATAGTGACATTGCTGAATACAGAAATACTTGGCAAAGAGGCATGATCAAGCTAAAAGCACTGTCATTCCATCCTCAGGCCAAGCTAACAGGCTGTCTTTCCTGGAAACATATGAAGCAGCGAGAAACAATATATCTCAGAAATAAGAGTAACATTTTTTGTTACCCATGCTTACTAACTTTGCAGCGGGTTAGATAAAGAAGTGTGGGATTAACCTTATGAAAAATAATGGCATAGCTAAGGTCCACCTTCAAACTAGGATGTTGATTGTATTATTGATCATTTAGGTGATATTATTTCTAGTTGAATAAAGCATTCCTCATAAGAATTTACAGAACCTGAAGTTCTTACATGTCAGCAAGATCAGCAAGATCAAGCTCTGGATTTGCAGTCAAATTGTGCCAATAATAGGTTCTGGGTTCCATCAAATTAGAACACTGGCACAAGACCACAGATCCTAGGAATTTCCGATAGACTTTCTTCTGCATGGTGGTGCTGCAGCAACTACAGGATGAGTGGTTGATTTCCCTTCTCCTTTTTGTCGGGAAAATTACAGTGCAGCTAAGGCCACATGGAGTGTTTAAGTGCACTAAGGAGTAAGAAACAAATACTTTCTCCTCAAGCCCCAGCTTTCCACCTCTCCCTCACCACACATGATAGTCACTGAATCTCACAGGAGAGATTCTCCCTCTCTGCCAGCATGAAAAGGGGTTAAAAGCCTCATTCGTAGATATGCAGAAACCAGAATGCTTGTTCTCCTAACCAACCATTTCAGATGAGTCTTGCCTTTATAAGGATTCTATTGGCTACTAACTGAAAGATATGCAAAACCATCTTGCTACTCTCACAAGTAATCCAAGTTGCTCTGTGCCTTGGTGGTCTATTGCTTCATGTCTTCAAAGCCCGTTTTCTGATTTTCAGCCTTAACATAAGATAACAAGTGTTCCCAGAAGCAATTCAAAGATCAGCGCTTTACTTACGCGTGCCCCCTGCAAGAACTCTGGCATCTAAATTTCCAGGAATATTTTAGGCCTCTTGTTCTGATTTCAAACAACCTAGGGGGAAAAAAAGGAATAGCAGCCAGGATTTACAGCTCACAATTCACCTTGGCAATATAATTGGCAAAAATAACTGTGATGGAGTCAGACTCTTCTTAATTTATGCTTACACAAATGCATGGAAAATAAAAATAGAACCATGCAGGGCTTGATTTGAATTTCATGGTTATCATGCCAAATCACAAGGTATGCATTTAGAAGTCTGGGGAAAATGCTTGTGTGGGATGGGGGTGGGGAGAAAAGAGGCCAGTCCCACACCACACTGTTATAGTGCTATTATTCCACTTTCAACATCCTATGGAATCCTGAGGTTTGTAGTTTAGGAAGGGGAATTTAGAATTCTCAGCTGGAGAGCTCTTTGGCCTCAGTCAACTACAAACCCCAGAATTCCACAGAATGTTGAAAGTGGAATAACAACACTAAAACAGTGTAGTGTGGAAATGGCCAGAGAGAGAGAGAACTTGTTGCTTTCCAAGGTGTTGAAATTGAGAGATAGCAAATAATATGGACTAACGAGGAGGGAGACTATGAACTGAATCCTATTGCTAGCCCCATATAAAACAGGCCCACTAAATCTATGGAATTTACATAAATGTTAATTTATCAACTTTCTATTGATCCAGTGTGTCTGGTCTAGATGAGACCTTTAAAGGAGTAGGCATTTAAAAAACAAAACCAGTTTTTACTACCAATCCAGACAGAAGAAGCCCAGCTCATTTATTGCTCCAACTTTTTGCTGTATCACAAAATGACAGTAGTATAGAAGATATCTATTTGATTCACATTTTTAATACAAACTGGTTCAATTCACATTTCCTGAAATAATAAACAAACCAGAATGCAATTATCCTCCCTTTCCTCAATTTTATGATACAGTTCCCTGATCAAAAGAACGAATACATTAGAGCAAAATGCTTTAAAAAAATGTGTTTTAGGGAGAGGTGGTTGCAAAAAAAAATATGCGTACATTAGGGGAACTAGCAAAGAAATACAAAAATATCTATACAAGCATATCTGTGTTGCATGCAAAAATTCCAAGGTTCAGGCCAAATGCATTTCTGGGTAGAGCTGAGGAAGACATGTGTCTGCAGTCCTAGAAAGCTGATGGTAGAATGCAGAGCTAGATGAACTAATGCTCTGATGAAATACAAAGTGATTTCCTATATGTTCTTACTAGATTATGGTCACAATTTTAAGCTACATTTATTAGGTTAAGCTATATTTATTAGCTTCCTTTAATTCATTTAGCTTAGAGCTAAATAAAAAAAATCAAGGCCCCATTACACGTGCTACCACATACTGAAATTCTAAAGGGATAATAGTTTTCTTAGGAAGGTGAAACTAAGGCTGTTATTCTACTTTCAACATCCTGTGGAATTCAGGGGTTTGTAGTTTAATTAGACAAAAGAGCTCTCTGGTTACAAACTCCAGGATTCCACAGGATGTTGAAAGTAGAATAATAGCACTGTAACAGTGTAGTGCAGAAATGGCCTAAAATGTATGTTATGAGAGTAATGCAATGCTCCTTTGTTATTGGTAATAATTAGGCCTTCTCTTCCAATCCCTTGTATCAAGACAATGTCTATTTTTGTTTAAATTTGAGGCAAATTTGGAGGGGGGAGAGGAGAGGCTCCAGAGAAGCTGTCATTTTCAGAGAAGATATTCTGATGGCATTCAGTCTTCAGTTCTGTGTATTGATGTCCAAACCCCGGAAATAAAGACTCCAGACACATGAGTTTGGGTTAACTAAGGGCCACATTTATTGAATTCATTCATTTATTTATTCATTCATTCATTCATTATGGGCCTGGAGGAAGCAGCGAGAGGATGAATGCAGGTCCAGCCGAGGTCAGGCAAACTGCTGTCCACCCCCTCAACCTTCCCTCGAGCAAACCGCCTGAGGCCGTAGAGCAACCGAGCTGTTTAGGTAGCTGTCCAGCTGCTCTAGAGGAGGAGGTATATCCAGGGGTACCTTCTGCTGAAGTCGCAGGACCCTTCAGGCAGGAGCTAAATCCCTGGGTCAGCCTCAAGGGGGCACCACTTTCACCACCTCTTAGGTCACATGACTCAAGAGGCAGATTCAGAGGCTTACCCTACGCCCAAAGTGGGTGCCCAAGGTGGTTACCGGAGCTGGTATTCTATCTCTTACCTGACAAATGGATGCCTAATTAACAACCCTTCCCAAGCCAATTTTCCCAGTTCCAATTGAAGCAATATGAGGTAGGCGAAAAAAATCCCTGCGAGAGGGGAGAAAAATTCCTACCCGGCCCCGAAGCGACCCGATAACTCACACAGCAATGAGAGTGGGAGGGATGGGTGATGCAGAAGATCCAGAGAGGCCACGTGTGAGGTGGGCTGGGGTTAAATAGGCCTTGGCCCCACCTCCATCTCATAGGGCAGCCTGGCACCGATCATGCCATCTGCCATTGGCGGCCTCCTCTGAGGAGGACATCAAACCCCTGTCTTCCAGGCAGCAAAGGCTGCGCATGGTCAGGGAGGCCTTCTCATAAGTATGTCTACAAATTGAGGCATATATTTCTGGACTACAAATTTGGATCTTTAATCAAAATTCTCAGTATGCTATCACAGTAATCAAGGAAGCCAAGTGAGAAAGAGTAAAGGGAAAACAAGCCAACATTTGAAAAAAAAAATTGGATATGCAGTTTATTACAAAGACGTAAAGAGTCTCCCAGCCCAGCCACCTCAATCTTTGCTTACTGGGCAACAGCCACTGAAAGTGACAGATCTGTTTCCTGTCCATTGGGAAGCAGCTGACTGTTGTTTACACTCCTTTGACTGATCTTCAGTGCAACAGCCAGAAGCAAGGTCCTTGTCACAATTCTCCCACAAACCAGAGATTGCGCACAAGTGGGGGAGTAGAAACATCAGTCAGCTGCTTCCTGAAAGGGGAACAGGCTCTTGTTGCTCTCAGTGAATGCTGCCCACTAAGTGAGGATTGTGGGACTTTCATTGCCCCTACATATTCCTACAACTAGTGAATATGTACGGATTGTGAATATGAACCAGTCACAAATGCATTTATAACTGCCTTAGACCAGTATAATTATTGGCAAATCATAACAGCTTTAAATGCTATTCATTTCAGACCTCTACCTGCTGCTGCACAGCCCTGAGCGTGAATACAGTTCTCAGCTGTTTCCACACTAGACTGTTACAGTGCTATTATTTTATTCCACTTTCAACATCCTACGGAATCCTGGGGTTTGAAGTTTAGGGAGGGGAAATGGTCCTCGGCTTCAGCTTGAAACTCTGGCCTCAAAGCTGTTACTGTGTTGAGGGTATCAATTGCAGTTCTGTCCACTGTCCTCTCTAAGTGGTGCTTTTAATTTAAACGTTTTCCCTGAGACTGACTCATTCTCTTGCTTCTCTCAAATCTTTCCCTGGATTCATCAGTTTACACAGTCTTTCAGGTTTTAATTTAACTCAGAGCCACTAGTACACATGATCTGTACCATGAATACAGGTACAAATTCTAGGGATTAGAAACAAATCAGACACAAAAAGATAGACAGAACCCTATGGACAGGGATGAAATGTAGAAGGAAAAAAGACTAGACAAGCCAACATCAAGTACTGTTTGCCCCATGCTTTGCACTGAATGAAAAAAAATCCTTCATGTCAAAGATGTCAATTTCAATGCAAAAAAAATTCATGGAAATTCATTATTCATTTGAGCTGCATTTTGTATGGCTTGAACTTCCCTGAATTCATTGTGCCTTTTTTCTGAGTTAACTTACTGTAAACTGTATAGGTAGCTAGATGGTGATGACATATGTATATGGGAAAGGTTGAAAAAGAAGTGGGGGTAGGAAAGATGAAAACACTGAAGAGCAACTGCATGAATTCTGCATCTTTTGAGAGCAGGCATAAAGTACTTGGACTTTCCCCACAGTTGGAAACCTGTCCACTGCTTCCTTTTTGTGCAATATGGTAATTAGGGATGGGCCAACCGAATCTGTGAATCCTCGAATCCTTCGGAAGGATTCAAGATTCGCAGATGCGAATCTGTCGGCCAAAACAGGTGAATTGAATCTTTTGAATCCCTGCATGCCCAGAGGCCTGAGCTAGCATGAGTGCCCCGGATCAAGCCCACGCAGGCATGCAGGGGTGGTGAGAGCCGCTTTTCTGCATGCCCAGAGGCCTGAGCTGGCACGAGTGCCCTGGATCAAGCTCACTCCTGCTGCCTGCCCCTGTGGCTGCCTCCCTCTGCAAGGTAATTATTCTCTTCTTCCTGTTCTTTTGACTTGAGACTGGAGGGTAGGGATTGAGACTGGACTAGAGGCTGGTGTTTGTTTCTTTTTGTTAAGTGCTTTCCTTGTTTTAGGACTTAAGACTGGACATCAGGGTAGAGAATTGAGACCGGGCTAGGGGCTGGTGGTTTTGTGTTTTTAAAGTGCCTTCCTTGTTGCTTGACTGGAAAGTACAGTGTTCTTGAGATTTCAATGACAGCTGAAGAAGATCGCTTTGCATGGTTCCCTTGCAAAGCTGTTTCATGCACAATTGTGGGGTTTGTAGTTGGACAAGGTGTCACAGCCTTCTCTGCCAAAGTGCGCCAGTGCGTCATCAAACTACACACTCCAGGATGCCATAAGGAGCTATGCAAAGAAAATCCAGTTTTGACCTGGATTATCTCTGTACTGTAGTATGTGGCCCTGTTTACACAGGCAGGAAAATGTAGGATTAATAATCCACATTTTCCTGCTTGTGTAGAAAGGGCCTTCATATCATTTTCAACCTGACAAGATCCTAAGGCAAAAGTGTGACAATTGTCCAGGCCAGATTTCTTCAGAGGCAGGTTTGCCTTTGCCTAGGCTTTTGCTAAGGCTGAGAGAGTGTGTCTTTCCCAAGATTATCCTTGCCCTTTTATTTTGTTTTGTTTTGTAATAGTCAACCCAGGAGTCAACCCCACTGCAACATCTGGAGCTACTTCGAAATTACATGTAATTCTTAATAAGAAGTTTATGGGTACATTTTCCTGAAAGTGAAAACTGTTCTTTGTTTTTCATTAAACAAATATGTCAAACTCTGTTTCAAAACACTTTTCAGTAGAAGTGCTTTGTTTCCCTTGCCTTTTAAACCCTTTTGTAAAAAAGTATTCGAAAGATTTGAGATTCATGAGATTCGTGGATTTGCAGAACCTTCCAGGGATTCGGATCCAGAAAATTCTGGATTCGTCCCATCTCTAAAGGTAATAAACATCATTTTATGAGCAATGGGATTTCCAAAGGAGTAGGACCGGCTTACAGTCCACAGAGAGATGCTAGTAGTGATAGATAACAAATGACTATGGAGCCCATAATTTGGCCAAAACTCTAATCTCTGGCACAGTTAGCATATAATGGTTAATCCAGTCAGTTGCCCCCCCACACACACACACACACACAAAATGAGGGGTTTAGGGGATGGCCCACTGAGTACAAGTCCTAAACTAATGGCTCAGAAAGGTAACATAATGTCATTTATATGAATGCTTTTATCATGTGTTATCAATGCTATACTTAATGCTGCATGACTCTTTAAGTAATTACAGGCCTGGTGGGGACATTAACAATGTAAGGCTTTATTTGCATTTGCACTAATGACTTTGTAATGAGGGTTTTATTATATTAATGAACACAATTGGCAAGAAAGGTGGAGAGAACCAAACTGAAAAGTGGTAGTGCCATTTGTTAATAAAGTAGCCACTGCTGACACTCTGTTGACATAGGTGCTAATCTGCATGAAGGAAAACATGAGCACTTGCAGTGATTTATCATCGTATGCTCAATGTACTTTGGAGTAATTACTATACTATTAATTTAGGCATTATATCAGGTTTAGATGAAAAGCTATTTGTTTTGAAATATACCATGTATGGGCCTTTTGAAATAACTGGGAAAGTGCAACAGAGAAGCAGCCTGAGCATCTTACTTCAAGGTTCTCGCATAAAGTGATTGTGACCTCAGGGTGATTCTTGGCTCTTTGCTGAAAGAAAAGGTTGAAGCTCTGTGGTAAAGCACGTTCAGCAGTTAAGCTGGGCAAGACTCCATTTTGAAACCCCTGAGAGACACAGCTGGAAGAGAACACTGAGACATATTCAGGTGCAGCCCAAAACACAGGCTGCTTGAGGCAGAGCAGGAAATGGCTCCTGACCTCTCACTCAAGTCAAGATATATAATATAGAAAGACAGGCAAGTTCTTCTGTCATATAGACAGAAAATCCCACAAACTATCTCGTCACACTTCCTAATATAACAAAGTAAATATTTTATTGTGTTGCTGTTCTTTCCCGCACCCCAAACCTGGTTTCAAATGTGGCCATCTCGTCTAGCACAATGGTAGGATTCACCTGGTTATATTGGGACTGATGGTCTGTTTGACTTAGCATAAGGTAGCTTTTCCATCATCTAGAGATACGATGTACCTTTTTAGAATTTGCTCTGCTCTTTTCTTCTCTGCTCTGCTCTCTTCCTGTAGATTACATTGCATGACGCTCATGTTTGGAAAAGCCTTTGAGAAAAAAGTTGGACAGGATGTGTAGCTACTTCCACCAAGATGAACATGGCTGTGAAAACTGGACATTAGTTGAACTGCCTATTAATAGATTCTGGGGGTCAAATATGATGATGACTGATTAATTGATTGCAGAGGGAAATAGCTGCAGAGATGATAGCAGAAGGACCCAGAACTGTCTGCTGTAATGTATGTGTTATGTTTGTCTTCTTGCCAGAAAGCATCCCCAACTACACCTGCAGCAAGTGCAAATTGGTAGCTTTCTTGGAAGAGCAGGTCAGAGCACTACAGCTACATGTTGTGTCTCCTCAGTTCATCGGAGAACAGGAGGACTTCCTGGAGTATGTATGTACCCAGAATGGAGGGAAGGACAAATTACCAAGGAAGAGTAGCCCAAATGTGCAGAAATAGTGTAAGGAAAACTAAATATTGAAATGAGTGGAGACTAACTAGGAAAACAAAAAGAAACAAAAAGGGATTTTTTTCAGACACATCTGAGGCAAGAGAAGGACCGAGGCAGAACTACTCAAAACCTATCTTGCTTCAGTTTTTCCCCAAAAAGGAATTGTGTACTTCCATGGAAAAGCAGAGATCTTGGCAAAGGATCTAGATTACAAGTCAAGATTGATACAGAATTAGTCAAGAATCACTAGCTAATCTAAATGAGTTCAAATCTGCAGGGCCAGATGAACTGCATCCCAAGTACTGAAGGAATTTGCTGATGTTCTCTCTGCTCCCCTTGCCTTGAGAAATTTTGGGGAACAGGGGTTTAGAGAAAGGCAAACATTGTCTCTATCTTCAAAAAGACAAAAAGGAGGTGAAGAAGGAGGAGGAGACAATCAACTAACCTTAATATCAGGAAAAATATTAGAATGGATTACGCAGGAATCTCTCTGCAGGTATTTTGATGACAATGCAGTGATCAGCAAGAAGCAACATGGGTTTGTCAGGAAGAAATTCTGCCAAACTAATATTACATCCTTTTTCAATTAGGTCACTAGTTTAGTAGGTTGTGGGAATGTTGTGGATGTCATTTGTCTGGATTTCAGCACAGCATTTGATAAATTTTTGCATAATGTTTTGATTAGCAACTGGCTAAATGTGGAATACATGGCAATGCTGTCACACGGATCCATAACTGGTTGGAAAATCATGTACAAAGAGTCGTCATCATCAGTGGCTGTGATTCAGCCTGAACAGAGGTCTTAAGGGGAATGCCCCAAGGTTCTGTCCTAGGGCTATTACTCTGTAACATTTTTATCAGTGACTTAGATGAGGAGCTGGAATCTTTAAGCAAATTTGCAAATGACACAAAGTAGGGCAGAAATTAATAAGATGAAATTCAGTAGAGACAAATGCAAAATTCTGTATTTAGACCACAATAACCAAATGCACAGGTACAAATTGAGGGATACATGGCTTAGCAGTACTACACGGGGAAAGGACCTTGGAATTATTCCTGATCTTAAAGAACATAAGCCAGCAGTATGATGCTGCACCAAAAAGGTGAATTCTGTTTTAGCCTACATTAATGGAAGCATGGTTTCCAAATTGAGGGAAGTAATAAGCCCACTATATTCTGCATTGGTCAGGCCTCATCTGGAGTATTGAGTTCAGTTCTGGGCACATCATTTTAAGAAGAATATAGATAAGCTGGAGCTGGTTCACAGAAGAGTGTTGAGGATGGTAAGAGCTATGGAGAACAAAGCATATAAGGAAAGGTTGAAGGAGCTAGGCACATTCAGCTTGGTGAAGAGAAAACTGAGAGGTGATATGATTGCTTTCTTTAAAAACTGAAAGGGCCATCTCAGAGAGAAGGGGGCAAGCATGTTCTCTGTGGCCCCAGAGGATAGAACTGGGTCTAATGGTCTGAGGTTACAGGAAAGTACATTTTGATTGAATGTTAGAAGGAACTTTTTGACAGCAAGAGCGTTTCTACAATAGGATCCACTGGCTAGAGAGGTGGTAGAGTCTCTTTCTCTGCATATTGTGGAAAAGAGGCTGGACAGCTACCTTCTGGGGATGCTTTAGTTAGAGATCCTATATTGAGCAGGAGGTTGGACTTGATGTCCCATGAGGCTCCTTCCAACTTTATGATTCTATGACTCCATGACTCTATCCTCTTATTCTATACAGCCAAAGTGCAGTTTATATTTTGGGGGTGCCAGTGATCCTTTTCCTAGCTTGTAACTTCTGCCTCAGATCCCTTTACATCCAGTTCTGCTGAAGCTCAACAAGATCACTGCTGTTCAATCTGTCTAGTATCTCTGTTTTCACGTTTTGGGCAACCCCATTTCTCCTAGCAGCCCCATTGCCCATGCCTTGCATAATCAAGTTCCATTTTATTACTCGATTCCATAATCGAGCTGCATTTTCCATGATGATCCAAACAGAAAATTATGTTATCTAGTACTATTGTGGCAGCACATGGCAAACTAGAGGGAGAGGACCTGGCAAATGGCCAGGCTCCCCTTCTAAGCCTTAGAGAGGAGAATACAGTGGCATCAGCTGCCTACCTGCCATGCAGCATAATGAGGAGGGGAGATTATAGCAAGAGTGCCTACCAATCCTCAAAGAAGACAGTGGTCTCTACTGCAAGGATGTGAGCACAGTGGAAAAGGAAGAAGATGTGAGCATGGCACACCCATTGCAGCAGAAGTCAGCTCCACTGCTGAGCCAGCTACTCCAGAAAACAACTATCTCTATGTAGACCTTTGGAACCAGATGCTATGCTTTCTTGGAGAGCTTTGTGAGGAACAAATGTTGCTGCAACATGTTCTTCCATCTCCTCTTTCTGGTAGAACAGAGAGGGTGAGCATCAGCACCAGCAATCTGGGACAGTAAGAAAGACAAACAGCAGAGACCCTTACAGAGTGGAAGAATATTCAAATTGCCACTAGAGGCAATTGCTTCACTCACATCTGGACTTTGCACTAAAGTATACAAAATAGTGTAATTTTGTTTAGCATTTCTATTTAGGGTAAATCAGGAGAGGGGAACCAGTATCCCTCTAGAGGGATTGTGTTGGATTGTGATGCCCATCTTTCCTAGCCAGCATAGCCAATATTTAGGGACGATGAGAGATGCAGCCCAGCAGCTGTGGAGGCTCAAAAGTTCTCCAGGCCTCCTGTACATTATGGGCATTTTTAAATATCAAACCAATAGAAACCTGTTGTCAGAGCAGTATTAGTGTCGTGTGCCTGAAGGCACCATTCTCTATAATTTCAGCCATTTCTGCACAATGAAAATACCTCCCTGTCAATTGCTCTAATCTCATCTGCTTTCATAATGAGCAATACTTCCTAGCATGAAGGCTGTCAATGCACCTCCACAAGATTTATACGTTTGGCAGGGACAGAGTAACATTAGGAAACTTGCTCTGTAAGACCTGTGGTTTTATATTTCAGAATCTTTATGGGAGTGAACCTCCCTGTCTGCCACGATTTATATCCTATCATGCACACTATGAACTGCAATCATCGGTGCAATCAGTCTGAAAAGTGTTCTTGCAATATGATCCTTCTTTGGTTTGGTTGGATCCAGGACACCACAATCTCAAAGTGGCCTTCAGGCTAATACAATCTGTCAAGTTTGACACAACTGTAGTAGGTCAAGAATATAGGCAAAAGTTCTGAATGTAGAAAAGAAGAACCAATGAAAAGATAATGTCCATATGCTTTATGCCAGCGTACCATCAACCAGCCGTGGACAGAGGATTTCTCCTTTCATATGGCAAATGGAAAGGATGTTGAGTTACAACAGCCTACAGTGCTAACATGCACATGGGTGTCTGGAGAGGGACTATGGCTCTGTACTACAGCATATGTTTTACATGCAGAAGGTCTGAGGTTCAAACCTGGCATCTCCAGTTTCAACAAGTGAAGAGAGATTATGTAGCAGATGGTATCAAAAACCTTTGTCTAAGACCCCTGAGAACTGCTGCCAAATAGAATATGGATCAGGGAGTCCAATCCTGGTGCACATGGCACTTCCTCTATGGACATCGCAGTGTGATACAAGCAAGGATATTCTGCTTCTTCGAACACATTTTGGTGTTCTATAGCCAGCGGCAAGCAACATATTCTGTACAATCCGATAATGAGAGCAACCCTGCACCATGCTTGCAGATTTGAATACTCCGCCAGTGCAGTTCTGCCCAGATATACCTCCTCCCTTCCCCAATGGAAGAATTTCCAACCCTTGGAGCATGCCACCATGGCTCTCCCAAGAGGAGGGGGTCAAAGGCAGTGTCTGGCTGCAATTCTGCAGTTAGAGAAAAATTGCACATATCACTGTCTTGGATCTCCAGCTAGTATATTGAATTTGCTGACAGTCTGGCTGGGTAATTGTGCTTGGTGGTACAATGACAGCTAGATGCTATTCTTTAGCCCCATCGGCAGAAGAATGCTCCAGCACTTGCCAGTATTGATGGAATGTTGGATTCACAGTTCAGTCAGCTTTTCAGCCAACTTTTTGTACATGGACTGGAGAAGGCCACCACCCTCAGGCAGTGAAATGTCTTTTAATTGAACCCAGTTTGAGATCCTTCTGCTGTTGTAGTCCAGTACCATCTGTGCCTATCAAGAAAGTAGAAAGATTCCTTTCCTTCTCAAGTGTATTAAACACAGGCCCACATTTCACAATTAGCAAAAGAGGAAATAAAACCCTTTCTCTAGATTATACTAGTTGTTGTACCAGGTAGGGAATTCATGTCAAAGAAAGCTCTACCACACCAAACCTTCCCTTGCATACAGAAAACTGACTGGGGGAAACCTGCTAGCCTGGCCTTTTCTGAAAATCCTCATGTACAAAAGCTTTGTGAATGGCTGCAGTTTGGAAGATAGGACATGACCAGCAGGGACTGTCACAGGGATAGAATGGCTTCCTTATTACTTGCTTTTGTGACAACTGCTGATTCCCATGTCAGTGAATCTGCTGTGGGTTTTACTCTGAACTTTAAAGGACCCATCCAAGGCCTGAACCTCCTTTGGAGTTTGGGGTCCAGCGCTCCTTTCAAATTCAGCCAAAAACTCACAGCAGATTCACTGTCCTACTGACATGAATAGGACGTGAGCTTCATTCAGTTAATCCTGAAGACTTCTCTCAAGCTTTGCTTTCTTCTTTGCCTCTTCCTAGCTTTCTTATCTCTCTTGACTCTGCTGTCTCTTTGCTGAACTCTACCTTACCTTCAACTCTCAATAATTTTGCCCCTTTGTCATTGTGTTCTGCTTCTGCTTCTAAGCCTCAACCTTGGCTTACTCCCTCCACTCAGCATCTTCATTCATGTTGTCGTGCAGGCAGATTTCATTCGCTATAAGTTTATTCTTTCTTCTCTTTCTAGTGCCATTTTTCTTGCCAAGCAGATATATTTCAGGTCATTAATCTGTGCTAATTCCCTTTGACCTCAGCGTCTTTTCTCTACTTTCTCTACTTTTAATTCTCTCCTTAAGCCTCCTTCTTTGCCTCTTCCTTTATTGTTTTCAGCTGATGACTTTGCTACCTTCTTTAATACCAAAATTGAAACTGTTCATTCTTCCCTTTCTGTTTCTGACTCTTCCTTACATCCAACTTACCAATTGTTCACTTGTCTTACATTCTCTTCCTGTCCCCATCTCGCCAGATGAATTGTCTAGGATTCTGAAGTCTTCTAATCCTTCTACCTGTCCCTTAGATCCTATTCCTTCCTGATTCTTAATAACTATTTCCCCTGCTATTCTTGCTTTCTTGTGTCATATTGTTAATTTGTCTATTTCTTCTGGTTCATTTCCTTCTGCTTTTAAACATGCCACTGTTTCCCCAATTCTTAAGAAGCCTACACTTGATCCTTCTTCTCTTACAAACTATCGCTCTATTTCTCTCCTGCCTTTCCTCTCTAAAGTGCTGGAACGTGTTGTCCATACGCGTTGTCTTTCCTTTTTGTCTCAGGCTGCTATTCTTGATCCTTTTCAGTCTGCATATCATCCTTTACACACTCCATGGAGTCAGCTCTTACTAAAATAACCAATGATCTTCTCATAGCCAAGTCCCAGGGCCTATATTGTATCTTTATTCTTCTCAGTCTTTCGGCTGCCTTTGATATGGTTGATCATGTTCTCTTGTGGGTCTGTTCTTAGTGGTTTTCATCCTATCTTTCTGGCTGCTCATTTAAGGTGGAAGTTGGTAATCATAAATCTGCCTCCTTTCCTCTCTCAGTGGGGGTCCCTCAATGTTCTGTTTTGGACCCCCTCTTACCTTCTCTTTACACTCTCTCCCTAGGTAATCTTATTAGTTCTTTTGGGTTTCAATATCACCTCTATGCTGATGATATTCAACTGTACTTTTCCTTTCCTGAATTTTCAATGGATATTGAAGATCGTATTACAGACTGTCTTTCTGGTATTTCTTCATGGATGCTTCACCACCGTCTTAAACTTAATACGGAGAAAACTGAATTATTCATTTTCCCCTCTAAACCTTCTTTACTTTCCACTTTTTCTATCACTGTCAATAACACACTGATCCATTCAGTGAAAGAAGCTCGCAGTCTGGGATTTATTTTTGACTCCTCTTTGTCTTTTGCTTCCTATATTGAGACTGTTGCTAGGTCATGTCACTTCTTTCTTTATAACATCTCTAAAATCTGACCTTTCCTATCTCCCTCTTCTGCTAAGATCCATGCTCTTGTTATTTCTCGTCTCAATTACTGTAATCTTCTACTTACTGGTCTTCCTCAATCTCATCTTTCCTCTCTGGTCTCTGGTTTTCACTCTGCTACTAAAATTATTTTCTTAGCCTGCCATTTCAATCACATTATCCCTCTCCTGATCTCCCTTCATTGGTTACCTATTCTTTGTAAGATCCTTTATAAACTCCTTGTTTTGACTTTTCAGGTCTTATATAATTTAGCTTCTGCTTATCTTGTTGCTCTCATTTCTCCTTACCAGCCCTCTGGAAACCTACATTCCATGAATACTTGTCTTCTTACTCAGCCTGGAGTCTCTTCCTCTTTAGCTCAGTTACGCTCTTTTTCTCTCACTGCCCCCTACGCACGGAATTGCCTTTTAGCGACCTTGCAAACTGCCCCTTCTCTTACTGCTTTTAAATCTAAATTGAAAACTTTCTTGTTTTCTGAAATTTTTGGAATGTTGGACTAATATTTATTGTTAATTAGATATTATATTTTATTGGCATTATAGTAACATTATGTTGTACTCGGTGTAACTGCATATACCTTTGACTTTTTTTTCGTTTTCTATATCTTCATTTTATTATGTATTTGTCTATGTCAACTGTTGCATTTTAATTTTGTAAAGTGTCATGTACATGGATGGCACTATATAAATAAAGGATAATACTAATAAGAATAAGAATAACAACAACCAGCCGCCAGTGCTCATGGTCAGGGGTGTAGCTACAGGAGGGGCAAAATGAGGGTATTGACACTCCATTCTTCCTCATTCCCATTGAAATTTCCCTTCAGTCACTAATATGGCTAACATTGCAGAGAGTGAGACATTGAAAATAATTCTGACCTAGAACTCTTACACCTCCTGCATTCACATTCCACTGGAAACTCTTCTTCCTTTCTTTGGATGCTTGCACTCTCTTTCTAAAGGCTCAACTGAAGCTTTAATATACTGCAATGCTAGAAATTGGGGGATTGATGGAAAATTTCCTTTCAGGAGGCAGAATTCTTATTCAAGGGCAATGCTCTCATTTTATCCTCCTCCTACAGTTATACCTCCCTCCCTCTAGTCAGTTTGAGTTGACTGCAGCAAGGAAGCATTTACTCCACTGCTTCTCTTTATTCCAGTGCTTCTTAAGTCAACTGATGTGGTGAACTGGCAGATTATTTTTCCCAATTTGTTGAGAACCAGTACAGTATTTGTGCCTATCAGTTACAGCAGTTTCTTTCTTTCCTGGAAACTCACTGCGACCTGACAGCCAGTACCTCATAGAGGCCATTTCCGCACTAGGCTGTTATAGTGCTATTATGCCACTTTTAACATCCTATGGAATGCTGGGGTTTGCAGTTTAGGGAGAGACCTTTAGAATTCTCAGCCAGAGAGCTCTTTGGCCTTGGTAAGCTACAAACCCCAGAATTCCACAGGATGTTGAAAGTGGAATAATAGCACTATAACAGTATAGTGCAGAAATGGTCGGAGTGGCAGTAGTGCTTGCACTACCACTCTAAGTAGCATTGCTTTACTCAACACTCCTGACATCTGTAACACAATGAGCACTAATAGCTCAAGACCCAAGTGGAGGAGTACAGACAGTGAGGCTCAATCTGCTATTTGGATGTGAGCTGCCATAAGCCTCCTGGTTAGACTATTGGCTGTCCATACCAGGAGACTGTAACTCAGATTCCCTGGGACATCCCTGTTCTGCATCATACAACTTAGTCTATGGGCCTTTCTGCACTACACTGTTATAGTGTTATTATTCCACTTTCAACATCCTGTGGAATTCTGAGGTTTGTAGTTTACTGACACCAAAGAGCTCTTTGGCTGAGAATTCTAAAGGCCCTTCCCTAAACTGCAAACCACAGCATTCCATAGGATGTTGAAAGTGGAATAATAGCACTATAACAGTGTAGTGCAGAAAGGCCCTATATAATGTGCCAAAATCAGAAATCTAGAAGGCTGAACACCAGTCCTATGCAGGAAATTAGGTATCTGCAGCCCAATTCTATGCATCAGGAATAGGGAAATTTTGGGCATCAGATGGTTTTGCCTACATCACCCATCAACCTCACTCAGCATAACCAATGGTGAGTGCTTGTGGAATTTTTAGCCTGGAACACCCAGAGAGCTAATGGCACCCCACCCCAAAGCATGGAGATAAGTCTCACTGAATTTTATGCAGCTTACTCCCAAATACAACTACAGCCTCAGTGCAACAAAACCAGTTGGCACAAACACACAATCCACTCAAAATTGCACAGAGCTTGCGATATAAAAGTGAGCTAGTGCTGGATTGCCAGCATTTAGAGGACTTCAAAGGTTATTTTAAACAAATTAACAATGACAGTAATGTCATTTCTCTGGCACTATCCTGCCCTCCCTCCTATTTTCCTGCAGCCACATCTTACTAGCATCTTTAGAGGAGTTTAAACTGATTGCCAGGATCATTTTAGAAACAAAGGCACTTTTCTATTATATATTCCCCAGCCTTCTATGGACATGCAGAAGAAAGAGCATTTATGTTTCCATTTAAATCTGCAGTTTACACAGTAGTTTGGATGGAAAGTGACAGCATATATTTTTCAAGCCTAAAAATATTTACCTTTCTCAAAACACTACACTCAAATTTACAATGCGACCAGTTTCAAATAATCCTTTGGGCAGCAAAAAAAAAAAAAAGGAAAAAAAATCTTTTCCCTGATTTCCTAACAAGATAAGAAGCTGATAAAAGAGCAGCCAGCCTGTCAGGCTAATTAATGAAGTGACTGGAGCTGTGAATTATAATGTGGGTTGTGGGAGGGACTGGTGGATCCTGCAGTTGAGCTATCTATTGAAGGCTTTTAAGGGAAAGACTCTCTGTAGCTGCATCATGTAGCTGCATGAGTGAGATTCAGCCATTGTTCTAAAAGGAAACATGGGGATTGTTGGCCACAGAACTTATTTCAAGAGAGTGATTAACCATACCAGAGCTCCAGCAATTATGCATATAGTCGAAACTTAATGATCTTGTCCAAGACTAATCCAGAGAAAGACTTACAAGGAACGGAAGCAAAACAAGCAGGGGAATGCAAAGAAATGGCATAGAAGGCCATGAGGATCCCTGTGCTATCTTACATGCATTAGCCATTGGCAGGGTGGGGAGAGGGATTTCTGGGGCAAGGTGAAGCCTTCCTGAACTTGTATTCCTGCTGGATGCAAAATGGCACCAGACAAGAAATCTTTAAAGGGGGAGGTCATAATTATTTTATAAGACATGCCATACTTAGAATGTGGAGAAGTATCATCTGTGTTCTGAAATGGTTATCACTTGATGAAGCTCTTTTTACAAGAGAAATAACAGTCAAAGAAAAATGGTTAACTTACATTTAACTAAGATAGAGGGGGATATAAGTAATGTCAAGTGAAAAGTTGAACTCAAAGAGATTTGATATAAGATGGTTTAGATACAGATAACTCTGTGGGAGATTTAAAATGGACAAAAAAATCATTTGGTTTTGATATTGAAAACACTGACTTTGAGAATCAACTTCGCAGTGATCATGAACATTTAACAGCAAAAATCATAGAATCATAGAGTTGGAAAAGACCACAGGGGCCATCGAGACCAACCCACTGCCATGCAGGAACACACATCAAAGCATTCCCAACAGATGGCCATCCAGCCTCTGCTTAAAAATGTCCAAAGAAGGAGACTCCACCACACTCCGAGGCAGCACATTCCACTGGCAGACAGCGGCTTCCCTTCACGCAATGATTGTATCGGCTGTGAGCATGCAGAAAGAGTGGAAGTACTATCAAGTGCTTCCTTCCTTAGTACAGTGCAGGAAGAGGCCAGCTATACTATGGAAGGAAGGAGCATTCACCAGCAGCTAGCCAGGTACAGAGGGGAGCATTTGGGTCCTGATCCTATCCCAGCAACGGCACTGGCAGGATAATGACAGGATGTTGCAGGATCAATGTATGGTGCAGAAATGACCTGAGTCAGCACAGCAATCCTCGTCAGTATTGTCTGCACTGACTGGCAGCAACCCTTCAGGGACTCAGATGAGTCTTTTTTCATCTTGCAGATGCCATTGATTGAACCTGGAATCTTGTGCATGCAAAACATATGCTCTACCACTTATCTACAGATATTAAACACCACTTGATGAAGGCTTGTTGTAATGGTAAGCCAGTACCCTAAGCTTACTGGGGAACGCCTAGGGCACAATTATGAGAAATAAATGAGGACTATAGACAGTTGTGGAAACAGCTATGTCTACAGAAAGTCTGTGATGGGGTCAGTGAGTATTAATAATTAATCAAAAAGCTAATTGCAGACTGTAGGGTGCAACCCTATACCCAATTTAATGGAAATAAGCCCCACTGAAATTAATGGAATTGACCTTTGTATAGACATGCATATGCTTGCACTGTTAATTAGTTTGGACTAAAGGCTACTGTTTTAATAACATGCTATGTCAAATTTAGAGGCAAAAATTACATTGACATATAAAATGGTTAGAAGCACCTGTCTTTTTAGCAGCTTTTAAAAACAGCCTTTCGCCTCTGGAAATAATTTGGAGCAACCAGATTTTAATTAAATTAATTGATTTTCTAGAACTTGTTTATACAAAATTTGTTCACTGCATCTTTTCTTTCACATACCACCAAGTTTGTTATTAGTTCATTGAGAATTAAGAAAAGCTATATTTTAAAAGAGCTGCGGGCCCAAATCTCAGTGATATGTGCATGCATTAGATGTGCCTTTGTCCTTTTATGTTCATTGTAGGAGGAAACAAATGATACCTCCTATACATAACAACTCCCACCATGTACAACTTGCCTGGCTGTTGTTGGTACCCCCATGGCTATTTAGTGGCTGGGGTGAGGAGGGCAAGAGGGAGCCAGGCAGAGTCCAGCTAGATGTCTGCAGCCACATGCACACAGAAGACATCATCTTTCTGCATGTCTGGAGGACACCCAGCAAGTATGGGAAGATGCCATGCTTGGCCATGCTCAAGAAAGCCGGGGCAGAATAGCGACTTCAGCATTAGACTGCAAGCCTGGACAATAGGCTTTGAATCTCTGATCAGTCATGGAAACCTACTGGGTGACCTCAGACAAGTCACCCTCTCTCAGTCTCAGCGGAAAGGAAAGGAATACCTCCTCCAAACAAACCTTGCCAAGAAAAACCCATGAGAGGTTTACTTTAGGGTCATCATAAGTCAGAAACAATTTGAAGGCACACAGCAACAATGTCCAAAAAAGTAGCGTTCCCATTTTTTGGAGATTAGTACGTACTGTGCACATCAAAAGACATCAGTGGGGCTTTGCATATCAAACTATGTATATATTTATTCTTATTTTGCCTTTTTAAAAATATTTGGCATAATGTACCTGGTTTCTACCATCGGGCATTAGAGCTGAGCTCCCAAATGGCATCTGACAATTTCAGCAGACGTCAATACACTTTGAACATAGGCCTGTGTAGCCAGAAGGGCTCAATACCTAACTTTTATTTAGAAAAGAAAGTTGCATTCTGTACTCTGCAGTTTTTCTGTGCTTTCAATGGGATCAAGGCACAGTTATAGTTCTAGCAATTTATCTGGTATTACATTTATATCTCACCTTTTCTCCAAGGAGGTCAAGGTGATATATAAGCTCTCCACCTGCATTTTATCTTCACAACAAACCTTTGGGCAGCTTAGGCTGAAAAATACTGAGTGTTCCAAGTGTACCCATGAGCTTCATGCCCAGCCTACCTGGTCCTAATCCAGCGCAACAACCATGGCACTATATTGGCCATAGCCTTCAAAGTAAGAGAATGGTCTATGAACTAGAAAACATGCAACATATTTTCAAGGCTTGTATAAAAGGGAAAAAATGTTGATGTTTGAGAATGATATATTTAAAGACTGGTATTTTCGCATCCTATAAATATGATCGCTACCTAAAAACACAATATGTTCTTTCACTTTTGGTAATGCTAAGTGTTTCTTTTTAATTGCAGCTAGTTGTCAAATGAATATGTGAAAATAACTTTACTCACCGGTAAATTCAGAAATAAGTTTGTGATGGTGTTTACAAACTGTATTTCGTAGATAATATCTTACAGATATTTCTCAGCCTGATAAAAAATTGTCCTTGATTAATGCTTTCAAACAAATGCGTTAAGGAACGCTAAGGATGAGAATGCCAATAAACCCATCATTGATATTGGCCCTTTCCACACCTTACCTGTCTCCAACATCATCCCAGTGTTGTCTCAGCAGCATCTTTGTTAGGACGAGAGCATGAATGTAAATGCTCTCAGCCGCACTGGTTGGTTCCCTGCTGAAGGAAGTGTGATGGACATGCCTCTTCTTTCCACAGCACAGCTACGCACTTTCCCAGGCTGTGCTGGGGCAGGAAGTGCCTCCATCACGCTTCCAGCACTTCCGCAGGCCAGGTAAGCATAGGATGGTTGTGCAATCATGTGTCATTGATGGAGAAAACCTGTCAATGATTCAGTCTGTGATCACACCACCTGGTGATGGGAGTATTGGGAAATATTAAAATTGAGAGATTGGTAGGTCTCCCAATCAGCAGAGCATTTACTAAATGCACAAACAGAAGTTGAACAGATTACTAGCCCCATTTCTATCACTTCACCTCAGACACACTTAATCTAGCTCAAAATAAAATACAAACAGTTTGGTTAAAATTATGTAAAAGGGATTTACTCACATAATCTTGTGCATGGTTTACACTGGTTCAAATTCTTGAAGAAAGGTAAGAAGAAATTAAGCAGTCACATGCTTACAGGAAAGCATGCTTGCCAGAGGATCGGGGGGAAGCAGAATAACTTGTTTGCAGGGAAGCAGAATAACAAAAAGGGAACAGGAAGAGAACATGCAAGGGGAAGTGAGCGTTGACCAAACAACAGGAAGCTCACTCTAAGCAGTCCCCTCTATGCCAACAATAAACATGCAAACTAACTAGCCAGTTAACTAAAGCACGCAAAGCAGCTATTTTTAAAATGTCCCTGTTTCTCTCTCCTCCTCTCATTTCCCCCTTTCATCTTTAGCTTACTTCAGTTGCTGAAAACTGAGTTTAAAATGCAAAAGTAGTTTATACTCAGCTCAGTATAGAGGAAAAGACAGGAAGGGGCAGAAACTTCCCTTTTTCAGTAGGCTCAGGCAAAAGCAAATTGCTGCACCCTCTCCTAGGTTGTGTGCTCCTTTTCATTATTAACTTTTGTCGTCTTGACCACTCTCAGATGTCGGTTGGCCACATGTGTCCCAGTCTTCATCTGTGAAATGTTACAAGGTCCACGATCACACCCGTCTTCCATGTACTCCATCCTCACCTTGGCATCCACAAGAGAGTATGAATACTGTGATATTCCTTCTCTGTCAGCCCTCTAACTGCAAAGCTAACTATTGTTGTTGCTGTTGTTGTTGTGTGTCTTCAAGTAGTTTCTGACTTATGATGACCCTAAGGCGGATCTATCATGGGGTTTTCTGGGGCTGAGAATGTATGATGCACCCAAGCTCACTCAATGGGTTTCCGTGGCCAAGCAGGAAACTGAACTCTGGTCTCCAGGATTGTAGTCCAATGCTCAAACTACTATACCACATTGGCTCTCTAAAGCTAACTGTATACTGCCATAGGAATGTATCCTGCATTATGGAAGAATAATGTAAAGTTCTTACGGGGAAAAGTATTAGTTATCCTAGGAAATGTAGACAATATCTGCAAACAATGTCATCCATGAGAAGAAAGGATGCCTCAGTATACTGAGATGCTCTGTTGGCAGAGGGAATGCTGTGAGAGGTTTCATCTTTGCATAACATGAAAAAGACCAGAACTTTTTTTCCCATTAGTAGCCGAAACGGGGAACAAAAACAAAAGAAAAACTGTGCAAAAATTCTTTGTTTAGAACAAAAATGTATTAAATGCATTAAACATTGGCCCTTTCTGTGCGACACATCCAACCCATCATGGGGATGGAAAAAGGACAGGGCTGGGACAATGCTTATGAATGACATTATCCTGGACCCATCCTTCTCTCATTCCCCAGGAAGTGCGATTGATTGACAAATCATTCATGGGGAATGACCGGCAATCATGCGACCCTCCCACCATATGCCTGCACTTACTTCACTGTGAAGGTCCTGGAAGCGCAATGGTTGAGCTTCCTGCCCCAGTGCCTGGCTGCGCTGTAGCAGAAAGAGGCATGGCCATCATGCTTCCTGGTTCCTTCAGACAGCCAGTGTGGAGGGGAGCACTCCACCACGCTCCTCTCCCGGGAGAGCTGCGGCCACCATTGTTACCAGGTGCTGCCAGGACAGAGGTAAGCTGCAGAAATGGCTGTCATTCTTGTAAAAAAAAAAAACCTCCATGAAAACAACGTTCATTTTATAGATGCAGAAAAACTCTCCTAATTTTGCTTACCAAAGAGAAAATATTTACACTTCTTTGTTTCCACCTATGAGAATCAAAAAAGCAAAGATTTACTTCCTTATTAATTACTAGTAACTTTCTACTCATAAGTGGCTGCTGCTGTGCTCTGAGAAACCTGTGTCTAATTTGTCGAGAACTGTCAGGGAGATTCAGAGAGGAGCAAAATATTTCTCCCCATTACTATACCCTGATATCTTCTTGGGAGTTTAAACTTTTCATAAATGTAACTGACAGCATTGCCTGAGGTTATTGCAGTTGGTGGCCATCTTGATAAAATAAAGCTGCTGTCCTGAGTGGCCTGAGCAGTATATCTTGCATTTTTCTTTGGCTAGATGGCTGCCCCAGCAGTAACCTTCAAAACACAAATATAATTGTTACGAGGGGGGGGCAAAGGGCTTCATTATGACCACCATAGCTCAGCCAAGGCATAAAAGCAGGACTGTACAAAATGTTTTATACACATTCACAGAGTTTCACTCTGTAAACAAAGGCACGAATTTATCTCCAGGGCTAAAAAGGTCTAGAAACATTTTTTTCTGGGGTATTATAAACTAGCCCACCATAATGGGCAAGCCCTTTTATCATAATAATGACGTCTGCAGTCCCAATACTATCCATGCTGCTTTGAGATGCGGAAACATTTTGGTACAGAGGAAAAACATGGTTCCAGATTGGGAAAGCACTGGAGGGATCTCTGAACTCAACTCCATGGGGGGGGGGGGGAATATAAATCACGTGATAAGTTTCATGGTAATCTGGCTGTTTTTCCCTCTCAGATAGGAAGTGGAACGCATTTAAAGCTGATAAGGAATGTAAAGATCCGTGCAATGTGTGTGTGTGTCATGTCCCGAGGAAGATTTTCTTTAGAGACTGAGGTGATCACCTGCTCTGGACCTTGTGAAAGTACAGCAAGTGGTTTGGTTTTTAACTTTTTTATTATTACCGTATATTTTTATTTAGAGATGGAGAGAAGTGTTTATGGCATTTCCTGTCTTATGTTTTTATTTTATTCTATTCTATATCCCTCTTTTGTCTCAATATGGAATCCAAGGCTGCTTACAATATGCACTGAAACCAGATAGCTAATACTATATATAGCACAGAAGCTAAACAGTTAAACAACTACATAGCCTCCAACCTTACACAGGTGAAAACCAAGACATGTATGCCCAAGCAACATTAGAGTGGAAAAAGGTTATTCATGAGGAACAACAGACAAACTAGGAGATACTGCACCAGTTTGCTGAGGACAAATAGGGAATGTGGGAAGAGGAGAGTGTCGCCCTTTCTGCACCTTACCTTTTTCTAGTGCTGGGTTGCAGGGATTGTGCAAGCAGCCTCTGGTGAGAGGCTCTTGTGTCCCTGCTGCTTCAGCTCCGCACGAGCCGCCTGCTCGCGCAAGAGCCCAGCCTCTTCCTTCCACAGTGCAGCCTAGGACTTTCCCAGGCTGCGCTGGGGCAGGAAGCATGACTGGCATGGCTCCGGAGGCTCCACACGCTAGCTAAGTGCACATGGGGCCCGGGAGCAATGCGCAATCGCACACCATTTTCGGCTTCCAGCCGAAAATGAAAAGATGCACGATTGGCGCCTGCCAGTCCCTGGAGCATCGCACATTTGTGAGTGCGTCGTGCAGATCACTCCTCACAATCACACGATGCTCCAGGCGCCCTTTCGCATGGCAAATACTGTGCGGAAAGGGCCTGAAAGTGGGACATTTTAAGTACAGTATTTTTTTTTTTTTTTTTGCAGTAAACCAAATTTTAAACAATTAAAACATTAATTTTAAATAAGCACATTGCATGACTTAACCCATGGTGCCATTGTGGGTCAGGGCACTCATGACAATCTGTTCTCCTTACTCAGCATGCAATGATGTATTTGAATCTTGTACTCCAAGTCTCAAGTCGAGTCTCAAGTCCTTGCAAGATAATTCAAGTCAAGTTTCAAGTATGAGAGTCAACCTTAACAGGAAAAAAAGGTGCTAGTGATCTGTGTGTAGGGAGAGGGTTTAAGTTGAGAGCAAGCAGGCTTGGAAAGAAGCCTTCAGCCTGGAAGAACAGGACAGCTCTTCTGAAGGAAATTGCTTTCCACACTGTCATGGCTGGCAAAGACACTCTTTCTTCCCTGTTTACTCATGAGCAAGCAGGATTGGAGAGAAGCCCTCAGACATCGAGGAACAGGAAATGCAAACTGATGGAAACTGCTTCTGACTGAGCAGTGAGCTGGCTAGATGGGGAAGGGAGAGGAGGGTTTCATATGAATATTCATGGGACTTCAATCCCTGACCCTCCCCTCAACCCAGATTCAGAGACCACTCTTTGCCCACACTCACCAGAAAAAAAGGTACAAAGCCCTGTTTTCCCCCTTTTAACTCAGCCTGCTCTTTTGCTTTCCTATAGATGGCTTCTGGAGAAAGGCTGGAAACCAAAGAGGTGCAGAAAGGCAGGGACAAGGAGCCTGTGCAGTTCTGACTGGGTCACCAGCATAACATTCCCTCACTGCTGATTGGGGAAAAGCTGGAGGGGGAGGTGGGCACCAAGCTGATCAATAAAAAAAGTTGAGTCTTGAGTTGGAGTTGAGTTGAGTCTGTCAATCATTTATTGACGAGTCAAATGCAAGTCAAGTCATTGAAGAGACTTAAGTCCGACTTGAGTCTGAGTCAGTCGACTCGAGTCTACATTACTGCCAGCATGGGGAGGGATGCAGGGACGCATTGCAAGGCCTTCTGGGAGGCCTAGAATCAGGCAGCCTATGGATTCAAATTCCCCCCTTAGAATTCATTGGCTGTTTGAACCTGGCCGGAGTAAAGCATGCAGGTTGGGTTCCATAGTATTTAAGAAAGCTGTCTACCAGTGCTGACCATTCTCTTTGTGGGAGCTTCCCACTCACCCACCCTCTTGGCTGGAGGCATGTTCTAGTACTGTTTGCAGTGTCTGTCACTATAGCAGCTGTATTTTCATCACAACCTGTCTGGCAGTCACATGGGTTTGCAATCTAGGACTGTAGATATCAAAAGCCCCCTGGCAGCGGTGGTATGGAGGAACCAATTGGCTCAGGGAGTACATGATGGTGGCAGGTGTGTCCAACTTGGCAGGACTCAGGCATGCACCCCCTTGTAGCAGAAGGGAAAGTAGGGGCTGCTCCCTCCTGTGACTTTTTGTATTCCAACTTTATGCAGAGGTTCAGGCTCATCAGTCAACAGGCAGGTTGATCAATGGTCGGATCTGTACCCATGCATACAACAACACAATACGTATCTGTAGCCAATAAAAGTTGTGGCCTTTTTCCTTTCAAACTTGTGGTTGTGTCCTTTTGTTCAGAGTGTTTGTCACTCCTAATCACACAATTAAAAACTTGACTGACCTTAGGTACTGTTCCACAGGAAGCTAAATCTCCTAGACTAGCCTTGATTGGATTTAACACCAAAATTCTGTCCTAAATGAAATTCAGAGTGAATCTGTGGATTTGTCCTCAGGCAAAACACTGATGGGACTTCAAAGAATGCTGACATTTATCAGTGACAAATTCCATACATTAACATTGCCACCTGTCATGTCTACAGCAGAGCAGGCAGTAATTCACAAGCAGCACAGCTCTACTCACAACGTGAGAGTCAAAGAATGTCCAAACAGAAAGGCAGCCTAGAGCAAACAAACCTGAAGGGGCAAATCCAAACCATAGTCCAAACAGGCAGAGTTCCAAGACAACCAGATCCAAGAGCAGAGCACAGGATTTCAGGGCCAAAGAGACCAGTTGCTGACCCTGGGAGACAAGGCCAGCTGGAGCCTTCTTTTATCTATGGCTGCTGTTGCCACAGGTGTTTCCTCATTAGGACTCGCTTACTACTTAAACAGGCCAAGCGATGCAAGCCCTGTCTTTCATGGCCTCTGCTGCAAGGTAGGTGTGTCAGCTATGTCTTTCTCTATTTGTTCCCCTGGCTCAGGCCCTTGTTGTTGTTGTTGTTGTTGTTGTTGTTGTTGTTGTTGTTGTTGTTGTTGTTTATTATCTCTTCCTGGGCCAGCTTCTGGAGACACTTCAGCCTCTGGGGAAGCCTCTGCCTCAGAGTCGGAATCCTTCTCCTCACTGCCACAGGGCATGACACCACCTGTTTTAGAGCCTAAAAAGTCCTGGAGCTTCCCTCCTGCTGCAACCAATGCTGAAGGTTTGATCTGCTGGCTCTAAAAAGAGTGGAAGAAACCCAGGAAGGATTTTCCTACCTCAAGGATGTTGAAAAGAGAATGAATTACAAATCTAGAGGGGGGAAATGACTTACTTCATAAACCCTACTTTCCTTTCCTTTGTAAGCTTTGACTTGTTAATCCAAAACAGTGTCAGGTATCTGCACATTGCACCACAAGGCCAAATCACCACCAAACTTAAAGGTGGACATGTGCCCTCAGTTCTTCTGATGGCTTTATCCTGAGAAGCAGAGAGGAGAAGCTGTTTCTGTCTACCTGCCTTGGGTTGCCAGATCCCAGGGCCTGGCCCTGAGTCTCTAGTGATGGATAAGGGTACACATTCTCCACTTTTGTTGGGCTCAGCCTCAGGTATAAGGAAAGGTCTCTAACTCAGCTGGGAGAGCAGCAGCTTGCTACAATTGTTTCATCTTGATTTGGAAACAGCCCCTTTAACTAAAATTAATGTCCAAACAAGAAAATATATTCTTTCTCTCTCCCATCCCCGTCTGTGTGCATGCATGTGTGTGTGTGTGCTGGAATTATAGGCTGCATAGTTATAATTATGTAGTTGATACTTAATGCATAATGCTTAATGACATCACCAGAGGTTATCTCAGATATTGGCTTGGAAATCTTAAGGTCTTGGGCAATCCTGAACTGGCAACCCTACATCTGAGCTCCACAATCTTTGATAGCCAACGAGCCAGACTTTGCAGTAGCTGGTTTTCTGGATGCAGCATGTCCTATTAAAAGAGGGTCGTTTCCCAAAGAGTTTTGGAGGGGCTCAGAGGACTGCTGACCCTCTTGAGGTCCCAGTCACAGGAGCATCAGAGATGGCATTTACTTTGTGCCACATGCTTTCATGTGTCCCTAGTGAGACCTTGCTTGACTAAGAGAGCATTTCTCGGCCAAGCCAGCTTACTTCTCTCCAGCATTACCTGGATGGAAATAGGGACATATTTGTAACACTCTTCTCTCATGCAAGCATCACTGGCAAAGGTCCATCCAATTACACATACTGAAAGCTGATATCTATCTACCATAAAAATGTGCAAGGGATCAACCAATCAAACAGCTTCCCCTGGTAAAATATGAATACAAGATACTGAAAGCTTTTTAAAACAAATAATTAAAAGGGAGATAGGCAAGTTGGAGAACGCTTTGTGACATTTCTTTTCAGATTCCCCTTCCTTCTTCCTAAGAGAACCATTTGGACTTATTCAGTGTAACACTGCCCATACACAAAGGCATGTCATTAATGTCTGACCCATTGCAGGACTGAAAACTGATAGCATCTCCCACAAATGAATGCCTGGATGATGCTCAAATGACAAACCTTCACTGTGACTAAGGCCATTTCCACACTAGACTGTTCTCGTGCTATTATTCCACTTTCAACATCCTATGGAATCCTGAGGTTTGCAGTTTAGAGAGAGGCCTTTGACTCAATGTGCAAATCTGAAGTACAGACAGTACAATACAATTTCTATCCCATCGCTGGAGTGCTACTCAGGAAAAGTAGGGCCCCCTCTCATTTTACAAACTAAATACACTTTGTTCTATCATGCCCCTTGCTGGATGAACCTTTTCCAGGAACTGAAAAGCCTTCCAAACCAAACACTATGAATTGGAAGATTATGGCAGGGATCCAGAAAAGATCTGGGGTGAACCATGAGCCTTCAGGCAATATGGCTGTTGAGCCTGCTGTAGTCTGCACATCCCATATATGATGGCTAGGGCTAGTGGGAGTTGCAGTTCAATAACATCTTCAGTCCATGTGTTCTGCACCTCAATTTAAGTCATAGAGGAGCAGCTGGAATATTGGGAAAGAGCTTAAGTCACCTCCAACTGGATGCCATGGAAAACTGGAATAAGATGCCCAACTTTGCTAGTGTCTCTTTATAGACTTTCATGGTAAGTATTCCTTACTGTTTTAATTTTTAAAAATTATTTCAGATTGCCTAAAATGTTTTTATTATGTGCCACCCTGAGATCTTATGATAGAGGGCGGGATGGGTGTATGGGTGGATAGAGGAATAGGCCAATCATCCCATGTCCCACTCCCAATTTTTTAAAACTCCTAGAGAAGATTCCCCACATGTTTGGCTGGGATTTTCCCAAGTTTTAGGACCCGGAGAGCTGAAAGGACCCATTTTTCCAAAAGAACAAAACAAAACAAAAGCAACTGCATGTCTCCCAAGGCTGTCTGGCTGATTCTATCCCCACTAAGGCCATTTCCGCACTACACTGTTCTAGTGCTATTATTCTACTTTCAACATCCTGAGGAATTCTGGGGCTTGTAGTTTAGTGAGGCCAAAGAGCTCTCTGGCTGAAAATTCTAAAGGCCCCTCCCTCAACTGCAAACCCCAGGATTCCACAGGATGTTGAACGTGGAATAATAGCACTAGAGCAGTGTAGTGCAGAAATGGCTAAAGCTGTTGGTAGGCTGGCAAGAGGGAATTGTTCTATATGTCTTGGTCCTGAAAAAACAGAATTGGCTTTTGGGATTGTTTTGGTTGTGTACTCTTAAAAACTGATTTCTTATATGCAGACATGCACGCATGCGCACACACACGGTTCTTAAAGAAAGTTTCATCTGTTGTTGTCTGTTGTGTATTTCTTTGAGAGCCCTGGCAGGCTATGATGTGATAAACAAAAGCTTTTACTAATGATAAATAATACATTTCAGTTTTTTACAAAAACCCTTCTGGTCCAAAGCATCCAAGGAGGATAAAACTCCTGGCAAAATTGCCCACCTAATCCCTAAAGGGCATGAGGAGATTTGTTTTTTTCTAAAATTATATTTAGCTGGGGGCCATGGGAATGCTGTGGCACAGGAGATTGAAACAGGCGGGGGGCAGCTCTGCATGTCATCAATAAGCTGTACCTCCCCCTCCAATGCTTTAAGTTCCAAACTCCAATTATTGATATGATAGCATCTTTCGGCTTTTCTATGTAAGCCCACATATAGAAAATAATACTCTTTGCTCTTTCTCAAGCAATAGTGGAACCCTTTTTACTTCTATCAGCCTTATGATAACATTCTCTGTGTTTCTCCCAGAATTTCAAAATATTACACTTTTAGCCACCAGCTGCCAGTGTTAGGCTTGATCTGTATTTCTAACACTTTTCAATATTATCGGTAGTGTAGTAGGTTCGCTTTCATTCTAGTCTATTTAATCTAAAATGTTAGAAAAGGGGAGTGGATTTTTTTGTGTTTGTTTTTCACTGAAAGTTCCTAGGCCACATTATTTGCAATTAAGATTTAAAAAGCAGCATATAGTGTTCCTCCAAAAAAAATAAATAAAAAAAATGATGAAATGCTTGAATAAACCCTGAGTGCTTTGCAGGACTTCAGTGCTTCTGCAAGCTAATTTAGATAAGCAAGATAGCCTTTACAAGAAGTCAGCCGCAAATCCAAAGACTATTTAACATGGCAACATAAATAGAATAGGATCAGGGAAAAAGCCTTTAATGTATGCTTCATTCTTTCAGTATGGCAGTTTGAAGGCTCCTAGTTCTGTTGTTTTAAGCATATTGCTAAGAACATGTTTCCGGTGGAATAGGATGGGACGAATCCAGAATTTTCCAGATCCGGATCCCTGGAAGGTTCTGGGAATTCACGAATCTCACGAATCTCAAATCTTTCTAATCCTTTTTTAAAAAAGGGTTTAAAAAGTGATTGCCTGCTCTGCACATCCCTGACGGCCGCCTCCAAAGCGCCCGCACTGGTGGTGGTAGTGGGGTTGCAGAGAAGGGGCGATGGCCCTCTTTTTACACCCCTGCCAGAGTGAGCGCAGGCCCCAGGGCTTGCAGGAATGCGGCCATCACCCACCCTACTCACCCCTGTGAGCCTGATCCCAGGCGCCCACGTGAGCTCCGGCCCAGGGGCTTGCAGGAATGCGGCCATTGCCAGCCTTACTCACCCCTGCGGGCCTGATCCTAGGCGTCTGAGCGAGCGCAGGCTCTGGTGCGCCCTGCACACTTTTCCTGCGTGGAGGGCTGGAATGTGAGGGGGGAATGGGGGGGCGCTTCCGGATTCAAAAGAGTCCATTTGCCTATGTTGCCCCAGGGATTCGGATCCACGAGTCTCAAATCCTTGCCGAGGATTTGAGGATTCGGTTGGCCCATCCCTAATATATAAACTCTTGTGAAGTGAGTGTGTATGTAAACTCAACATTAAGCTTACCTATTCAACATGCTGTCCTGTATCAAACACGTTCTCAATAGACCTTTGTTCAAATTTGTGAGTAAAGAATATAGAACAGTTCTGTTTGGAGCAATTATGTTTGGAAATGGTGAGTTAATATGTAGCCATCTTCCTTCCAGCAGGAAAAACCAGCATGGACAAGCTGTTAAAATTCTAGGCTTTCAGAGTATTACATCCTAATCAAATACTTAATTTACTCCATCAAATGCCTTTTGGAAATCTAGAGGACATGTTTCTGCTACACCTGGGAAGGATCGGTTGCTCGCCATAAGATGATTCCTGCAAGAGAGGCCATTTCATTTTGCCCAGTGCCAGACAGTAGCTTCACGTTAAACCAGATCGCCACACAAATTTTGCACAAAATGTTATGGTTTGTTTCCATACAAATGCAAGCTGCCAATCTAAACGTCTGATGTTTCCATTTGCTTGCCTGGTCAGTGATTCTCGTGGCCTTAGAACACTGTTGTCACCTTCACTGGACAGAGGTGTGGTCAAATCTTTCTTCTCCAGCGCTTTAATTTGCTTATCAGAAATCCTTCTAATCTGGTGGCCGGCTCCAAACTGAAGGTTGTTCTCTTCCTCAGATCTTGAAGAGCCATTTCTGGTCAGAAAAATGGACAACAGAGATCTAGATAGACAAAAAACTTGATCTAGTTTAGGGAGTGTGACAAAGTTCTGGGTGTTTGGCTATTTGTACTGCCAGCACAGCTTGAAAGCAGGTTGCTAGGCAACCAGAATAGCACCCCAGGAAAGCAATCCAGCCCAGCAGTGCACGGGAGGAACTTATGGCTGAGATATATAGACTTTATAACCTTATATAAACCCAAGTACCTGTGGATATTTTGGACTCCTCCAGTTAGAGCCTAGCAAGGAGCTTTAGTCAGTCAGAGAGTGTGACTCTCTTGGGAGGTTTAGTTCTCAGTGGAAGTCTAGTGAGAGGAAGAAGAGTAATTAAGCCCTAGTAGGATATGGTTACAGAATGTGACCTAGATTGGAAGTTAAGCCTTTGGTGGGAAATTAGCCAAAGTGCTGTTGTATGATAATTGCGCCGTTCATGAAAGAGCTGAAGATCTAATTGTTTCTCAGCAAGGAGTTAACTATTAATACTGTCTGAAATGTGCACTGAAGAAATGTATCAATGTTGAATTGCATATGAACTCTAACACACTACTTTATTCTTATTGCTAGCTTAATAAATGCTACAGTTTATCTTTGTAAACCCTACATACTGTATATATTGCTGTATAAATTGACCTTGAATATAAAGCCAGGAAAGCTTTTGGGGCCAAAATGATAGATTTTGATATGACACCTGGACAAGTCAAGGGACATGTGGCAAATGATGCAAAAGATGCATTTTTTTTCTTTTTTAAATTACTATATTAACAGGATGGACCACACCCTCTCAGCCCAAGAAAAACCCATGATAGGTTCACCTTAGGGTTGCCATAAGTCAGAAATGACTTGAAGGCACATAATAACAACAACAACAACAACATAATTTGAAGGCAACAGTATTAAATAACAGATTATGAAGAACAAGAAATCTGTAAGTATCATAAACTCATGCATGTGCATACATGCATACACATGCACATAGAGTCTGCCTTGACAACTATGAGACATCTGGCCTTTAGTAGTGGGTCCCAAGTGCTGTTTGCCAGATTGATTTGCAGCCCCTTAGTTGTGAAATGCCTGTGTGTTTGATTGGGTAAGCCGTCAGAGCTCTTTGTAGCGCTGCCCTTTGTATGTTGTTCTCTTGTGTTCACATTGACCATGCATGCAGCACTCCTTCCACAATGTCATTGGTACATGATAAATGGTTGCCAGGTTTGAAGAAATTTGTGATTTAGGTTAGTATCTAGAAGGTAGGTGAGCTTTATCATTTCTACCAATGTGTTCTAATGACAGAATGATATAAATTGGAATGGAGAACGTAAAAGGATATATAACAAGAACACAACTTACTCAATCTGTGGTTCTAGCAGAGAATGAAGTCTACTTTCAATGTGTTTGTAAGGCCTTTTTTCGTAACACTATTCAGAAGTGACAATATTACTTCTTTTTTCTATTGTCGTCTTTTTTTGTTATTTATGTAGTACTGTCTAGTACTGTACCCTATTTGTTGTTCTTATACTGTTCCTTGTTTTTCTGTTTGTTCTAATAATCGAATTGAAAACAATAAAAATATTTTTTAAAAAAATACAAACAACAGAACAAAAAAACAAAGTAAATACAAGTAGAATGCAGTTATAGATCATGCAGAGACCAATGGTGAAATGACACTGAGATAGCCACTACTAGAATGTGAGGGCAAGGAAGTCTGTGCTTTCAGGTTCCTCTCAGTCTTGCTTATTTTGGGTAGATGACTTACATACTACATTTCTTGTCTGAGGTCAATATGTAGAGTGAACTTCCTCAGTCTGTGTTTGTCTCCCCTATCTCCGCCTATGCCTTTTAGATTACCAGTGCAAGTGATGGAATCTATTCACCACTGGGAGATCATGAAGGAGAAGACATCTGGGGGGGTTTTCCCCCTAAGATGACTTCCTGAGCTTTCCATGATGTGCTAAAATCATGAACCAAAATTTATACACCCTATTGTGATTCAGGCAACTTTTGTTGTGATACTTATTCATAATATAACTCTAACCAGCCTTCCATGTGCAAGAATCTGCAGCCTTTTTTTGGTAAAAATGCACATTTTGCACTAATACATTTTGAACTTAATATGCATTCTTTGTACATTTTATCATATAGTACCTTTTTGTACACATTTTAACCAACAATGCACATATTTGTATGGATTTGGGTGCATGTTTTCATCCTATATAACTCCAATATACAAACCCGCACACACACAAACCCTACAGAATTCTGAGAAGTGCAAAAAATGGAACATACCTGTGGTCTGATCAGTGTATTTCTCTGAGAAGAATGAGTCAGGTCATTTCTTTTACAAATACAGACTGAACAAAATCCATGAGCATTAATATTTCACTTCCTGTGCCTCAAGGAAAATGAAGAATGGGCCTTTGGTATCCACTAGGGTTTGGTTCCAGGATCCTTCATGAGTACCAAAATTCATGGATGCACAAGTCCCGTTACGTACAATAGGGTAGTAAAGTGGCATCTCTTATATAAAATGGCAAAATCAAAATTTGCTTTTTGAAATTATATTTTTTTGGAATATTTTCAAGCCATGGTTGGCTGAATCCATGGATACAGAATCGGTGGGTATGGAGGGCTAACTGTATACATGGGGACAAAAAATAAGAAAGAACTACCATGGAAGTAAGGGGTAATAAACCCCAAACAAAGATATTGCTATCAGAGAAAGTGGTATATAAATGTTTCAAAGGTCACTGAAATATGATAAAGCATTTGAAGGGTAGAATGTGATAGGAGTTATATTGCAGGGCAATTACAGGATGCCTGAGATTGTTCTGCAAAAGTATGTTGACATCAGGTCAAGAACTTCTATCTTTTTAAAAGCCTCCAGTCTCTTTGTTGTTGGTGCCTTCAAGTCATTTCCAGCTTATGGTAAACCTAAGCTGAATTTATCATGGGATTTTCTTGGCTAGATTTCTTCAGAGAAGATTTGCCCTCACCTTCCTCTGAGAATGAGAGAACATGGCTTACCCAAGGTCAATCAGTGGGTTTCCATGACTGAGTGGGAATTTGAACCCTGTTCTCCAGAATCGTAGTCAAAGGCTCAAACAACTACACCCCTCTGGCTGTCTTAATTACCTGAGATGCACTGTTTGGTATGGCTTATAGAAGAATTAGGGTCTTTTACCAGAGAAAAGGTGGAGGGGGGAAGCTGCCATTCACAACTTTCTGGTCTTCAGTGAAGTAATGATCAAATAGAATTTGTGTTTAGAGGCAAAGAAAGCAATCATATTTTGCAACAAAGTAATGACACCAGACACACACCCCCAGGAAACCCACTGTTCCCCACAAACAGCAAAGTAACCTCTTATTTGTCCTCACGACTCTGTTCATAGCTACGCTGAGAGGCAGACAGATATACCTGTCAGGGTGCATGTACTAGGGACGTGTGAATCATCCTTAGTCTGTCCCATGCATGTCTTGACGAGATGCATAGTTTCTCATCTGTTCCACCAATTTCTGGGTGGTCTTAAAAGACCTCTTTTTTTCCTCTCTCTCATGGATAATATGTGGAGTTTTCCATATTCTTGTACATATAATTTTGACGGTGTGCCAATAAAGGATATGTGTCATGTTGAGGCAAGGTGGGGCGAGACAGATGAACAACGAAAATTACAAACCAAAGTGTAGTAAGACTTTCGCTGGCAATGTTGATAAGATTTCTTTTGCCTGTCAAATATCCAAATGCTGGCACTTTGGTAAAGGAATTCTTTATAGGGGAAAGGGAGTTCCAAGTATCAGTCAGAGCAGACAGGAGATTGTGAAGCAATAACAAAGACAGAGACTATGGTTCTTTGAAATGTGCGTTGTTGAAGCAGAAAGAGAATAAAACTTAACAGCCCAAGGAAACTGTTGGATTTGGTTTTTATTATATTTTACCATTGTACTGTTCAGAGATAGGTTGTTTCCTCTCATCTCTTTCGGGGGGGAGTAGTATTGTCACTGGGTTGGGCTCAGCCGGACTTGTATTGCACAGGAAATATGACACAACATTCTGTTCTGGATTAATGTCTGTCTGTCTGTGTAAGGGAAGAGGAAGAGAGAGAATCTACCTATCTACTTATCTAACTGTATATCTATCACCTACCTACTTACCTACCTACCTATTCTATACCCTACCTTTCACCTAGTATGGGATATTTGGCCAGGAAACATCTTATGGGAAGAAGTAAGTAAGGGTGATGTGGGAGAGGACAGAGGATGATAAGTTAACTTAGATGCATGGGAGACTTTTTGATCTCACTCAGCTGATGTAAGAATCCCTCTCTCCACACCAAGGTTTTGATTTTGCAAAAACATTTTACATAACTTCTTGGGAATGTTGAATGACTGGTAATTCTGTGATATACCTGGGGATTTCAGAAATACTCCTATATCCAACCTGATATCTACATTGCCAGAACATCAGAAATCTAGCACTAAATAGATGATTTCAGATTTCTCCTACATCCCTAGTGTCCATACTACAGATTAAGCTTTTACACTCATTTTCTGTTTCTCGAAGAGGCATTGATATGTCACACCACTCTTGTATTCCCATTTTATGTATACATGTTTAGTTGTTTGCAAGAATCTCTATATCTATATATGATGATTTCAAAAATAAACACATGGAGGATCTCTTTTACATACTATTGAATATATGTATATACAGTTTACACATATGTTCAGTATAATATATACATATATATGTGTGTGTGTGTGTGTGTGTGTGTGTGTGTGTGTGTAAATATATATATATATATATATATATATATATATATATAAACCTTCTGTGAAGAAAGTAACAACCTGTATACCCATATATGCAGACTGTACCTGCAATGAATATAAGACATGAATGCCACTTGAGAAACACGAACACATGAATACCCCTCAAGAAACATGAAAAATGTTTGATCAGCTGTGTGAGGGCTGGGGATAATAGGACTATTGGTGCAAAAGAGGGTTGTATCTTTTTTAAAAAATAAGAGATCTACCAAATTGTTGTATTGTTGCACCAAACTGCTGTACTGGTTGTTTACAGAGCCTCTTCTTAAGTCTTGTGTTAATTTAATTGCAAAATGGTAAAAACAAACAACTGACAGGGAGGAAAAAAATAGCAAATTGCCTTTGACCGTGTGTGCAGATGCTCAGGCATTCAGATTAAATGAGAATTGCAATTAACAAGAGTGGATGTGATAACAGACAGTGCAATTTGAAGTGCCTCTCAAAATCCTTTGTGTCTGTGTATGTGTGTGTCTGTATTTGTGTGTGGGTAAGAAGCTCTTTAAATCCTAGTGGGTTGTTAATGAGATACACAGAGGGTGGGGAGGGAGAACTTTCTCGCTTATTCTGCAAAGTTTTAAATCTTGGAAGCTTTTCTGAGTAAAGCACAGGAAGCCTAGCCATTCTCTGTTGAAAATCCTAGATTGCAAATCAATTAGTTGCATACCAGGGGATTTAGCACATCCCCCAGTTTCGATGCCTGACTCAACTAATTCAGATGAGGTCAGCTTTTAGGGACCTGTGAGGTGTCTAGGTAAACTGTGGATAATATTCACCAGCTGGTATAAATACCCTCAAGGCACCAGATCTCCTCTGATCTTGGAAGCTAAGCAGGGTCAACCCTGGTTAGTACTTAGAAGGGAGACTGCCAAAGAACATCAGGTGCGGTAGGCTATATTTCAGAGGAAGGAACTGGCAAAAACACTTCTGAGTATTCCTTAACATTAAAAAAAAACCTATGAAATTCATGGTGTCTCCATAGAATCATAGAAATGTAGAGTTGGAAGAGACCACAGGGGCCATCCAGTCCAACCCCCTGCCATGCAGGAACATCCTCAAAGCACTCCCGACAGATGGCCATCCAGCCTCTGCTTAAAAACCTCCAAGGAAGGAGACTCCACTACACTCCGAGGCAGCATATTCCACTGCCGGACAGCCCTGACTGTCAGGAAGTTCTTCCTCAGGTTCAGGTGGAATCTCCTTTCCTGTAGCTTGAATCCATTGCTCCTTGTCCTGGTCTCTGGAGCAGCAGAAAACAAGCCCACTCCCTCCTCTACATGGCATCCCTTCAAATATTTAAATATGGCTATCATGTCCCCTCTTAACCTTCTTTTCTGCAGACTAAGTCCGTAAGTCCAGAGTGGCCATTTCTGCACTATACTGTTATTGTGCTATTATTCCACTTCCAAAATCCTGTGGAATTCTGGGGTTTGTAGTCTACTGAGACCAGCGATGCCCCTCCCTAAACTGCAAACCCCAGGATTCCATAGGATGTTGAAAGTGGAATAATAGCACTGTAACAGTGTAGTATGGAAATAGCCAATGACTTGAAGGTACACATATACACACATACATTCACCTGTTACCTTTATCAGGGCTCTTATGTGCAGTGATAGGGCTGTAAATCTTGTGGTTTTTCTCCCCGATCTGTTAGAATACAAATGTTTCTGACAAATTCAAGAGCATAATTTGTACTTCAAGACTTTGTTCTGGAACATTTGCTTGCTCAAAAATACCCGTCTGTTTTTTTCTGTGATGAAAATGTGTTTTGGGGGCAACATTTTATGCAGTGATCTGGGCATTTGGCACAAAATATATTGTCCACTATGCAAAAATATTGCTTTCTCTGCAAAAAAAAAAAAAAAAAAAATTCTATCCAGGAATCAGTGCGTTAGGCACATTTGTGAAAATGATATAATTTAATGCAATTTGCATAAATACAAGAAGCAAACCTGGAACTGTCTGGAAGTCCAATTCTGGTTTCATCAGAGGACTAAAGAGGTGTGGAGGTGAGGATTCTTGCAACTCCAAAGGACAGTAAAGAACAGGAAATTTTCTTTTTCATAGCATAGGGTGTGTTGGAGCACCCAGCAGGGTCCCAGGGTACATAAATGACCTGGGAGGTACCTGCACCCCAGAGGGAATATTTGTCAACCCCTGACACAAGCCTTCCAAGAACAGTACTACTTATGACCATGTTTGGCTGAAGCCTGGGCTGGAGTGTTTTTCAATCATTCCCTGTCTCATGCATCTATTCTTATGCATGCAAAGAGGAAACACATGATAAGATGCCTGCTCTAATGTGTTCTGTTCGATTTCTCCGTTGCTACTAAAAACATCTTCTAGAAGCACTCAGAAAAATCAGAATACACAAGGGGGAAATTGCTGGAGAAGATTTCACTCTATTACTTTGCCTTCATCACAACATGACACACCTTTGATAACAGACAAATTGGTAAGAGAATTGAATACAGAAATATCCCCCCTGTGGCTCAGCAAAAGGTTTTTACAAAACTCCACAATAAAAATTGTAGAACCGACACCACCGGGATTCATTATCAAACTTGTCAGTCCCGTGGTGCCCAAAGTGGCCCAGGCAGCTACAACCTTTGGTTATTAAGAAAGGACTTTAGGTTAAAAGTTTCCCCTATGTGTTTTGTTGTTTCTCTCACCTAGGGTTCAACTTACTTTGACAAGTACAAGGACACAGTACCCGTGTAATGCAAACTCATATTTAAGCTTTGTCATTTTGTATTTGCATAGCTTCATAGTATGAAGAATAATAGACAACAATATGTTGGTAAAGAGAGACACACATTGCTAAAGAGAAATAGATATTATGGTAACGAACAGTCACCTTTGAAAGTTGAGTTGAAGCCTGACGTCACCCAACTGCAGATTTCAAGCAGGTACTGCAGAGGTTGTCAAGAAAAGGTTGGACCAAACCTGTAGAAAAATACTTTGTGATGTGGGTCGTTAAGCGTACCCGTGGAGAGCCATGTGACTTTAGCTGAGTCATGCTGATGAGCAACCAGGGGAGAAGGTTGCATCAGGTGTGGGGAGAATGCAAAGGCTGGCAGGATTGCATCAGCTAGTGTGAGTATAAATGTAGCTGAGAGCTAGCCAGCAAGTTGCACACGGTGCCTGACGTAGGCTCTGTCAGAGGGATGCTCGAATGCCTTCTGGAGATTCTTGTAAATATGTACACATTGTAACTCTTTTTCCGATTGCATGGCGCGCGTGAGCGTCAGCTCGGATTGAAGCTGCACAATTGTGCAGCTCCGAACTGTCACCCGCTGGACTCCAGCTGCTTTTTTTGACATCAAAAGCAGCTAGACACACCCCCCCGGTAAGGGGGGTGCGGAAGAGGCTCGAAGGGGACCCCAGAATTGGTGAGTGGCTCTCCCCGAAGGGAGTTTGCCCGAAGGGGGAAGAGTGGAGTCACCAAGGGATCGCAGGACCACGACGGAGCCAGCGAGATCGCCGTGAGAGCGGCACAAGCGCCGCCACTGATTTTTAAAAGAAGAAGCCTTTAAGATTACAGTAAGCATCTGATCTAAAGATTTATTTCAAATATGTCACACCTGGTTTTGACTTGCAACGTGAGCAGAAACAGAGGAACGAACGAAGGGACCCAGACGCGAAGTGAGTTTCTCTTAAAGGGGCGGCTGCCTATTTTTGAAGTGACTGCCAAAAGCCTTTTCTGCTTGTTTAACAACGACCGTGAACTGGACTGGACTGATTAAGGAACAGGTAGATCTAAGACTTTAAAAATTTTCCCTTGCTTTGAAATCATTTTTGAAGGATAAAGGTTTGGAAGAGAATTGTATTTGAATACTGGAACCCTGATTCTGGATTATGGTTTTTTCCTGGGATAGATTTACTGGAACATTGAATTTCTTTTTTTTTTTCTCTCTCTATTTTTTATTTTTGGACTGTGGTGACTAAAGAATAAGATTGTTTGGACTTTTTAAGGAACTTTTTTGCTGTGGAATTATTCTTGAGGGCAAGGACTCGGAAGAGAGCAGAAGAGAACTTATTTGGGACTATAGTTCTCTGTTTATGGTCTTTATTAGACTGTGGGGGGTTGTTTTCTCTGCTTTTTCTCTGCAACTTTTGAGATCTGCTTTTTTAACGTGGACTTGATTTGGATATATTTCTAGATTTTTAGATATATTTCTGGATTTCTAGCTTGGACCTGATTTGGATACATTTCTGGACTTTTATTTCAAACTTGATTTGGAAATATCTTGGATTGCATAGGTTTTGAGAACTCCGGCAAGTTGATTTTTAAGAACCTGGAATTTTGATACTTGAGGGTTATGAACATTGGGAAGTGCATTTCTAGTTCCTGGTTCCTGAGAACTGTTTTTCTGCTGTGATTGTTGAGACTAGAGAACCTGTGCTGGAAGGACACTGTAAGCTGAACATCCTCACTCCCACAAGATGGAATGGCTTGGAATGTAAACGATGGCTGAGATACTGAAAGATCTTCAAGCAGCCTAGTGAAACGGAAGTACAGTGAGCCACAGTTGGGAGGGGGGAGTGGGAAGTGGGCCTAGGCACAGGGGTTTGGAATAAAGGAAGTGGATTAATCTTCTGCAAAAGTAACGTGTATATAGTCTATCTCTAAGCATTTATATAGCTACATTAGTGTTTTTTACATACCAGTTTATATTGATTTTAATTATATGTATTGATTTCAATAACTATTATTCAGAGAGACTTTATAGTACTAAGTATTACTATTCTTAAGCATTATTAAGGATATTTGTATAGCTTGCATATTGTCATTTATACAAGTATTTTAATAACAATACACTGATACAATTTGTTGAATGTGATATAAGACATAAGCATTTATAGAACTCATTTGATAAGGGATAGACAAATCAGGGAATAAGATATTGTTAACAGAATGGAATCCAGGTCAAAAAGAGGAGCAGCTGCAGCAGTGACAACAATTCAAACTGCCAGACGAACATCAACTGATATACCACACAAACCAGACTTTATGTCGCAAATGATGGAAGAAATAAAAAGTATCAGAGAAGATATCAGAACAGATTTAAAAGAGACAAGAAAGGAAATGAGAACTGATATGAAGCATGAAATGGATAAGTGGGGAAAAAAACTAGAAAACTTGACTAAAGAAGTAATTACATTGAAAAAAGACAATAAAGAGCTAAAACAACAAGTCAAACAACTGGAAGCAGTGACCACAGAACTGAATGATAAATATCAAGTGGAAGAAATCCAAATTACTGCACAGGAATTAAGATATCGTGAAAGATGCCTCCACTATAGGGGAGTCCCTGAGGGAACTGGGGAGGACTTATACGCGAAGGTGCTACCAGCATTGGCAGAATTTATTGACACTGAAGAGGAGAAATTGGAAATGTATATAGACAGAATGTTCAGAGTAACCTCCAGAGTGGCCAGAGAGAGGAAACTCCCAAGAGATATAATCATAACATTTACCAGGATGGTAATTAGAGACAAAATACTGCAAAGAAGCTACGATGGACAGTTGAAGATTGAAGATAAAGATGTGAGAATATTTAAAGATATACCGTTTCAGACCTTAAAGAAGAGACAAGAATATAAGCCATTGGCGAATCTCCTGGTAAAGTATCAGATTAATTATCGATGGGAGAAAATCGAGGGCATCTCTTTCACGTATAAACAACAGAGATATAGAATTAATTCAACGCATAAGGCGAAGGAAATGATGGAAAGATTGAAGAAAGACTTTCAGAAGATGAGTTCGGAGGAAGGGAAAGAAGAGGAACAACCTCCAGGAGAAGAAGAGGAGAAATCACAAGAAGAAGACGATGAGGATGAAGCACAACAAGAAGAAGAAATTCAGCAGGAAGAAGGTGAATTAACAGGAGATCAAATAAAAGATTAAGTCAATATTAAAACTATAACATTATTAACAAAAGGGACAAAATGGACAAACGGGATTTTAGAATACATTCTTGGAACATTAAAGAATTTAACTCTGAATATAAAAGAAGATAAATATTTCACTATCTGGAAAAAGAAAATTTGGATGTAATTTGCTTACAAGAAGCTCGAATTAGGACTCAAGATTTGAGATACCTTCGTAACCAGAAATTAGGTAGCTGCTACGCAGCAACGATTGACAAAAAGAAGCGGGGAGTGATAATATATGTGAATGCAAGGTATGGAGCTCATCAGGTCTTCCAGGACAGCAGTGGTCGATACCTAGGCATAGAAGTTACAACTAGACAAGATAAGATATTGATAGTCGGAATCTACGCTCCCTACGGGGCGAAGGGTGAATTTTTTCCTAAAGTACACGGGGAGATACAGAAATATATGAGTGACACTGGCAATTTGAACATTGCTGTACTGGGGGACTTTAATGGAGTTGTTAATCCAAAATTAGATAGATCGGTACAGAAATTGATCCCCTGAAACAATGGAAAATTACCTAAGAGCTTCTTTAACATGATGGATGATTTGAACCTCTTCAATGTATGGAGATATAAAAATGGACAATTAGAAGGAGACACTTTTTTTTCGGACAGACATAAATCAATGTCCAGAAATGATACGATGCTGGTATCTAAGGCATTATTGTTGAAGGCTACAGATATAGATATTTTTCCAAATTTATGTTCAGATCACAACCCATTGCTTCTTAAGATGAAGATTAAGGAAAGGGAAAGGACATGGAGATTAAATGATGAGATCTTTAATAAAGAGAAATACATAAATGAATCGAAGAAGGAGTTGATATTTCAGTGAAAACATGACATCGAATTTGACAATGAGGACTATTTGGGATACAAGTAAAGCAGTGATGTGAGGCAACTGTATCAGATGGTCTGCAGAAACTGGGAAAGAAAGGAGAAACGCTGAGCAGCAAATATTGGACAAAATGAAAGAAGTTGAGAAACGGATGAGGAAATATCCTTTTGATAAGAAAAACAGACTACAGATGAAAGTTTGCCAAGCTGAACTGAATCAACTTAACTTGAAAGAAATAGAACAACAAGTACAGAGAACAAGACATAATTATTTTGAGCAAGCAAATAAACCCTCAAAGCTTCTCTCCAATCTGCTGCGGAGAAGATGGACTAAGAATATTATATCAGAGATAAAGACTGGAGAAGAACTAAACATGAAGGAATAAAGCAGGCATTTTATAAGTATTATGAGAAATTGATAAGCAAGATTTCGAAAGTGAAAAAACAACAGGAACTGGAAGAATACTTGGATAGAACAAATAAATTAAGATTTACTGAAGATCACAGATTGATCCTGAATAAATCGGTTTCTATGATGGAAGTAATGGAAGCTATTAAGAACCTTAAGAATGATAAAGCTCCGGGTACAGATGGATTTACGACAAGATATTACAAGACTTTACAACATGAGATTTCAATTCCATTGCAAAGTACTATAAATGAGATTATAAAAGAAGGAGTACCGGACACCTGGAGAGAGGCAAATGTGGTGCTAATTCCTAAAGAAGGCAGAGACTTAACCGATGTCAAAAATTATAGACCAATCTCACTTTTGAATATAGACTATAAGATTTTTGCTTCAATCCTTGCAACGAGACTTAAAAAGATTTTGGCTGAGCTTATTCATGAAGATCAGAATGGTTGAAGATCCTAAGAGAAGCATACAAAAGCTTATTGGAATAATACAAGAATATGGAGAATTTTCAGGATTCAAGGTAAATAAAGAAAAAACAGCTTTGTTAATGAAAAACATGACAGACAAGGAGGAGAACGAATTAGCACTTGCAACTGGATTTAATAAAGTACAAAAAGCTAAATATCTAGGTGTCTCGATAGCAAAAAGGAATAATGAGCTGTTTCAAAATAACTATGAGAAAAAATGGAAAGAGATAATTAAAGACTTGGAAAGGTGGACTTCCATGAAATTGTTTGTGTTGGGGAGAATAGCGACTATTAAAATGAATGTTCTGCCAAAGATGAATTTTTTGTTTCAGAACCTCCCCATAATAACAAACAGTAAACCTTTTAAACAGTGGAAAAAAGACTTGACCAAATTTATATGGCAAGCGAAAAAACCAAGAATTAAATGGAATATTATGACAGATCAAATACTACGGGGAGGAATGGGAGTACCGGATTTTCAATTATATTACGAAGCTGCGGCATTCATATGGCTAAAAGACTGGATTGACTTACAAGATACAAGAATGCTTGCACTGGAGGGAGCAGACCTGAGGATGGGATGGCATGCCTATATGTTTTATGATAAAGCAAAAATTGACAAAGATTTTTCGCATCACTATATCAGAAAATCGCTTCTGAAGATATGGGATAAATATAAGAGTAAAAACATAAGGCAGCTACCCATGTGGGTATCCCCTCAAGAAGCTTTCTTTGGAAGATGGAAGGCAACAGAGAAATGGTTGAGATATGAGGATACATTAGAGAAAACAATGACAAATGCATATAAGATCAAATCAAGAGAAAAATTGGAACAGGAAGGACTGCCATTAAGTTGGTTTCCGTACAGGCAGCTAAATGAGAGATTCCAGATGGACTTGAAAACCTATGGAATAGAATCCAAAGAAAGGACAGGAGTGATTAAATGGATCTTTGACAATCCACCGCATCTGTTAGCCCATATATATCAAGAAATATTAACACAGGAGAGACAGGAGGAGACTGTGAAATCTGCAATGATTTTGTGGGCGCAGAATATTGGGCATTCAATTCAATTAGATGAAGGGGAACAGAGCTGGAAAAGGACACAAAAATTTACAACAGCTCAGAATCTCAAAGAGAACTATTTTAAAATGTTTCATAGATGGTACATGACACCAGAAAAGGTAAAAAAGATTTACAATACAGGTACGGGAATGTGTTGGAAATGTCAGAAAGAGGTGGGAACAATATTTCATATGTGGTGGTCATGTCCCAAGGCAAAGAAATATTGGAGTGAAATACATAAAAAGATGTGTGAAATATTGAAGGTTCAATTTGTAAAAAAAACCCTGAATTTTATTTGTTAAACATGACAAATGTTCTTGAGAATACTAATATTAAGAGGCATTGGAGATTAATATTGTACATGATAACGACAGCGCGAACTCAATACGCCAAATTGTGGAAGTCTCAGCAAATATCCACAATCGAACAATGGTGGGGGCCATTTATTGAGAATAGAAATGCGGATATTGTTTCACAAAGATTAAAGGGGAAATCGGACGATCAGATAAAAGCAGAATGGCAAATTGTAATGGGTAATTGCTGGGAACTGCCAAGTGAAAATGTCTGAATTATGGTTGAAATTAAAGGGGAATAACTGTAACATAACAGGAGTTGATGAGAGAAAAGCAAGATCAAACACGTAAGATGAACATGGAATTGTGAGGCATAATTTTTTATATGTGAGTAGATATCTAGAAAATGAAAACTAGATCAGAGTGGAAGAACAAAAACATTACATGTAAAAGTACAATTTGAGATGATGTTTTTTTTATTTGTGAAACTTAATAAAATTATTTAAAAAAATATGTACACATTGTAACTCAAGAATAAATTGCCTCCTTGATCGAAGAAGACAATTGGCGTGGGTGAGTTTTTCCTGACTACAGTGCATTGCTGCTAAGGTATTCTCTGCTGCTGGGCATGCTTCCAAAGCTGTGGGAGCCATCTCTGCTATATTTTGGGCGTGACAGAGGTTCCATGCTGCAAAATTCCTGTAGGAATGTTGGAGCAAGTGGAAAGGTTTTATACATTCTGCGGTGGGGAAACTTCTTGTAGTGGGCCGATCTCATATCTCTGTTGGTAGTATAATTACAGTCAGAAGGGCCCAAAGACTATTGAGTCAACTTTTTTCCCTGAAGGACCTCCCCATGTTTCTACTTTCATTCTGAGTGCACCCTTTCCCCATGCTTCTGCTTCCTTTCAGAGGCCCTTTCCGCACCTTACCTTTTTCCGGCGCTGGGGTGTGGGGATCGTGCGAGCAACCTCCAGCGAGAGGCTCTCATGTCTCTGCTGCTTCAGCTCTGCACAAGCTGCCTGATCACGTGAGAGCCCTGTTTCTTCCTTCCGGAGTGCAGCCTGGGAGTTTCCCAGGCTGCGCTGGGGCAGGAAGCGTGACCGGTGCAGCACTGGAGACTCCGCACGCCAGGTAAGTGTGTGCAGAGCCCGGGAGCAATGTACGATTTTGCACCATTTTCAGCTTCCAGCTGAAAATGAAAACGTGCACAATTGGCACCTGCCGGCCCCTGGAGCGTTGCACAATTGTGTGTCATGCAGATTGCTCTTCACAATCGTGCGAAGCTCCAGGCTCCCTTTCACATGGCAAATGTCATGCGGAAAGCGCCTGAATGAAACTCTTTCACACAATTCCACTTTCTCATGCTTTTTTTTTTCTTTTCTGAATGAAGATCTGCTGGAGGGCTGCTCCAGCTGGCAGAATAAAAAACTAGATTCAACCCATGGTTAGAATTTCCCTAAGTGTATCTGCATTCAAACAAGGAAGGCAATCTTGCTTTAACAAAGCCCATTTTCGCCCTACACTGTTATAGTGCCGTTATTTCACTTTCAACCTCCTGTGGAATTCTGGGATTTGTAGTTGACTGAGGCCAAAGAGCTCTCTGGCTGAGAATTCCAAATGCCCCTCCCTAAACTGCAAACCCCAGGATTCCATAGTATGTGGAAAGTGGAATAATAGCATTATAACAGTGTAGTGCAGAAATGGCCAAGGCTCCCTCTTATTCTGAGAAGTGGGTAAGACATTTATATCTGGTGATCCTTGTAAGAATCTGTGTAGTATTGATCTTTCCCAATCTTAAAAACAAGGGGAGAGTCAACCACCTGATGAATTTCACCTTACCCCTAAACCAACAGTGGAAGTCCTGTAGCTCTCCAGATATTTTGGACTGCATTTCCCAGATTTGATCACCACTGCCTACGTAGGGTAGAGCTCCTGGAAGCTGCCCTTCAGCAACATCTGGAGGGCTTCAGGATTCTCATCCCTGTCCTAAACTCACAAGTCATAGGCTCACTCTCAAACAAGCCATAAGCAAGTGGTCCTGTAGGACTGTTTGTGAGAAAGATGACAGTAATATTGTTAATAGAAGTGGTGAAAGACTTACTATTATTATGTAAATGTAACACTATGGACTTTCTGCACCCTACGTTTTAATGAAGATGTCCAGTGGGTATCCCGACAGGGGCTCTGCCAGGAGGCGAGCACGATAGGAGTGTTCCCCTCCGCATCCGCTGGCTCCCTACAGAAGGGAGCGTGATGGCCACACCTCTTCTTTCCACAGCGCAGCTGGGTGCTTTCCCAGGCTGCACTGGGGCAGGAAATGAGCCATTGCACCCCTGAGAATTCTGCAGGAGAGGTAAGTCCAATATGGTGGTGCGATCATGGGTCATTGACAGGAAAAACCCATCAATGATTTAATCCATAATTGTGCTGCCTGGGGACAGAAGAAGGATAGGACCACGACAATGTCACACAGAAGTGTTGTCACGGTTCTGTTGTTCTCCCATCCCCATTGTGGAATGGGAGGGTGCTGCAGAAAGGGCCTTACACTTAACTTAGGATGGGCATGGAAGATAATAGAAGGTGAGATTTGAAACAGAACTGAATAGAAATTAATTTGCTTCCTTGCATTCACAGATGTCCTAGGATCTATCAGCTGTGTAACAATAACAGTATTTGACTTCCAATAAGGCTTGATGCTTGGAATGCCATATTTGATATGGTAATGTCTAAGAAGTTAACCAACAGAGAAGGTAGTTATTATTTAGCAGACTCTTGAAATCCAACAGTTTTTGGTATGTGACATGAGCATTGGAAAAGATCTGCCTCTTGTAGAAGCAGTCCTCTGGATAGTGCCTAGTAATTGGGCTAACTACATCAGTTCAGTGAAAATAATATTGCGATTAAGCTTCTAGAAGTCTAGTGCACTCAAGGGCACACTTGACTGAAGCCTTATCCATGCATATGGGTGATAACACAGGTCTCCAATCACAGAAAACCTTCTGATATCCTTAAAATCCCCCTTGTAGACTTTTCCATCTGCACAGACTAGCTCTGGTATAGGTACTTCAGCATTTCCTGTACTATTAAGGGAATTGACTGGCTCCTTAGACAAATTGAAGCTATAATAATTGCAGTAAATATTTGTTGGAATTGAATAAATGTTATATTCAAGAATTTAAAAGAGGGTGGACAAAGGAAATAAAATTAGGGATTAGGATTATTAAATTCCATTTTAGCACAGTTATCTAACATATTAGAATTAAAAATTAAAATCATATTGTGTATCCCTTGCAGTATAATAAGTGGAAAGAGGTCTGGCCTCTATATTTACTATCTCTACAAAACACAAATCGATTCAGCAAAAACTGTCTGCTCCATATTAGTCACCATAGTGCCTTTTTAGGAAGAAGCTGGTAAATTCTGGCCAAATGTTGGAAATGTAACATTAAGATAATGCCTTTTAGAGGCATATGATGTGGTCCTACCCAATGGTGGCTTCCTTTTTGTTGTTGTATATGAATTTTGTTTCAGAAATATCTTTCACATTCTTCCATGCTCATGCACTGCTAAATTATATTCTTGTGATATGGAATCTGAATATATATGTAATACGGAATCTGAGAGTCAGCATGGTGTAGTGGTTTGAGCATTAGGCTATGACCCTGGAGACCAGGGGGTGATTCCCTGCTCAGCCATGGAAATCCACTGGGTAACCTTGGGTGCATCACACATTCTCAGCCCCTAGAAAACCCCATGATAGGTTCACCTTAGGGTTGCCATAAGTCAGAAATGACTTGAAGGTACACAACAAGAACAATGTGGAGTCTAATAGAAGTACTGCACAAATGGATTCCAAAAGTCCCTGTAGCTACAAAGAGACGTAGGCTACAATTCCATATGGGAGTCTACATTGCATAGCGTTACACATATTTAGCTACTTAGCAGAGGCACTACAGAACCTTCCTAGTGAATTGTGAAGCGATGTATGAGGGCACTGGCAACTGTGTGTCCAACGCACATTGGATTCTGTCAATGTACATCAGCACACCATGTTCTGATGCACATTGGGAGTGCCCAGTGCATATCAGTGTTCAGTGCCCATTGCTGCTGATGTGCAGCAGTCACTTTGCTGGCTATCCAATGTAGTGATGTCACGGGATCCCCTTTCTGAATGCAGACACTGCAAAACTGATTAATTCTATTCCCCACAGACATGAGCCCACTTGCATAGACATATGTCCCATACTGAATTCCAGCCTTATAATTCCCACGTAAAGAGATAAACCTTCCCTATCACTCAGTGCTCTGAAGACCTCACTCCTCCATCTACATTTAAATGTATATCCTGTAGTTCTTTCCGTGCTGATGTTTTTCTGGAGTAATTATATTAAAGGATAACTTAATTTCTGATTGTTCAGTCCTCATGAAAATAATTAGAAAATGGCTTTGTCTTTTCTTTTCCTTTCTTCTTCTCACCACTTCTTTCTCTTTTTCTTATTTGAATTTCATAATAAAGTTATATGTATGAAAGCATTCTTTATTTGGGGAGCTAGCATGGTGTAGTGGTTTGAGCATTGGGCTATGATCCTGGAGACCAGGGGGTGATTCCCTGCTCAGCCATAGAAATCCACTGGGTGACTTTGGGCACATCACACACATTCAGCCCCAGACAACCCTGTGATAGGTTTGCCTTCGGGTTGCCATAAGTCAGAAATGACTTGAAAGTACACAACAACAACAACTCTCTATTTAGATGAATCTAAACCAGTGGAATGTGTCAGGGGATCAGGTTGCACATAGAAAAGTAGGATTTCAGAGGAGGCATGTGTGTGTGTGTGTGTGTGTGTGTGTGTTTGGAAAATGGGAAAAGCAATTAATGCTTTCTTGGTATGCAGCTGATTGGGTTCAACTATGATATACAATAATGTGCCTATTATGGTTCCCTCCTCCGGAGAGAAGTGATTCTTGGGGTGCCACAGGGTTCTGTCCTGGGCCCAGTGCTGTTCAATATCTTCATCAATCACTTGGATGAAGGAGTAGAGGGCATGCTGATCAAATTTGCAGATGACACCAAATTGGGTGGGGTTGCTAATACGCCAGAGGACAGGATCAAAATTCAAAATGACCTTGACAGATTGGAAAGCTGGGCCAAAGCTAACAAAATGAATTTCAATAGAGAAAAATGTAAGGTCCTGCACTTAGGCAGAAAAAATGGAATGTACAAATATAGGATAGGAGACACGTGGCTGGATACCAGTACATGTGAAAGGGATCTAGTTGTCTTTGTAGTCCACAAGCTGAACATGAGTCAGCAGTGTGATGTGGCAGCCAAGAAAGCCAACATGATTCTTGGTTGCATCAATAGGAGTATGGTGTCTAGATCAAGGGAGGTAATGTTATCACTCTATTGTGCCTTGGTTACACCTCATCTGGAGTACTGTGTCCCGTTCTGAGCACCTCATTTCAAGAAGGTAGACAAGCTGGAAAGTGTCCAGAGGAGGGCGACCAAAATGATGAAGGGTTTGGAAGCCATGCTTAGGGAGCTGAGGATGTTTAGTCTGCAGAAGAAAAGGTTAAGAGGGGACATGATAGCCCTCTTTAAATATCTGAAGGGATGTCATGTCAAAGAGAGAGAGGGCTTGTTTTCTTCTGCTCTAGAGACTAGGACAAGGAGCAATGGATTCAAGCTGCAGGAAAGGAGATTCCACCTCAACCTCAGGAAGAACTTCCTGACGGTCAGAGCTGTCCAGCAGTGGAATATGCTGCTGCCTCAATGTAGTGTGGTGGAATCTCCTTCTTTGGAGGTTTTTAAGCAGATGCTGGACGGCCATCTGTTGGGAGTGCTTTGATGGATGTTCCTGCATGGCAGGGGGTTGGATTGGATGGCCCCCGGGGTCTCTTCAACTCTATGATTCTATGATTCTATCCTTATCTTTGAATTACACTTTAGTGCAGAGTAGGTTATATGTGGACGGTGGCACTGTGCATTTTCCTTATAGTTCTCCTGAGCATGCCACAGCACTAACAACCCCTTTTCCCAAAAGTGTTTCATATTTACAAATGGTTTGTTTTGTTTTACTGGGGATATTTCAAATTTCAAATGGAATTATTTGGAGAGGTAGTTTGGTAAGGAGCTAAGATGTCTATCCTTACGAAAAGCAGAGTTTGGAATTAAGTAGTTAAACAACTAAATTATTAATTTGTTTGATTTTTGTGTGTGTGTGTGTGTGCTTTTGTCCATTAATCACTAGAGTCTCCAATTAACGCTGAAGTTAAAAATATGCTTTAGTGAATTGGGTCATTAGAATTCATTAGGGTATGTGCTTCTTCCTCTGTCAATTTCAGAAAAACAGGGAGGCTTGCTGCACGAATCAGAACAGAAAAATAAACAGCAATTGAAGAATAGAGAAGAAGGAAAAAGTGAATCTTGGAATGGAATGGAATGGGGATGGGAAGAAGGAAGTGATTTGTTTGCAGGCTAGTTCCTTCAAGAAGACAGGGCCCTTTCAGAACATCCAGAATTTTTTAGCCCTATGTCACAGCTACCCTCCATGAGCCTGTAGGGAAGGAAAATGTTTCGAGTCTTTCTGAGGGATTAGGTTGCATTGTGACTCTTTTCAGTACTTCTCTTCCTTGACTGATTATATTCTGGACTGGTTTTTATTGTATTACATACATTCTTGTATAACAATATTTTGGGTGAGCTGCATTGAATCCCTTTGTAATCTTATATTTTGCTTACAGTATACTGTTCTATGCACTTTGATGATAAATTAGCTCCTTTTTTCTCCTCCACCCACCCATCTCCTTCTCCCTTAGCTTCTCCTTCATTCTCTTCTCCCATTCTGCTTTAATCTCTCCCCCTCCTCCCCCCCCCCGGGTGCAGAGAATAGTGGGCTTATTAGATACCTCATTCAAAAGAAGCTTCACAGATTGAATATCTCACCTCTGGCTCCTGCTTGCAATACCTGAGATTTACCACCAATCATCAGACCACTCTCCTGGCTTGGGAATAGGGAGGCAGAAGGGTACAGTGATTTCATTGTTGGGCATATGTTTTCAGAAATGTTCTGATTAAGGATCCTCCACCTTTGATTCACTGACTGATCTGTGATATTCATCTGTTGCTTTCTAGTGAATCAGTACCCTCAGACTGAAATACCCCATTCCGCATTAACCTTTAATGAACAAGGCATTTGAAGAGTGAGTGAAGTGTATGGGCCTTTCGGCACTACACTGTTGTAGTGCTATCATTCCACTTTCAACACCCCTGTGGAATCCTGGGTTTGCAGTTGAGGGAGGGGCATTTAGAATTCTCAGACCCTTTACGCACCTTACCTTTTCTCAGCGCTGGTGTGCGGGGCTCGTGCGAGCAGCCTCCAGAAAGAAGCTCTCACGTCCGAGGTCCTTCGGCTCCGCACGAGCTTCCTGCTCGCGTGACAGCCCCGCCTCTTCCCAGGACCTTCCCAGGCTGCACTGGACAAGAAGCACGACTGGCCTGGTTCCCGAGGCTCCGCAAGCAAGGTAAGTGCACGTGGGGCCCCGGAGTGATGCACGACCGAGCACCATTTTCTGCGTCAAGCCGAAAATGAAAAAATGTGTGAGCGGTGCCTGCCAGGCCCTGGAGCATCACGCAAATGTGAGTGCGTCGTGTGGACCGCTCCTCACACGTGTGTGACACTCGAGGGGCCCTTTCGCATCGAAAATGCCACGCGAAAAGGGCCTCAGACAGAGAACACTTTGGCCTCAGTAAACTGCAAACCCCAGAATTCCACAGGATGGTGGAATAATAGCACTATGACAGTGTAATGCAGAAAGGCCCCAAGTGTTAGTGCTGGTGGAAAGAAAAGAGATATGCAGATAAATAACCAGCTTAATTGAAGAAGTTGCAAGATGTGGCCCCATGCTTTAGGACAGTGGTGTTCAACCTGACAATTATCAGATGTGTTGAATTCCTGCCATTCACTGATGAGAATTATTTTATGGGCTTGTAGTCCACGAAGAGGGGGGAAAAGAACAGGTTGGATAAAGGCAATTTTTGAAGGACAAAAAGAGCCTTCTTGAAGAAACCAATAACAAAATGTGAACCTCAGGTCAACAGTAGAGTTATCCTCCTTCATTCCAAATTAGTGGGTTCACGGAGGGGGGGGGGTATAAAAAGAACAGCAAATTGAAATTAAGTATTTTGACATCTTAGCAAACCAAAATATATATTTCTTTCATTTGGGACTACCACTGAGTTATCCTAAATTAAATTTTCAAAGGGATACATTTCCAGATACTGCGTACCTCATGGTTGACAGGGACACTATGTAATTAGCTATTTATATGCAAGGAATACAAGAGATAATTAGAAACGTGGATTACAGGAAAAGGCAGTCACGCTGACAGAGGGCAAAAGAAGCCAACATATTAAGTCAAATTTGTCTATACGCTCATATGGTTTATCATATGTCATTTGCCTTGTATTACATTAATACTTCATTTAATATGGTGCTAACGCACGAGATTGTAATCTGCTAATTTATAAATTAAACATGTATCCTTCTAAATACAGCAGCTATTGGCCTGGCAAATCAGTTAAGCCTCCTGGAAAATGTTAAATTAAGTTACTTATGCTCTCAGGCTCTTGGGAGATGGTCTGTGCATTTGTAATTACAGCTACTGGTTCTGTTCAAGTAGCCTGAGTTTATATTCCGTGTTATAGTCTGACATGGCTGCTCTGGAAACTTGGAATTTTTGGTTGAGCAAGCATTTCAACCCGGCAGAGCCCCTCTGATGAAATGACCTCAGAGACAATGCTCCAAAGAAAGAAAAGAAAAGCATTTGAATTTATAGCTCTCTGGTCAACTAGTCAAGATCATTACTCTTTGAGCAGATCCACACTATGCAGTTAGAGCAGGGTGACTGCATCTGAACTGCTGTGGGTCCTTCCCATTGCCTCTTGGGATCTGTAGTTTGATGAATTGCTTAGAATGCTCTGCTAGATTGCTCTAGGCCAGTCCTCTGAACTACAGCACTGCTAGAACTCATTGTTCTGATCAGAAGGAAGGATACTATCCCACTCTGAGCTCATTAGAAGAAGGATTGGGTACAAATGGCATAACCACAATCAAAAATATACTAACCTATTTTGCATGGCTCTGTTGCACAGCATTCAATGCCTACAACATGGCTGAATGTGTTTATATCTTGCCCAGGATCTTGCACTGGGAAACGTATATGTATCATATAGCTACATCTATGCAGCTATGCCTCCTGATGCTATTCCCCAAAAACTTTCCTTGTAAGCAGTGCAGCTCCCCTGCCCCCACAGAAACCCAGCCATTTCATGATGTCAGAGAAGAGGAATGTGTGGGGATGGATTCAGAAAATTTCATTCAGATGGTACAGGCAACTGCAGAGACATCTGAGGGTTTTGCTAGCTTTCTGAAGATGGCATCCTTACTTTTTGGCTTTTGGAAACCTATTGGCAATTTTGGACTTAACTCTACACAAAGTTTGCATAGAGTTATTCTGCACAGAAAAACAGCAGTTTCTGCACAGAGAAAAATATGTTGTTACTTAGTGTAACTAAATAAGCAGTGTAGAATATTAGTGAACTTTTCCTGCACAAAACAACCACATGCAAATTTTGCACAAAATAAGTCCTGAACTGCAAAAATTCTTGTCAGTCCAAGGTCATTTCTGCACTGCACTGTTATAGTGCCATTGTTCTACTTCCAACATCCTGTGGAATTCTGAGGTTTGTAGTTTACTGAGGCCAAAGAGCTCTTTGGCTGAGAATATGAAATGCCCCTCCCTAAATTGCAAACCCCAGGATTCCATAGGATGTTGAAAGTGGAATGATAGCACTATAACAGTGTAGGGCGGAAATGGCCCAGGATTCATCTTATCAGGGTTTCTCATCACTCAGAAAAAAACACATTTTCCAAACATTTTCCGAATATTTTCAAATATCGTTTCCATTCCTACAGACAACACAGAAATGGTGATGTTGCAGAAAGCATGGACTGCCTACAAGGTGTTTGGGGAAGGGAATTTTGATTGTTTTGTGGACAGAAAAGAGTTCTAACCTATGCAACAACCATAAAAGTTAGTTGTGGTAGGGCAAGTCAGGTTTATACCATTGTAACTCACTAACAGGATACCAGCTTTTATCTATTTGATTTTTATCCTACCCTTTTCCCAAAGCCACTTACAAGCTTTTTTTTTTTAAACGTTCTTGTTATATGTCTTCAAGTCATTTCTGACTTATGATGACCCTAAGGTGAACCTATTGTGAAATTTTTTTTTGGCAAGATTTGTTCAGAGGGGTTTGCCTTTGTACCTTCTTCTGAGGCTGAGAGAGTATGACTCACCCATGGTCACCCAGTGGATTTCCGTGGTAGAGCAGGGATCTGAACCCTGATCTCTCAGGGTCCTAGTCCAGTACTAAAACTATTATGCCACACTTGCTCTCCTAAAACAAAATAGCTAAAATGATTCAAAGTATAAAGGTTAGAAAGCATTAAACAACAAATTCCTATTAGAACATTCCTTTGAACAATTAAAAACACATTCAATCATATCAACACATATTTTAACAGTACTATACACCCATGGAACATCCAGCAGCCCAACCAGTTAAAGGCTGAAGGCCTGTTTAAAACGAGAAGGTTTTGCTTCCTGGTAAAAAAAGAAAACAGAGGAAACCAGCCAGTAGAGTTCCATAGCCTAAGAACAAAAAGGCAAGAAGGCTGTTTCCCATCTCCTCACCAGACAAGACTGTGGTAGTGGTAGAATGAAAAAGAAAAACCTTCTTGTGTGATTGCAAAGCTTGCGCAGGTTCATAAGAGGTACAGGCTTTCAGATAATATGGACCTAAGCTTTATAGAGCTTTACAGGTCATAACCAGCACTTTAAGTTATTTCTGGAAATGGACTGATATCCAGTGGAGTTGTTTCAACAAGAGAATTAATGCTCCCAATGACCAGCCCCAGTCTGTCTTCTAGCCACAGCATTTTGGACCTGCTGAGGTTTCCAAACTGTTTCCGTGGGTGCAGTTTCCTCTCAAATTGTAAGGAAGGACCCTGTTGAGGAAGATGAGAAAGCTGACAAATAAATGGACTCAAATTCCCTACAACACAAGCATGGGCTGGAGGAGAGAGGAATTACCAAGAACTGGGGTGTTCGCTTGCCTAACACTTAAAATTAGGAAATGCTTCATCAAGACAGAGGACAAAGGAGATCATGAAACTGGATGAACTTTTTGCAAATGCTAATTTCTATGTCCAGATATTTCTTTAGTACCATTTAAATAAAAATGCACTACAGCCCACTTTAGTATGGAAGACTGTGACTAGATGTCCTCTGTATAGCCTATTTACTCTGCTATTCAGGGCCTTAATTGTTGGAGATAAGCAATTTCAAGAGCATTGCTCTCACTTCCTTTTTGGTTCTTTCTCTTTAAAACAGACTTGACTAGACAGCCCTTCAAAAAGAGGATGCCCTCAGACAGAGGACTGTCTTCTCTTATACTTCTAAACAGACAACCATGCTTGGTAAAGCTGGGCACATGGCCAGTCAAAATAAAAACCCCAAGAAAACACTGACATTCTGCAATGTTTAACCTTATTGTGATCTGCTTAATGCCAATATGCCACCTTTTACATATCTAATGGCTTTATTCTAAACCTTTTAGCAAGGTTTATTTTGTAACTCCCCAGAAAAAGGCCAAGAAAAATAATTACCAATAAATTATGAACTAAGGAACATTGTCCCTTGCTTATGAATGTATAATCTGTAAGGACCCCAGGCTGATCGTGAGTCCTGCTTAAGTTGAGTTATATTGCAATCCTATGCACACAGTGACACACATCTAGATTACATCGTGGTTGGTCTACTGTAATGTGCTCTATGTGGAGCTGCCTTCGGAAACTGTTTGGAAACTCCAGCAGGTTCAAAAGGCAGCAGCCAGTATGCTGACCGCAGCCAATTACAGGAAGCACATAATTCTCTTGTTAAAACAGCGTCACTGGCTACCTGTCCATTTCTGGGCACAATTTTCAAGGTGCTGGTTATGACCTATAAAGCTCTATATGGCCTAAGTTCAGACTATTTGAAAAACTGTATCTCCCTTTATGAACCTGCTAGAACCCCTTAGATCTGCAAGGGAAGGCTTTCTCTCGGTTCCGCCACCATGCCAGCTTGCCTGGTAAGGACACAGGAGAGAGTCTGCTTGCATCCTGTGGAACGCTCTTCCATGGGAGGCTAGGCTGACCCCCTATGTGCTTTCCTTTCATAGGCAGGCAAAGACATTTCTTTTAAGGAGGCATTTAATGGGTGAGCTGGAGACTTGGTTGTTGTTGTTTTTTTAAAAAAATTTTTTTAATGTTTTAATTTTTTTGTGTTTTTAATGTTTTTTAACTTTTTGGAAGCCACACTGGGGCCCATCTTGAAGAAAAGGCCGCATAGAAATTCAATAAAGAAAGCAAGAAAGAGAGCAAGCAAGCAAGCAAGCAAGCAAGAAAGCACAGCCACTGAGAAGTAAGGCCATCTGAGCTCAATGCGAGTTCTCCTGTGTGTGTCTGTGTGTCTGTGCATGTCTGTACTACCTTGATGACACTGTTGTTACCCAATACAGGGAGAGATTAAAGCAGCATCATTTTTAAAACTGAAAGAAAATAAGAGATAGCTCTGTAATATCACAAATGATATTGAGATGTGTTCAAAGGTGCCTGACTGATGTCTCTATTGATTACAGTGCCACATATTAGCTAATGATAAGCTCAAAGAAGTCAGATGGGAAAACCTGGGCAGATGGGAAAACCTCGCCTAGAGTTCTGTAGTACATTTATTAGGATCACTAACATTTCACAAATGGGCCGTCCCTAACCTCTCATCAAGTTGAATAGTATAAGCAATGCTTACTGACCATTAAAGCTTATCCCTGCTGTAGGCAGACTGACCTGCAGGTTCACGGTTACTATGTTCAATGGAGAAAAAATATGTCAGTGTTTCAATTTACATAAATCTCCCACATATAAACAAAAGGATCTTCAGCAACCTGAAATCTGTCTATCGGTCCCCTTGAAGTGCTGTGATCCTTGAAGTGGTACAGGGTAAAAACATAGAACAATATGTTACCCTGAAAGTCTGGGGGTCCCCAAGGGACACCTCGATATGCTCCAAGTGGTGGGGAAAGTAAGCTCAACGGAGCACAAGCAATAGCAATGCGAGAGGCAGGGTAACCTAGCAAGATCTTTTACCCAGTATTTACGGGGTCAGGCCCAGTCAGAAATCACACCAAAAAGGTCCAGTGAATGACTTTATTAAACAGTAATAGCACTCATCAACACAAACACTCACACACACATCCAAGGGCTAAAGAGAAATAAAGAGTGGAAATAAGATAGAGGGATTGTTGAAGGATTCGTAGTTTGGGTGATACTGTACCTTTTCCCGAAGTCCTTGGTCCGGAAAAGCAGTGAAAGAAAAGGAACTCAGCAAAGAGATGCTGAGGGGATCACGCGGCTATCAGGAGGGGGGACCAGTCAGTTGGTATGACCGGGAGACATCCAAAGAACTAGTCAAAAACGGGGACTATTTGTAGGAAAAATTTACCTTGAGGGCAAATCCTCTCCCGGGGAGAACAAAGGGGACAGCAACGGAAAACAACTTCACACCGGCAGCTTCTTTGATCTTGAAAGATAACAAGGTGTTACCCAAGTATCAGGATCCTCCGCTGCTTTGGTTTGCAATGTGAGTTTATGTAGATGGATTTTGCCTGATAAGGTTTTATTGCTTCCAGTGCCCAACTTTGTGGGAAAACTCTTAATCCCTTCAAGTTGTCTCCTTAAAGGCTGATGATCTTTTGTCCACTGTGAGTTGGCACAGCTTGAGGTCTCCTGTGGCTACATGACTGGGGAGTTTACTGGCCTGACCTGGTTCTTTCGATCGTACGACCATTGTTGCCTACGTGCTCATCTGAGTGACCTCTCTGGTGGGTTAGATTAATTTTATATCAAAGTTGTAGACCCTGGGACAGGGTTTACCAAGGGAGCAACAAACATTTCATTAGTTCCTCCATGATCCCTATTAATTCATCTCCACATTCCACTTGACTTGGAACCATCTCCTCGAAGTTAGGCTATATCAGCCTATTGGAGTGAATGATCAAGGCATAGCTTTGTGTACATTCTTTACTATACAGCAACAGAGTAAAGGCAGGGAAGGTAGACACCATGGCAACCATTTTATAGAAAGGTGATCTCTATTTATATACTGTTGGGAGAACAAGGTTCAAGATAATCCAAACCCTACTTGGAAATACAGGTTAAAATAGGTGTGTGGACTTGTCAATTAAAAAGCAAACAAAAGAGTTGTTGTTCAAGTTGTTTCCGACTTATGGCCACTCTAGGGAGAATCTATCATGGGGTTTTCTTGGCAAGATTCCTTCAGAGGAGATTTGTCTTAGCCTTCCTCTGAGTCTGAGAGAACGTCACATGCCCAAAGCCACCCAGTGGGTTTCCATAGTTGAGAGGGATTTGAAACCTAGTCCCAAGAGTTGTTGTCCAGTGCTCAAACCACACTGGCTCCCAACAGCAGCAGGAAGAATGAAAAACAAATATACTTGAAAATAAAGGCAAATAAAAGCAGCTGGAAAACAAGAAAGAGTTGTTCCACACCAGGCCTTGGTTGGGCTTGTGGGTGTATAAAATTGGGTGCCTAACAGGCCCATGCAAAGGCCACCTAATTCAGTTCAGAATTAATTCCAATTTGGGAATTCAGACTGGGATCCAATTCACTTTGGACCAGTTCAGACCTAAGATTAATGGAATCTTATGGATTCTTGAACGCTCTGGGAGAGTAGCAGCCAGTGGCTTCCACATTAAAGATGCATTGAATTCTCTTGGGCTTTTACTCCAGACTTTAATGGGAATATCCAAGGTGCCAGTTCCTATCAGTAGATAGATTCAGTCTGGAATAAACCCCAGAGTGGATTCGCCATACTATGGACATGGAAGCCACCAACTTTTTCTGCTCTGGGAAAATTCCAACGGATAGAGCTAATGTTCCTTTTCATTTTGAAATGGTGAGGTGAAAAGAGCTGTTATCCAAAAAGATGAGGGACTTTGAAGTCCACCAGCAGTACCAGCATCTCCTTGAAAAGGTGGGGAATTATAGCTCAAAGGAGGCCTGCAAAAACAGAGTAACTATGGGACCTTTTCACCTGTGAATACTGGTACTAACTGCAAGACACCAGTTAAGAGTCAAAAGAATGTTTTATTGGGGAATTCACATGCAAGAAATCAAGCATTCTCATGAACTGTACAAGGCAAGTGAAAGGAAAGGAGAGAAAGGTTGAATAAAGAGAGACTTTGGGTGTATAGGGCGATATTTACCAGTCCTCAAGCAGAGGATTGAAGAGGGACGGCTCAAACACAAGGGCTTGAGGGCAGGATGGGGAAATGAGAGTCTGAGTGCACCATGACACCCAAACTGCTAGCATGTTGCAGTGCTGAAAAGTTACCTAGGCTGGAGCTGGAGCTACTCTATATCCGATCCTGAAGGGGTAAGTGTTAATTGCTCTCTGGCAGAGTAAAGAAAGGTGTCCCAAATGGACTGATTGTCTTACTTTGGGTGACAAAACATTGATGGAAGCCCTGGCAGCCACTTAATGTCTTGGTAGGGTAATGTGAATGGGGAAGTTTCAGTAGGAAATGCGCACAGCAAAGGTGCTTTCCTGCCACATCTGGGTAGTTTCATGGCCTATTGTATTTAGATGTTGCGTCATAGATAGGATTATTGGAAATCTGCTTATTCCTGGCTTTCTTGCTTAACTCTTCCTGACCTTATGATCTGGCCATGCTGACCTAGCCCAGGTGGACAGTCAGGGTCCTGCTTACTGTATGTTTCCCAGTCATAAGTGTAATATACTTAATATTTCATGCCAATTAAATAATATTTCTTGCCAATCATGCTATGCCATGTGATAGGGATGGAAGGCATTGTAACAGAGCTATTGACATGGTTTTTCCTGAGTAACATCTCAGGCAATGTGGCAACTGTTGGGCACCTGTTGTTCAAAATGCACAACCTGTGAGATTCTCTCCTCCCCCTGTGAGAGCTCTAAACCATGTTTTAGGTGACAATTATTCTTTGTAGAGTTACAGGCACTCACTTCCCCTGTAAAACCATGGAAAGGAGGGCCAGGAGGCACAAAAATGTTCAAGTACGCATTCTGACCACTCTTGTTTTCGATTCAAGTGACTGACAAATGCTTACAAGTAAACAAATTAAATGGACATTTACTCAGAAATCCACACGCTCAAGTTCAATAGGACATACTCCATAGTAGGTAAGTTTAGGACTACAGGCATTCTAATCTGGAAGTACATTAAATTGCAAAAGATCCTTCTAAACACAAAGCCTTGGAAACACATTCACATTTTATACTCTTAGGAGTTCTGTTATGTGAGATGGTGTTTACAACAATTAATTACTTTATGTAACAGAAAAAATGTGTTGTTCTAAACTAAAATTTCCATACTATAATCAATGGATCATTAATCTTAATTGCAGCAACTTGCTGTCATGCTGGTGCAATTTATTCCCAATAAAGTAAGGCCGTATGATTTAGTTTAACCATTGTTCCTCCATAACTTTCTCCATAACAGCTAGCTAAAGCTATCCAATGCTTTTCTTCTTCATGCTCCAGACTGGTTATCTTTAGACAAGCATTTCAAGAGATGACCCAGTCATTGGAAGTTGCTGCAGTTTCAGTTTTGTATAGAAGTATCCAGCTGCTTCAGTTTACATGAGGATATTTTGGTTTAGCTCTGGAAGGAAAGGGCGGGAAAACATTGTGCCACCATAATTTCATAGTGGGTTTGTAAGGAGTACTTATTAATATTCACATCTCTGATTCTCAACTGGGCTCTCAACAGTTCAACATTCCACCTAGAAAACAGGAAAAGCCACAGGATTCTTCATATCTAAGAATTCTTTTGTAGAACATTCATTTGTGTAGAAATACATGCAAGAGCCACCATGGTGTAGTAGTTTAAGTATTAGGTTAGGACTCAGAGAGACCAGGGTTTGAATTCCTGTTTGGCCATGGAAACCCACTGAATGACTTTAGCAAGCTACATTATCTTCAGCCTCAGAGGAAGACAATGGCAACTCCCCTAAAAGGAAATTCTGGCTATAAAACCCCTGATCAGTTTGCTTCAGGGTCACTACAGGTTAGAAATTACTTGAAGGCACACAACAGTAAAAAATACACATGCTTTTTCTATGCAAAAAAATGGTGATTTCTGTGCTGAAAAATCACATTTTCTGCACAGAAAAAAAATCTTTTGCATGTATCAATTTTCCCCAAACTGTGAATAATGGTAGAGAAATGCAGATAGACCCTTGCATTCTCATGCAGCAGAGCGGAATGACTGCAATTATTTGTTATTTATTGTGAGAATCAAATAAAGATTTTCATCTCCGTTTTCACAGGCCATTTCTGCACTACACTTTCAATATCCTGTGGTATTCTGGGGTTTGTAGTTTATTGAGGCCAAAAAGCTCTCTGGCTAAAAATGCTAAAGGCCCCTCCCTAGCCAGCAAACCCCAGGATTCCACAGGATGTTGAATGTGGAATAATAGCACTATAACAGGGTAGGGTGGAAACAGCCATAATTCTCACCATTCAGGTTTATCCCCTCTCTGGAAGGTTTCACTAGACTGAGAACTCTCAGTTAGGGGAATTATTAGCTCAAATTAGGAGGCCTGCGAGATGGGGGTAACATAGCGAGGTCTTTGACACCAATGTTTATAGGGTCTCATGCAGGGAAGAACCAGCCAGAGCTTCAAAAAGTAAACTAAAATGTGCTTTATTGAGGGAAATTCAACAACTCTCACACACAACATCCAAACAGTCACTGACTCACATGAGGCTAACCGAACGTACATGGAGAAAAAGTTGATAGAGAGAGATTTCATGGAGTGGGTGATATTTACCGATTCAGAAGAACAGTGAAGCAGTGATGTGGTCTAGATTTGAATCTAAAGACACTACACCATCAGGAATCAGAATGACAGACTGGTTACCAACAATCGATGTACTGCAAGCTAGCTGATCAAAACTGGGAATTTTATGCACAATTTCTACCTGGAGGACATGGATGCAAATGGTCCTCTGGCCAGGTAAACAATGGAGTTTGCAGAGTGGACAATGCAGTCCAGAATGAGCTGATGGTTTTAGTGTTAGCTGACAAACGGACTAATGGTTGTTCGATAGCTCAGTGTTTGTAGATGGATTTGAGGATAATCGGATAGATTGCAGCGTGAAGGGAAGAGGATTTGAGACAATCGGTGGTCCAGCGAGAATCTCCCAGTCACTATTGTTTAAGAAAGCAGCATCGTTAAGGCTATCAGCAGCCTGTTATCTCTGGAGTTTCCTAGTGATTTCCTGACTATGACCCGACTATGCCTAAGAGGATTCTTCTTGACCTTAGATTTCATAACACACGTGTTCATCCAGCTTTCCTCTTATCCAGCAGGGCCATCCAGCCATATCACAGTATAATTTATATTAATTTTGATGTATGCCAGTTAAACCCTATCAATGCATGGGGGTGTACGGCTGCTAACAATTCCTAGTTTGTCTTCAGTGGACTATTTCTGCTTACTACATTAATCTCCAGCAGCCAGTACTACCATTACCACCTATTTATAAACCCAATAGGTCTAGGATGTTTCAGATGGTAGATGGAGGTTCATATAACTTAAAAGTCCTTTGTACAAAAACAATTTCCTCCACATAGAAATCTAGCATCCCATGCGTAGGACTTTGGTTGAACTCTTCCCCTGCCCTGCACTCTTTATTCTACTGATTTTTGCTTCAGTATTTTTTTCTGCATTCTGAGCTAGGAAGATAGAGAAGATTATATAAAATAAGGTCATGCAGTTAGGTGGCTATCCGTTTCTTAGAAGAACAAGCAGTTCAATAGCTTTAAAGGGTCAGCTGAAAGGAGCTTATATTGACCAAATATCTGGGAATCTGTCAGCATATGAATGGAACAGAATGATACAGACCTCTAGCTGAAGAGGTTGGTGGGTGGATGCAAGGTGGATGTGTGAAGGGAAACAGCCATTTGCAAATCTGGTAGAGTGAAGCAGTCATATGGCCCTTTCTGCACCTTACCTTTTACCAGTGCTGGGCTGCTTGGCTCGCGCATGAAGGCTTAGGAGGAACGCTCCTTCTACCCTGCTGCTTGGCCTCCACAGCATCTTCCTCTCACGCGACTGCCCCACCTCTTCCTTTCGCAGTGCAGCCTGTGACTTTTCCCAGCCTGTACTGCCCAGGAAGCGTGACTGGCCCAGCTCCTGACGCACCGCATGCCAGGTAAATGCATGTGGGGCACCGGACCAATGCATGAGCATGGAGCATTTTCAGCTTGAAGCTGAAAATGAAAAAATCTGTGTGCGCTCTGCGTCTGGCCCTTGAGCATCGCGTAAATGTGAGTGCGTCGTGCAGACCGCTCCTCACATTTACGCGACGCTCAAGGGGCCCTTTCACTTAAGAAATGCCATGCGAAAAGGGCCATAGATAGAGTAAGAGCTGTGAATTGATGGAAGCCTAAAGACATGTTGGGGATGATAGGAGTTTCAGCCCCACGGAAACACAGTGGAAAAACCAAAGATCAGCGAGCCAACAGCAGCAACCTTGTTCCTCAGTAAGGATACCCATACACGGAGGAGTTTCTTCCAAAACAGGAACACTTTTACCCAGGGGAACCAAAACCTCTTGATTACAGTGCAGTCTTTTCACACTTTTCACACTTTTACCCAGGTAAATCAAGACCTCTTGGTTACAGTGCAGTCTGTCCCAACCTGAATGGACTTCAAAGTTTGCACTCCTGGAATACACTATTTTGCCAGCATGGTGTAGAAATCTATATTTGTTACCTTCATATCCCACAAAGCGTAACCGTCTAGATTTCTCCTCTCCAGACTTTCTGAAACTTGGGGGAACATACACACTAGCAAACTGACCCCAAACACACAGATGCTGCAGGTTTGGCGCTCTACCATACTATAGGTAATATGGAGTTTGCTTCATACTTGAACACCACATCCTGTTTAAGTAGTAGTTTGCTGTCACTATTGCTTCTCCCCAAAGTCCTGCTGGGGCTTGGGCATCCTCCATCATACAGTCCTTCATTTGTTTTAACAGCCCGATTCTTCTTTCTGCAAGACCATCCTCCCCGGGAGATGCGGGGTTGGTGGTTTTATGCCTTATGCCTTTCTTATGCACCCAGGCTTGCAGGCTATTAGACAGGAATTCTCCCCCTCGATCTGACACAAGACTGGCCACTTTATAAGGAAATTCCCTCTCAATAGCATTCACCCACTCTTGGAACTTATCTGCTGCTTGGCTTTTCTCTTTCAGCAGACAGACATAGGAGTATCTGGTGTGTCTGTCTACAATTACCAGGACATACCTATTTTGCCCTTCAGTTAGCTTGAATGGCCCAGCCAAATCTGCATGTACAACCTCAAAAGGCCACTGGATGACACACTTGCTTTTCTCGGCAATGGGGTAAGCTTTTACCTTAACCTTTTTGCATACAGAGCACTCTAGGAACTTAGGACAATTTCTGACCTGTAACCCAGGGCATACCTTTGCCAACTCTTGCAAACCTTTGTAGCTGGCATGTCCCATCACTCTGTGGAGATAATGTACACACTTTTCATGTAGAGGTTTGTTACACAAAGGGTTAACGTTTGCCACTTTTCCTTTGGGCAACATGTGGTACAACCCCTGCTTTTTCACCCCTTTTGCACAAAAAACACCATTTGCAGTAATTATGCATTTCTCCCCTTCAAACACCACTTTGTAACCCTCACTGGCCAGTTGGGAGACACTCAAAATACAGTCCTGCAAATTGGTCACGCACAACACATTATTAAACGATTTCCCAAAACATGGCACATGTGCAGTACCCATCTTCTGCACCTTGCTGGGTGCCCCATCTGCAAGGGAAATTGCTGTTATATTTGCATTTGTAACATTACTCAACAGCTTTAAATTGTTCACCATGTGGTGAGTTGCACCACTGTCTAGCAACCACACACCACTCTCAGACTGTTCTTTTGCCACAAACACATGGCCTTCAGCCTGTGACGACACGCCCCTCCGCTTCTGGGCTGTCTTCTTCCCTCTGCTCGGTGCTGGCATTCTGCAGTCCTTCTGGAGGTGGCCGACTCTCTTACATCTGTAGCAGCGTCTGGCATAGCTGCACACTCCTTCTTCCCAGCCAGATGCTGCCTCCGGAGCTGCCTCTCCCTCCTGGCGACTGGCTTTTCTCCCCTCCAACTGCAGTCTGGAATTGAACTGCTTACGTTGGACTTCCTCCAAAATCCTCCCAGCTACCAAGTCTACAGTCAGCTCTTCCTCACGCACACCCTGGAGGCTGTACATCAAAAAGTCCCATTCCTTAGTGAGGCTTCCCAGCAGAATAAAACTTTTAGGCATTTCTGGGATATTTACCCCCTTGTCGGCTGTCTCTTGCAATAACTGTTTCATCAGCATGAGGTGCTCTCTTACACAGTTTCCGGGACATAACTTTGTGTTATACAGTCTTTTCGTCCATAGCCTTCTGGACAAACACGAGGAAGATTGATGCACACGCTTCAGAGCCTCCCAGAGCTGATATGCTGTGTCTGCAGCAGCAGCATGAATCAACTGGGAAGGACTTAAAGTAGGCAAAATAACTGCTTTGGCTTTTTCGTCAGCAACCTGAACGCTGCTATTTGAGCAGCAGTTGCTCCTTCTGGGGGCTGTCCCTCATTTTCCAAAACGTGCCACAAGTTTTCCTTCGTCAAAGCGGCTCTCACATAAATTTGCCAGCTTTGATAATTAGCGTCGGTCAACTGTTCAAAACTCAGATAACTTCCCTCAGCCATAGTGCTGCCTTTGTAAGGAAAATTCAACAAACAGAGCAGCTGGCCGCAGTGACCTTGATGAGCTCCGGACTGAAGATTAACTGTCTCTCTGCCAAAACACAGACTCCCAAAGCACCGGAGAGCCAGGCAAACAGTCAAAAACAGTCCCAGTATCCAGGAGAAAAACAACTACAGGTGCACTGTGGATGCTGTGCACTCTGGGCCTGGGCCCATAACCACTGTTGGGGATGATAGGAGTTTCAGCCCCATGGAAATGCAGCGGAAAAACCAGAGTTCAGCGAGCCAACAGCAGCAGCCTTGTTCCCCAGTAAGGATACTCACACACAGGAGTTTCGTCCAAAACAGGAGGCACTTTATCTTGCAGGAAAGTTCTGTTATATACAAAACATAGGACAGACGGACAAAAGTTTGCGCCAGGCACCAGGTTTGGTCAACAGACAAATACATACTGGCATTGCTTTGTTATATACATATCTACAACCAATCAGGTAGAGGTTTGCACACCTCCCTCTACCACCTGCACACGACCCCAGTTTCTTATGTTACCCACAGCTGGGGCATGATGCAACATCTTTGCAGTGGGCTGATCATTTTCCCAGGGTTCCCTGCCTGGAATCCCTGACAAGACACCTGCAGGGTGGATGGGCTTTCATTTACTCATGTGCTTACCTTCTTGCTTTCACTGTCTCAGGAGCTGATACAGAATAGCAAATCTTGCCTTGTAGAAGTACCTGCTGTTTCTTATCTTACACTTGTATGTTTGTAAAAACACCTTAGCTCACCAGTGCTCTTGCATCTGTAGAAAGCTAAACATGACAATGCTAGCCTCAGAACTTATCACAGATCAGGGAACTGGGGGTTTCACACCATAGTCTTTGTATAAAGGTATACACACACATACAACACATATCACATGAGTTAAAAAAGGTAGGGTTTTGATTGAAGGTGTTTGCCCAAAAGGCAAAACAAATAAGCTAAGTAGTCAAACCACAGACATGCTGATTAACTATATAACTGGCTAACTATACCATAAATCACTTACATTATAGCACAGATGGAGAAGGAAGAATCATTAAATTGTTTAATAACTTGCAAAAAAGGGGGGGATGAGAACGTTCATCAAAGTGGGAAATATTTTACTACTCTAAGAAGTCTCTTTCTTCAATAGTTTTCACAGTAAACGGAATGAAAATCAGCCCATCTGTTGAGCCACATTCCCAGCCATCATAAACACAATGTTATTTACGGGAAGAACTATTCCAGAACTGAGGCAGAAATTTAACAGAGATGTAGAGGTCCTCCAGAAATCTTCATGACTTCTTTCTATATAAGATATTATCTTCAATGTGAACCTTTGTGACTTTAAAACCTATTGGCTGAAATGTGGTATATTCATACAGCTGTAGGACATCATCTGGAGTAGGACTACAACTAAATCTGCACCTCATTTTCTAAATTAGTATGAACCTGTTTTTCCTGCCTCAGTGAACCAAGCTATGCTTTCTAATTAGCATTTTCAATGGACAGATTGGAGAGCTGGGCCAAAGCTAACAAAATAAAATTCAACAGACAGAAGTGTAAGGTCCTACACTTAGGTAGAAAAAATGGAATGCAGAAATATAGGATGGGGGACACGTGGCTGGATGGCAGTACGTGTGAAAGGGATCTAGGAGTCCTAATAGACCACAAGCTGAACATGAGTCAGCAGTGTGATGCCGCAGCCAAGAAAGCCAATGCAATTCTCGGCTGCATCAATAGGAGTATGGTGTCTAGATCGAGGGAGGTACTGGTACCACTCTACTCTGCTTTGGTTAGACCTCATCTTGAATACTGTGTCCAGTTCTGGGCACCCCAATTCAAGAAGGACATGGTCAAGCTGGAGCAGGTCCAGAGGAGGGTGACCAAAATGGTGAAGGGCCTGGAAGCCAAGCCCTATGAGGATAGACTTAGAGAGCTGGGTATGTTCAGTCTGCAGAAGAGGAGGTTAAGAGGGGACATGATAGCTATGTTTAAATATTTGAAGGGATGCCATGTAGAGGAGGGAGAGGGCTTGTTTTCTACCCCTCCAGAGACCGGGACAAGGAGCAATGGATTCAAGCTGCAGGAAAGGAGATTCCACCTGAACCTCAGGAAGAACTTCCTGACAGTCAGGGCTGTCCGGCAGTGGAATATGCTGCCTCGGAGTGTGGTGGAGTCTCCTTCTTTGGAGGTTTTTAAGCAGAGGCTGGATGGCCATCTGTCGGGAGTGCTTTGAGGGTGTTCCTGCATGGCAGGGGTTTGGACTGGATGGCCCGTATGGTCTCTTCCAACTCTACATTTCTATGATTCTATGATTCTATGAAAAGAGGTAAAAATAAATTAACTTTGGCTTTGATGATATACAATGGTTGACATACAATTGTATACAACTGTATGCAATATACAATTGCTCTGATGATATAAAATATATACTATACTAATCCATGCCTGGATAGGAGACCTTCTGAGACTCCAGTTACCCAACCATGCATTTTAACATTACAAAAAGGTGTGATATAAAAAGCTAAGCATCACAAGGAAACTGCTGAAAGGTCAGAATTAGTTGTGATCATATGCACTCATGTGTCCAATGTACTTCGAGAGAGCCAGCATCGTGTAGTGGCTGGAGCACTCAAGTATGACTCTGGAGACCAGGGTTTGAATCCGCACTCAAGTCATGGAAAACTACCAGGTGATCTTAGACAAGTCATATCTCTCAGCCTCAGAGGAAGGCAAAGGTAAACCCGCTCTGAACAAATCCTGCCAAGAAAACCTCATGGTAAATTTGCCTTAGGGTTGCCGTTAAGTTGGAAACAACTTGAAGATACACGGCAGCAAACGTATGTACTTGCACATGCAACAATTCCCCATTTTCTGTTACACAAATCTCTTTGGAGAAGTTCAGAAGAACATCAACTTATTTATATGCTGGCTCTAATAACTGTACAATGCTGGTTGATGAAAGAATTCCATGTTAGCTCCAGTGGTAGATGCTGGGTTTTGTTTGTTTGGGTCTATTCTTTTATTTACTGCTCTTACTCAGTGACACTGCAGTTCTGCCTCCTGGTCCTCACACCTTCTGAAAATGTGAGGTCTCTGCTTGAGTCTTTTATTCAAGCAGGCAATGTAGAGGATATAAGTGGGCGTACTTTGTCTCAGGCTAAAGCCATGGGAGAAAGGCTGCTCCAGCAGATCAGGGACAAGACAAAGGCAGGGGGTGAGTGCGGGGAACAAACTTTGCAACTTTGGGTTTCAGCTCATCATCTGCATACATGTGGTAAATATTAACATACTGTTGTTATGCAAATAAAGTTTTGGCCTGCTTTACATCCAGTCCAAATGTGCAACTCTTTCTCAATGCAATAAATGTGCAACCGCATAAACTTTTTTATATTTATCAATAATTAGCTTATGCAATTACACACTCCTTGTAAAGATTCATCATATCACACACATTGCTAATCATGCCCATTCTCTTTCACAGACATTACATAGTCTAGGCACATTTCTTCTTATAAGACACACAGTACATCTCAGTGGTAAGGATCATCAATTTGCACAATATTTACCATACATAAGGCATCATAATATCTCTTATTTCAGCTTAGTTTGTCAATGGAGAACATTCGTGTAGATTTCATGTAGCATTTCAGCATTTCTAATACGTTGCATTAATTCATCATAGCTATAATTATTGTTTCAGAAAGTAAAACTCTATTCGTGATTAAGTGTTTCTGTTGGAGTATTGCAAATTCAAAGTGTCCCTGCCCATTCAGGGGATTGCATACACCAAGCGGCTGCTTTTGACTTGGTTACCCAGGGGGTAGATCAGCATGTACATGATACAATCTAATGGTGTAAGTAGATGAAACAGATCTGTTCACCTGTGACCTGTTCACTTGTGCCAATGAGAAGGGGTGTAAGAGCTTCTTCCCTTTCTGAATTAGTTTGAGAAGACCAAACATTTAGGGTTCCTACTACCCTTAAGAGGATATTTCCCTTTTATAGGAGGCAACCCTGTTGGAATTTATTACATTATGCTTTCATTTATAAAAGAACAGCTCAATTTGCTTTCTTATCTCTTGTTTTGAGTTGGCTGGTTCCAAGTCCAGACACAAATTTCAGTCTATGTAATTTAATTCTCTTTATTTTATTTATATTTCTCTATGAAACAGGTGTGGTTCCCCACTCTTATTTCTTTAGACTGGGGGATTGAGGGTCCTAGCCCATTGTCAACTAATCTGGATTCTTTCTGGGATCTTGTTATTGCGATCTGGCCACCTGGGCACCCAATTCATGCTGGTGGACAAAACCAGACAGGCAGAGTTCACATCAACACTCCATTTAAGAATTCTTAAGTATGGGAATCTCAGGATAACTATATAGGATAAGGTGTAGGCTCTTTGGTAATCTTTTAGGCTATTTATTATATGCAATCATAGATAAGCAAATATACCCATTCACCTTATGGAGAAACACAGACATGTGTGTGCCTGCTCTTATCACATTACGTCGTACTGTATGTAAGGCATCATTGGATTCTTTATACTTTCCATACTGCCAGTTAAGGCTTTATACAGACATTTCAAAAAGGCTTTAACTTGCACAGAATTCAGTCCCTTGTATCATATCCATTACAATCTATTAATCAAGGAATACAACCTCATCTGTTCAGGCACTACACATATCTAAACTGGTAGCTGTGAACACACAGCCATCCAAGAGATTACTATTCCTTAAGCACTGCTATATATAAAGAGCATCCATTATATATCTATAAACATGTATAACTGGTATCTGTTACAATCATAACGGGACATATATCTGTTTTAGAATAGTATAATTGAGAGTAAAGGATTTTCTCTCCATCATGGTTTTTATCAGCATGTCCAGGTAGCTTACCAAATAGAAACAGCATAGCTGTTATCAAACAGTCTTATTTGTAGAGTGGAGACTGCAAACAGTTGAGTTGCTAGCTTTCTCTTCACTCCTTTTATTCTCTCCCCAGCCTTGTCTAGACTATAGCTCTCCCATCAAATAAATAACAACGAAAGTGCTGACTATGCCTTATTTATGATATCCAATCAAAACAAAAGCCTAGATAAAACAGCACTTGTAGTACAGTTGGAGTCTTTAGCTGCCTGCCATCCTGACTGCATCAGCCATTATACTTGTGTTACTGTGATGGATAAGCCTGAACCCGCGGTCTACAATTTAATATAAATTGGCTATTAAAAATACACTCCTCCACGTAGTTGAGAGGCCCCCAAATATCAGGCACGGCTGAAGGCTGAAAAATACAAAGAAAAATCCTGGTCAGGCCAGTAACTTTCTGTTGCGCTGCTTCAGGAGACCTCTGGGCAAGTACACATCGAAACACAAGTATGCACCAAGCACACAAAAGATTCTCAGGCCCAAACCATCAGCTTGACAGGATTGGCACTCCTGACTACACAAACTGTCAAGCGCAGCCTATTTGCATACTGGCAGGGCTATTGACAACCCTGACTGAAACCCATCAAGTCAAGCACTGACCTTTCAGAGGCTTTGTCTCCACTTAAGCACCTATTGTTCTCCCTGGGAACTGTCTACCCTCCAGGCACATTTCCCCCTATAACTACCCCAGTTTTCGAGCGCTTCCTCGAATCACTCCCGGCTTCCTCCCTGCCTTGCTGCCGCTGTGTTTGCCGAGCCTTCCCCTCAGCCTTCATGTGCTGAGCTCTACCTCTTCTGACTCTCTGGCCCCATTTCAGCTTCCCGGACATCTGGATCAGGTGTAGTATTCCCCCGATACTCCTCTTAAAAACCGCTATCAATTTTCCTCTCTTTACTTTTCTTAAGTCTGCATGAGTGGGTGTGTAAGTGCGCAGTGACTTAGGTTTTAAATAAAGAAAATAATTATAAATTAATTTTGTCTGGGTCTTGACTCAGCCTGACCCTGTAAAAATTGGGTACAAGGTCTCACAAGGTTACCCTATCTCCCGTGTGTGCTGGGTGCATGCTTGGTGCAACTTGGAAATCCCCTTAAAATCGGGGTCAGACTAGGTGTCCTCTGAGGAACCCCCAGAAAATTAGGGTAACACCTGCTAGGAAGTTATTAGTGGTCATATCTGCCAGCATTGACAGAAGTGCAGGCATTCTCATCTCTTATCTTGTTTACATTTGTGTAAGCGTTTTACCCAGAATTAGGCGTCCTTTAAGTTCTCAGTAATACACACATGCACATACATTTTAATACTTCTGGCTTTCTACATTGTATCTTATACCCCAGATGATATGCTTTATAGGTTGCATTCTGTACTTCATACAGATATTCCCCAGGCCTCAAAGATGGCAACTAAAGCTCTATACAGAATCAGTACCTTCTAGATTGATGATGGCAAATTATTGGCAAATCATAATTGGTTTCCTGTTACATTCCCAACCTTGGGTCCTCCAAGTTGTTGGAGTAAACTTAAATTAAAATGGAACATTGTCCTTGCTAGTTAGGGATGGTGGGAGTTGTAGTCAAGTGACATCTAGGGATCCAAAGTTACAAATACTTTCTTTCTAAGAGCTTTGATCAGACCCCATCTGGAATTCTGTGTCCAGTTCTGGGCACCACCGTTCAGGAAGGATATTGAGAAGCTAGAATGTATCCAGAAGAGGGTGACCAAAATGGTAAAAGGCCTGGAAACCATGCCTTATGAGGAGTTGCTTAGGGAGCTGGGTATGTTTAGCTGGGAGAAGGTTACGAGGAAACATGATAGCTATGTTTAAATATTTGAAGGGATGTCAAATGGAAGATGGAGCCAGTTTGTTTTCTACTGCTCCAGAGATTAGGACATGAAGCAATGGCTTCAAACTTCAGGAAAAGAGATTCCATCTAAACATTCAGAAGAATTTCCTGCGGGTAAGAGTAGTTTGACAGTGGAATATCCTGCTTCAGAGTGTGATGTAGTCTCCTTCTTTGGAGGTTTTTAAACAGAAGCTGGATGGCCCTGTGTCAGGAATGCTTTGATTTTTGTATTGCTGCAGGACAGGGGAGTAGGTGGGATTAATTTCAGTGTCTTTTGCAGTAATGCAGTGTCTTTTGAATCTAACATAGTAGTTAGAAAGTGGTAAATTACTTTTAGCACACCAGTTAGTGATTCCATCTAAATTTGGTTTTGCTTTTCCATGAAATCCATCATTAATACATATCCCTCTGAGTAATGCAGTTTGTACAATTATCTTCTCTTGAAGGCTAATTAATTTCAGTATTCACAATAAGAATAGAACAGTTTCCTTCATGAAATAAGTTGTTAGCTGGCTGCTTCACTCTAACCAAATTGTCCTGTCTACGGCAGGTGTAGAAAGTGGCATTCGTCTAGTGTATATTAATTTACAGGAAGAATACTGCTACTATTATTAGCAGATTAATGATGGGCTAGTTCCTTTGTTGCTTTGTTTCGAGGCCAAACTATATCTTTACATGGTGAATGCATACAAGAATTCTCTGCCACCACTTTTTTTAAATGAAAACCAACCTGGAGTGCCTGTGATTTTGAATAGACAGAAAGCAGCCCAGAGAGAGACAGGGAATTTTATTGAACAATGCCCATGGAGGTGTTATCTCACTGGAAAAACCCTATCCCGAAGTCTACAATTTTGATGTTAAAATATGATTCAATGTGCCTGAGAGGTCTCCCAGATGGGCACGTAGGCAGCAATGGTCAAAGATCGAAAACCAGGTCAGGCCAGTAAAATCCCCAGTCATGTATCCCCAGGAGTCCTCAAGATGTGTAAACCCACAATAAACAAAGGGTCCTCAGCCCCTGAGAAGCCAACTTGAGGGGATTAGCTTGTCCGCCCCAAGTTGAGCAAATATTCCATCAGGCGAGGACCATTTATATGAAGTCACACCACAAACTAACACAGCCGAAGATCCTGAGACTTTGGCAACACCTTGCAATCCCATCACACAAAGGAAATTACCATGGTGGAGCTTCGTTATCATTCCAATACCCATTGTTCTCACCGGGAAAGGATTAGTCCTCCAGGTACTTTTTCCCCTACAAACAGTCCCAGTTTTTGGGTGGTTCTTTGGATCACTCCCAGTCACCGCAGCAGACCGTTGCTCCATCCGTTGAGTGATCCCCTCAGCCCTCTCCGTGCTGAGCCCAACTTCTCCCCTGCCTTCCCAGACCCAGGACTTCAGGAAAACGTGCGGTATTACCCCAACTGTACCCCTCCAATACTCCCCTATCCAATTTCCTCTCTTTTGTTTCTTAATAGGTCTTGGATGCATGTGTGCGTGATTGCGTTGGTTCGTGAGACTTGCATTCAATAAAATCATTTCTTGGACATTCTTGTTTGGTTTTTGGCTGGCCTGACCCCGTAAAAACTGGGTAAAAAGACCCCACTAGGTTACCCTGCCTCTCGCATTGCTATTGCTTGTGCTCTGGCTAGTTTCCATTCCCCATCACGTGGAGCACACTGAGGTGTCCCCTAAGGGACCCCAGAAATCAGGGTAACAGAGGGTTAAACATCCCGTCCACTCTGTCCTAGGTCCACTTTACAAAGAATGTCATCAGACCTAAAGGAGCCCAAAAGAAGCATACCAGAGAAGGAGTACTTTAGATTTGTATACACCAGGGGTTCTCAGCCTGGAGTTTCAGGATGCTACAGGGCAGTGCTACTCAAAGTGGTGGTCTGTGGACCGGTCCAGTCCACAAGCCATTGGCTGTAGTAAGTTTCCAAAAAAGACTGAAACAGTTGTAGCCCATGGGAAGAAACCAGTCTCTGACACATAAGTAAAAACAAACTGTTGGTCCCTCAAATCAGAAAGCCCTTGAAACATTGCCCTAAGAGTGGGCCTCATGGAGTCTATGAACTTCATCAAATAATTACACACACACGCGCGCGCGCACACACACACACACACAGTTTCCTTCCCCTTGTTTTGAATTTTTCTCATCATGGTGGTTTTCTTTTAAAAAAAACAAAACACATTTCAAGTGTTTGTTATGTTTTTTTTCTTTCCAGACTACTCCAATTGAAGAAATGTCCAATGAAGTATAATTTGCATGTGTATGCCTTTGTTTGTCCAACTGTAAAGAAATATCATTGAATTACAAAGTCATGGTCAGCCATGAATAGTATTTCTGATGCCTATGAATGGAACTGAAAACTGGGCAGTGAAGAGGGCAGGAACAGAGTCAATTCATTTGAAATGTGGGCTGGAAGACAGTTCTAGAGATACTATGGGCTGCCAAAAATATGTATAGACAGAACAGAGAGCAAATCAAAGCTAAACTCACCCTAGAAGCCAAAATGACCAAACTGAGTCTATCATACTTTGCCCAGACCATAGGATGACATTAGAAAAGGCAACAATGCATGGTAAAGTAGAAGGCAGTAGAAAAAGCGGAAGACCACATCACGGGTGGAGAGACTCGGTCTAGAAAGCCATGGCCCTGTGCTTGTGAGACCCTGGTATGGGTAGTCCCACCATGGTACTGCCTTTCTGTGGTGATAGAATTGCTTGCTCCTGTGAAGCATGAGGCTATGCTGATGGTAGGAGTGCTGCTGGTAGAGTCTCCCATGTCAGAGAGGATATTGCTGAAGAGTCAGACTGAACATGCCAAACAATTACTGGGCAGCATGAGTAGTGATGGATGATACTGGCAAAAGATCTCTCAGAGACTACAGCAGTGGCACTGTAGCTAATACTTGTTAGTATTTTACCAAAGAAGGTGTGGTAAACCCCTTTTGAATAGATCTTTCCTTACAAAGACCTTATGATGAGGCAATCCAAAATGAAACTTGAGATGGTACTAGAAGATGACAATCCCAGGGTGGAAGGCAATCAATAAGCTCCTGGGGAAGAGCAGAGAACAATTATAAGCAGCACTGTGGCTAATGATGCAACTGGACTCTGACTGAAAGGACGTTCAGCTATTGACATGCCCAGAGGTGAAAGGAAAATCTAAAACTGCAGCTCACGTATTATAGGAACATGAGAAACAAGAATTAGGGAAGCATGAAAGCAAGAAATGGAATGTATAAACATTGTAATACTCCAAGTGAGCAAGCTAAGGTGGACAGGAATGGGACATTTTGGTCAGATGATTACATAATGTTTTTACTCAGGAAAAGAAAATCTAAGAAGAAATGGGGTGGCATTAATAGTGAGGAGAGATGTGGCAAAAGCAGTCCAGGCGTACAATGCAAAGTATGATCAAATCGTATCTGTAAGACTTCAGGGAAAACCCATCAATATAGCCATAATTCAAGTTTATGTCCTAACTACAAAGGCAGAAGAAGAGAGATTGAAAGATTCATGCTGTAGTCCAAGAGGAAATTGATCACATTCCAAAAGAGGACTTCTTCTTAATCATAGGCGATTGGAATACAAAAGCAGGACACACTGGAAGTCATAAGAGACTGAAATGCAAAAGGAAGAACAGTGGAATCAAGCATTATAGGATTAAAAAAAGAAGGAAGAGACTGACTGACTCAATTTTGAGAAGCCAACTGTTTGTTCATCACAAACACTTCCTTTGGGTAAGCAAAAACACAACTGTATACATGGACATCATCTGATGGCCAATATAGATATCAGGTAGACTACATAATTGGAGGAGATGGTGAAGCTCTATTCTCTTTATAAAAAAAGGAGATCAGGAGCAGATTATGCCACAGACCGTGAACTGCTGCTATCAAAAATTAGAGTAGTAAAGAAGAACACTAAATCAATCATTGTGCCCCAAAACAGCCAGAAAAGCAACCGTTTAGAATTTAAAGATAAGGTAAAACATAGATCTTCAGTATCAAGCCTAATTAAGTGGGAGCCAGAAGAATTCTGGCCTGAAGCCAGGGACACAGCGAGGAAAGAGTACAAAAAGACAGCGTCTATAACCAAAAAGATTGAAAAACCTCAGTGTATGACAGATGAAACACTTCACACAGTTAAGGACAGATGAGAAGCAAAAGTAAAAGGTGACAGTAATGAAGTCAGAATCCTGAATGTAACTTTTCAACCACTTGTGCACAGGGACAAGGAGTACTACTACAACAATCAGTGCAGACAAATAGAAGAAGATATCCCAAAAGGCAGAACAAGAGACCTCTTCCACAAGATCCAAGAATTCAAAGGTATTTAAATGAAGAGTGGGGATGCTATACAACCACAGCAGGGGAACATACTGCATGATCAAGAAGAAATAAAAAGACAGTGGAAACAATACACTGAAGAACTATATAAAAGAGACGAAAGGATGATATATTCATGTGAGGATGAACCATTTGAAGATGAACTCACAATTTTAGAAAGTGAAGTGAAAGCTATACTCAAAGCACTTGGGAGAAATACATCTCCAGGTATAGATGGCATACTAATAGAGCTGTTTCAAGCAACAGAGTCATAATCCACTCAAATTATAACTAAACTCTGTCAATAAATATGGAAAGCAAAAGAAATATAGAAAGCAAAACTGGAATCACTAAATGTATGTTTGAATCCCCAAGAAAGAGGACAGTAAGGATGCAGTAATCATAGAACCATTCTATTAGCCTCCAATGCAAGCAAAGCAATGTTCAAAATTCTACAATAAAGAAGTTTATCATATATGAAGCAAAAGATGCCAGATGTCCAAGCTGGGTTCAGAAGAGGAAGAGGCACAGGGGATCATATTGCAAACGTATGTTGGATAATGGAGCTTACCAAAGAATTTCAAAAGAAAATCAGCCTGTGCTTTATAGCTTGGATTGTGTAGATCATGAAAAGATTGTGTATTGCTTTTAAAGAAGTAAGTGTGCCACAACGTTTGATTATCCTGATGTCTAACCAGTACTGAAGACAAGAGGCTACTCTTAAGATAGAATATGGAGCAACAGAGTAGTTTCTAATTGCCAAAGTGATCAGGCAAGGCTGCGTTTTATCACCCTGTCTTTTTAGCTTGCATGCTGAACATATCAAACGCAAAATCAGATTAGACTCTGAGGAAGGCGGTATGTAAATTGTTGAAAGAATTTCAACAAATTAAGATATGCAGATGACACCATGCTAATAGCAGAAAACCATAAAAACTTGGAATAACTACTGATGAAAGTCAGGAAAGAAAGTGCAAAGGCTGGTTTACAGTTGAAACTTAAGAAAACAATAAATAATGACAACAGATGATTTACATCACTTTAAAGGATACGATGAAGACATTGAAATAGTTCAAGATTTTTCATACCTTGGCTCAGTCATTAATGGAGACTACAGTGTACAGAATGGAAGTCAGTGTTATCCATGCCATTTTATTTCTAGTTTCTATGTATAGTTGTGAAAGCTGGACAGTGAAGAAAGCTGCTTGGAAGGAAATCCACTCATTTGAAATGTGCTGGTAGAGAAAAGTCGTGATGATACCATGGACAACTAAAAAGATCAACAAAGAAGTCCTAGAGCAAATCAAGCCTGAACAATCCCTAGAAACCATGATTACTAAGCTGAGGATGATGTACTTTGTGTCATAGCATGAGAAAACATGACTCACTAGAAAAGACAATAATGCTTGGTAAGGTAGAAGGCAGTAGGAAAAGAGGAAGCTCGATTTACAGATAGATAGATTCAGTCCAGGCATACACGTCCTTGAATCTGCAAGACCTGAGCAGGGCAGTTGATGATAGGATGATTTGGCGGTCTCCAGTCCATAAGGTTGCCACCAGTTGAATGTGTATTTAACAACAACAACAGTATGGATGTTAATAACAGATTGTCTTGGATGTCTCTCATTGACAGTGGCATTGTAAGTCAGAACTAATTGGATGATAATTAGGAACAACAATGTTTATTTGCTTTTTTCAAGGGAGGTGATCAATAACTTTGATCAGATGATCAAAGGGTCTATGACCTGAAAAAAGGATAAACACCAGTGGTGCAAAAGAATGCATTTCATTGTGTTGCTTAGAAATTAGGACTTTGTGTATATGTGTTTGTGTGGTGGGTCCAATGTTCCCTGTGCTTCTCCCCCGTGTTACCCTGTTTTCTGGGTGTCCCGGGAGGGACACCAAATTGCTATAAGTTGGGGAAATTAGTTCAGAGCACAAGCTGGCAAAACAAGAGGCAGGGTGACTTAGCAGGATCTTGCAACCCAGTGTCTACGGGATCAGGCCAAGTCAAGAAGCAAACCAGTTGGAAAATAATGAATGATCTTTATTAAATACAGGCACATAATGTAAGCAACACAAGCACACAGATAACTAAGGAAAATAAAGGTATGAGTAAGATAGCGGGATTTTTAGAGGGATAGTTGGTTCGGGTGATATGAAACCTGTCCTGAAGTCCGGAAGAAAATGGAGAGCGAAGCTGGGGTTCGATGTATCTCAGCACGTGGAGCTGAGGGGAAGCTCGCCAAGCGAAGCGGCAGCAAGGCGGTCTGGAACTCGGGAGCGATCCAAGGAAGTGTTCAAAGTCAGGGGTTTTTATAAGGGGAATCGTGACAGCCGGCTAGGTCAGACTTTGGGAAAACAATAGATTTGGAGTTGGAGACAAAGCCTCCGAAAGGTCAGAATCTGAATGATTGAATTAGATTCGAATTTATCAGTGGAGTAGCTGGTATGCAAACACGGAATACTTGAGCGTTGTATAGCTCGATCATCAAGCTGCCAGCGTGAGGCAGAGGATCTTTTGAGAGTTGCTTGCATACCTAATGGAGGTACTTGCCTTGAGGTCTCCTAAAGCGGCGAGTCGGCTATTTTCTGGCCTGCCTGTATTGTCTAGGAATATTACGGCGATTATCGGCCGAGCCTGTATGCGTGCCTGTCCAGGGGCCTCGCAAGCACGTGGAAGGGATATGTGAAGCTGAATTATTGATATCAATAGATATCTTTTATATCCCCAAAGCTCGGGCTAGCCAGGGCAGTAACACCCGACCTAATATTTGTCCTCAGAGGTGTCATTAGTGAAAGTAAATTGCATCTTTGGGAACCAATAGCAGCTGGAGGAGGAAGGAATTTTATCAAGAAAAAAGCAAATCGTGAAGGCCTACCCCCTTTCCCACAGCACGGTCTCCCCTGCCCTACCGTTGCTATTTTAAAAAGAAAAAAACAAGACCAAAGTAGATGATTATGTAGCAAAGGTATCATTTAGTTCATGAATCAATTGTGTCAGCTGACATTGCACTCCTGCCCAGGGTTCATCCAACAATACAGACCACGGCATGAAAATCACTCATATTAGAATGGCAGGATTGATTAAAAAAGAAAAAAACTTGAAAAAAATTGCTGTCATTTTTTTTAAAGAACCTACACTATGTTTCTTTTCCTGTGATGCTTTCTGACAGAGAGTGATGGCAGATGCTGAGGTGGAACTGCCCATTAAAAATCTGTCTGCATCCACAGCATCTCTTTCCTCTGAACTTTCAACTCTTTTATGCCAAGCAACTTACTAATTAAATGCTATTGCAGAGAGAAGAACTCAGGGGCATGCTGGTGAATCCTTTTTTGCAAATGGAGCTTCCTGCTGCTTTACCACTCCTATGGGTAGTGTATTTCCTTCCCCCACCACCACACACACATATTATGCCACTCTGGATATTGAATTAAATGTCAAATATAATTTGGCATAAAAACATGAAGGCTGCAGCTGCCCTCAGTGCAAAGCTGACAGATGCTTGATACATCATCTCAATAGGGAGCTATAGAGAGACAAATTGTTCTTCAATATATCACCACAAATGGTTCCACATAACTTTTTCTTTTTTTTAATGGAAGGCTTTGGAATTTTTATACACTATCGTGTAAGCAAAAGGTATCCTTTTGTGCACAATTAGTTAAAAACAAGCTCTGGAATATTCCAAATTGGGTTTCATTGCTTACAACAAGAAGAGAGAAACCAAAGGGTGGGGGGGGGATTCTAAACCTATGTATGTTTCAGGCAGTACATATAAAGGCTGTGATCTCTTGATGGCAAGAATGTCACTTAAATCCCAATGATAACAATGAGTAAGTAGTAGTAGAAACATGGGCACAAAGCTGAGGCCATTTCTGCACTACAGTGTTATAGTGCTATTGTGCTATTATTCTACTTTCAACATCCTGTGGAATTCTGGGGTTTGCAGTTTACTGAGGCCCAAGAGCTCTCTGGCTGAGAATTCTAAATGCCCCTCCTAAACTGCAAATCCCAGAATTCCATAGTTGAAAGTGGGATAATAGCACTATAACAGTGTAGTATGGTAATGACCTAAAATGAAGTTTGCCTCTCTTTTTTTTTCTGCCTTTTTTTTCTTGTTATATGCAATGAAAAGGTAACATAGATACTTTGCATATCTTATACTCCTACCCACCTGAGGTTAAAGCTTGTCTTTCCCTCCAGTGTGTTCTCTTCACTGCACTTATCTCTTTTCCCTCTCCACTGCGCTGTCTCCATTGAATCATCTCTGTTTGTGTACTTTTCCCATGAGCCACTTCTTTCCCCTCCATTGTGCTCTCTCCATTACATCACTGTCCTCTTCCTCCACTGTACTCTTTCCATTACATCACTGCCCTCCTCTTGCTGCACTGTGCTCTCTTCACTGCACTCACCTCTTCTGTATCGTGCTGTCTCCAATGCACCATGTTCTCTCTTGTTCATGGTACTCTTCTCATCAACCACCTCTCGCCCCCTCTGTTGTGCTGTCTCTCCTTCACCATCTCCCTCTCCCTTTGCTGTAGCCTACAGTAGATCTTCCTATCCATGCAGGTCTTCCTATCCATGCAGAAGTAGATCTTCCTATCCATGCAGGTCTTTCTATGGCCCTTCCTTTCTTGATACTGGAGTTCTTTCATTGAAGAGTGCAGGAAAGTGAATAGATCAGGGGCATGGCATGGGCAGAACAACATGGGTTGGGATATGCAAAAAAATAAAGGAAGCAAAACAGTGGGGTGTTTTGGTGGGGGGAAGGAAGAAAGAAGTGATAAGCACTACTCTTCTGCCTTGTTTGCACAAATTCGGTATGAAGGGGTAGCCAGTGGATCTGTTAACATAAGGTGGCAAAAACACTTGTGGTTTTATGGCTGCCTTTTCTCCTGTGGATACTCTGGATTATAGAGGAGCCATTGAGGTCTTATACTCCAACTGCAGTTTGGCACCAGGAGAGCTCCCATACAGCTGAGACCAGCTGAAGAAGAGCCCATAACAATGGCCCATCTAGGGTCAACAGCACCTAGGGCAAGCATGGAAGTTGCACCCCTAGGGCAAGTGGGAGTGGGAGGGTGGCAGCCAGCAGGTGTGGAGGGTGGTGGTGGGCGAGAGGGCTACTGCTGCCATTGCCTCCACATTGGGACAGGAAGGACCCCGGCAGGGGCACGAGGGGCAATGGTGGGCAAGAGGGCTGCTGCTTCCACTGCTGCCAACTCCACACTGGGCTGGGGAGACCCCAGTGGGGCAAGGGGACAGCGGTGGACCAGGGCCAGCTGGGAGGGTGGGAGGGTTCAGCTTTGTTGTACCCCCCTGGTGTTGCACCCAGGGCATGCACCCCAGTTGCTCCACCTTAGATATGCCTCTGAGCCATAACACTGGGAGGGAATTCACTGCACAACAGTGACAGATCTACCAGCTGCCCTTGCTAAGAATGCTAGAGCACTCCCTGGAATCACTAGTTTTGCTTTAACTGCACTCATAAATTAAAAAGACATCAAATAGCACCTTTGAGACTAACTGGAAAGAAGACATTTCCAACATAAGCCTTCTTGGATTCAGTCGACTTTATTAGGTGCCCTGATGCAGTGTCGCTTCTGATGAAGTGGGCTGAGTCCACAAAAGCTCGTGCTATTTTTTCCTTCCCAGTTGGTTTTGAAAGTGCTACAGGATTCCCTTGTCCTTTATAGTCCTTTCCACACCATACTCTGATCCTGTGACATCCCAGTGTCATCCCAGCAGTGCCATCTCTGGGATGGGGAGCAGAAGCCGAACACTCCCCTCTGCACCCAGCCAGCTGCCGGTAAATGGGAAGCGTTCGGGACATGTTCCTTCCTTCCACAGTGCAGCCAACCTCTTCCTGCACTGTGCTGAGGAAGGAAGCACTTGATAGCATTTCCGACCTTCTCATATGGCAGCAGCTGATGCGAACATTGTGCAAAGAGAGGCTATTACCAGATTTTATTCTGGTAACAGTATACCGCATGATTGCAACAGTTGGGATGTGACAGAAGTGGAACCATGATGATGTTGTGTGCTGGCACATATTGCGGACTGGCAGCAACATGTCCCCATGCCAGAATGGCACCATCATGCAAAAGGGCCTATGTTAAAACAGACTAACGCAGATATCTCTCTGAATACTAATAAAAAGTTAAGGCTGGTTTAAAAAAAAAAAAGATTACAAGAATCATTCTTGTAAAAGAATGTGATTCATCACTTTTTTATTTTCCATCATGCCTCAGACTTCCCCACATCTTCCAGCTTGCCATGTAAAATGCGCTGGCAGCCTGAAAGTAATTCTGTTTGCTTCTTTCACTGAACAAGCAGCTCCTCCTGGGCTTCATGTATACTTTGCGAAATATCGCCTTAATATTCTAGCAAAAATGGCTACAACAGTTCATTCTTTCCTCACATCCCCATTTTCAACCGTCACACCAGGGCTATTTACGTTTCTTACTATGGAACTGCCGGAGTGGAATTTCCCTGCTGCCCTTCGGTTTTATTCCTTCTTTGCCAACAGAGAACAAAGAAATCATTGTCTGAGCAGCCATATAGATGAGAATTTAATGTCGAATAGCACTGTGTAATATATAGACATACTCCTTACATTGGGACCAGGGCTTTTTTTTCCCAATAAAAACAAATACATAAAAAGAAATGGGAATCTGCTGCTGGGCTGCTGTCACTCAAAGAGGTTTTATTTGAAACAGATTTGACTGAAATAGGCAAAAAAGAAAAGGAAAGAAAAGACTGTACTGTCTCATGCTTGAATTTATTTTTCAGAAAGACACTAGCTTTATAAAGCTGGAATATGAATCTTTAAGACACAGAGGAGGAACTTTTGACCTGCCAGATATTTTCACCTACAACTCACATCAGCTCCACCCAATAAGAGCAATAGTAAGTGATAGTGGAGCTAGGAAGACAAAACATTTGGGGGACTAAAGATCCCCCATCCCTGTTTTAGGGTGCCAAGAAACTTAAACCAAAGCATAGGAGAGCTAAATCCCCATATAGCATATGCCACCTTTGAGAGTTTCCCAGTATCCATGTAGTATATGATTCATCAGGCCAAAGGAAACATAGCTGAACCAGAAGTGATACAATTGTTCCAAAAAAACAATAGATCAATAATAAGGAATTCAAGAACACGGGACATCTTTGTATCCTTTTCTTTTATCACTGACAGCCCCAGTGCATTTGGTATTAGCAGGTAAGCCTTTCTGGCCAGAAACCATGACCTATTTTCACCTTACCTATTTTCATTATTTCTGAGTAAGACAGGACTCACTGGGGGGAGAACTCATGAAAAAAGAAAGCAAGATCTTCTCACTCTCATGTATGGGGATGAAATAAGTAGAGATTTATATCCACAGAAAGGAACCCACATGTACAGCTGCTCATGCATATGGACTGTAAACCATTGAGACACCCACATATTTCAGTGCCATGACCAAGCAGAGCCCTTACATATAAGCAGCTCTCTGTGTCTTGGGTTGCTTGTCAGACAACAGAAGAAGGAGATGTGATGTCAAGGGTAGGGATGAAATCATAGTCCAGCTGTCCCACAGAGAAATCCCCATATGCCAGTAATGTGGGACCAAGCAAATTGTCTTGAAACCAGATTTGAACTCCCACTTCCTATGGCGGGAGAGAATAACATCTGACCACCCTTTTCAGTATATCAACACTGCTGACTTAAGCTGGTTTAACACTAATTCATTTTTCCAGGGAATCCTGAGAACTGAAGTTCTTAAAGGTAGAGGTTTAGGCATAGGATCTCTTTAAAAAAAAAAAAGTCTGCATCCTATTGATGGCATATGCTGTAGTAACTTCCCATTATGGAAGCATCAGTTCTTTTAAAGCTGTTGCAGAAGGAGATATCCAAGGTATTTGTTGTATAGTAACCCCCTCTAGCATGCAACCTCAGTGGGCAGCACCAGGGTGAAATCTTTAGCCAATCAGTGACCACCAGGAGAAAGGGCATCTTATACATGAGTTATGCAGCCAGAAAAAAAGGAACAACTTTTTTTTTTTGTCCCCAGAGATTCAGGCAGACAGCAATTTCTCCTTCTTCTTTGCTGCAAAATTACAGCAAAATATACAGGACTCTCCTCCTCCCAGATCCTAGCTTCACTGCCCACTTATTTGCTATGTGGGATGTGCTCTGATGCCATCAGCATGAAGGGGTAGAAAGGAAGGCCCAGTGGAAGAAAGGTGGCCAAGACTTATGCTCCACCTGTGCTCATATGGTATCTCACCTCTGTTTCTCAAGAATGCTTTGGAAGTAATGGCCATTAAAACAATATAAAATAAATACAAATAAATCTGTATAGATAAATTTGCACAAATAAATAATGAAAATAGTGATAAATTAATACATAGAGAGAGAAAAATCTTGTAGTACATATTCATTCTCCGACATCTGGTAAGGTGTTCTTTCTAAAAATTTCTACTTTCCTTCGGTTCATCTGAGATAATACTACAGTTGCCCCTCCACATTCATAGAATCATAGAATCAAAGAGTTGGAAGAGACCACAAGGGCCATCCAACCTAACCCCTTGCTATGCAGGAACACACATCAAAGCACTCCCAACAAATGGCCATCCAGCCTCTGTTTAAAAACCTCCAAAGAAGCAGACTCCACCACACTCCAAAGCAGCATATTCCACTGCCAGATAGCTCTAATCATCAGGAAGTTCTTTCTGAGGTTTAAGTGGAATCTCTTTTCCTGCAGTTTGAATCCATTTCTCCTTGTCCTAGTCTCTGCAGCGGTGGAAAACAAGTCCACTCCCTCCTTGACATGGCCTCCCTTCAAATATTTAAACATGGCTATCATGTCCCCTCTTAACCTTCTCTTCTGCAGATTAAACATACCCAGCTCCCTATGACGCTTCTCATAGGACGTGGCTTCCAGACCCTTCACCATTTTCATTGCCCTCCTCTGCAATCTTACAAACTGACTGTTTAATGATCTGTTCTAGGATCTTTCCTGGTATTGATGTCAGGCTGACCGGGCAATGATTATTTGGGTCCTCTTTTTTTCCCTTTTTGAAGATGAGGACAATATTTGCCCTCCTCCAGTCTGCTGGGACTTCCCCTGTTCTCCAAGAGTTCTCAAAGATTATTGCCAGTGGTTCTGAAATGACTTCTGCCAGTTCTTTTAATATCCTTGGACGTAATTCATCTAGCCCTGGAGACTTGAATTCATCTAGTGTAGCCAGGTATTCCTGTATCACTTCTCTACCTATTCTGTGCTGCATCCCCCCCCCCACTTTCCCACCTGTTACCCATCCCCTAGGTTGAGTATTTCTATCCTTTTTGGGGGGAACTGAGGCAAAGAAGTTGTTGAGCAGATCTGCCTTTTCTCTTTCCCCTGCTAGTAATTGGCCATCTTCTCTGCACAGTGACCCTATCATTTCTTTGTTTTTCCTTTTGCTGCAGACATAACTAAGAAAACCTTTTTTATTGTTTTCAATGTCCCTGGCAAGCCTGAGTTCATTCTGTGCTTTAGCTTTTTTGATCTCCTCCTTACATATCCTGGCTATTTGTTTGAATTCCTCCTTGGTGATTTTGCCATTCTTCCATTTCCTGTACATGTTTCTTTTAACACTTAACTCAGCTAAGAGTTCTTTAGTCAACCATTCTGGTTTCTTTAGACACCTGCCATTTTTCCTCTTTATTGGTACAGTTTTAAGGCGTACCTTCGGTATATCATTTTTAAGAAACTTCCATCTGTCATGAACTCCTTTCTCTTTCAGTATTCTTGATCATGGAGTTTCCACCAGTAACTCCCTAATTTTACAGAAATCAGCTTTTTTTAAAGTCTAGGATGCATGTCTGGCTACACTTGGCTTTTCCTTTCCACTGAATGACATATTCCAATAAAGCTTGGTCACTCCCCACTAAGGGTCCCACCACTTCCACCTCATTAACAAGGTCATCCCTGTTGGTCAGGATCAGATCTAAAATAGTGGATCCCCTTGTCACCTCTTCCACCTTATGGACCATGAAATTGTCAGCAAGGCAAGTGAGGAACTTGTTGGACCTTGTGGTCTTGGCAGAGTTTGACTGCCAACATATATCAGGATAGTTGAAGTTTCCCATTACTACTGCATCTCTCCTTTTTGAATGTGTGGTCATCTGCTCCAGGAAGGCATCGTCCAAGTCCTTGGGCTGGCTTGGAGACCTGTAGTAAACCCCCACAATAATGTCCCTATTGTTTCCTGCTCCCTTAATTCTTACTCAGGTGCTCTTGACCTGGCTTCCTGGATTTAAGTCATGGATCTCTTCATAGGTGAAAATATCATTGACATATAAAGCTATTCCTCCTCCTTTCTTGTTTGGTCTGTTTCTGTGAAATAGGTTATGCTCCCCTATTCCTACATTCCAATCATGAGACTCATTCCACCAGGTTTCAGTGTTGCCTATTAAATCATATTTATTTTGTTGTACTAAGAGTTTGAGTTCATCTTGATTATTTCCCATGCTCTGTGCATTAGTGTAGAGACACTTAAGACTATGTGCCCTTCCTGCAAGTCCTTTACTAAAGTTGCTTTTCCTCCCATTGTTGATCTCTAGTACTACTTGGTCTGGTCTATAGATATCATTTGGGCATTTTTGCCCAGCACTCGCTGGATCCTTGCCTTGAATAATGACGCCTCCCTCCCCGGCCGAACTCAGTTTAAAGATTTCCTGATCTGCTTTGCGAGACTGTTAGCAAAAACATTCTTGCCAATGGGTGTGAGGTGCAGCCCATCCATTGCCAGAACACCATCTTTGTGGAAATGCAGACCATGGTCCAAATATCCAAATCATTCCCCTCGGCACCATCTGCAGAGCCAGTTGTTCACCTCCACTATTCTTCTCTCCCTTCATGGGCCATGACCTTCAACTGGGAGGAGAGATGAAATGACAACCTGTGCACCAAGGTCCTTCAGCTTCCTATCCATAACCTCATAATCCATTGTGATGTGTCGAAAGCTGCACTTCACAGTGTCATTGGTTCCCATATGAGCCAAAAGGAGGGATTTACAATCAGTGGGCTTGACCAGTGGGCTTGACTGGTCAGTGGGTTTGATCATGAGAGTTTGGGGCACAGAACCCTCACAAAAGTGGAAAAATCATGAATAACTCCCACCCACCTATGATTCCCCTACCATTCTCCTCCAGAGCATCCCCCCTTCCATTCCTTTGCCCCTGGCCCCAGTATTGTGGGGAGGAGAAAAAAGATAACCTAAAGGGCTTACCATTACTTTCCCCTCAGAGAAGAGGGTAGTTCTTGAGTCCTAATTACTTCCAGTGGCCATCTTGAGAAAGGAACACTTAACCAATCATCAGCCAAGACACAGCAGACTATGCAACCACATGGCAGAGAGGCCATGCCTCCAGCAGTTGGAGGGGGGCTTTGCTCACCCAAAAGGAAAAAAAAAATCCATTTTAAACAGAAACTTCACAAGCCTGGATTGAGGAATGCAAGGGATGGGAGGAGGAAAATGGGGGGTGGGGAGGCAAGCAGGTGCCTTGTGAATAATCAAATTGATGAAGGTCAAACCTGCAAATATGGTGGGAGTCCTGTATATGGTGAGCCACAGCAATGCTAAACTGCTAAAACTGTCTTTGAGAAAGTTCAGCCAACAAGTTGACTCAAACTGCTAAATACATTTATCAAAGGGTGTTTTCCTTCCCCTATCAGATTTATTCATGATATTGCAACAGCATTTTGTTTATTCATTTTACCTAAACCTCTTGCAGCCATGACTTGTTTGCACAGTCTGCAGGAAATTCTGCTAAAGCTGTCTTCTTGTCATTTTTCTTTGGGGATAATGCAATACACTAAATTTTTATTTATTTTTTATTTATTTTGCTGTCTGACAAGCAAAAATCCATCCTCCCTACATTTACCTCTCTCTGAATCTAGAAGTATGCAATCAGAGGACTGGCTGGGTGGTTCAAATGAATATCTGAAAAATAGTCTTTACTGAACTGTTTCCTGAGGCCCTTTCACACTGTACAGCTATAGTGCTATGATTCCACTTTAACTGCCATGGCTGCACCCTCTGGAAACCTGAGGTTTGTAGTTCTCTGGATGAGAATTCTAGGTACCCCTCAGTAAACTGAAAATTCCAGGGTTCCATAGGACGTTGCCATCATAGTTTCAGTAGAATCGTAGTACTCTAACTATTTGTTGTGCAGAGGTTCCAGCCTGTTTACTATTCTGAATTTTTGCCTCTGGATTCCTGCTTCTTAGTTTGCCTTTCTTGGTTTTCAGCCTCACCCACAAAACCTATTTTATTTTCCTTAGGATCTTCAAAGAAGAAAGGTCTGGAAATGTTTCTAGTTCCCATAGAGGCCATGACAGAGTGAAAACATTCCAAAAGCTTTGTTCCTGAGAAGCTGAGATATTTGTGAACATTCTGTGTCAATCAACACCACAGGTTTCCCTGATGCAGGTGGTAAGGAAGGTAATAAAAAAAGACAACAGAAGGACATAATAGAGAGGAAACGGAGGAAGTGGAGAGAAAGGAGAGCAAGTGACGAAGTACAAGTTGTTATAGCTAGAGTAAAGATGAAAGAGTTAAACTGGTGTCTTCACAGAAAGGAAACTGCTGTGAGGACTTGGAGAATGCAATGACCTGGATATGCATTCTGACTGGTCAAAAAAGTATGGAAGAGTCTGGCATTTTGCAGAAAATTAACCTACAGACAGAAGATCTACAGTTCTGACAATCAGTATCTGATCTCTGGAATCTTTTAAGTGTTATCCACCATTTTGATTCAACATGCGTGCAAAGAGTTTTGCTCTTTCCTCTGTGAGAGTTGCTGTTTCACAGATTTGAAAATGAAAGCTATGAATCCTGCTCTCTCACAACACACACACACACACACACACACACACACTGCACTGGAGAAAATAGCTCAGATGAGTGAGCTCCTGTCTCAGGGTAAATGTTTTACATCCTACCTGTAAGACTCAGTTTTCTTCAACAAGGTAGAATTAATGAGTAATCCTAAACAATGAGTGGTTTACATAGGAGAGAAAAACTGAGGAGGCCCAGGGTATTTTAAGGACAAGATCTCTCCCCTGCCCCAAATTCCAAAGTGAGCCAGAGTGCTATTGTATTCTCACTTCAACACTGGTAAGAGGATAGCACCTTTACCACACTGCAAGACAAGAGAACTGCTGTGCGGGCACACACGTGGCAAGACACATGGCATACACTGCTCTTCTCCCCAGCATCTCATTGGCACTCTTCATGCAACCCAGTCTTGGGTGTCTGAAGATGCTGTATCGCTTTGCCTAATAATACAACCCTGAATGAGAAGGCTATTGACCTGAACTGTAACATATACACAACTGGGAACTCTTGCTTTTTCAAAGTCATTCATTTCTGTTACTTATTACAATGTTCAGAAAGTAACCTATTGTTGTTATATATGACAGCATTGAAAAGTAATTAATTACATTCTTTATTGCAGTTTTCAAAGATGTAACTATGTTGGTCTCTTGCAGCATAAAAAAGAAAGGGAGGAGGAAGAGGGGAAGCAATGCAGCAGCATCTTTAAAGCCCTTTCTGTACTGCATTGTTATAGTGCTATTATTCCACTTTCAACAACCTATGGAATCCTGAAGTTTGCAGTTTAGGGAGGGCATTTAGAATTCTCAGCCAGAGAGCTCTTTGACTTCAGTAAACTATAAACCCTAGAATTCCACAGGACATTGAAAGTGGAATAATAGCACTATAACAGTGTAGTGCAGAAATGGCCTAAGACTAATTGGTTTTTATTTTTGCCTGAGCTTTCATGGATATATCCATGAAACTCAGGAAAAAATTAAAACTAATTAGTGCTAAATGTGCTGCCACATTACTTTCCTCCATTTCCTCTCTCTTCCTACTTTTTGTCCCTTGCCACACGACTCATTGCTTTTGTATTGTTTTCTGCTACATTTTTGGAGAGAGGAAATTTAGAATTCATAAGAAAACTTGGAAAAGATGCTGTCACAAAGCCTCTAACAATGTCTTCCAAAAGTAACTTTGGAAAGCAACTTGGAACTGCCACTTGTACCAACACAATAATGTCACTGCTACTGATTACCTTGCTTTTGGAATGTAATTGGTACAGGTTGGGCTCTTATGTCTGTTGTTCCCTGAGATTGCTTCTTTGAGCCACCGGTCTCCACATTGAATGCATGGGTGCAGAGGCACTGTGTCTTGGCTCTGGCAGAGAGCAGGATTGTCTCCAATCTTCTTGCCTTGTACTTTGCATAAAATGAACATAACATAATGCCTAGCTGGGGAAATTAATCAGAAAAAAAATATTTTAGAAGAATTTCTTGCAATATCAAATTTCATCATCACTATCACACAACTCATGTTCCTAATGAGGAAATTTTTTGGATTTTTTTTATTTAGGAAAAAAACCTCAGTACTTACGTTTACAATACTAATCAAACCCATTTCACTGTTCAGGTCATGCAAGACTGTAGCATGATATCCAATAAACTTAACCCTCCTTATGGGTGGTATTTCCTTCACATCTCTTTGTTTATGAAAACAATCTTTTTTTCTCTACCTCCCCCCTTTTATTTGATCCATTACTCTGCTCTAGAGAAAAGATAGATTAATAATATTACTCAGTACAGGGTAAGGCATGCATATTCATGAATAGTCATGAATTATTTGCAAAATTCAATCGAGACAACATTCATCTCCGAGGGAAGCAATTAAAGTACTTGGCTTGCACAGTGATAAATCACAAGTGAAATTTCGGGTCTTGATCACATGCAATTTGAAACACTGTTTGTTGAAAAGCAACATATTACAGAGTATTCAACATCCCTAAGAGAGGCTGGGGGAAATAAAATGCTTCCCGAGCCTTTTAAATATTAAAAGTTCAGTCTGGATCATAAAGTATCCTTGTTTATAAAAGCAGGAACTACAAAAGGTTAAAAAAAAAACCAACCATTAGTTTTAATCTGAATTCAGAAAGCCAAAGGAGCTTAAAGCACAGCAGTTTCTATGTAAAAATAATCATGTAAAATGTCTGTGAAGTAGTTTTTGAAATCTTTTGATCTAGAGCAGAAATTAATCAAAGGGCATATGACAGGGTTTGTCTTTTACTGCTCTCAGCTCTGAGCAGCAGCATGAAAGGGAGGGATGGTGTTATGTTCCCACAGGCATCTAGAAAATTCTGGCACTTTCTACATCAAGTCTGCTGAATATTAAAGGTCAGCAGCACTTTGCGCTTCCACACTCTTGCAGCACTTTTACCCCAGGACAATCCTTTCTCAGGTACACTTCCTATACATGCCCAAATCTGCAGAAGACTGAGGCAGGGCCACAGAAGGGATGTCACAAGAAAGGGGTGGCTCTAAGGCAAAGGCAGGAAACTGGACGTATTGTGAACATGGGGGATCACTAAAGAACAAAAGAGAAGGTACAGACAGTGACATCAGTCCCAAGGGACTGTGATGTGAAATGCACTAGCCGAAATCCTATTGATTAGTCACAGCTGGAGTACAGTGGAAATGAATGGAATTTCACCTCAATGGCCATTTCCGCACGGGGCGAGGGAATCGCCCTGTGCCGCTACTTACCGGATCTTCTGGCTCCCCAGTCCAGTCCAGGCTGCTCCGGAGCAGTGCGTGGCTGTCGCTCTGCATTGCTCCAGTGTCCAAAACGGCGGCTTCTATTTGGTCGTGGGTCTCGACCAACCGCTGAAGCTCACCAGCCTAAAGCCCACCCCCGGCAGATCGCAGGCTCGCATTGGTGCGAGCCTGCGAATCTGCATCGGAGAGCAGGCACGCAATGGCGCGCGCCGGCTTTTTGAAAAACCTGAAAAATCAGATTTTTCAAAAACACGCTGGAGGACCACTTGGGGTCGCTCCAGAGTGGACTGAGGTGCGGATCTACACTAAGTAGTCCGGACCCAGTCTGCTCCAAGGAGCAGACATCCTCCGTGGAGGATGCACTGCACCGTTTTATTTAACCTGTGCGGAACTGGCCTGTGTTGACTCATTATGGAGCAATTAATTCAATGGGGTCCACTCCAGTTGGGACTAACCAATGTGGTTCAGACCATAGACTCAACTTGAACTTCTTCAGTTATTCTCAATTGCTGTTTTGCTTTGAGATAGCTCCAGACTTCCACTCATCCCTACATCCCAACATTACATTCCCTTTCCTTCTCCTCCTCCTCCTCCTCCCCTCCTCCCCCAGACTGAGATTCAAGAGAACAGCTAAAACAAACATAATGAAAAATCTACTCTGTATAAAGCTAAACTAAATGAAAAATTAACTATGGCCATTTCTGTACAGCGATGCTCACCTGCTTTGTCCCATCATATTTCCAGCATAATCCCCAACACTCCCCTCCACACTCAGCTAGCTGCCTGCGGAAGGAAGTACAGGGGACACACTCCTTCCTTCTGCACTGCAGACGCCCTTCTTCCCATGCTGCAATGGAGAAGGAAGCACATGATTGTGCTTCTGGCTCTTCTGCATGGCCAGTAGTGGTGGAAGGCTTGCACAATCAGGGGCCATTGACAGAGTTTTGCCATCAGTGACATATCCTGAGATCAAGCTGGCTGGTAAAGCAACAAGAGTGGGACTACAACAACATCATGCAGAAGCGTCGTTGTGATCCCACCCTTCTCGCGTCCCCGTGCTGGGAGGTTGCCGTGCTGTGGAAATTGCCTATAAATAAAATTAAAACCAATTAAAAACATATCATTGGAAAGGAAACTACAAATAGACAGTACAGCATGCTGTGCAAGGCCTTTTCCCCATGAGCAGTCATTCTTCAAATGCCTGTCAAAGACAGTAAGGAGGCTTGTGGAAAGACAATAAGGAGGCTGCCAGTCTAGGTTGGGTGTTCAAGAGCCTGGGAGCTGCCACTGAGAAGACCCTCTCCCATGTTCCCACCAGATTTACCTGTGAGGATGCTGAGACAGATAGAAAGGTTTCCCTTGAAGATCTCAAAACAGAGGTAGGTTTCTGTAGGGAGATATGGTCCTTCATATAACCTGGACCTGGAATTTATAGTTCATAACCAACTCTTTTAATTCTACCCAGAAATGGACTGGCAGACAGTATAACAAGGGAGGTAACTAGTCCCAGGTAACAATCTGTCTTCAGCTCTTTGGACCAGCTGCAGTTTCTGAACACTTTTAAAGAACGTTCCCATATAGAGTGTGCTATACTAGTCCAAACAAGATATAACTATGGCATGTGTCACTGGGGCAAGATCCAATGTCTCTAGGCATGGAAGCAGCTGGCATACAAACCTTAAATGTGCAGAAGAACTCTTGGCCACTGCTGAGACCTGACCTTCCACCCTTATCGCTGAATCCAGGAGCACACTCAAATTGTGGACTGCATCTTCAGGAGGTGTAATTCCATCCAATACAGGCTGGATCCTTGTTTCTGGATCTGCCTTTTGACTAACTAGAAGCACTTCTATCTTGTCTGGATTAAACTTCAATTTATTCACTCTCAGTCTGTCCATTACTGATGACAGACACTGGTTTAGAATGGAGACAGCTTCCCAGGAGGGAGGTAGAAAGGAGTAATAGGACTGGGTCTCATCTACATATTGATGGCACCAGACTCCAGAACTCAGGATGGCCTCTCCTAAGGTCACATGCATATGTTCAATAGTGTGAGGGACAAAAGGAGTTGAACAGGCACAGCCCAGCATCAATTTCTGTGTTTGCTTCTCCAGAAAGAAATGGAACCTCCAAGCCTCATCCCAGCAAGGGAGCCCAGAAGGATATCATGGTCAGTGGTATTAAAAGCTGTCTAGAGGTCCAGCAGAACTTACAAGGACCAACTTCCTCTATCCTGTTCCCAGCATCCATCAAGGTGATCAAAACTATCTCAGTCCCATAGCTAGGCCTGGAACCAGATTGAAACAGATCTAGATGAACTGTTTCATACATCTCTGAAAGATGTAACCCCTGGAGCTGGGAGGATGCCATATTCTTTTTGTACCTTGCTCCAAAATGGAATATTGGGAATCATAGAATCATAGAGCTGGAAGAGACCACAAGGGCCACAAAGTCCAGCCCCTTGTCATGTAGGAATACACAACTAAAGCACTCCTGACAGATGGCCATCCAGCTCATTTAGTTTTCCCATCAGCATCCAGCCCAATCCGGGTTAGTTGTTTAGAAACTTAGGCCCTTTTCACATGTTGGGGGGGGGAACGGGCGAAAACGCCCAAAAACGGAGCTTACCTCCAGCTGGGTAAGTCCATCACCACATGGAGCAGCGCGAGCTCGCTGCTCCACACTCCTCCGGTGTCGCAGATGGCAGCTTCCAGTTGGTGGAGGCTCTCCACCAACCGGAGAATCTCGCCAGCCTTAAGCCCGCCCCCGGCAGATCTGCAGGCACGCACTTGCGCGCGCCTGCAGATCCGCTTTAGAGCCGGGCGACGGAGCGGCACGGGTCTGCACGCTCCGTGCTTTTTAAAAACCTCTAAAAAGGTTCCATTTCTTTCTGGAGAAGCAAACACAGAAATTGATGTGCACTCCGTGCTTTTTAAAAACCTCAAAAAAGAGGTTTTTAAAAAACACGCAGCCCGGCTAGTTCTGGCCGCTCCTGAGTGGATTCTGGTGTGGAACTATGAAAAGTAGTCCACGCCAGTCCACTCTACGGTGTAGATGACCTCCATGAGAGGTCGCTCTACACCGTTCCCCCCCCCACATGTGAAAAGGGCCTTAGAGATGAGCTATCTGCAGAGAGAGGAGGGCATATCCATTATAGTGATGAGGAAGCCATTCCCCCCGCCCCGCACAGAGTGCCTAGAAGCTGCTTTTACAAGAAAAAGAAGATATTTACCATGTAGTCCTTGGACTGCTTGGTAATATAAGGTGCCTTTAAAAGAGTACTATGCATTTCAGAGAAAAGCGGATGGAGCCACCTAACTGCATCCCAGTTTACACACTGGTCCAGAGGTGTGATCAAATGCAGTCTGCTTTGAAAGGCAGACCAAACAAATTCCTCTCTTCTCCTCACCAGGATATGGTAAGATGAGATTGTACAGCCCAGGTATGCCACAAGTTCTGAATAATGACCATAATATTTATATAAATCCCATAGTTATAAAACCAGAGGGACACAAACTATCCATAACATTCTAGATTCTCACCAACGCAAAAAATTATCTTCCTTCTTATTCTCTTTTTTTTTTAATGAAACAATATGGTATATTATTTTTTTTAACAAATCAGTATTTTGAGAAACATCATTAAACCCAACAAAAACTCCACACAATCCTTTCGTTCATCCAATAGAATCCATTTTCAATTTGGTAGTATTTATCCATTAAAAAAAAAAAAGCAAACCATGAAATGTCCCAAATACTATCTAGGAAGAAACACTGAAAATATAATTAAAAATGCCCTTTATAAATAGGTAGGCTTAGCAGACTGTGAAAAAAGAGAGAGAAGAAGTTCAGAAGTTTCATTACTGACAGAAACGATTAGGGGGATTACCAGCCAGTAGAAATAGTTGTGTCTTTAAAAAGGAAAATTTGAGTCATAGAGCAACTGTGAGAAAGAAGGTTAATGTACCTGAAATGGATTAATGTAATTTTTCAGCTTCCCGCAGCTGAGACTCAAAGACAGTTTGGAGAATAAATTATAAATGAATTCTTAAAAAAAAAAAGAGAGAGTGTGCTTAATGAAACTGAGAAGCTTATTATACTGAAGATTGTCATCACCGGATGTTCATGAAACCAAGGACCGCAGTGTCTCGATGTGGAAAGATTTCTGTTGGCACCTTTGTTTCCTTTTCACTAAGTGGAAGAAGAGAGGAACAAGATCCAGTACTGTGAGGAAATAAGATTTCTGGTACTAGAAATGACTGTGTGTGTTTTGGGAATAACATCCACTTCCGCAAAAGCTAGAAAAGATAACAACAAATAAAAGTGCAACAAAACTTTAGTACAGACAGTTTTGTATGAAAGGAAGCATGTTTTATCACAGAATGTAATCTTAGTCCTCTATTTTCCATTTGCCACAGCTGCTAATTCCTCTTCCTCCTAGACTTGCCAGGCCCCTTCTTTCTTTCCAGTTCACCGGCTGGCAGTGTGGTAGGTTCTTAGAGGGAAGTTTCGCTCCTTTACTTCTTCTAGCCTTCTTTCTTGCCTGGATACAAGTTGCTGAGGCGTAAGAAAATGTTGTATATGATGTATGCCCCATAATGTTCTTTTTTTTTACTTTATGATCTTTATTGAGTATGTACACTTATATTACATATATCAGAATCTATGAAACATAAATCTCTCAGCATACAACATAGACATGTACAAAATAAGAAATGGGTAATGCTACTTAAAGGAAGATCCTAATATTGGAATCAGATTTGAAACCAAATACATCCATAAGTCCCATCCCCATTATTGTATGTTGGAAATTTGAACAATGTTATGTTGAATCATATTTTATAATATTGTAATGTTAAACTAAGGATTTTAACTTATGATAAAATAAACAGACCAAGGATAAGTACCAGTTATTTGTATTTCATAAAGTTCTATTGATGAAAAAGAAAAAAGAAACAAGAAAACCAACACCCTCTTATCTATCTTCCTCGTCTCATCTTGTGGGTTAACTAGTCTATCATACTGTCAATATTTATATTAAGAAGCTTCTATACCACTTCAACTCTTACCCTAGTAACTCCAGAGTCTTTTAATTAGTCTATACTTAGATTAACATTCAGTTGGAGTTCAGAAGCCCATCCCAAAATAACAAGATTCTGTCTTCTACTGAAACATATTATCGGACTTGATTTCATTAATTTATCTACTAAGTACCGCAAATACTCTATATTATGAGGTTATTGTTAATGGCCCTGTAACTCTATAAACTGCGGAGTCTTTTTAGAGATTTAGTATGATGTTACAGAGCTTTAATAAAGTATCTTAATAGTCAAAAATTAGTTGTCACAATACTCGGATGCAAATAAGTTTTGGATTACTAGAATCCACTCATTTTTCAACTTTTTCTTCATCTCTTCCTTTAACTATGTGTGATAGAATATCCGTTGTTTTCATTTCAAGAACCTCATTGCACCATTCTTCCAGTGTGGAGGTGTCATTTTTTTTCATTTTCTTGTGAAGGTTATCCTCGCTGCCGTAGTCAGATATAACAAAATCCTCTAATATTTTTTTTTAATATAATTTTATTAAATTTCACAAATATATAAAAAAAGGATTATTTGACTTGTACTTGTTACATGAATTTTCTTCTGTTCTTCCACGCTGTTGTGGTCAACATTTCCCGCAGCTTAGTCCACTTGTTACATTAGTGCATCACAATAAATTGATTATCTCATCTGTTCGAACACACATTTCCTTCTCCTAACAATCATAATATAGTCGTTCTGGCTAGACAGTTCCCAACCATCACTCTCTTCTGCTTAACTCAAATCGTCCTGTTCCAAAATATTTCCATATCACTCTCTTGAAGCTTCAGTTTTCTCCTTATATATATATATATATATATATATCTTTTTTTCCCTTTAACTCTCCATTACCTACAGCCCAGAATCTTAAAATTTTTAAATTATTTCTGTCATTGTGTATCTGGCAGTCTGAGCAATTATTACTGCAACAATCCCCCATCTTCTTACCCTAAATTCCATTGTACTAAAATGTCTTGTTTCTCCTTAAGTACTTTTTAAACCCCTTCTCCCATTCAGCAATATCACAATGTTCATATTCATGAAATATATCGATATATCATCAATTGCAAGCTTAATTAACAATGTCAAAATAAAAATCCATTTGTGTAATTCAGAAGCCTGTGCAATCGTCATCTTCCCATTCCCCTCTCTCATCTGGTGTTCTGCAGCCCAGATATTCATTTGCAAATTCTCTGTACTCTTAAAGTCGCTTATATTCCAAGCTGCACCACACCTAAGAGAGAGGGTATTTTACTCCACTTATCAAATCAGAATCCTGTGACTATATCCGCTCCTTTTCCCCCCTCCCTTCCTGGACTTTGCGGTCCAGAGTCTATTTCTGAATTTTTACTGTATTCTCCTAGTCGCTTAAGTTCCGAGCCGCTCCGTCCAGGAGAGTGAGGGTCTTTACTTGACTAACTTCCATCCCAATCTCCCCGTTCCCCCCTCCCATCCTGGACTTTGCCACCCAAAATTCATTTCTAAAGATTATCTGTAATTTCTTTGTCACTTAAATTCCAAGCAGCTCAGTCCATGGGAGGAAGGATCTTCCAATCAAGTCTCTTTCATCACAGGTTTCACAGTCTCAACCCTTGACATCACATTGTTTATATTACTGACAACATATCACTTATAGTAAACTTGTTTGACGTTGCTGAAGTACATTGCCCCTTCTCAAATTCAGAACCCTGTGCCTTTATCCACTTTATATTCCCTCCTCCCCTCTTGAAGCTGCCCGGAATTCATTTCAGAAGATTCATTGCATTTTCATTGTCGCTTAAGTTCCAGGCTGCTCCATCCGTGGGAATGAGGATTTTTGGGTTAGATGACCTTCAGCACAGTCTCATAGTCTCAACAATCCAAGAGAATCAAGAAACAAGAATCACTCCACAGGAATAAAAAAAAAAGGGAGATGTGCAGCTCAGTAGCTTTCAATCCCGAAATATTCCTCCAAAATCCAAAATCCAAACCCCTAATCCATGAATCAAATTCCAGATCTTCTCAGTCCAGCCAAAATATCGAAGTATTATACTGTAGAAAATTTAGTGTCCAAATGGAGATTATAACTCATTTGTAATCCATCAGTCCAAATGATCAATTATATGCCATCTTATACTTTAAGTCCCAATTATGATTCATAAGTCTTTCTTTTTTCTTTAAAAAATATTAACTTCAGTCCTCGTGAGTAAGCAGCACACCCAGCTAGCCTTTTCTTAAAATTCCAGCCGCCCCTTTAAGAAAAACTCCCAGCCATAACGAACTCACTCAGGCTCAGGGTCCCCTCCATTCTTTCACTTCTGCCCACCGTTGCATGCCAGAACTGCTGCGATATTGACAGAATCGCGACCAGAACAGGTTAGATGACTCTTATTAAATTCTTACATGTTGTTTGATGTCTTCTTTTAAAAGTTGATGGCGGCGCTTGTGCCGCTCAGGCGGCCATCCCGCTGGCTCCGTCTTGGTCCTTTGACCCCCCTGTCGCTTTCTGCTCTCCCAGCCGGGCAGAGCAAACGCCGGTTTTGGGGTCCCCATCGGACCTGTTCCGCGCCCCTCGTACCGGAGGGGTGTTCTGCCGCCTCTGTGATGGCAAAAGAGGCAGCTGGAATCCAGCGGGTGGCTGCTCGGAGCCGCGCCATTGTGCAGCTTCAATCCGAGCTACCACTCGTGCCGGCCATGCAACCGGAAGCACAAAATCTTCTAATATTTAGAAAGATTTGGGGGCAGATCTTGGATCATGTTTAACAAAGAGAATTTAGGAGACATAGGGAATTTGTGATTGAAGATTTCTAAAATCTTGTTGTGTATACAAATTCAGAAATTTTTTGTTTTTGTTTTTGTTTTTGTTTTCTTGCATGTCTGCCGTAAGTGATAAAATGTGCCCAACTCGTTCTTACATTTCCGACAAATTCCAGAGGTGGATTTGTATATCTTATTTAATTTGTCTGGTGTTAAATACCATCTGTGTAGCATTTTCATGTAATTCTCTCTTAAGTTTTGAGCAATGGTGAATTTATATGTCTGCTTCCAACTCTGCTCCCAATACTGTATTTAGATTGATTCTCCTGTATTCCTCACCCATTTAACCATGGAGTCTTTTATTGTTTCCTCTTCTCTTTCCCAAGAGAGTAAAATTTTATAAAACTTCAATATTTGCTTGGTCTCATTATTGAAAATTAGTTTTTCAAACCCATTCTTATCGTCTTCTTTTGAAAAGACTTCTAATCTAGTATCCATTTTGAATCATTCCCACAATTGTCAATAAGGGAACCAATTACATATTATGTTTTCTTTTGCCAGTTCTGCTCAAGTTTTTAATCTAATGGAGTTCTGGGAGAGAAGCAAATTATATTTTTATAACGGAGCCAACTTTCTGAAGAGGTTTTCCAGTGCCCAAAGAAAGCTTCCTGTGGTGAAATCCAGAGCAGCAGTTTAGTATAGTAAGATTTCTTAAATTTAGTCCAGACATTTAGTAACGCCTTTCGCAGAAAGTGGTTGGAGAATTCCTTATCAATTGCTGCTTTGCCATACCATAGGTAGGCATGCCACCCCATTTTCATATCTGCATGCTCCAATGTAAGTAATCTTTCATTTTGCAAAGTTATCCATTCAGTCACCCAGGTTAAACCACTTGCATAATAATAAGTTTTCAAATCGGGTACTCCACATCCTCCTCTTAGTTTAAGGTCAGTTAATATGCTCCATTTTATTCTTGGCTTATGACCCTAGTCATATCTTTTTTCCATGTAGCAAATGGCTTATCATTAGTGATTACAGGAATATTTTGGAAGAGAAAGTTCATCCTAGGTAGTACATTCATTTGAATAGTTGCAATTCTCCCAAATAGAGAAAGGTTTAATTTGTTCCAATTTTCTAGATCTTTTTTAATGCTATTCCAAATCTTTACATAATTATTATTGAACAATGGATTATTTTGCTTAGATAGCCAGATTTAATCTTCTTTTCAATCTTAAACCCTGAGATCTTAACTATTTTCTCTTCTTCCTTCTTACTAAGATATTCTGTCAGAATTGATGTTTTATCTTTGTTAACATTAATTCCCGAATTTCCACCAAATTCATTTAAGATGTAGGTCAACTTAGCCAAACTTGAAGCTGGGCCTTCTAGAAAGAAGACTAGGTCATCTGCGTAGGCTTTCAATTTGAAATTATTACCCTGTAGATGAAGTCCCTTTATATCTATGTCATTTCTCACTGTTCTGTTCAGCAGGTCAAGAATAGATATGAAGAGAATTGGGGATAATGGACAGCCTTGTCGAGTTCCTTTCGCCACATAAAAAGTGTCCAGTTTTTCTCCATTCACCAATATTTGAGCTTGCTGTTTATTATATATATCTCTATCCAGGACAAGTTCTTTCCCACATCCATTCTTTGAAATGTTTCCATCAAAAAGAGCCAATTAACCAAATCAAATGCTTTTTTTAGCATCAGTAAACACCATTGCCATCTGTTTTTCATTGTGACATTCAAAGTACTCTATTATATTTAGAACTATTCTAATATTATTGCATAGATATCTTCTTGGCAGGAAACCATTTTGATCTTTATGAATTTGAGAAGAAAGTACTTTTTTCAATCTATCTGTCAAGATTTTTGTGAGGAGCTTATAGTCAACATTCAACAGAGAGACTGGACAGTAGTTTTTAACGTCAGTCAGTTCCTTACCCTCTTTCAGGATAAGGGTTATGTTGGTATTTCTCCATGTCTCTGGAATGCCATTCACTAAGGTCTCTTCACAAGTTTTTTGAAAAGAAAGAGCTATGCTGTCACTGAAGATTTTATAGAAATTGGGGGGAAAACCGTATGGGCCTGGGGCTTTGCCAATTTTCAGTTTCTTAATTGCTTCTATTATTTCCACATAGGCAATGGGGTGGTTTAATATTAATTTCTGATCGTCTGAAAGTTTTGGAATATCTTGACTGTCCAAATACACTTGGAGGTTAATAAGCTCTTTCTCCGAGGTAGGTTTCATGCCATAAAGCTGTTTGTAGCATTCAGAGAAAGCTTTCTTAATATCTTCCCATTTAGTGAAACTTTTCATGCCTGATTTAATTTCTGAGATTAGCCTCTTTTCTTTGTCTTTATGTAGTTTTAGCACTATCCACTTTCCCAGCTTGTTCGTGAATTCAAAATATCGTTGTTTCATTTTTTTCCATCGCCATTAAATTCTCTTCATTTAACTGATTCTGTAGAAACTTAAATTTCGTAATTAAATTCCTATCTGAAGTTTTATGTCTTATTTCTTTTTCGACCTTAATAATCTCTTCCAGGATTTTATGTGATTTTTCTTCCTTCTTCTTCTTTACCTCCGTGTCCCATTTTATAAAGTGGCCTCTTAAGACTGCTTTAAAAGGAGTCTATTCTCATTGGGACCTCCCCGTTAATGTTTTCCTTAAAGTAGGATGAGATTATTTGTCTGATTTTTAGAACAAGTTGGTGGTCATGGAGAAAGGTGTCATTCAATTTCCAACTTCTCAGAGGTCCTCTTAAGGTTAAATCCATACGTAGTGGATTATGATCAGAAATCTGTTTTGGAATAATGTCAATCTTATCAACTTGAAGAAGAAGTGATTTGGAAGCAAAAAAGTAGTCGATTCTAGACATCGAATGGTTCCAATCTGAATAGAATGTATGTCCTTGTGAGTTGCCTTCTTTAAACCTCCAGACATCGACAAGTGTTAAATTTTCCACCATAGATAGGTAGCTCTTAGGTAGTTTTCCCTGATTATGTTTATTTTTATTCTTATAGTGGGAGGATCTATCAAGTGTGGGATTCATGACTCCATTCATATCCCCCATTGTTATTATATTTTCCTCAAATATTTTCTCAACATAGTTCGATATTTCATTGTAGATTTTTTTTTTTTTTTTTGAAGAAGTCACCCTTACTCCCTATCAGGGCGTAAATTGCCACAATCAATATGGTTGTGTTCTGAACACAAACCTCTACATCAATATAATGACCTAAATTATCTTTGAACACTTCCTTAGCATTATATGTATGTATGCCCCATGATATTCGCACAAAGGTAGGAATGTGTGTGCCTTTGATATTGTTGGACTGCATCTCTCACCATTCCTCACCATTGCTTATTATGGCTAAGACTGATGAGAACTGCAGAGCAACACTATTGGGAAAGCTGCAAAATTTCCTTACCCATGCTTGACAGCAAATCCCAGGAAATGCATGAAAATCAAACTGCCACAGTGAGCAGTGCTTTGTTTTACTGCATTGTGTGACAGAAGGAAGACCAGAAACAAACTGTAAAGGAGGGACACAACATCACATTGTAGGAATAAAAAAGGTTCATGAGATCTACATTCCCTCAAATGGCCTATGCTTGTGGGTTCAAGGGTAGGGTGAATCCATTTCCTTTGACCCTTGCCTCTTTTTGTGCTTGTGAGGGAATGGATTAATCTCCATGTAAGTATCCTTTTTGTCATGTGAAGAAGTTTTATTGAACTGGATAGGATGTTGGTGTTGTTCATGAGCTGGAAGCCCAGGTGAACTAAAGGGGATTCCAAGAAGATACAGGCTGGCTAACAGACATCAAAGAAATTTTGATCCCTTCATAAAGATATGGGTGGGAGAACTGTGCCTGTATCACTGCTATGGATGTGGTACACCCTCACTCCATGATATGATTGGCAATGAACATTATTTAATTGGCATTAAATATAAATCATACACTGGTATGGCTGAAAAGCCATGCTGGCAAAGAAGACTGGATGCACATGTTCAAAAGTAGGTCAGAAGGGACCTCAGGGCATGGCCAGGTCATATCATAGAATCATAGAAATGTAGAGTTGGAAGAGACCACAGGAGCCATCCAGTCCAACCCCCTGCCATGCAGGAACACCCTCAAAGCACTCCTGATAGATGGCCATCCAGCCTCTGCTTAAAAACCTCCAAAGAAGGAGACTCCACTACACTCCGAGGCAGCATATTCCACTGCCGGACAGCCCTGACTGTCAGGAAGTTCTTCCTGAGGTTCAGGTGGAATCTCCTTTCCTGTAGCTTGAATCCATTGCTCCTTGTTCTGGTCTCTGGAGCAGCAGAAAACAAGCCCACTCCCTCCTCTATATGGCATCCCTTCAAATATTTAAACATGGCTATCATATCCCCTCTTAACCTCCTCTTCTGCAGACTGAACATACCCAGCTCTCTAAGTCTATCCTCATAGGGCATGGCTTCCAGGCCTCTCACCATTTTGGTCGCCCTCCTCTGGACTTGCTCCAGCTTGACCATGTCCTTCTTGAATTGGGATGCCCAGAACTGGACACAGTATTCAAGATGAGGTAGAGTAGAGTACAGTACCAGTAGAGTGGTACCAGTAACTCCCTCGATCTAGACACCATACTCCTATTGATGCAACTGAGAATTGCATTGGCTTTCTTGGCTGCCGCATCACACTGCTGACTCATGTTCAGCTTGTGGTCTATTAAGACTCCTAGATCCTTTTCACACATACTGCTATCCAGCCATGTGTCTCCCATCCTATGTTTCTGTATTGCATTTTTTTCTACCTAAGTGTAGGACCTTATATTTCTCTCTGTTGAATTTCATTTTGTTAGCCTTGGCCCAGCTCTCCAATCTGTCCAGGTCATTTTGAATTTTGATCCTGTCCTCTGGCGTATTAGCAACCCCTCCCAATTTGGTGTTATCTGCTAATTTGATGAGCATGTCCTCTATTCCTTCATCCAAGTCATTGATGAAGATATTGAACAGCACTGGGCCCAGGGCAGAACCCTGTGGCACCCCGCTAGTCACTTCTCTCCAGGATCAAAAGCAGCCATTGGTGAGCACCCTTAGGGAATGGTCAGTCAACCAGTTACAGATCCACCTGACAGTAGTCCTGTCCAGCCCACATTTTACTAGCTTCTTTGCAGTATGTCATGGGGAACTTTGTCAAAGGCCATACTGAAATCGAGATATGCTACATCCACAGCATTCCCTTCATCTATCAAGCTAGTAACTCTATCATAAAAAGAGATAAGATTAGTCTGGCATGACTTATTTTTGAGAAATCCATGTTGACTTCTCGTGATTACCGCGTTGCTTTCTAAGTGATTAGAAACTGACTGCTTAATGATCTGCTCCAGGATCTTTCCGGGTACTGATGTCAGGCTGACTGGGCAATAATTATTTGGGTCCTCTTTTTTGCCCTTCTTGAAGATGGGGACAACATTTGGCCTCCTCCAGTCTGCTGGAACTTCTCCTGTCCTCCAAGATTTCTCAAAGATTATAGCAAGCGGTTCCAAAATGACCTCTGCCAGTTCTTTTAATATCCTAGGATGCAATTCATCTGGCCCTGGAGACTTGAATTCATCCAGTGCGGCCAGGTATTCCTGTACCACCTCTCTACCTATTATGTGCTGCATTTCCCCTGCTTCCTCACCTGCTCCCTAACCGCCAGGTTGAGTGCTTGTATCCTTCTGGGAAAAAACTGAGGCAAAGAAGGTGTTAAGTAGTTCTGCCTTTCCCCTTCCCCTGTTAGTAATTCGCCATCTTCTCTGCGCAGTGACCCTATTGTCTCCTTCTTTTTCCTTTTGCTGTGGACACATTTAAAAAAGCCCTTTTTATTGTTTTTAATGTCTCTGGCCTGCCTAAGTTCGTTCTGTGCTTTAGCCTTTCTGACCTTCTCCCTACATCTCCTGATTACTTGCTTAAATTCTTCTTTGGTGATTTCCCCCTTCTTCCATTTCCTGTATATGTTTCTCTTAACGCTTAGCTCAGCTGAGAGTTCTTTAGTCAACCATTCTGGTTTCTTCAGATGCCTTCCATTTTTCCTCCTTATTGCCACAGTTTTAGACTGTGCCTTCAGTATCTCCCTTTTAAGGAACTCCCATGCCTCCTGAACTCCTTTCTCTTTCACTATTCTTAACCATGGAATTTCAGCCAGCAGCTCCTTAAGTTTACAGACGTCCTCTTTTTTAAAATCTAAGATGAGTGTCTGGCTACACTTATCTTCTCCTTCCCACTGAATGCCAAATTTCAATAGGGCATGGTCACTCCCCCCTAAAGATCCAACCACTTCTACATCATTAACAAGGTCATCCCTGTCGGTCAGGATCAGATCTAGAATATTTGATCACCTTGTTGCCTCTTCCACCTTCTGGACCATGAAGTTGTCTGCAAGACAAGCAAGAAACTTGCTGGACCTTGCTGTCTTGGCAGAGTTTGACTGCCAACATATATTCGGGTAACTGAAATCTCCCATTATTACTGTATCTCTCCTTTTTGAATGTGCAGTCATTTGGTTGAGGAAGGCGTCATCAAAGTCCTCAGTCTGGGTTGGAGATCTGTAGTAAACCCCCACCAAAATATCTCTATTGTTTCTCGCTCCCTTAATTCTTACCCAGATGCTCTCAACCTGGCTTTCTGGGTTTAAGTCATGGATCTCTTCACAGGTGAAAACTGTTAAGTATTGGCTGCCAAGGCTGGTGAGTCCAAGCCGGAGGGGCTGGTGAGAGCCAATGCTGCTAGGAGGTGCTACAGATTCAGGTCCACTTCTCACCTCAGGAAGGACTGTCTGCTGGAAAAGCAAGGAGGGAGAGGCGCCCGAGGCAGAGGCTCAAGAGGTGGTTGTGGGAGTCATCCATGTGTTGCATTTGCAGCTGCCTGTGCGGACTCTGAGAGATGCCAGGACACTGATGGTGCCCTTTGGTTGCTGGACAGTGAGTGCTCTCAGCATCTTGCAAACTGCAAAGGTCTGTTTAAGTCTTTAAACCAAGCCAGTGTTGCTACTGTTGTTCTTGCTGATGGGACTAAGGCAAAAATCAAAGGAGCAGGGTCTGCTTATATTCCTGCTTTAGATATGTATCTTGACAATGTGTTATTTGTGCCTTCACTTGATTTCTGCTTACTCTCTGTTTCTGAGTTAACTCAAAATGGTTTTGAAGTTTTGTTCACAAAGCGTGAGCGCAAAGTTCTGAAAGGAGAGGCTGTTTGTGCAGTGGCAGAGTTGAGTGAAAAACTTTACAAACTCAAGCCCAGATTCAGTGTTTTCAATGTGATAACAAGCCACAACATGATGAATGCATACATTTGCTGCACAGGAGAATGGGGCATGCAAGTTTTCCTGTATTGAAAAAGTTAGCAGACAGCTGCAAGGGATGTTCTCTAAAATCCTGTGAAACCTTTCTTGACTGTGCCATTTGCAAGCAGTCGAAATCCATGCAGCTCCCTGCTCCCAAGTCCAGTTCCTGAATTCCAGATGCTCCTTTTCAAATTGTTCATTGTGATGTTGTAGGGCCCATGTCTGAGCCCAGTATTGGGGGAGCAAGGTATTTTCTGTTACTGGTGGATGACTATAGCAGATACACATTCTGTTATTTGCTGAAGCAAATGTCTGAAGTTTGTCAAATAATTAAGAACTGGTGTGCTTATGTTGAGAAACAATTTTCCTGCCAGGTCAAAGCTTTCCAAACAGATCGAGGCAGGGAATTCCTGGCTGAGAGTCTGCAACAGTGGTTCAGGAGTAAAGGCATTGTCCAAAGGACAACAGCTTCCCATTCCAGTTTCCAAATTGGGATTGCTGAGAGGACTGCTGGTCTGTTGCAGGTCCTCATGCACTCTTTGCTCACTGATGCAGATCTGCCCCTGAAGTTTTGGGGAAAGGCAGTTCTGACTGCTAGCTACATACACAACAGGCTCTGGAGTTCTGTTTTTCAGACCACCCCATATGAGTGTTTGTTTGGCAGAAAACCTTCTATTTCCCATAGGAAGGTCTTTGGCAGTTTTGCCTTGGTTCATATTCTGAAGAATCAAAGGAGAAAGGGGGAGCGAAAAGCTCAAAGTCTGAGATTCTTAGGGTATGAACCATATTGTAAAGGCTATAGGTTTTATGCAGGAGGAGGCTACTGTGTGGTTTCTAGAAATGCGAGTTTTGAGGAACACACAAACTGGTTACGTGTTCATGCTGGTTCTGAAGTCCTCCTTCCTATTTCCAGTGAGCCAAACATTCGGCCAATGCAGCCTGCCTCCTCAGCTTCTGGTCCCTAGAGGGTTAAATCTGAGCAAAAACCAGAGCCAACGCAGGAGGAAGGGGCTGTGGAGGGTGAAGCAGCTCAGAGCTCAGAGGAGAGAGAAAGAGCTCCGAAAAGGTCTCACAGCCCAGACGATGAGGAAGGGGGGTTAGCCAAGCCTGCTCACATTACTAGGAGGTCAGATAGGAAAACGAAGGGAAAACCTCTGCAGTGTTACACCCCCACCTCGCACACTGTGCGTGTTTGTTTAGCAAACTGTGAGCCAACTAGTTTTGATGAAGTAGAAAAAATGTCTAAGCGTGAAGCAGCGCCTTGGTGGGATGCAATGCAGGACGAGATTAATTCAATTGCACAACACAAAGTTTACACATTGTGCCAAATCCCAGAAAATGTAACTCCTGTTGACTGTCACTGGGTCTATAAATTAAAAACGACAGCAGATGGACAAATTAAGCATAAAGCTCGTCTCGTGGCACAAGGTTTTCCCCAAGACGAGCAATCCTATGATGAGGTCTTTGCTCCCACAGTAAAAACACAGTCTATATGTTTGGTGTTGGCAATTGCTGCTCAGAGAAATGCTTTAGTCACCCACTTCTATATCACAACTGCCTATCTCAATGCCGATTTGCCGGAAGAGATCTACATGCCTCAGCTACCTGGATTTCACCAAGGAGGAGAAAAGGTGGTGTGGAAACTTGAAAAAATCACTGTATGGGTTAAAACTCACTGCTGGAATATGTGCTTAGACAAAGATTTGCAGGAGTGTGGATTTAAACAAAGCAAAGCTGATCCCTGTGTATATGTCAGAGGTTCAGGGAAAAAGCAAGAGATCCTCTGGGCGTATGTTGATGACTTGTGTTTGATATGTGATACACAACAATAGGTGTAGGAGTTTGCCCATGATTTAGGCAAGAAATTTCAGATTAAGGATCTGGGGCCAATTCAATATTACCTTGGTATAGCAATACAAAAAACCAAGGGTGGCTTTCTACTGGATCAAAAACAGAAAATAGTGCAACTGTTGGAGAAATGTAACATGTCTGATTGTAAAAGTGTAAAAATGCCAATGGTTCAAGGGTTCAACAAAAACACTGGAGATACCATTTTTCCTGACAAAAAACTGTACCAAGCTGTGTTTGGGTCATTGCTCTACATAGCTGAGACCTGCCATCCTGATATTGCTTTGAGTGTAAACATATTAGAAAGGGCCAGCTCTCAGCCTACCCAGTACCACTGGCAAGGTGTAAAGAGGGTGTTAAGGTACTTGAAAGGTACTATGAATTATTGTTTGTGTATTACTCCTTTCCAAACACCAGAAATTGTTTGTTATTCTGATAGTGATTTTTCAGAAGATGTGTTGGACCGCAAAAGCACAACTGGATGTGTTATGAAGTACAGTGGTGCTCTGATTTACTGAAAAGTTAAAAAACAGAGTACTCTAGCCACCTCTACTGCTGAAGCAGAATTTGAAAGTCTGTCATTCTTGTGTAATGAATTGGTCTGGTTTACACAGCTCATAAAAGACCTCAATGTGCCTATTGAGATGCCTGTAAATGTGTTCTGTGACTCACAAGCTTGTATTCAAATGGTTGTAAGTGAAAGAGTGAAATCTCTCACCAAACATGTGGATATTAAGTACCAAAATGTGAGACAGTCTGTTCAAAACAAGTGCATTCAACTTACTTATTGTACTTCAGAAGAAAATGTAGCAGATGTTTTTACTAAGGCTTTAACTGCAGTTAAGCACACACAAATGCTTGAGCATGTGGGGATAATAGATCCTGCAGTTCCAAGACACAAGGCAGCTCCGAAACAAGAGGAGGAGTGTTAAGTATTGGGCCTTTTAGTTTGTTCTTTGCTAAGGAGTTGTAAAAAAGTTTGAGTCTTGTTCCTCTGCTGCGCTCGTAGTCATGGGAACTAGCAGATCAGCTTGACCCAGCCAGTGCGATAAGAAGACATCTGGCTGTTCTCTGTTCCTGTGAGAAAGCTGAGCTTGTTTGGGTAAACAAAGTCTCACAGAAACCTATAACTGCTGTGAGAAATTCCTCGCTGTCTCTCTTTCAACTCCCCCCTCTCCTGCTTGCAGTTTGAATTTTACAGCTCTCTCTGTCTTGCCAGAACACAGAGAGAGAAGTGCAATGGATTTTTCTTGACTTTTCTGATACCTGCTGTTTGAAATAAAATACTAGTTTAGTTTTGCACCTATGGCCTGGACTCTGGACTCTGTTCATTTTTATAACTCTGCTGGTTTTTTGTGTCTGCCTGGCCTGAAGCCCCGAAGTTATATGGCTGTGGATCATGCTTCTTCCTTCATACACCTGGAGTACAGCATGTCCCCAGTGAGCCCCCAACAAAAACATCCTTGACATACAAGGCTACTCCTCCTCCTTTCTTGTTTGGTCTAGTTCTACAAAATAGGCTATACCCCTCTATTCCTACATTCCAATCCTGAGACTCATCCCACCAGGTCTCAATGATGCCTATCAAATCGTATTTATTTTATTGTACTAGGAGTTCAAGTTCATCTTGCTTGTTTCCCATACTCCATGCATTAATGTAGAGACACTTAAGTCCCCGGGCCCTTCCTGCAAGTCCTGTACTATAGTTTCTACTCCTCCCACCATTGGACACTTGTACTACTTGGCCAATATCATTTGAGCCTTTTCCCTCTGCACTCGCCAAGTCCTTGCCCTGAATAATATTGTCTCCCTCCCCAGCGGAACTTAGTTTAAAGACCTCTTAATCCTCTTTGTGAGACTGTTTGCAAAAACATTCCTGCCAAGTTTTGTGAGGTGCAGCCCATCCCTTGCCAGAAGCCCACGTTCATGGAAATTCAGGCCGTGATTCAAAAACCCAAACCGTTGCCGGCCGCACCATGTGTGGAGCCAGTTGTTGACCTCTGCTATTGCCCTTTCCCTTCATGTGCCATGTCCTTATCATATCAGTCAGGAAGCTCTGGTGCTGATGAGCTTCCAATAATTCCCTCAATGACTGAACCTGCAAACACAATAGCATACAAAATTGTCTCAATAGAGCAATCAATGGTCATCAGCCTGTTCCCCATTCCTGCTAAAATTCTCCTTTCTTTCCTCATCTGCCCAGACATTAAGACGCTATCACAATTCCCATCAATGCTTTGTCAACTAATGCTCAGACCATTAGCCTGTTCCAAACCCCATTGTTTGTTCAACCCGAGAGCCCTTAACACCTTCCCCTTCAGGACAGAAAAAGGATATTTAAACCCTTGCTCTGAGCCAGACAACTCATAGTACACTGGACATAGGCTGTCACTCTGCTTCTCAATTCCTGTTCTTGTGCTACCCTCAGACCCCTTCTGAGCCACTTTGCTTCATCTTTTTTCTGCAGCATGAGTAAATATCACTCACTTCACCCCAACTTCTCACTATCCAGTTTTTCCTTCCTTTCTTTCAGTTAGTCTTGTGTGGTTGTAAGACTGCTTGAATTTTCTGTGCGCTTGTGATTTTCCCCTAATAAAAGATTCTTTTAATTTCCAACTAGTGTTCTTGCATTAGTACCAGAATATAATGGCGGAAAGATCCTATAAGATTGACGTCTACTCGCAGACCTCCCTTTTGAGCTATAACTCCCCACTATTCCACAAAGGCATTGGTGCTGTGCGTAGACCTCTGAATCACCCACTTTTTTGGGTAACAGATACTGTTGTTAAAACTGCGGATGGAATCACCATTCCACAATAATGGAACAACTGGCCATACCTGGAGTAGACTCACTGAAATCAACAGGAATAATGTTGGTCTTGACTTGAGTCTAACCAATTTCAGTGGATGTTGTATGACTGAGTCTATACCCAGCCTATGGTCAGAATACTCAGGAATTATGAAATCAAATGAATAACTAAGTTCTCATCTGGAAATTAGACTGGGTGGTGCAGGTTAGGTCATCTTCTGTTAGAATCTGCAAGGAATAGCCTTTCTATGACTCTAGCAGTGAAAACTTTTTCATAATGAGTACACTAGAGTACAGTGTACAGAAAAAATGAAGCCCTCTTTGCATAAAGCATTAATTTTTCCACTAGAGCCAACTACCAAGAATTAGCATAGATCTCAGTTGCACTGAGTCTTCCGTCGCCACTCTTTCAGCCTACACTCGGGTGGAAATAATGACTTCCATTGCTGTGAATAGATATGTGCTGTTATTACACATTAACATCATTATGATATTGAACAGATAATTTTAATTAAGTAATTCGGTGTCAGTTAGGCTTTTTGAAAATATCCTTTAAACAATTACCGTTGGTTTCTCAGCTTCAGTTTTTCTTAAATGCAAAAATTCTGAAGGATTGTATACAGGTGTTCAGCACTGATAACTGAAGGTTTCTCTGAGCCTTTTTCTCTGCCTCTTTCTTGCTCTCTCTCTCTCACACACACACACAAATACTATCCATTGGCATGTGTCGTAGTTAAGACAAAACACAAGTAAAGCCTTTATAAAATGGCATGTCAATCAAAGGTAATAAATCTGATTTATTTCCAAGGTCTTACAGTAGGTATTGAGTTATACCTATTATTTTGGACATAAAATGCTATTTGGCAAGAATAGCAATCTTTAACAATTTATGAAATAACATATTATATGAGCGGAAACAGGCACAACATTATTGTGCTCAGCTGGACTTTTCCAAGCATTCAATTTCAACAGAAACCATAGGTTTCTGAGAGGCACAAAAAGCCTCTGGACACCCCCAGCCCACAACAGTGTCTGGTTGCTACCATGTCAGCAGGCTGATATCCTTCTGGGAAGTTACAAATGCATAAGCACCATAGTTACAGTGCTACATAGTGACTCCTGTCCCAATTCCCCCAGTCCCCACTTACCACGCAGCACCTGCTGAGACCGATGGAGGTCTGTTTTCCTCTTGATCAGGAAGCAGCCAGCTGATGTTTTCACCCCTGTGAGCAATCTCTAGTGCAACAGGAAGAAATAGGACCCCCCTGTCACAATTCTCCCTTGTGCTTGAGATCACTTATGCAGGGGAGGAATCAGCCAGCTGCTTCCCAGAGGACAGTGGTATAGATTTCCCCCCATCACAACAGCTGCTGCCTGGGAAATGGGATTGAGAGACAGCCATGGTCCCTATGTTTCTGCTAAACTAGGGGCAATGTAGGGATCATGAGTACAAAACAGACATGGGTGTATAACTAGGTGATTCATTTGTAACTTCCCAATGGGATTCTGGCCACCCATTCCAGGTTTTAGTCTAAACTTTTAAGCAGTTATCCTGAATGCTGGACCCTATCTCCCCCAAATAGAATTAGCACCTTGGATAGCTCCTTTAAAATTCAGCCTTAAGTATGGATTGGACTCATTGCCCATTGACATGGAGGCCACCAGCTGTTTTCCCATACAAGGCCCTGCTGTAGCATTCTTAAGCTCTCTGTTGCAGCTCTAATGCTCCTGTTCCACTTATTGTTGTTGTTGTTGTTGTTGTTTTTATTATGTTCTTTTCTCCTCCTTTCCAGTGTTGCTGATATCATTGAAGGCAAACAAAACTTTCCAACTGTGCCCTTATTTACTTCTTCTAGGGACAGGACCAGCCCTAGATTTTTTCCTGAGATTGACAAGCAACTAATGGCACTCTCCCCCTGAACCAAAGTACTTAGTATACCCCCCCCACACAAACACGTAGAATTATTTTGGCACCTGAGGAAGCATACCCCTAAGCATCTCTCACTCTGCTCCCTGAGTTAAAAGTACAAGGATGAAACTTAAATAATTTCTTGGCCTTTCATGAAGTATTAAAAACTTATGCCTGGGGCTTCAATGGTACATGCCCAATGGTACAGCAAGCCCCAGTAAAGAGAAAATGTATTCTGCTTGCTGAGTCAACTGTACCAGTGCTACCTCCCATCAAGATACATATCCAAATGCATATCCAACTGGAAGTATTAATCACCACATTGTTATGCACAAATGTGGAATGTTACCCCTCTTCATCATCTGACTTTCAACGATATAATTAAATTTCTAGATAGGTAACTCTTTTAGTCTATTACAGCATCAGCAATGGCATCAGCATCAGCAACAACAATAAACTGTTGCATTGGTTGAAAAGGATTCTAGACTAAGGAAGGATAAATGGTTTAATTTTTAAAGATGCCATAAAATTCTACTGTTTTTCCAGTGTGCTGCACATCTGACTATGAGAGTCCTAAGTCAAATCATTAGTTCCCCAAAACAGCAGAACAATTATATCAATGAAACTTACACACGTGTTTATTTATCAAGTTCCTGTTGATTCAGTGGGTCTACTGTAGCTGAAACTAACATCTGGATTTAGGGCAGAGTATATATAGTGGTCTGAGTGTTGGACTATGACCCCGGGTGCCATGATCTGATTCCCCGCTCAGCTATGGAAACCCACTGGGTTAGCTTAGACATGTCATACATTCTCAATGCCAGAAAACCCCATGATAAGATAACTTTAGTGTCACTATAAGTCAGAAATGACTTGAAGGCACATAACAACACCCAGCCTTATTTTCATAGCAAAAGGTACAGATTCCCTCTTCTTCCTGTAAACCTACCCCTTTCCAAATAGCAGTTTTTCATCTTTCACTTAGCAGACTGGGAGTAGGGAAGTTAATTAAATGTTTCTTAAAATATGAATGACAATCAAAAGCTCATTATAGTAAATTTATGAGAGTGGGAGTCACTGAATTAGCCCACCACTCCCCATTTCTCAGTGGCAGTACTCCTCCTAGTATCTGAAAGGCAGAGCCACCTGGTAGCTTCCATGTCAGTGGTGCAGTGAATCCAAGTGGGTTTTAATTTCCCATTTTAAAGGTCATCCAAGGTACTGGACTATGTTCCCTAAATAGGGTCAATACCTTGGATAGCTCCCCTAAAGTCAGAAATAAAACCCACAATGGATGCACTGCTTCACTACAAAGGACACTTCTGGATGTCTCTGCTAGCAGCCAACCCTTCTCTCCACAGGTGTCCTCCAATAGTTGTAAGGAAAAGCATACTGTGCTGATGTCACATGATGTCTTTCCATAAGAACATGTAACTGAAAAGCAAGAAGAAAACTGACATAGATTTGCTGGAGCAGCTTCAACAGCAACACCACATTTATTGTCACATTTACTTCCAGAGTAATATCTCCTGCTGTAAAGAAAATAACTGAGCAGACCTGCACTGCGTATCAATGATGTCCCATTTCATCTCAAGTTCAGATAGTCATGACATTGCCCAAAAAGAAAGAACAAACTCGTTCCACCTTCGTGATCAAAGTGGGTTTCCAGTGATATTGTAGTCCCCATGTTTATTTGTGCATAAAACTAGAAAGTCTCTCTTGCTCGCTCTCTCTCCTTCTCTGCTCCTCTCATTCTTTCTTCTTTCTCTTCCTTGCTGGTTTGCCAGTGGATTATTAAAAAAAAAAATCTGCTCCCATAAAAAGGAAACACTGGTAGAATTCATTTTCTTTCTTAAAATCTCTGCAACAAAGAGAAATGTGTTGGCAAAACAACAGAACTCTCTTTCTTTCTTTACTACAGGTTCCTTTTAGAGGATTTCTGTAAGGAGGATGGGATATTTCAAAGTTACTTAACATTCTACTGCCCTTTAAAAACAATGAGAATAAAAAGTGCTGAATTGCCATCTCATGCCTTTTTTTCCTGTCTGTAGCTCACAATAATAGTGTAAGTTTCTTCCCCATTCATTACCCAGTTGTTTCTTCCAGATATGTTGGACCACAAGACCTGTATCAGTTAAGCCAGCATGCTTATTGGATGTCTTGGCTTGGGTTGGTGGGAGTTGTAGTCCCACACATTTGGAGGACTAATGTTTCTGCACTGCCAAAGGCTAAACCAGATTGCTGTAGGCCTTCCGTTGAAAACCCCAGAGAGACAAGCAGGTATCTGATAGCCATCATTTTAAATTTTGCTTTTTTTGTACAAAACCCTGCCCATTCACATCCTGATGGTATAGTGTCTTGTGTGGGGTTTTTTTTTCCCCAAATAGCATTTTATACCAACTTGATTCAACAAAAATAATTCACAGTGATCCTGTCTGCTAAAGGTGTGTTTGAGATATCCTAAACAAAATAAAGCAGTTAACAGCAACATCCACAGGAGTAAATTTAGGAGAATTTTTGGTATCACATTTTGGCCAAAGTTGAGACCTTTACGGCAATTGGATCATTATTCTAAATGTTAGATCAACCTCCTCCCAACTGCTATTCTCCCCATATATTTAACTATCATTTCCAGGAAGCATGACAACATATTTGGAGAACACCAGATCAAGAAAAGCTGTTTCTTACTAGGCTGCACTAGGAACTTCACAGTTGTTCAATAGGCAGAACATTTAGTTTTTAAACATAGTGGGTAGATAGGAATGACATGCAAGTCTGTAGGTCCCCAGCCACCATGACACCTGTGTCATCTCTTATTCTCACTGCAAGAGGGGGGGCATTTATCTTACTTTATAACCTATCTTTCCTTCATAAAATACAAGTTAGGTTATATAATGTATAAAATTCCCACTCCAAGCACTTCTCCTTTAGGATGCTGACTGGACCCTGACTGTTTCTATTTCAACAAACAGGTTGTATGATGTGTCTTTGAGCCATACCCTGAGGTAAAATCAAATATTTAAAAATGCCTTTGATCGGCCTTATATCTGTACAGACAGAGGGTGTCAAAGAAGAAGGAAGTCAACTCAGGAAAAATAAAAACACATGTTTGGGGCTCAGCATGACAGATGACAGGAAATCCCTGGGGGGTAGGAAACCATAGCTGTATGAACACAGAGAAGAAGCAAGAGGGTCCTGTCCTGTTCTGCAACATAGCAGCGCCTAAAAACAGGAATTAAAAATCCACTCCCTGGCCATTTTGTAAAGTAAAGTATATACGTGTACACTCAACACGGACATCACTACATGGAACAAGTTGCATGTAAAATGAATCATAGGGCTGAAAGGCAATGCCACGGAGTTTTCCACAAAACCATGAATGTTGTCTCCTAGCAAAAGGATTTATTATAACAATTGTTAAGATAAGAAATACTTCAAGGCTCAGATACCTAACACCCCTTCCAGACTATTTGCAACAGATGGCAAAGGCATTAGGGTAAACTAAGAATGGCTTTGGACACGATGTGATATATAAGAATGTGTGAATCACAATGTTTCTATGTATCATCTGATAGCTAATTAAAGATATGTCCCTTTAGAAGTTGTTGGACTGCAAGTCCCATAATTCTTTGTTTATGCTAAGGCTGGTAGGATATGCAGTCCAAGAACATCTGGAAGGTCACATGATTCCCAATGTCTAACCTAGAGATATACATACCTCATTTATGAAATTTCATACTTGTTTCCCATTTCCAGAAAGAAAGAAAGAAAGAAGAAGAAAGAAAGAAAGAAAGAAAGAAAGAAAGAAAGAAAGAAAGAAAGAAAGAAAGAAAGAAAGAAAGAAAGAAAGTGTTCCAGGTACATAGAAAAATGCAGAGTGGTGTTCACAACATACTGGATTTCTTTTTATAGCAACTTCTCCGCTACAAACACTAATGTAGAGTTAATCTTAAATGTATCTTTCATGAGTGACACTGTTACCATGCCATACGCCCCCACTCCATGATTTGATATAATTGGCAAATATCATCTAATTGGCATAAAATGTAAATTAGAATACTAGCACTATAACAGTGTAGTGCGGAAATGGCCTTAGTCTGAATTCAATATCTGTCCCCTTCAGGTACAACTTGCTTTCACCCAAGATCACTCACATGCTAGCAGGCCAATTACATTATCTCTGTCCTCAGGGGAATATCCCTTTAATCTCATTGCACTCCAAAGGACATGTAGAAAGTGTCACATGCCAGGTATGGCCTTCACTTTCTTAGGCCCTTTTCGCATGGCATTTTCCATGCGAAAGAGGGCCTGGAGTGTCAGGCGATTGTGAGGAGCGATCCGCATGATGCACTCACAATCATGTGATGCTCCAGGGGCTGACAGGCACTGATCGCACACCTTTTCATTTTCAGCTAAAAGCCAAAAATGATGCATGATTGCACATTGCTCCCGGGCCCCACGCGCATTTACCTGGTGTGCGGGGCGTCCGGAGCTGCGCCGGTCACGCTTCCTGACCCAGAGGGGCTCTCACGTGAGCAGGCAGCTCATGCGGAGCCGAAGGACCCCAGATGTGACAGCCTCTCACCGGAGGCTGTTCGCACGACCCCCATACCCCAGTGCCGGAAGACAGTAAGGTGCAGAAAGGGCCTAAGTCTCCTAAAACAGCCACCAAAGGAACAACTTCCCTTGGGCATTACTCTTTTTAAGGCTGCAGCACATCGGAGAAATCACCAACTGCATCAGCCTGCCTTAAATCCAACCTCCATGCCATGGACTCACAGGATAATGAGTCCAGCCAGTTTAGGAGAGGCAACCGATGACCTTTTCCCAAAGATCAAAGTTTTAAGTGACCCAATGAATGGAAACATATCAGGGAAGCTTTTTTCCCCCCCAGAAAAGCTGATGGAGTTGCCTCTATTGTTCCACATCCCCATCTGCTGAAGATGCAATGGCGTTAACTTTGATTTTTTCAAAAAAAAAAGTGTGAATTATGTTTGATTTCTATTTTATTAACTTTTCTTGGGTGATCACAACAGCAGGTCTTGTGACAAATTTAACTGAGCATTGCATTCTGGACTTTCAGCATGTAGAGCATCTGCTTGTTCTCTTTTTCACAGAGCCCAAAGAGAACACTGTTGGGGAAATGAAGTCACAAATGTTGCACATTTGGAGCACTGCAGTTGTCTTGGTATCTTCTGTTTCCCACTGTGTCTCAATTAATTAACGTGCCAGTTTTAAGTGGATTTTCCTCCTTTTAATCAGTTTAGCATCAAAGATTTTAGTCTGGTTATTTTCTAGCACGCACGTGGTGTGCTTATTAATTTATCCATGAGGCTTTTCCCCACCTCAAAAGCTTTAAAAAGCATTGTTCAAAAATCCCTTACTTACTCAGACCTACTTAACTGAAATGGACAAACTCTATGGCCTGAATCCTATTGGTAATCCCAAGATCAGTCCCACTGATTCAATTGTTGAATGGTGAGCCAGCATTCTTATAAGGCCATTTCCACACTACACTGTTATAGAGCTACTATTCCATTTGTAACATCTTATGGCATCCTGGGGTTTGCAGTTTAAGAAGGGGCCTTTAGACTTCTCAGCCAGAGAGCTCTTTGGCCTCAGTAAACTACAAACCCCAGAATTCCATAGGATGTTGAAAGTAGAATAACAGCACTATAATAGTGAAGCGCAGAAATGTCCTAAGTGCGGGCTTGAGCTTCTGCACATGAACATGTACCTTACCCTAAATTCTATCTGATGTAACAAGTAACGTGGGTGAGTAGGTATTATGGTTTATATTCTGACTGGGTTTCTATTCTGTGAAGTCACAGCTCTTTGATGCAACTGCAGTGGTTGCCTTTCAGTTGCATGGCAGATTCTCTTTCCCAATATAGATGTGTGATAATTCTTGTCTTCAGAGAAGGCTTTACTGATTCTTCTACAACCAGCAGATTCTCATCTAGTAGCAGCCGAGAAGCAAGCCTTCTCTTTTCTTTGAAACATTTCCTCCATCCCCATTCTGAGCCAGGGTATGGTGTGGTCTCTCTTAAGCACCTATTAAAGTCTATGGACTCAGGTTGTTCCCAATTTGAGTGTTATGTTGTTTCCTGAGAAGATATTGCAAGCCTTGGACTCAACCCTTTTCATTTTAAAGTAGACATTGGTTCAGGAACAAGAGCATTTTCCCTGGCTTTAGATTGGAAAAAGAGATAGACTTTGGTGTCATGAACATTTTAGTTGCTGTTGTGCATTGCCACCAAGTCAACTTTATCTTATGGTGGATCTATGGATGAGAGACCTCTAATACACTCAGTCATCAACTGCCCCTGCTCAGATCCTGTAAATTTAGGGCTGTGGCTTCTTTTAGTCTATCCGTCTGCATTGTAGGCTTGATCTTTTCCCACTTCCTCCCACTTTACCCATCATTCTCCAATATATAAAAGTCATAGTTTGTCTGTTTGTCAGTGTCGGGCAAAGACCTGATATGATTGGCTGCCTAAGAAGATTCTATGGAATCCCAGGGTTTGCAGTTTAGGGAAGGACCTTTAGAATTCTCAGCCAGAGAGCTCTTGGGCCTCGGGCTGGTTGCAATGGAGACAAGGTCTAGCAGCAAGGAGGAGGGCAGTGTATTCCCTCAGAAATTCAACCTCTGTATGTTAATAACTCTGAATACAAATTGGATTGGGGAATATGGGAAAAAGTTATAGGTACGGGAAAAGAATTAGAGACACAGGATCTCAAACCTTTCTAACAAGTATTACCTATGAGGAAATAAAATCCCAGGCAACACCAAGTATATACATTAGTATTTCCTAATGAGTCATGATATGACCAAGGTATGATAGACTCTATTTAGTCATTTTGGCTTTTAGGGAGAGTTCATTGATCTGCTCTAAGACCCATTTATTGATCATTTTGGTAGTTCGTGGTATCTGAAGAATTCTTGTCCAGCAGCACATTTCAAATCCAGCTTCACAACCTTACATAGAAATTGGAAATACATTGGCGTGGATAATTCCGACTTTGCTATTCAATAATATATCTTTACACCTGAAGTACTTTTTTAGTCCCTTTATAGCTGCCCTAATGGCTATAGTAACAGTGAGTAACTAGCACTGTTAGACACAGACACACAGCCAATAGCTTATTTTAATTGAGGAGAATCCCAGAATTTTCATACATGGTTTTAAATAAAAAAGAGGATGGGGGTTACAAGCTTACGAAGTAATAAAAATCTGCAATTATGGCCTATCATTCCTTGTATCAGAACTTTAATAAGGGAAGCAGAAATGGAGTGAAGAAACCAGATATACAGTACCTTTAAAAATAAATTTAAAATAATGAGATTTTTGTTTCCTGTGAAAACAGAATGGGAAAAAAAAGTCTTGGCTCTATTTGAAGTGGAAAGTTCCAGCATATCTATCCAATTATTTATGTGTGTTTAATACCTTGTCATACAGTGAAAAGGAGTTGCCATAACAACCATCCTATTCTCACAGTAGCTGAAGATGTCTGAGATAGAGCTCATCCTCATAAAGAACGCTACTGTGTTATGTGATTGCTGGAGCAGGGGGAACTTCTGTTGGCACAGAAAGCTGAGATTGTTCCCTGTAGCTATGATTGGAAATATAGGAATCCTTCCCCACAGAATTCCTGCTAAACTAGACAGAACACCCCCACAGTTTGGAAAGAGAGAGAGAGAAAGTAAGAGTGTACTTGCCAACTGATTATGTGCACAGCACAGCCTGGTAAACAATCACATGATAAAGAGTCCATCTGTATTATTCACCCTAATCAGCAGCTCCCTCATAGCAAAAAACCCCCTTTACAATAATTCACCTTCTAAAACACCAAAATTCAATGCCTCACCCATTAGCTGCTTCTGAAACAGAGACGTTGTTGTTGTTGTTTGTTGTTAAGTTCTAGAACACACATCAGGATGAACGGCAACCAACTGAAGTATTGCGGGGAGTCTCTAATACTACACCAATAGTTTGATGAAAGATCTTAGTGCTACCTTTGAGATCCCTAAGCTATATGTTACAAACCTCTGTGCAACATTCTGTAGGATCAGCTTATCAGTAAAACCAGCACCATCTGGAGAAGGAAACGCAAAGAATGCCACGTAGCATTTCATCTTCATAAACACTCTTCCTGCAACATTGTGTGCATAAAACAAATTATGAGACTCATTTAACCAGCTGGCAACAGTAAGAGGCAAATAGATGAAGTTATATTAGCAATGCAATCCTGAGATTATACGATTAAATAAAACAGAATCCTATTTAAAACAAATAAACTCCATTGTGGGCCACATTCTCACTGAGGTAGGAAATCTGGATCTACAGTGTACCACTCCGGGGTGTAAATAGAAATTCCCAAAACTTGAAATGTCATGAGATGCTAGGATTCTTCTCACATAGACAATCAGATGCCAGACAGAATAATTCCATTCTAGCCTTCATCCTACCATCCTCATTTTCTGTGTGACAGAATGTTTTGGCATAAAATAATATTAAATCTTATGAGTCCCCCAATTGTTGGCTGAAATGGTACAACCCAGACAAAGGTTTATAACTTCAAAGAAAATAAGCCCAACCGTAGAACAAGAAACAATAATGAAAATAAGGTCAGATGTTGGGGCAGGAGAGAAAGAAAAAGAAGAGATAATCTTGGATAAAATAATGTGCAATTGCAAACATAAATCAGAATATAACATCCATGAGTGAATCACAGAATCACAGAATCACAGAAATGTAGAGTTGGAAGAGACCACACGGGCCATCCAGTCCAACCCCTGCCATGCAGGAACACCCTCAAAGCACTCCCGACAGATGGCCATCCAGCCTCTGCTTAAAAACCTCCAAAGAAGGAGATTCCACCACACTCCGAGGCAGCATATTCCACTGCCGGACAGCCCTGACCGTCAGGAGGTTCTTCCTGAGGTTCAGGTGGAATCTCCTTTCCCGCAGCTTGAATCCATTGCTCCTTGTTCTGGTCTCTGGAGCGGCAGAAAACAAGCCCTCTCCCTCCACTACATGGCACCCCTTCAAATATTTAAACATAGCTATCATGTCCCCTCTTAACCTTCTCTTCTGCAGACTGAACATACCCAGCTCTCTGAGTCTATCCTCATAGGGCATGGCTTCCAGGCCCTTCACCATTTTGGTCGCCCTCCTCTGGACCTGCTCCAGCTTGACCATGTTCTTCTTGAATTGGGGTGCCCAGAACTGGACACAGTATTCAAGATGAGGTCTAACCAAAGCAGAGTAGAGTGGTACCAGTACCTCCCTCGATCTAGACACCATACTCCTATCGATGCAGACGAGAATTGCATTGGCTTTCTTGGCTGCCGCATCACATTGCTGACTCATGCTCAGCTTGTGGTCTATTAAGACTCCTAGATCCCTTTCACACGTACTGCCATCCAGCCACGTGTCCCCCATCCTATATTTCTGCATTCCATTTTTTCTACCTAAGTGTAGGACCTTACACTTCTCTCTGTTGAATTTCATTTTGTTAGCTTTGGCCCAGCTCTCCAATCTATCCAGGTCATTTTGAATTTTGATCCTGTCCTCTGGTGTATTAGCAACCCCTCCCAATTTGGTGTCATCTGCAAATTTGATGAGCATGCCCTCTATTCCTTCATCCAAGTCGTTGATGAAAATATTGAAGAGTCAACATTGTATTGGTGCTGTAACAAGAAATAAGCAAAGGGAATTCTGCAAGCCAATGTCAGATCAGTGGTCAGAGACCAATAAATCACCATGATTATGCAGAAAACTAGCCATACCTGATTCTTCCCATCTGTCTCCTTTGTAGGAATGAAGAGAAAATCTGTACATTGCTTGGCACTCAGTTTTGTTTTTCTTGTTATCTCTACTACAATAAAAATGCTACTGATATACGTTTGCAGCTCATATAGCCCCTCCCAGATGTGCAGAAGTGCCCCTGTTCTGATACCCACACTGGTGTACGGACCGGTGTGTGTGTGTATGATAAGGGCGGTCCACACTGGGCAGCAATTTTTTGGGGGGGTGCGCCCTGTGCAACATGGCCACGCCCTCACACAACATGGCCAAGCCCCTGCCTCTCTGTCCCCTCTTGCCACCGCCCCCCTATCCACACTCCAAGGTATGTGGCTGGGTACCCATCTTCTCTTACCCCTTCCAGTAATGGGCAGTGATGCGGAGCTGGTTTGGAATGAAGCCATTTTGTCACAGAAAGCTGATAACTTCTTCATATTAGAGGATAAAGAATGGAAGCAGGAAACTAGGTGCATATGGGATGCCCACACGCCTTATTTTACCAGGCATAGTCCTTTACTTGAAGGACTCTCAGAGGACCACACTGTGCTTGGAAGCCTCTCTATTTGAAGGGTTATCTGGTTCAAATCCACATTAAAGGTAAAGAACCATCAGAAGGGAGAATAGGTTCCCACCAAAAATTAGCACCTGGACAGAAAGACCAGGGTTCTCTCCAGCACTTCTGTCCATCAGCTAGTCAAACTGAAGCTTCTGGATGAATGGCAATCTCATCGCAACTGCGTCCTCGCATGCCGTCCTCTATCCTGGAGAGTTGAGAAATCCTATAGAGTATATTTGGGAAGGCTGCAGAGAAGAGGAGGAGGCTCCTGCTGCATAAGAAAATGTACATTTCCATGAGGGCAGATGGGACCCTGGACAGGTCCACAGATTACTGTATTTGCTGACGCATAAGACTCACTTTTTACCCCAAAAAATACTGTTTAAAAATGAGGTGCATCTCATACACAGGTGCTTCTTATACACCGGGAAATATTGTACTCCTCCATGGTGAGATATATTGTATTTCTGCTCAGAATATAGCAATGATATTAAATCTGAGGCTGTCCCTATACATTTCCATATACATATGTATATAAAACTCAGATTCTGATTGGTTATTTGGTTGATTTGTGAGGCATTTCCACCATTTGGTGATACCATACCAGACACATTATGTTTTTGAGTATCCTACCTAACTTTCCTTTGCCTTGGAATTAATAGTTTTGGGGAGGAGAGGCAAGGTAGACAAAGTCAGAAACTCTTTCCTCTTCCAGGTTACTTTAACATTTTTTTTTTAAAGCTGCTGTGCAGGACCAGCCTTAACATGCTTCAGGATGACTCTATCAGTTTCAGACATGAGACTGGTATAGGCAGAGACGGGAATTAGTATCTGAATGGTAGTGAAAAGCATGTGAAACATTTTGTGCTCTCCAGAGAAGGGCACCATGCCAATATCTGTCCAGGAATCAAAGTGTGTCAGACTGCTACTGAAGCCATATATTGTGGATGCTTAGAAAGAACAGAAAAATTGTCAGAAGGTCTGCTCAAAGACTGCTTGTGTTACCTTCCATTTCTTTAGTTTCCCATTTATATGCACTCCAGAAGACTAGGCTTCCCCCTGAGTGATAACATGAATGCTTGTGAACTTCAGCACTAACTTTGTATAATGAGATCTGCCAGGTTAAAATGTAGATCTATCTTCTTTACTTTTTGCTTTTTACCTTTCCTGTATGTGTGTGTGTGTGTGTGTGTGTGTGTGTTTAAAAAGTACACTTCCCCTGACAAAATTATATTTGTTTCATTGTGTGGCCTTCAAGTCATTATGGCAACTCTCAGGTGAACCTATTTTCAGCTTTCATTGAGGCTGAGAGTGTGTGATGCACCAAAGGTCACCCAGTGGGTTTCCATGTGGCACATTGAACCCTGGTCACTGGGATCATACACCAGTGCTCAAACCACTATAACACAGAAGCTTTTTAAAATTAAATCACACTTCAGAAAACCTCTCATTTTATACATCAGAATCTAGTAAATAATTTTTTAATCCTGTTTAGCCTCCTAATTCTCCATTATCTTTAAGAAAATGTGACCCAGGCTGTACCATTTGTACCTGCTGTACCATTTTAAAAGTGGTCTGTGATTTCCGCACTGGACTGTTATAGCGCTATGATTCCACTTTCAACATCCTGTGGAATCCTGGGGTTTGAAGTTTGGGGGGGGCTGGCTGGCTCCTCCCTAAACTGCAAACCCCAGGATTCCATAGGATGTTGAAAGTGGAATCATAGTGCTATAACAGTCCCGTGCAGAAGAGGCGCAAGAATCTAAGGACAGCTTCAGTATGAAGGTATATAGAGAGGAAAGAGGCTGGGTATATTAGCCCCAACCACCTCCAGCATCTTCACAGACCTTGCAAAACTTCCCTTTTGGAACTGCAAGTCCCAATATCCTCCTGCCAGCAAGTGGGAAAATGTTTCTGGCTTTTTCATGTTTAGCCCGAAGATCTGAAGAGAGATGCTAACCCAGTTATTCCCAAACTTTGATCCTTCAGGTGTTTTGGACTTCATCTCCCAGAAGCCCTAGCCGTCTTGTCCAAGAGACAGCAATTTTGGAAGATGAAGTCCAAAACAAGAAGAGGACTGAAGTTTGGGAGCTGCTGTTCTAAGCCAACTATGTAGAAAGACTTAGAATCTCCTTTCAGACCTGCACTCTTGATATGGCTGGTTCATGTAGCATTTAGTAGAATGGGACTTTTATGTACCCTCTAGCTTCTCTCCTTAGCTGAAACTCTCACCTGTTCCATAGAAGACCCAAATGGAGCTAATGGTTATTTGAACCTTTGCCATAAACAGCAATCATAGAAACTGGTGGCTCTTCATTTGGTAGAGTGAAGTATTAGTAAACGAAGTATCCAAAGTTCAGAGTCATATCCCCCAAACTGTGCCTTGAATACCTCTTTTAAAATTTGGGCTAAAATACAGAATGGATTCCCCAGCCCATCAACATCAGAGTCACCAGACTCCACTCCTTGACAATGATATTTCAATAAATAAGCACCAAGGAACACAAGCCAGGAATCCCAATGTGAATTGAGGAAATCGACCAACCAGTTTCTAGAAGGAATCCAACAATGTTGCAGAACTACAAATGTCACTTGTTCAACTTAAATTCATTAATTTGTACCAGAACATTGTCACCGCAGCAATACTCTGTGTTTTATTGTTGCCAGAGAAATCACCAGTCAAATGTGATCTTTCACAGGATTGATTTCTCTCTCATGTATTCCCACTCAGTATGTTTATGTTAATAGACACCTGATGTATCTCATTTTCAAGGTTTTGTTATTTGGAAAAGACGGTAATTGCATCAACTACTAAACAGCAGCATTTTTTTTAAAGTGCGGAGGTGAGAAATGTGGTTTAAACATTGAAAGCGGTCACATTCTCATTGAAACAGTTAGTCTTGTTCTGTTCATTATAAGGGCAAAATACTGCCTCACAGAAGATCTGTGCAGACAACAGTGGTGGTAAAATGAATATAAAGCAAGGTCAGTATGGAATGTTCTTGGTGGCTGTTTCCAGACTCTGGGACTAGTCAGTAAGGAAGCCTAGACTATCTCCTTCTCTGTTGTCCCATTGTTAGCAAGCAAAAACAATGTTACTCCAAGTGGGCTATTGGCAAGTGACTGGTGAATGAGGAGGGTGCTGCATTCATTTTATGCATTTATTCCATTGATATGTTTGTGTTTTAAATGTAATTAGCCTAAATCCAATTAGGTTAGATCCATTGAACCAATGGAACTTATATCACTCTTAATGTACCAAGTTCCCATTGATTCAGTATGTTTACCCTAGTTGGGACTAAGGCCCTTTTTGCACGAGGCCAGTGAATTGCCCCGTACCATTTCTTACCGGATCTCTGGGCTCGAAGCAACGCGGACCTTCCCTTAAGCCTTTCTGCAGGGCTGTATGTATGTTCCACGCCAATTCGGAACACTGCGAGGTCATAGATCCACACTAGTGAGGCTTAGAAAATGGTGACTTCCTGTTGTTTGTGGGGCCGGACCAACCACTGAAGCCGACCGCGTCCACAGCCCGCCCTCCGCTGATCACCCGTTCACATTGGTGCGAATGTGCGCATCTGCACAACTGCTCAGGTACAAATTGGCACACTCCGGCAAATTGAAAAACCATTTTTTTCCCTTTTTCAGATAGCGCGCTGGAGGACCATTTGGGGGTGTATTTAATTGGACTTAGGTGTGGAACTAAGGTAAATAGTCCGAACCTAGTCTGCTCCAAGGTGCAGACGACCTCCGTGACAGGAACCATTGGCCCGTCTTAATTTCCTCGTGCAGAAAGGGCCTAAGAGGGGGATTCAGGGCGCTGTGTTTTAATATGTGAACTTGGTTTTGGTTTTAATTCTATTTTTTAAAACAAAAATAGGGTCCTTATAAGAGTTTTCATTTAAAAAAAAACTAACAAAAAACCCCCAGCAGCATCAATGTAATCCTATATAGTTCCATTCAGTCCATGGGAACTTGGGAAGTCAACACAATTAGGGAATTTCCATTTATTCAGTCACTCTACTCAAGTGGAGTTTAACAACTGGATTCCCTCCCCCACCTCTCTCTCCCTCCTAACTTTAAGAGCCATACAACACCAGAGTACTGCTGTGTTAGCTGCCTCAAGAAATTTCTCATTAAATACTTTGACTCTTTGACTTCCAAAGCCAAGAAATAAAATTGAATAGAATTGTCTCTCACAACTTTGTCCAACTGACTGGAGCCCAATCAACAAACAGCCCAGTAGCAACAACCAGTAAAATATTGACATCTAAAAATAACATAACAAAAATAAGTCCCAACTGTAAGACAGCTTCAGCTTCAGACAGCTGAACTCCAAAATACGTGGAAGGCCAAAATTTGGCCTGTTGGAAAGCATATTGTAAGAGACAACTGAGCCACATCCAAGTGAATAGTTCAAACGAAAAGAATTCTGACTATGAAATTCAAACATACTTCTCCACATACGTAAGGTCAATATCAATAATAAAACTGCCCAGTGCACCAATATATCCACATATAATAAATACATACATACATACATACATACATATATATATAAAAAAAAATCTATATATGAATGAATATATATATTCATTCACCAAATGTGTTCTTTAATTAATGATTGAAGGTAAAACTATAATAAATAGCAATGGGTTTTATATCTGCTTTTCATTTGCAGCCTGTTTTATGCAGACTTCAAGGCATCTCTACATTAAGGATTATACTTCTTTAAAAGAAAACCAAATGTGGCCAAATTATTTTTTAGCCTTAAATTAGCTTTCAGGTCAATTAGTTTCCTCAGCCTTTAGACTGGTTCATTGTAAAGGAGCATTTCCTACCCATTGGGCCATTCAAGACCATCTGGATTCGGAAAGCTGGCTAAGCAGAAAAAAGTTGATGGGAGAAGCACTCAGAAAAGAAAGAGTTTGATTCCCCACCACTCCAAGTAGGACGGAGGCTTCCTGCAACTGCTTTTTAAAAAGTTGGGAGACTCAAATACGTCTCTGCTCTGTTTGCCCCTAGGAATTTCACCTGCCCATATTCTAAGAATGAAAGCCTATACTTTGTGATTTAAGTACACGGAGAAAAAGAAAACCCATAGCCTGCCTGTGAAGCACACTAAAAACAAACAGTATGGAAGTGACACAGCAACCCCTTGTTTATAACCCCAGACACCACAGCATTTCGGAAAACAACAAATACAACATCTTTCTTATATTTTACTCATTAACTTTTAAAAGCCTCCACTGGCTGTGCAGGATTTGTTGCAGAAAACTCTAAATGATGTATGAAACGAGAAAGGAAACAGGCTGTGCTTTGTTGTCACCAAGGATTGGGAGAGTAATGCTTGAGCTTGTAAAGGGGTAGAAGAAAGAACTCATCGAGGTTTTTATGAGATTGCCAAGAAGAGCAAGAAGCATCCATTACTGACCCCAGCTTCCTGCCTACCCCAAAATAAAACATTTAGCCAGTGAAAGAGCAAGACTATTGTTGGTGTTGTGTGTCTTAAAATTGTTTCTAACTTAAGGCGACCCTAAGGTGAACCTATCACAGGGTTTTCTGGGGCTGAGAGTATGTGACACACGGTCATCCAGAGGGTGTCCATAGCTGAGTGGGGAATCAAACCCTGGTCTCCAAGGTTGTGGCCCAACATTCAAACCACTAAACCACTCTAGCTCTCAAAGACTGAGATATTCACAGTCATGGGCAATTGCAGGACCTTACTTATGTATTCCTTATGTATTCCATACATTGACTGATGTAAGACTGATGGCTGATTCAAATGAAGGCTCACTTGTCCATAGCAAAGTGTCTGCATTCCTCCGTGTGCCATTTTTGCAAAGACACCTTTATTTTAGATAAAACACTTTTTCCTTAGATGGAAATCCTCAACTGTCATGTTGGTCTGGCTATTTTGTAGGGTGAAACAATCTGCTTTGGGCAACATTATGAATGAAAGATATTTGGAGCCAGGGAGTGGTGTCAGGATGGCCAAAGTGTTGGGAGGGTGAGTGGAATTCAAGTTTAAGTCAGGCAGTAACATTTCTTGATCAAAGGGGCATCTGGTGGATCCCTCATTTTGGGTGCAGCGAATCAGCTCTTGACTTTATTGCCATTCTTTCCACTGACGCTTTGAGATGAATGGGAGCTCTCTCAGTTCTAGAGGTTCAGCACCAGCAGAATTCCTTCTCAGTTTGGACCAGCTGCAGGAGGAGAAGCAGTAAAATCAAAAGTGCTTTTGCCACACACACGGCAGAAGATCCACCAGCCACCCTGCTTAGACTTGCATCTGTGGATCTGAGCTTTCCATTTTACAGAAAGCTGTCTCCAATGTCATTAAACTAGAACAAAATGAGTGCCTGTAATAATGAAGGAGAGTGGTATCTCAGCAATAGGCTTTTTCCCCTGCCCAGTTTATGATCATTAAGCATCCTAAAGAATATATTTGATTGAGGGAAAAGAGCTTGCTGCTAAAATGCTTCTGCTCTCACCCCCTCAGGCATCTGTTCATTTTGCCCCAATGTACGTCTAGAAATGGTTGCTGTGCAAGGGCTGGGGAAAGTACTGTCCAGTCCCAGATGCTTGGTGCCCCTGCCAATGTTCTTCATCATTGGCTGTGATGGTTAAAGGTTATGGGAATTTCAGTCCACCCCTCTCCCCTTCCATTGTTTGTCCTTTTGAGATACACAAAAGGACTTAATACTTTGTTTGGTGTTTGCTTTGACCAGCACAGGGAGAGTATGAGTGAGAAACGGAGGAATGTGAACGAGAGTGTTAGGAGCAATGATGGAGAGCCTCTTTATCAGCACCTAATCCTCACTAGGGTGGCTGGTGGCTTCCATGTCAGAGGGCTGGTGAAGCCACTGATCTTTAAATAAAGGTAACTTTATCGTAAAAATTCTTATTCAAGATGTTGTACTTGTTCTGGTAATGGGATTCAGAACCATGGATAGCTCCTTTTGGGTTCATACCCCAATCAGCTCAAATTCACTGCCTTCATGGAATGAAACAGAATGCTGTAATTATTTACCTAAGCACCCCAATTTCTTTTCTTCCATTTCTTACTCATTGTTCATAGCAAACAGCAGTGTCTTCTACCCTTTCCTTTCCTTTCCTTTCCTTTCCTTTCCTTTCCTTTCCTTTCCAGTCCCCAAAGACTAGGGACTTAGAACTGAAAACCAAAAGCTCTGGATTTGTAAAGATAGCCAGCATTTATGTATGTAGGTAGGTATGTATGTATGTATGTATGTATGTAAACTTTAAGCTTAAAGGGATACTCCAGGAGGCATAGGTCTATAATCACTTATTAAAGGTGTATATGTATTCTTTGACTCCTTGATGGCTGCTCATTTCTCAACAGAAATTAGAGACAGAGATAACAGTGATCTTTTTACCCAAACTATATGCCTGGTGACCTCATTTTTTCCCCCTTTGCAACACCCATCCTCTCCTTTACATATTAGCATGGAAAAGCCTTAATTATGATTTTAAAAGAAATAAAATAAAACTTGGCTGAGCAGGAGAGTTACTTCTTCTTATTGGAAATGCATATCCAATTAAAATAGGAATCTTGCAATGCTGTTCTGTGAGCATTTATTCAGAACAAACTGCTATTCCATTTAGTAAAAGTGCCTGGCATAGATAGTGAATCCATGGATCTCCATAAATTACAACTCCTAGTAGCCCTTATCATTGACTGTTTTGAGTGGGGCTGATGGGATTTGTTGGTTGAACTATCTAGAGGGCCAAACATTTCCCACCTCTGTGGTATAGGATTGCAGCCTAAATCATGTTTGTTCAATACCTTATGACTTCTCAAGTAAATTAGGTCTTTCTGTTCCTTGTGCCTTATCCTTATTCTGAGGTGGGTGCCTGGAAATGTCACTGTGTCAGAACAGGACTTCCAGATAAAATGAGAGAGATGGAGAGAGAGAAATCTAACTTGTATATAGATTTGTAATCTAAACTATTTTGCATAAAGTTTTCCCTCTTTCCTTCCCTCCTCCCTTTTTTTTTCACTAGACAGAGTCTAATGTAGGGAAGATTGAAGTTGTCTCCTTTCAGATAATTTAAGCTTGAAATGTATATCTCGGCACAGTCAAGCTCCAGAAAATAAGGACAGGAATAATTGCCAACTGGACTTTTCATTAGCTATCAGCAGCTTGTTGCAGTTAGATTAGGAACAGATGAAGATTTTATTGTTGCTTCTGGGTGAGGGCTGATTGTCTGCCCAGTACATATTTGGTACTTAGTTATGGCTTCAAAGAAGGTTAAATGTATTGATAATGGGAGGTAAAGTTGAGGTACATTCTCCCACTCCACTATATAGCAAGAATTTGGGAAAATCGGAGCATGAGACTGGATGCCTACAAGCAATCTGGGATACAAACAGAAAATATGCTGTGGGTTGGAAATCTAAACAATGGACCCATATACTGTCTAGGATTGCTAAACATGACATTTCTTTACAATCCTAGATAGTATATGGGACCAGTCTTCCCCAACCTGATGTCCTCCTGATGTTTTGGATGACAGCTCCCCTCATTCTTGATCATAGACTATGGTGGCTTGAGTTGACAGGAATTATAATTCAACATTTCTGGTGAACACTCAAGTTGAGGAAGGTTGGTTTAAGGATGCTCATGGAAAATGGGAAATTTTCCCTAACAACTTCAAAGTAGACTTGAAGAGAAGAGTAGAATCTGTGTCATTTATTAATACTTATAATATTTGAATCTTCTTTTTAAATATGGTCTTTCTCACAGTGCACAATTATAGCACTATGATTCTACTTTAATTGCCACAGTTCCATCTCTTGGCATCCTGTGGTTTGTAGCTCAGCCAGAGGCATGACAGGAGTTCCATGGTTGAGGATTCTGCTTTTGCTGCCCAACCCACGAAATGAAGAGACCACACACAGGGCTTGGGTTAAACTAGGGCAATTTATTAATGTATGCCTAATTAACATAAATCTGAAATGAACTTGACCTTGAACTTGCGAATTTAAACTTTACCATGAACTTGAACTTATGGCCTGAGAAAGGGGGGGTCAAAAGCATGGGTAGGCTAAGGCAAGGGTCAGCCCCAGACCTCTTCCCCAACCCTCCTTGGGCGATGTACCGGGCCCCAAAGCCAACCCATGAGGCTGGATTAAAACCTTGGCTGGCCCTTTTCTAGAAGGCGAGCCCGCAAACCGCAACCCCCCCCCCCCGTCTCATGACAGTCGGGGCAAGTCCTGGGCCCTCCTCAAGGACAGCATTTATCTTACACCAAAGGGTGCCATAGGTACTCACCAAAACCCTTAGACCGCCACCTACCAGCCATGGATAAGGGCAAGCGTCTGCTTAGTCCTTATCCCCCCAACTTCCACTCAGGATAGCTTCAAGCCCCCGTTTCAAATCCCGTAGAAAGATTTCATTGCCCTCGGATGACAAGTGTACCCCGTCGGGCCTATACAGCTCCGGTTTATTAAAGACAATGTCACAGTGAGGAATATAGTAACCCAAGCCCTGTCTCAAAGCATTGCGAATTTCTCTGTTCGCTCGCTTACGAGCGAACTCCAAGGGTCGAGGATCTCCTCCCCCACCCCACACTTTTCTCTGAATCATTGCTGGCCAAGCAATGCAGGTGCCCGGCCAAGTATTGAGAATAAGCCGCATATCATGAATGGCCTGTATGATCAAGGCCTTTCCTTTTAAAAGTCCAAGGTCATTACCACCCAGGTGAATGACCAACACATCAGGCGGAGGCCCACGGCACTCCTCAAAGAGCGTAGGCAACAAGCCATGCCAGCGAAGGCCTCTCTTGCCCAGCCATTGAAGCGAGGCTCGGTCACCCAATCCCAAATGCGGGCCAAAATGGCCATCACAAGCCTGCCACTCTGCCCAAAAGATGAAACTGTGACCACAGATCAGCACTCACTTCCTCCCAGCCAGAACAGGACGATCTGAAACGAACCATAAACGTTATAACAGGTGAATCGGCCTGACATAGCTCCGGTACGCCCTGGACTTCCATCTCCCAATCCTCTGGATGTCGTCAGCATTCATGCCCATCAAAGCTGCAGTGGAAGCTGCGCCTATGCGAAATGAATGCATACCAAATTTAGTGCCTTGTAGGCCCAGAGAGGTCAAAGCCTTTTTCATGATGGCCCAGAATTGATACCTGGTGAGCGGAGTTGTGTCAGCATGACAAAACAGAGGCCCTGAATGTGTCCCCCGGCTGGCTATATAAGCCCTCAGCGCCCTGACTGGGCATAAAGCAGCATCAGAACATTCTTGTAAAGTAACCACAGTGCCCCGCTTGGCCTGGTCAGTTTTCGATCCCCTTATGTGAAGGCATACATGCCGCTCGCACCAGATCAGGTCCTTAAACTCTAGGGCCTTGCCAGACCTGTCTCCCTTACTCTGAACCACCAACTCACTTACCCTTAATGCACCAAAAAATGCAGTGAGAGCCGCCGAGTGAAACAAGAGAGCCTCATATGCAGAAGAGCACAAGACTTCCCATGTGCCGCCCAAACCCTTCAGAATGCCAGGAGAAAGTGGTTGCCTGTCATCTCGGGCCATCCCTTTGTGCCTGACCCACCCTTCGATAAATTTGCGTATCCTGAAATCGCTGGTGGGATCAGGGAAGCCTTGTGCCTTGGACCAAAAGGCCAAGGCGGACATGCGGGATCTAATGGATTGAGGGGAGAGGCCTGCTTCCTTAAGTGACAAGCAGAACTGGAAAATATGGTCCACAGGTAGTGGCCATGTGTCATGTAACCCTTTAGATTTCCGAAAGCTAGTGAATTCTTTAGTGGCTTTACTGTAACTCTTTCTGGTGCTGGGCGCAATTGACATACGGATGATTTGTGCTACCTCATCCCGCCAAGCTTCCACAGATCTATGGGCATCGGCTCTGGGAGGACAGCAGCATCTGGTGCCAGCTCTCTGAAAGGTTTCATCTGCATACGGGAGAGAGAATCAGCCAAGGAATTATCCACACCAGGAACATGTACAGCTGTAAAGACTATGTTAAAAAGGAGACATTGAAGCGTGAAAGCCCGCACCAAGCGCATGACACGCTGCAACCTGGAAGAGAGAGAGTTAATCACTCTGACTGTGGCCAAGTTGTCACACCAAAAGTGGACTGAAGCATTTGCTAATTCACGTGCCCATATGTGAACTGCCACTACTATTGGAAAAAATTCCAAAAATGTAAGGTCAGCTGTGATGCCCACCTCCGCCCAACTCTCGGGCCATCTCTGTGCACACCACCTGCCCCTGAAAAAGACACCAAAACTGATGGATCCTGCTGCAGCCAATGATATTTTCAGTGCATCCCTAACCTTGATTTCGTCCCGCCAGAAAGAGACACCATTGAAATCAGCCAGAAACTCCTGCCACACTCCTAAGTCCAGTTTAATCCCTCTGGTAATCCTAATTCTGTGATGCGGTTTGGTGATGCCCTTCATGGCGTCGCACAAGCACCGAAGGAAAGCCCTGCCGGGTGCCACTACCCGGCAGGCAAAATTCAGGTGCCCCACAATCTCCTGAAATTCCTTAAGTGTAGCCTTGCGCCTACTCATGAAGGAAGCCACTCTTGACCTGAGATCCTGAATCTTAGCTGACGGCAGTTTACAAGCCTGGTTGACTGTATCCAATTCAATGCCCAGAAATGTAAGCTGCTGTGTGAGGCCCTCGGTTTTCTCATGTGCCAAGGGCATGCCTAACTCCCCCATAAGAGATGTGAATTCTGCCAAGAGGAACGCGCACTGCCCAGAACCGCAGCGTCCTACGAATAAGAAATCATCCAAATAATGTATAATGCCTTTAAGACCTGATTTACTTTTGATGGTCCATTCCAAAAAGGTGCTGAACATCTCGAAAGCAGAGCAAGACACAGAACATCCCATGGGGAGGGAGCGATCCAAATAGAATTCGCCCTGAAAAGCGAATCCCAAAAGTTCAAAGTCAGATGGATGAATGGGCAACAGGCGAAAGGTTGACTTGATATCAGATTTGGCCAGCTCGGCCCCAACACCATACCTGCGCACCACCCATACAGCTGCATCGAACGAAGTATACTTAACCGAACATAACTCAGCCGGAATGGCATCATTAACGGATTCGCCCTTGGGGTAAGACAAATGGTGGATTAACCTGAATTCACCTGGGGCTTTTTTAGGGACAACTCCTAATGGGGAAATTCTAACATTGGGAGTGGGAGGGTGGTCAAATGGACCTAATACCCTGCCTTCGGTAACCTCCTTCCTAATTTTTTCCCTCACTACATGCTCTTTGCCTATTACTGATTTCAGGTTATTGGCCATAAAAAACTGCCGAGATCCCCTACTTGGAATCCTGAACCCCTGAGTAAATCCCTCCCCCAGATATAGAGCTGCAGCTCGGTCCGGGTAAAAGCGGAGCCAAGCCAGCAGCCTCACCACATTAATTGGACTGGGCCCCTTTGTGAAGTGGTGGCTGATTTCCTGGCCCACGCTTGCCCCCTCCATCCTTGAGGCTTGTCCCTCCCCTTCTCCCCTTGTTGCAGTTGCGAATGGAGTGAGGGCCCCAGCAGATCCCACATAGGTGCTTGTATTTGCAGGGGCGACGGGCACAAAACCCCTGCATCCCAAATTCCCAACAGAGCTGTGTTTGCTGTTGCTCCTGTGAGCCCAGAGTGCGGGGAGGCCCTCCAGACTTATTGAACTGCACCAGATGACCGGAGTGGGACCTCTCACCGAAAATGGGGCAAGCTGGGGTCAAAGTCTGCATCCACAATTCAGGGTGTATACTATCCCATCGCAGGCTTGGCTGCTTTGCTGCCCTCATCCTAAACTTCTCATCGTATTGCAGCCAACCAGACCCAGCAAAATCTGCATGAGCCCTGAAAATCGTGTTCAAATATACCACCAGGGAGTGAGCCCTGGAGGGCTGAGCCTTAACTATGACGTCCATGTAAATGAGATAACCTATAAGCCAATTAGTCCAGTTCCTGTCAATCCTGCGTTTTTTCAATTTTTCCCTCTCGCCTGCGTCCAAATCCTCCTTCTCTTTCTTATCAAGCTCACGATACAAAAGGGAGAATAGGTCCACGTATTCTCCCTTCAGAATCTTTTCAATAGTGCTTGAGGTCAGGTGCTCGTCCAATACCCCTGACTGCCCACCTGCATTCACATCAAGGCCTGCATCCTTGCTTGACTCCCACGAAACATCGTGGGAATGCGGCGTCACCCTTGATGGCAGCTGAGAGGGTGACATTTGCTCCTCAGAGGAAGAAGGTAAAGAAGAAAACGATAACTCTGGTAAACCTGCTGGCGGAGCCCATACCATATTCCTCGGTGGTGTAATGAAACTCCAGGGCCATGCTACAGATGAATTACCTTCCTCGTGGCCAATAGACTCACCCAGTGCTGCTCCTGCTGCTTCCGACTCTCCCGAGGGCCCGGCCTCCCAACTGACATGTTGTGATGAGGATGCTTGTTCCCCCCCACCTGGAGGCGATTCTGTCCGATTCTCACCCGCTCTGTCCTTCTCAATGGCGTCTAGCCGAACCAAAATCTGGTTAATAACACTCACTGGCATGGAGACTGTTTCCTCCTCCCTTCCTCTGTTCTGCCCCACAGGCCGCTGGCCACTCTCAATGTCCTGAAGCTTAGCAAAAATTGCGGCCGCCACATCTGCTCCCCCGCCCTCATCCAACGATGAGGACACTGACATTGGGGCAGCTAAGGCCCTGGCTGGTGTAGACCTTTTGGCTGGCAGGGCCACTTTGGCCTGCATGGCCCCTTTGGTTGGCGTGGCCTTTTTGGCAGGCTGCTTGCCCTTGGATGCTGATGAAGCTCGTTTGGGAGCCATGAGCACCACTGCCTGACCTAATAAATGATCACACTCTCTCAGCCCACCAAGGCCCACTGTACACTCTCCCACAGCCTAGATGTTGCAACCTGCAAAGAGCGCCTTCCCCCCAATATAATGATATAATATATATAACTAAAAGTTGGGGGGGGCAGGGAAAACCACAACAGCTGCTTTCCTCAGATAGTTCCCCAAATGCCCAAGAACCCCAGAATGTGCTGCTTGGACTTCTGTTGCCGCCACCGCCACACCAGTAGCCTTCCACAGGGCCTAGTGGGCCCACGGCAACCCTGCCGCTGCCAAAGACTCCCCCCCTTTTTTTCTCCTTTTTTTTCCCTTTCTCCCTCTCTTCCTCTTTCCCCCAAAAATGGGGGGGAGAGAGGGGGTGAGGGGCAAAGCCTGCTGCTTGGGCGAGCGGAACGGGGACACGGCGAGGGCCGCCGCACCGGGGGCAGAAACAAAAGCCTCCCCCCCACTGGCGCAGCGACCCCTTCGCCGCCGCTGCCTTAACCGAGGCCTCTAAGGCCGCCACGTGGCTGGCCTATAGGGCCCGCACAAATAACCGCCGCCGACAACCTCGCCAACAGACAGAGAGGGAGGGGGCGAGGGGAAAACTTGCAGTGGCCGAAGCAGCTGAGGCTGCTGGCCCGGCTCGGGTGAGCGGAACGGGGGCGCGGCGAGGGCCGCCGCATCGGGGGCAGAAACAAAAGCCTCCCCCCAGATGAAGTGATCGTGTCGCCACCGCCGCCACGACAATGACCGCCTCGCTGCTTTAGCCAAGGCCTCACAGGCCGTCACGTGGCTGGCCTACAAGGCCAGCAGCAGCAACCCCGATCGTCAGCCTCACCGTCGACGAAGAGGCTGAGAAAGGGGCGGTGCGGCCTTAAAAGGGGAGTCTGTAGACCCCACCCCTTTCTCATCCCACTGTGTGACCCATGTCGCACAGTGCTTGGGTGGCCTCCTCCTCATGGAAGGGCAGCAAAGGTGTCTCCCCCCGCCACTTGTGTTCACGCGGGCAGTGGGGGACGAAATGTCCCCCTAAACTGTCAATCCCAGGATTCCATTGGCTGTCACCATGGCAGTTAAAGTGGAACCATAGTGCTATAACTGTGAAGTGTGAAAAATATCTATGCTTTCATGTTATACATTTTTATATTTTCTGTTGATTATATTTTGTCTTAATTTTTCTTTGCTATATTAATTATGGATTTTATGTGTTATGCCATAAATGGAACATCCAGCAGCTATGTAACTATGGGGTGGGAGAACGAATCCAGTCCAGATTTCACTGCCACTGTTGCCAAAGATCCTCTGAGTTGAAGGATAGCTCTGCCAGAGCTGGGCTCTAGTTTGGCTCTGGCAGAGCTCCCATTCAACTCAAAGAAGCTGAAAGGAAGAGTAGTAGTAAACTCCAAGATGTCTGTAAGGCGCTCTGAGACAGGTTTTTGCAGTGAAAAGTGATGCATACGTGGAAATAATTATAGTAACAATAATTGTAATAAACAACAAGAAGAACAACAAACTACTCTTTGTTGGATGTGGCTCTTGTAGTCAGTGAGAATCATTAGAATGGCAAGAGAAGATAAAACCTTCAGGCACCAGTGACCAAAAAGAGGAGGAGACTTGGATATCCAGACCAAAGAGATGAGCTTGACGAGGAAGCTGTTAAACTGGGGAAGATTGACAAATACTCACTTCTCGCTTATCAATATTCAGAAGGCTGTTGCAGGTCTAGCAGACCTCCTTGGAAGCCTGTACCTGCCTGAAGACTGTAATCTATCAAGAAGGCCATCCTCTGTGTCCCACAACAGGAGCAGCTCATTATGTGAAAACACGAGAGAGTGCTTTCTCTGCTACAGTGCTTCCCTTCTGAGATACTCTCCTCTTGGAGGACTGATTGGCACCAACATTGATCTTATTTCAACACCATGTTAAAACTTGGCTCTTATCATATTTAGTGATCAAAAATCTGATGCAATCACTGGGTGGCATATATTTGTCCTCTATTCTTTTTTGTTGAATTGTACTATGTTGTTTAATAACAGTTTTAAGCTGTTTTTATTTTCTGTACCCCACCCTGAGATCCACAGATATTTCTTTAAATACAATCAATCAATCATAATTGTTTTATTTCTTTAGTGCATCCAGTAACTGATTGAGACCAGCATCCTGTTCATGGCATACATGATCATAATTCCATGTTATGCGTGTGGGTGTGGGTGTTATTGAGGCAGTAGGTATTTCCTTCCTCCCTATACAGCCACCAAAGCTCTGCCCCACCCACAGGACTCACTGCAATGGCTGTCTCCAACTGCCATTACAATGCTGGCTGGGAGCTGGCTATGCTGCCATGGCCATACACAAACTGACATCATCATCTGTTGAGACCTCTGAATAACCCTGGCAGATTTTTATGAGAGAAGTCTTTGGCCTGCATCTAGCTTTGAGAATGTAGCGATATGTTTCTATATTTCCTCCTGCTCTCCACCAGCCATGAAATGGCCATTGGGAGCAGACTCTTTAAGTGACATGATGAGTCCTGGGATGGTGGTAAGGAAGCCTTAGCAGAGTTCCGAACAAGATATGGAAATGTACAGCTGGCTAGGCTCTTCAAAGTACAAAGTGTTGGTTATTACCTTTAAAGCTCTACATGGTTTGGGTTCAAGTCTCTGAAGCCCAGTTACTTAAACTGCCTAAAACTAGACTGGCAACGGTCACCCAGAGGACCTTCTCATCAGCCGCTCCTAGACTGTGGAATGACCTGCTGGACAAGATTCGACAGCAAAAATATGCAGTCTGAAGTTTAAAAAACTGCTAAAGACTTGTCTCTTCTGGCAGGCCTACCCAGTCTAGTTTTAATTATAATTAATTTTAATTATGATTTTAATTATGATATATTTGTATTTGAATGGTTTTATGTTTTTAGTATATTTTACTGTATTTTAATCATATGTTTTTAATTGTATTTTAACGTCTGTTGTACCCCACCTTGAGCCTTGAGGAGAGACATGTAACAATCTATTATTATTATTATTATTATTATTATTATTATTATTATTATTATTATTTTCACATCTGAGATCTTTCTTCAAGTTTTTCTCTGAGGAGAAGAGCAGTTTGGAAAACATTTTGCAGAATTCTTAATGCTATACTTGAACAAGTAGGATCTTGGTCTACACATATTCCATTTAATGACCAGGTCTTATGGTCTATCTCCATCTTTTCCCTCAGACCTAAATTTCTGAGATTCTATGCTACATGCTTCTGTGAGGTTCCATTATATATACTAAATACCTTTTGCCAGGAAAGTTATGTTCTCTGTTAGAAGAAGCATTAATTCTTGGCTTAAGCATCCATTCCTAAGTAAGCTATCCCTATAGAAAATTAATTATGATAACAAAACTTCAGGGATGCATTCTCGTTAGTTCTTAGCAGCGATAGCTATATGGAAACATGAGGCTGGCCAGGCTCTTCACATCTGATACCTTTCCTCAAGTTTGTTAGTAAAGAGAAGAGCAGCTTGGGGAACATTTTGAAATACAGCAACAACAGGAGAAGGCATTTCTTCAAAATCAGGAGGCTGGAAGGAGCATAGGTATTCCATCACTAGGATGCTGCGGTTTTTTTATTTTTAATCAGAGTTTCAACAATTAAGGATCATATTTATTATGGAGGAGAGCTACTAGGCAATAAACAGCTTCTGTGGGCAATTAGGCACCAAAGCAATGCTGGGATGCCAGATAACTGCAAAAGCTATTTATTGCAAGTCCATCAGTGTTGTTCAAGGGAAAAACAGTTCCATCAAACCACCACACAGAAATCACAGTGACAAGACATTCCACTTGTGGGGGGAGACTTTCCCCCTGTTTCTTTTTCCTTTTTTCCTCTTTTGGGTCTGTGTTCTAGAATCTTTCCACACATATTCATTTCCAAAACTCCAGTGCTTGCCAGATGCCCTGGGAAGCAAGTCGCTAATATTTAAATAGTAGAAGTATTTTAAAAATAGGCCAAGTTCCTCACCCCAAATCTGAGCTGTCTGGGCATGTCAATATTCGGGCTAGCCAAAATGGCAATCCATGTAGTACACACAAGGGCTAAGAGTTTGTTCTCTGGATCCATTCCCACAACATATGATCTTATTTGCTTTCCATCATTAATATTATGCTAAGCCAGCCTTCAAAAGATAGGTGTTACAATAGAGTTAAGATAGGCAGAAAAAAGTAGACAATTAGAAGTGAGATGAACCTGGGTCCTTTTTACACTACACATTAATAGCTGTATAGTTCTGCTTTAATCACCATAGCTGCATCCTATAGAATCCTGGGGTTTTCTAGTTTAGTCAGAGGGACCAAAGGAGCTCCCTGGCTGAGGATTCCAAGTGCCATTCCCCCAACTGCTAACCCCAGAGTTTCCTCAATAGAGAAAATACAGCACGGAAAAAAATTACTAGAAGAAATGCCTGTAAAAACAGATATTCTGCAACAAAATGTCTGCAGAACAGTTATGTAATTCAATTCCTAGAAACTGGAACTATCTGCTCACAAAACCTCTGTCTCGTGAGGACTCAGCCCCAGCTTATTTACTGTCATCCGTCTCAATATTACAGCTAGGGCAATGCTTCAAAGCATGTATGACCTCTCCTGATTCAGATGTTACCAGAATACTGTTGGATGTTGTCTTCTTATCAATGATATCTTGTCCCAAGTCTCCTAATGACCACACATGATGTTTTCACATGCACATTAAATAACACTGGGGATAAATTGGTAGCTTGCAACATTTCCTGCCCAAAAGCAAGGGCACCCAATGAAACTATCCTTGCAACGTGGAACAGAAGAACTGTAAAACCAGTGGAGAGAGTTCAGGAAGGTACCCTGTTCTAATGTGAGATGAAGAAGAAGGAACAGTGTTGCACCCCTGGTGTCTCTTCTGGAAAAAAAAAAGGTCTTGGGTGACTAAGGCTGATTCTATTCTGAACCCAGAACAGATCACCCAGATGAAGTAATGAGTTCATCCAAGAATGCCTGCAGCTGGGAAAACCCCACTTTTTCAGGTACCTTGCTCAAGGAGAGAGTGTTTGCAACTGGATGATAGCATAGATCTCCTGGTAACAGGAGGATTTTTTTTCCCCATGAATGGTCATACCACTAATTCTTTCAGGGCAAAAGAAGAACATCATCATAAACAATGTGTTCCATGGATTCCCTCAGGAAAAAAAAAATTTCAGCTAAGTTTGATTTGAAAAAGTAGTTTCTATGTATAAGGACAAAAGGCATAGACTACGTATAATTGCCTTGATAAAAGGCCTCTTAGGAATATTCAGATATGATCCAGTTCTTAGAAAAAATAGAAAGAAGTAAAAGAGGAAAAAAGCATCTGATAAAGAATATGGTTTATGATTTATGGTTTATGAAATTGGTTTATGATTATAAGTTACTAGAGGAAAAAGTTATAAAGGAATCGAAGATTTATGATGATTATAAAGATACCTTTTTTCTTTTCTCTATTAAAGTGTTCATACTACATTAGATATCTTTAATATTGCAAGAAAGTAACTGAAAAATAGTTTTCCTTTGTTTGTTGCTGTCAAAGCTAATTACTATATAGATAATGTTCATTTTAAGAATTACTGATGTTAATACAGAATAGAATAAGAATAAGGTATTAATGATCAAAACTGTTAAGCAATTATTAGATTTTTAAAAATTATACCTAATAAACTGGGAAGAATGTCTGTTATAAAAATGAATGTACTACCAAAGATGAATTATCTTTTTCAAAATATTCCTATAATCACAAATGCTAAGCCTTTCATACAATGGAAGAGAGATATAACTAACTTCATACGGCAAGGCAAAAAACCAAGAATAAAATGGAAAGTCTTGACTGACATACCAATAAGAGGAGGCTTCGGATTACCGGACTTACACGTATACTTTAAGGCTGCGGCATTCACTTGGATAAAGGACTGGATGGATTTACAAAATATGAGAATGCTGGCTTTAGAGGGAGCAGATTTAAGGATGGGGTGGCATGCCTACATGTTCTATGGAAAAGCGACAATTGATAAAGATTTTATGCATCACTTTGTAAGGAAATCACTATATAAAATATGGAATGATTATAAGAATAAGAACATTAGGCAGCTACCCACTTGGGTCTCCCCTCAAGAAGCCTTTTTTGGAAGATGGTCAGATACAGAAAAATGGTTGCGATATGAAGATATATTGGAGAAAACAAATATGAACACAAATACAAATGTTTTTAAGATGAAATCAAGAGAGAAATTGGAAATTGAAGGTATAAAGTTAAGCTGGTTTCCCTACAGACAATTATCAGAAAGATTTCAGATAGACGTGAAAATTCAAGGAATAGAACAGAAAGAACAAGAGAATCTGTTGAAGCTTTTACGAGAAAATCCACCTCATTTACTTTCACATTTATATCAAGAGATATTACAACAACAATGTGAGTAGGAGACAATTAAAATAGCAATGATACAATGGGCACAGAACATTGGACATCCAATTCAGTTGGAATGGTGGGAACAAAGTTGGCAACGAACAAAGAGATTCACGGTAGCTCAGAACCTTAAAGAAAACTACTATAAGTTATTTCATAGATGGTACATGACACCCGAAAAATTAAAGATAATTTATAAGACAGGTACAGGTCAATGTTGGAAGTGTCAAAAGACTGCAGGCACACTATTTCATATGTGGTGGACATGTTCTAAAGCAAAAATGTATTGGAATGAAATTCATAAGATAATAAGTGGTGTACTGCAGGTTCAAATTGATAAGACTCCTGAAATGTACTTGTTAAATATGACACATATGTTAGAGGGAACTGCGGTAACGAAATATTGGAGAATAATACTGTATATGGTCTCGACTGCCCGTGTTAAATTTGCAAGGCTTTGGAAAAGT